>OZ018333.1:81374858-82734858 GCA_963969495.1 Ceratothoa steindachneri
CGTGCATTTCTCACACTTTAGGTTTATAATGAAACAAACCCAGTCGCTGGGATTGACCTTCGTGATTTAATTCTCCACCCTCAAGTCATAACAGAGGAGAAGAGAAGATCGCTTCCATAATTCAAAAAATTCTCATAAATATTTTCATTAAATTTAGGGATATCTTATTTAATGGGGAGAAAGTAGGAGTATATCCAGAATTGGGGGAGGCTTTCCTAAAGGAATTTGGGAAGTCACAGGTTGAAGACTTGAGGGAGCTCCTTAACACTCGGGAGATGGGAGATAAGTGCCCTACTAGTTTTTTTAAATCATTTAAAGGACCGTATAAGGGCGGAATACACAAAATCTGACCTTTTCGACCCTCTCCTCACCGAAAATTTCATGAGGGAACTCCCATAATATATTAGGCCGCTCATTCTCAGGACTTCGCCAGCCGATGTGAATCAGCTGGGAAAAGCAACTGAGCGGTTGTATAAAAACCCGTATGTAAATCGGGGCAGTCTACACAATCATGAATCTGAGCCTAATTCTTCCATTTCGCAGGTTCGAGTAATGGCAAGTTGTGCTTGTGAACGACTGGAACATGGCGAAATTCCATCCTCCCTAACGAGGGATTCAGCTGCCACATTATCGAGAATTGAGAGTGACCTCAGCCGCTTGGAACTGCAGCAAGGGACACAGAGCCGGCGACGCCACGGGAATGGTGAGCGGAGAAATAGGTCCTGTTCGAGTTCCCGTAAAAGAAACCAACGAGGGAACCTCAACACAAAAGGTGAGATGGAGCTATTTTCACAATCTTCCGCCTATTCTCACCATAGTCTTTCTCAACAAAAGGGTCTCTGCTGGTACCATCCAAGGTATGGTAACAACGCTGTACACAGCCTTGTAACCACCATTATGCTTTTCCCCATACTAGGCCTAGTAGTCTTCCAAAGCATAATGTAACTTTCGCCCAATCAACTTAATGGTGTTGGTACCACAGCAGATGTGGCGCACAGTCTGTAAAATGCTTACAACAGTGCACATATTTACAACCAGTACCACCTCCTTCACATAATCTCAATTATCCACTCCCCGCACATCACTTCTCAACCAAACTCTTCTAATTTCCAAACTTCAATTTCAACTTCAAATTCTGCTTTAAACTAGAAAGACACGGAACAAAAGATTCTACATACCCTGCCTAGACCTCACTTCCTTAGGTAGGTCGTCTCTTTCGCATTTTTCACCCACTTTCTGGTTTCTCATTCCTGGTAGACACTGGTGCTGAATGCAGTGTCATACCAATTCTTAAGGGCGACATAGTTTGTGCTCCCTCAGATTTAGTTCTGAAGGCAGCTAATTAGACCAATATTAGGACCTATGGAAGGCGTAACCTTCAAGCAACCTTAGATTCGGTCTCCGTCGAGTTTTTCGATAGACCTTCGTCATGGCCGAGATAGATTGTCCAATATTGGGCCTCGATTTTTTTTTCGGCTCGCGACCTCTTGGTCGATTCTCGTCATTGCAAGCTTATCAATCGCAAAACTTCACTCACTGTTTCAGATTCGTACTCACCTTCACAGAGTTCCCTCCTTTCTATTCGTTTCCCACCCACGAAGCCACCATTTCAGCGCCTTTTTCAGGAGTTTCCCGAACTTACCCTTCCACCTTCGAAGGATAGGTCCATTGAACATAATGTTGTGCCTCGGATCGAGACAACAGGAAGTACTGTATTCTCCCTATCTTGTCGTCTAGCCCCAGATAGACTGTGTGCAATGAGTGATGAATTTCAATTCATGAATTTGAAGGCCTTCCGCTTCTCCGTGGGCCTTTCCACTCCACATTGTGCCCAAATCTACGCCGGGGGAATTCACAGCAGTTGAGGATTACAGAGCTCTTAACGCTGTAATAATCCCTGATCGCTATTATTTGCCGTACGTAGCCGATTTCAGTTCAGCCCTCTACGGCTGTACAATCTTTTCTCGCTTACATCTGGTTCGTGGTTTTAACCAGAATCCCTATTCATTTAGACGATATTTCAAGGACTAGCATCACCACTCCGTCGGTTCTTTTGAAATGGTCAAGATGCGCTATGGTTTACGAAATTCTGGACCAAGTTCTAAGAGGTCTTACTTTTGTATTTTGCTACATTAATGACCTGCTAATAGCATCTTCCTCGCTCGAGGAAAACTTTTCTCACCTTTGTCAAGTCTTTTCTCGCCTTCATGAGTACGGTATCGTGCTCAATACTTCTAAGTATCATTTTGGTGTCTCGTAACTCTGCTTCTTGGGACACCATGTTTCAAGTGCTGGGATTAGTCCACTAGAAGAAAAGGTTACCGTGATGCGAAATTTTGCTCAACCGACATCGCGCAAACAACTCCGAAGTTTCTGTGGCATGGTCAGTTTCTACCACAAATTCATTCCAAACTGTGCTCAGGTCATGCAACCTATCAATTCTATGCTCGCCAAGAACAAAAAGAAGTCTCCTCTAGAATGGTCTACTGAAGCGTCCGATTCATTCTCTCGCACCGAAGAGGCTATTGCCCGCACTGTGGAATTGTATAATGTAGGATAACACCTAATTATATAAAAATTGAAATGGAAATAAGAGGAATTTAGTACTTACTCGATTTGTCGTCTGCTAACCTAAGGTAGCTTGTTTCACTATAACATAATTAAGGAGAAATAGAAAGTACTGAGGCTTAGAGGAATTGATTAGGATTCTTATACCATTTATACGGACTTTCACACAAGGTAGATAGTAATTAAATATAGAAGTAGAAATATAGTAAGGAATAAGAGAGTGGGGAGCTTTTAGTCACATGTTGATCGGATCGGGTACAGCGTGGAGAAGGCTCGCGCATCTCTCTTCTTCCTCCACGAATTCGGGTAATTTGGAATATAGGGGAAAATGTATGTGTGGGAATATATATATATATATATATATATATATATATATATATATATATATATATATATATATATATATATATATATATATATATATATATATATATATATATATATATATATATATATATATATATATATATATATATATATATATATATATATATATATATATATTGGTTAGGGCTTTTATGGAGCTTCAATTTAATTTTAAGGATGAAGGAAAGGACGTATAAAGGCAAATTCATTTCATTTTCTTGATACAACGTTTCGGGTGAACTTTTCACCCATCTTCGGGTACTGGAAATACAATTTGTGGAAAATAATTTAAGTTAAGAGTCAAACAGATAATCAAAATGACGAATTTATGGAAAGTATTTAATGTTAATTAAGGAGGGGGATAGCGATAAATTTACAGGAAATTGATAATTTCTGGATTATTATGTTATGAGTTAAAAAATTAACGATTGGGGAAACACATCAGGATAAACTAACCTTAAACAATCAGCCATCAGATGATAACTTAGGGAAAAAGGTCGAGGAGCGTAAGGAGAAAGAGAAGGTTAGGGGGTTGGTAATATATTTGTTTAGAGTAGAAGTAGTGGGTGAGAAGAGGAATCGGAATTTAAGGAAGGAGAAAGGTATTTAATATACATGGATTCAAGAATCCTTAATGATATGGGATCAGGGGTGGTTTTCAAGATTTTAAAATCGTCCGTTGTGATTTCGGTTTTACAATTAATAGAGTGAAGCCTAACAGGTGAGAATTCTTTCGTAGAGAGAACCTTTCCTGTCCTGTGCTAACACCCAAATGTGAACAGAACCTCGCCCTCAGCGAGCTCACCGTACTACCGATGTATCTCCCCAGTTTACAGTTTACAATTTAATGATTTTCGCTTAACAGTCATATTTTGCGCAGAAATTTCGCCATCTCTCGCGCAAACTCAAATTCTCTAAATATATATATATATATATGTTTAGACTTCTTACTCCATTGAGAATTGATTTTAATTATTTTGAGTAATACAGAAATCATTATATACACATACATTTAGTTTATTTTTGGAGTACTGCAGATTAATATATATATATATATATATTTGTGTATATTAACCTCTATTGATATTCGTTCTAATAATGTAACTACAAAGACTCAGAAAATGTGTAATCGGAAATCTTCCACTCTCGCCTGCGTCGCCCTCTAAAAAGACCCCAATTTATTATTACCATTTTGATAGCTAACAAACTATTAATTTACATCCTATTTAATATCGCAGTGTGATAGCTAACAAACTACTAATTTACATCCTATTTAATATCATTGTGATAGCTAACATACTATTATCCTACATTTTATTTTATATATCATTGTGGGCCACCATTATTAACACTACTGTTTACACCCAATTTAATATCGTAATGTGATCCTATTTCATTTAACATCATATCCTATTCAACGTCTTATTAATATCCATTAAACTGTAGCGTGCAAGAAGTTCAGGAGGGGCTTAGATGCTTTGCTTGAATGCGTCTTTTTGGGGACTCCGGATGGCCGAGTGGTTTAAGGTTCTCGCTAACGGCTGTTAAGCGAGGCGGGCAGCGTGTTTGAAATTCGTTTCGCTAATTTTATTTGCACCCTTTCCTATACAAAGCTATCTACAATGGTGCCTAGACCCAGGGGAGGGATAACATTTCCTCAATCCTTCAAAATACGCTCCGCTTCTAGGAGGGGGGCGTGCGGCTTAAATGTTGCCCTTGAATGAGTCTTTTTTGGGGACTCAGGATGGGCTAGTGGTTTAAAGCTCTCGCTAACGTCTATCCAGCGACGCGGGAAGCGCGTTCGAAACTCGTTTCGCTACTTTTTCTTTGCCTAACTTTCCTGTACAAAGCTAATCTACAAAACCATCACTAGTGTATAGCAATTTGTCTAGTTATATTCAACCATTCCTGTTTTCATTTGTTAATTCTTAAAAATTTAATTTTCGTTATCGTTCTTTCTTCCATTCCTTCTAATTTCCCAACGCGTTAACCCTCTATGCATAGGCTGAATAGGCCGATTCATCGTTCAATTCTCTTCTCTAAAATGATTGCAGAAGTCTTCCTCAAACGGTTTGGGAATCGCAGTAAATACGAACCAGCTGTGGACGTCGTTGATCTCATTGATATTTAGCTTACATATGCTCTTGTGAACTTCCCTGGTGGGAGAGTGCACTGTTGCTCTGCGTAATTTAGCTCCACGTCCTAGGAATATTCTACCTAATGATACTGAATCACGAAATCCAGCTTCCCATCTACAATTACTAACTTTCCTCAAGCCAACGAGAAGATATTGGGAAATGAGCAAGAAAAAATTATCCAGATACAAGATAATCATGTTCATATTTACGCTCATAAACCTGTACGTCATTCGATTTGTAATCTTTACGATTTCTAATTTATTTTGATGCCTTACTTCAACTTTTTTATTCTAGTGTACTTTATAATTTGCAATTATGAAAAGGAATGAATTCCTTTTGGTGGGAGTGACTGTTATATGTTGCACTTAATCATTTATATATGTTCATATGTATTCATGTTACTAATATTTTTTTATTTTAATATACCTTAATACTCATTACAAAGTCTATACCAACGTGTTTTCATCCCCGACTATTTATTAACAAGTAACTTTTTGTCAGACCTGATGATGGGTGTGGAGCCTGAAATGTTGTGGGTTCAGACTAAATTTGACGATTTTCAATGTCTCCTTTTTTCATGAACAGATTTATGTATCGGTGAACAGTGAACGACGTTGAAGAGCATACAGAGACATGTTATGTTGATATGGACTGGAAGCCATCTGAATATTCGAAAAGTTACCCGCATCATGCTGATTGGGCCGGGAATCAAAATGACGAAATCATGACTGCTGCTCAATGTTCTGTGAACACAATAAAGGCTGTAAGACAGACAGATACAAAAGACACTATGAAGTCGTGGCCACCAGATAAGGGAACACAATTGCAGAAAGTGATGGAAGAGCTCACCATGAAGCTGGCTCTGAATGAGGACCTTCGCTACCACTCATACAAGAGGCGAGGGGAACAACATATGCCAGCCAAGGTCAAGGAGAACAGCTTGAAGACAAAGAAACTCCTGAACAAGCTGAAGCGATTATCCTGTTGAACCGGGAACGATGGAGTTCTTCTCAGATGAAAAGAACTGCTACCAGGATATGTTGTGCGACACCCAGAACAACAGATGCCTTGCCTACAAACATTGGAACGTTTCACGTAAACTGTGATGGTCTTTGGGCGTCTCCAGTGAGGGTGAAGGCACGTCGCCCAACATATTTGAGCAGGTTCTTAGGCTCTATTAAATATTTATATACACCATTCTCTCCCCGTCTGCAATTTAAAATTTATATATATATATATATATATATATATATATATATATATATATATATATATATATATATATATATATATAAATAAGTAAAGAAATACCTGTATCATTGAGGTATGCCACGTAGTTATTTAGAACTTAGCTGACAATTATGAAAATAAACGAATAGACAAAGCATGAACATTTACACCTCCGACTCGCCATCTTCGTGAAGCTCCATAGATTTAAGATTTAAGATAAGTTACCGGTGGGTTGCTGCCCAATCCAAGTGGATTCTATATGGCCGCTAGGGTGAAACGAGAAATATCATCTATAAAAGGTGGAGGAGACCACTTTGTAACAAAAATGTAAAAAACGACGGGTTAAAAGATTCCTCCGCCAATATGAATCGAAGACGGGTGTGTTGAGGAATAGTTAAAAGGGTCGGGAAACAGGACAACCGGAGAATGGTAAAATGGCTACAATCCAATAAAAGGTGGGCAACCGATTGGTCCCCACCGCAAAAACGACATCAAGGGCTGATATGGGCATCACCCGAAACAAGATGGCCGTGAGTAAGTCTCGTGTGGCCAATGCGAACTCGGCAAAGGGCCACCTCCAACGACCGCATTCTATGACGACTCGAGGGCCAAGAGCGAATAGAATTTTTAATTTTGTATAGTTTGGATGTTGAACAGTCATCCCATTCATTCTGCCACAGTTGAAAATATACTCTCTTATTGAAGGAAAGTAGTCCCTAAAAGGCAGAGCAGAGTTCTCAGGGGACACAGAATGGGCTGAGCGGGCCAGCCGATCAGCCTTCTCGTTGCCCAGGACCCCCACATGCCCAGGGACCAGGCAAAAAATAATTCTATATCGGGATGCATTTTGGATCAGCCAGTTGCAAATTTCTGTGACCAGGGGATGGGACGCATTAAAAGATCTAATTGATTGTAAGACACTCCTTGAGTCGGAAAAAATGACAAAATCACTAAAAGGTAAAATTTGGATGAGTCTAAAGGCTAAAAGGATTGCTGAAAGTTCAGCGGTAAAAATGGATGCTGCTGGCGGCAAAGATAAAGTTAAGAATTCTCCTCCTGGGTAGATGGCTGCGGCTCCCACGCCACCGTCCGACTTAGAGCCATCCGTGTATAGTGGGCAGCATTGTTTGTGGGAGATCGAATGCTCTAAGAGCAGGCTCTTAATGATGCGAGGGTCCATGGAGGACTTCTCCAGGCTCCACATGTTGGTACATACTGTGGGGAGAGGAGCACGCCACCTAGGGGTCAGTAAGGATAGAAGGGTAAGGACCCTTGGAGCACCCAGGTTAGAGAGATGATCTCCTATGCGAAGGTTCAAAGGGCGGGGTAAAGATGGCAACTTATCATATGCCGCCGTTGATTCGGCAGCATACAGGCATCTGTAGACCTCTGATACAGGGGGCTTGCTGTACTCGGCAGAGGTATCGCATACAGATTTGAAGTCTATGGTAGGGCAAAGGGAGTACCCCACTCTCGCAGTAAAGGCTGTTGACAGGAGAAGTACGGAAGGCTCCACTAGAAAGGCGAACTCCAAGGTTTCGAATGGGGTTCAGCATTTTAAGGGCTGAAGGGGAAGCCGATGAGTAAATTTGACAGCCATAATCCAATTTGGATTGAACGAGGGCTGTGTATAATGTCCACAATGTTTGTCGGTCACTGCCCCACGAAGTGTGTGAGAGGGCTTTCAAAATGTCTAGAGCCCGCAGACAGCCTGTTCGAAGTCGGCGTAGGTGTGGTAACCAGAATAACTTTGGGTCGAGAGTTACGCCAAGGAACCGAAACTCGGAGACAAACTCTATTTCTTCGCCTTGTAGGGATATAGATGGCGGAACAAGAACTCCTCTGCCTCGGTGAAAATACATTGCTTTGGTTTTGGTCGTGGAAAAGCGGAATCCCTTAAGTTGTGCTCTTTTGGATACAGCATCGACCGCCAGTTGTAGCCGACGCGCTGCTGATGAAAGGCGAGGTGAGGAACAGTATAGTGCTAAATCATCGACAAACAGAGTTGCCGATACACTTTCTGGGAGACGAAATAATATCATTGATGGCAATTATAAAACATAAGACACTTAAAACACTGCCCTGAGCAACTCCCTCCTCTTGGGGTTGCAGGTCAGAGTATGCGTCTCCAACAAGTACCTTGAAGGATCGAGATGCTAAAAAACTTTGAATAAATGAAGGTAAAAGGCCTCTCATCCCCCAGTCGTATAACTGATTCAAGATGCCGTATCTCCATGTTGTGTCGTAGGCTTTCTCAATATCGAAAAATATGGCTAGGACTCGGTGCTTTAATGAGAAAGCTTTCCGGACCGATCCCTCGAAACGTACTAGTAGGTCAAGGGTACTATGACCTTTGCGGAAGCCACATTGAAATGGAGAGAGAAGGTGATTGGCTTCTAGGAACCAGTTTAGGCGCTCCAATATCATTTTTTCCAGCAACTTACTCAAACAGCTGGTGAGAGCTATAGGGCGGGAGTGATCTGCATCCAACCCGTCCCTGCCCGGTTTGACAAAGGGAAGGATGATCCCAATGCGCCAAGATGACGGGTAAAAAAAACCCTTCACCCAAATAAGGTTGTACAAATCAAGCAGGAAGAGAGTAGTGTGTGGATGTAGGTGCCGAATCATGTCGAAATGGATCTCATCAAGGCCAGGGGAAGTAGATCTGCAAAGGGACAAAGCGCTTTGCAGCTCATAGATGCTGAAGAGAGCGTTATACGACAGGTTAGATTTTGTTGTGAAGTTGAGAGAATGAGATTCTTCCTTTGATTTGTAGGATTGAAAAGCCTTATCGTAACGGCTGACACTGCTGACGGCGCGGAAATGGTCAGCAAAAGCATTGCTGACCGCCAGGCCGTTATTCTCCAAGGAACCGTCTAAGTTGAGTGTGGGGGTATGATGATTAGCATAACGGCCCCTGATCTTATTAATCCTCTTCCAGATCTTAGCAGTAGGTGTCATAGAGGAAATCGATGAAACGTATCTGCGCCATGAATTTCGGCGAGCTTGACGAAGGGTTCTTTGGCGAAGCGCACGAGCTCGGTTTCGGTCGACCTTGTGCACAAAGTTGGGTTCTTTCGGAATCAGGCATGGGCTAACTTGTAATTTTTGATAGCTGTTGCACACGTCGAGGTCCACCAGGGCACGGTTGAGCGGCCCGTGACAGGTCGCCTCCGTGGGATGGTCTGTGTTGCTGCATTGTAGATAGTCGATGTAAAGTATTCTACTGCCTCGTCCACTCCATTGAAGGTCCCCAAAGATGCATTTGTGAAGGACGCCTCTTGGAAACCTTCCCAATCTGCATATCCTAAGTCCCACTTAAGGGGCATGGTTGTATGAAGGCTAACTTGAAGGGCCGACAAGACAATAGGGAAGTGGTCACTCCCATGGAGATCATCAAGAATTGACCATCGAAATTCCGTGAAGCAATCAGGGGAACAAACAGACAGGTCAACACAGCTAAAAAGAGTCCGTCTGGACATGATAAGAGGTAAAATCGCCAGTATTTAAAACACAAAGAAGGTCAGATAATAAAAGAGACTCTAAAACACTGCCTTTGGCATTTCGAGTGATGTCACCCCAGTATGGGTGACGGGCGTTAAAATCTCCTAGTAATAAGAATGGGGAGGGCAACTGGTCTATAAGTTCTAAAAGGTCGGATCTTGACAATGATAAACAAGGGGGTAGGTAAATAGAGCAAACGGTAAAAAGCTTAGTAAGAAAAACCCTCACAGCAACAGCTTGGAGGGTAGTATGTAGGGAAATGAGAGAAACATGGTAGGATGAAGATACCATGATTGACACCCCTCCATGAGAGGGGCTTCCAGCAGGAGCAATAGAGTTAAAAGTGAGAAAACTGGGAACCGGCGGAAAGGGCCGTATACCCAGTTTATTCTCCTGGAGACAAATAACAGCGGGGTGGATACTGGTCAAAAGAATTTGGAGTTCTTCCCACTTTGGAAGAACTCTTTGACAATTCCATTGTAAAATGGAAGATATTATATGTGACGATTAGATACCACTGTGGATATCTTTTTTTCTTTTGAGGCCGATATTGTATTTGAGGTTCGTCCCAAAGAGCTTGGGAGACGGAGAGCAGATTTTGAGGAGCCTGCTTTTGCAGGGGGAGAAATCCTAGATGGAGTAGTAACTGAGTTTTTTTTCGTAGGTTTTGGAGAACCGACCGAGGCCCTTGATTGTAATTCGGGCTCGCAACCTGGCGGAAAAGGAAGATCAAGAAGGGATTTTCGGCCGGTAGATCCGGATTTATGGGTCGATGGTATTTTCGGTGTCTGAGGAGTTGGTCCAACCGCCGCAGTTGGTGATGTTGGAGTATCAACTGCTTCCATCGGATCTTGGGTTGAAGGGTGAGCGGAACGAACAGGTGATCTGAGCGAGGTGTGTGGAGCTGGGTGTATATCTGCCATCGTTTGGATCAGGATGGGGCCTACGTCCTGTGAAGGGCGAGACGGACTTAAAGGCAGAGAATGTTCAACCATAGGGAAGGAGTCCATTGGAGATTCTCGGGGTTCGGCCGAGTCAGCTCCAGGGGTTGCCCGCTTAGATTTAAGATTTAAGATAAGTTACCGGTGGGTTGCTGCCCAATCCAAGTGGATTCTATATGGCCGCTAGGGTGAAACGAGAAATATCATCTATAAAAGGTGGAGGAGACCACTTTGTGACAAAAATTTAAAAAACGACGGGTTAAAAGATTCCTCCGCCAATATGAATCGAAGACGGGTGTGTTGAGGAATAGTTAAAAGGGTCGGGAAACAGGACAACCGGAGAATGGTAAAATGGCTACAATCCAATAAAAGGTGGGCAACCGATAGGTCCCCACCACAAAAACGACAGCGAGGGCTGATATGGGCATCACCCGAAACAAGATGGCCGTGAGTAAGTCTCGTGTGGCCAATGCGAACTCGGCAAAGGGCCACCTCCAACGACCGCATTCTATGACGACTCGAGGGCCAAGAGCGAATAGAATTTTTTATTTTGTATAGTTTGGATGATGAACAGTCATCCCATTCATTCTGCCACAGTTGAAAAATATACTTTCTTATTGAAGGAAAGTAGTCCCTAAAAGGCAGAGCAGAGTTCTCAGGGGACACAGAATGTGCTGAGCGGGCCAGCCGATCAGCCTTCTCGTTGCCCAGGAACCCAGCAAAAAATAATTCTATATCGGGATGCATTTTGGATCAGCCAGTTGCAAATTTCTGTGACCAGGGGATGGGACGCATTAAAAGATCTAATTGATTGTAAGACACTCCTTGAGTCGGAAAAAATGACAAAATCACTAAAAGGTAAAATTTGGATGAGTCTAAAGGCTAAAAGGATTGCTGAAAGTTCAGCGGTAAAAATGGATGCTGCTGGCGGCAAAGATAAAGTTAAGAATTCTCCTCCTGGGTAGATGGCTGCGGCTCCCACGCCACCGTCCGACTTAGAGCCATCCGTGTATAGTGGGCAGCATTGTTTGTGGGAGATCGAATGCTCTAAGAGCAGGCTCTTAATGATGCGAGGGTCCATGGAGGACTTCTCCAGGCTCCACATGTTGGTACATACTGTGGGGAGAGGAGCACGCCACCTAGGGGTCAGTAAGGATAGAAGGGTAAGGACCCTTGGAGCACCCAGGTTAGAGAGATGATCTCCTATGCGAAGGTTCAAAGGGCGGGGTAAAGATGGCAACTTATCATATGCCGCCGTTGATTCGGCAGCATACAGGCATCTGTAGACCTCTGATACAGGGGGCTTGCTGTACTCGGCAGAGGTATCGCATGCAGATTTGAAGTCTATGGTAGGGCAAAGGGAGTACCCCACTCTCGCAGTAAAGGCTGTTGACAGGAGAAGTACGGAAGGCTCCACTAGAAAGGCGAACTCCAAGGTTTCGAATGGGGTTCAGCATTTTAAGGGCTGAAGGGGAAGCCGATGAGTAAATTTGACAGCCATAATCCAATTTGGATTGAACGAGGGCTGTGTATAATGTCCACAATGTTTGTCGGTCACTGCCCCACGAAGTGTGTGAGAGGGCTTTCAAAATGTCTAGAGCCCGCAGACAGCCTGTTCGAAGTCGGCGTAGGTGTGGTAACCAGGATAACTTTGGGTCGAGAGTTACGCCAAGGAACCGAAACTCGGAGACAAACTCTATTTCTTCGCCTTGTAGGGATATAGATGGCGGAACAAGAACTCCTCTGCCTCGGTGAAAATACATTGCTTTGGTTTTGGTCGTGGAAAAGCGGAATCCCTTAAGTTGTGCTCTTTTGGATACAGCATCGACCGCCAGTTGTAGCCGACGCGCTGCTGATGAAAGGCGAGGTGAGGAACAGTATAGTGCTAAATCATCGACAAACAGAGTTGCCGATACACTTTCTGGGAGACGAAATAATATCATTGATGGCAATTATAAAACATAAGACACTTAAAACACTGCCCTGAGCAACTCCCTCCTCTTGGGGTTGCAGGTCAGAGTATGCGTCTCCAACAAGTACCTTGAAGGATCGAGATGCTAAAAAAACTTTGAATAAATGAAGGTAAAAGGCCTCTCATCCCCCAGTCGTATAACTGCTTCAAGATGCCGTATCTCCATGTTGTGTCGTAGGCTTTCTCAATATCGAAAAATATGGCTAGGACTCGGTGCTTTAATGAGAAAGCTTTCCGGACCGATCCCTCGAAACGTACTAGTAGGTCAAGGGTACTATGACCTTTGCGGAAGCCACATTGAAATGGAGAGAGAAGGTGATTGGCTTCTAGGAACCAGTTTAGGCGCTCCAATATCATTTTTTCCAGCAACTTACTCAAACAGCTGGTGAGAGCTATAGGGAGGGAGTGATGTGCATCCAACCCGTCCCTGCCCGGTTTGACAAAGGGAAGGATGATCCCAATGCGCCAAGATGACGGGTAAAAAAAACCCTTCACCCAAATAAGGTTGTACAAATCAAGCAGGAAGAGAGTAGTGTGTGGATGTAGGTGCCGAATCATGTCGAAATGGATCTCATCAAGGCCAGGGGAAGTAGATCTGCAAAGGGACAAAGCGCTTTGCAGCTCATAGATGCTGAAGAGAGCGTTATACGACAGGTTAGATTTTGTTGTGAAGTTGAGAGAATGAGATTCTTCCTTTGATTTGTAGGATTGAAAAGCCTTATCGTAACGGCTGACACTGCTGACGGCGCGGAAATGGTCAGCAAAAGCATTGCTGACCGCCAGGCCGTTATTCTCCAAGGAACCGTCTAAGTTGAGTGTGGGGGTATGATGATTAGCATAACGGCCCCTGATCTTATTAATCCTCTTCCAGATCTTAGCAGTAGGTGTCATAGAGGAAATCGATGAAACGTATCTGCGCCATGAATTTCGGCGAGCTTGACGAAGGGTTCTTTGGCGAAGCGCACGAGCTCGGTTTCGGTCGACCTTGTGCACAAAGTTGGGTTCTTTCGGAATCAGGCATGGGCTAACTTGTAATTTTTGATAGCTGTTGCACACGTCGAGGTCCACCAGGGCACGGTTGAGCGGCCCGTGACAGGTCGCCTCCGTGGGATGGTCTGTGTTGCTGCATTGTAGATAGTCGATGTAAAGTATTCTACTGCCGCGTCCACTCCATTGAAGGTCCCCAAAGATGCATTTGTGAAGGACGCCTCTTGGAAACCTTCCCAATCTGCATATCCTAAGTCCCACTTAAGGGGCATGGTTGTATGAAGGCTAACTTGAAGGGCCGACAAGACAATAGGGAAGTGGTCACTCCCATGGAGATCATCAAGAATTGACCATCGAAATTCCGTGAAGCAATCAGGGAAACAAACAGACAGGTCAACACAGCTAAAAGAGTCCGTCTGGACATGATAAGAGGTAAAATCGCCAGTATTTAAAACACAAAGAAGGTCAGATAATAAAAGAGACTCTAAAACACTGCCTTTGGCATTTCGAGTGATGTCACCCCAGTATGGGTGACGGGCGTTAAAATCTCCTAGTAATAAGAATGGGGAGGGCAACTGGTCTATAAGTTCTAAAAGGTCGGATCTTGACAATGATAAACAAGGGGGTAGGTAAATAGAGCAAACGGTAAAAAGCTTAGTAAGAAAAACCCTCACAGCAACAGCTTGGAGGGTAGTATGTAGGGAAATGAGAGAAACATGGTAGGATGAAGATACCATGATTGACACCCCTCCATGAGAGGGGCTTCCAGCAGGAGCAATAGAGTTAAAAGTGAGAAAACTGGGAACCGGCGGAAAGGGCCGTATACCCAGTTTATTCTCCTGGAGACAAATAACAGCGGGGTGGATACTGGTCAAAAGAATTTGGAGTTCTTCCCACTTTGGAAGAACTCTTTGACAATTCCATTGTAAAATGGAAGATATTATATGTGACGATTAGATACCACTGTGGATATCTTTTTTTCTTTTGAGGCCGATATTGTATTTGAGGTTCGTCCCAAAGAGCTTGGGAGACGGAGAGCAGATTTTGAGGAGCCTGCTTTTGCAGGGGGAGAAATCCTAGATGGAGTAGTAACTGAGTTTTTTTTCGTAGGTTTTGGAGAACCGACTGAGGCCCTTGATTGTAATTCGGGCTCGCAACCTGGCGGAAAAGGAAGATCAAGAAGGGATTTTCGGCCGGTAGATCCGGATTTATGGGTCGATGGTATTTTCGGTGTCTGAGGAGTTGGTCCAACCGCCGCAGTTGGTGATGTTGGAGTATCAACTGCTTCCATCGGATCTTGGGTTGAAGGGTGAGCGGAACGAACAGGTGATCTGAGCGAGGTGTGTGGAGCTGGGTGTATATCTGCCATCGTTTGGATCAGGATGGGGCCTACGTCCTGTGAAGGGCGAGACGGACTTAAAGGCAGAGAATGTTCAACCATAGGGAAGGAGTCCATTGGAGATTCTCGGGGTTCGGCCGAGTCAGCTCCAGGGGTTGCCCGCTTAGATTTAAGATTTAAGATAAGTTACCGGTGGGTTGCTGCCCAATCCAAGTGGATTCTATATGGCCGCTAGGGTGAAACGAGAAATATCATCTATAAAAGGTAGAGGAGACCACTTTGTGACAAAAATTTAAAAAACGACGGGTTAAAAGATTCCTCCGCCAATATGAATCGAAGACGGGTGTGTTGAGGAATAGTTAAAAGGGTCGGGAAACAGGACAACCGGAGAATGGTAAAATGGCTACAATCCAATAAAAGGTGGGCAACCGATAGGTCCCCACCACAAAAACGACAGCGAGGGCTGATATGGGCATCACCCGAAACAAGATGGCCGTGAGTAAGTCTCGTGTGGCCAATGCGAACTCGGCAAAGGGCCACCTCCAACGACCGCATTCTATGACGACTCGAGGGCCAAGAGCGAATAGAATTTTTTATTTTGTATAGTTTGGATGATGAACAGTCATCCCATTCATTCTGCCACAGTTGAAAAATATACTTTCTTATTGAAGGAAAGTAGTCCCTAAAAGGCAGAGCAGAGTTCTCAGGGGACACAGAATGTGCTGAGCGGGCCAGCCGATCAGCCTTCTCGTTGCCCAGGAACCCAGCAAAAAATAATTCTATATCGGGATGCATTTTGGATCAGCCAGTTGCAAATTTCTGTGACCAGGGGATGGGACGCATTAAAAGATCTAATTGATTGTAAGACACTCCTTGAGTCGGAAAAAATGACAAAATCACTAAAAGGTAAAATTTGGATGAGTCTAAAGGCTAAAAGGATTGCTGAAAGTTCAGCGGTAAAAATGGATGCTGCTGGCGGCAAAGATAAAGTTAAGAATTCTCCTCCTGGGTAGATGGCTGCGGCTCCCACGCCACCGTCCGACTTAGAGCCATCCGTGTATAGTGGGCAGCATTGTTTGTGGGAGATCGAATGCTCTAAGAGCAGGCTCTTAATGATGCGAGGGTCCATGGAGGACTTCTCCAGGCTCCACATGTTGGTACATACTGTGGGGAGAGGAGCACGCCACCTAGGGGTCAGTAAGGATAGAAGGGTAAGGACCCTTGGAGCACCCAGGTTAGAGAGATGATCTCCTATGCGAAGGTTCAAAGGGCGGGGTAAAGATGGCAACTTATCATATGCCGCCGTTGATTCGGCAGCATACAGGCATCTGTAGACCTCTGATACAGGGGGCTTGCTGTACTCGGCAGAGGTATCGCATGCAGATTTGAAGTCTATGGTAGGGCAAAGGGAGTACCCCACTCTCGCAGTAAAGGCTGTTGACAGGAGAAGTACGGAAGGCTCCACTAGAAAGGCGAACTCCAAGGTTTCGAATGGGGTTCAGCATTTTAAGGGCTGAAGGGGAAGCCGATGAGTAAATTTGACAGCCATAATCCAATTTGGATTGAACGAGGGCTGTGTATAATGTCCACAATGTTTGTCGGTCACTGCCCCACGAAGTGTGTGAGAGGGCTTTCAAAATGTCTAGAGCCCGCAGACAGCCTGTTCGAAGTCGGCGTAGGTGTGGTAACCAGGATAACTTTGGGTCGAGAGTTACGCCAAGGAACCGAAACTCGGAGACAAACTCTATTTCTTCGCCTTGTAGGGATATAGATGGCGGAACAAGAACTCCTCTGCCTCGGTGAAAATACATTGCTTTGGTTTTGGTCGTGGAAAAGCGGAATCCCTTAAGTTGTGCTCTTTTGGATACAGCATCGACCGCCAGTTGTAGCCGACGCGCTGCTGATGAAAGGCGAGGTGAGGAACAGTATAGTGCTAAATCATCGACAAACAGAGTTGCCGATACACTTTCTGGGAGACGAAATAATATCATTGATGGCAATTATAAAACATAAGACACTTAAAACACTGCCCTGAGCAACTCCCTCCTCTTGGGGTTGCAGGTCAGAGTATGCGTCTCCAACAAGTACCTTGAAGGATCGAGATGCTAAAAAACTTTGAATAAATGAAGGTAAAAGGCCTCTCATCCCCCAGACGTATAACTGATTCAAGATGCCGTATCTCCATGTTGTGTCGTAGGCTTTCTCAATATCGAAAAATATGGCTAGGACTCGGTGCTTTAATGAGAAAGCTTTCCGGACTGATACCTCGAAACGTACTAGTAGGTCAAGGGTACTATGACCTTTGCGGAAGCCACATTGAAATGGAGAGAGAAGGTGATTGGCTTCTAGGAACCAGTTTAGGCGCTCCAATATCATTTTTTCCAGCAACTTACTCAAACAGCTGGTGAGAGCTATAGGGCGGTAGTGATCTGCATTCAACCCGTCCCTGCCCGGTTTGACAAAGGGAAGGATGATCCCAATGCGCCATGACGACGGGTAAAAACCCTTCACCCATATAAGGTTGTACAAATCAAGCAGGAAGAGAGTAGAGTGTGGATGTAGGTGCCGAATCATGTCGAAATGGATCTCATCAAGGCCAGGGGAAGTAGATCTGCAAAGGGACAAAGCGCTTTGCAGCTCATAGATGCTGAATAGAGCGTTATACGGAAGGTTAGATTTTGTTGTGAAGTTGAGAGAATGAGATTCTTCCTTTGATTTGTAGGATTGAAAAGCCTTATCGTAACGGCTGACACTGCTGACGGCGCGGAAATGGTCAGCAAAAGCATTGCTGACCGCCAGGCCGTCATTCTCCAAGGAACCGTCTAAGTTGAGTGTGGGGGTATGATGATTAGCATAACGGCCCCTGATCTTATTAATCCTCTTCCAGATCTTAGCAGTAGGTGTCATAGAGGAAATCGATGAAACGTATCTGCGCCATGAATTTCGGCGAGCTTGACGAAGGGTTCTTTGGCGAAGCGCACGAGCTCGGTTTCGGTCGACCTTGTTGCACAAAGTTGGGTTCTTTCGGAATCGGGCATGGGCTAACTTGTAATTTTTGATAGCTGTTGCACACGTCGAAGTCCACCAGGGCACGGTTGAGCGGCCCGTGACAGGTCGCCTCCGTGGGATGGTTTGTGTTGCTGCATTGTAGATAGTCGATGTAAAGTATTTGACTGCCGCGTCCACTCCATTGAAGGTCCCCAAAGATGCATTTGTGAAGGACACCTCTTGGAAACCTTCCCAATCTGCATGACCTAAGTCCCACTTAAGGGGCATGGTTGTATGAGGGCTAACTTGAAGGGCCGACAAGACAATAGGGAAGTGGTCACTCCCATGGAGATCGTCAAGAATTGACCATCGAAATTCCGTGAAGCAATCAGGGGAACAAACAGACAGGTCAACACAGCTAAAAGAGTCCGTCTGGACATGATAAGAGGTAAAATCGCCAGTATTTAAAACACAAAGGTCAGATAATAAAAGAGACTAAAACACTGCCTTTGGCATTTCGAGTGATGTCACCCCAGTATGGGTGACGGGCGTTAAAATCTCCTAGTAATAAGAATGGGGAGGGCAACTGGTCTATAAGTTCTAAAAGGTCGGATCTTGACAATGATAAACAAGGGGGTAGGTAAATAGAGCAAACGGTAAAAAGCTTAGTAAGAAAAACCCTCACAGCAACAGCTTGGAGGGTAGTATGTAGGGAAATGAGAGAAACATGGTAGGATGAAGATACCATGATTGACACCCCTCCATGAGAGGGGCTTCCAGCAGGAGCAATAGAGTTAAAAGTGAGAAAACTGGGAACCGGCGGAAAGGGCCGTATACCCAGTTTATTCTCCTGGAGACAAATAACAGCGGGGTGGATACTGGTCAAAAGAATTTGGAGTTCTTCCCACTTTGGAAGAACTCTTTGACAATTCCATTGTAAAATGGAAGATATTATATGTGACGATTAGATACCACTGTGGATATCTTTTTTTCTTTTGAGGCCGATATTGTATTTGAGGTTCGTCCCAAAGAGCTTGGGAGACGGAGAGCAGATTTTGAGGAGCCTGCTTTTGCAGGGGGAGAAATCCTAGATGGAGTAGTAACTGAGTTTTTTTTCGTAGGTTTTGGAGAACCGACTGAGGCCCTTGATTGTAATTCGGGCTCGCAACCTGGCGGAAAAGGAAGATCAAGAAGGGATTTTCGGCCGGTAGATCCGGATTTATGGGTCGATGGTATTTTCGGTGTCTGAGGAGTTGGTCCAACCGCCGCAGTTGGTGATGTTGGAGTATCAACTGCTTCCATCGGATCTTGGGTTGAAGGGTGAGCGGAACGAACAGGTGATCTGAGCGAGGTGTGTGGAGCTGGGTGTATATCTGCCATCGTTTGGATCAGGATGGGGCCTACGTCCTGTGAAGGGCGAGACGGACTTAAAGGCAGAGAATGTTCAACCATAGGGAAGGAGTCCATTGGAGATTCTCGGGGTTCGGCCGAGTCAGCTCCAGGGGTTGCCCGCTTAGATTTAAGATTTAAGATAAGTTACCGGTGGGTTGCTGCCCAATCCAAGTGGATTCTATATGGCCGCTAGGGTGAAACGAGAAATATCATCTATAAAAGGTAGAGGAGACCACTTTGTGACAAAAATTTAAAAAACGACGGGTTAAAAGATTCCTCCGCCAATATGAATCGAAGACGGGTGTGTTGAGGAATAGTTAAAAGGGTCGGGAAACAGGACAACCGGAGAATGGTAAAATGGCTACAATCCAATAAAAGGTGGGCAACCGATAGGTCCCCACCACAAAAACGACAGCGAGGGCTGATATGGGCATCACCCGAAACAAGATGGCCGTGAGTAAGTCTCGTGTGGCCAATGCGAACTCGGCAAAGGGCCACCTCCAACGACCGCATTCTATGACGACTCGAGGGCCAAGAGCGAATAGAATTTTTTATTTTGTATAGTTTGGATGATGAACAGTCATCCCATTCATTCTGCCACAGTTGAAAAATATACTTTCTTATTGAAGGAAAGTAGTCCCTAAAAGGCAGAGCAGAGTTCTCAGGGGACACAGAATGTGCTGAGCGGGCCAGCCGATCAGCCTTCTCGTTGCCCAGGAACCCAGCAAAAAATAATTCTATATCGGGATGCATTTTGGATCAGCCAGTTGCAAATTTCTGTGACCAGGGGATGGGACGCATTAAAAGATCTAATTGATTGTAAGACACTCCTTGAGTCGGAAAAAATGACAAAATCACTAAAAGGTAAAATTTGGATGAGTCTAAAGGCTAAAAGGATTGCTGAAAGTTCAGCGGTAAAAATGGATGCTGCTGGCGGCAAAGATAAAGTTAAGAATTCTCCTCCTGGGTAGATGGCTGCGGCTCCCACGCCACCGTCCGACTTAGAGCCATCCGTGTATAGTGGGCAGCATTGTTTGTGGGAGATCGAATGCTCTAAGAGCAGGCTCTTAATGATGCGAGGGTCCATGGAGGACTTCTCCAGGCTCCACATGTTGGTACATACTGTGGGGAGAGGAGCACGCCACCTAGGGGTCAGTAAGGATAGAAGGGTAAGGACCCTTGGAGCACCCAGGTTAGAGAGATGATCTCCTATGCGAAGGTTCAAAGGGCGGGGTAAAGATGGCAACTTATCATATGCCGCCGTTGATTCGGCAGCATACAGGCATCTGTAGACCTCTGATACAGGGGGCTTGCTGTACTCGGCAGAGGTATCGCATGCAGATTTGAAGTCTATGGTAGGGCAAAGGGAGTACCCCACTCTCGCAGTAAAGGCTGTTGACAGGAGAAGTACGGAAGGCTCCACTAGAAAGGCGAACTCCAAGGTTTCGAATGGGGTTCAGCATTTTAAGGGCTGAAGGGGAAGCCGATGAGTAAATTTGACAGCCATAATCCAATTTGGATTGAACGAGGGCTGTGTATAATGTCCACAATGTTTGTCGGTCACTGCCCCACGAAGTGTGTGAGAGGGCTTTCAAAATGTCTAGAGCCCGCAGACAGCCTGTTCGAAGTCGGCGTAGGTGTGGTAACCAGGATAACTTTGGGTCGAGAGTTACGCCAAGGAACCGAAACTCGGAGACAAACTCTATTTCTTCGCCTTGTAGGGATATAGATGGCGGAACAAGAACTCCTCTGCCTCGGTGAAAATACATTGCTTTGGTTTTGGTCGTGGAAAAGCGGAATCCCTTAAGTTGTGCTCTTTTGGATACAGCATCGACCGCCAGTTGTAGCCGACGCGCTGCTGATGAAAGGCGAGGTGAGGAACAGTATAGTGCTAAATCATCGACAAACAGAGTTGCCGATACACTTTCTGGGAGACGAAATAATATCATTGATGGCAATTATAAAACATAAGACACTTAAAACACTGCCCTGAGCAACTCCCTCCTCTTGGGGTTGCAGGTCAGAGTATGCGTCTCCAACAAGTACCTTGAAGGATCGAGATGCTAAAAAACTTTGAATAAATGAAGGTAAAAGGCCTCTCATCCCCCAGACGTATAACTGATTCAAGATGCCGTATCTCCATGTTGTGTCGTAGGCTTTCTCAATATCGAAAAATATGGCTAGGACTCGGTGCTTTAATGAGAAAGCTTTCCGGACTGATACCTCGAAACGTACTAGTAGGTCAAGGGTACTATGACCTTTGCGGAAGCCACATTGAAATGGAGAGAGAAGGTGATTGGCTTCTAGGAACCAGTTTAGGCGCTCCAATATCATTTTTTCCAGCAACTTACTCAAACAGCTGGTGAGAGCTATAGGGCGGTAGTGATCTGCATTCAACCCGTCCCTGCCCGGTTTGACAAAGGGAAGGATGATCCCAATGCGCCATGACGACGGGTAAAAACCCTTCACCCATATAAGGTTGTACAAATCAAGCAGGAAGAGAGTAGAGTGTGGATGTAGGTGCCGAATCATGTCGAAATGGATCTCATCAAGGCCAGGGGAAGTAGATCTGCAAAGGGACAAAGCGCTTTGCAGCTCATAGATGCTGAATAGAGCGTTATACGGAAGGTTAGATTTTGTTGTGAAGTTGAGAGAATGAGATTCTTCCTTTGATTTGTAGGATTGAAAAGCCTTATCGTAACGGCTGACACTGCTGACGGCGCGGAAATGGTCAGCAAAAGCATTGCTGACCGCCAGGCCGTCATTCTCCAAGGAACCGTCTAAGTTGAGTGTGGGGGTATGATGATTAGCATAACGGCCCCTGATCTTATTAATCCTCTTCCAGATCTTAGCAGTAGGTGTCATAGAGGAAATCGATGAAACGTATCTGCGCCATGAATTTCGGCGAGCTTGACGAAGGGTTCTTTGGCGAAGCGCACGAGCTCGGTTTCGGTCGACCTTGTTGCACAAAGTTGGGTTCTTTCGGAATCGGGCATGGGCTAACTTGTAATTTTTGATAGCTGTTGCACACGTCGAAGTCCACCAGGGCACGGTTGAGCGGCCCGTGACAGGTCGCCTCCGTGGGATGGTTTGTGTTGCTGCATTGTAGATAGTCGATGTAAAGTATTTGACTGCCGCGTCCACTCCATTGAAGGTCCCCAAAGATGCATTTGTGAAGGACACCTCTTGGAAACCTTCCCAATCTGCATGACCTAAGTCCCACTTAAGGGGCATGGTTGTATGAGGGCTAACTTGAAGGGCCGACAAGACAATAGGGAAGTGGTCACTCCCATGGAGATCGTCAAGAATTGACCATCGAAATTCCGTGAAGCAATCAGGGGAACAAACAGACAGGTCAACACAGCTAAAAGAGTCCGTCTGGACATGATAAGAGGTAAAATCGCCAGTATTTAAAACACAAAGGTCAGATAATAAAAGAGACTAAAACACTGCCTTTGGCATTTCGAGTGATGTCACCCCAGTATGGGTGACGGGCGTTAAAATCTCCTAGTAATAAGAATGGGGAGGGCAACTGGTCTATAAGTTCTAAAAGGTCGGATCTTGACAATGATAAACAAGGGGGTAGGTAAATAGAGCAAACGGTAAAAAGCTTAGTAAGAAAAACCCTCACAGCAACAGCTTGGAGGGTAGTATGTAGGGAGATGAGAGAAACATGGTAGGATGAAGATACCATGATTGACACCCCTCCATGAGAGGAGCTTCCAGCAGGAGCAATAGAGTTGAAAGTGAGAAAACCGGGTACCGGCGGAAAGGGCCGTATACCCAGTTTATTCTCCTGGAGACAAATAACAGCGGGGTGGATAGTCGTCCAAAGAATTTTGAGTTCTTCCCACTTTGGAAGAACTCCTTGACAATTCCATTGTAAAATGGAAGATATTATGTGTGACGATTAGATACCACTGTGGATATCTTTTTCTCTTTTGAAGCCGATAATGTATTTGAGGTTCTTCCCAAAGAGCTTGGGAGACGGAGAGCTGATTTTGAGGATCCTGCTTTTGCAGGGGGAGAAATCCTAGATGGAGTAGTAACTGAGTTTTTTTTCGTAGGATTTGGAGAACCGACCGAGGCCCTTGATTGTAATTCGGGCTCGCAACCTGGCGGAAAAGGAAGATCAAGAAGGGATTTTCGGCCGGTAGATCCGGATTTATGGGTCGAGGGTATTTTAGGTGTCTGAGGAGTTGGTCCAACCGCCGCAGTTGGTGATGTTGGAGTATCAACTGCTTCAATCGGATCTTGGTTTGAAGGGTGAGCGGGACGAACAGGTGATCTGAGACGGACTTAATGGCAGAGAATGTTCAACCATAGGGGAGGAGTCCATTGGAGATTCTCGGGGTTCGGCCGAGTCGGCTCCAGAGGCTGCCCGCTTATTGGTGGTCGATGACCCAGGTGAGGAATCCTTTCTCTTACCACTGGGCTTTGAGTCTCGTGGCCGGGTGGATGAACCTTCACTGGTCGATGTTGAGGATTCTTTCAAATAGCGCCTGATGTCTTCAAGCGTCTCTCCCAGCAAGAGCTGCTGGAGAGAGGGGGGCTACATTAATTATCTCGGTATGAGAGCGATGCTTCGACTGCATATTCTGAATATTTTCGACGCTGCGAGTAGATCTAGGGTGAAGTGATTCAGGCTGGTCGGAACTCACGCGTGATGGTCGGTTTCGTCCAGCATCACGTAAAACGTCAGAGAAGAGCCGGCCGAGTGGCGAGGTTTGTGCTCGGGCACGCTGGCGGGCCTCTCTTATATCTAGACGTAGGGAGTCGCGCAAAGCGAGAACTTCCTTTTCATACAAAAATATAGAGCAGAGTTTCGACGCAGCACTGTGGGTACCTCCGCAGTTGGCACAGTGGGGCGTTTTGGTGCATTCGGGGCCATGGTAGTCAGAGCTACAATTCACGCAGGAGCGAGGGTGCCGACAAGCTCGGCCAACATGTCCAAATTGATTGCAATTGAAGCAGCGTCTGGGTACTTCGATGTAGGGACTTACCGGGACACGAAGGTACCCAGCTTTAATATACTGGGGCAGTTCTTGTCGTTCAAATGTTAAAATCAGTGTGGCGGTTGGAACTTTAGTGGAGCCTAATGTTTTAGTTACCCTGTGTACGTGTGTGACACGTTGGGTACTGAGCTTACTCTGAAGGCGGGTGGGGTCGTAGTCCTTTAGTTCGTTTGAACGGACGACACCTTTGACGAAATTCAGACGCGGATGGGGCGAGACAGTTATTGGAATTTCAGCTATCGAAGATAGATTTCGCACAAGGTTGTGTTGAGAGTGGGATGACACCTCGACTACGACATCACCACTTCCTCTTGACCACATCCGGCGGGGTTCACCAAGGCGGGACTCAAAAGATTCATTGACGTCAAACACATCGACTTTTGCAAGTGGGATGTCAGATGATGAATTCATGACAAGAAAGCGAGGATAATCAAGATCTGGGTCTACTTCGTTGGAATAGGGGTCCAACGAGCGAGGAAAGGCTGAAAGGGAAGCTAAGGAACGTTTGGCACGAGAACCCTTACGAGAAGGGGAGGTTTTTGGTTTATGGCTAGCCATTGCAAAAAGAAAAAAAACTTCGCATTCTCCCTCGGGGCTCCCCACCATGGAGGCCTACAAGGGCCCGGCACTACTGCAACTATGCAATCAGTTACGTCCGGTATGTCCTCTTGGAGAATGGATACGGATCCACCACACCATCTTTGTAACCCTAAGAGGCTGCCCGAGTTCTCCTACGCACGGAGAAAAGGGGCCAACGATGGGTTTCTCCTTGGGCATTCGGTAGACGAAGGCGGTGGAGATGCCCAGCCTCTTTCACCTTCATGAAAGAACAATTCAGAATCAATCCATTAAACGAGCAGAGGTCGGGTGTGGATAAGGACCACTAGATAGGTGAAGGAAGAGGGGGAAATAAAGGGCAGTGGAAGATCGTAATAGAGGAGGAAAGAAAGAGGGGTATGTTAAAAGTCTTGTTGGCAGCACCATGGGTCCCCTAGGGGGCCCAGGGCTGACCCCCCTCGCCACGAGAAGGCCAGAGCCTCTCTGGGAACAACCCCTGAAGAAAAGATCCCAGAGAGGGAGGGGGTTGCCCGCTTATTGGTGGTCGTTGACCCAGGTGAGGAATCCTTTCTCTTACCACTGGGCTTTGGGTCTCGTGGTCGGGTGGATGAACCTTCACTGGTCGATGTAAAGGATTCTTTCAAATAGCGTCTGATGTCTTCAAGTGTCTCACCCTGAGCGTCTCTCCCAGCTAGAGCTGCTGGAGAGAGGGGGGGGGGGCTACATTGGTTATCTCGGTGTGAGAGCGATGCTTCGACTGCATATTCTGAATGTTTTCGACGCTGCGAGTAGATCTAGGGTGAAGTGCTTCAGGCTGGTCGGAATTCGCGCGTGATGGTCGGTTTCGTCCAGCGTCACCTAAAACGTCAGAGAAGAGCTGGCCGAGTGGCGAGGTTTGTGCTCGAGCACGCTGGCGGGCCTCTCTTATATCTAGACGTAGGGAGTCGCGCAAAGCGAGAACTTCCTTTTCATATAAAAATATAGAGCAGAGTTTCGACGCAGCACTGTGGGTACCTCCGCAGTTGGCACAGTGGGGTGTTTTGGTGCATTCGGGGCCATGGTAGTCAGAGCTACAATTCACGCAGGAGCGAGGGTGCCGACAGGCTCGGCCAACATGTCCAAATTGATTGCAATTGAAGCAGCGTCTGGGTACTTCGATGTAGGGACTTACCGGGACACGAAAGTACCCAGCTTTAATATACTGCGGCAGTTCTTGTCGTTCAAATGTTAAAATCAGTGTGGCGGTTGGGACTTTAGTGGAGCCTAATGTTTTAGTTACCCTGTGTACGTGTGTGACACGTTGGGTACTGAGCTTACTCTGAAGGCGGGTGGGGTCGTAGTGCTTTAGTTCGTTTGAACGGACGACACCTTTGACGGAATTCAGACGCGGATGGGGCGAGACAGTTATTGGAATTTCAGCTATCGAAGATAGATTTCGCACAAGGTTGTGTTGAGAGTGGGATGACACCTCGACTACGACATCACCACTTCCTCTTGACCACATCCGGCGGGGTTCACCACAGCGGGACTCAAAAGATTCATTGACGTCAAACACATCGACTTTTGCAAGTGGGATGTCAGATGATGAATTCATGACAAGAAAGCGAGGATAATCAAGATATGGGTCTACTTCGTTGGAATAGGGGTCCAACGAGCGAGGGAAGGCTGAAAGGAGAGTTAAGGAACGTTTGGCACGAGAACCCTTACGAGAAGGGGAGGTTTTTGGTTTATGGCTAGCCATTGCAAAAAGAAAAAAAACTTCGCATTCTCCCTCGGGGCTCCCCACCATGGAGGCCTACAAGGGCCCGGCACAACTGCAACTATACAATCAGTTACGTCCGGTATGTCCTCTTCGAGCATGGATACGGATCCACCACACCATCTTTATAACCCTAAGAGGCTGCCCGAGTTCTCCTACGCACGGAGAAAAAGGGCCAACGATGGGTTTCTCCTTGGGCATTCGGTAGACGAAGGCGGTGGAGATGCCCAGCCTCTTTCACTTTCATGAAAGAACAATTCGGAATCAATCCATTAAACGAGCAGAGGTCGGGTGTGGATAAGGACCACTAGATAGGTGAAGGAAGAGGGGGAAATAAAGGGCAGTGGAAGAGCGTAATAGAGGAAATAAAGAGGGGCATGTTAAAAGTCTTGTTGGCAGCACCATGGGTCCCCTAGGGGGCCAGGGCTGACCCCCCTCGCCACGAGAAGGCCAAAGCCTCTCTGGGAACAACCCTTGAAGAAAAGATCCCAGAGAGGGAGGGGATGAAGCTCCATAGCAACGGAAAAGTTTCAGGGCTTACTCAGACCCCCCCCCCTACCCCCAAGCTATTTTCACGACGTCGTAATTTTTCCCTGGCCACAATTTCTCGTCATGGCCGAACCAACTGAAAGTTGCGTCTCGTGTGGATAGCTCCGTTAGTTCCCATCGAGACGTGTGGTGGCGCCACAAATTTAGCTGTGAGCAAAAACGCCATGCCACCACAAATATGACCGCGTCAACTAGTGGCGTCCTTTTAAAGGGCCTTAAAGTCACTCACTTCTTAGGAACGATAAAAAAAGCAAATTAACAACAATCATCAAAACAGTTCGACTTTAGTCTTCTGCTTCCCCTCCTTTAAAGGTATAAAATAAACCCATCAACCAAAATAGTCTCATTAAAAATCAAAGAAACCCATCAACAAAATAGACTCGTAACAATAAAATCGTTAACAGATATTATAAAAAAAAATGAACCCACAATCAATGAAGGCTTGGAAGTCTTTATAGGCCACTTCGACCCCACACAACAGCTCGCAAGGGCGCCTGAAAGCCAAATCGGCGACGAAAGAATCGCCGCACCTCAACAAGCGGCGAATCATTCCCTTTTAACACGTCGCCTGCAAATGGATCCACATATGGTACACCGATACTTTCAAATCTTGTGTAGGGAGGTAGCCGCTCACCTCAATCTTGTTTAAACATTACAAGCGTCCTCCTTCACAACATTTACACTAGGCCCTTTACGAGCAATCTCAGACGTACTCATTAGAACACTCGCCACCCAAATCCGTCCAATTCTTTCTCTCAGGCTTTAAGGAAACAGAATGGATAATGAAATTCACATAAAGATCAGAATGACTCAATTCCAGAGGCAACAAGGGGGAGAATTATGGTATAGTGAGTTGCGCCATCCATCCCTTGTATCGTAGAGAACACCCAACTGGATAATGAAATGCACATAAAATTCAGAATGACGATTATTGGTAAGCTTTCGGGCATCAGGGCCCGTTCCTCATTGTTGGAGGGGAGAGGGGGGGGGGACACCCGTTCCACGTCAGGTTCCAAGGACGGAGGAGCGATTGTTTGCACCAGGAATACGAATGGAAATGATAGCGGTGTCTGCTCTCACTGGGCCTTGACCCCGGCACCTAGGCGTTAGAAATCCAAATCCTTATTCAGTTGGCCTGTGAGAGCTCCTCTCTTATGGGGTCGACGCACATCAACGCATTTGGGGATCAATAGGGGGTGAAGGGGTAGGACACCCCCCTCACCTCTCAGTAGAGGAGGGATACCAACTTGCTACCATGTACCCTTCCTTGGTAGAGTCATCGGATGCTAGGTAGTGCCCCCCGCATTGTGGACAGATCAGGCAATGGACATAAAGATTAGAATGACGCTCGCTGGTGACATCAGGAGGGCTGTCTTCATTGGGGGAGGGTAGTGTCTCCTAGTGTTTTTGACCCCATCAGTGGAACCCTTCGTGACCCCAGAGGGTACACCCGTTCCACCTCAGGGGTATGTGAATTTGAGTGCCCCATAGGGGGCACGCATGGCAAGGTTCCGGAACAGCGGATAGAGAGGGTATATGTTGTGCTGTGAAGATGGGAAGGGAATCATATCGGTGTTGCGAATCTATGGTCGTGATGAAGCACGCGTCATTACGCCGCCGCAGGCGTATCCGCCAATGGGCGGTCAGCTCATGAGGTCTCTCAAGTTTCTTTGTGTCCGTGCTCGCTGGGATGGATCCCGCGCCTGGACGTTAGAAATCCAACGCGAGAGCTCCTAAACGTGTGTGTGGGGGAGTGGGGGGGAAATACAGCATGATGTGCGCAAGCCCGATCACCTCTAACTCATAACAATCACTACCAATGAGCCTCCGCGCCACACACACGGAGGTAGAAGAGGGTTCACAACTGGGCGGCGGTAGTGCAGGGGCGCCACAGGTCACGTTCCTCGTCCACACACTTCACTCGCCCTTCCTTCTCCAGCTTCTTGAGGTGGTGGCGAACGTTGTTAGCGGCGGCAGGGTGGAGGTGAGGTGGAGTCTCCTGCGAAAGAGACGGGAACAATTCCCTTTGCATTTGAAGTGGTTGGGTGTTGGTTGAGTCGGGTGATGGGAGAGACAAAGGGTGTTTGGAGGATCTGTATGATCTGAATGTAGGTGAAACTGAACAAAATGTGATGGTTATCCTGTAGTGCTGGGGCGGACACTATGGTGGCGAGGCCATTAGCACAGGAATAGGTAAAGAATGAGGAAGTTGCTGGTATGGATATGTGGGATGGAATGCGCGCGTTTGGTGGTGGGAAAGTGGTTAGGTGAATGTGGATATTGCGTATGAGTGACGATTGGAGAAGAACAGTGAAGGTACTAGTGTAGTAAGTTAAGGGTGAAATGAGTGCGTCAAAGTAGTGGGAAAAAACTCAGGGGAATATTGCTGGGAAAGTTTATGGAAGGATGCAAGAGTGTGAATGAAGTGATGGTCTGATTGGAGATGAGCGATGTTCAAGTCTGGAAGAGAGATATCCAACCACTAAAAAGAGAGGATGGAGGAGGAAAAGAAATTGAGAGCAATGACGCGAGTCGAATCTGGACTCGGACGTCGTTGAGATCGAGCGGGGCAGGCGCCTTACCCACTCGGCCATCCCAACGCTCACATAACCACCTCTTATAACACACCTGCTTTTCTCGTTCACCCCAACCGCTATACCATCATCACCCACAATAAAAAAACACAAATACCCTCCCCCCCACTAAAAAAAGTACACTACTTCAACTCCAGTTCAATAAATACCCCCTCCCCCTCAAACACACATCACAACTTAATTGAACATCCACTCTACCTTCACCACCTACAATCTCCTGACAACAATCGTAAATACCTCGCCCCCCGACCTAAATAAACAAATTAGAGAAAAATGACACCACAGGACACAAGAGTCCCTTAGGCTCTAACTAAGATCAGGTCATTCTTCCTTACTCCAACAATACAACCACAAAACCACCCTCGCCCCAACACCACCCCTACACACTTGGCACAAACACGCAACACACTCCTCCCCCCACTGAGAGACCTGTGGAGCTTCCTGAGAGGGCCACCTGGTTCACTGAAGAAAGAGGCTTAAATGAAAGGGAGAAGGCCAGCCTCCCCCCAAAAGTCAATAAGTCCACTAGTCCTGGTGCACGCACTCGTCCCGAGTACAAGGGACAGGCGGTAGCGACCCCGCCCATCCCGGTACCGAGACAGGTATCGTGCGCGAAGATCACCCAGACTGGGACATTCGACAAGAATATGCCGAACAGTCTGGGGGACGACGCAGTCGTTGCAATAGGGCGCATGCGAGCGCTCCATCAAGTAGCGATGCGTCACACGAGTGTGTCCGATTCGAAGACGACAGAAAGCAACCTGAAGCCGCCGCGGCATTGGGGGATAGGTCCATGGGAACAGTGGCGGCGCAATGGCACGCAACTTTAAGTTCCCCTCGACCGTCTCCCATCTTCTTTGCCAAGCAGTCCGAAGAGCTGCCCGTATTCCTGCCATGTAGTCAGTGTGAGGAAGAGCGAAACGCTGGTCCGGTCGCAGAGTCCTCGCGGACTCTTTGGCGCCCTCATCGGCACGCTCATTCCCCGCAATTCCTACATGTCCAGGAACCCAGCAGAAGATAATCTCGACATCTGCCCGGCTCGCGAAAACCGTCGCTATAGATCACAATCCGGTCTCCGAACCGGGCACGTCGCGTAATCTCCCGGACCGAGTGGTGTATTGCCACCAGCTCGGCTGTGAAGACAGACGCAGCGCCTGGTAGAACCCCGCTGACTTCAAACAGAGGGGATACGGCATGGAAGCCGACCCCGTCTTGGGACTTGGAGCCATCCGTATACACTGGCACGGTACCAGCGTGACACGATGTGTGCTCCAAAAAGGTCGAACGCAATACTCCCGGCGCAGTACAAGCTTTGGGAGCAGAGGCGTGGCGACAAATAGCCAAATGTGGTATCCTCCAGGGTGGCGTCCTGGGCAGAACCAGGGGCGCCACCGGCCCGAGAGCTATATCTACCTCTCGAAGGAGTTTCCTGGCCCTAAACCCAAAGGGCTTAGGGTATGACTGGCGTCTCTCGGCGGCATAGGCACCATCGAGATCAGCTGCGGATGCAGTGAGAGCTGTTGGCGACTGAGGGAGGCGCCGGGCTCGCGCGTACAGGCGAGTGATGCACTGCACGCGGCGCAGAGCGAGTGGCATCTCCCCAGCATCGACCAACAGGCTCTCAATGGGGGAAGGGCGGAAGGCACCGGTCGCAAGGCGAAGGCCGGTGTGGTGGATCGAATCCACCTTCCGCAATAAACGCTCGGCTGCGGATGCATAAAACTCGCATCCGTAGTCGAGCTTCGAGCGAACAAAGGATCGATAAAAAAGTAAGGCGGTAGCCCTATCAGCGCCCCAAGCGCTGAACGTCACGGAACGGAGAATGTCCATGGCGCGGGTACAAGAGACCCTAAGGCTGCGAATATGAGCCTCCCAGGTGAGGCGTCGGTCGAATACAAGACCAAGGAAACGGTGCGACTCAACCACATCCAGGCGCACCCCATTAAGAAACAAATCTGGGTCGGGGTGAAGCCGTGGATGGCGGCAGAAGTGCACCACCTTAGTCTTGGCCAAAGAAAACCGAAACCTGTGCGCTTCGGCATAGCGAGAGACGCGGTTCAATGCCTGTTGGAGTCGACGCTCCAGAGTTGGCATCTGGGCCGCGCCAAAAGAGATCGAAAGGTCGTCCACGTAGAGCGTAGCGAGAACATCTTCCGGCAGCACCGAGGTGATGCCGTTGATGCTCAGGGCAAAGAGTGTGACACTGAGGACACTTCCCTGCGGGACACCCTCTTCCTGCTCCTTTGGGCCGGAGAGGGCTCCCCCCACCCGTACGCGGAATCGACGATCTCGCAAAAATTCAGATATAAACATTGGGAGGCGTCCCCTCGCCCCCATCGTGTGGAGAGTCTCCATGATACCGTATCGCCATGCGGTATCATAGGCCTTCTCCAGATCAAAAAACACCGTGGCGTAGTGCTGTCTACGAAGGAAAGCCTCGCAGACGGCATTTTCCAGTCGGAGCAGAGCATCCGACGTGGAGTGGAACTTACGGAAGCCGCACTGTGCAGAAGACAGATGGCCTCCGCTGTCCAGGAAATAGGCTAATCTAACATTTACCAATTTCTCCATCAACTTGCACACGCAAGATGTTAGAGAGATTGGGCGGAAACCGGTCGGAGTAGAGTGATCTCTCCCCTGTTGAACAAATCTAAAAGAAAGGCCATGCCTCGCTCACCCAGGTGTCGAAGCATGGCGTACGGGACATCGTCCGGACCATGGGCGGTGTCCGCGCACGAAGCGAGAGCGGAACGCAACTCACTCACGGTAAACTTGTCGTTGAAGGGTTCTCCGCCTCTGGAGGTAAAGTCCAGCCGGCGGCCTTCCGCGACATCACGACGTGCATTGAATGCTGGCGGAGCAGCATCACGGCTAGAGAATGCGGAAAAAGCGGTCGCTAAGGATTCCGCCACGGACGCGGGGTCCGAGATTGCGGTCCCATTCTCCTGGAGAACGGGAGGGAGGTCCTGCGAGAACTTGCAACCGAATCCTTTTGACTCGCTTCCACACCTCAGCTAAAGGGGTCTTCCCGTTAAGTGAAGACACGTATGTCCACCAAGAAGAGCGGCGGGCGTGCTTCGAAATATACCGGAACCTAGCCCTAGCCCGACGAAATTCAGCGACAGTGAAATCGTTCGGGCGGCGCTTATAGCGCATGTAGGCATAACGCTTCTGTTTGAGGGCCGTCTCACACTCGGCCGACCACCATGGGAGTGGTCGGCGTGCAAAACGGCCAGACGTCCTAGGAATAGTAGTCAGGCCCACGGCGATGAGGTTGCCGGAGAAGAACTCAACGGCCTCATCTACCGACCTAAACTCCTCGACTGAGATAGAGAATTCAGTCATTTCCTGAAATGCAGGCCACCGCGCCCGCGCCAAGCACCACCGAGGTGGTCTCTCAGGCGGCAGTTGCCCTGAAAATGATATTTGAATGGGAAAGTGATCACTACCATGGAGGTCATCGACCACCCCCGAATCAAAATCAGGCTGTGCATCCGAAGAGCACAAAGATAGGTCAAGGCAAGAAAATGAAGCGGTTCTCGGACAGTGATGCGTAAACTCATCCACGTTTAGGACACCCATCTCAAGCTCTTCGATCAGATCGGCAAGGACTTGTCCCCTGGAATTTATGGAGTAATCTCCCCAGAGAGGATGCCTGCCGTTCAGATCTCCAAGCAAGAGATAGGGCCTCGGCAACCGTGCCACGACGCGGAGGAAGTCACCCGCGTCGAAGTCAGCTGACGGTGGAATGTACGCAGAAATGATAGTATACCTCCTATCCAGGTGCAGCTGCACAGCCACTGCCTGAAAGGAGGTATCAAAAGAGAAAGGAAGAACGGAGACATCATGCCGGGTGTAAACCGCGCATCCCACAGCCCGCCATCCCGCGGTGGTGGGGTCGCAAGCCCCTTATACCCCGGGAGGGCAGGCAGGGGGCACGCGCCTAGCATGGTCTCCTGCAAAAAAATAGCTAACGGGGAACGGGACGAGGCGAGCCTCCGCAGCTCCTCCCAGTTGGCCCGGAGTCCACGGCAATTCCATTGAAGGAATATGCCCTCCAGGCCTAGCTCGGAGGAGACGCGGGGGCCCTCCTCGAATTGAAGACCCTCACGGGAATAGCCGTACGCTTCCCGGGGGCAGAACCACGGGCGCTGTTGGCCGGACAAAGCGCTGGGGGCGCTGTCGCCTTCGAGGACTTATTGGGGAAGGTTGGGCTCGCCATGCGAGTCTTTTCCTCCCTCCGCCTCGAAACCTTAGGCGGGCGCTGCGGCTTCGGAGGCGGGGGGGCCTCTTTTCGAGGAACCACCGTCTCCGAGCCACTCGCTCCACCTCGGGGCGTGGGCGAAGGAGCCGAAGCTCCTTTGTTGCTGTCCTCCTTTCGGGGGACAGCTTTAGGAACCCCTGAAGATGGCCTAGCGACCATCTTCAGGGGTGTTGCCTCCTGTGAGTCTAACGACTCTGTGGAGGCGCGTGGCCGTTTCGCCTTGCGGGAAACGGTCACGCTGGGGGAAGAGGGGGGAGCCCTGGTTTTAGCCGGGGCTGGGTATGAACCCTTTTTGCCGCCAGCTTTACCAGGGGAGCGCCCGGGTTGGGTAGAGCCTGCAGAAGGGCTCCGAATGGGCGCGGAAACAACCGTGCTCGTTGGCCTGGATGGGCCAGGAGCAGAGGGTGCCTTGCTAACTATTGAGGCATACGACGTCCCAGGCAGAGCCGGGCGCGCCAGGACCAAGTCCTTTGCCTCGCGGAATGAGAGTCGATCCTGGGCCTGAACGGCCAGGATTTCTTTCTCGAGGAGATATGCACCACATTGCTTCGAAGAAGCAGGGTGCAGATCTCCGCAATTGACACACTTGGCCACACACGATTTGGACTTATCGTGTGCGACCTTGGAGCAATTTACACAGACTTCGGGTGACCCCGACTTTGCACGTCTACATGAGCGATTCGTATGGCCGAAGCGGTGACAGTAATAGCACCACCGCGGCAGTGGCACGAATGCCTTCACGCGGTAGCGGTACCAACCAGCACGCACCGACTCAGGGAGCTTGTCACAGTCGAACGTGACGAAGAGTGTAGGGGTGGGTCTCGAAGCCCCTCCCTGTTTTCTCATCACACGTTCGACCTTGACCGCCCCATGGTCGGCCAGCTCTAGGGTGATGTCCTTAATGGAGTAGTCAACGAGTTCCCTCGCATAAACTACTCCTTTCACAAAGTTCATGGTAGAGTGCGGCGTCACACTCACCGGGGTGCCATGAAGTGTCCGAAGAGCACTTATCTTGGCCGCCTCGGCGGGATTCGCCGCATTCGCCAGAAGGCTCCCGTCCGAGAAACGGGTCACCTTCGGCTCTCTACCAATATGCTCTCCAGGCCTAGCTCGGAGGAGACGCGGGGGCCCTCCTCGAATTGAAGACCCTCACGGGAATAGCCGTACGCTTCCCGGGGGCAGAACCACGGGCGCTGTTGGCCGGACAAAGCGCTGGGGGCGCTGTCGCCTTCGAGGACTTATTGGGGAAGGTTGGGCTCGCCATGCGAGTCTTTTCCTCCCTCCGCCTCGAAACCTTAGGCGGGCGCTGCGGCTTCGGAGGCGGGGGGGGCCTCTTTTCGAGGAACCACCGTCTCCGAGCCACTCGCTCCACCTCGGGGCGTGGGCGAAGGAGCCGAAGCTCCTTTGTTGCTGTCCTCCTTTCGGGGGACAGCTTTAGGAACCCCTGAAGATGGCCTAGCGACCATCTTCAGGGGTGTTGCCTCCTGTGAGTCTAACGACTCTGTGGAGGCGCGTGGCCGTTTCGCCTTGCGGGAAACGGTCACGCTGGGGGAAGAGGGGGGAGCCCTGGTTTTAGCCGGGGCTGGGTATGAACCCTTTTTGCCGCCAGCTTTACCAGGGGAGCGCCCGGGTTGGGTAGAGCCCGCAGAAGGGCTCCGAATGGGCGCGGAAACAACCGTGCTCGTTGGCCTGGATGGGCCAGGAGCAGAGGGTGCCTTTCGAACTACTGAGGCATATGACGTTCCAGGCAGAGCTGGGCGCGCCAGGACCAAGTCCTTAGCCTCGCGGAATGAGAGTCTATCCTGGGCCTGAACGGCCAGGATTTCTTTCTCGAGGAGATATGCACCACATTGCTTCGAAGAAGCAGGGTGCGGCTCTCCGCAATTGACACACTTGGCCACACACGATTTGGACTTATTGTGTGCGACCTTGGAGCAATTTACACAGACTTCGGGTGACCCCGACTTTGCACGTCTACATGAGCGATTCGTATGGCCGAAGCGGTGACAGTAATAGCACCGCCGCGGCAGTGGCACGAATGCCTTCACGCGGTAGCGGTACCAACCAGCACGCACCGACTCAGGGAGCTTGTCACAGTCGAACGTGACGAAGAGTGTAGGGGTGGGTCTCGAAGCCCCTCCCTGTTTTCTCATCACACGTTCGACCTTGACCGCCCCATGGTCGGCCAGCTCTAGGGTGATGTCCTCAATGGAGTAGTCAACGAGTTCCCTCGCATAAACTACTCCTTTCACAAAGTTCATGGTAGAGTGCGCCGTCACACTCACCGGGGTGCCATGAAGTGTCCGAAGAGCACTTATCTTGGCCGCCTCGGCGGGATTCGCCAGAATGCTCCCGTCCGAGAAACCGGTCACCTTCGGCTCTCTACCAATTGCACTAGCTAATCCTCTCCTCTGATGGATCATGTTGCCCTTGGACAACATGGTGCCATCAGTGGAGCGAATAACGAGGAAGCGTTTGAAGCCAGCGGGCTCGAAAACGCCAGGTAACCTCTGAATGAGGGGCCCCGATGTCATCGAGGCTCCGCCCTGTGCACTTTTGGTGTTAGTCTTGGTCAGGGGCTCTGCACACGAGGGGGTAGAGGGGCCGGATGTGCCGATCTTGGCTTGGTCGCCTACCAAAGTAGTAGCAGACCCATCTGTCCCCGCAGCCCCCGCGGATGGAGAGGAGCCCCGAGTCTTTTTCGTCTTTTTTGTCTTTTTCTTTTTTGGAGAGGAGGGCGGGGAATGAACCCGCTTTTCACCTCCGCCGTCAGAAGCCCCCAGGCCAGATGGACCGGCCTCAGCCAGGTCCCTCTCCGAAATGGAGAAGGTCCTGGTTGTCGTGGGGGCACCTGTCGGAGGATATCCCTCCCCTCCTTTTACTGCCTCGGAGCCCTCAGCCATTTGAGGAGGACCTTGCATAGGGGGGGATTCGGGTTCGGTGCTTGGCGCCGAGCCCGAATTCCCCCCCATGGAAGGCCCTACCGTCTGAGGCTGGGTCTCCTCAAGGACCATGTCTATCACAGGAGGGGCCTCCAGTTGGCCATCCCCTCCCAGGACATCGCAGGTCCCCTTGGCAGTATTGTCTCTAGTCAGGTGGTGTGGGGAGGCACAGGCCTTGACCCCAGCAAGGTTTAAAATTCTTGCCAGCAGGTCTTTTGAGGGAAGCGACCGAAGGGGCCTGGCTTCCCTCTCCCCCCTAAGGGGGTTTGCCCTACCAAGCCGCTTTGATGGGGAGCGGCTGGCTAAGGGCTGCCTGCTGGCTTTCTTGGCAGTCCCCTTGGAAAGAAAAGAGGGGACTGCCGCTGGGAAAAGGGAGGTGCCCGAAAGCACCTCCAGAGAAGGGGGTGAGGGGGAGTCCCCTGCACCCGTAGGCGAAGGAGAGGAGTAAGCCTCCTCTCCGGTTAGAGAAATATGGAGGGTCCCCTGTGCAAGCACAGGGGGGGGACCTCCATTTTTTTGCTGGAGCTGCCCGAGGGCGGCTCCGTCGATGGAACAGGGGAAGTTGAGGGTTGGGTTTGTTTTTTTTTATCATCATTGGGCATGGTGACCCTTTTTTAAACACGGGATGCAATCGCGCACACCTCTCACAGTAGCCCGCACTGCGAGAGGTGCTTACAAGCCCGGCAGAGCCAGGCGCCGCCATTTAAGACCACCCCTCCCGCCTGGTGGCCTGGCAGTCCATCAGCATGGCGGCTCCACCTTGGACACGGTGTAAAAATTAATAGATTGTGAAGAGGAGAGGAAAAGGGATGTGAGGAAGGTATGGGTGGGGATGAAGCAGGTAGTTAAAAACCAGCCACCCCAGACCTGAGCTCAGGGGTTAGGGAACATTGTCCTCCACCCCCTCAGCCCCGATGCGGGACGGTTGGCTGAAAGGAAGGTCAGCATCTACCCTGTGAAATTAGAGGCTGACCAGAGAAAGTTGTGGGAGAGGTTGTGTGAAAAGAGAGGAAACAAGTGTTTTGAAGGAAGGAAGAGAGGCTAAGCTGGGGCCGGACGGGGTGCTGAGTCCCATCAGCACGGCGGCCAAGATGGCAAATCGCCGCGCCCCTTACGGGGACGGAGCGCTGGATCCCGTCAGCACGGCGGCCAGGATGGCAAATCGCCGCGCCCCTTACGGGGCCGAGGTGGTCGAGGGAAGGACAGGTGAGCCCCGAGTGAGGTGATATGATAGTAAGCTCCGAGGTGGTCGAGGGATGGGCAGGTGAGCCCCGAGTGATGTGATATGATAGTAGGCTCTGAGGTGGTCGAGGGAAGGACAGGTGAGCTCCGAGTGAGGTAATATGATAGTAAGCTCTGAGGTGGTCGAGGGATGGGCAGGTGAGCCCCGAGGTGGTCGAGGGAAGGACAGGTGAGCCCCGAGTGAGGTGATATGATAGTAAGCTCCGAGGTGGTCGAGGGATGGGCAGGTGAGCCCCGAGGTGGTCGAGGGAAGGGCAGGTTAGAATGGGAATGAGTAGTGTCGTCTCTTAGTTGGCGGTTGCAGCGGAGGAAGTCAGGGTCTTGTCTGTTGGGAGGGGTGTCTTATGTCCAGCGCCTCTCACCTTGTAGATGAGCTTGACGAGTCTGATGGGCGTGGCGTCGGGGGCGGGGGACTTGCGAAGGGCGTCCAGGATTTGAGCCTCGCGTTCGTTTCGGTGGGCCACATAGAAGCGGATCCTGGACGTCGGGTCCGAGATCACCGGTCCGTGACCCGGGTAGATCAGGACAGGGTCCAATTCCAAGATCGTCTGAGAGGAGAAATGATTAATCATTCTCTTTCGTGTTCGTCTCACATAGCACAAACGTCTGTAATCCCCTCTTTAAACACAATATCAGTTATGCCAACCCTCCCCTTTCAAGCGTTGACAATCACTGCTGGATAACGAAATTTGCATAAAGATCAGAATGACAATTTCTAGCAAGCCATAGGGAACACGGGTGCAGTCTTCAACTAGAAGGTTACTATTGCGTTTTGGTAGCAACCAGCGAGCAGAGAACTCTTATCCGTGGGGGGATATAGATACCCATTCCAGGAGGAAAAGGTGACTATGTTGTGTGTGTGTGTGAAGATAGAAGAAAAGACAGCAGTTGGGGTTAGTTATGGACGTGTATAAGGAGCTACCTACCCATGGGGGAGGTCCATAGGCAGAGGTCTACCTACGGCTTAGCCGAGTGGAAACACTGCTTCTGATTACAGTGAAGTTAAAACACACCGGGTGTGGTTAGTCATTGGATGGAGTCCCATTTCGGGTCGACCTTCCAACGGCAGCCATACGCTGTAGATGCCCGCGGTACGGAGACTACATTAATCAGTAGGCCCCCTTACTCTAGCGAGGTGTGGTTCGGAACACATGTTAAACAATGGGTCCCTCAAAAGGGCCTCTTAAATTAAAGCAGCTCGGGGTGGATCTGTCGCACCCGTATGGATGAGGACCTGAATTTCCACACCTGGGTACAGGGTTTGAATCCCGACGAGAGCGTAGGGAATTCCCACAAATCACAAGAAATGGGTGGCTCTCCCTTGGGCCATAGAGAGTGAAGATGCGTGGAAGATTTATAGTCGCAGATTCTTCTGATGGAGTTGGGGCCAGGAGGGCAGGCAAGGCCGGGAGGCCCCGGGTGGTGACAACCCACTTCTACCGCTCTTTGCGCATATCTCCCTCCAACGAGGAACTGCCCCTGGTACCCTAGGGCTTACCAATGCTTGTCAGTCTTATCTTTATATTTGTTTCATTATCCAGCCAGGGACCCCGCCCAAACTGGAGCTAAATACCCACACATTCTCACTTAGCTTAACCTCACTAATTTATAAACTTAGAAAAAGCAAAAACAAGCAGAAATGCCCTTGTTGGTTTTCGTTTTAATTCTGTTACACCCCTCCTTCCTCCGGGGGTTATAAGGGCCCACCTGGAGGGAGCGCATGTAGTGGTAGAGGTCCTCGAACACGGCAGTGCCCTCGCCGAGGATGCAGTCGCCGCTGAACACGATGCCCTCCTCGCACAGCTGCAGGACTACATGGTCCGACGTGTGGCCAGGGGTGTGGTGGACTCTGCCCAAGGGATAGCTCTACATCAGACGCCGGGTGGAGGGTAGAGAAAGAAGTGGTTCCCCCCAAAACCCCATAATTTCAAAAGGGGGAGAAAGTGCAATCTTGTGCCATAACAAAAACAATTTGAAAGCACCAACAATTGGGGGAGCAAATACAATTTTTAGCAATGACAATTGAGTGTGAAGACAATGTTTGAGCAAATACAATTTTTAGCAATGACAATTGAGTGCGAAGACAATGTTTGAGCAAATACAATTGAGAGCAATGAGAATTGAGCACAAAGAAAATTTTTGAACAATGACAATTGAGGGCAAAGACAATTTTTGAGGAAATACAATTGAGAGCAATTAGAATTGAGTGCAAAGACAATGAGAGCAATGAATAAAGGATAGGATGAATAGAACAGGAATCGCAGAAACAGACAAAAATGGTACGGGGAGCAAACTTAACTCTGTACTTTTTCCTCCATCTTTATTTCAAGGGATCATATTGAATTCTTTGCTGTAATTTCCTCTATAGGACAATATGAGCAATTTTGGAAGCCTCAATGATCTATATAATATGAATGGTTCCTTAGTTGCCAACTCGCATTTTCATTATTTGTTTTTTTCGGCAGTGCTTAGGGGAGGGGGGGGGGGTCAAGGGTTAATGACAGGGATGACAATGATTAAGCCACTGAATGTTATCCTGAATTTCTTGCTGGTTTGTGGGTTTAGTTTTTAGAATGGCTGACCAGATGATGCCATTTTGTCAAAATTTTGCCCAAACCTGAAATCGATTATAAAAGCATATCTCAATTTTCCCAAAGCAAAAATTGTACTTTCCAAGTATTATTCTGCCAAAACTTGAGGGAAACAATGCCATAAATTCCCCCAACTATCTGACAACCCCTATTGAGTGGGTAGTGGCACTTGTGTTGCTGGATCAGTGGTTGGATTAAGCATGTTATTGTATCAACATTATCTTGGGTTCATGGTTGTTTGTGTAAGGTTTGTTCAGTTTGATGGAGAGCTCTGGGTTACAACGTTTTATGACCCCCCCCCCCCCTATGGGGTGTGTTTGATGTTTGCTGTTGGTAAATTGTAAGTAGAATGTGCTTATGCAGCTGAACTGTACAAGTGAGAGGAAGATTTTTTTTTCCCCAACCCATAATGCCTATCTGGCAACCACCACCAAGGGTAAAGTTGATGATGAGGCGGCAGTGAGCTCAAGTGTAGTTGATGCAAATGAGCTGGGTTGATGAGTGGATGGGCTGCTCAATGAATATTTGTATAATGATTGGGCTATGGTCAGAAGATAGTGCAGGTTGAAAAGGTTTCTGAGTTGTTTTGAAAGGTTGGGTGAAGAGTAATGTATGGAGTGTATGAAGATGCTCAAAAGAGGGGGTGTAGTGATAAGTTATGGTGAATAGGTGGTTGGGATGTTGCATAATGTGATGCAACCTTGTGACTTGAGCCAGGCAGGATTTGTGGGGCATTAATATCTCTCACAAGTGTGTTATTTTGAGGAGTTGAGAAGTGGAATTAAGGCATGCGTTCTGGTGGAAGATGATTGGAGTGATCAGTTGGATGTAGGAAGAGGGGGGTAATACAAGATTGTTGTGTAAATGGAGTACTGAGCGTTTATTTTTTTAGTGGTAGAGGATTATGACGTCCTCTTGATGCTAATCAGTGCATGCCACTCAGCCAGACAGGTTAATGTGAAGAGGGAGAGTAGGAAAGTGAGGGGAAGGGTCTAAGGCAATGTTGAGCAAAGTCTGGTAAAGGTCCATGAAGGGCTCGCAGGAGGTTGAAGGAGGGCTCAAAGGGCATTCAGGGAGGGTCTATGCTATATGGGAAACCGACTGCAGTGGGTTCTCCCACCCCTAAACAATGCCCTGGTCCAGGGCAAGTTTGATAAAGGCCTAGGAAGGGGCTCAATGATTTTTTACTGTATAAACTGGTGAATAATGCACAACTCCGGCCTTAATAAAGCACTTGGATAAAATGTTTGGCTTTTATTCTTTAATTTAGACTTGTATTGCCATAGTAGTGTGAAGATTTCTCTATGTCGCTAATTTATCTTCATAGGTTTTAAGGTGATGCGGTCCAAGCTATCTTCCAAAAAGACATGTAGTCTATGGAATACTACCCCCCATAAACCATACACCCCCACATAACACAGCACTCCATCCAATCCCTGGGTCCAAGCCATCTCCTAAACACCATTCCACCATCGACCCAAATATGTCAGCCTGGCGAGGCTCCGATGAAATCTCCATTCCAAACTAAACATAGATCAACACGACGCTGATTGACAGAGGCTGCTGCACCCACTCGCATCAGGAACACAAACACACCTTCGCACATATTCACAACATACGACACTTGTGTATCTCAAACAAAACATCGCCTGGGAGGGTATGGCCCTAGACAAGAGGAACAAGTGAGGGCAATGAGATCAACTTTCCCCAACCGCAGGAAATTCGAGACCTTGTTGAAAGTTGTTTTTATTTTTTGTTTTTTTTTAAGGAGCCCATCTGGCGACTACCTACTTGGGCATAAGTCGCCGTAATCAGGACAGCAACAATAATAAAAAAAAGGAAAAGGGAAACAAGTTCCGGCGTCGGGGAGAGGTCCGCCTCCCCCTGCCGCAGAAACGTGCGACCTACGAAGAAAACTACAAAAAACAAAAACTAGTTAGATAAAGGGGAGAAGGCCGGCCTCCTCCAAAAAGTCAGTAAGTCAACAAGTCAATGTGCATGAATCCGTCCCGAGTACAAGGGATAAGTGGTAGCGACCCCAGGTAACGTGCGAAAAGATCACCCAGAGTGGGACATTCAACAAGAATGTGCCGAACAGTCTGGGGGATAACGCAGTCTTCAAAGTAGGGCGCAGGCGAGGGCTCCATCAAGTGGCGGTGCGTCCCGCGACTGTGTCCAATTCGGAGACGACAGAAAGCAACTGATTGGGGGGTAGGTCCATGGGAACAGTCGCGGTGCAATGGAACGCAAGTTTGTTATCCTCGACCGTCTCACATCTTCTTTGCCAAGCAGCCCGGAGAGCTGCCCGTATTCCTTGCATGTAGTCAGTGTGAGAAAGAGCGAAACGCTGGTCCGGTCGCCCATCCCTCGCAGAGTCTTTGGCGCCCTCATTCCCCGCAATTCCTACATGTCAAGGAACCCAGCAGAAGATAATCTCGACATCCGCCCGCCTTGCCAAAACCGTGGCGTCACGGATATCGCGAACCAGGGGATGCGGAGATTCCAATGCCCCGAGAGCACTCAGGGCGCTTTGTGAGTCGCTATAGATCACAATCCGGTCTCCAAAGCGGGCACGTCGCGTAATCTCCCGTACTGAGTGGTGTATTGCCAACAGCTCAGCCGTGAAGACAGACGTAGCGGCTGGCAGAGCCCCGCTGACTTTAAACAGAGGGGATGCGGCGCGGCGTGGAAGCCGACCCCCTCTTGGGACTTTGAGCCATCCGTATACACTGGCACGGTTCCAGCGTGACACGAGGGGTGCTCCAAAAAGGTCGAACGCAATACTTCCGGCGCAGTAGAAGCTTTGGGAGCAGAGGCTTAGCGACAAATAGCCAAAGGTGGTACCCTCCAGGGTGGCGTCCTGGGCAGAACCAGGGGCGCCACCGGCCCGAGAGCCATACCCAACTCTCGAAGGAGTTTCCTAGCCCTAAACCAAAGGGCTTAGGGTATGAATGGCATCTCTCGGCGGCATAGGCACCGTCAAAGTCAGCTGCGGTGCAGTCAGAGCTGTTGGCGACTGAGGGAGGCGCCGGGCTCGCGCGTACAGGCAAATAATGCACTTTGCACGGCGTAAAGCAACTGGCATCTCCCCAGCATCGACAAGTAGGCTCTCAATGGGGGAAGTGCGGAAAGCACCGGTCGCCAGGCGAAGGCCTCTGTGGTGGATCGAATCCACCTTCCACAATACACGCTAAGCTGCGGATGCATAAAACTCTCATATGTAGTAGAGCTTCACCTGCGGGACACCATCTTCCTACTCCACTGGGCCGGAGAGGACTCCCCCCCACCCGTACGTAGAATAGACGATCTCGCAAAAATTCAGATATAAAGATTGGGAGGCGTCCCCTTGCCCCCATAATGTGGAGTCTCCAAGATACCGTATCGCCATGCAGTATCAGAGGCCTTCTCCAGATCGAAAAACACCGTGGCTTATTGCTGTCTACGAAGGAAGGCCTCGCAGATGGCATTTTCCAGTCGGAGCTGAGCATCCGACGTGGAGTGGAACTTGTGGAAGCTGCACTGTGACGCAGGGTAGGAGATTGCGGTCCCATTCTCCTGGAGAACGGGAGGGGGGTCCTGCGAGAACTTGCCCCGAATCCATTTGACTCGCTTCCACACCTTTGCTAGAGGGGTCTTCCCGTTAAGAGAAGACACGTATGCCCGCCAAGAAGAGCGGTGGGCGTGCTTCGAAATATACCGGAACCTAGCCCTAGCCCAACGAAATTCAGCGACAGTGAAATCGTTCGGGCGGCGCTTATAGCGCATGTAGGCATAATGCTTCTGTTTGAGGACCGTCTCACTCTACTGACCACTACGGGAGTGGTCTGCGAGCAAAACGGCCAGACCTTCTAGGAATAGTAGTTAGGCTCACGGTGATGAGGTTGCCGGAGAAGTCAACGGCCTCATCTAGCGACCTAATCTCCTCGCCTGAGATAGAGAAATCGGTCATTTCCTGATATGTGGACCATTGCGCCCGCACCAAGCACCACCAGAGCAGGCTCTCGGGCGGTAGCGGCCCAGAAAATGATATTTGAATGGGAAAGTGATCACTACCATGGAGGTCATCGACCCCCCTCCCCAATCAGAATCTGGCTGTGCATCCGGATAGCACAAAGATAGATCGAGACAGCAAAATGAAGCAGTTCTCGGGCAGTGATGCGTAAACTCATCCACATTTAGTGCCTGAAAGGAGCTATCTAAAGCGAAGAGAAGAAGGAATACATCATGCAGGGTGTAAATCACATATCCTCCCGCCCGGCCCCCATCCAGTGGTGGTGGGGTCACGAAATCCTTATACCCCGGAGGGTGGGCGGGGGGCATGCGCCCAGCATGGTATCCTGCAAAAAGATAGCTAAGGGGAAACGGGAGAAGACGAGCCCCCGCAACTCCTCCCAGTTGGCTCGGAGTCCGCGGCAATTCCATTGAAGGAATATGCCCGCCAGGCCTAGCTCGGAGGAGACGCGGGGGCCCTCTTCGAAGAGAAGACCCTCACGGGATGGCCGTACGCTTCCCGGAGGCAGAACCCCGGGCGCTGTTGGCCGGACAATGCGCTGAGGGCGCTGTCGCCTTCGAGGACTTATTGGGGGAGGTTGGGCTCGCCATGCGTCTTTTCGTCCATCCGCCTCGAAACCTTATGCGAGCGGGGTAGCTTCGGAGGCGGTGGTCCCTCTTTTCGAGGATCCACGTCTCCAAGCCACCCAATCTACCACTGGGTGTGGGCGAAGAAGCCGGAGCTCCTTTAGTGGTGTCCTCCTTTCGGGGGGCAGCTTTAGGAACCCAAGAAGATGGCCTCACGATCCTCTTCAGGGGTGTTACCGGGTATTTTCTGAATGAGGGCCCCGATGTAATCGAGGCTCCGCTCTGCGCAGTTCTGGTCTTCTTCTGAGACTCCCCATTCGTGAAGCAACGGGGACGGAGGTGCCGATCTTGGTCTGGTCGCTTATTTGGAGAGGAGGGCGGGGAATGAACTCGCCTCTCCCCTCCGTCGGCAAGAGCCCCCAGGCTAGATGGACCGGCCCTAGCAAGGTCCTTCTCTGAGATCGAGAAGGACCTGGCAGTCTCAGAGGCACCAGCCGGAGGAAGAAAACTCTCCCTTCCTAGTACTGCCTTGGGGACCCGAGCCGTCTGAGGAGGACCTTGCACAGGAGCAGACTCAGGTTGAGTTTGGCCCCGAACCCGGATTTGGCCCCATGGAAGGTCCCACCGTCTGGGGCTGGGTTGCCTCAAGGACCATGTTTATCTTGGGGGGAGGGGGCACCATTGGCCCCCCCACCAGCACATCACAGGTCCCATTGGCAGCAGTGTCGCTAGTCAGGTTATTGGGGGGGGGGCACGTGCCTTGACCCCCGCTAAGGTCAATGTCCAAGCCAGCAGGTCTTTCGAGGGAAGGGTCCGATGGACACTGTTTTCCCTCTCCCCCCCTAAGGGGGTTTGCCCTACTGAGCCGCTTCAACGGCGAGCAGTCGGTTGTCGGTTATGGGTTGCCTGCTGGAAACAGGGAGGCACCCGAGGGCACCTCTAGACAAGGGGTGAAGGGGAGTCCCCTACACCCATAGGCAAATGAGAAGAGTAAGCCTCCTCTCCAGTTAAAGAGGTTTGGAGAGTCCCCTACGAGAGCACAATGCGGGGACATCCATTTTTTTCAGTGGAGCTGCCCTGAGGAAGAAAGGGGAAGTTTTATTTTGGGGTTTTACATCATCAGGCACTGGGAGCTTATTCCTTCTGTGGGAAGCAAACGCTAATCACCCCTCGCAGTAGCCTGCTCTGCTAGGGGTGTGTATGGGCCTGGTGACCTGGCAGCCCTTCGGCATTGTGGCTCCACCCTAGGCACAGTTTAAAAAAATAGATAGTGAAGAGAGAAGGAAAAGGGATGTGAGGAAGGTATGGGTGGGGATGAAGCAGGTTGTTAAAAACCCACCATCCCAAACCGGAGCTCATTTTTTTTTTTTTATAGAGCCCATCTGGCAAACCGGAGCTCAGGAGTTAGGGAACATTGTCTCCTCCCCCCCTCACACCGATCTGGGATAGGTTGCTGAGAACATCAGTATCTACCTTGTGAAAATAGAGGCCGACAAGAGAAAGTTGTGTGCGAGGTTGTAGGGGGAGTGTTGAAGTAGGGAAGAAACACAGCCTGTCTGAAAGAAGGAAAAGAGGCTAAGCTGGGGCCGGACGGGGCGCTGAGTCCCGTCAGCAGGGCAGCCAGGAAGGCAAATCGTCACGCTCCTTACGCGGCCTTGTTGATGGATCTTACCGAATCGTCGCTCCTTCTACTTCGATCTCATCTCCATCCTTTAGCCATTGGATTCCAGTTGCAAGGGATGGGAGTGTCTCCAACTGATCGTTCCTCGGGAATTTCATGACACTAACCTGCGATGCTGAAATAGGCAAACAGCTGTTAGATTGTCCCATGTGAAATGTCATATTTTAGTTGCATTGACTTTTAACCTGACACTAACATGTACCAGATACAAACCAAACCCAGACAACATCTACACTTAGATTGCTCAACCCTCACAAGCTTGCACTATACGCATCTCTCTGAGAGACCTGTGGACCCAACCAGGGAGCATGGTGGGCTTACTAGGAGCCGCCCCTTTCACAGAAGATGGGTAGGAAGCTGGAAAGTAAAGCAAAAGTTGACTTTTAATGTTTTGTTGAGGTTGTTGTTAATTGCCCCAGGGAGTGGATGACATCTCTGCTCCCTCGTACTGCTTAGGGGAGAAAGCCTTGTAGGCCCCATCAACGCTACCACAATTATGTGGGGCCGGGCCTTATGTGAAGCTATCCTGAGGGAACTAGGTTAGAGTGGAGGGAGGCTGTTGCATGCTAAAGGAGTTTTATAGCAATCCCCCACCCCTGGACTAGCAAAGCATGGCGTATGGGAATCATGTGGACAGGGGGAGTTTTATTTATATTTAAGGTTATAGAAGCAATGTTATTCAGCTCATCGAATTACATAGGAGTTCCTATTTATTTATGCAATTCTGAAGAAATTAATTTTTCAAAATTTTGTTAGTTTTTCTAAGTGTGGAGAGTTCTTTCCCTTGTCTTTTCAATAGGTCTTCCTTCCTCTTCTTACCTGCAGCGCACCAGCAACACATGAGCAATATGGCAAAGAACTACCTAAAGTAGGCAGCGCTATCATCGTCTTAAATTACCGAAATTTCAACTTTATATTTTAGCCTCTAAATAATTTAATATTAAAAACAAAAAGCAACAACAATAAAACAAGACCAAAAAAGAAACCATAGCAACAAACAAAAGGAGCACTATCAGATGACAGGGGGAGACCTGTTTTTAACCCTTTTTATACCACATTGTCAAGAAAAATAGGGAAAGCTACGACACATTACCCTGCAATGAATGCTTGCAGCACAGGCATCAGAAAGCTCTCAAATAGCCATGCATTTGCAAGTTACCAGATGTTGCTATGGAGCGTAAAAACTGAATTGTGTCCCTCAATATAGAGGAAAAAGCCTTATATTTTCCAAGTGATTATATATAGTTTGCGGGTACTATATTGAGAGCCAAAGAGAGAACAGAGAGATGCTGGGTGTCATTTTTTTTAAAGCACTTGCAATGGCCTACAAGGGCATAAGTCACTGTACCTGTACAGTGGAATAAAAATAATTCAATATACCGAACTACCCCCCAAAACAACAAAACCCAAGAAAAACAAAAGTAAAAAAAAAAACAAGGCAAAAGCAAGAAGGAAGCACACTCCAGTGTCAGAGGAAGACATGTTGGGTGTAAATTGAGCATCCACCCATTAGGCCCTCATCCTGTGGCGGGGTTGCCAACCCTCCCTGGGGTAGGATTGGCAGGGGACACATACCCAACATGATCTCCTGAAGACAGACAACAGGAGTGGGAAGGGAAGAGTCACATCAGTCCCTAGCAATTCCAATGAAGGAAAATGCCCTCTTGGTCTAGTTAGAAGGGGGTGCAGTGGCCTTCCTTGAAAAAAAAAAACATCCACACAGGAATGGCTATAGCCTTCCTAGAGAGAGAACTCTGGGGGCCAGTGGTGGTATAAAGTGCTGAAGGTGCTGCTGCCTTCGAGGGCTTAGCAAGTAAGGGCCTCTCTCTCCTCCTGGGGGTGGGGCAACTTTGAGGTTGAGGATCTCTCATCCTTTGGAGAGGTTTCCCTGTTGTTACCAGCCTTTGGGGGGATGGTCTCACTACTACCTTCTGGGGATTTTTGTCCCCTAAGTCTAATAATTCAGGAGACGCACACCTCCCCACCTTTGTTTTTAGCAAAGGTGGGGAGGCGTACCAGACCTACCCTGTCATGTGGCAATGGTAGGGCTGGTACAGAACACTTTTTTGAAAGAAGTGACAAAAATAGCTAAAAGGTGACAAAGGGACAAAATAATTAAAAGGTGACAAAAGTCAAAAAATAATTAAAAGGTGACAAAAGTGACAAATTGAAAATGACTATGATTATTTTTAGAAAGCCCCTCCAGTACCCACCAACATTCCAATTTGATTAGCAAATAATAGGCAGCGATTCTAATTTCAGAAAAGATTTAAAAAAACAGATTACAACATTATTTGGCAATCAAAAGCTATTGCTTTAACTTTGTTTTTGATTTTATTTTTAATAGGTATAAATTTCACAAAGCATCAATAATAAAAGTAATTAACAAATAGGCACATAAAAAGAGCAAGATTATGTAGGTATACAATTATTTATCTTTTTTAAAAAAAATTACTGATTCGCTTCTTCTGCACTTTAGATTGAATTTCTTGAACTTTTTGTGATTTCTTATTTTCTTCATCTTTTCTATGAGCATCTTCTAACAAAGAATATCCTATTATAATTTGTATTGTCTCATTATTATTAACTCCACTTTCCAAAATTTTCATTCCTTGTTCCATGTAGGTATTTGTCAGTAGTGCTGGTACTAATCTGTTCTTGTTTCTTCGCTTCTTCCAGTTCACTTTTTAATTCTTTTATTTTCCAATTTTCTTTTTGAAATTGTATTTTTTTATCATCTTCTTCACGTGATCATTTTTCTTTTGCTTTTTGTTCTTTAAGTTTTTTCTCATCTAAATAGTTTTGATAACTCAATTTTGCTGATTTTGTTAAACTAAGGAGTTTTTTATCAATGACCAAAAGATGAATTTGTGAAAATGCTTTAATCCTTATCTAATGCTAAGTCTGGCATTGAGCATTTTTTCACTCATAGATGCTATCTTCTGTCAGAATCCTCCCTGACATAGGAAATCCTCTTTCTACATATGCATTCATGTGAGGTACTGACAAAGGTGCCTTTATAGTTTTTACTATATTTGGAAATTTAATGTCATTCAAATTATTTTTTATTTAAAAAATTTGTGACCAGTAATGATCTACTCTTGTGTCTGGTTCTAATTCTAGCAAAGTTCCAGTTTGCAATAATCTCCATTCATCATGAATAGAGTCAAGAGATTGGGCACTTTCAGGGGACTTAATTTTGTTTGGAGATAAGCAGCTAAAATATTCTAAAAAATTGCTATGGCCTAAAAGCTTTTTCTATAATGTGCAGCAAAGTCAGGCAAAATTTTCTAATTGATTTCTGTATATTAGCATTTTCATTTTCACTTAAATTTACAATAAATTCAGAATTTATTCCCTGCATAATTTTCTTTAATGGTATTAAATTGTTTAATTATTGGCAGCTTGTTTAAGAGAAGCAAGGTCCTTCAATTCAAGAGTTACACATGCTTTAAATATCCTATTTGAAAGGGCCATTGCTAACTCATAGAGCAGCTCCTCATATAAAATATGAATTAATGGCGCTTTTTTCTGAAATTTAGATACAAAATTCATGAAAGTCTTAGCAGAGGAGGCAATAAAGTTTAATTTTGCTTTCGTGCTTGGATTTTTAAGGCATATATAAATTTTGCTCTATTTTTATGTTTTTATGAAACTTTTCATTTTTTGAAATAAAAATTAAGTAATTTTCTACTGCTGCCCATTGTTCTAAAATTCTAGAAACAGCTGTTGGAACATGTTTTAAAAACCTAGGAAGTGGTAAGTCCAAATTCTTCCTGATTTTCTTCAAAATCGAGCAGACGACTTGGCCAATCATAAAAAAAAAGGTAAATACTTTGAATAAAATCTGAATGCTCTTGAAATTCTGCTGCTCTAATTCCTTTAATAAAAGCATTATGCACAATATGCAAATGACATGTGCCAAAGTTAATAATGCTTTTACCTGTAATTTCATTCATCTCCTCATTAAAAAGACGGAAGACCTTTTATTGATATTAGGTCCATCTGATCCAAGGGTCAATATATTTTGTGGTAGAAGACCCTCATTGTCTATAGCCTTATCTAAGCAATTCTTAAAATCTGTTGCTCTAGCATGACCTATAAAGGTTTTTAAGTGACTAGAGCATATTTGCTTTTGGCTGTTAGACCAATATGGTACCATTGCCTGGATTTCCTTAACTCCTTCAGAATTAGTTGTTTTGTCGTAATAAAGTCAGAAAGTAGTAAAATAATTTTTTCAGCTAGATTAGGGCATTTAACCTTTTCAGGTGTACCCAGGCATCTAACCTAGACCTTCATTCTAGAGGTAAATTCCTGTTTGCTATGCTAACCTACTCAAGGTTGGAGGTGGCAAGGTTAGCAACCTCACACACCCATGGCAGATAAAGCTTTAATGACTAGATACCCTTCCAAGTCAACCTATAACTTCTAAAAAATAATTGGTGCACAAAGATGCTCGAACTGGGAACATCCAGGTTGCGAGTCCAATGCACTACCAACTGAACCATAGGCACTTCAAACTCAAGTAAAAGAATGAAAGAACCAAACTCCCTTTCTATTCAATTAGCTCTGCTACATAGCTAAACAGGTATGAAACCAAACCAAAGAGGAGAGAGGTACCAGGGTTGTACCAAAAGATAAACAGGAAAGTAGGTAGGTAATACGTAAGATAGATACAAGTCAAAGTAAAAAGGTGGTACCACACTATTGATTGTAGAGACTGGGGACCGAAGGGTTGTCAATCCCATTGGTTTGTTAAAATAAACAGTTTAACAGACACCCTCGCAGGAAAATTAAAGTTTAGGAAGTAGGTAGTAAAATGGAAAGATGAAAATAAAAGAAAGAAAGCATGAGAAAAAGAAGAATTAAATCAATTAGGTACTGTTCCTCAATGATGGAGGGCGGGGATCATAAATAATACATAGGCATAAATTTAAAGCGACTATATAAGCAAGTTACATAAACAACATGGATCAATACATGAAACACATGATTTAACTCATAATTAATAAAGAAAAATAATTAAATCATATAAAATGTATCTATTCTAAGGCAAAGAAGTGACAAAAGTAACCCTGTACCAGTCCTGCAATGGGGACTAGTTTTAGTCAGAATGGTATATGAGCCTGAATTGCCCCCAGGTCATGCCATGTTCCATTTGTATGGGCAAAGTGGTGGTTGATTGGTTTTAAATGGCAACCTTTTTATGTAGCTTGGCCATTTTTTATGGGTGGTGAAGATTTACAACTATGATTCAATAATTGTTATAAAGAATATTAAAAAGAAAATTATAAATTTAAAACAATGAGTATTTATAGAGGCGGCGCAAATCTATGGATGAATGAGGGTAAGTGGGTAAATGAAACTGAAAAGATGAATTATGCCTATGAAGTTGTTTTATGATATTTACAGAATAGTGCTTTGATGGATGAATGAGGAGGATGGGGATGAATGGATGAATGAGGAGGATGGGGATGAATGGATGAAGGCTATAATATATGGAATATATACACTTAGCAAAAAAATTATTCATACACCAAGTAATATCCAGTATTTGCACTTATTTCTTGAAATTGGTAGGTCCACATGACGGCATGTTGAATATATATTTATAAGAATATGTAGAGGAATGCAAAACATGTTTTTCTGAACTATTAATGTAATATAAGAATTCCAGAACAGGAATATTACAATAACTACATAGTCAATACACTGCCTACCAATTCAAGAAATAAGTGCAAATATGTACTGAATATTCGATGCTAAGTGTATAAGAATATATTTTAGAGTATTCATATTGTTTTAAAACAGTATATACATATATTTGGAATAAAGTATTTTTTAATTATATATGTTGGAGGAGGCCAACCTCCTTCAAAAATATGATTGTCTCCAGATGATTCAGGAACCCACCCATATTTCACGTAATAGACTAGATCTTGTGTTCACAGATGCTCCAGCTGCTGTAGATGCAAAGGTCTGTGAAAATTTGGGGACATCAGATCATTGTTCCATTAGAATGGACATAGCTGTTAATCAGCATATCCCAAATGCCCTGATCAAAATAAGAATTTGGCTTAAATCTTGAGTTGATTGGGTTGGTTGTGAAGAGAGTTGTCGAGCCTTGAATATTTTGGATGCAATATATGACCCACATCCAATGGCTAAGGTGAATGATATGTTATTTACTGTTTTCACCAGACATCTTCCCAGTAGAATTATCAGGATTCATACAAATGACCAGCCATGGTTTGATGAATCCTGTAGAAGAGCCTACCATGATAAGCAAACAAAATTTAATGTATGGATGCATAATCGGACATGAGAAAACTTTGAGATCTTTGTTCAGTCTTGGCATACTGCCAAGAGAGTTTACCATCGGGTTGAGAGATTATATAATGATAATCTGAAGAGTAAGTTAGCAGAGATCAGACAACCTCATTTGTGGTGGACTAAATTAAAATCTGCTATTTTTGACTCTAACACTTCTACCATTCCACCACTACTTTTGCCAAATGTAACGCTAGCAATTAGTGCAAAAGAAAAGGCAGAGTTACGCCATCAAGCTTTTGAAGCCAAGCAGTCAGTTGAAGAAGTTCCTCTAGAGCCCTGACACTTGCCATCCTGAGCCTCGTTTGAGTGGGTTTGCTTTTCGTGCAAGGGATGTTAAAAAGATACTTGACAGTCTTGACAGCTGGGGCGGAGTTGATCCCGACAACTTTTTTCCCTTTATTTTTTAAAAAGATGTCTACTGATTTAGCACCTAAGTTAAGTAGATTATATAGATTTTTATTTAGACGAAGCACCTTTCCTGATAATCATACATTGAGCAATATTGTGCCTATTCCTAACAGAGTTGGCAAAAAACTCGAAATTTTGAAAAAGCCCAATAAAACCCGGGTTTTATTCTGGGTTTTTTCAAATCTTGTTTTTTTTTAAAAAAACAAATACTACAAGCACTAGAATAACCTAGAAAAAGAATAGCTACCTCTATTTTTATATAATAATAATTACTTAGTTTAATAATTATATTATCATAAGAACAGATCACAGTAACAGATCACTGATCGAGAATTTGGGGTACCCATGTCCCATGACAGCCATAACCTGTAGAAGGAGAGATGAATTATGAGTCAGTATCAGAGAAATAACCTTAATTTGATACATATTTGTTGAAATTATAAACATAAATATGAATTTTGAATAAAATAATGATAAGTAGGATTTATTTCTTGAAAAAAAATGTAATTTTGAAAAAAACCCTAAAACCTGGGTTTTTTGATTTGCCTACCCTGATTCCTAAAGGCAGTTATCTGTCGATTGTAGTCAATACAGGCCTATTTCAATACTTCCTGTGCTCTCTAAGGTTGCTAAGAAGCTGATATCTGGAGTCAAATGGCTTACTGACTAGAAGTCAGTATGCATATAGGAAGCAGTTGGGTACTTGTGATGCCCTTTTAGGTTTGACTTGTAGTATGCAAGATAATCTTGACAAGGGTTTTGGATCTAGATTAGTTCAGATTGATTTTAGTCCTGCTTTTGATCGTGTTAACCATAAAGCACTTGTTTTTAAACTATAAAACCTTGGAATAGGTGGCTACATCCTAGGACTACTTAACAACTTTTTAATAGATCGGTAGCAACATGTTGTCATATATGGAGTTTTTAGTGAGCCTAGACATGTGTCTGGAGTTCCACAAGGCAGTGTTCTTGGGCCTTTGTTGTTTTTAGTATACACAAGTGATTTGGTACAAGGTCTTGAAAACAAGGTTGTTCAGTATGCAGATGATACTACACTTGTTGGAGTAGTCAGGTCTCCAGCAATGAGAAACCAAGTTGCCATGAGTCTAAATTGTGATTTAGAAAAAATTAGGAAATGGTGTGATCGATGGGGTATGAAGCTTAATTCAAGTAAAACTAAGACCCTCTTGGTTAGTAGATCTTGTACCAATGAGCCGCCTCATATACACTTCTTGCTGAGTCGGGATCCCTAACGATCCTTGGCATTACTTATGATTCTCACCAGACTTTTGAGAAGCATCTTTTAAATGTATCTGCTAATGCTGCCTGAAAACTTGGTATTGTACATAAGGCCTCATATATCTATAATAATGAAGATATTAATGCCACTTGTTTCAGGTCCTTTGTTCTCCCTCTTCTTGAGTATTGTTCTCCAGTTTGGATATCCGCATCTGCCAGAGATCTCTCTCTCTTAGATAGGGTTGATCGTGGAGGCAGGTTCCTTTTTCCTGATGGGGCCAGCTATGACTTGGATCATCGACGGATGATTTCATGTTTGTTGATATTCCATAAATACTACTTCAGTAGGGAATTGCCACTATCATTTTTAATTCCTGAGCCCCTGCCTCTTGCTACAGCAACAAGGTTTGCAGATGGACAACATCCACATGCACTATGCATTCCTTGCTGCCGCACTTCTCAGTTTTAGCGTTGCTTTTTGCCAAGTACAGTAAAGCAGTGGAATGATCTTCCTGCAGAAGTTATGCAGGAAGATCTTAATATCTTCAAACAAGGTTGCAATACTAGATTAAGGATGGGTGCTACTGCCTCATAATTTTAATATTGATTTGATTTTAATAATTTTAAAAATTTATTTATTTATTTACACATTTCAATTTCTTTCTTCTAGCATTCATTCTTTCTTACTTGACATATGGACACTGTTCTGTGGGAGCTTGTTTTCAAGTTCATGGCCGCTAGGCTTTTCCCACAAGAATTTTGTTTTCATTATCTCAAATAATAATAATCCACTCCATCCAACCTGGCCAAGCATGGAGAAGTAGGGAGTAGGCACCATATGGCCCCCAGTGCCTCACATTATGGGTGTTGCGATCTCCCAGACTGGGACACACTAACATCACGTGGAACACTGTGATGGGCACCAAACAATGAGCGGGGTGGGGGTGGCTCCTATCCATAAGGTGCCTATGAGTAATTTTGGTGTGGTCCACCCAGAGACGTGTAACCACCAGCGGGGCAGACCACTGTACTCCCATCTCTCAACGCAAATCCATCTTACTTTGTTTCCATCTAACGAGGTCCGGTGCTCTTTCCATGGCTGAAGTATGGTATGGCAGATGGCAGGTCGGAGATCATATGCTAGTATTGTGAGGTGGGTTGTTGCTGGTCTTGATGCAGATGTCTTAGCGAGGGCATCCGCCGCCTCATTGCCAAGGACCCCCATGTGAGCAGAATTGCATAGTATGACCTTGATTCATCAGTAGATAGAGCCACTAGATCTAGGAAGAGTGCCACCCTTCTCCTGGTGAGGGAAAGATAACTCCAAAACAGACTCCTTTAGCGATGTTGATGGCATCTGTGTAGACTGGTATAAATCCCTCTTGCAAAGACTGATGGTCTTTAACCTGGAGGAGCTCAGCTTGTGGCGGGAGTGATCCTTTTCTGCCTGAAATTTCCCTACAAAAGGTGACCTCTGATAGATAAGATCCCAGGACCTAGTCTGGACTGCTCCTGTGGGCTTAGTTTCACAGTCAGGTTAGGATGGGCGTCAAGCAACACTCAGATTCGTGCACCAAATGCCTGTGGAGTGGAGCCTCTACCAGGGTGTTGGGTGGCATTAGCATCAGCCCACAATCTTTGGCAAAGTGGTGGCAATGGGGACACATCCATAGTAATGGCACAAATGCCTTAATGCAGTAGCAATACCAACCAGCTCATAATGACTCATGGATTATTTTAATGTTACTCATCTGATGACTGTCAACAAGGCCAAAATCATCCAAATTAGATAGTCGTAATTTCTTAGCCTACAAATAGGCTAAATATTTAAAAAATTAAATGAAACCACATCACAAAAAAAAACAAAGGAAAAAAATTATGATCAGGTGCTGGAATGAGCCCCGCCCCATCTGAGGTCTGACCATGGCACCCCAAAACATATAAAATAGAGGTATCAAGGGAGATTGCTGCTGAGCAAGATAGAGAGTTGCCAAGACGAATTTAAAGAAGGGGGGAAACTCCCTGAGAAAGCAAGGGGGGTGCTTTTTTTTAGAGGTGAAAGGGAGCCCTCTCCACCTCTTTACTTGACCCTCCCTAGCACAGAAGGTAGATGAGGCTGCACTTAGAAGAAGCTCTCCTTTTGCCGGTGGGTACCCACTGTTATCTTCCATTGTAACCATAATGTTAAAAAAGAAGAATAAAGATACTATGACCTCCCAATGCCTTGGGAAGTAAAGGAAGAAGTTCCCATAGGACCAGAATGTGATCAATTACACATCCTCAGCCTCCAGATTCGAGCTAAATGGGCCTTGACAACCCAACCTACTGTAATGGCCACTTTATCCTTGCAATTTAATCCATAAAGGATGTTGCTGCAAAGCCACGTCATATGTGGACTGGAAGCAGTAAAGAGAGTCGAGGATCCAGCACCTAGCCATCAGGCTTTCAGCCCTGGCAATGGATAGGGACCGAAGAGGTCAAAAGTGTGCAGAGCCACGAGAACCTCTTGGATAGTAGGGGGCAAAAGTTGGAATGGAGTAGACAGGGGTATGTTATAAAAACCAATCGAGATAGCTGGGTCCCTTTGAGTAGAGTAAGTGATCACCTATTATTATCATACCCCGGCATTGGGTCAGGGCAGGATGATGTACAATCCTTCCAGGTATAGTGTGTGTAGTGAACTAGACAGGATACCCCTTTGAGGGGATACTGGTAGAAAAAGTGAGTGCACAGGGTCTGTCAAAGCATTCAATTCAAGACTAAATGATATTTCATAAGGGGCAGAAAGATTCTTTTTAGCACACAATCAACAGGGTGGTTTGAAAGTCTTGTCACCCCCTGTTAATATTTTAATTTTCTATTTCAAATGGCTGACACGAGCTCCTACAGTTTGGAAAAAAAGCTGATTGCAAGTGTATGGGCATATGATCGTATTCATACAGACATTTTTGATGTATGACAGTGTCAATCAAAGTGAATACACTAAATCAAGTACACATGTTTGATATTATTATATCGTTCCACTATTGTTCTTATTACTTTTCAATAGGAGGTGACGAGTGGAATGCAAATATCCTCAATATTCTGCCTATATTGTCAGCATAGCAAAATCCTGTAGGGGTAATGCCTCAGTAAAAAAAACAAAAATATGAGTATCCTTTACTATAGAATTCCAAAAATGTTACCCAATAATATGCTTGTAAATGGAGCAAAAGACCCATAGCATCTTCCAGCAAGTGTCGTAGAAGATGACTAAGCTCAAATAGGGGCTAATGGCCAGGGAAATTGCGCCCCAGTTTGGTTTATGCGAGTATGATACAGAAGAGGCATTGGTGCTCACCAACTCCACTTTGTGGGAAAGCAATTAATGATGATTAACCTTTGAATATTTAAATTTCTAAGAGCATCCATTATACATATCAAATTCCTATCTAAGGCTGTCAATAACAGCTTTGACTACAAGGCTGTCAATACCAGCTTCGACTACAAGGCTGTCAATACCAGCTTCAACCTCAAGGCATAAGATCCTACACTGGATTAAATCATAGTAAAATTTTAGCCAAATAAGAGATACAGATAAACAGACAACTTCTCAACGAAAGAAATTGAAATATGAAGAAAAATTCAGATAACCAGAAACAAATGAAACATTTTTTAGTCACATGCATACATCCCCTCCTCCCCATCCCCCCCCCGAGAGGGATGGAGGACCCTTCCTTTTATTGGTTCATTTTACAAGGACTTAACAAAATGGAAATGACAAAGGCTTAACATAAGGCTGCTGGAGAAGGCACTGGATACTGGTTGACCACCCTGAGGGGTTATAACATTGGGCAGTGGTTGATCCCTGAAGGGGAAACACTATACTGAGGGAGGAAGGAAGGGCAGGGCATTAAACTGCTCTGAGGTGTATCGGCGCGGTGGTGTGTCCTTATATACCCACCGTAAGGAATGATTATTGCGTGGCAAACTAAGATTCGGAAGTTCGGGACACCGCAGAGGCGACGTTGTTTCTTGATCTGCTGATGAAGCCGTCTGTAAGCGAGCACCTCGAGGGCGAAGAAAACTGCAGGAGAAGCTCCGGTGGGGTCTTACCCCTCAAGGTGTTCCAAATGGGCGGAAGGTTGTCCGAGAACAACGACATGAGAAGGGTCAGCGTTTCTAGTTCGAAGATGTTCAGGTCGGGGCCCGGGCGAGAGAACATCATGCCTATATCAGAAGGACAGGCGTCACCGTAGACCAAAAGTTTGGACGCCCTTGGGAGGCGCCACTTGAACCACTTGTGGGTGATGAAGGGGATCAGGTCCCCCCGGAAGAGGGCCGGGCGGTACACACGGATCTGGAGGAGGCACAGCTGTACCCAAAAGAAGGGCAACCGAATGATGGGTGTGATGAAATTAAGCAGGCCCGCAAGTCTCAGTCACTGGGGACCGGGTGGTTCACGATGTGACGGAGGGCGTTGGATGTCTTCTGGCACAGCTCTAGGGTTGAGGATACATTTCTGGAGGTTCAGCCGGATGGAGCTAGCGTGTATCATTTCGAGGCAATGGCGTAGAGAGGCGACAGGTCCCAGAAGTAGGACATCATCCAGATATGTGTAGGCTATATACAGCCCACTCGTTCATGCAGCTGGCCAGAGCCATTTGCATGAGAAACGGGCTGCTGGAGAAGCCCATGGGAAGCCTCTTAAGCTTGAATCTTATTCCGAGAATGGAGAATCCGAAGTGATGCCGAGCCCTTTCCATGATGGGAATGTGGTATAAACTGCCCTTTAAATCCAACTTGATGGCCCGGTCGGTAGGACCGGCGCGCGCTAGGACCTTGCTGATGGATGGTAGTCGGAAGGAGGGTGGGCCGTAAGCTTCTGCAAACAGACTCACTTACTGATAGATGGTAGTTGGAAGGAAGGCGAGTCGTAAGCTTCTGCAAATGGACTCAATGTTATAGACAAGGCGGGTCGAGCCGTTCGGTTTTGGTACGCCGAAGATCCTGTGTGAGGAAGAGATGGGTTTACCTTCTTTGACACTGTTGTCCTCGAGCAACTGCAGAGCCAGGCCCAAAGAGGCCGGGGACGACAGGCACCAAGGCCTGTATCTCTGTGTTTCTGCATTGAACGTACGAGATGGCAAGTGGCAGGGCATTCGAGAAGTCGCCCGGGGAACGCTGTCTAGGTGCGTGTCAGGATCAGCGAACTCATGGTTACGAGCCAAGGGATCCATTGCAGGGCTCACCTATTCTATTCGCTCATTGTCGCCTCTGGCGCGGTTGCCGTTGCCAGCGTTACAGTGATTGTTAACGTTGGCATGATGTCCCTAAGGACCTGGGCTGTGAAGTAGCCAGGGAAGGATGGGGGGGGGGGCAGGATATTAATGTTGTAAAGTTAAACGTCGATGCTCGCCGATATAGATACCAGTGCGAGGGTTAATCAAAATCAAGTGCAGTTTACATAAATAATCAATTCTTAGAGGTTCTGGGTTGAGAAACTGATTGTCGAAAAATAACTTTACTATATACAAAGAAAATATTACTAGCAAAAGTAAATGAATGACAATAAATAAGATGAGACCCAGGATACCAAATGGGGGGTGTTGATACAAATGACTCAACGGGGATGAGAGTCCGAGAATGGATGTACGATGATTGCTCCCGGGAAGAGTGCAAATATCGGGGACTCACATAAAGCCTAATTGGCTGGACTGGAGGCTTTAGAGACGCCGAGGAAGCGGGGCGCTGCAAAGTTCAACTTGCGAAATTCCTTCTCCTCTAACCTCACTGAGAATTGAACGAGGGGGTACTCCAGATGAGAACGAAGTCGATACCCGAGTGATAGATGCCTGTCCGTGTCTATCGTCTGTCGGGCGGGAGCTCTGGCCTTAGGTACGAGCGAGGCCAGAGAGAGAGGTGACGCATCGCGTTCATAGCTAGAAGCCATTGGGAGGTGGAGCATGGCATACGAGAATGTACGTGGCTGCTAACCAAGACGGGGATGTATGGTACTAATTTCTCAAAGCTTTTCCCGAAGTATTTATACTGCCTCGGCGGAAGCGGGTCGCCAGAGGCCCCCCAAAAGGAGACTGGGATCTCATTAGACTTGGCGCGCCAGGAGGGAGGGGATATTCTCGGCGAGCATCACAGGCTCGCGCGAAAGTCCTCGATGTCCTAGGTCTGGCACCGATCAGGCGATGCGACAGGGAAGAAGGGGAACCCAACACGGATCACACAGCTGAACGACATTCTTGAAGCAGCTCCTTGGGTTTGACTGGCCGAACATTCTTGATAAGAACGCCGGGGTCATCTGACCACGCGAAGGTTCTCTGTTCCCTTGGGGCTGTCTGGGAGTGCAGGTGCAACTTCTCTCAGGCGCCACGTTGGGTTCTTAAGGGGGGGACGGGGAATCTCTCTCTGACAGTTAATAACTGTCGGGATGGCCAGACCAAGTTGGGGCAACACAGAGATAATCTGGGGCATTCTGGGTAGTCTCATCCACATATAAGGGGTCCAAGGCATTAGCTGCCTCCTCGAAGTAGTCGGGCAGGTCATCAAGAGCATGGTCGTTGGCCTGACGTATCAGTGCATCGGGAACGGGAGCCGTCATGTCTAGTGGAGGGATGGTCGGAGCGTTATCCGAGTCATGGGCTGGGGATCTTCCAAATTGACATCATTTACCTTCTAAACGGAGCGTATAATGGGAGGAGATTGTACGGAACTGGTTGGGACGAGGTTGTCAGGTTCAGGGTCGCATGAGGACGAGGAAGCCTGAGAAGAAGAGAATAGATGACACCACGATACAATAGGTCAATAGAAGACCGATGAACCTGATGACGATATGGAGATCTGGACTGAATCGATAGTAAGTGAAGGATCTGGAAAAGATGGCGGGGGGAAGGCAAGGGAAGCGAATTCAAAGGAGGTGGAGGATCTACGACGATCGTCCAAGCCGAGTCTGCAGTGTACGCACGACACATAGAGGTGCTGTCGCCAATCCAATTCTTCAGCGACGTCTTCGAGTATTCCTTGTGTGTGCACGATTGCATGTTAAATACGACCTGTCCCCAATGAACTCATCCGAACACCTTGATATTGTTGGGGAACAGTGACTGTGCAGGTGGCGACACTGACCGATGAATTGATCTTGGGGTCTTTGGGGCTATTGAAAGGGTCGAAGGGTTGCAGGGGGATGGTTCTTGGGCCTCGAGAATGGGGTAGAGAATATCTGAGGGACCCCTTGCCTGGGAAGCTGCGCCCTCACCCTGGTTCAAGACGTAGAGTCCAGTGATTGCACCGATCGGCCATCGGTGGCACAGTTTGTAGATGCAGATTCTTGTTCATGCACCTGAGAATTCAGGTGGACATCCCTGGACCTTGTCAATGGCATGCGTGGGTATATCTCAGGTAAACTCCCTTGAGTGCCTGAAGTCTTCAATAAACCTAAAGGAGGATGAATTATGTGTATGCTGGAGTTGGTGAAGTTGTTGACTCGACAAGTCCTCAAGATGCGACTTTATAAATTACCATGTTGGGCGGTTGTATTGTAACCATTTTACTTTTCAATGAGTTTTGGGGGCAATAACATCCTAACTATTGAGCCGATTCTAACGAAATTTGAAACCCTTATGTTGTTTTACATTCTCTTTCGAATGATATAATTGCCAAAGTCCTCCCAAGATTAATCTGGGAAATATTATAGGAAAAATAATGATGGGTGGGATTGCCCTACTTGTTAAAAGTTTTGAAGGTCGTAAGGTCATAAATCAGAATAAGTGAGAGCATGTGACTTAGGTCTGCTGACCTTGTTTCCTAAAAAATGTTACTGGTTATTGTCAGCCCACATCTGCCAAAGCCACCGCTGCAAATGGCTAAACCCAAGAGTCTATTAATTAGAGATGTGTTCTGTCAGGTTCAAATATGGGCACATTGTAAGGTGCAATATTATCTCCTCAAATTATATTAGTAGTATAACCACAAACCTTTATGAAGAACCCTGATTGAATTTACTTTCCCTGTGTTAGAGAACAAAGAGCCAAATCCTACCTGGATTTATTTTGATAACATCTTCCAAGCCTCCAATATGGTCATGGTGCCAATGTGAAATAATAATAGTGCCAAACTCAAAGCCATTTTCCTTTATGACCTGGCCAAGATTTGTTAGGTATTCTTTGTTGTTTTGTTCACCAGTATCCAAGAGCATTCGCCTGCAAGGGGCAAAACATTGTGAAGATAAAAAGAAACAGTCTCATAAATGGATGATGTTAATTAAAACTATGCAACATCACTATAATATAAAGGATTTTTACTATTTCTAAACACTTTTCTTCATTACTTTTACATAATAAAAGTAGGTTCAGTATTAGGTGATGAATACAGTATTCGTCAATGCCACAAAAAAGAACACAACCCATCCTTGTAAAGCACAATGCCTTCATAATTTTTCCATACCATTCGCATTTTAGAGCAATGGGTACTATGTGCTGTAGCATCTTGTGTACTCAAGGTTCATCCCAAGTATGCCCCCTACACCTGTACATTACTATAATGCACAATATCGTGAAAATGTTGCCAAATCTCCTTTCCTTCAGACGCTTACTTATTCTTTTTACTTAGTCTCACAACCCTTCTGACCCCAACACAGATGCTCTCATATACTCTATTAAGTCTATTCTCATCCAATCTTTCTATATGAATATAGCATCTTTATATATGGTAAATATGTAGATTGGCAGCTAAAACAATGGGACGTACTATTTTGTCCATGTTCCAAAATGTTTCACATTTTTGGAGTACATTTAAGGGGACGGCTTGTGTGGGGGTAAACACAATGGGGGACCACCCTACGATGATCATGAATTTCAATCAACTAGGGGGCTCTGGGGGGAAGAGCCTCCCAGTATATAATCATAATTGTTTATAGAATAATGTTCTAACGTTTACAGAGGTGAATGATTTAACCAAATCATTTCAGTGCCTTTAATTGTTTTGTGAATTATAATGGGGGTAGGGGTGGGGTCTGACATCACAAATGACTTATTTTAATTTTTATTTTGTTTTTCACGTAATATCTTTTTATTATCCTCATTTGGAGTCATTTTTATTTGTCAATATATTTTTCCCCATTTTACTATTTTTATTACCTTTCTTTATACATTTAAATCAACTTAGCTATATGGTTTAAAGGAACTACTTTTTTTTAGCCATTTGGGTGGAGTACAGACGCATTTTACGTAGTTTGAAAATGGAATCCCTTTGTAAATAGTGTCCATTGTCTATTGGCGAATTATTAACTCTATTTTCAGGTTGAGATAAATTTTTCACCTTTTTGGACTTTCATAATTTACTTAAAATTAAAATCCATTGCTAGGTTTGTGGCCAGGCATTAGATAACCCCTAATTTTGAATTTAGATGTTCTAAAACTAAACAAGACTCGTGAGCATCATTTTTTTTTTTTTAAATCAGCCTTTTCCGCAAGGGATTCGCATCTACCAAAATGGGAATTAAAGAAAGATTCCACACTTTCCTCATGGCTATTTCAGAAGTATACCCACTGCAATAAAGTAAGTAAACAGCGATTTTTGTTTGTTTAGTTTCAGGCATTTTTTGACCCCCCCCAAATGGTGCCAGCTATATTTCAAATAGGACTCAAACGCACATGAATATTCAGTCAGGGGTGAATGAAATATAAATACACAAAAATCCACTTTGGTGGCCAAGCCGCCAATCTACATGTTTACCTTATACGAGGGGCAGTCAATAAGTTTTGTGAATCGGTAGGGCAAAACAGAGGAAGGGGGATAGCTATTTGTGGGGGTGTTAGGACAAGGTATGACAAGTTAGGACCTGCAGCCGCACACTCCTGCCTCGTCTATTCCACCATGGTCGTGAGTCCCTTGAAGATGACCCCCATTAGACATGACCAACGAGGACAATGTGGCCCGTGTGGAGAGGATGATCCTCGAAAATCGATGGATAAAGGTCGAAGAAATCGAGCGAGAACTTGGAATATCACATGGAAGTGTTATCAACATCATCCACGACAATTTGGCCATGACCAAGGTCTCTGCCCATTGGGTCCCTAGAAACCTCACGCTCCATGATCGACTTCAACGTAGTCAAAGTCCACAAGGCCAGAGTTGCACAAGCTGCCCTGCACGAGTGCGGATTCGAGGAGCTCAACCATTCCCCCTACAGTCCAGATCTGGCCCCTAGCGACTACTTTTTATTCCGCCAGCTCAAGGCTGCACTGCGTGGATGCTAGTTTGGGGACGATGAAGATGTCTAGCTCGCCATCCAGGAGTCGATTGAACAGCAGTCGGGAGATTTCTGGTTGTCAGAAATTCAAAGTCTCAGGGACAAGGGGCACAAGTGCATTGAAGTCGAGGGTAGTTATATTGAAAAATAATAAAACACTTTTCCTCATATTTCATTTCCTTATATCCAAATTGCAAAACTTATTGACCGCCCCTCATATATTGTTGCTTTATTCATATTTTTCAGTCTATTTACTCTCTGCTCAGCAGGCAAGGCTGTGTTTTAAACTCTAGCCACTGATTGTTTCCAACTCTGGCCACTTATTGTTTTAAACTCTAGCCAGTGCTTGTTTTAAACTCTAGCCAGTGCTTGTTTTAAACTCTAGCCACTGATTGTTTTAAACTCTAGCCACTGACTGTTTTAAACTCTAGCCACCAACTTTTAAAATCTAGCCACTGATTGTTTTAAAATCTAGCCACTGACTGTTTTAAACTTTAGCCACTGACTGTTTTAAACCTTAGCCACTGAAAAAGAGTTGAATGGTCACATCATTTCTAACTAGATTGGACACGAGCATCCAAACCAGGGTACAATCCTGGAATGTGCCCACCCCCACTTGCATGTAATCTGCAATTGAATTCCCCAATTCCTAACTGTTGCATGGATTGCTACGACAGGGGAAAGGTGCTATAAAGTTCCCACAGCATGCAACAGCCTCCCTGCACTCTAAACCTGGTGCCTCAGGACACTTAATTGTGGTCACATTGACTGGGGCTTATAGCACAGACTGTAGGATCAAAGTCTTACTCCCTGTATCTCCCAAGTGTTTGGGAGGGAGTAGAAGTCATCTTGCAAAAATGTTCATTCACACACTTCTTGAGATCTTTCCCTACCATAGTCTACTCGCAAATACCAATGATGGCCCCAGCATATTTTCACACACCTTCCTGGTATATTCCATACATAAACCACTAGTATTTACATATATTCTGATCTTTTGTCTTTTTCACCCACCTTATGTCTACTTCTGCTGCAAACTTTTGTGCTAAATAAAAAGTGTTTGCCTCACATTTACCTTTTGCCTGTACCTATGATGTATGTATTTGTCCCCTGCAATGTCATGGGACCAGGGTTACAGCCAAGTACTCGTATGACTGACTTGGATAAGCGAGATATCTTTGGAATCACCGAGCTCATCACAAATGTCTAAAATCTGATAAAGAAAAGCAAATTAGCGATGTACAAATTAAATAAGAAAAAACAAATGAGGCTATGAGGAAACCAGTAGCGATGGGTGTGTACTACACAGGTAGTTTGTCTTGCAAAACCTTGGACTAGTGATTTTGGTATCACTTGAGGTGTGGGTGCTGACTGCACATCCTATTAACTGTCAGGGAGTATGCAAACAGCCAAACAGGACTTTAATATTAAAGACCAGTCCAAATGGAGCCAGATATCAAACTTTTGGTAAATCTACAGATGAACATTAAAAAAAACAAATACTTTCAATCTATTCTATATATCTATCTGAATTGTCAGTAGTTAATTAATTGGCACGTAAAGCAATATTTTCTGAATTATTCCTACTTAAAATTAGTATTTTCCAAAGTATAAAGTTATTATTTGCCATTGCACTAAGATATCGTAAGCCTCAGAAGGAAAAACTTTCATTCCACCGATTCAAGAAATACATATTACCAATGATGATGTAGAAAGTTGGGTAGTAGCTTATTTAGACACATTTACTCCTAATCTATTGAATTACCAAAAAAGAAAAGGCTATGCCACAGTAGGTCTCTAGAATATGCTTTATTTCATTCCTTTCCGGCAGGAAAAACAGCACACAAAACCTAACTTACTAAAAAAATAACTAAATGCACAAAAATTAACTAAAAATACTAACCTACTTAAATCGCCACATAATCAAGGATTATTTGGGGAGGTTCAAAACGAGCTATCAATGACATGGCTGTCATTTTTTTTATTACATTATAATTAGAAGTTTCTGCATCTTAATTAGTAAAAATGCTATATACTATATAGCCTTTTGTGTATTTTGTATTTATGATATATACATGGTCAAAAGCTTATTTACTATAGTTATACAACAGCAAAGTAATTGAAAATTGAACATCTTATGTTATTTTGTATGTTGAATACAAATTGGTATCATATTGCAAAAATATTAAAACATTACTATGATTATGGTAAAAATATCAAACAAACGTTTCAAAAAGTATCCAATACACCTATGAAAACCAGTTAGTATTTGGTGATATGATCTTTTGTCGCTAGTACCGTTTGGGATATTTACTTATGAGGTTCTTACAAATATTTGTAGGTATCTTGGCCCATTCTTCTTAAATCTGTTAGATTTCTTGGGTCCCTTTTTCTGAATCTTTAGTTTTAATTCTCGCCGCAGGTTCTCAATAAGATTTAGGTCTGGCAACTGAGTTGGTCATCCCATAACCTTTATTTTCTTCTCCTGAAACCACGCTGCAGTGCCCTTGGCTGTATGTTTTGGATCATTGTCCTGCTGGATGTCCATCCTCTTGACAACTTCGTCATCTGCAGACTGTAAGAGATTATCATCCAGAACCTGCGATACATCTGAACATTCAATTTCTCTTCAATAATATGGAGTCTGAAAGGACCTGCAGAGGAGAAGCAGCCCCATATCATTATGCTGCCTACTTCAAACTTCACTGTTAGGGTTGTATTTTTAGGATCATGCGCTGAGTTTTTCTGCTTCCAAACATCTGATTTGCTCTTGAAGCAACTTGAGTTACATGGTCTCCTGGTTTAAGATTGTTTGCAACTAATACCCCCAGGTCTTTCTCTTTTGTTGATGACTTAATATTGTGTCTCCTATTTGGTACTGGTGGTTCTAGTTGTTGTGTCCTATGTGTATGACTTTGCACTTTTTCTGATTGAAGTCAAGGACCCATTTGCCACTCCATTCTTGTGGCTTATTCAGATTATCTTGGAGAGTAATTGCATCTTGAGGTGATCCTATTTTTCTATAGAGCTTTGCATCGTCTGCAAAGAGCTTTCCAGTAGAGTCCAATTCATTGAAGATGTCATTAACGTATACCACAAAAAGGACTGGATCAAGAACACTCCCTTGTGGTACTCCACTGTATACATCACACAACCTGGAGGGTGCTTCTTTTACCATGACTTGCTGTCTTCGCTCTCTCAGAAATGCTTCAATCCAATTGTATACCTCCCCTTTGATCCCTACTGCTCCTAGTTTTTTCATCAGCCTTCTCTGTGGTACTGTATCGAATGCTTTTTTGCAGTCTAAGTATATATACTGCATCAACATTTTCTTGCTTATCAACAGCAGTATGTAGTTCCTTGAGGTATTCAAGCACTTGGGTTAAACACGATCTCCTTTCCCTAAACCCATGTTGCTAGTCTAGTTTTCTTTTTCCTATACCTTTGCCAAGCCTTTTCTTTGTCTTCAATCTTTTTCATCACACTATTGGTCATCCACTTAGGCCTATGGTGCACTGCCTGAGTAAGTTGAGTCTGCTTTGAGATGCATGCTGCTGTGGCATTGTTATACACCTCCATGAAAATTCTCCACATGTCTGCCACAGGTTTCTCTCCCAGAAGTGAGCCCCAGTTTCTCTTGAAAGACTCTGTCCATGGCCTCGTAGTCTCCTCTGTAGTAACAGTATTTTTCAGTAGTTGGACTGTTCTCTTGAGGTTGTCCCACCAACCCAAAATCAAATGATAACACTGCATGGTCACTAGACATTCGAGAATGTCAGAATAAATTTTAAAATATGTTTTTCTTATGCAGTTTCATGTGTACTTTTCAGATCTGACACTCGTTTTCACCGGAAATGAATACTTTTCCTATAATCGACCAATGTCCATACTAGGAAAAGTATATATTTGAGCAAAAATGAGTTTCAGATGTGAAAAGTACACATAAAACTGCAAATAACGGGAAAAAATTACAAACGTGGTATATATATATGTGAAACAGAAGAGCAATGTCACGCCCATGTACAACGAAAGGACCCAAAATAGAAAAATAATATCAAAGATGGATGTGAAGTATAAAACCAAATAGATAAGGTCTACTTCCGGAAAATTCCAACCTGTGCGCAAATAATGTAGACATTTATGTGACTAAACTAAATATATACATACCTGATTGTGAATACATAAAAATAGATGAGACATAACTAAATTAATAAATCAAAGGGCTAAGATTTTAAATGGACAGACCGTTTTAACAGGCTTTAGTTTAAAAAGACCAGGGCATATATTAAAATTAGGCGAGGAATTAACAATATTTCTTTGAATAAAGTCATTAGATTTGTAACTAAATTTAGTCAAATTCCAATTGATAGGGTGACTGTTTTCGGATAAATGGACAAAGAAAGCGCTGCTGCATTCCCCCCTCCTAATATTGTATTTATGTTGCATCAAGCGTACACTTAACAATCAACAGAATAAACCTCCACTATACTATTGTTATTATTGAATATAATAGAAATAATTAACTTATTCAAAAGGTGGGGAAGCAAGGAAAAGGACTCAGAAAATGGTAAAATAAGGGAGTTCTTAAAAGGAATTTTTGCCAAATCGAGGCATCCTGCAAGAAATTGATGAGGGTAGCAAAGATTGGTACCAATTTCAAAGATCTGAGAAATCTCACGATCCAAGAATTCCGGGCTAGTGACCCACAACCCACAGAGAAACATTGAAATAAATATAGACCATTTAACTTTATCATTATGATCTGAGTAAAAATGAATATAAGAAAAGGCATTGGTAGGCTTACAATAGACATAAAATTTAAATCCAGATGGAGTCCTATGAATAAGTAAATCTAAGAACTTAATTCTCTGGTTCCTTCTACTAAATTTACCCTTGAACTCAAACGAAATGGTCTCCTCCCATTCTTATATGAGGGGCAGTCAATAAGTTTTGCGAATCGGTAGGGCAAAACAGAGGAAGGGGGATGGCTGTTTGTGGGGGTGTTAGGACAAGTTATGACCTGCAGCCGCACGCTCCTGCCTCGTCTATTTAAGAAGCAGTAGCTGATCGCAGATCGTCAGTCACAAATTTTTCAACAATGGAAAAGGTTGAGTACCACGCAGTGATCAAACTTTTGAACAAGGAAGGCAAGAATGCAAAAGAGATCCATGAACGCATGGTTGCAGTGTACACTGACACCACCCATTCCTATGCAATGATTGCTCGCTGGAATAGGGAGTTCCACCATGGTCGTGAGTCCCTTGAAGATGACCCCCATCAGACATGACCAACGAGGACAATGTGGCCCGTGTGGAGAGGATGATCCTCAAAAATTGACGGGTGAAGGTTGAAGAAATTGAGCGAGAACTTGGAATATCACATGGAAGTGTTATCAACATCATCCAAAACAATTTGACCATGACCAAGGTCTCTGCCCGTTGGGTCCCTAGAAACCTCACGCCCCATGATTGACTTCAACGTCGTCAAAGTTCGGAGGAGCAGCTGCTCCTGTACAACCCAAACCCGTCAGGATTAGAGTCACGCATAGTGACAGGTGATTAAATGTGGGTCCATCAATGGGATCCCGAGACCAAGTTCAAAAGCATGGCCTGGAAGCACAGGGTCTCTCCGACCCCCCATCAAGTTCCGGACCCAACCCTCAGCCAGGAAGATCATGGCCCCATCTTCTGGGATTCTGAGGCAGTGTTGATGGTGGACTATGCGTCTCATGGAAGGACCATCACAGGCCAATATTACGCCTAGGAACTGGTTGGGTTGAAGAAGTACATCCGTCAGAAGCAGCGCGGCAAGTTGACATGCAGTGTCCTGCTCTTCCACCACATGCAGTGTCCTGCTCCTCCACCGCATGCCCCTGTTCACAAGACCAGAGTTGCACAAGCTGCCCTGCGCGAGTGCGGATTCGAGGAGCTCAACCATCTCCCCTACAGTCCAGATGTGGCCTGTAGTGACTACTTTGTATTCCACCAGCTCAAGGTTGCACTGCGTGGCCCCTGGTTTGGGGATGATGAAGATGTCCAGCTCACCGTCCAGGAGTGGATTGAACAGCAGTCGTGAGATTTCTGGTTTTCGGGAATTCGAAGCCTCGGGGACAAGTGGCGCAAGTGCATTGAAGTCGAGGATAGTTATATTGAAAAATAATAAAACACTTTTCCTCATATCTCATTTCCTTATATCCGGATGCAAAACTTATTGCTCGCCCCTTGTATATATATAAAGTCAACAGCCACGAAGGAAAATGAAATACGGGAGCGGGGAGATCTGCGAGGCCTTTTGGCTAATCGTCTTTTACAAAGCAGACACTCCCGTGTTTAATTTTCCTTCTTGGCTGTTGACTTTATTTCTTTATTTACATATTCATCGCATTCCATATTTTTGTGATTCAGTTATATATATATATATAGTTTTTTAATGTAGACAGTTTTTTCTTGGTCATTTTCCCCCCCCAAAGTGCCATTTTAAGGTTATTGTAGGGTGACTAGACATACCCATTTTCAGTGACCTGTCCCCAGTTTTTACTGGGACTGAAAGATCCAAAATTAGAATAAACTTAAATAAAGTAAAGGATGAAAAAAATGAAAATGTTGACCAAACTACACATATCATATAGTTGCGCGCCATACTACTCGCACTGGTTGCCAGATATCAATATTTATCTTCAGTAACAGATGAAATTCTTCTAAAGCGGCAACCCTGCAGTTGCAGGCTAAAGCCAGATGGCCAGACAATCCAGAACTAGCGCCACTCAAAGAGAGACATAAGTGTTATCATTTATCATATATATTATTATATGTTATTTAACATTTAATTTATATGTGTATTTATTATCTACAATGTGTATGATTACTGTGATAATAGATGTTTGTCTGTCAGAGGTAGTAACAGTTGGAAACTTGTCATTAAATAAAATCACTAGTGACTAGAAACATATTATAAATTACTCATTCTGAACTTGTGCCAGCCTGTGTGTATCAGTGATGACTAGCACTCTCTGGCTGGCTGACTAGCAGCTAGCTAGCTGCCTCAGACAGCAAACGACGGTGCATTGCCGTTGATTATAAAAACTGCAATTTTGTAGCCTACTCCCCTGACATTCATTGAGTAGGTTGATAATTGATTCCCTGTTTCTCCTTGAACACGATATTTCCCTTGCCATATTATATTAACATACTTTTACACTAACTGTCTTCAACCAAAAATGCCCAGCGTAGGCTGACAGTTGTCTATTGTTTCACTATACTTACTTATGGTATAGGCTAAACACACTGGCTGGGTTTATTCAGGGCACCACTTGTCCTAATGAAATATCAATGTCTACTTGCAGGGAGAGTTGAAAGGACAGACAGGACCAACAGGAAGACGAGTCAAATAGATGAGGACAAGAAAAAGTCTAGAAGAAACCGTTAGGAAAGATAGAAAGACAAGACTCTACAATGTCTCTCTCCAAGAGAGACAACCTTCTTCAAGAGGGTACAGCCCTCTCAATCAGAGTATGATTTGGCTGTACAGGAGGGTGTGTTTGCTTAGCACACCATCAGACAGAATCACAGTTTCAGATCAATGGACTGCACAGCATTACTGAATCGGAAGCTCTATGAGCCAAAGTTCTCATGTGCAAGAACAAAATGTCATGCCATAGTGACAAATGTATTTGCATCCTGGGACATGACACTATTAACAGAAGATCTCAACCACACTGAGTTTGTGTCTTTGTCTATTGATTGTTCAAATCATAGCCATGTAAAACTGCTGCCAATACTTGTCAGGTACTGCAAGTTGCAAAGTGCTTGCATTGAAACGAAACTTTTGGATTTTGTAGAGATGAAAGGGGGAAACTTCTGCAGAGATTTCCGAGGAGATTCTTATCGCTGTCCAGAGTCACAGTCTAGAAGACAAAGTGGTAGCATTCTCGGCTGACACAAACACCAACTTTGAGGGACTTAATATGGCAGGAAGGGTGAATATCCACACCAAGGTTAAAGACTCCCTTCAACAAGAGGTGATTAGCCTTTGTTGTGCCCAGCACATATCATCCACAACACTGTGTGAACTGCACTGGATATGGTTTCCTTAGATGTGGAATATCTACTAACAAAGATCTTCGGATATTTCCACATCTTTACGGTCTGTTTGGAGACTGAAGACATTCTGTCACTTTGTGGGTCAAGAGTACTACAATATTTTGGGTCACTGTAATGTCCGCTGGTTATCCATGCTTCCAGCCTTAGAGCGAGTCCTCTAGATGTATGCCCCCCCCCCCCATCATTTTTTCTCTCTAAGGAGAAAAGTCCTCGTGGTTCTCTGCAAGGTTTTTGAAGATCTCTTCACCAAGCTGTGGCTAGCCCTTGTCCCCGGAAACCTGGGTATTTTCAATGAGACCATTAAAACACTTGAAGGCCAAGACCGTTACACAGTTGAGTCTGCTGCCATAACATAACATAATTTCACAGATGACAAAAGCCACAAGGGCCTATCAAAGGTCATCGGCATCCATCAAAACCCACCTACAAAAAGCACCATCGCCAGGGAAAGACAAAATCAAAGTCCCCCACAATATAATATAACAGATGACAAAAGCCACAAGGGCCCATCATAGGTCATCGAGTCAAACGGCCTCTTTTTTAAGGCAACCAAACTTCCAAGAAAACTTCATCCAGAGGATTGCGTCCACAAACAAGGGTATCACCAATCAAGGCTTGTCAAGAACTAAAGCATGCAGCTATAGATATATACAAACAATATAAATATATACAAAACTTAGGAACCATCACAACCTTCCCTTCCCATAAACTCATCCAACCTACTCTTAAATACATTTAAATTTGGACTACCTACTACCCTCCGTGGCAATTTGTTCCAGAAGTCTACCACTCTATTGGTGAAAAAATATTTTCTTAAATCCAACCTACACCCTTGCTTTTTAATTTTCAAGTGGTGACCTCTAGTCCGATTTCCATCATCTAACTCAAAAAACTTGCTAACATCCAATTTATCTATCCCAGAAAAACTTTTAAACAGCTCAATCATATCCCCTCTCACACACCTCCTTTCGAACGAGAACATATTTAATACCCTCAGTCTATCTATATATTCAAGGTGCCTCAGGGAAGGAATAATCTTTGTTGCCCTCCGTTGCACTGACTCGAGAAGGTTAATATCGTGTCTAAAATGTGGGGACCATGCCTGTATACAGTACTCTAGATATGGCCTAACATAAGAGTAATAGAGTTTAAGAATAACCTCCTTCCTTTTGTAACTGACATTTCTCTTAATGAAACCCAGCACTCTATTTGCCCTATTTCTTGCTTCAATACACTGCTTAGAAAACCTTAATGACTTATCTATTACTACTCCTAGATCTTTCTTATCCTCTACTGAGCTCAGCCAATGCCCATCCATTTCATAGTTAAATTCTCTATTATCTTCTCCAATGTTAATAACTTTGCACTTATCAAGGTTGAAAGTCATTTGCCACTTATGTGCCCAGGATAACAATTTATTTAAATCCCCCTGCACTTTAAAATTATCATCAATATCTTTAACTACAGCTGCTAATTTGGTATCATCCGCAAAAATTGACACTTTATTATTAACTGCCTCCCCAAGATGCTTCACCTTTTGGGAGTAAACTCAAGGGGACTGCTTATGGGAATTTATCACTGCGGTGTGACCCCCCCCCCCCCTACGATGAACCTGAGTTTCAATCAATGGGATGGGGTGGTCCTGTAGTATATAATCATAATTGTGTATAAATTAATGTTCTAACGTTTTTATTTAACCAAACGCGCATGAATATGCATGCACAGATTAACGAAACATACATGCAAAAAAAAAACCCACACTTTTTTGTGCATGCCACTGATCTTCATGTTTACCAAAATCCATTGTTAATCAATTGAATTGGTAAACATGTAGAGCGGTGGCACGAATGATGGGATATAAAATATTTAGTCCCTGTTCCAATATATTTTATCTTTTTGGAGTAAATTCAAGGACACGGCTCGTGGATAGGGGGGTATCATTGCGATGGGACCACCTACGATGATCCTGTTTCAATCAATTGGGGGAGGTCTGGGGGGGGCTAGACCTCCCCCAATTGATTGAAACAGGATCATCGTAGGGGGTCCCACTTAATAATTGTTTATAGAATAATGTTCTAACGTTTTTATTTAACCAAACGCACATGAATATGCATGCGTGGGTGAAGGAAACATACATGCAAAAAAATACACTTTTTCAGGCGCCCACCAATCTTCATGTTTACCATTGAATTTTTGTTCAATTCCTTTGCAATTTAGGATAAATAGCATGAGAGAAACTTTTGATTGCTGCTTTATGAATGGTAAGGGCAGTGTCCCCATTTTAGTTTTTCCATGACAAAAACACTGCATGTTTTGGAGGGTTTTATGCCTCTGAACCAAAGATGTCCCCGGATTTTGTCTCGAAATCTGGTCACCTTAGGCTGTTGCAATCACATCATATTTGATTATATATAATTTTTAAGGTAATTTCTAAGTAATTATGTAGAGTATGGCCAGATCAGGGTCCTAGCTACTTTTTCTGAGCTGAAATCTATGTGGACGAAGTTTATGACGATTTTCGATATACTGGGGGGGGGGGGCTGTGACCCCAGACCCCCCAAATTGTTGAAATCTCAGAATCATCGTAGGACCCATCCACTCGACGAGCCGTCTCCAACAACGAGCCGACCCTAAAAATAAGCTAGAATCGCATCCTCCCATACTCGCACCATTTAGCAGTTTCGAAATAGGGGGCTTCATACCCCTTTACTCCCACTTAGTTTTGGAAGCGCCCGCAATTTTTAAATAAACTCGTAATACTCCTTATTCGAAACCTAACATTAGATTCAAATTCAAAAAAATATTACTAAATGACGTTAAGCCTCTAGTTTTTCTACCACGCTTGACCAGACATATAAGCCTCACCTCCCGAATGCAATTTAAATCAATCATATTTTCTTTAAACTTCATTAATATGAAATGTCAATATCATATTTTCATTCAGAAGAAAAAATTATCTTCAAAATGATATGTAATATACTACGAGGGGCGTTCAATAAGTTTTGCGAATCGGTAGGGCAAAACAGAGGAAGGGGGATGGCTGTTTGTGGGGGTGTTAGGACAAGTTATGACAAGTCAGAACCTGCAGCCGCACGCTCCTGCCTCGTCTATTTAAGAAGCAGTAGCTGATCGCAGATCGTCAGTCACAAATTTTTCAATAATGGAGAAGGTTGAGCACCGCGAAGTAATCAAATTTTTGACCAAGCAAGGCAAGAATGCAAAAGAGATCCATGAACGCATGGTTGCAGTGTACACCGACACCGCCCCTTCCTATGCGACCATTGCTCGCTGGAATAGGGAGTTTCACCATGGTCGTGAGTCCCTTAAAGATGACCCCCATCCAGGACGCCCGTCAGACGTGACCAACGAGTACAATGTGGCCCGTGTGGAGAGGATGATCCTCGAAAATCGACGGGTGAAGGTCGAAGAAATCGAGCGAGAACTTGGAATATCACATGGAAGTGTTATGAACATCATCCACGACAATTTGGCCATGACCAAGATCTCTGCCAGTTGGATCCCTAGAAACCTCACGCCCCATGATCGACTTCAACGTCGTCAAAGTTCGGAGGAGCTGCTGCTCCTGTAGAACCAAGACCGACAGAATTCGAGTCATGCATAGTGACAGGTGATGAAACGTGGGTCCATCACTGGGATCCCGAGACCAAGCTCGAAAGCATGGCCTGGAAGCACCAGGGCTCTCCGACCCTCAGCCGGGGAGATCATGGCCACCATCTTCTGGGATTCTGAGGTAGTGTTGATGGTGGACTATGCGTCTCGTGGAAGGACCATCACAGGCCAATATTACGCCGAGGAACTAGCTGGGTTGAAGAAGTGCATCCGTCAAGTTGACACGTGGTGTCCTGCTCCTCCACGACAATGCCCTTGTCCACTAGGCCAGAGTAGCCCCAAGCTGCCCTGCGCGAGTGCGGATTCGAGGAGCTCAATCATCCCCCCCCTACAGTCCAGATCTGGCCCCTAGCGACTACTTTTTATTCCGCTAGCTCAAGGCTGCACTGCGTGGACGCCGGTTTGGGGACGATGAAGATGTCCAGCTCGCCGTCCAGGAGTGGATTGAACAGCAGTCGGGAGATTTCTGATTGTCGGGAATTCGAAGCCTCAGGGACAAGTGGCGCAAGTGCACCGAAGTCGAGGGTAGTTATATTGAAAAATAATAAAACACTTTTCCTCATATCTCGTTTCCTTATATCCGAATTTCAAAACTTATTGACCGCTCCTCGTATGATGCGCTTCCAATTAACACTGTGGTTGCAAAGATAGCGGCCAATCTATTTTTCATCATAATTAGAAATTTGCCCACAATATGTAGTGAAAGTGCTCCGTGCGGATCCCCAGGGCACCGCGAGCCATATTTTTTTAAAATATTAACCCGGCCAATATTGTAACTATAACAAGAAAGTAATAATGGCAGTAATGAAATCTGGCAAAGGTGGTGGTGAAATATGCGCAAAAGGGCCGTAATCAGGGCTGCCACTCCATGATTTTAAATAGACCAAGGTAGCACATGAAAAAAATTCCTACAAAAAAAACAGCAATTTTATTTTACATAAAATAATATAAATATACTTACATGAGTTGAAATAAAGATAAAAATTTCAAATATTCCGAATTTACTTCTGCAGAGCAAACATTTACTTCAAGAAGATTTTTCTGATGTTTGAAACGTTTTTCATAACGCTGGTGACAAGCGTCTTCCACTACATCTGTCACCAATTCTGGGGTTTAGGTGTCAATGTGTAACAGTTTTAGTGACTCCTCGACAATGCTTATTTTGCCAACTGCCTTTCCTTAACAGTGTCCGTTAAGGACACTCTTGGCATGATTAACAAGTGAGAATATTCTTACAACACTTGCTAAAGCATGTGGTAAAACAGTAAGGTGGGTCATGAAATCAGGAAGAATTCAGAACTTTGAATTGTTTAAGCCATCTTTGATCTTACGCAAAGAATACCAGAAATCAGGAATAGATTTATAGAACAGTGACATCTTTGAACTGTCAAAATAGCCTCCATTCATCACCCAAACTATAGAGTTGATCTTCAGGAACAAGTTGGGAAAGTGCAGTGCCACGTTCATTATTGAACTAGGAGATTTTGTAAGATCTTTTGTTGCAGCGGGATCTAAAACTCTTAAACTGGCAACAATTCCTTCTTTCTCTAATGGAAATCGTTTTTTTAATTTGCATGCATAGGGCAACCAAGAAATTTAAACAATCAGTCCTAAACCTTATTTCACCCAAATATAAATCGTTCAATTGTTTATGTGACCATGTATCGGGCTAGGGATCGGACGTGTCAATGGCTGTCTCTATACTATAATGTCATTATTAAACATATACCGAGTTCTTGGCCATAAATTGTGGAATAAACAAATAGAACGGTGAAAGAAAAGTCATAAAATATATTGAAAACTCGTGAAAGTGGGAATCATCTTGTTTTGGTAAATCAGCTGAGTCAACAAACAATAAAGATGGCGGACAACACTGATGGAGCAGGACCCACGAAACAGGCAAGAGAATACATTTGCCCAGATTGTAAGTATTGATTCAATTATATATTGTTTAGTATTCATAATTTAACTGTACATGTGTTTAAACAAATTCTCGCGAAAGCACTGGTATTAACTTGCTAACCTTCGTCGCGTCAATACCTCGCCACCAGTGATTGTGATTCCTGACAAAAGGAATTTAATTTGGACAAATTTACCAAAAATACTTAATTCGTTGAGAATATAACCAACTGAACGCGCTCATAATTAAGTGAGATCGAGTAAAATTATCATCTGTACTTTGTACGCCACTGATAATTCCACCTGTCATCGCCATTTTTTGATATCTCAAGGTAGCCACCTCCCGGGAACGAACAACAAACAGGTTCGTAAACTAGTGTTGAGGCATAGTATTTAAACACATTTTTTTGTTGTTGTTTTTTTATTTTCTTTAAGTAATGATAAAAGTATGCAGTCAAGGATGATGATCAAGCACTTTTATGTGGCCTTTGTGACTTCTGGCATCATATTAAATGCGAGAAGGTAACTAAAGAGGTGTATAAATTCTTAATAAGAGGAGATACCACCACAATTCACTGGTACTGTGGTAAGTGCAATATTGTTGAGGAAAAAAATATTGTCTCATGTAACCAAACTAGAAAAAAGACAGGATAAAATGAAAAAAAGGCAGGATCAAATGGATAAGAAGTTGGATACCGTACATAAAAATCTACATGAATAGATTTGTGATTTAAGGGTAGAAATTAAAGAAGTGGAAACTAGACTGGAACAAGAAAGGGTCTCTAAATTAAAGGAGGACATTGCTGTACTTCACAGAAATGTGAAGGTCGAGGTACTGGAACAGGTTGAGAGATCATACAGGGATGTGTTATGAAGTGAAGCCAAGAAAGTATGTGGGAATGTGAACAGCGGAACCATGGATCAGCCCAGTAAGAAAGAGATAGTTGCTGAAGCCACAAGTGCTATACAGGACCAACTGGACAGAATGAAGAAGATAGTTATGTTTAGTGCACCGAGGAAGTGTTCGATAATATGAATTTGAGTACCCGATTAGAAAAGGTGAAACATAATAAATTAGTCTTCTGAGATGTGTGTGCGCAGAGATAGGTTCGGTGTGCCGTGATGAGGACATATCAGAAATCAGGAGGCTGAGTAGCTATGAACCAAGCAGGAATCCTAGGAATGCCAGGCCTAGGCCAGTGTTGGTCACCTTAGAAAATGAAGTCAAGGAAAGAGTGATGAAAAATGCCTATAAGCTCAAAAATTGCACAAATGAAAAATCAAAGACATAGGCTTGTCACATGAAATGACTGAGGAAGAGCGCCGTTGGGACAAGGAAGTTAAAAATGAAGCCAGGTTAAAAAAAAAAAACAGGGAGGCACAAGGGACAGAGTTTTTCTACGTTGTGAGGGGAAACCCGTGGGAAAGAGCGCTGGTGAAAGTGAAGAGAAGGACAACAGAAGGTGTAAGCAGAAATATCAACAGGGACAGGGGAACAAACGAGGACGTGAACACTGTAACGGACAAGAACGTAGGCAGTGCAGACTCGGGCCAGAATCACAGCTCGACCAGGTCAAGGGATAATAAAAGCAATTCACCAGTATGTGGCAACCTCTTTTGACAGTGATGAAAATAATTTGTGTGTACTTTTTAGTAGTGTTGATATATTCAGCCATGATAAGATATTACAATTGAAATCTAGAATTAGAAATATGAAACAGAATCCTCATATCGTGGCTTTACAAGAAGTTAAACCAAAACATTTTAGATTTGAAAGAGAGGTGGCTGAATATGGGATTGATGGATATGATATTATTACAAAAAATCTGGGAAAGGATGAAGATGAAAGAGGAATGATTATGTCTGTTAAAAAAAGGTTTGCCATATACAGTAGTATCATTAGTTTTAAGGAGAAATATTGTGAATATCTGAGTATAAAAATTGTAGGACTTAGAAATATGGATATGATTATTTCATCTGTTTATTGAAGCCCTAGGAGTAATGAAGACAATGATAAAAAAACTATTAAACTTGTTTAAAGAAACAAGTGAGTTTGATGCTAAATACAAAGTGATATGTGGTGACATGAACTTACCAGGTATATGTATACTGGAATACGTGGACTGTGAAGACTGGCTCTGCAAGTTTTTGTTATGAGTTCATAGAGAAAGTCAGGGATTGTTTCTCTCTCAACATGTAAATGAAATTACCCGATTTAGAGATGGCTCAGTTGGAAATGTTTTGGACCTAATATTTACTAATGAAGAATTTTTGGAGGAGAGAGTCGACATTGATAGCCCCATCGGAAAGAGTGATCGTGGATGCATTCAATTTGTAAGTGACCTAACTACACAGGCGAGAAACCAGAAAAAAATATTTATAAGATGGAGAACGCTGATTGGGGGAAACTTAGGGAGATGCTGAATGTAGACTGGAAGACATATTTAAATTTAAATGATTGAATGTGTATGAGAAAGATTTAGAAACAAATTTATGGAGGCAGTATATTAGAGATTAGGACAATAGGAAATCCAACGAGTCTCCATTGAACAGGAAGCTGTGGACTAAAATAAAAAGGAAAAGGAGACTATGAGATCGATTGAATAAAATTAAAGCCACTCAAGTGGAAAGGTTTGTTAGTGAATACAGGAAGGTACAAGAAGAATACTGTAGGACAAACACTCAACTCAAAAGTGCTACTCGGAAGGAGGCCAAGACAAAGGAACGTAATATCGCAAAGAATACTAAGGAAAATCCCAAATTATTTTGCCAATATGTGCAGTCCAAAACAAAAAATGCTAGTAGTACACCAGAGTTATACACCGATGACGGAAGGACAATAATAACCAGTGGGAACAAGGAAAAAGCTCAAGTTTTGTCATATTTCTATTGTAGTGTCTTTACTGAAGAACCGGAAGGCGATATACCAGAGGCTGGAATTAAACAAGTACCAACACTTTTGGAGTTTGAATGGAGTGAAGAAATGATTAAAAATAAGATCTTAGTACTAAAAAGGAATAAATCTCCAGGGCCTGATGGTATTCATCCCCGAGTAATTAAGGAGGTTATGGACCAGATAGCTGAGCTTCTAAAAATTATGCTTGAATTATCATTTAACAAACACATTGTACCAAGTGAATGGAAAAAATCCAATGCTACAGCAATATTTAAGAAGGGAGACAGGAGGGACCGTGGTAATTATAAACCTGTAAGCCTTACAAGTATAATCTGTAAAAATCATGGAATCAATAATTAAAGACAAGATTACAAACCATATGAATCAACACAGGATGTTCAGTGCGAACCAGTTTGGTTTCATACCAGTTAGGTCCACAGTACTTCAACTACTGAAGGTGTTGGATAATTGCACTGACAACTTGGATGATGGGCAAGCAGTGGATATAGCGTACTGCGATTTTATGAAAGTTTTTGACAAAGTTCCCCATAGGAGATTAATCCAGAAACTAAGAACATATAACATTGGATCGAGATGTTTGGAGTGGATTGATTAATTTCTGAGTGACAGACAGATGAGAGTGGTAGTTAATGGGGAGTTATCGGGGTAGAGTGGAGTGCCCCCAGGGCTCCGTTCTTGGCCCTCTGCTCTTTGTAATGTTCATAAATGATCTACCAGAAGCTGTGGTAAATAAAAGTGAGGTTTTACTCTACGCTGATGATACCAAGATCTTTAGAAAAATCAGAGATGAAGAGGATTGCATAAAATTACAGGGGGATATTAAAGCGCTATAAAGATGGTCTGAAAAATGGCTTCTCAAATTTTATCCAGATAAATGAGAGTTGGGAGATCTGAAGCAGCAAGGGTTACCTATAACATAGAGAAAGATTTAACATCAGCAGAACATGAAAAAGATCTTGGAATCATAATTAATAGTGAACATTCATTTGAAAATCACATTTTAGAAAAAGTTAACAAGGCAAACAGAATAGTGGGACTAATAAGGAGAACATTTGTGAGCTTGGATGAGTTTATTTTTAAATCACTATTTACAGCCCTGGTACGACCTATTGTGGAGTATGCAAGCGCGGTATGGTCACCATGTAAAGTTAAAGACATCAATGCTTTAGAGAATGTTCAAAGGAGAGCTACAAAGTTGGTACAATCACTGAAGGATTTGTCGTATAGGGAAAGACTAGAAAGATTGAATCTGCCCACCTTGACATTTCGAAAATCACGGAGATAAATGATTGAACCGTTTAAAATAATTCAGGGGATCTATGACAGTGGGGTGAGCACCGGACACTTCACACTACAGGAGGATGACCGTACTAGAGGACACAGCAGGAAATTGTTTAAGAAGAGGACGAGATTGAACTTCAGGAAGAACTTCTTTAGTAATCGAGGAGTGGTGGAAAATTGGAACGATCTCCCTGAAAAGATTATAAGTCAGGAAAGTGTGATAGGTTTTGAATAGGGGTTAGATAAATTTTGGTGTGGCCAAGAACAGAAGTTTGACTATAGAGCAAAAATTAAGAAATCTACCTGCCAAGTCCACCCTAGCCCTGCCATAATCAACATAAGAAATTGTCGTGAGCCGGAGCTCATAGGCTAAGACAGTCTCAATCCCGGGTTTCTTCTGGGAGTATCTGTGAGTAACTGTCACTTGGGTCAATTTAAGATATTCTTGCGGAATTAATGACTTATTCATTGATGAAATAAAGTTTTAGTATCTACAATACACCATTGAATGCAGCACATGGAGTCTGAAGTGTTCAGATTGAAATTCAATATAGTTTGAAAGGAGAAGCAAGTGTTTTTTCCCCTATTTTTCATAGTTTCGTAAAGAGCATTTGCCACATCAATCTTGTCAACCTTAGATTCAGATTGAAAATAAAGCAGTAATGCATCCCATCGCTCAAACACAAGTTTTATTACATTTCCGCGAGATAACCAGCGAGTCTGAGCTAGCTTAGGTATTTTGTGATTTTCTGTCTTTGTAGCATCTTGCATAACAGTAAAATCTTTAATTCGCTTGCTGCTGCGTGAGAAATAAAAAGACATATGAAAGTTTCAAGATAGGTCGGCAACACTTTGACTGCATGACTACCACACAACGCAGAAGAATGACATACGTAACCCATTATAAAACGTGATGAAATAGCTCTTTTTAATAATGCTTGAAATCCGCTCCTATTTGCCATCATGGTTGAACAATTATCACTATCAAAACCTTTAATATTACACATGGGAATTCCTTTCTCACTAAGAGTTTGTTTAACAGTCTCGTATAATCCTTTAGCTGTTCCATCTTCAACAGAAACTGTGTCAAGTAAATTATCAATTACATCAGCCCTTTGAACGTTAAAATATCTAATAACGATAGCTAATACCTGAGATATTGATATGTCAGTATAGCTTAATGTGATGATTGGTTCAATGACAAACTTGCCTAGATAGTAGCCATTAACCTTGCTATATGAATTTAAAGATAAAAATGAGTGAAAGAGAAAACGTGAGAGGATAACTAATTCAGCTGTGAAGGTTTCAAGAGCACTGACGCATAATTTTAACAAGATTTATTGAACTAACAAATAACAAGGAAATATTGCTTAATAATTGAATTAGATAATACGGTTAATGAATATAATGTTTATTTTAATGAAATAAGATATATATATATATATATATATATATATATATATATATATATATATATATATATATATATATATATATATAAAGAGAGAGAGAGAGAGAGAGAGAGAGAGAGAGAGAGAGCGAGAATATAGGGAAATGGCCTATGATTATAATGTTTAGAGAAGAATAAGCTATAAAATATGGTTTAAATAAAATATAGTCACGAACTAAGCTAAGTCACAACATAATATATATATATATATATATATATATATATATATATATATATATATATATATATATATATATATATGGGGGAATTATATAAAATATAGTATAGTACAGCTACGACATTTTGAAGTTATAAAATCAGGGGAACTTGTCTGAGCGCTGATGAAATAAAAGTGTTCGTTAAAATGCGCTCGGGACTCGGGAAACGGGAAAGTCTATTCTCATTGGTTAATTTCGAATTGGGTTGTACAAAGGTTTTGATTGGATGGTGGTTGGGAGGAGGCATGCTTTGATTTTGAGGTAACCGCATTGGTATCAAAGGTCGTATAAAAATCAATTTTTGAGCGAGATGCATAATTTTCTCAGACGGGAAATTGTCAATTGCCTCTTTACGAACTTTGTAGGAGCTTGCAAACAGTGGCGTAGCTAGGATTCCGGTGAAGGGAGAGCCATGTGAATCGCGGGGCCTGCGGCGGAGAGTCCGGTGTAGCCTCTCCCACGAAAACTTCGAAATTTGGTGTCGTTTTCCTCGCATCTGGGCATATCTAAGAATGTATCCCTACTATAAAAAGAAGCCAACATCCATCCTAAATTTGACAAACTTCAAAGCATGATTTTCACACACCAGAATGGCAATCCTTATTTTTTTAGGCTGCAGAATGACACATCATTACATTTATATCACTCAAATCATCAATTTCGTTTCTTTTTCATTCAGTGGCGTAGAAGGGGGGAGAATATTGGCCAAGCCACTGGACAGGAGATCATGTGACTAGAGGAGGGTCCGAGGGTTCTCCCCCCCCCCACATTTTTTTAAAACTAGATTACCAAAGAAGCGATCTGGAGGTATAGATATAGGGCCATCGAGGTATGAACCTAGATAGATACTTCACAACAAACCTCTATCTATAAGTTTTTGAGGAGAGTTATTGAATCGTAAAAAGGCTCGAGCGGCTAAGCTTATTTTATGGCCACGAAATCGTTAAGGAATGGATGAAATACAACGAGGATTTATAACAAAGTATATATTATTATTATATATTACAAGGATGGAACATATTTGAAATTATAGTGGTTGAATTTGAATTTAATTATACAAGGGGGAATGTATGAGAGTCTGGAAAAGAAATATACGGAATTAGACAGTGTTTTTGTTTGTAAAACTTAAGGATGAAATGGAGAAAAAAATTCAACTGAGCTGGCGAGAGAACAAATAAAAATTTTGTCTTTTGTGTGGAATATTTGGAAGCGTAGGTACGTGCGTGTAAATGTTGGCAACAATGTTGCCAATTGTTTTGGAAGAATTTTTTACAAATATATAATAATATGCAAAATGAGATAAATTTTTAGTTATATATATATATATATATATATATATATATATATATATATATATATATATATATATATATATATATATATATATATATATATATATGTAACTGTAGAGCTGCTACAGAGGTATTTTCGAATCAAAATCATATACTGAAATACTTTTAATGAAATTTTACTGATAAATTTAATCAAGAAATATTATACATACAAGCACAAAACCCTATGAACATTCGTTAACAATTGAGAACATCGCATATAGGTACGAGGGTTGGTCAATAAGTTTTGCGAATCGGTAGGGCTAAACACAGGAAGGAGATGGCTGTTTGTGGGGGTGTTAGGACAAGTTATGACAAGTCAGGACCTGCAGCTGCACGCTCCTGCCTCGTCTATTTAAGAAGTAGTAGCTGATCGCAGATCGTCAGTCACAAATTTTTCAAAAATGGGGAAGGTTGAGCACCGCGCAGTGATCAAATTTTTGACCAAGGAAGGCAAGAGTGCAAAAGAGATCCATGAACGCATGGTTGCAGTGTACACTGACACCGCTCCTTCCTATGCAACCATTGCTCGCTGGAATAGGAAGTTCCGCCATGGTCGTGAGTCCCTTTAAGATGACCTTCATCCAGGACGCCCGTCAGACGTGACCAACGAGAACAATGTGGCCTGTGTGGAGAGGATGATCCTCGAAAATTGACGGGTGAAGGTCGAAGAAATCGAGCGAGGACTTGGAATATCACATGGAAGTGTTGTCAACATCATCCACGACAATTTGGCCATGACCAAGGTCTCTGCCCGTTGGGTCCCTAGAAACCTCACGCCGCATGATCGACTTCAACGTCGTCAAAGTCCACAAGGCCAGAGTTGCACAACCTGCCCTGCGCGAGTGCGGATTCGAGGAGCTCAACCATTTCCCCTACAGTCCAGATCTGGCCCCTAGCGACTACTTTTTATTCCGCCAGCTCAAGGCTGCACTGCGTGGATGCCGGTTTGGGGACGATGAAGATGTCCAGCTCGCCGTCCAGGAGTGGAGTGAACAGCAGTCGGGAATTCGAAGCCTCAGTGACAAGTGGCGCAAGTGCATTCAAGTCAAGGGTAGTTATATTGAAAAATAATAAAACACTTTTCCTCATATCTCGTTTCCTTATATCCGAATTGCAAAACTTATTGACCGCCCCTCGTAAGTCTATAAAATGAAATACAATTTTTCTTCAACAAACTAAGCTTTTTCATGAACTACAACAAAGCACAGATTGCAAAATTGCTTTTGAACCATTAAAATCTAGTGAGATAGACCGTGCAGCACTATTCAGGTACTGCATCTAGGAATCACTTGATAGTAATGTGTATTTAAACATAATATGTTTGCTGAAGGGAGAATGCATGAAGCAAAGCTTATGCGAGGCCTTCTGGAATTGGGATGATTTTAGTATCAATTTAGTTACCCAAAGACATATCGAATATAATATATCTGAAATTGATGACATCTTATCTACGGTCAGTTTCTTTGCGGTCCTTTAATTTCACCCTGGGTGAGCAGTGTTTTTTCACACTTGTATTGTATCACTTGAAAACCAGTCGACGGTTGGTTCGGCTGAATTCATCAATAACGTTACTATGAATTAGTGGAATGTCCTTGTTTATGTACAGATGGGCTAGGCCATTTATTCGCTCTTCGTGCATGGGGACCGTAGGTAAGATTTTATAAATTTCAGAGCACTAAATGAGCTTTCACGGCTCCGTCGTATCCCTGTCCAGCCATATTTCTAATGTCAATTCCAGAATCTTTCAGAATCTGTAACAGTTGTTTAGCCAACCCAGCACCAGCCAGATCAGGGACCCCAGCAAAACTGAGAAACCGCTCACATATTTGGCCGCCTCGGAGGTACCGTAAACATACTGTTAACTGGTCCTTTCTCGAGACATCTGTGGTCTCGTTCGCCAGAAGAGAGAAGAATCTAGCTTCTTTTGTTTCTTCAATGATTGATTTTTGAATCACTGTTCCATTGGCTGATATCAGTTCATTCTGGGCTTAGGGAGAAATGTATGTGGCATTCCTACTCATGGTCGTTAAATGTTCCCGTAACACTTTATCGTTAGAAACAGCCATCAGCTGTAGAGTCGCTCTCAGATTGCCTTGTCCGTAATCTATACCGGCGCCAGTTCCTGCGGGAGAGAGCCACAGGGTTCTTGAATCGCGATGACCCCGAATCGGTAGACCTAATCTATCCAGAAACTCTATAGAAAAGAGTATCCGCTGCAGAGCAGCTCGGTTATTGTCACGCTGTTTGGCTTTTGCGTGTGCGACACTGTCTTCGTGGAATTTGGTCGCTAGATGCGCTCACCAATAGCCATCTTTGCCGGTTAGGTGAGCGAACTTCTCTAGGGGTGTTATGACCAGGCGATTCAATTGGTTTCTTCGGATTGCTTCAGGAGCGAAAAACCTGCAAGGGCGACAGAATACTCCACGTTTCGACACAGAATAGGAGAAGACGATATACTGCCCGATTTCAAACTGAATTTGAAATCAACAGTAGAATATGCATGCCAAATTAGCTCTGTATGTAGTTCTACTTCTAGATTTTATGCATTTTTTAATCTTATTGTTCTTTGTGAGTCTTAATTGATTTACTGATTTATTACTATCTACGAACCATTATTGAATGTTGATACAGTGACAGCAAACTCTATACTCTCATAACCAGCAGTTTGTCAGCTCCAAGTCCATACACTCTGCCTAAACTTATCAATTCAATGTCTATTCTGAATAGGTATTGAATTACAAAATTTGGTGGTTGAAATAAATAAATACTATTCATTTCAACCATAGGTGGGCGTTATCGCGATAACGACCTCGGGTTATCGGTTATCCGATATTTTTTCCACGTTATCGATTCATCGGTATCGCCGATACTTTGGGTTCCAAACTAGCGATAATCAATAATTTCAGTTTTTGGTTTCAGTTTAGCACAAGGGCGAATTTCGCGTGCCTTGGAGGCAGAAATAGGTAGGTCCGAACTGGGAACCGAGCGTATACTGAACGGAGTGCGGGGCAGCCAGTCTTGACGTCTTCTCAAAACGTTCGCTCAGCTTCAGTCTCTCACCAGCTGTCGGACGAGAGGTCACGAGGTGTTGCTCCTGCGCGCTACCGGTTTTACGCGTTCTTTGATGATTTATTCCCTATGTTCCCGTGCCTTTTCCGTTCTAATTTTTTGTGCACGTGTATATGAATGCATATACTATTCGGTGATATTCTTTAATATCCGTTTATTAACGTTTTGAACACTTGTAGGGGTGCGAAGATGTATAAGAGAAAAACTTCCTTCCAAAAAGCGAGAATATAAATAGCCCATTAAATTACTAAGTCAATACGGACTTCGCCGTAGCGTAAAGGTAGAGTGCTAGCCTCGGGATTCAAAAGACCCACGATCGATCCCCAAAGTCCACAATTTTTACAAAGAAAATTCTTAAAGAAAACGGAGACCACGAAAAACGCTTTAAGGACAACTCAAGAAAAACGACTCAAGAGAAAACCGCTGTCAAGGAAAACGGAAAGAAAACGCCTTCAAGGGCCAACTCGTCTCAAGAAATCATCACATCATCATGAAACATCAAGAAATCATCGCCTGATCAAGAATTTGGAAGGAATCATCACATCGTCGTTAAAATGAAGATGCATCAAGAATTACGAAGATCTAGAATTAACCCAGCCAAATTAAAGAAGAAAGAATCTCAGCCAACTAGAATATTAAGTCAGATAACTGGAAGATAAATTTCAAGGGGCATCTTCAGTCTAGAAATAATACATAGATTCGAATATAGAAATCACAAGATGAAGTATGATATTGATAAACAATAAATAAATAAATATAAATATGCCCCTCCCCCCCCATAACTGGTGACCCTCAAAAAGGCCGAACAATCTTCTGATCTTCGTTACAACTGCACCTCGTCTCCTACTAGAGTTTAAGAAAAAGTGCTGCTGGGAACCGGAGACCCGGGAAAGGATATTACTGATTAGCGTCGAAAACTTAGTTCGCTCTCCTCAATCCCACTTAATTAGCTCCACTCATGCCGCAGACTCGGAGGCCGGGGAGGGAGAGCTACTAGTAATCCTCGATTAAGAAATCCAATACTAGTCTCTCCCCAATCCTCAAATTCGCTTCGCGTTCTAGAAAGGGACCTGTGTAGGGGTGCGAAGATGTATAAGAGAAAAACTTCCTTCCAAAAAGCGAGAATATAAATAGCCCATTAAATTACCAAGTCAGAACGGACTTCGCCGTAGCGTAATGGTAGAGTGCTAGCCTCGGGATTCAAAAGACCCACGATCGATCCCCAAAGTCCACAATTTTTACAAGAAAATTCTCGAAGAAAACGGAGACCACGAAAAACGCTTTAAGATCAACTCAAGAGAAAACCGCTGTCAAGGAAAACGGAAAGAAAACGACTTCAAGGGCTAACTCGTCTCAACTCATCAAATCGTCAAGAAGCATCAAGAAGTGATCACGTCATCAGAATTGGAAGGAATCATCACATCAGATAAATGCAAGTTATTATGAAGATGAATCAAGAAAGAATTAAGAAGATCAAGAATCAACCCAGCCGACTTAAAGAAGAAAGAATCTCAGCCTACAAGAATACTAAGAGTCAGATTACTGGAAGAAATGTTTCAAGGGGCAACTTCAGTCGAGAAACAAATATAAATATGCCCCCCCTCCCATACACTTACGAAGTTACGCCCCTATTTTAAACCAGTTATCGATTATTGGTTATCGCCGATAAGGTTATCGTTATCGATTTATCGGTTATCGTGATACATTTTTTTCGTTCTCGCGCCCATCACATGCTCTTAAATGATTTAAAGTCAAAGAGATCAATGATTTTAATTTCCCAGATACGACGCCATATTTGTTTACCATGGAGACAGCGATAGCCTTGATGATAACTCACAGAAAATCGAAAATGGCTTGAATGTGCTTACAGATGGGGCAAAGATACAAGTACGCATAAAAAGAACCGTTTTCTGCACTAGAAAATCCATGCCATACCCATGCCATCGTGTTTTAGAAAAAAATATATTGGCCACTTAATGTTAGATATATGTCAAAATCTTTCTCACCCAAGTTTGAGGAGAAATTTTCAACAATAGAAAGTATTTTTTCAAGTCGAATTTCTTCTTAGGCGGATGACAATCGTCTAAAATTTGTGTTTCTGCACGTGCGGACATGCGCAGACAGCTTACGTTCATAAATTAGGAAATAGAAAACGTCACAAGATGGCTGCGCCCTGTGAGGCGTTTCCGGCCGAACAGAAAAAATGCCGGAAAAAATGTCACATTTTTTAATGACTGTGCATATTTTTGTCCGAAATATGAAAGTAATTGAATATTAAACATATTTACTATTGAATTCTAATGGGAAATCAGAAGAACTAATGTATATTGATTTGTTTTAGAACAGCGTTTTTCCACCATGGCCTCCTGTGCTAATTTTGTAAGGGGTTGGTTTTCATTCCCTGAGGGAGGGGGTGCATAGCCTAATGCCCCTCCCCTAAATGCGCCACTGCTTGCAAAGATGTCTGCTACTACAATAATCCCCCCCAAGAGAGTTACCCAACCCGTTACAAAAGATATTACTCTAATCTAGATATTTCCGAGGCCTTCTGACAATGCGAGCAGACCGTGTGATGACGCCGGTGAGCTGGCTACGATTGCTGGAAATGGGACAAAATGCGGGCGAAGCACTGTTACTAGCAAGAGTGGACGGATTGATGGTGATCCGTTTGGGTGACCTCTCCGAGCTGGCTCCTGGCGATAGCATGACGCTCTGTGCCTGGCTTGCTGGTTGTTGTGGGGTGACCAGAGGTGGAGGGATGGTCTCCTGACTGGACAGCTCTGACGACGAGGTTTCCTGCAACAAAAGATGCAGCAGCAATCGGGAAAGAGATGGAGATAGGGGCGAGGTAGAGAAGATTGAGTTTGAAGTTAGATGATGATGAGGTAGGGAAATCACTGCACCATTATTAGATATAGTAGAAGAGGGAAATGAGGACTGCTCAGAGAAACAGTATCCTGCTTGGCGTCAAACTGCAGTACACAGAGTGTCAGCTTCCTAGAGATGACGAGAAAGGGTCCGTCATAAATGGGTTGCAATGAGGAGCGAGTAGAATCGCGACGGACAAAGACATGGGAACAAGTTGACATCTCTTTCGGCACGAAAGGTCTCTGATTAGCAGTCACTCTAGGGGCGGTAGGCTAAACCTCAGCCATTACCAGTACAAAATTGTGTACATAACAAGCAGGATTGAGGTGAGGAGGTAGAGGTGGGTCAGAAGAAGAAAAGAATTGACCAGGGAGACGAAGTTGAGTACCATAAACTAGTTCCGCTGCAGAGCAGGCCAAATCCTCTTACAAGGACGAACGAATGCCCAAATGAATCAAAGGTAGCTTGGCCACCCAAGTGATACTGGGATCGGTGGAGCGTAAGCTTTCTTTGAGCGTCCGATGTAAACATTCGACGGCCGAGTTGCTTTGGGGGTGGTAGCTTGTGGTACGAAGGCAAAAGGAACCAAGCACTGCCATGAGTGCATCCCATTGGTGGACTCAAATAGGCTGCCACGATCAATCATGATTGTTGAGGGAACACCACAACGAGCAACCCATGTTGAGACGAAGGCTCGAGTGACTGGAAGCTCTGATGTCCGAGATAGGAATTGCCTCTGACCAACGAGTAAAACGATCAACCATGGTGAGAAGACGAAGAAGAGGAAAAGAGACCAGAGGAGCTTTTGTGTGGCGATGGACTTTGCATGACTTCATCTTTTTCCTAGGCAAGCGCTGTTGTCGCATGATCGATGGGCGCAATGCAGAAGAGTTGCGTGCCCGAAATCGCTGAAATGCGAAAGAGCGCGTCTGGTACGACGTTTGAAGAACCAGAAATATAGCGAATATCGTTCGTGAACTGCAGGATGAAGTTAAGATGACGAGTGTCAACTGCAGTGTGTACTGACGAAGTACTACGAGAAGAACAAGCACCGACCAAAAGCTTATGGTCCGTAAAATGGTAAACTCACGTCCTTCCAAGTATTGTCGGAAGTGACGTATTGCGAGGTATATTCCGAGGAGCTCTCGAGAGAACGTACTATACCTCTTTTGAGAATCTGGAAGAGAGCGAGAGAATAAAGCAAGAGGTTGCCATTGGTCACCAACTTTCTGTTGCAATGTTGCACCTACGTTGGTTGAGGATGCGTAAGAGGCAACGCTGATGGGAGCTCCTGGAGAAGGATGAGCCAATTCCGCAGATCGGGCAATATCCTCTTTCGTGCGAGAGGACGAATCGCACGCTTCAGCAGACCATTCAAGAGGATAGTTCTTTATGGTCTTGCTGAGCAGACAGTTGATAGGTTGCATTACCTTGGCACAATTAGGTATGAATATGTGGTAGAAATTAACCATGCCACAGAAACGCCTAAGTTGCTTGCGTGATGTGGGCCGAGAAAAGTTTCGCAGCACGGTAACTTTATCTTCGAGTGGGATAATCTCTGTACTCGAGACACAGTGACCCAAGAAAGAGAGTTGGGGGACACCAAAAAGACACTTAGAAGTGTTGAGTACGATACCGTACTTATCAAGTCGAGCGAAAACCTGACGAAGGTGAGACAGATGCTTCTCTAAAGACGAAGATGCTATCAAGAGGTCGTCTTTGTAGCAGAAGACGAAAGGCAGACCTCTCAGAACCTGATCCATAAAACGGTGGAAGGTCTGACCACTGTTACGAAGACCATAAGGCATCCTATTCATGACGAAGGAACAAAATGGCGTGGTTTGGGATGTCATCTGGATAAATAGGGATCTGGTTAAAAGCACGAACCAGATTGAGTCGAGAAAAGATCGAACAACCGAAGAGAGTAGAATTGAAGTCGGACAGATAGGGCAGAGGATATCTATCGGGGATAGTACAGGCATTGAGCCGCCTGTAATCACCTACAGATCTCTATTCACCGGGGGTAGATGTGGGTACAATCTGAAGCGGAGAGGCCCAAGGAGGAGTAGAGGGGCTAGCTATGCCAGCTTCCACCGTGAAGGTGAACTCCTGCTTCATTAAGGCGAGTTTATCTGGGTCTAATCGACGGGGGCGGGAAAATATAGGCCCTCCACTCGTCTCTATCCAGTGATCCACATTGTGTTTAATAGGCCTGTCTTTAGAGGATGTTATGCTAATTGCAGGAAATTCTTGTAGCAGGCGCTGAAACTGTGGATTGGCTGAATGAAACTGGATAGAGAGAAGAGAACTTTGCGACGGGAAAAATGAACCCGAAACTGTGAGCATTGTAGTGCGATCGATAAGCTTGCGGTTACGAGAGTCGACCAAAGGGTCGTGGGCAGAGAGAAAATCTAGGCCCAGAATAGGAACGTCGACCTCGGCAACAATATAGATCCATCGAAAAACTCTACAGAGGCCGAGAGCCAACTGAAGGATGCGCCTTCCATAAGTCCTTATATCCGAGGAATTAGCAGCTTTAAGGAGAAGATCAGAGGAGGAACAAGCTTTATCGTCCAGTGACGCTGGAATAACACTACATTGAGCACCAGTGTCAACTAAATATGAGAAACCAGATAGTGAGTGGGTCATAAATGCGAAATGGTGGATCGACCTGAACTGAAGGAACGGCAGAGGTGATAGACCCATTGATCACTTGCGTTCTCAGTTTAAATTAGTCTAAGAATTTGAATTATTATGAGAAGAGTGAGTTGGAGCATTAGTTTGAGGAGAGTGAATAGATTGTTGAGGTGAAATTGGTGGGATAGCGTTAGATTGAGGAGGTACTTGTTGTAAATATGTGCAGGGCTGTATATATTTTAAGGTTTGTGCACCATATTTGTTGTGGTACCAGCACCAATTAGTTGGATGAATAAAAGTAACATTATGATTAGAAGGACGAATTTGTGAAGAGCGAACATTTGGTTGAGAATGATAATAGGATGATAGGTAGTATTGGTGGGATAGCGTTAGATTGAGGAGGTACTTGTTGTAAATATGTGCAGGGCTGTATATATTTTAAGGTTTGTGCACCATATTTGTTGTGGTACCAGCACCAATTAGTTGGATGAATGAAAGTAACATTATGATTAGAAGGACGAATTTGTGAAGAGCGAGCATTTGGTTGAGAATGATAATAGGATGATAGGTAGTATTGGTAAGGCTATGTACAGGTTCGTTTTCATATTTCTAATGGTACCAGCATAGACTCCTAGTTTGAGAGTGAGAGAATTTAGGAGCAGGGGGATAGGCGAAAGAATGAGCAGGGTAATGCTGTGCCTCATCTCTTGTGCTGGAATGCCCTCGTTGGTTTCGTCTTCGAGAGGACGAACGACGCATGTCGCTCCGTCCACCCTTGTGACCGTGCAGTCGCTCGGTCCCACATTAGAGTAATAATTTTTGCAGCTCTCCCTCTATCCTCTCCAAAGCGGCAGCCAAGTCCGGTGATGAATATGAAAAAGGAGGCGTTACATGGGTCCGGCCTATTGTCAGAAGGGGTCGTTTGAACCGAACCTGCGAAATAGATGGATTAGAGGGAGGAATGGGACATTGTGGGACAGCCCCGCAGCTTACGTAAGGATTGAGATATATTATCTCTGCTGCTTAGGCGATTTCATCCACGCTCTTGTGCTCACCAATCATGATGAGGGGCCTAATGTGGTCAGAGATCCCACGCATGAAAATCTCCGTTAAGAGTGAGTCAAAAAGCTCTGACGAAGCGCCCTTCGCCCCGATTAATTCTTTGAGATGCTCAAGGAAACGCGTGGTCCGGCTATCACCAACTTGTTGAGTATTTAGTAGTTCCCTTAAGTCTTCAACCTGGGATCTCCCAAATTCAAGCTTGAAAGTTTGCCTCAACTCCCCCGATGCAACATTTCTCCCACTTTGTAACAACTTCCCCGAAACAAAGTAAAGATACTTATTGAGACCTTTTGCGTGATGCTTATTATGCGCTCTTGATCGGTTATGGCTTGATGTGCCATCAAAACCTGGGCTATTTCTAACCACGTGCTCGGATCGGTCGCATCGAAAGCGTGAAGATTGATTGAAGTGTGGTTGGTGCCTCGATCGCTGACATCCTGGTTTATAGCTGCAGGGTGACTAATTGCCACGGGTGACGCACATTGGTCGTGAAAGTTGAGGAGGCCTGGCTCGCTAGCTTGGTCGAAGCAGTTGAGGTAAACGTCGTGGCTTGACTATTCATGGCTAAGGGATGTGTGCATTTGAAACTTCCGGTTAAGAAAATAATTGAGGAGGTTGAAGTAAGATGGAAACAAACATACAACGAAAACGAAAGAAGGTTGGGGCCTAAGCCGCGCCGGACTCAGTGAGAGAGAGAGAGAGAAGCAGCTGAGTTTGTGGTTGCCAGGCGTAATCTCAAGTGGAAAGAATAATAGAATTTTTACGTAATTAATTGAAAAAAAAAGAAAGGGTCTAGGGCACAAATTATAGCTTAATCTGATGATTGGTTTAATGACAAACTTGCTTAAATAGTAGCCATTAAACCTTGTTATATGAATTTAAAGATAAAAATGAGTTGAAAGAGAAAACGTGAGAGATAACTAATTCAGCCGTGAAAGTTTCAAGAGCATTGACGCATAATTTTAACAAGATTTATTGAACTAACAAATAACAAGGGAATATTTCTTCATAATTGAATTGGATAATACAGTTAATGAATATAATGTGTATTTTAATGAAATAAGGTATACATATACATATAATGAATATAGGAAAATGGCCGATGACTAGAATGTTAAGCAGAATAAGCTATATAAGGTGGATATTATAGAGTGAATAAGATATAAAATATTGTTTAAATAAAGTATAGTCACGAACTAAGCTAAGCCACAACCTAATCTATATATATATATATATATATATATATATATATATATATATATATATATATATATATATATATATATATATATATATATATATATATGGGGAATTATATAAAATATAGTATAGTACAGCCACGACGTTTTTGAAGTTATAAAATCAGGGGACCTTGAATTGGGTTGTACAAAGGTTTTGATTGGTGGTGGTTGGGAGGAGTCGTACTTTGATTTTGAGGTAACCGTATCGGTATCAAAGGTCGTACAAAAATGTTTTTTTTGCGGGGTGAATAATTTTCTCAGGCGGGAAATTGCCAACTGCCTCTTTACAAACTTTGTAGGAGCTTGTAAAGATGTCAGCTGCTACAGTCAGTACTCTCATCGATGAGAATTTTACCTTTTTAGATATATCAGCAATTTCCATGTTTTCACAGTATGCAATTCTTTCTTGGATAAGATAAGAAGCTTAGGTTGCTTGCATAGTTACTGCTTTTGCAATATTGCTGTCGTGAAAGGCTTTCTCGCCCAACATAGTAGATATGATTGAGCTTTTTAAAATCTTTTCTGGGATGGATAAGTGGGATTTTAGCAAGTTATTTGAGTTGGAAGGTAGTAATAGAACTAGGAGTCACCACCTAAAAAATAAAAAAAAAACAGAGGTGCAGGTTGGATGTTGAAAATATTTTTTCATTAATAGAGTGGTCGAATACTGGAATGGTTTTTCACTTGAGACAGTAGACAGTGCAAACTTGAATATTTTCAAACGCAGATTAGATGATTATATGGGTGAGAGAGGGTTAACTATGGGTGATTTTGATTTTGACGAGTATTATTGATGATGCGTTTTGATTTTGACACATTCCTGTGGATTGTTCAAATTGTATATTGTAGATGCATGATCTGACATAATCCTATGGATGCATTTTGGGGGCGGAATTTTTCATCCGTGAAATTATGTTATGCTGTGTTATGATCTGTCTGACCAAATGGCATATGATGTTCGGCAATGAAAGCGGATATCATTAGTTCTGCCTTCGCTACCTCTTCGTTTTCTGTAGGCTTCTGTTTTTTAACAAACTAATCTAACTTTGTTATTGACTGCGCACTTTTCATGTTGTTCTCATGTTTAGACGTTTTACCGTGAGATAATAACATCGATTTATTAGCATACAATATTTTTGTATTACAAAACATGCAGTTACTACATCTCTTTTCAGTCGGATGTCCTTTTAGCTACTCTCAGATTTTCATCTTTTAACCATTCTTCTTTAAAAGATTGTTTATACCACTTTTTTTAGGAGGGTTTGCCATTTTGTTATCGGTATTTCTAAAAGGTGAAGAAAAACTAAATATATATTACATAAATGACAAAAATGCACGTTTATGAATGCGCAACCACAACTTGACAAAAACGAAATTAATCACGGCACTGCCACTGTCAACATTGAGCTGAGGGTATGGGAGTGTGGCGATAGCGCAACGCCGCCGCCTGTCTAAACTTGTTCAATAATTGTTTGATGCGGCTGACCGCAATTAAACACGTTCTGTTTCTTCTGATATACGCATTTACGTGCACTGTAATAGTAAGTATAAATTTATATTAATCGGAGATAATTTATCGCAATTATTAAATGTAGAGAAATGGCTACATAAAGCATCCCGGAGGGCCAGGAGGACATATACCTTAAAGTCATCCCCCCTTGTAGAGAAAGCCGGAGAAGCGAGCCCCATGAGGAGAATCGGGGGAACGGTAGCCGGCGAATAACAGTAACTGCCTACCCTGTTTGATCTCCCCGCCGCTTTGGTAGTTGGAGCGAACATCTGTTTTAAGGCAACCACATAAGGACCTTAAACGACGCTCTAACGATCCAATTACAAACGAAATCCATAAACCCGTGGTTATGTCACAAAAAAAGCGGTGCTAGTCAAAGGGCACGCCAAGGAGTGTGGTGGTTGAGAGTGTCTCTAATTAGCAAGCCGACTTCGGCACTTCAGTGCCAACCTATGCACTTCTCGCTCTCACCAGATGCGAACTCACCATTCGCGCTCCCCTCTGTAGCCTCGCCCCTTCCCCCTTAGATGGGGCGGTGGTCTGCCTATGAATAAGCCCCGGGAAGAAAGAGAGAAGATTAGAATTCGATAAGAAAGACGAAGGTTCAGTTCGTGAAGATCGATCCTTCAACCAGACAAGACAATTTCCGCGACAAACGATAGGATCAGATTGAGAAGATCGTACCCCCCCCCCCCCGGGCCGAATTAACATAAATCGTCAAGTTTTGTATCGGTGCCATACTGAAGAATCCTTTACAGACTTAGAAGAAGTCTGACTGGAGAAAAGTAAACCCGCTCACACTCGAGTGACTCTCACATCTCAAGCTCCGTAAGAGTGAGAGGAGAAGAACCCAGCCCCTACGAGGTCACGTTCTTTAATTACGGTAAAAATCTCACCGAATACCCCAAAATCTAGTTGGACACTCTACGTTGAAGAATAAGACACCAAGAGGCTTCAAGATTATCCAGAAGAGGACTCTTGGAGCGAAGAGCACCGTAACTCTCTCCGTCTTCTTAACGTGACCGGAGACAAATTGGCAATAAGAAGTTGACCTCGCCCCACCTCTCTCCCGCCTTCCCATCTCTACGAAATTCTATCAGCGGCCACGGCAACCCTCCAAAGCGCGAGATAAGCCCTCCAGCGTCATCCGGCAACCCTGATCCCGTCAGTCATGTGAGTTAGCAAGAACATTTATATTCATATTGCGACAGTATGAGCTTAATACGTTGCACGATTTTATAGAAGTAAAGACAATTGTGCGTGAACCCCGGTCATATTTGTTGGTAAAAGAGAGTACTTTAATTTAATGTTTAACGCTAACCAAAAAGGGTCATGATAAAAATACTAATCGGCAATTGGTGTGTTTACCGGGAGCCTATTTGTTTATTTTTGTCATTGAAGATATTGTGATAGGTCTAGTTGCCAACCGGGATAGTCTAGTTTAGCTTAGGACGAGAATATAAAAGTGATTACTGTTTATTTTTCATAGTTAAGTGTTAAATTTAAAATATATGTTTATTCTGGGATAATTCCTGTGTGTTTCCTTATATCCTTACGTGTTGAAGCGGCTCTTCCTTAAAACAACAAAATTTGCACTCTTAGATCAAAGCCTACTTCATCAAAGAAGTACATCACGACCACAAGGTATACTACGACATTATTAAATCGTTGCATATTTTCCGAAAACCGCCCAGGTTTTCCGAGATTTTTTAAAATTAAACCTAGAAACTCAGGTGGAACCTAAAGCCCCCAGCACATTACGGCCAGGGCGGCCGTAATGTGTCACTTTGAAATAAAAGTGAAATGTGGAATGCTTAACTGCAATAAAAGTCACACTTTTTATAATTGATCATATTCTAATGGAAATATGGCAACATTGTCTATTAGTATGCTTACCAAACGTCAATTTCATCATCCATGCATGTTCAGGGCTCCCACTGCTGCGATTTTCCATCCAGATCTGGGGTTTTTAGGTTCCACCTGCGTTTCTAGGTTTAATTTGGAAAAATCTCGTAAAACCTGGGGGGTTTTCAAGAAAATATACGACGATTTATTAATAATTACAATAATTTATATACTATTAATATAAATTTATACTATTACAGTGGAGGGAAATACGCATGTCAGATGAAACAGAGCGTATTCAATTGATATCAGCCGTATCAAACAAGTATTGAACAGGTTTATACAGGCAGCGTCGCTGCACCATTTCCGCACGCCCATTTTATTGAGTTATGAACATGTTCATTACTTGTACGCCGTTCCAACGCCGCGCTGATGAGTGACGCGCTAACGGCGCTGTGTCGTTAGTAAAGAGGTTATTCTTAAACTCTACAACTCTTATGTCAGGCCACATTTAGATTACTGTATACAAGAATGGGCATCACATTTTAGACATGATATTAACTGCTGGAGTCAGTACAAAAGAGGGAAACCTAAATAATACCTTCCCTGAAGCACCTTGAATATGAAGATAGACTGAGGGTAATAAATATGTTCTCATTTGAAAGGTGTGTGAGAGGAGATATGATTGAGCTTTTTAAAATTTGTTCTGGGATGAATAAGTTGTATTTTAGCAAGTTAGTCGAGTTGGAAAGTAGACGGTAATAATAGGCCTAGGTGTCACCACTTGAAAATTAAAAAACAGGTGCAGGTTAGATGTTGATCTGACACAATCCTATGGATGCATTTTGTGGGTGGGTTTTGAATGCGGATGACCTTTGATAGGCCCTTGTGGCTTTTGTCATTCGTGAAGTTATGTTATGTTAGAAAATATTTTTTCACCAATATGCTTTCAAGCACAGATTGGATATTATATTGGAAGGGAGGGTTATTTTTTTTTTTGGGGGGGGGGGAGTGGTAATTGTTAAGATTAGTGACGCACGATTTTTTAGAGATTTTTGTTGGTTACCTCTCTAGATACTTTCCCTCCATTTCCTTAAGTTTTTGGAGGCTTGCCTATAACGACGTCTGGCAATCGCCTTTGAATTCCAATCTAATGCTAGGCTTTTGCATTGGGAATATTACTAAATTATTAAAAATAGCGGGGAGTGGAGAGTGCAACCCTCACAATTAAAGGGTGGTATGGGGGAGAGGCCCCCCATTTACCAATTCCCTTCAAAATCCACAATACAATATGATGGGATTCCAATAAATGCACCCCCTCCCCCAACCCCAAAGCAGCCTTTTTTGTAATTTGCCTAAGAAAAAAAACTAAATTAAAAAACACGACAGTGCCGTGATGCGGGTTTTTTTTGGTAAAGTTGTGGTTGTGCATTCAATAACCATTCATTTTTGTCATATATGTAATATATATTAAAATTTTCTCATATTTTAGAAATAATAATAACAAAATGGCATCCATTCTAAAAAGTGTCTAAAAAGTGGTATAAACAATCTTTTAAAGAAGAATGGTTAAAAGATGAAAATCTGAGAGTGGCTAAAAGAAGCCCGACTGAAAGGGGATGTAGTTACTACATGTGCTGTAATACAAAAATAAGGAATGCTAATAATATCGCACAGTAAAACGGCTAATTGTTAAAAAAAGAAGCCTACAGAAAACGAAAAGGCAGCGAAGGCAGAACTAATGATATCCGCTTTGATTGTCGAACATCATATGCCATTTGCTCAAGCAGATCATCTCATAGAAGTGTGCAAGAAAGCCTTTCACGACAGCAATATTGCAAAAGCAGAAAAGCAGTAACTATGCGAACAACCGAAGCTTCTTATCTTATCCAAGAAGGAATTGCTTGCCATGAAAAAATGGAAATTGTTGATATATGTAAAAAGTAAAATTCTCATTAATCATCGATGAGAGTACTGTACTTTCATATCAGTATCACAAGTATTAGCTATCGTTATTAGATATTTTGACGTTCAAAGGGGTGATGTAATTCATATTTTACTTGACACGGTTTCTGTTGAAGATGGAACAGCTAAAGGATTATACGAGATTGTTAAAAAAAACTCAATGAGAAAGGAATCCCCATGTGCAATATTGTAAGTTTTGTTAGCGATAATTGTTCAACCATGATGTGAAATAAGAGCGGATTTCAAGCATTAATTAAAAAAGATATTCCATCACTTTTTATAGTGGGTTGCGTATGCCATTGTGTGGTAGTCATGCAGTCAAGGTGTTACCGTCCAATCTTGCAACTTCCATAAAGGATATTTCTTCTTATTTCTCACGCAGCAGCAAGCGAATTGCAGATTTTACTGCTATGCAAGATGTTACAAATGCAGAAAATCACAAAATACCTAAGCTAGCTCAGACTCGTTGGTTATTTCGCGGAAATGTAATGAAACTTGTGCTTGAGCAATGGGATGCATTACTGCTTTATTTTCAATCTGAATCTAAGGTTGACAAGATTGATGTGGAAAATGCTCTTTACGAAACTATGAAAAATAAGGGAATGTTGCGGTATACCTTGTGGTCGTGATGTACTACTTTGATGAAGTAGGCTTTGATCTAAGAGTGCGAATTTTGATGTTTTAAGGAAGAGCCGCTTCAACACGTAAGGATAAGAGGAAACACACAGGAATTATCCCAAAATAAACATATATTTTAAATTTAACACTTAACTATGAAAAACAAACAGTAATCACATTTATATCCTCGCCCTTAGCTGAACTAGACTATTCCGGTTGGCAACTAGGCCTATTACAATATCTTCAATGACAAAAATAAACAAATAGGCTCCCGGTAAATACACCAATTGTCGATTAGTATTTTTATCATGACCCTTTTTGGTTAGCGTTAAACATTAAATTAAAGTACTCTCTTTTACCAACAAATATGACCGGGGTTCACGCACAATTGTCTTTACTTCTATAAAATCGTGCAACGTATTAAGCTCATACTGTCGCAATATGAATATAAATGTTCTTGCTAACTCACATGACTGACGGGATCAGGGTTGCCGGATGACGCTGGAGGGCTTATCTCGCGCTTTGGAGGGTTGCCGTGGCCGCTGATAGAATTTCGTAGAGATGGGAAGGCGGGAGAGAGGTGGGGCGAGGTCAACTTCTTATTGCCAATTTGTCTCCGGTTACGTTAAGAAGACGGAGAGAGTTACGGTGCTCTTCGCTCCAAGAGTCCTCTTCTGGATAATCTTGAAGCCTCTTGGTGTCTTATTCTTCAACGTAGAGTGTCCAACTAGATTTTGGGGTATTCGGTGAGATTTTTACCGTAATTAAAGAACGTGACCTCGTAGGGGCTGGGTTCTTCTCCTCTCACTCTTACGGAGCTTGAGATGTGAGAATCACTCGAGTGTGAGCGGGTTTATTTTTCTCCAGTCAGACTTCTTCTAAGTCTGGAAAGGATTCTTCGGTATGGCACCGATACAAAACTTGACGATTTATGTTAATTCGGCCCGGGGGGGAGATCGATCTTCTCAATCTGATCCTATCGTTTGTCGCGGAAATTGTCTTGTCTAGTTGAAGGATCGATCTTCACGAACTGAACCTTCGTCTTTCTTATCGAATTCTAATCTTCTCTCTTTCTTCCCGGGGCTTATTCATAGGCGGACTAACGCCCCATCTAAGGGGGAAGGGGCGAGGTCAAAGAGGGGAGCGCGAATGGTGAGTTCGCATCTGGTGAGAGCGAGAAGTGCATAGGTTGGCACTGAGGTGCCCAAGTCGGCTTGTTAATTAGAGACACTCTCAACCGCCACACTCCTTGGCGTGCTTTTTGACTAGCACCGCTTTTTTTGTGACATCACCACGGGTTTATGGATCTCGTAGGTAATTGGATCGTTAGAGCGTCGTTTAAGGTCCTTATGTGGTTGCCTTAAAACAGATGTTCGCTCCAACTACCAAAGCAGGGGGGAGATCAAACAGGGTAGGCAGTTACTGTTATTCACCGGCTACCGTTCCCACGATTCTCCTCATGGGGCTCGCTTCTCCGGCTTTCTCCACAAGGGGATGAGGACTTTAAGGTATATGTCCTCCTGGCCCTCTGAGATGCTTTACGTAGCCATTCCTCTACAGGGAACAAAGCACTTGCTTCTCTTTTTAAACTATACATTAGAAAAAGTTAACTCTTTGAATATTGAATTTCAATCTGAACACTTCAGACTCCATGTGCTGCATTAAATGGTGTATTCTGGATACAAAAACATTATAAGTTGTTTCGTTAAGCAATAAGTCATTAATTCCGCAAAAATATCTGAAATTAACCCAAGTGACAAATAGTTACATAAACAATTGAACGATTTATATTTGGGTGGACGTTGAACGAAGCTATTGTCTTTGACACCAACTGTAGAAAGTGGTGAAATAAGGTTTAGGACTGATTGTTTAAATTTCTTGGTTGCCCTATGCATGCAAACTAAAAAAACGATTTCCACTAGAGGAAGAAGGAATTGTTGCCAGTTTAGGAGTTTTAGATCCCGCTGCAGCAAAAGATATGACAAAATCTCCTAGTTCAATAATGAACGTAGCAGTTCATTTTCCCCATCTTGTTCCCGAAGATCAACTAGATAGTTTGGATGATGAATGGAGGCTATTTCGACAGTTCAAAAATGTGTCACTGTTCTATAAATCTATTCCTGATTTCTGGCATTCTCTGCGTAACATTAAAGACGGCTTAAACAATTCAAAGTTCTGAATTCTTCCTGATTTCATGACCCACCTTACTGTTTTACCACATTCTTTAGCAAGTCTTGAAAGAATATTATCACTTGTTAATCATATCAAGACAAAACAAACAAACTCGCTAAAAACGGACACTGTTAAGGAAAGGCTGTTGGCAAAACAAGCATTGTCGAGGGGTCAGCAAAACTGTTACACATGGACACCTAAACCAGAATTGGTGAGAGATGTGGTGGAAGACGCTTGTCACCAGCGTTAAGAAAAACGTCTCAAACATCAGAAAAATCTTCTCTAAGTAAATGTTTGCTCTGCAGAAGTAAATTCGGAATATTTGAAATTCTTATCTTTATTTCAACTCATGTAAGTATATTTATATTATTTTATGTAAAATAAAATTGCTAGTTTTTTTGTAGGAATTTTTTTATTATTGTGCGACCTTGGTATATTTAAAAACATCGAGTGCAGCCCTGTGCATGTTAGTGTGTTCGTGTAGTTCCTGTTGAAGTGCCGCGTTAATTAGTTGTTGCACTTACGATAAAACTTTTTATAAGATTTGTGGACTGTACAGTAGAAGCGTAGCTATAAGTTTAATATATATATACAAGAAATGTGATTACTTATAATTCGTGTTTCAAAAGTTAATTGCTTTATACCCTTAAAATGGATAAATGGTTAAAAACTTTAAAAGGAAACCAAAGTAGGCCGACATCGACTGAAAAAGGGGAGCCGCTGTCCAAACCTGTTACAAGCATATCGTGTTCGTCATCGAAACCTGATAACAATAATAAAACTGCGGAAGCTTCGAAGAAGAGAAAATATGATGAAAGCTATTTGAGTTTTTGCGTCACCTGGACTGGTAATGAGGAAGAGCCAAATGGACTTTGTGTAGAATGTAGCACTGTTCTTCCAAATGGTAATCTTTTCCGGCAAAGCTCAAACGGCAATTAGAAACAAAACACTTTCAACTTAAAAAATAAAAATATTAATCATTTTAGAAATAAAAGCCAAGAACTAAAAGAAAGAAAACCAATTTTTAAATCGTTTGTCAGCGAAGATATTAAAAAATGCCCTTACCATCATCATCATCATCACTAACTCTATAATTGTATAACCGGATTTTTGAAGATGAGTGAAAAATTAATAAATGTTTTTTTCCTTTAGTTCGGTTGTCACCGAAATATATTTAATTTTTTTAGCAAAGTTATTTCTAATAATTCTTTTATAATATAAAAAACAAAATGGTGAAGTTCAGAAATAAATAGAAGTATCGAAATTTTGTAAAGTTTTTAAACCCAAAGAATTACAAATGGGGAAGTTCAGAAAATTTATTTTTATACATCTTCTTCTATAACTATATTTTAGCAACGTGATATTTTGAAAGTGTTGGGGGGGACGGGGGGGGATTAGTTTAAAGTTCATTTTTAAAATTATTATAATTGGTGAAGTTCAGAAAATTTATAAAAATTTAACCATGGCTTTTTTTTTAGATTTTAAATTTTAATCTTAGTAGCGAAGCGCAAGCTGGGGGAATGGCGAAGCCATTGCCTGGTCCCTTATATATATATATAGTATCGTGTTTACTGTCTTAAAATTGTTAAGAGTTGTTTAGATAGCACAGCAACGCAAGGCTCACACAATAGCACACAATAAAGCCGTGTGCAAAAGATTTAGTTGAGAGTATGATCGGCGAAAATTATGTTTGCAACATATAATATGTGCCCCTTTCCCGGCGTATTAGTGACATGTGGGAATATTGTCAAGGAGAAGTAATTAAGAGAGTAAAATAGCGTCCAACATTTTCTCTTCAAATGGACGAATCCAAAGACGTTGGGGGCTTAGCTATATTACTTGTATTTGTTCGTTACATCTATAATTTTAAGACTGAAGAAGACTTTCTTTTTTCTAAGCCTTTAAAAACTCATACACTAGGTGCAGATATATTTTTATTACTTGGATCTTTTTTTGAGGAGCATGTTCTGTCATGGAAAAACTGTTCGAGTGTTGTATGTACAGATGGAGTTGCAGCGATGGTGGATAAATATTCAGGAGTTGTGGCTCAAATAAGAACTCTGAAATTGTTAAAATTCACTGCTTCTTACACCGATAGTGCTGTCGCAGTTAAACGAATGCTCCTGATTTAAATGAAGTGCTGGATGATGTGACAAAAATCGTTAACTTTATTAACTCGGCCACTTAATTCCAGAATTTTTAACTTATTGTGTGAAGATATGGAAAATACTAACATGAAAATACATAGATATGTTTAAAAATATGTTTGAGAAAAAAAAATTGATGTTGGGTATAAACAAAAGGAGGAAAAGGTTTAGTTATATTCTTGTTCCATGAGGGGGCGTTGCAGATTCTGGCGGCGAGTCGTTGGGATGATAGTTTCTGGCTGGGGTTGTATATTGATTGAAGGTCTGTGTTGGGAGATCATAACTGCCTCGGTCATTCGGAGTCTTCGGTGGTCAGGATCACGAAAGATGATGGAGGTGTTTTGGGTGAGCGTTTCTCTTGTAATTGACGTATGATGCGTTGCGGCATTACGCTTGATAGCCCCGTCCTGGAGGTGCATCGTCAACCTGCGCGACAAGGTTGTAGAAGTCATCCCTATGTATTTAGAGTTACGGTGAACGCAGTCACCGACATTGCACGAGGAATAGGTTAGCCTCTTGTAGGGGTTTTGTCGCGGGGAGAAAACTGTTTTTCATGACGAGGAATCGTGTTTTCTGGTCTTGTAATATATGACCAAGTTTATTTTATGCTCGGAGTTGGCTGGGGAAACGTTGCGGTGTATAATGGCTTTGAGAATCTTCTCGTCTTCCTTGTAGCCTGTGTTCATTGTTGCATGGTAGTATATGTCTATTGATGTGAGGTTTCTGGTCTGTCCGTCGGAAAGAGGGTTCAGTTTATCTTACGCGTAACGATTGAGTCGAATACGATTTGTCAATAGCCAGTGTTCACAAGGAGCTGGTTCACTCGCTTAATCTCAGCATCAATCATTACCCACTTGGAGGAGTGCGAGAATGCTATGTTCACGATCGCGCTAATCACCGATCTTTTATACGTATCGGGGCACTCTGAGGAACCACTCATGTAAAAACCAAAATTTGTATTCCTGATGTATACTTCTGTCACGAAGCGCTCTTGAGAAGAACGACGGGTGTATGTAAAGGGTGTTCCATTAAGACGGATCGAAGTTAGCAGTAAATAAAACAGTGTTATTGGTGAAAATTTATTGATTTCACTATTGGATCATGTTATTTGAGTCATGAAAATTATGTGTGAAAAATAATATCGCCTAAATGTCAGCCTAGGCTTCGGCGGCACACTTCCACTCGATGGTCAAAATTTTTGATGGCGTCTCTGCATAGTTGCTCCTCGATCTCATCAATATGCCTTATTATCTCATCCTTCAGCTGTTGAATTGTTGTTGGCTTGTTGGCATAGACCTTAGTTTTGAGATGATCCCAAAGGAAGAAACCTATAGGCGTCAAGTCACACGATCGTGGTGGTCAATTATCCTCGCTGTTTCGAGAGATGATGCGACCTGGGAACTTCTCATTCAATAAAGCCATTGTTGCATTGGCTGTGTGGCATGTGGCGCCGTCATGTTTAAACCACAAATCTTCAAAATCTATAGAATTCAATTCAGGCCATAAAAAGTTGGTTATCATGGCACGGTATCGCTCGCCTGTCACCGTAACAGAATTCCCGGCATCATTTTCGAAGAAATACGGCCCAATGATTCCGCTAGCAAAAAAAAATGCACACCAAACAATGACCTTTTGTGGATGCAGTGGCTTTTCAACAATCTTCCTGGGATTTTCACAAGCCTAAATACGACAATTCTGCTTAGTAACGAATCTACCAAGATGAAAATGGGTTTCATCACTAAAGATGATTTTTTGCGCAAAATCATCATCAGCTTGTCTTTGCTCGTGCACCCAGTTGGCGAATGTACGGCGCATCAAATGATCAGCAGTCTTCAGTTCTTGTGTCAATTGAATTTTGTAAGCGTGTAGAGACAAATCTTTTGTCAAAATTCGATGTAACGTTTTTGTGGAGAGGTTCAATTCCTGCGCGCGATGACGAATAGAGGTGTCTGGATCTTCGGCCATATTCTCGCGCCCTGCAGCAAAGTTTTCAGCTGAACGGCGTAAACGAGCACGCAATGGCGTTTTCATATCTGCCACCGATCCCGTTTGTTTGAATTTACGAACAATGTTCCCAATTTCACTCTCGGTTGGTCGATTATGTTAACCAAAAAAATCGCGAAGTGCCCGAAATGCGTTTCGGTTTGAACGTCCATTTTCGTAATAGGCTTCGAAAACTTTAACACGTTGTTCGATTGTTAATCTTTCCATGGTTGAAATTGCCAAAGAGTGAATTTGTTAAATCTGAAAGAAAAAGAAAAAAAAATCATTAAATAACTAAACTTAACTCACATTTAAAATCGGTCCAAGTTATTGGAACACCCTTTACATCCAGATCGAGGGTGTAGCTATGGGTTTCCCACTTGGCGTTCTATTTGCCAATTTCTACATGGGATCCGTAGGAAATGGCATTTTCGAAAATAACCCACCCCTCAAACCTTCCATCTACGTCCGATATATTGACGATATTTTCCTGGACATGCAGAAACCCGAAGAGCTACCTACGCTTATCCAAACCTTCAAAGAGTTTAAAACAGTGAGTGGCTAAAGTTTAAAACAGTGAGTGGCTAAAGTTTAAAACAGTGAGTGGCTAGAGTTTAAAACAGGGAGTAACAACAAAGAGTGAGTGGCTAGAGTTTAAAACAGTTAGTGGCTAGAGTTTAAAACAGTGAGTGGCTAGAGTTTAAAACAGTGAGTGGCTAGAGTTTAAAACAGTGAGTGGCTAGAGTTTTAAACAGTGAGTGGCAAGAGTTTAAAACAGTGAGTGGCTAGAGTTTAAAACAGTGAGTGGCTAGAGTTTAAAACAGGGAGTAGCTAGAGTTTAAAACAGGGAGTAGCTAGAGTTTAAAACAGGGAGTAGCTAGAGTTTAAAACAGTGAGTGGCTAAAGTTTAAAACAGTGAGTGGCTAGAGTTTAAAACAGTTAGTGGCTAGAGTTTAAAACAGTGAGTGGCTAAAGTTTAAAACAGGGAGTGGCTAAAGTTTAAAACAGGGAGTAGCTAGAGTTTAAAACAGTGAGTGGCTAAAGTTTAAAATAGTAAGTGGCTAGAGTTTAAAACAGGGAGTAGCTAGAGTTTAAAACAGTAAGTGGCTAGAGTTTAAAACAGTGAGTGGCTAAAGTTTAAAACAGGGAGTAGCTAGAGTTTAAAACAGTGAGTGGCTAAAGTTTAATACAGGGAGGGGCTAGAGTTTAAAACAGTTAGTGGCTAGAGTTTAAAACAGTGAGTGGCTAAAGTTTAAAACAGGGAGTGGCTAGAGTTTAAAACAGGGAGTAGCTAGAGTTTAAAACAGGGAGTGGCTAGAGTTTAAAACAGTGAGTGGCTAAAGTTTAAAACAGTGAGTGGCTAAAGTTTAAAACAGGGAGTGGCTAGAGTTTAAAACAGGGAGTAGCTAGAGTTTAAAACAGTGAGTGGCTAAAGTTTAAAACAGGGAGTGGCTAGAGTTTAAAACAGTTAGTGGCTAGAGTTTAAAACAGGGAGTGGCGAGAGTTTAAAACAGTGAGTGGCTAGAGTTTAAAACAGTGAGTGGCTAAAGTTTAAAACAGGGAGTAGCTAGAGTTTAAAACAGTGAGTGGCTAAAGTTTAAAACAGTGAGTGGCTAGAGTTTAAAACAGTGAGTGGCTAGAGTTTAAAACAGTGAGTGGCTAGAGTTTAAAACAGTGAGTGGCTAGAGTTTAAAACAGTGAGTGGCCCGAGTTTAAAACAGTGAGTAGCTAGAGTTTAAAACAGTGAGTGGCTAGAGTTTAAAACAGGGAGTGGCTAGAGTTTAAAACAGTGAGTGGCTAGAGTTTAAAACAGTGAGTGGCTAAAGTTTAAAACAGGGAGTAGCTAGAGTTTAAAACAGTGAGTGGCTAGAGTTTAAAACAGGGAGTTACAAGGAGTTACAAGGAAAGAAGGTACCCTAGGAGACCTTACGGTCCATTCAAAGAGGGTACCTTGGGACTAGCAATCGAGCGGGCACATGGCTGCTCAATTGTTTTGCGTCCCTAAACGGCCACTTTTCAAGACTTTGTCTAGTCTTGACTTGAACTGGTCAACAGATTCACTGTTGACAACTTCCACTGGAAGTGCGTTCCACTTACCGCAGATACTGTAGGTGAAAAAGTTTCCACACAGATTGCGGTTGTAACGCTTCAGTTCAAGTTTGAAGCCGTGATTGCGCGTTCTGTTCTCACTCAGTGTGAAAATATCCCGGTAGTCAACATTGTCGAACCCTCGAAGTATTTTGAAAACTTCGATGAGCTGACCACGCAGTCTACGGGTTTCCAACGAGAACAGATCTAATTCCCTTAGTCTATCCTCATAACTTTTATGTCGGATAGAGGGAATCAGTTTGGTTGCCCTGGCTTGTACGCGTTCCAACCTTGCGATGTCCTTTCGAAACGAAGGACTCCAAAATTGTACGGCATACTCCAGGTGCGGCCGAACTAGGGAGTTGTACAGACAAAGTACTATCTCCCTGTTACGGTATCCAAACTGGCGCTTTATGTAGCCTAACATCCTTTGGGCTTTCTTCTCTGCCTCAATGCACTGTTTCGAGAACTTGAGGTCGCTAGTGACAGTAACACCCAAGTCCTTCTCAGTGTCACTCGATTCGAGAGCAGTGCCCTTAAGGATATAATGAGATTGGGGATTTCTGTGGCCGATATGCATTACTTTGCACTTGTTCACGTTGAACGGCATTTGCCACGTGTCCGACCACTCCCCAATCTTCCCAAGGTCTTCCTGCAGGCGGGCAGTATTTCCATCCTTTGCAACGTTCATACCAAGCTTGGTATCGTCGGCAAATTTGGAAATCTTCGCAACCATGTCACCGTCCATGTCGTTGACGTAGATGATGAATAGTAGTGGTCCCAGGACAGAACCTTGAGGCACTCCGCTAGTAACGGGCACCCACTCAGAAGCCTGTCCATTCACCACCACCCGTTGCCGTCTGCTAGAGTTTAAAACAGGGAGTAACAACAAAGAGTGAGTGGCTAGAGTTTAAAACAGGGAGTAGCTAAGGTTTAAAACAGTAAGTAGCTAGAGTTTAAAACAGTGAGTGGCTAGAGTTTAAAACAGGGAGTAGCTAGAGTTTAAAACAGGGAGTAGCTAGAGTTTAAAGGGAGTAGCTAGAGTTTAAAACAGTGAGTAGCTAGAGTTTAAAAAGGTGAGTGGCTAGAGTTTAAAACACGGAGTAGCTAGAGTTTAAAACAGGGAGTAGCTAGAGTTTAAAACAGGGAGTAGCTAGAGTTTAAAGGGAGTAGCTAGAGTTTAAAACAGGGAGTAGCTAGAGTTTAAAACAGGGAGTAGCTAGAGTTTAAAACAGTGAGTGGCTAGAGTTTAAAACAGCGAGTGGCTAGAGTTTAAAACACGGAGTAGCTAGAGTTTAAAACAGTTAGTGGCTAGAGTTTAAAACAGGGAGTAGCTAGAGTTTAAAACAGGGAGTAGCTAGAGTTTAAAAAGGTGAGTGGCTAGAGTTTAAAACACGGAGTAGCTAGAGTTTAAAACAGGGAGTAGCTAGAGTTTAAAACAGGGAGTAGCTAGAGTTTAAAGGGAGTAGCTAGAGTTTAAAACAGGGAGTAGCTAGAGTTTAAAAAGGTGAGTGGCTAGAGTTTATAACACGGAGTAGCTAGAGTTTAAAACAGGGAGTAGCTAGAGTTTAAAACAGTGAGTGGCTAGAGTTTAAAACAGTGAGTGGCTAGAGTTTAAAACAGTGAGTGGCTAAAGTTTAAAACAGGGAGTAGCTAGAGTTTAAAACAGTGAGTGGCTAGAGTTTAAAACAGTGAGTGGCTAGAGTTTAAAACAGTGAGTGGCTAGAGTTTAAAACAGTGAGTGGCTAGAGTTTAAAACAGTGAGTGGCTAGAGTTTAAAACAGTGAGTGGCTAGAGTTTAAAACAGTGAGTGGCTAGAGTTTAAAACAGTGAGTGGCTAGAGTTTAAAACAGTGAGTGGCTAGAGTTTAAAACAGTGAGTGGCTAGAGTTTAAAACAGTGAGTGGCTAGAGTTTAAAACAGTGAGTGGCTAAAGTTTAAAACAGGGAGTAGCTAGAGTTTAAAACAGTGAGTGGCTAGAGTTTAAAACAGTGAGTGGCTAGAGTTTAAAACAGTGAGTGGCTAGAGTTTAAAACAGTGAGTGGCTAGAGTTTAAAACAGTGAGTGGCTAGAGTTTAAAACAGTGAGTGGCTAGAGTTTAAAACAGTGAGTGGCTAAAGTTTAAAACAGGGAGTAGCTAGAGTTTAAAAAGGTGAGTGGCTAGAGTTTAAAACAGTGAGTGGCTAGAGTTTAAAACAGTGAGTGGCTAGAGTTTAAAACAGGGAGTAGCTAGAGTTTAAAACAGGGAGTAGCTAGAGTTTAAAAAGGTGAGTGGCTAGAGTTTAAAACACGGAGTAGCTAGAGTTTAAAACAGGGAGTAGCTAGAGTTTAAAACAGGGAGTAGCTAGAGTTTAAAGGGAGTAGCTAGAGTTTAAAACAGGGAGTAGCTAGAGTTTAAAAAGGTGAGTGGCTAGAGTTTATAACACGGAGTAGCTAGAGTTTAAAACAGGGAGTAGCTAGAGTTTAAAACAGTGAGTGGCTAGAGTTTAAAACAGTGAGTGGCTAGAGTTTAAAACAGTGAGTGGCTAAAGTTTAAAACAGGGAGTAGCTAGAGTTTAAAACAGTGAGTGGCTAGAGTTTAAAACAGTGAGTGGCTAGAGTTTAAAACAGTGAGTGGCTAGAGTTTAAAACAGTTAGTGGCTAGAGTTTAAAACAGTGAGTGGCTAGAGTTTAAAACAGTGAGTGGCTAGAGTTTAAAACAGTGAGTGGCTAGAGTTTAAAACAGTGAGTGGCTAGAGTTTAAAACAGTGAGTGGCTAGAGTTTAAAACAGTGAGTGGCTAGAGTTTAAAACAGTGAGTGGCTAGAGTTTAAAACAGTGAGTGGCTAAAGTTTAAAACAGGGAGTAGCTAGAGTTTAAAACAGTGAGTGGCTAGAGTTTAAAACAGTGAGTGGCTAGAGTTTAAAACAGTGAGTGGCTAGAGTTTAAAACAGTGAGTGGCTAGAGTTTAAAACAGTGAGTGGCTAGAGTTTAAAACAGTGAGTGGCTAGAGTTTAAAACAGTGAGTGGCTAGAGTTTAAAACAGGGAGTAGCTAGAGTTTAAAAAGGTGAGTGGCTAGAGTTTAAAACAGGGAGTAGCTAGAGTTTAAAACAGGGAGTAGCTAGAGTTTAAAACAGGGAGTAGCTAGAGTTTAAAGGGAGTAGCTAGAGTTTAAAACAGGGAGTAGCTAGAGTTTAAAAAGGTGAGTGGCTAGAGTTTAAAACACGGAGTAGCTAGAGTTTAAAACAGGGAGTAGCTAGAGTTTAAAACAGTGAGTGGCTAGAGTTTAAAACAGTGAGTGGCTAGAGTTTAAAACAATCAGTGGCTAGAGTTTAAAACACAGCCTTGCCTGCTGAGTAGAGAGTAAATAGACTGAAAAATATGAATAAGGCAACAATATATAGAGGTGCTATATTCATATCTAAAGAATGGATGAGAATAGACTTAATAGATTATATGAGAGCATCTGTGTTGGGGTCAGAAGGGTTGTGAGACTAAGTAAAAAGAATAAGTTAGCGTCTGAGGAAAAGGAGACTTGGCAACATTTTCATGATATTGTGCATGATAGTAATGTACAGGGGTAGGGGGCATACTTGGGATGAACCCTGAATACACAGCGATTTGGGGTTAGGGGTAGTCAATGACCTCCCTGGTAGTGATCACTTTCCCATTCCAATAATTACTGGGCCATAGTTGGCTGAAAGACCATCCTAGTGAGGTTTCGAGCGGGCGCGGCGATCCTATTTCAGGAAATGACTAATGTATGTTCCTCTCGAGGAATTTAGGTCGGTGGATGAGGCCATTGAGTTATCCGGCAACATCATCGCCTTGGCTAATACTACTTTTTCTAGAATATCTTGTCCTTTTGCACACCAGCCTCTTCTTTAGTGATCGGCCGAATGTGGGATGGCCCTCAAAGAGAAACGTTATGCATACAGCCGACTGAACGAGTTCACCTTTGGTGAATTTCGTGGGATAGGGTTAGCTAGGTTCCGCTATTTTTCGAAGCCCGCCCGCCTCTCTGCCTAGCCGATATAACTGTCTTCCCCTAACGGAAAAATCCTTTTGGCAGACGTGATGAAACGAGTCAAAAGTATTCGGGCCAAGTTATCGCATGACCACCCTCCTGTTATCTAAGAGAATAGGACCGTAATCTCCGACCCTGCGCCCGTGGCGGTCCTTTCTCTACGTTCTCTAGCCGAAAAGCTGCTCCTCCAGCATTAAATGCGCGTCGTTATGTTGCGGAAGGCCACTGAGTTGACTTTACCTCCAGAGGCGAACCCTTCAACGACAGGTTTACCTTGAGTAAGTTGCGTTCCGCTCTCACTTCGTGCGGGGACACCGCCCCTGGTCCGGACGATGTCCCGTACGCCATGCTTCGACACCTGGGTGAGCGAGGCATGACATTTCTGATAGACTTGTTCAACAGGATCGGACAGAAGGTATCCTGCCAGACTCTTGGGGAATGGCTACCGAGCTCGTTTTTCGCAACCCGGGGAAAGATCACTCTTCCCATCCTAGTTTCCTCCCAAGCTCCTGCGTGTGTAAGTTAATTGAGAAATTGGTATGTTAGATTAGCCTTTTAACTGTTGACGGAGGTCCACTCTCTCCCGCAAGTTCCACTCTACTCGGGTGCTATGCTACGGCTGGAAAATGCTATTTGTGTGGCCTTCCTTCGTAAACGGCACTACTTGACGGTGTTTTTTTTTATCTGGAAAGACATTATACCGGATAGCGATACGCCATCATAAAAACTATCCACATGATGATCTATATTTCTGACTTTCTGAAAAATCGTTGATACCGCGTACGGGTCGGATGAGCCACCTCAGGTCCAATGGAACAAGAAGAGGGTGATCTGCAGGCAAGTGTCCTCAGTGTCACTCTTTGCTCTGAGCATCAACAGCATCACTTCGGTGCTGTCGATAGATATTCTCGCTACGCTTTACGTGGACGACATTTCGATCTATTTTGGTGCGGCCCAGATGCCAACTCTGGAGCGTTGACTCCACTAGGCAATGACCCGCATCTCTAGTTATGCCAAAGTGCGAGGTTTGTTTTGTTTGGCTACGACTAAAGTAGTGCAATATTTTCGTCGTCCACGTATTCACACCGACTCAGATTTTTTTCATATATGGGGTTCGCCTAGAAGTGGTGGCCGCACATTTTCTTCGGTACTCTTTTTGACTGATGCCTCATCGCCCATATTTGCAGCCTTGTGGTATTCCGCGCCATGGACATTCTTCGTTCCGTTACGTTCAGCACTTGGATGCTGATAGGGCTTCTGCCTTACTTTTATATAGATCCTTTGTTCGTTCGAACCTTTACTACGGATGCGAATTCTATGCCTCTTCTGGCGACCGGTGCCTTCCACACATCCCCCATTGCGACCCTACTTGTCAATTCCTGGGAGATGGCACTCTCTCAGCGCCGTATAAAGTGCATTATGCGTTTGTACGCACGGCTCTGGCATCTCCTTCAGTCACCAACGGCTCTCATTGCATCCGCGATTAGGTTAGGTTGTCTGTGTAGCTCTCTGGCCAGGAGGCCACCTTAAAAGGTTCCACCTGTCACTATTTATCGCCATGCCTGCTACGAAAGCTTCCACAGCATCTTAAGTCAGCGGAGCTCTACCGGGCGTCGCGTCCGTCTTGACGGCCGAGCTGGTTGTAATATACCGCTCAGTACGGGAGATAACTCGTCGTGCCCGGTTTGGACACAGGATTGTGATTACAGCGACTCACAAAGGGATCCGAGTGTTCTCAGGGCTTTGGAATCTCTGCACCCCCTGGTTCGCGGTATCAGTGATGGCACGTTCGCCTGAGCGGGACAGATGTGATTCACTTACGATAGGTTCATGGAATGAGAACTCTGATGAAGGGACCAAAGAGTGCGCGAGGATTGGACGACCAGACCAGCATTTCCTCACACTGACTACCTGGCGCTACTACTGTTGCCAGGAAGGTACCCCTCAATGGAGCGGCAGCTTTAGCTCGCTTTCTGTCGTCTTCGAATTGAGCGCACTCGCGGGACGCACCGCCACCTGATGGTCCGCTCCCTACCTTACTTGCTTTAGGCCAGAGGAGTCTATAGGGCAAAAAAGGCGCTATAAGTCCTTAAATTAATTACTTGCTTTAGTTCGCGTTTCTTTTGTTTTTAATGTAGCTTACCAATAGGCTCAAATTAATTACGGCCACTTATTCTCTTGGTGGCAATCGCTGTAATAAAAGCGACTACATAGTTATCGCGTCCCGGGTTGAATCACCCAAATCTCTGAGGCAAGTGAGGATATGACACCAGGATCTCTCGGGTATCCTTACCCTTAAAGAAACAATCCTGCTGGGGCTATTTTGAGTTTATTCTTCTTTTTGAGTTTGTCTCCCCCCCCCCCCCCCCCACACACACATGAGACCAGCGGGAGGGATCGAAGAAGTAAGTTTCATAGGTGCGCCCCTTGGGGGATGAGGTAACAAAAATGGAATAAAGGTCCTCGAACAGCTCCCAAACGGTGTGAATATCGACGACGCATCGGACCACTCAGCTAAACGGAGCGTGGGAAGGAGCGACTGGAATCTTCTTCAGCACCAGCTGGACCCCATTCTTGTCGGGTCGCAGCGTGGCCAGGGTTTTTTCCAACTTCATATCGAACCCTGGTCGGAGTTCAAGCTCGAAGTTTAGACAAAGCTTCGCCAACACGAGTTTCACCTCGACCTGAGCAAAGCGCATCCCTGCGGGAGGAACCCCCGGGTTATTAAACTACAAAGCTGAGCCCGGCGGTGGGGAGGTCCTTGATCCCAAGTTATTCCTTCGAAAACGTCCTCCAGCCCCACTATCGCACGTTCGGGGGTGTCTGTTACACCCCACTTTCAACCCTAATCCTTATTCCTGATCTTAAATCGCCCTTTCCTAACCTGGCTAGTCCCTATTACGCGTGAAGGATGGCGTTAACCCTCGTGACCGCAATAGGTCATCAAGGGTAGAATTTAATATTCTACAGCTAACATTTATAGTATTTCGTTCCCTCCCCTCCCCCCCCGCTTCTTAATTCTAAATAAAAAAAAACCCTTTCGTCCACTCCCCAGGCTAGGTGTGAGGGGAGGATGGGGGAGCACGTACCGATGCAATTCCTCGGTCCAAGACCAAAGGGGAGGTAGCAGTAGGGTTTCAGGTCACCCTTGTTTTCAGGGAGGAACCTCTCGGGTCTGAAGGTCAGCGGATCCTCCCAAAGAGTGGGGTCCCGGTGGAGGCCCCAGACGGGGACCTGGACGATCATGCCCTCCTGGATCACGATATCGGTCCCTGATAACCTTAAAAGAGGAAAAAAACGAGGGCATTGTTAGGGGAATGTGCGTAGCCGGGGTACCCTCTCCTGACCCCCTCGAAAGGGGAACAAGTTCGGACTTAACGTGTCCTCCAGGCCCCAGCTTTTAGGATTGGCTATAGCGGTCGTTTGGATCGCCTTGTGGACAGACCCCTGAGGATAGAAGATAGATGGCGTTAAGTCACAAAGGGAGTCCATGCCCCTCGGGGGCAAAGGTTGATATCCTAATCCCCCATCCCTCCCGGTGGATTCGGGGGAAGGGGGGGGGCGTAGTCCGGAAAGAGACACTCACGTGAAGTTCCGCGTGCACTTGCGCTCGGTGATGTGGGCCGGGGGGATCAGGCGAAGGGCCTCTGAAATGGAAGAGTCTTGAGAAAGGGGGCTTTACCCATCGACGGGGGGGTGGGGATGGAGTGGACCCAATTAATGTCGCTGCTCCCACTCCCCCGTTCTGCGAAGGGGGTGGGGGTGGGGTATAATAAGAGATGAAAGCAGATTTGTGTCCGCTAACTCCGCTTGGAGCGTCACGGTCCCATAAGGTCCTCGTTCCCTTAGTAGATCCTTTGCCTCTAGAGGATTTCACCCCTGCTACTATCCCCCCCCCCGAGAGGCTTCGACACTGTTCTCATCCCCCTATGGGTTTGGCACCCCTCCCCTATTCCCCTTGGGGGTCGCCCCTGACCCTATTCCTCTGAGTTTTACATAGATTCTATTCCCTCTTTGAGTTGCGCCCCCCGTCCCTACTCCCTCTTTGAGTTGCGCCGCCCGTCCCTACTCCCTCTTTGGGTTTCGCCTCTCGCCCTTGGGGTCGCTCCCAGTCCTGTTTCCCCCTTGGGGTTTCGCCACGTGGGTTGGGGGAGGGAGAGTGCTCCTCACCTGAAAGACAGCCCTCGAGGTAGGGGGCCTCGACCAGGCTCCGGTAGGGGATGTTTCCGTCGGCGTCCACTAGGGCGGTCAGCTCCCGCCGGAGGGCGTCCTGCTCACGCGGGTTCTTCGCCAGGAGGTAAGCCATGAAGGTCATCGTGTTCGCGGTGGGATCGAACCCGGCGAGCAGAAACATTACCGACTGCGCTATCACCGTGGTCATGGTAATCGCTGCGGGAAGGATACATGTAAAAAAGGTAGAAACCAACGAGGGTAGCGACGTCGAAAATTTCCTAAAATGGTTAGTAACGAGGGGGCGCAATCGAGGGCTGCCCGTATTCCTGCGATTTTTTTTTTTTTTTTTTTTTTTTGAGAGAGAGCTTATCTGGCGACTGCCGACTTAGGCATTAGTCGCCGTAAACAAACAGCCTAGTTCTAGGCTACTTTAAAAATTAAAAAGGAAACAATAAAAAGAAATAACAATAACAATAAAAAAGCAATAACAAAAACAATAACAAACACAACAACAAGAATTAAACCGGGTTAAATGAAAGGGAGAAGGCCAGCCTCCCCCCAAAAGTCAATAAGTCCACTAGTCATGGTGCACGCACTCGTCCCGAGTACAAGGGACAGGCGGTAGCGACCCCGCCCATCCCGGTACCGGGACAGGTATCGTGCGCGAAGATCACCCAGACTGGGACATTCGACAAGAATGTGCCGAACAGTCTGGGGGACGACGCAGTCGTTGCAATAGGGCGCAGGCGAGCGCTCCATCAAATAGCGATGCGTCACACGAGTGTGGCCGATTCGGAGACGACAGAAAGCAACCTGAAGCCGCCGCGGCATTAGGGGATAGGTCCATGGGAACAGTCGCGGCGCAATGGCACGCAACTTTAAGTTCCCTTCGACCATCTCCCATCTTCTTTGCCAAGCAGTCCGAAGAGCTGCCCGTATTCCTGCCATGTAGTCAGTGTGAGGAAGAGCGAAACGCTGGTCCGGTCGCAGAGTCCTCGCGGACTCTTTGGCGCCCTCATTCCCCGCAATTCCTACATGTCCAGGAACCCAGCAGAAGATAATCTCGACATCTGCCCGGCTCGCCAAAACCGTGGCGTCACGGATATCGCGAACCAGGGGATGCGGAGATTCCAATGCCCCGAGAGCACTCAGGGCACTTTGTGAGTCGCTATAGATCACAATCCGGTCTCCGAACCGGGCACGTCGCGTAATCTCCCGTACCGAGTGGTGTATTGCCACCAGCTCGGCCGTGAAGACAGACGCAGCGCCTGGTAGAGCCCCGCTGACTTCAAACAGAGGGGATACGGCGTGGAAGCCGACCCCCTCTTGGGACTTGGAGCCATCCGTATACACTGGCACGGTACCAGCGTGACACGATGTGTGCTCCAAAAAGGTCGAACGCAATACTCCCGGCGCAGTACAAGCTTTGGGAGCAGAGGCGTGGCGACAAATAGCCAAATGTGGTACCCTCCAGGGTGGCGTCCTGGGCAGAACCAGGGGCGCCACCGGCCCGAGAGCTATATCTAGCTCTCGAAGGAGTTTCCTGGCCCTAAACCCAAAGGGCTTAGGGTATGACTGGCGTCTCTCGGCGGCATAGGCACCATCGAGATCAGCTGCGGATGCAGTGAGAGCTGTTGGCGACTGGGGAGGCGCCGGGCTCACGCGTACAGGCGAGTGATGCACTACACGCGGCGCAGAGCGAGTGGCATCTCCCCAGCATCGACCAACAGGCTCTCAATGGGGGAAGTGCGGAAGGCACCGGTCGCAAGGCGAAGGCCGGTGTGGTGGATCGAATCCACCTTCCGCAATAAACGCTCGGCTGCGGATGCATAAAACCCGCATCCGTAGTCGAGCTTCGAGCGAACAAAGGATCGATAAAAAAGTAAGGCAGTAGCCCTATCAGCGCCCGAAGCGCTGAACGTCACGGAACGGAGAATGTCCATGGCGCGGGTACAAGAGACCCTAAGGCTGCGAATATGAGCCTCCCAGGTGAGGCGTCGGTCGAATACAAGACCAAGGAAACGGTGCGACTCAACCACATCCAGGCGCGCCCCATTAAGAAACAAATCTGGGTCGGGGTGAAGCCGCGGATGGCGGCAGAAGTGCACCACCTTAGTCTTGGCCAAAGAAAACCGAAACCTGTGCGCTTCGGCAAAGCGAGAGACGCGGTTCAATGCCTGTTGGAGTCGACGCTCCAGAGTTGGCATCTGGGCCCCGCCAAAAGAGATCGAAAGGTTGTCCACGTAGAGCGTAGCGAGAACATCTTCCGGCAGCACCGAGGTGATGCCGTTGATGCTCAGGGCAAAGAGTGTGACACTGAGGACACTTCCCTGCGGGACACCCTCTTCCTGCTCCTTTGGGCCGGAGAGAGCTCCCCCCACCCGTACGCGGAATCGACGATCTCGCAAAAATTCAGATATAAACATTGGGAGGCGTCCCCTCGCCCCCATCGTGTGGAGAGTCTCCATGATACCGTATCGCCATGCGGTATCATAGGCCTTCTCCAGATCGAAAAACACCGTGGCGTAGTGCTGTCTACGAAGGAAAGCCTCGCAGACGGCATTTTCCAGTCGGAGCAGAGCATCCGACGTGGAGTGGAACTTGCGGAAGCCGCACTGTGCGGAAGACAGATGGCCTCCGCTGTCCAGGAAAAAGGCTAATCTAACATTTACCAATTTCTCCATCAACTTGCACACGCAAGAGGTTAGAGAGATTGGGCGGAAACCGGTCGGAGTAGAGTGATCTCTCCCCGGTTTGCGAAAGGCGAGCACAGTAGCGATTCGCCAGGAATCTGGGAGAAGTCCTTCCACCCAGATCCTGTTGAACAAATCTAACAGAAAGGCCATGCCTCGCTCACCCAGGTGTCGAAGCATGGCGTACGGGACATCGTCCGGACCATGGGCGGTGTCCGCGCACGAAGCGAGAGCGGAACGCAACTCACTCACAGTAAACTTGTCGTTGAAGGGTTCTCCGCCTCTGGAGGTAAAGTCCAGCCGGCGGCCTTCCGCGACATCACGACGTGCATTGAATGCTGGCGGAGCAGCATCACGGCTAGAGAATGCAGAAAAAGCGGTCGCTAAGGATTCCGCCACGGACGCGGGGTCCGAGATTGCGGTCCCATTCTCCTGGAGAACGGGAGGGGGGCCTGCGAGAACTTGCCCCGAATCCTTTTGACTCGCTTCCACACCTCAGCTAAAGGGGTCTTCCCGTTAAGTGAAGACACGTATGCCCGCCAAGAAGAGCGGCGGGCGTGCTTCGAAATATACCGGAACCTAGCCCTAGCCCGACGAAATTCAGCGACAGTGAAATCGTTCGGGCGGCGCTTATAGCGCATGTAGGCATAACGCTTCTGTTTGAGGGCCGTCTCACACTCGGCCGACCACCATGGGAGTGGTCGGCGTGCAAAACGGCCAGACGTCATAGGAATAGTAGTCAGGCCCACGGCGATGAGGTTGCCGGAGAAGAACTCAACGGCCTCATCTACCGACCTAAACTCCTCGACTGAGATTGAGAATTCAGTCATTTCCCGAAATGCAGGCCACCGCGCCCGCGCCAAGCACCACCGAGGTGGTCTCTCAGGCGGCAGTTGCCCTGAAAATGATATTTGAATGGGAAAGTGATCACTACCATGGAGGTCATCGACCACCCCGCAATCAAAATCAGGCTGTGCATCCGAAGAGCACAAAGATAGGTCAAGGCAAGAAAATGAAGCGGTTCTCGGACAGTGATGCGTAAACTCATCCACGTTTAGGACACCCATCTCAAGCTCTTCGATCAGATCGGCAAGGACTTGTCCCCTGGGATTTATGGAGTAATATCCCCAGAGAGGATGCCTGCCGTTCAGATCTCCAAGCAAGAGATAGGGCCTCGGCAACCGTGCCACGACGCGGCGGAAGTCCCCCGCGTCGAAGTCAGCTGACGGTGGAATGTACGCAGAAATGATAGTATACCTCCTATACAGGTGCAGCTGCACAGCCACTGCCTGAAAGGAGGTATCTAAAGAGAAAGGAAGAACGGAGACATCATGCCGGGTGTAAACTGCGCATCCCCCAGCCCGGCCATCCCGCGGTGGTGGGGTCGCAAGACCCTTATACCCTGGGAGGGCAGGGAGGGGGCACGCACCTAGCATGGTCTCCTGCAAAAAAAATAGCTAACGGGGAACGGGACGAGACGAGCCTCCGCAGCTCCTCCCAGTTGGCCCGGAGTCCACGGCAATTCCATTGAAGGAATATGCCCTCCAGGCCTAGCTCGGAGGATACGCGGGGGCCCTCCTCGAATTGAAGACCCTCACGGGAATGGCCGTATGCTTCCCGGGGGCAGAACCCCGGGCGCTGTTGGCCGGACAAAGCGCTGAAGGCGCTGTCGCCTTCGAGGACTTATTGGGGGAGGCTGGGCTCGCCATGCGAGTCTTTTCCTCCCTCCGCCTCGAAACCTTAGGCGGGCGTTGCGGCTTCGGAGGCGGGCGGCCCTCTTTTCGAGGAACCACCGTCTCCGAGCCACTCGCTCCACCTCGGGGCGTGGGCGAAGGAGCCGAAGCTCCTTTGTTGCTGTCCTCCTTTCGGGGGACAGCTTTAGGAACCCCGGAAGATGGCCTAGCGACCATCTTCAGGGGTGTTGCCTCCTGTGAGTCTAACGACTCTGTGGAGGCGCGTGACCGTTTCGCCTTACGGGAAACGGTCACGCTGGGGGAAGAGGGGGGGAGCCCTGGTTTTAGCCGATGCAGGGTATGAACCCTTTTTGCCGCCAGCTTTACCAGGGGAGCGCCCGGGTTGGGTAGAGCCCGCAGAAGGGCTCCGAATGGGCGCGGAAACAACCGTGCTCGTTGGCCTGGATGGGCCAGGAGCAGAGGGTGCCTTCCTAACTATTGAGGCATATGACGTCCCAGGCAGAGCCGGGCGCACCAGGACCAAGTCCTTTGCCTCGCGGAATGAGAATCGATCCTTGGCCTGAACGGCCAGGATTTCTTTCTCAAGGAGATATGCACCACATTGCTTCGAAGAAGCAGGGTGCGGCTCTCCGCAATTGACACACTTGGCCACACACGATTTAGACTTATCGTGTGCGACCTTAGAGCAATTTACACAGACTTCGGGTGACCCCGACTTTGCACGTCTACATGAGCGATTCGTATGGCCGAAGCGGTGACAGTAATAGCACCGCCGCGGCAGTGGCACGAATGCCTTCACGCGGTAGCGGTACCAACCGGCACGCACCGACTCAGGGAGCTTGTCACAGTCGAACGTGACGAAGAGTGTAGGGGTGGGTCTCGAGGCCCCTCCCTGTTTTCTCATCACACGTTCGACCTTGACCACCCCATGGTCGGCCAGCTCTAAGGTGATGTCCTCAATGGAGTAGTCAACGAGTTCCCTCGCATAAACTACTCCTTTCACAAAGTTCATGGTAGAGTGCGGCGTCACACTCACCGGGGTGCCATGAAGTGTCCGAAGAGCACTAATCTTGGCCGCCTCGGCGGGATTCGCCGCATTCGCCAGAAGGCTCCCGTCCGAGAAACGGGTTACCTTCGGCTCTCTACCAATTGCACTAGCTAATCCTCTCCTCTGATGGATCATGTTGCCCTTGGACAACATGGTGCCATCAGTGGAGCGAATAACGAGGAAGCGTTTGAAGCCAGCGGGCTCGAAAACGCCAGGTAACCTCTGAATCAGGGGCCCCGATGTCATTGAGGCTCCGCCCTGTGCACTCTTGGTATTAGTCTTCTTTGTCAGGGGCTCCGCAACCGGGGGGGCAGAGGGGGCGGATGTGCCGATCTTGGCTTGGTCGCTTGCCAGAGTGGCAGCAGACCCATCCGTCCCCGCAGCCCCCGCGGATGGAGAAGAGCCCCGAGTCTTTTTTGTCTTTTTCTTTTTCGGAGAGGAGGGCGGGGAATGAACCCGCTTCTCACCTCCGCCGGAAGAAGCCCCCAGGCCAGATGGACCGGCCTCAGCCAGGTCATTCTCTGAAATGGAGAAGGTCCTGGTAGTCGTGGGGGCACCGGTCGGCGGAGATCCCTCCCCTCCTTGTACTGCTTCGGAAACCACAGCCGTTTGAGGAGGACCTTGCATCGGGGCGGATTCGGGTTCGGTGCTTGGCGCCGAGCCCAGATTCCCCCCCATGGAAGGCCCTACCGTCTGAGGCTGGGTTTCCTCAAGGACCATGTCTATCTTAGGGGGGGGGCCTCCAGTTGGCCACCCCCCCCCCCCCCGAAGACATCGCAGGTCCCGTTGGCAGTATTGTCACTAGTCTTTTTTGGGGAGGCATGGGCCTTGACCCCGGCAAGGTTCAGTATTCTTGCCAGCAGGTCTTTTGAGGGAAGCGACCGAAGGGGCCTGGCTTCCCTCTCCCCCCTAAGGGGGTTTGCCCTACCGCGCCGCTTCGATGTGGAGCGGCTGGCTAAGGGCTGCCTGCTGGCTTTCTTGGCAGTCCCCTTGGAAAGAACAGAGGGGACTGCCGCTGGTAAAAGGGAGGCGCCCGAAAGCACCTCCAGAGAAGGGGGTGAGGGGGAGTCCTCTACACCCGTAAGCGAAGGAGAGGAGTAAGCCTCCTCTCCGGTTAGAGATATATGGAGGGTCCCCTGAGCAAGCACAGGGGGGGGGGACCTCCATTTTTTTGCTGGAGCTGCCCAAGGGCGGCTTCGTCGATGTTATAGGGGAAGTTGGGGGTTGGGGTTTTTTTTAAACTCATCATTGGGCATGGTGACCCTCTTTTTGACACGGGACGCAATCGCGCATCACCTCTCGCAGTAGCCCGCACTGCGAGAGGTGCTTACAAGCCCAGCAGAGCCAGGCGCCGCCATTTAAGACCACCCCTCCCGCCTGGTGGCCTGGCAGTCCATCGGCATGGCGGCTCCACCTTGGACACGGCGTAAAAATTAATAGATTGTGAAGAGGAGAGGAAAAGGGATGTGAGGAAGGTATGGGTGGGGATGAAGCAGGTAGTTAAAAACCAGCCACCCCAGACCGGAGCTCAGGGGTTAGGGAACATTGTCCCCCACCTCCTCAGCCCCGATGCGGGACGGTTGGCTGAAAGGAAGGTCAGCATCTACCCTGTGAAATTAGAGGCTGACCAGAGAAAGTTGTGGGAGAGGTTGTGTGAAAAGAGAGGAAACAAGTGTTTTGAAGGAAGGAAGAGAGGCTAAGCTGGGGCCGGACGGGGTGCTGAGTCCCGTCAGCACGGCGGCCAGGATGGCAAATCGCCGCGCCCCTTACGGGTCGTATTCCTGCGATGTAATTAGTATGGTCGCCCAGTACTCTCGGACTCTGGGATCCTCATCGGCGCGCTCATTCCCCGCAATTCCCAGAGGTCCAGGAACCCAGCAGAAAATAATCTCGACATCCACCCGGACTTGCGGCAGCCTTGACGTCACGGATACTGCAAATCGGGGCGTGTGTAGGTTCTAATGGCCCGAGACCACTCAGGGCGTTTTGTTAGTCGCAGAAGATAACAATCCGGACTCCGAACCTAACACGACGCGTTATCTCCCGTACCGAATGGTAAAGGTCTGCTGACTTCAAACAGGAGGAATAGGGCGTGGAAGCCGACCCTCTCATGGAAATTAGAGCCACCTGCATACACTGGCACGGATACAGCGAGACACGGAGTTGCTCCAAAAAGGTCGAACGCAATACTCCCGACGTTGTAGAGGCTTTGTGAGCAGAGGCTTGTCGCCAAATAGTCAAAGGTAGTACCCTCCAGGGTGGCGTCCTGGGCAGAACCAGAAATGCTACTGGCCCGAGAGGTACACGAGGCTCTCGAAGGAGTTTCCTTGCCCTAGGGTACGACTGGCGGCATAGGCAACGTCGATATCGGCAGTGGATGCATTCGGAGACGGTGGCGACTGAGGGATGCGCCAGGCTCAAGCGTACAGTCGCATAATGTACGGCGCAGAGCGAGTGGCATTTCCCTAGCATCGACCAGTAGGCTCTCAAAGGTGGACGTGCGGAATGCACCGGCCACTAGGAGAAGACCGGGAGTGTTGGATCGTGTACACCTTCCGAAATACACGCTCGACTGGGGATCCATCAAACTCTCATGCATATTAAAGCTTCGAACGAATAAAGGATCGATAAAATAAGTAAGGTAGTAGCCCTATCAGTACACCAGGAAAAGAAAAATGTCCATGGCGATGGTACAAGCGAGTCTAAGACTGCGAATATGAGCTTCACAGGCGAGGCATCGGTCGTAAACAAGACCATGAAAACTGTGCGAACCCCCCACTTCCAGACGAACCCCTTTTCGGAACAAGTCTGGGTCAGGGTGGAGCCTTGTCGGCAGAAATGCAACACCTTAGCCTTGACAGAGGAAAACCGAGACCTGTGATCTTCGGCATAGAGAGAGATGTGGTTTAATGCCTGTTGAATTCAACGCTCCAGAGTTGACATCTGGGCCGCACCAAAAGAGATCGAAAGGTCGTCTACTTAGATTACGTAGAGGACCTCACTAGGTTCTACGGCAGCCTAGCAAGAACATCTGCAGGCAGCACAGAGTTGATTTTCAGGGCAAAGACTGACATTTTCCTCTTCATTTAGGCCTGAGAGGGCTAACTCATACCCGTACACCGAATCGATAATCTCTCAAATTCTTAAATACAGATAGGAAGTCGTCCCCTCACCCACATCCTTTGGAGAATCACCATAATACCGTATCGCCAAGCAGTATCATAGGCCTTCTCTAGATCGAAATGTACTGCTGTCTATGAAGGAATGCCTCGCAAACGGCATTTGGCAGTCGAAGCAGAGCATCAGATGTGGAGTGTAACTTGCGGAAGAAAGGTGGCCTCTACTGTCCATGAAAAAAAAGTGTAATCTAACATTTACCAATTTCTCCTTCAACTTGACACGAAGGAGGTTAGATAGCTTGGGCGGGAACCGGTCGGGGTAGAGTGATCTCTCCCCGGTTTGCCAAAAGCGAGCACAGGAGCGATTCGCCAGGAATCTGGAAGGATACCTTCTACCCAGATCCTGTTGAACAAAGCTAACAGAAAGACCATGCCTCGCTCACCCTGGTGTCGAAGCATAATGTACGGGACATCGTCTGGACCAGGGGCGGTATCTGCGCACGAAGCCAGAGGGGAGCGCAACTCACTCAATGTAAACCTGTCGTTGGAGGGTTCTCCGCCTCTGGAGTTAAAGTCCAGTCGGCGGCCTTCCGCGAAATCACGACGCGCAATATTTGCTAGTGGAGCAGCATCCCTGGCGGAAGGACTCTGTCATGGACACGGGCTCCTAGATTATTGTCATTCTCATGGGGAACGGGAGGGGGTAGGGTTTGTGCGAGAACTTGGCCGAATCCTTTCGACTCTCTTCCACCCCTCTGCTAGAGGAAACCGTCCCGTTAAGTGAAGACACGTATGCCCGCCAGCAAGAGCGGCGGGCGTGCTTCGAAACATACTAGAACTTAGCCCTATCGACGAAATTCACAGACAGTGAAATCGTTCGGGCGCCGCTTATAGCGCATGAAGGTTTATTGTTTCTTTCTATGGGCAGTTTCACACTGGCCGACCACCAAGCAAGCGTACGGCATGTAAAACGAACAGACGTTCTACAAAAAATAGTTAAGCGTACGGCTATGAGGTTGCCGGAGAAAAAATGAACGGCCGCTTCATTCACTGACCTAAGGTCTCGACTGGAATGGAGGATTCAGTCATTTACCCCGATCCAAGCACAACTGGGGAGTTTTCTTCAGGCCATAGATGTCCGGAAAAATAATAGTTGAATGGGAAAGCTGTCACTATTATTAACCTCGTTGACCACCTCCCAACCACAATCATGCTGTGCTTCTGGAGATCACAGGGAAAAATCAAGGCAAGACAATGAAACGATTCTCGGGCAGTGATGAACCCTTTGTGCAACCAGCTCTACCAGGGGAGCGCACTGGGTGGGTGAACCCATAGAAATGTTCCGAATTGGCGTAAACGACCATGCCCGTAGGCCTGGAGGAGGCAGCATCAGAGAGCGTTTTTAAATAGAGGCATAAGACATCCCAGACAGCACCTGACGCGCCAGGACAAAGTCATTAGCATCGCGAAATGAGAGACGATCCTGGGCCTGAACAACCAGGATTTCCTTCTCAGGGATTGATTGATTATTGATTGTCTAAGGGATACGCAACTTCAAGCAAGAGTTATTGTCGCCCGTCAGAAGGAAGGAGGAGAGGCTAAGCTGGGGCCGGACGGAGCGCTGAATCCTGTCAGCACGGCGGCCAGGATGGCAAATCGCTGCGTCCCTTACGGGAAGACGAAGTAGGGGTTAGCAGAGGAAGAAAAAGGATGCCAAGCTGGGGCCGGACGGGATGCTGAGTCCCGTCAGCACGGCGGTCAGGATGGCAAATCGCCGCGCCCCTTACGGGGTCCTTCTCAGGGAGATACGGACCACATTGCTTCGAAGCAGTGGGAAACGTCTCTCCGTAATTGAAATACTTGATCATACACGATATCGTGTACGGCCTTGGGGCAACTTCACAGAATTCGAGTAAACCTGACTTTGCACGTCTACAAGAGCGATTCAAATGGTTGAAGCGGTGGCCTTGGCAGAAATGCATTCACACTATACCAACCGGCACGCACCGACTCAATGAAGCTGTCACAATCGAATCTTCACGAAGAAAATGGGTGGTTCTCGAGCTGCCCTCCACCGTTTTTCTATGAAACCTTGACCTTGTCTGCTGGTTGGTCAGCCAACTTTAAGGTGGTCTTTTTAATAGTAGTCCACGAGCTCTCTCGCATAAGCCACTCTTTTCACGAAATTAGTGGCAGAGAGCGGAGTCAGTCACTGGAAAGCCATCGATTTTCCATAGCGTACTGAGCATCGCCAGCTCGGAAAGGTCCGCCGCATTCGCCCCAAGGCTCGCGTCCGAGAAACTTGTCACCTTCGGTCCTTTACTAATTAAGTTAACTAAGGCTCTCCTCTGATGGATTATGTTACCTTTGGTTAACATGCTGCCATCAGTGGAGCGAATAATCAGAAAGTGTTTGAAGCCAGCGGGGTCGAAAACTCCAGGTAGTCTCTCAATGATGGATCCCCGAGGTAATCGAAACTCCGCTCAGCGCACTTGCGACTTTGGTATTGGTTTGTGGTTGCCCGCCCGAGGGCGCCTCGGGGACGGACCAGCTGGTCTTGGCCTGGTCTCTTACCCAAAGTGAAGCAGACTCAGTCCGCCTCCGGAGCCCCAAAAGAGAGAAAGTAACCCCTTATTCTCTTTGAATTCTTCTGCTTATTTTTTTCTTCTGTTGAAAGGAGGGCGAGGAGTGAACCCGCTGCTCTCCTCCTCCAGAAAGGGCCACAAGGCCCGACGGACCAGCCTCGGCCAGAGTTTTCTCCGATGGATAAGATCTTAGATGTCAAGGGGGGGAACCAGGCGGGAGAAGGGGTCCGCCTCTCTTTTTGAATCCTCGAGGACCTGTGCACAGGGTCGGACTCGGGTCCGGTGTCTGGCACCGAGACGAGGTTCACCCCCATACAAGACCTTGCAATCTGACCTGTGTGGCCTTCGGGACCATTTCTTTCTCAGGAGAGGCATCCAACCTGCGATCACCCTCGAAGGTGTCGGGTATCCCGACCGGGGACTCAAAGGGTATATGGTTTGTCGCTAACTTCACTGGGCACAGCTATGCGACTCGCATTGGCAAGGAAGGTGAACCAGGCATGTCGGCTCCCATCAACCTGACAAACCTCCGATCGACCAGGTACGTGGGCAAGAGCCAGGGGACGATGCCATCTCTCGCCCCTCTTAAGGGGTTGTGGTAGGTCACCTCACAGGAGCGAGAGGGTGTGGAACTAAGGTGCGTCCTCTGTCGTGTCGTGTTCTTAGCAGGGCCATGAGAAAACAAAGGGAGACCCGCTGTAAGTGGAGATCACTCGGAGGCAACCCCGCAAAAGTGGATAAGGGAGAAACCACCGAACCTGTCAGAAAGGAGAGAGAGAAATGCCTTCTCCACGATAAATCTTGGCGAGGGGCCCCTGAAAAAGCACAGGGGGGCACCTCCGTCACAGCTGTGGAGCTTACCGGGGGCGGGTCTGAATTTTTTTTTTTTATTTAAGGGGCTATCTGGCGACTGCCGACTGCCGACTTAGGCATAAGTCGCCGTAAACAAACAGCCTAGTTCTAGGCTACTTTAAAAAATTAAACAGAAAACAATAAAAAGAAATAGCAATAACAATAACAAAGCGATAACAAAAACAATTACAAAAACAACAACAATTAAACCGGGTTAAATAAAAGGGAGAAGGCCGGCCTCACCCAAAAAGTCATTAAGTCCACCAGTCAAAGTACACGCACTCGTCCCGAGCACAAGGGACAGGCGGTAGCGACCCCGCCCATCCCGGTACCGGGACAGGTGTCGTGCGCGAAGATCACCCAGACTGGGACATTCGACAAGAATGTGCCGAACAGTCTGGGGGACGACGCAGTCGTTGCAATAGGGCGCAGGCGAGCGCTCCATCAGATAGCGATGCGTCACACGAGTGTGCCCGATTCGGAGACGACAGAAAGCAACCTGAAGCCGCCGCGGCATTGGGGGATAGGTCCATGGGAACAGTCGCGGCGCAATGGCACGCAACTTTAAGTTCCCCTCGACCGTCTCCCATCTTCTTTGCCAAGCAGTCCGAAGAGCTGCCCGTATTCCTGCCATGTTAGTCAGTGTGAGGAAGAGCGAAACGCTGGTCCGGTCGCAGAGTCCTCGCGGACTCTTTGGCGCCCTCATCGGCGCGCTCATTCCCCGCAATTCCTACATGTCCAGGAACCCAGCAGAAGATAATCTCGACATCTGCCCGGCTCGCCAAAACCGTGGCGTCACGGATTTCGCGAACCAGGGGATGCGGAGATTCCAATGCCCCGAGAGCATTCAGGGCGCTTTGTGAGTCGCTATAGATCACAATCCGGTCTCCGAACCGGGCACGTCGCGTAATCTCCCGTACCGAGTGGTGTATTGCCACCAGCTCGGCCGTGAAGACAGACGCAGCGCCCGGTAGAGCCCCGCTGACTTCAAACAGAGGGGATACGGCGTGGAAGCCGACCCCCTCTTGGGACTTGGAGCCATCCGTATACACTGGCACGGTACCAGCGTGACACGATGTGTGAGAGACATAGCGACAGAGTAGATATCCTTAGTAGGACGTAATAATCCTCGCCCAAACGGCCAGGATCTGAAGCTCTGTTGTGGCAGACCCAGATACAAGACCCGAGCCATTTCGTTGTCCTGGTAACCAACAAGCCAGTAAAGACCGCCTGCCACAAGCAGTACAGCCTTGGTCAGACGAAAATGGTCATAGGGGATGGGGGTCAGTTCATTACCTGCAATAAAGTAGTTATTGGGACAAAACCAATATTACTATTATTCACGCGCCAACCTCCAAGAACCTCAAAACCTGATCTATTCTAACCTGCAGGCTTTAAATGACGCTGTTTATGGAGCAGTGGATTTCAACCGAGGCACCCAACTAAAGATACCGCGGGAGCGACCAAGAAATCATTTTTAAAATGTCTGGATTGCAGAGAAATATGCATTTCAAACAGTTCTAAAAAAATTAACGACACCCTTAAAGTATTTTCAAACTAGCTTGTCTGCATTGTGCAACATAAAAACAAAGAAGAGAAAGATAGCAGACAGTGAATGAAGAAATGAGAGTTGCCTTATCAACTATACTTCCCAATATTCAAGAATTATGTTGTAATCATTAAGCTCAAACTTTCCAGTAAACTTTTAAAGGTAAGATTTATTTATATTCATTTTTTTTATGTCTTCTTTCAATTAAATTTGGTTACAAGTGAATCGTGGCTAATTTTGTAGTGCTTTCCACGTAATTAAGTATTTATACGTAAATTATTTTATATTGGGGTGCCACGACTACTTCTTGATAGCAATTAGAGTGCCACCATAATTTTTATTATTTTTTAAAAATTTTATAAGCCCATCTGACGAACAACTATTATAAGATAGAAAACCACCGTTATAGAGGTTCCAAAGCCTCTTCTGATAGGGTATGAGGTAGCTGGTCAGTTCCTTAAGCATACACAGAGGATTGAATAGTCTAGAGAAAAAGGGAGGCTAAGAGGGAGCGAGGAGGAGGCTCACCAACAACTTATCCCGGCCCCGTCAAAGAATTCCATTCAACCTAGGGAGGGGCGTCCCACATTTGCACCCTGGTCAGGCGAGAACCGTTGGTTCTGGTACCAAATACGTGTAGAGAAAAGGTTGAGGGGATATTGGTAGAGTAGAAAAGGTAGCGCTAAGAGGGAGGGAGAAGCGCACCAGCAACTTTCCAAGGCCAATCAGAGAGTTTAAGTCAACTCTGTTACAGGACTTCCTAATTTGCACTCAGGCTGGGAGGAAGTTCAGCTTTTCCAGGTACCAAGTGTAATAGGCTACACAGGGTACCCCTCTGCGGGCGACGACCTCGTGAACAGTAGTACAACACTCACGGTAATTTAATGCGTTCCCCTTCTTTTCGCTTTCGTCTAAGGCTTCGAGCATCAGGTCCAAGAAGTCGCCTCGCTTGATCCCGGACGTCCGTCTGCTAGCGACCGTTTCGTTTATTACGTTTGAAAAGAAACGGCAGTCATTTAGGTCATCATCGTCGAAACCCAAGGCGGTGTGAAGTGGACGACACACGTTTTGAAGAATGAACTTGAACAATTTCACGGGCCCGAAGCTTACTAACGTCTTGCCACGTTTTATGAACGGCGATTGCTCTCGATCACGGAAGCACGAGGTATCAATGCCAAACGCGCAGCAACCTACCACGTCCATAGTGTAATAGGCAAACATGGAGTTCACTTCCACGAACGAATTCTGTTCCATCTCTGCCTCACACTCCTTCAAGAATATGTCTACTTTCTCATCAACGAGGGAGAACATATTCTTAATCTTACCGCTTGAGAACGCGGGTGACATCAAGGATCGAAGTGCCTTCCACTTCTCCCCGGTCACAAGTGACAACATTTCGTTGAATGTTTCGCCTTTGGCACCCTGAAAGTTAAAATCTCTCCTGTCAACGAAGTGATCCGCCTCCTTTACCATAATCTCTCTTATGTAGGTTGGGTCGGTAATGACGCAGCTGGGGGTGAACCCACTGTACATGCCCCATATTCCATATTGCTTAAACTGACGGCTGACCTGAAACAGATTAAAGAGATCAGTTAGGTACAGAGACTGGCCAGGAACTACAGCGAGTTTCAGGTAAATCGATACAAAGTTGGTGTGCCTAAGGGCTAAAGACCGCGCCAATGTAGGTTGCTTGACCTAGAACACGCTCAGAGTTTAGCTTTCATACAACAGCATACACCTTTTCTTCTGAAAATGTCAGCTGAAATCGAAAAAAAGTACGCCATACTTGCAGCCGTCCGCGCCGAGAGAAGAGTGCGAATTTGTTTAGCTACCCGAGGAACCTCGTGTACAAAGTAAAATGGCAGTTTAACGAGGTTGAGAATAAGGTCAAAGTACCTATGGTACTTTGATAGTTCTGGGCGTTCTCAGCAGAGGGCCACGTTATGCCTTCTTGCATCTTCCTCCAAGGCCTCAATGTCAATGTGGACGTTTAAATGGGGGTGTTGGAGACTGTAATTAAGCCTTGGATGGACCAAGTAGCCGTGGAAAGGCCTTACCTTTTCTAGTAGGACTTTGCTCCCGCACATAGGCAAAAAAGACAAGCATGACTGTTCAACAACGTCCTACACCACTGACCCCCAGAATTGTGGTAGCCCAGCTCCCCTAATTACAACCCCCTAGTTTATTTCGTGCGGGGCGTTGTTTAGAACGATATCAACAAGGATACTCACCACACTAAGATCTCTGAGGGCCTCCAGTATGGAGGTAATGTCATCAATTAACAAGGACTCACTTGCCAGGTCATGAAGGCAGATGTGGCCATTTCAAATGATTTTGCAACTATATCTAAGGTACCAATTGCTTCAATTGGTACCTTACTCGTTTTCTTGTCCTATCTATAATTTGTATCGTTTTACTTCAAGCCCACTGTAGTTTTAGGAGGTTTAAAAAAAACTTAGGATAAATGCTTGCTTGGGCACAATACGTGAATTAAGAGAAGGTAGATGAGGTAAGAAAAATGATGCAAACGATAGGAATGGGCCATCACAGAAGAGGTTCAGGAGAAAATATCTTGCGGAGGCATAGATGGAGGTCGGTAACAACAAGTTCAGCAAAGCTAGATGAAAGGGAGACAAAATACTCCTTGCGGAATCTCGCTTTAATAATAAGTTCAAGGCAGTAAACGCTTGGTTTATGTTGGTCCCTTACATTTGCCATCCATTCCCAATTAAATCCCCAAAATAAAAAAGGGGTGTGGCCAACGATGGGGAAATACGCGGGCGTAGGAACCCCCCTGGAACTCCAATATTTGTGCCGTTTCCAATCAAGCACCAGGACAAATGTGATCACAAACACAAGCAAGGTGGCGACGACCGAAAACATCCCGATGCACCTGAGGAAAGACAACAATGTATATTAAAAAAATGTTTGCATCTGAACACAAACAAAAAAAAATAGAGATTCTTAAAGAATTTTAATTTTAGCACGCTCATCTCCCGCCCAGAATAGAGGGTGCAACCCTCCCCCCGCCATTACAAGAGAGAAATAAATACTAAGATCTACTCTAAAAAGAACAAAAACAGAAAAGCAACTCTTTTTTTTTTGTCCTTTAAAAGGATATCTGGTAACCACCCCAAGAGCAAATGTTGACGTAACCAATTTAACATATTATTAAACTGTTAAAAACAAAACAGAAAAACTACAAACAAATAAATGACGACCAAAAACAAGAAGCAGAAGGCATGGTCTAGGGTCAGATAGAGGCCCGCCTGTGCCCGGGGTCCGACCATGCATCTAAGAACAAGAAGAAAGGTCAAATAAAATGGAAGAGACCAGCCAAATCCAAAAAGTCAGAGTCCGCAAATATGTGTACACGAAATCGTTTTGAGCACAATGGATAGGCGACAAGGACGCCGATCTTCGCGGACTCTTTGGCGCCCCTCTCATTCTCTACAATCTCTACATGGCTAGGAACCAAGAAGACTATAATATCAAGAACCGCCCGGCCTACAGAAACCGTGGTGTAGTGGTTACTGAACAAGAGGGGTGCGGAGATTCCGATGCTTCGAGAACAATCAGAGCGCTTTGTGAGTCGTTAAAGATCACGATGAGACACAAAGCGGTATCTTCCGCACTGAACTGTGTATTGCAACCAGCTCGGCCGTAAAGTCAGAAATAATGCCTGGTACAGTCTCGCTGACTTCAAAGAGATGAGATCCAAATAAGGCCGAGCGTAATACTCACGGTCGTGTGGAAGCTTTGGTAGCAGAGGCATGGTGACAAATAATTATAAGTGGCATAATCCAGGGTGGCGTCCTAGGCAGAACTAAAGCGACACCGACCCGAGAGCTACACCGATCTCTAGAAGGAGTTTCCTAGCACTAACCACGAAGGGCTTTGCTATGACTGACGTTTCTCGACGACATAGGTACCATCGATATCGGCAGTGGATGCAGTGAGAGCTGTTGGTAACTAATGGAGGCGCCAGGCTTGCGTGTACAAGCGGCATCTCCCGGCATTGGCAATCATCATTCTCGATGGGGAACGTCCGGAAAGCACCGTTCACCAGCCGGAGACTGACTAGTGTGGTGGATCACCTCCACTTTCTGCAATTCACGCTCGGCTTCGGATGCGTAAAGCTAGCATCTATAGGCATGCTTTGATCGAACAAAATATCGATAAGACAGCAGAGTGGTAACCCTATCAGCACAGTTATTGCCTGAAAAGAGGCATTCAAAGCAAAGATTATAACGCAGACATCATGCAGGGTGTAAATGTAGCATCCTACTGCCCGGCACCCATCCCGTGTTGGTGGGGTGGCAAAACTCTCATACCCCGGGAGGGTTGTCATGTGGCATGGCCCAGCATGGTCTGCAAAAAGATAGCTTAGGGAAAACGGAAGGAGACGAACCTCCGCAGCTCCTCCCAGTTGGCCGGGAGTCCGCGGCAATTCCATTGAAGGAATATGCCCTCCAGGCCTACCTCGGAGGAGATGCGGGGCCCCTCTTCGAAGAGAAGACCCTCACGGGAATGCCCGTAAGCTTCATGGAAGCATGCTAGGCTTTTCCTCCCTCCGTCCATCCCCTGAGGAATCACAGTCTAATGTGAACAGGGTTGTTAGGGGTGTGTCTCGATGCTACTTACACTTCCTTATTCAAAATCCTTCTTGAATCAACCTTTTCGCGGGTTGAGGATGGTTAGCTCAGTCGGTGAGTGTCGTGGTTCTGATAGCGATGAGCGCTTGGCGACACAAGTTCGAATCCAACTAACTCCTTTATTCACCGTCATATAGCGATTAAAATTGTTTTCCCTATTTTCTCCGTTTCTAAAATCTCCTATTTTCTTTCTTAAACTTTTAATGGTTCACGTAATATATTCCACGACATTGTACCGGGTTGTGATACCACTTTTCATTTTTGGGTCTGTTAACTTCATTAAAGAAAATATGAGTGATTTAAATAGGATGCGCGAGTGGGGCTTATATGTCTGAAGTTAAGAAGCAAGGCAGAAAAACAATGAGCATTAAAGCCCCTAACAACGTCTGGCAATCACCTTTGAATTCTAATCTAATACTAGGCTTTCGAATTATGATGCTACTAGTTGATTACACAATGAAAAAAGAAAAAGGATGATAGGATTTCCACGCTTTCGTCCAAGTGATAAGGTAGGGAGGGCACAGTGGCGCAGGAACAAGTAGTACGATTGTGCTTTCATCCTTTGTTCCAAAATCTTTCGGCGTACTACTTGCTCCTGAGGGCGAGCGGGGGGCATAGGGTGGCGGAGCCCCCTATATAGTAACTCATAGCCCGACTCGAAACCGGCTTCCAGTAACCAAACGCATATACGAATAATCTATAAATATAAATTAGCAGCCGAGGAGCCTATCTTTGATTTTACCCAAAGCCAAAAGGGCCTATCAAAAGGACATCAGAGTCAATCATTCAATCTTCGATTTTACCCAAAGCCAAAAGGGCCTAACAAAAGGAGATCAGAGTCAATCATTCAATCTTCGATTTTACCCAAAGCCAAAAGGGCCTATCAAAAGGACATCATAGCCAATCATTCAATCTTCGATTTTACCCAAAGCCAAAAGGGCCTATCAAAAGGACATCAGAGTCAATCATTCAATCTTCGATTTTACCCAAAGCCAAAAGGGCCTATCAAAAGGACATCAGAGTCAATCATTCAATCTTCGATTTTACCCAAAGCCAAAATGGCCTATCAAAAGGACATTAGAGTTAATCATTCAATCTTCGATTTTACCCAAAGCCAAAAGGGCCTATCAAAAGGACATCAGAGTCAATCATTCAATCTTCGATTTTACCCAAAGCCAAAAGGGCCTATCAAAAGCACATCAGAGTTAATCATTCAATCTTCGATTTTACCCAAAGCCAAAAGGGCCTATCAAAAGGACATCAGAGTCAATCATTCAATCTTCGATTTTACCCAAAGCCAAAATGGCCTATCAAAAGGACATTAGAGTTAATCATTCAATCTTCGATTTTACCCAAAGCCAAAAGGGCCTATCAAAAGCACATCAGAGTCAATCATTCAATCTTCGATTTTACCCAAAGCCAAAAGGGCCTAACAAAAGGACATCAGAGTCAATCATTCAATCTTCGATTGGTAACACTTCAGATTCGGGGCGCACGGTAGATGGCGCTGTTAGTCGGCTACAATTTTGGGCTACAGCATATCTCTTATGACGTCAGACAGTAGCGTCAGATGTGAACAATATCGGCGTAATATTTTTTTGTATACGAGTATATACTGGGGGGCTGCGCCCCCCCAATTGATTGAAACTCAGGATCATCGCAGGTTGGTCCCCCTGCAGTGATATCTCCCCCACGAGCAGTCCCCTTGAATTTACTGGGGGTTTTTTTACTCCCCAATAGCTTTTTGCTGGCATAAAAACCTAACCTAATAACAAACAATTCTTACTTTTATAGGTTTCTTGATTCGTTTATGCGCCTCTAGAGAATCTAAAAGTTTTTCGCAATTATACAAAAGCCGAATTCGAATAACAAAGAAACATATGGATAGCACGAAAACACAATAGCGAAAGAAATACATTTGCAAAACGGGTCCTATTTATAAGCTACGATGTTGCCAGTAAGAAGCTGTTATCGTTCGCAGTAAACAAAAAATACGAAAACAAAACAAAAAACAATAAAAGACATCAAAAAACCTTACCTAACTTAGAAAAAAACTATAAACGAGCAGAACAGAGATATTTAGTAAATTATAGACTAAAAGTTACAAATCCCCAAAACAACAAAAAAATATAACGCAGTGATTGTCACATCTGACGCTACCGTATGACGTCATAAGAGATATGCTGTAGCCCCAAATTGTAGCCGACTAACAGCGCCATCTACCGTGCGCCTCGAATCTGAAGTATTACCCTTCGATTTTACCCAAAGCCAAAAGGGCCTATCAAAAGGACATCGGAGTTAATCATTCAATCTTCGATTTTACCCAAAGCCAAAAGGGCCTATCAAAAGGACATCAGTTAATCATTCAATCTTCGATTTTACCCAAAGCCAAAAGGGCCTATCAAAAGGACATCAGAGTCAATCATTCAATCTTCGATTTTACCCAAAGCCAAAAGGGCCTATCAAAAGGACATCAGAGTTAATCATTCAATCTTCGATTTTACCCAAAGCCAAAAGGGCCTATCAAAAGGACATCAGAGTCAATCATTCAATCTTCGATTTTACCCAAAGCCAAAAGGGCCTATCAAAAGGACATCAGAGTCAATCATTCAATCTTCGATTTTACCCAAAGCCAAAAGGGTCTATCAAAAGGACATCAGAGTCAATCATTCAATCTTCGATTTTACCCAAAGCCAAAAGGGCCTATCAAAAGGACATCGGAGTTAATCATTCAATCTTCGATTTTACCCAAAGCCAAAAGGGTCTATCAAAAGGACATCAGAGTCACTCATTCAATCTTCGATTTTACCCAAAGCCAAAAGGGCCAATCAAAAGGACATCAGAGTTAATCATTCAATCTTCGATTTTACCCAAAGCCAAAAGGGCCCATCAAAAGGACATCAGAGTCAATCATTCAATCTTCGATTTTACCCAAAGCCAAAAGGGCCCATCAAAAGGACATCAGAGTCAATCATTCAATCTTCGATTTTACCCAAAGCCAAAAGGGCCTATCAAAAGGACATCAGAGTCAATCATTCAATCTTCGATTTTACCCAAAGCCAAAAGGGCCTATCAAAAGGACATCAGTCAATCAGTCAAACTTCTTTATCTCCTACAATTGGGCATCTGTCGGGATAGCTTATCTTTACCAGCTTATTTGGAGGTCCTTACATTTTTACAAGCTGCGACCGCATTGATGATCTTTCCAACCTCTAAGAGTTATTGAGAATTAATTTCAGAACCTCCTTCATTAAAATATTATATAAGGATATCCATCCTGCCTGGTACCTGTCAGGTTCCTTCCAGTTCAGTCTCATTGATGTCACTAGTTACGCGCTAAAGACACAAGGGGTTGGGATTAATTGAATTTCTCATTTATTTAAATGTGTGCCACGAAATAATCATTGGTAATTAATTGTCATATGCATTTTATCAGAATAAATTTCGTGAGCAATACTGTCCAGTGTCTCCCCCAAATGGTAATATTAATGCTACTTTAACCTACAAAATATTCCGAGATATTAAACAAACCTGTAAATAAACCCAGAGAGAAAACCACCAAACAGAAACGATACACAAAGGGAACAGAAGTCAAACTGATAATTCATGCAAGCAAAAAGAAATCAGAAACGCAATATAGCAGGAGAGATGCCAGATGTCGCCAATAAAAAGTGCCCCATTAAATTCTACCAAATCATCCCCCCGCCACACACACACACACTATCCACCTATGAGATTTACAATAAATACATATTTTAAGATCTTCTAGCGTATTTATTTCATGAAAAGGTTAAAATCACATTTTATAACCGTCACTATAATTATGTCAAGTATAGCATCCCTCAAGGTCAAATCCCTTTTTGTGCGAATCATCATAATTGTACCAATTTACTCCCTGACTGCGCCACTGTGCCCTCCCTACCTCAACACTTGGGCGAGAGCGTTGAGATCCTATCATCCTTTTCCTTTTTTCATTGTGTACTTTTATGTTCATTGTGGATTTTGCTACAAAAGGTACAAATGGCACCAGGTTGAAGAGGTTCTTAAGATCCTTGCATTCGGTGAATATTTTGTTCCACTTCTAAATCACTGTCATATCCTGGTCCCTGTTTGGCAACATAATTCATGATGAGAATTCATCATGGAGCCCATTAACTGATAACACATCCTGTAGATTCAGTTTTTCCACACAGTCTATTAGAGATTTAAAAACTAGTTCACCATTCAAGGTCAGGCCTTTCAGAACACAAAATGTACTACTAGAAGAGAGGTCGACCCAGTTTACCAGGTAGGTAGTAGCTCTTTTGAAGCAATTGTGGAAATTTGGGGAAGTTTCCTTCTCTTTGTCACTCAAATTAGCAAGAGCACGCTGTGTTTGATATCCAAAGAGGCCATCTGTGGAATTCCTGTTCAGTTTGTCATAAAGACACTTGGAAATATCATACAGTTCAGGCAAAGATGTATTTTTCAAAACTTCACTAGTATATTGTATTTTTCTAAGTAATATTGTTGTAAATTGTCATTATTTTCCTCCAAATATTGAAAATACAGGACAAAAGTCGTCCCGGGAAGGGTCAATACGGGACGCGGGACAAATGGTATAAATCCGGGACAATCCCGCAAAATACGAAACGTCTTGCCACCCTGGGTGAAAGATGGTATCAACTATTTCAAAAATACCATCCATCAACTGGTTTGGTATGACCCGCCCACACCCACAACTCTCCCCAGACACCGTATCCTTGGCGGCACTGGTACACGGAACCTGGGACGGGACCCAATCACCTGACCTGAAAACTTTGGCACTCGCTTAGACTGGACCTCGGGGTTGGCACTCATCCACTAAGGAATTCAAAGTTTGATTGGAGAGCGGGGACGGTGCGTATCATCGCTCAAAGAATACACATACACACACCTGCCGCCATTTGCAAGTTAATTAAGACAAGACTACACATATCTCGGCGCAATTGGTTTTCCCTCGCTTCATGGGCGAAGTGCTCGACCGGATAATGAAATGTGCATAAAGATCAGAATATCAATCCCTGGCAAGCCTTTGTCAACGGTGGACTAGACCCACCCACTGGGTAATAAAATACACATAACAATCCTAATGTCAATGGCTGGCGAACCCGAATGCTCCAGGGACCTCTCTTTGGTGGACGGGGAGATGAGGGGGTGGGCACCCCTTCCGCGTTAGGGGTCTGTGGATATGAGTACCCCAATTAGGGGCAGTAGTACCCCATCGGAACAACGGAGAGAGTGGGTATATGTTGCGCGGTGAAGACGGAGAAGGAAAGATAGCGGTGTTGATTTATAATGCCCGTGAAGACGGAGGGAAAGATAGCTATGTTTTGATTCCTCATGCGCATGATGATGCGTATGGAGCTGCCCACCAGCGCGGCGATACGCATCAGCGTATCCGCCCAATGGGCGGCCAGCGCTGTAGACACTAGGATAACGAGAAGTCAACCGCTACTCTGCGCTATGGCCCTTGTCGAACTAGGCTACATAGGAGATATATGGGGAGCTCTGCGCCGCAGCGTCCCCTCCAATCCTTCGTTCCCCTTCTTGTTCGTCTCACATGACGCAAACATCTTTGATTTCCCTCTTTGTAAGAGACGTCCATCTCTCCCTCCATAGGGGTCATCCTCGGGTAGAATGCCCCCCTCCCCATCACAACCCTCCTTTATGTACACCTTAAACACACAATGTCATCCCATTCAAAGCTTTGTGCCGCAATGTTAATAATTTGCTTTGGATAATGAAATCTACACAAAGAACAGGATGACCTAATAATGAGGGAAATATCCCCTATTGAGGGAGCTTAATCCAAGGCAAAGGTGTGGAGGAGTCTTGTGTGTTGACCATTCAAACGGACGCCGTTTATTGCTCCCTAGCCCCCTCCCCCTGTTGAGCGGAGTTGGCTGGCCTAGGGTATGGGCGGATCTGGGGCTTTTCAACCCTGAGATGTGTGGGGGGGGGAGGTTCTCCCTGTGTAGACTGTCAAATCTGTTACCTGTAGGAGCGCCACACCCTCCCATCCTGAAGTGCTGACGCCTTCTCCCCCCACACTTTTCTTTATTTTCTCTATCTACAAGAGGGGGGATGGCGTAGCCGGGGCTAATACCCATGCTACAAATGGAGAGTAGCAAGCCCCCCCCTCCCTGTTCCGAATGCCCCTATGGATGTTGCCTTGTGTAGACTGCTACGCCCGGCATCCAAACGAACCGCACATCCTCGCGTCCCGATACCAAATCGGGAAGACTTGGCTCATTCGGTTGAATTGAACTGTCTAGGACTAGGGGGCTGGGGGGGGGGGCTGGTTGTTCCCCCTTTTCGGTACCCACTTTTCTGTACGAATAATGAACTCCTCTTTATCTTATGTAGGTTTAAATACCTGACCAGGGCTCTCATCCCTTGGCAAATTGGCTTACACTACCGGACTACCTCGCCCAACCTTGGTGCTGGTAAAACCTCGACGCCCTACCTGTGAGTGGTGGAGGCGCCTCTCCTCCAACCATTTATCACCAAGTGGTAATAGGTCATCGGAAGAAATTACAGGTTCGTTTATATCTCTCTGTATGTCCACCCTATATCCAGAGAGTGGGTGTGCCGCTTGGCAGCCATGAGAAGACAGCTTAACGTTTTTATGCATCTGCAGAACATTTAGATATTTGTTCACTCTAACAGGGTGTCTACTAGGTCCTCTAAGTCCTCTAAAAGGCCTTTAAGTACCCTAGGTCTTATAAAAGTTCTCTAAAAATGAAAGATTTTTGTGGACAAAGATTAGATACGTTCTATTCAAACTATATTTCTTCAGAAAAATACAAAGAATTGCAAAAAATGGTCAAGTTAGCGATATCTCCCGGTAAGACAGAAGCCAAAAGAGGCTTCTCAATCAATAGTACTTACTAGAAGATAACGAGTAAGATATCAATTATCTCACCAAGGCTTGTTATCAAGCTTCTAGAAGAAGACAAGAATACTTAGAAAACTTAAAGAAGATGAATCTAGAAGAAAAGAAAATAAAGAAAAGACAAAAAAGGAAAATGTTTAGAAATTCAAAATTTAGGGGAAAAAAGATATTGGATGAAACAACTTCAGTAGTTGTATCAATGGACAGTCAAATAAACTCTTTACTGAATTAGCATTATTGTAATTTTAGTAATTTTATATTATCCTTGTAACTGTATTTATTTTTTTTAGAATAATAATCATCATCATCATCATCATCACTAACTCTATAATTTAAGAAGGAGATTTTTTTGAGTATTTGAATAATAATTTCATCTTAGTTTGGTTATGACTTATGTTTTTTTTATCATAGTTCAGAAATAAATATAAGTATCGAAATTTTGTGAATTTTTTAAAACCCAAAGAATTACAAATGGTGAAGTTCAGAAAATTATTTTTTATATATCTTCTATAACTATATTTTAGCAACGTGATATTTTGAAAGGGGGAAAATTTAGTTTAGAGTTCCTTTTTAAAATTATTATAATTGGCAAAGTTCAGAAAATTTAAAAAAATTTAACCATGGCTGCTCTTTTTTAGATTTTAAATTTTAATCTTAGGAGCGAAGCCCAAGCTCCCTCCTTAGGGGGGAGTGGCGAAACCCTAAAGGATCTTTGGGTCTAAATTTTCCACCGATCTTCACTACTTTCTAGGTGATGTGGCCTCGTTGCTATTGCGCTATAAAGTTCGAGATGAAAATCCTCCTCTGGGCTGCATTCCTGATGGTGTTTTCCCGATATTTGCTCCTAGAATGTGGAATGCACTGCCTGGTGCTATAAATTACTTCCCTTCCTCCTTTATTTATGTCCTTGAAGGCAGTCGCCAGATAGGCGCTGTAAAAAATCCCCCTCACCCTCATTGGTGTTTTGAAACCTGACTCGAAGCTCCCCCCCCCCCTATTAATGCTTTGAAACCTGCCTCGACCCCCCCCCCCTCCGGCTCCACCCCTTCTGGTTTGTAAGGACAGCCATACATAAACGTATTTATATTGAATTGAAAGATGGGGTGTTAAAGAGAGAATCGCCCCCCCCCCCTCAGTTGAACATAATTAAACCACATAAAATGAGGTTAGTCGACGGATGATATCATGACTGTTCGACTTCACTGATATATGTCTCATACAGTGCGTTTAAGTGATAAAATGCCTATTAATTGAAAATTGATGTGCGCGCGCTTTCATATGTACGTGTTAAGACGTAAAGTGCGTGCGAGTCCATGTGTGGGTGTGTGCATAGAAACGCAGTGCAACATGCAATGTTCAAGAGTAATAAACTGCACTTCTTATCACGTGACGTCATTAAATTAGATTTAAGTGAAGAGGCCCCAACGGGGATTATCTTCTTAACGAACCCAGCAGCAACCTTTTCTTAGTGAGGGCCAGATGAGACTTTGGGAGCAGGCCGGAGTGACAAACGAAACCCCCAAAGTGACCATATATAGACTAGAATACATTATACAAGAATTTTATTGAACTAGTAGACTCGCTCGCGACTAAAAACATGAAGAAGTGTTTCAATGTCCGGCTCGAGGTGGCGGTCCGAAAGTTGGGAGCGAAGGAGTGAGACTTAGTGTAATTCACTTTTGAGAAGAACTGTTCGCAACAGTAGGTGCTGCCAAACATGGCCACGATGCGTTGAACATGCGCAATGTATTTTGTAAAATTACTAGAAGGGAGGACGAGCTCGCGGAAGAAGGACAGCGGAGAAGAGGTGCGGAACTTCCGCCTTCAGTTCACCATTACAATGTATCTCCACCAACTCCATCTGCAGAGAGGCAAGGGCATAGTACACAGGGAAGTCAAAAGGGGCCGTGGAAAGCTTGAGACAGATGCTGTTTGGCAGAATATATATATATTTTTTTTTGGGGGGGAGGCAATATTAAAGCCGAGCAAGGTGGCGGACCAGACGCTAGGCCTTCGAAAAATTTAGTAGTCATTTATTTCCGTAGTTTCCTTCGCTTTAGACACCCTAGCCTACGCATACTCGTAGCTTTGTTTAAATCAACCGAATTTCTGTATATAGAGACCACTTAGCCTACGCATACCGCTAAATAAATCAATTGAATTTCCGTCGCTATAGACACCATAGCCTAAGCATTGTTTTGTTTAAAATCAACCGAATTTCCGTTATCATAGAGACGACTTAGGCTATGCATAGCGTTAACATAACATAACATAATTTCACAGATGACAAAAGCCACAAGGGCTTATCAAAGGTCATCAGTATCCATCAAATCCCACCCACATAATGCATCCATAGGATTTTGTCAGATCATGCATCTAAAATTTAAACAATCCATAGGATTATGTCCGACCATGCATCTACAATAAATAATTTAAAGCCTCCATAGGAGTCTGTCAAAAACAAAATCAAAGTCCCCAAAATATACAATAAAAAGAAACTGCATCCACAGGAATGAGTCACCACAGGAATGAGTCAAGAAACATACCCCCATACCAAAAAGTAAGAAGTTAACCCTCCATCTCCATATAATTATATAAATCAACTGAATTTTTGCAGCCACAGACCTAATTGCATATCAGCGCTTATTCACCGGATAAAACTTGTATACAATTTTTTAGTTAATCCTTAAAACCCATGATTTTATAGTATCCTACATGACATTCAAAAATATCTTTGCAAGTTGCAAACTTATAAGTAGAGCCATTTTTTTTTAATTCGTAGCCATTATTTACAGTGTTGCCAAGTCATTGCTTCTGCATGAGCAAAAGGGATTTATTTATGTTCGTGATAAAACGGGCTCAATTTGAAGAGGTGCGTGTCTTCCCTGTATCTAGTGATACAAGTAGGCTTCTGTTTTAGGATTCGAACCTATGTACCTTTCATACATCCTCACTTCGCCCAAATTTGCTACTTTCTCTAAGATTCTTGAGCATTTTGGATAATGTGGGAGCATCTGACATGATGGACATCATTTTCAGGAGTGAATTCTCGAATTATAAGTAATAGAGTTCCATCTCGGTCGTGATAACACTTGTTGGGGAGGGGGGGGTCACATTTAATTGGCTTAACAAGACCCCCTCACATTATCTGATTAATTAATGCACGGCGCATCATTAGACTGTTGTTGGTGGGGAGTCTAGATGTTGACGACGTTTTGTTACAATTATTTGTTCTTGGTATGGGTGTTATCGGGAATTGAGAGGGACAGCTTCCTGTAGGAGGAGGAGGAGGAGGAGGGGGTGCGGGGGGCAGTCCTATTTGTAAAATTAATTCGATAGGGTTTTACTTACTCCCGCGTATCTACAGGCTATAGCAACCGTGAACTCACTCCCAATAGGGACGCCATCTGGCGAGTAACCCCTGCCAACAGCAGCGGACAGGGAAGAAGAAAAATAAGGAGAAGAAGGAGAACTTTGCTCCAGTCACGTAAGAAATAAAGAATAAGGAACTAACCAGTTTTAAAAAATATGACCACAAACTGTTTTAGCAAAGGCAGAAAGGACACACCTAAAGGCGTAGGATTTACCGCACGCCGATGCATATCAGCATTCATAACAGCACTTATAGGAATATCTATTAAATTAATCAAATCAGTAATTGAAATATAAAATAGGTATTCCCTTATAATAATCCAAGCCTACGGACATCTAACACCTCGGGCAAATGAAGAAGTTAACTTTTCTGCAACACTCAAGAATGTTCTTACCCAACAAAACCGCTCCTTTAAGATGATCATTGGGGGATTTTAATGCAAATGTTGGTAAACAAATGTACGATCGTAAAATTCAGTGTAGACGAGCAATGAATGAACTTAGAAAAAGATTAGCAGAATTAGCAGAGATAACGAAACTTTACCTAACTCCTACCAAACAGACAGAGCAGAAGATGAACATGGATGAGACAAGAGATGAGATCAATTGCATACTCTTGAACAGGAACTATTTTACTTAAGACATATCAATTATCATCTCTTTCAACGGAGGTAGCGGCCGCGAATCAAGGGAAAGATTAAAATAGTTCTCTAACAGGACAGAGAAACTTATAACAAAGGAAACTCAGTGAAACTTGACACAAGTAAAATAAATACCTTTCAAGAACTTAATGATCAAGTGATAGAAAAGATAACTTTAATAATAATATGACAAATCTATTTTATATTGATAATTTTGGCAAATATCAACACGACAAGCTTATTTAAGACAAAAATAACAAAAGCTACTAAAATACATTTAGATAGAAAGCGAAAGATGAGACGGGATAGAACAATTAGGGGAAACATCAAACATCTTGATGCCAACAAGCTTATAAAAAACAAATCAGGATAGAATATACAACATATAATACACTTTTAGTAAAAATAAACTATTAAGAAATAAAAAAAATCACTTGAACGCTAATAAAAAAATTTCAACGTAAGAATGAAAATAAATACTTAAAAATACTAAGTTTGCCAGCCGACCTGGCACATATCACTCTCTCTCTTCATTACACATACTTCTATATGTTTTTCTCTAACTATCACCACACCAATTTTATCTTTAAACATCATTGATCATTGCCACTATAGGGGGAAGCTTGCGCTTCGCTACTAAGATTAAAATTTAAAATCTAAAAAGAAGCAGCCATGGTTAAATTTTTATAAATTTTATGAACTTCGCCAATTATAATAATTTTAAAAAGGAACTAAACTAAATTTCTCCCCTCTCAAAATATAGAGTTATAGAAGAAGAAGATATATAAAAATAAATTTTCTGAACTTCACCATTTATAATTCTTTGGGTTTTAAAAATTTCACAAAATTTCGATACTTATATTTATTTCTGAACTTCACCATTTTGTTTTTGATATAAAAGAATTATTAGAAATAATGATGATGATGATGATGATAAAGTTAGTTGGATCTTTAAGTTGACTTGGGGGTGGGGGTGGGGGGGCTGAGTGGAACTATACTTGTGAACCCCCCCTCCCCAAATTTGTATAATATTTCGAAAAGTTTCATTTGATAAGTCTGTGACAGCTGCAAATATTCATGTACCATAAATTTGAAACAAAATTTATGTCATTTTAGGTAACTAGTTAATATTGTTCATGAAAATAGCTGCTATTCATGCCTTCGTCACCTCACGCTTAGACTACTGCAATTCTTTTCTAAGTCATAACCAAACTAAGATGAAATTATTATTCAAATACTCAAAAAAATCTCCTTCTTAAATTATAGAGTTACTGATAATAAAGGGTGCAAAATACCAAATGATGAAAAAACCATTGAAAGAATTTAATAATTCTATCAGGAACTGTATAATAGTAATGACTATCATACACCAAATAAAATAAGAAGGAAATCCCAAAGGACAAAATTTTGCATCCACTTAAGAGCATGATAAATGGTAAAGTGCATGGGGAGGATATGGTAACAATTGATCATCTAAAGCCTTGATGGAGATGTCTTGCTGAAATGATAGTCTGGTTAAATAAATCGTTTATAGGAGTGGAAGGCTCTTCTGTCATGGACCAACCATTCCGCTGTACTTTATTTTAAAAGATGCGACAGAGAAGGCTTAAAGAATTACAGGCCAATAAGTCTCTTATCAGGAACTTGCAGCAGACTACTCACCAGGCAAACACTAACCCTACGACCACACACAATTAACCACGAGAATAGGAAGGCTTCACTACTAACGAGAGTACTTCTGATTATGCACAGGCTGTTGAGCAAATATTGCAGACGGAAAATGAAGAAAAAATACCTTTTTAGATGACATTACTATAGAAACAGTGAACTAATACAGCATAGATTGATATCCTCTCATACATATGAGAGCAATACAGAAAGTGGGAATTAGCAAATTCTACATTGACATACTCTTAGATATGAGAGCACTACAGAAAGTGGGAATTAGCAAGCCCTACATTGACATACTCTTAGATATAAGAGCACTACAGAAAGTGGGAATTAACAAGCCCTACATTGACATACTTACTTATTAGGTTGCAAACAAAGTTCCCGCATAAACTGTTTAAAGTTTAATTATATATAAATTTATTTACAAAGTTTATTTATTTATATATTTATACAGGGTGTAAGAGTAGTTAATGTGTAGTGGCCTAGTCTTTCCTTGGCTTCGCTTGAAAGTGCATAGTGATCTTAGGCTTAGGTAGATGCCGTATCGCCATAGGGTATTATAGGCCTTCTACAGATCGCAAAACACAATGGCGTAGTGCTGTCTACGAAGGAAAGTCTTGTAGACGTCATTTTCCAGTCTGAGCAGAGCATCCAAAGTGGAGTGGAACTTTCGGGAACCGCACTGTGCGAATTCTTCTGATTCGCTTCCATACTTCTGTTAAAAAGGTCTTCCCGTTAAGTGAAGACACGTATGCACACCAGGAAGGGCGGCGGGCGTGCTTCGAAACATACCGGAACCTAGCCCTAGCTCGACGAAATTCACCAACAGTGAAATTGTTCGGGTGGCGCTTATAGCGTATGTAGGCTTCAGTTTGAAGGTCGTCTCACACTCGGCTGACCTCTACGGTGGCGCTCGGCGTCCAAAACTGCCAGACTTTCTAGGAATAGTAGTTAGGCCCAAGGCGATGAGGTTGCCAAGAAAGAACTCATCAGCCTCATTTCCTAAACTAAACTCCTCGACTGAGATACATAAATCAGTCATTTCCTGAAATGCTGACCCTCCACGCCCGCAACAAGCACCACCGGGGCTGGCTCTCAAGCGTCAGCGGCTCAGAAAATGATATTTGAATGGGAAAGTGATAACTACCATGGAGGTCATCGACCACCCCCAACCCCAAATCAGGCTGTGCATCAAGAGAGCACAAATATAGATCGAGGCAGGAAAATGGAGCGGTTCTCGGGTGGCGATGCGTAAACTAATCCACATTTAGGACACCTATATCCTGCTCATTGATCAGGTCAGCAAAGACTTGACCCCTGGGATTAATCGAGTAGTCTCCACAGAGGGGTGTCTACCGTTCAGATCTCCGAGCAAGAGAAAGGGCCTCGGCAACCGTGCCACGACGCGGCGGAAGTCCCCGCGTCGAAGTCGGCTGACAATGGAATGTACGCGGAAATTACAGTATATCTCCTATCCAGGTGCAGCTGCACAGCTACTGCCTAAAAGGAGCAATCTAAAGTAATGGGAAGAACGGAGACATCGTGCCGAGTGTAATTCGCGCATCCTCAACCCGGCCTCCATCCCGTGGTGGTGGGGTCGTAAAACCCAGCATCGTTTCCTGCAAACAGATAACTAACGGGGAACGGGAGGAGACTTTGCCTCCGCATTTCCTCTCAATTAGCCCGGAGTCCACGGCAATTACATTGAAGCAATATGCCATCCAGGCCTAGATCGGAGGAAATGCAGGCGCCATCTTCGAAGAGAAGACCCTCCCAAGAATGGCTATACGGTTCCCGGAGGCAGAACTCCTGGCGCTGTTGGCTGGACAATGCGCTGAATGTGCTCTCAGCTTCGAGGAGTTATCGGGGGAGGTTGAGCTCGCCACGCGAGTCTTTTCCTCCCTTCGCCTTGAATCCTTAGGCAGGGGTCCCTCTTTTGGAGGATCTACCGTCTCCGAGACACTCAGCCTACCACTGAGTGTGGGCGAAGGAGCCGAAGCTCCTTTAATGCAGTCCTCCTTTCGGGGGGCAGCTTTAGGAACCCTGGAAGATGGCCTCACGACAAACTTCAGGGGTGTTGCCTCCTGCGAGTCTAACGACTCAGTGGCGACGCGCGGCCCTTTCGCCTTACGGGAAACGGTCACGCTGGGGAAGGGAGGCGGAAACATTCGTTTTAGACAGGGCTGGGTGTGAACGCTTTATGCCTCCAGCTATACCAGGTGAGCCCCCGGGCTGGGTAGAACCTGTAGAAGGGGCGGAAACGGCCGTGCTCGTAGTCCTGGACGGGCCAGGAGCAGATGGTATCTCTCTTAACGTTGAGGCATAAGACGTCCCAGGAAGAGCCTGGCGCGCCAGGACTAAGTCCTTAGCCTCGCGAAATGAGAGACAATCCTGGGCCTGAACGGCCAGGATTTCCTTCACAAGGAGGTACGCACCACATTGCTTTGAAGAAGTGAGGTGCGGCTATCCGCAATTGACACACTTGGCCACACATGATTTGGACTTATTGTGTGCGGCCTTGGAGCAACTTACACAGACTTCGGGTAACCCCGACTTTGCGCGTCTACAGGAGCGGTTATTATGGCCCAAGTGGTGACACTAGTAGCACCTGCACAGAAGTGGCACGAATGCCTTCATGCGGTAGCAATACCAACCAGCGCGCACTAACTCAGGGAGCTTGTCACAGTCGAACGTGACGAAGAGTGTAGGGGTGGGTCTCGATGCCCATCGCTGTTTCCTCATCATACGTTCAACTTTGACCGCTCCATGGTCGGTTAGTTCCAAGGTGATGTCTTCATTGGACTAGTCCACAAGTTACTTCGCATAAACCACTCCTTTAACGAATTTAATGGTAGAGCGCGGCGCCACACTCACCGATGTACCATCAAGTGTCTTAATGTCACTAATCATGGCCGCCTCGGAGGGATTCGATGAATTTAGCAGAAGGGCACCGTCCGACGAGAAACGGGTCACCTTCGGCTCTCTGCCAATCACGATAGATAAAGCACCCCAAAACGGAACTACCTAAAGCGCACTCACATAAAAGAAGCCACAAAAATCCCTAAATCTGTCACTTCCTCCCTCTCGCCAACTAAAAGCCCAGAAGTCAAAGCACCCTAAGAAACAGCTCATCCAGCACAGACCTATATGCTACGAGAGTGAGCTTCTCTCACCTCTCTTCAAGAAACGTATAACGCCACACCCCTTGACACAAGACGCCCATTGTCCGCCATTTAAAGTCGAGAAAACAGCACTATCTAAATTAAACACATCAAAACAAAGTAGAAGTACAAAACCCCCAAAGACATTTGCCTTTCACAAATATCACCACATAGATTACAACCTTCTCCACCAAGATCCACAAATTCAACTACAAAAATAGAAAAATCAGGTATAAACAAGGAACCGGATACCAACAAGAATGCCTCCAGACATACATCCCCACTGTCAATACAGAGTCCACAATGAACAATCCCACCCACTAGCCAGCGAGAAACACTTCTACCAAGTACCTGGAGCAACACAAAACCAAAGCTACAGCGGCCACAGGAACCGCTCGCTATGAAATTTAGCAAGCGAACAAGAAAATACTGAACCCGATAATACCAGGCCCGTCGAAACATACTATAACCGAACCTATACAAAGGCCGGTAGTTCCACCCAACACTGATTCTCCAAAATAGATTTACACATCGAAGAACAAGACAAACAAACTCAAATCCTGCAATGGACTATTCGTGGCCTTCGGGACAACTTTGAATCATTGCCAAAAATAAATAGAGAAAAAGACTCAGTGTGCATTTGAGACTATGCACTCAAACCCGAAACAGCATGTGAATAACAACCGATTCGTCCAAAGGCAACGCCATTTACATTCGACCACACACGCACTACCACTTAGATACACCCTAAAATGCCATAGCCATTCGATTACATTGCCCAGAGCTCATCATAGTATGCTTTGTTTACCTTTTTGCTAACTTGTTCTTAAACCGCCAGAAACTCAAAGCCCTCTTCGAGCAACTACCAGAGCCGTTTTTCATCCTCAGTGACTTCAACGCCAGAAGCCACTACTGGAAAGATACAGGAAACGATGGAATTATTACTAAGCAAATTGAACCGCCTTCGCCCTGACGACAGCCAAACTCCAACCCAAGTCAGAAGCGGATATCTGCTACTTACGACAGAACTACAGAAATCAGCTGGCAAACACATCCCAATGACCAACTACAACACCAGCAGGCGCACTACTCCATGGTGGAACCAACAGTGCCAATACGACAAAAGAAAATGTGATAAAGGTTACATAATCTTCATAATAACTAATACCTTGCAGAATTACATGCAATATAAAATAGCATCTGCCATTGTCGACGGAACCTCAAATAAGCTAAACGAGCATCCTGGAAACAATATGTATCTGAAATTCACAAAAATACCCCCATCCCCCAAATTTGGCGACAAATAAAAAAGATGTGTCACGAAACCGCAGCCCTATTCACATCCCTATCCTTTGCATTAACGGATATCCCATTAGCAATCAAACCGAAGTCGCTAACATAATAGGACATTCCCTTAGTACCATCTCTAATGGATCTAGGAACAAGATATTCTTAGCCCGAAAAACCTGAACAGAATCGACAAATTTTAACTCTTCAACCAACAGAATCCTTGCGTACAACACTGCTTTTTCCCTGAACGAAGTGCAAACATCCCTAGAAAAAAGCCTAAACACAGCCCCTGGAGATGACGAAATCTGGAACCTCATCATACGTAAAATCGACCCAAACGCCTTAGAGCTGCTGTTGGAAATTTACAACCACATCTGGAATAATGGTTCATTTCCGGATGATTGGCGTCAGGCGCTAGTCCTTGCCTTCTTAAAACCTGAAAAAGATCCATCAATCCCAACGAATTATAGACCGATCTCCTTGACACCATGTCTATGCAAAATATTAGAAAGAATGGTCAATGCTAGATTGAAATGGTATCTAGAAACAAACAACCTTCTGTCCTCAAACCAATACGGTTATAGAAAATACCGCGCCACACTAGATCCTTTAACCCACCTTGACCACGACGTCGGCCAAGCATTCAGCGAAGGGAAGTTTGTCACAGCAGTCTTTTTTGACATTGCCAAGACGTATGACACTGTCTGGCGACGTCATATACTCAATAACATACACGAGCTAGGAATCAGAGGTCCACTCGCACTCTTCATCAAAAACTTCCTTAACAATATAAAATTCCAAATGAAGCCCAGTCTACACAATTCAGCCAACACGAAGGGGTATAATAAGGAAGTGTGCTCATCACAATCCTGTTCATAATAACAATCAACAATTTGACTCTCCAAGTACCACCTACCATTAAATGCTCGATATATGTGGACGACTTGGCAATTTGGCTCTCAGGCATCAGCGCAATAGAAGTCTCAAATCGCCTACAAGAAGCAATAGACAAAATGGAGAACTATTCAGCACAACACTACTTCACAATCAACATAGCACGCGCCACACTTCTGAATTTAGTGAAGGAGAAACTGCAACATCGCAAATAAAACTTCACTTTTATTAAAACTTTACTTAAGTCTTTTTACACTGCACATTAACTTTAAAGGACACCCTCTAGAACCCTATTTGCCCTTTGGGAAGCTACAGTACATTGTTTCTAAAAAAAATTGGCAATCTATATTGTGACCTATTTGTGAATTATCATGACCTCTGTACATTATCTTATTGTTGTCCATGATGAATTGCATCTGCAATCTGGTCGACCACTCGCCTATAGTCTGGCCTAGTCTTTTTACAAATTTTCGCAGAGCACTACGTCGAGTTGCTGTGACCACATAGGGTCACACGCCCTTCTACTATGGTCGAACGCCCTGCAATAATTATCATCCAACGTCAGATTGCACCGTGTACCAAACTACTGGGAATCCCTTTGTCACCAAAAAGGATTCGCTTGTGCCGACTGCCTGGTCACCTTGAGTGCGTGCCCATCTACTGACTGAGGGTCATTGGCGCCATAGCCATATTTACAAGGTCAGAAGAGAGCACATCAACATATATAAATAGTGAAACCACTGTACAGGAGCATATAATTTATTCACGAGACTAGTTTCATACCGAAACTAGTACGCTCCTATACAGTGGTATCATATTCATATACCATAACTCACCATTGAGTTCTTTCACTTATATATATATATATATATATATATATATATATATATATATATATATATATATATGATAATTGAACAATAACGTTCAAGTCAATGCAGTTTGTGGTTAAGTATAGGTAATAATAAGAATTCCTTAATCAGCTAGAAAAGTCTCCTGGAGTTAAATGGATTTTGTCACCCACTTAAAAAAAAGTAAATATAAGAGGTAGCGAGAAAATCAACTTAAAATACAGAATATAATATACAACGAAAGGCCTCTCGCCAAAGAATCCATTTAGGAGGATTGGTGGTTTAAGATATTTTAGAAAAATATAGTCTTAAATCTAAAAGCTAGAGGTCACATCAAATCTCATAATACTGATAGGCTATGTTTACCTTAGGCTTTTTTCTCCGGGAAATTTGTAGTACGTTACCTACAAACATTTTCCCTTTACGTGATATAAAGTGTGAACACTGAAGAGGTGCTGATATGAAATTTAAGAGGCAAAATCCTGAAATCACCAGTTATTTACAATTACAAGGAATACCTTATAATCACTCTTTGTGGTGGTTCATTACATAAGGGACACAAACCATTCTTTAAATAATAAAGGTCTACTTTGCAAAACCTATAACAGCGCAACCCAGTTTATTAGGGGAGGGTTGTGATGGATCGCCATCTTCAACGATGGCAATTGATCGACCAATGACGGATCTGGGCCCGACCAGAGACACGAAGGGGTCAGACAGCGCCACATCAGCCTTGCCGCGGGGGCTCGCCATCAGAAATCCAATGTCACCAATTTGTCTTCTCTGGACAGATGTTGAGGGATCCAACTGGAAATGGAAATAGAAGAGTCAGTCATGGTAGTCTTTATTATTCCTTGCACACACATACTCACACGTGCCATGCCTTGAATCTCACTTACATGATATGGGTTGTAGACACGGCCAAGTCGAGTGCACGAATCCTTGATATCACCGAATTCGAAGATCTTGATTCCGTTCCTCCCAGCTTTGAGGCCCACAAGATTGGCCACGATGAAAGTCGGCCCGAGAGGGGGGTTGTCTTGCCGGAAGGTGACGAGCCCCGTCACCGATCCCGAGTTGAAGACTGCCCTCGCAGTCTTTGGGGCACGACTCTTCTGTCAACAAGAGGGGAAGCCCATAGGCATGCGGACCGGAGGTCATGGTAGACGTGGGGTGGAAAGAGGCTCAAATAGGACGAAAGCATGAGGGGAGGGGGGCAGCATTAAACTTTATAGCAGGGTATATTCCTCCAAACTGATCCGTTACCACCAAATAAATCGATAATCTTAAGCTGCATGGATTCTCTAATGGGAATTTGAGAGGATATTTGGAAGAAAAAGAAATCCAGGCGAGCCAGACAAGTATCAGATTCAGTTACTGACAAGATTTTGGTTTAAAATTATTAATTTAAAGAAATTGAGCCTGATAAGGACCACATTATTACACCAGTAATGTAAAGCTTTTCTAGAACAATTGTTGACAAACTTAAGACGTCCATTGAGCACCATTTTCAAAAGAACTCACTGAGGGTTCGGTGGAATTTGTGCTCATGTGGTCCCTCTAATGCGTACGTGACATTGAATATATTCTCATGAAATAAATACTGAAATTTGCATGTCCATAGGTGAGAGCCCTCTGGCGATTCCTTCAAGCTGTCCTAATAAAGTGGTTGCTTTTCCAAAGCATGAACCATACATAGATTTCACCCAAAATTGAGAATCTTACTTGTTCCAGTGTTTATCTTATTCTAAATAGGACCTGCTCCCCTATTTATCAAACTCCTTCACTCCGGTCCGAGTTTCTCTGGTGAAACTCCCTTCGATAATTACACACATGTCGTGGATTTTATAGGTTAATTAAAATCATTCTCGTTGGTCTATACTTCTAATTCTTTGGCTGTGGTTGATATAAATGTTAGAATTATGTATAGAACCGATGGATTTTTCCCCCTCTCCTCAATTCACCCTCCTTTGCCTGTATATTCAGACCTTTGTTTTTCAAATCATTTGTGCTCTTAAGGAGAGCGAGACTTGAGAATCTTCCCTTGAAAGGAGGTTCCGAAAGCGCTCTCAAACCCTATCTTAGGAAAATGTTTTATATAACATTTATTTACGTATCCCAATTTTACTTGATTTTCGATATCAAGTCAAGGTGCGGATTTAGGTATGGGTGGCCGCATTATTTTTTGTTATATATGGTTATTATTGCATTAAGGTGGTGTACCGTGTAATTTAAATGTCCTATTACAATCATTACCAAAAGGTCAGAACGCAATACGTCCAGCACTGTAGGGGTATTGGGAGCAGAGGCGTGGCAACAAATAGTCAAATGTGGCACCCTCCAGAGTAACGTCCTGTCGGAAACCGGTGTGGTGGATCGAATCCACCTTCCGCAATACACGTTCGACTGCCGTTGCAGAAAACTCGCATCCGTAGTCTAGCTTCGAAAGAACAAAGGATCAGCGCCCCAAGGGCTGAACGCCAAGGAGCGACGTATATCCATGACGCGGGTACAAGAGACCCTAAGGCTGTAAATATGAGCCTCCAAGGTGAGGCGTTGGTCAAATACAAGACCAAGGAAACGGTGCGAGAATACCACTCCCAGGCGAACACCATTCAGGAACAAGTCTTGGTCAGGGTGGAGCCATGGATGGCGGCAGAAGTGCACCACCTTAGTCTTGGCCAAGGAAAACAGAAACCTGTGCGCTTCGGCATAGTGAGAGACGCGGTTCAATGCCCGTTGAGAGTCGACGCTCCGGAGTTTGCCTCTGGGCCGCGCCAAAAGAGATCGAAAGTTCGTCCACATAGAGCATGGCAAGAACATCTTCCGACAGGACGCTTCCCTGCGAGACAACCTCTTCTTGCTCTATTTGGCCGGAGAGGGCTCCCCCCACCCGTACGCGGAATCGTCGATTTCACAAAAAATTCAAATATAAAGATTGGGAGGCGTCCCCTCGCCCCATCGTGGGGAGAGTATGCATGATACCGTATCGCTATGCGGTATCATAGGCCTTCTCCAGATCTAAAAACACCGTGGCGTAGTGCGGTCTACGAAGGAAGGTCTCGCAGACGGCATTTTCTAGTCGGAGCAGAGCATCCGACGTGGAGTGGAACTTCCGGAAGCCGCCCCTGTGCAGAAGACAGATGGCTTCCGCTGTTCAGAAAAAAGGCTTAATCTAATATTTTCAAATTTCTCCATCAACTTGCACACGAAGGGGGTTAGAGAGATTGAGCAGAAACTGGCCTGGGTAGAGTGATCTTTCCCCGGTTTGCGAAAAGCGAGCACAGTAGCGATTTGCCAGGAGTCTGGGAGGATACCCTCCACCCAGATTCTGTTGAACAAATCTAACAGAAACGCCATGGTTCGCTCACCCAGCTGTCGATTCATGGCGTAGAGGACATTGTCCGGACCAGAGGCGGTGTCCGCGCACAAAGCGAGAGAAGAATGCAACTCACTCCGAACCAAATGATATTTGGATCGTAAAGGGATCACCACCATGGAGGTCATCGACTACCCCCACCCAAAATCAGGATGAGCATCCGGAGAGCACATAAATAAATCAAGACAGAAACATGAAGCAGTTCGCATGTAGTGATGCGTAAACTCATCCACATTTGGGACACCTATCTGCATCTCGTCGATCAGGTCAGCAATGATCTAACCTATGCGATTGATCGAGTATTCTCCCTAGAGGGGGTTTCTATCGTCTAGACCCTTGAGCAAAGGAAAGGGCCTCGGCAACCGTATTACGACGAGGCGATTGTCCCCTGCGTTGAAGTCGGCTGACGGTGGAATGTACGCAAAAATATAATTATACCTCCTATTCAGGTGCAGCTGCACAGCTACTGCTTGATAGGAGGTGTCTAAAATGAAGAGAAGAACGGAGACATCATGTCGGATGTAAAAGGCGCATCCTCTTGCCCGACGTCGATCCCGTTGTTTTAGAGTCGAAACCCCCTTATACCCCGGGAAGGAGGGCAGAGGGCACGCGCCGAGCAAGGTCTCTTGCAAAAAGATAGCTAAAGGAAAACGGGAGGAGACGACCCTCCGCAGCTCCTCCCAGCCGGCCTGTAGTCCGCGGCAATTCCATTGAGGGAATTTGCCCTCCAGGCTTAGCTCTGAGGAGATGCGGGGACCCTCTTTGAAGAGAAGATCCTCGCGGGGATGGCCGTACACTTCCCGGAGTCAGAATTCCGGGCACTGTTGACCGGACAATGTGCTGAAGGCGCTCTCGCTTTCGAGGACTACACGGAGGAGGTTGGGCTCGCTATGCGAGTCTTTTTCTCTGCCCCGCTTCTAAACACTAGGCAGGCGAGGCTGCTTTGGCGACGGGGGTCCCTCCTTCGGAAGATCTACCGCCTTCGAATCACCCAGCCTAGCACTCGGTGTGGGCCTCGGAGACGAAGCTCCTTTAGTGTTTTCCTCCTTTCGGGATGCAGCTTTACGAACCCCGGAAGATGACCTCACGACCAATTTAAGGAGTGTTGCCTACTGTGAGTCTAATGACTCGGTAGAGGCGCGCAGCTGTTTTGTATTAGGGGAAACGATCTTACTGTCGAATGGAGTGGGACCCCTGGTATTAGCCGGGCCTGGGTCTGAACCCTTTTTTTCCCCAGTTCTACCAGGAGAGCGCACGGTATGGGTAGAACCTGCAGAAAGGTTCCGAATGGGTTGTCGATCTTTATACAAAGTCCTTAGCCTCGCGAAATGAGAGATTATCCGTGGCCTGAACGGCCAGGATTTCCTTCCCAAGGAGATACGCGCCACATTGCTTCGAAGAAGCGGGGTGCGGCTCTCCGCAATTGACACACTTGGCCACACACGATTTGGACTTATCGTGTGCGGTCTTGGAGCAACTTACACAGACTTCGGCTAACCTCGACTTTGAACGTTTACAGGAGCGATTCGTACGACCGAAGCGGTGGCAGTAGTAGCGCCTGCACGGAAGTGGCACGAATGCCTTCACAAAGTAGCGATACCAATCGGCACGCAGCGACTCCGGGAGCTTGTCACAGTCGAACGTGACGAAGAGTGTAGGGGTGTGTCTCGAAGCCCCTCCCTGTTTTATCATCACACGTTCTCCCCGACTGCCCCATAGTCGGCCGACTCTAAGGTGATGTCATCTATGGAGTGGTCACGAGTTCCCTCGCATAAACCACGAAGTTCATGGTATTGCCGCTTCACACTCACCGGCGTGCCATCAAGTGTCCGAAGGTCACTAATCATGGCCGCCTCGGACGGATTCGACGCATTCGTCAAAAGGCTTCCGTCCAAGAAACGAGACACGTTGCCCAACTTGCTGTCATCATTGGACGGAATAACGAGGAAGCGTTTGAAGCCAGCGGGATCAAAAACACCAGGTAACCTCTCAATGAAAGGCCCCACATAATCGAGGAACCGCTCTGCGCACTTGTAATTTTTGTCTTAGTGACTTCCCACACAGGGGAGCAACTGGACCGGACGTGCCGATCTTGGCTTGGTCGCTTACCTAAACGGCAGCGGACCCGTCTGTCCCCGCGGACCCCGCGGAGGGAGAGGAGCTCTTAGTCTTTTCTGTCCTACAATTTCCTTTCTATTTAGGAGAGGAAAGTGGGGAATGAACTCGCTTTTCTCTTCTACCAGAAGGAGCCCCTAGGCCAGATGGACCGGCATTAGCAAGATCCTTCTCTGAAATGGAGAAGATCTTGGCTGTCACGATGGCACCAGACACAGGGGCGGACTCGGGTTCCGTGCTTGGCACTGAGCCCGAGTTCGACCTCATGGAAGATACTACCGTTTGGGTCATTTCAGAGACCTTGTCTATTTTGAGGAGGGGGTCCATGTGGCTATCCCCCCCCCCCACTCCAACACATCACATATCCTCTTCGAGGTACCTTTTGTCCTGTCTTGGGCTAGCGAACCGGAATCCGTCGGGCAAGAAAACGGGGTTGTTAAAAACCCACCACCCAAAACCGTAGCTCAGGGGTGAGGGGTGTTGTCCTATCCCCCCTCAGCCCTGATCCGGGATGGTTGGGTGAGAGGAAGCTGGTCGGTCTCCAACATGTGAAATTAGAGGCCGACTAGAGAAATTTATGTGAGAGGTTGCAGGGAAACTGCGGTGGCAGGGTAAGAAGGCAAGGTGTCAGAAAGAAGAGGATAAGCTGGGGCCGGACGTTGCGCTGAGTCCCGTCAGCCCGGCGGTGAGACCGTATGGGAAGTATCTTGCCGCCAATACCGCATTGAAAAGATTCAACAGCCTGGTATTCATCCTCCCAAAGTCCTCTTTTAAGTGCCTTATTTGACTTAAGCCTGGAGTTTTCTGCTTGAATCCGTGGGTCGGGGTGTCAAGTTTTTCCTATGTGATCGCCATGCCTTCCAAGGCGCACTTCCGCAATCTGTTGAGGGTTGTCGTTCTTTGCGTGGTGAATTTCTTGTACTGCCTCTCCTTGTGCTCCAGAACTCTGTTCTTAAAACCAAAGTGAAAGTTGTTTTTTTTTCTCTTCGTCACAGATTAGGAAAACGTCACCTCAGACTTTCTCTTGTGGGGTTCTGAGCAGCTTTCGAGGTGCACTATGATGGAGTTGGCATTCGGTGTTGTTTGCCCTCTCAGCTTATTGCTGATGTTCTAGAAGCTTCTGGGGTTATTATCAATATCCGGATTATCCATTGCACGGTCCCCCTTTTCCTTGATCTCCTGCAACAGCGCGGCGTTCACTTGTCGTCTGGGCTGCTGGCAGGGCCGGTTTAAGGAGCTGCGGGGGGGCCGTAGCACAAGGAGCAGTTGTACCCGTATATATATATATATATATATATATATATATATATATAATGTATCTCACCCTCACCCTCCATTTTCCTTTGCAGAGAGGGAAAAAATTATCTGAGGAATTTAAAAGAACTTCTTATATGGTTGGGAGGACTCAACTGAATAAAAAGGGTTTTATTTTGTACCCTCTTTATTCCTTTATAAAGAACCACACCAGGCATACTAGTAGCTTAGCCAGTAGACTATTTGTGCTGCCTTGGAGAATCTTGGAACCATTTGATGAACTGAGTGCACGCCAACCAGTTACGTAGCTCACAATGTGAGCCGCGTGACTACAGTCAGTGAAGGAAGTACACATTTAAGAATCCATCGCCAGGACCTTCATTCAGGCTATTCAATTTATATGTTTATTTCTGCTGCACCCAAAAGGTCCGGACTCGGACCTCCGGCTGCCAGTTTAGTACCCCTGGACTATACGGTGTACTACTATAACATAATGCCAGACCTATTTTACTATGCAGTATGCTCTTTTGGTTTTCTATATTTTCTTATATATAGAAATATAATAATATTATAAAAAAATCAGGAAAATGAATAATTATTTTGTCTCGGCCTTCTGTGCCTAAGGGCAAAAACCTAATTATTACTAATTTTTTGCATCCCCGCGGGGCCCCCTTGAAGTGCGGGGCCGGTACCACGTGCTACATGTGCTACTAGGCTAAACCGGCACTGGCTGCTGGACCAGCCTGAAGTCCATTAAGCTTATGTGTCCAGTTGCTCGTATACTGGCGAAAATCTGCTGGAACCTCTGCCGCAAAGTATTTTCCCTGTTGCGAGTGGATGGTTATGGGGTCGGTAGCTACCGCGAGCGATGACTATGGGAATATGGTCACTATACGTGAGGGGGCCTTGCTGTATACCAGGGGAAGTTGGGGTTGGTAAGCACGATAACCGGCTTTGTGGCTGACCCTGGGTACATGAGCGTCGGGAAGACTGGTCCTAGCCTTTCCGTTGCTCTGTCATGTAGGAGGTCAAGGTTCTTTCCTCGTCTGTCCACTCGAGCGTAGCCAGCTTTCCTCGTCTTGGTATTGAGGTCACCGGCGAAGATGACTGGGAGATTTTTTCCGAACAGGGAAACATATCGTGGATGGGCATGGACCCTCTGCTTGGAGGCTGGTACCTTTCGCCCACTACAATATTTCCCATGCACTGCTTGGGGAAGATCGGCAGAAGTGACCGTAAGCGTCATGCCAATAGGAACTGAGGTCAGAGAGCCTTGTGAGCAAAATCGCCGGCACGCGGTTTGAGGCCTCTTCTTCTTGTCCTTGCCTCCTTTACCGTGGTTTGAAGACTGGCCATTCTTGAAGACTGATCTCTACCGCCTGAGTACTAGATTAATGTACACACCCTCTATAGAGATAATATCACATTCGGAGATAGTCAATTTTTTAAGCATGTGCACTACTGTTAGAGAATAATTAGAACTAAAAAAAGAGAAGCTTTTATTTTAGTGTATAAAATAAAAATATATATTGATCAAGACCACTGTTCAACGTGCACAAGCTAATCCATGACATACAACCACAATGGCAAAGGCACAAACCGCTATTTGTCCCACCACCCGGAGGTTCGGGCATCTCGGGTTAGAAACTCGTGGTCAAAGGGCTAAATAACCTTCAAGATTCATCGAACCCCTTGAATTGTGGTTTATACAAGCTTTGTCACTCTAGTTCACACACTGTCACACAAATGATTGGGTTAATGAAGACGATAATACCAGACGTACCAATCCCATGGACCCCATTCTCACCTGGTCGGTCAGGTAGAGAAGCAGGTTGATAATCTCGGTCTTGCCGTCGGGGTCATCCTTGATGTGGACGGGACCGTGGGCAGCGTTCACGTACAAGGTCGACGGGACGGTGTTGTGAAAGACAACCACGTGCTTGCCAGCCTCCACCACGGGCCTCACGCACCCCAACAGCAACAGTGCCAGCAAGTGCCACCTGCGTCGAAATAGGGGAATGAGGTTACCATGGTTACTGTGGGGCCCTGTCTAATATTCCGACCTCGGCCGAATTGATGGGGGAAGGATCTTTCTCATGATACCCCCCCTCCCCCTCATTGAGCAAATTGGACAGTTGGGGATAGCTGAGTGCCCTTTCCTCCCCCGTCCCCAGATGGTCCGGACGTCCCAGTAACAGTACCGAGCCGAGGACCCTTCGTGACCCAGAGGGGGGAAGGCCTCCCCACCCCCCCTGGTCGGAAGAAGAGTGATATGTGGCGTGTGTGTGAGAAGGGAGGGTAAAGGGAGAGACAGCGGTGGTGTGATTGGATGTGTGAGTGATGACGTGTGCAAGGAACTACTTGCCCTCACGTGATGGGTGGGAGGGGGGCCAGCGCCTTCGCCAATAGGCGTCAGCTCCCTGCATCTACGGAGCTTTGATGTATAGTAATAATAATGGTACTAATAATGATACTAATAATAATAATGATAATAATGCTACTAATAATGTAATAATAATATTAATGATACTACTATTAATAATAATAATGATAAAAATGTTAATACTACTACTAATAATAATAATAATGATACTAATAGTGAAAATTATAATAATAATGCTACTACTACTAATAATAATGACACTACTACAAATAATAATGATAATAATAATGATACTACTAATAATAATGATACTAATATTGTTAATAATAATATTAATGATACTACTACTAATATTAACACTATTAATAATAAAGATAATACTATTAATACTAATAATAATGCTACTACTACTAATAATAATGATACTACTAAAACTAATAATAATAATGGTACCAATAGTGATAATGATAATAATACTAATAATAAGGATAATAATAATATTAATAATAATTTTACTACTACTAATAATAATAATAATTATAATACTACTATTACTACTACTACTACTACTAATAATGATACTACTACTAATAATAATGCTAATACTACTAGTAATAATGATAATAGTACTAGTACTAATAATGATGTTAATAATAATGATCCTACTAATAATAATGCTACTAATAATTATGATAATAATAATAATGATAATAATGCTACTACTACTAATAATAATGATACTACTAATAATATTGGTACTAATAATGATAATAATAATGATATTACTACTACTAATAATAATGTTAATAATAATAATAATGATAATAATGATCTACTACTAATAATGGTACTAATAATGATAATAATAATTATACTACTAATAATAATGTCACTACTAATAATGGTACTAATAATGATAATAATAATTATAATACTAATAATAATGATAATACTACTAATAATAATGATAATGGTACTACTACTAATAATAATGTTAATAATAATAATGTTCCTTCTAATAATAATGATAATAATGCTGCTACTACTACTAACAATAATAATGATACTACTACTAATAATGATGATACTACTCCTAATAATAATGATACTACTAATAATAATTCTGATAATGCTAATAATAATAATGATATTAATAATAATAATGCTACTGATAATGATAATAATTTTACTACTGCAACTAATAATAATAATGATACTGCTACTAATAATGGTACTAATAGTGATAATGATGATAATAATGATATTAATGCTACTACTACTAATAATAATGGTACTAATAATGATAATAATAATAATAATAATTATACTACTAATAATAATGATAATACTACTATTAATAATGATAATAGTACTAATACTAATAATAATGTTAATAATAATGCTACTAATAATGATGATAATAATAATGCTACTGCTACTAATAATAATAATGGTACTAATAATGATAATAATAATAGTGCTACTAATAATGATAATAATAATGATAATAATGCTACTACTACTAACAATAATAATGATACTACTAATAATAATTCTGATAATGCTAATAATAATAATGATACTAATAGTAATAATGATAATAATATTCTGTTGTTGGCTCAGGTGTGGACAATTCCGGCTTTGGCGCGTTGGGTTTGCATCACTACACATGTACACATATATACATACATGATCGCATAGATAAACGTGTACGTCATTTGGAAGTGTGTCGTAACAGAGTCTATCCCACCCTTCCGTCCCCAGCACTGATCTTGCGCACTACTCTGCCCCTTCCTCCTCCTCACCCGGAAAGAACCCGAAGGAGGGGGGCGCTTAAACCGTCAGAGGGGGTGGGGGGCATCTTAAGGGTGTTCGATCGTGACGTCATCAGGAGAATGATGTCACACACTAGGAGGGTCAAGGGCGGGGTTAGACTATTTAGATGTCTGGGTGTATGTACACATAAATGGTGGGTGTGTATGTGTAATTGTGAGCGTTATGTATGTTGATTGGTGCGCATGCCATCTTATACGCGGATTGGTGTGCACACGTTTGTTTGTATGTATATGTACGCGAACATGTAATGGTGTATGTACCTATCTGTGCATGTGTGCATATGCGTGTGTGTGCGTCCTTGACATTGACCCTTGACATGGAAGGCAAAGAACTCCTCCCCCTAGTCCTTCAGTCAGGGCCGTAGTCAAGGGGAGAGGGCGCGGGGCTTTTTCCCCGGGGGTCCTGAGCTTGTCACTTTAATATATATATATATATATATATATATATATATATATATATATATATATATATATATATACAAGGGGTTGGACAAAATAATTGGACCAGTAGAAATTTGACACCAATATTTCAATGGGCCATTTTATATTACGAATATCCATCCCAATTTTTTGTTTTTTATTGTAAATACATAGTTTTATTTATCAATTTTAATGATTAATTATTTGTATTTCTTTTTCACTTTGTGGGTTAGATGTTAAGATGCGTGACTTCAGTGAGTTCGAAAGAGGCCAAATTGTCGGAGCTCGAATTGCTGGAGCTTCTCTCACCAGAACAGCTAAACTCCTTGGTTTTTCGAGAGCTACCACTTCAAGGACCATGACCGAATTCAAGAAGCAGGACAAAACCTCCAGCAGGAGGAGTAATTACGGCAGGACTTCGAAGCCCGCTGAAAGAGACCGACGAGTGTCGAGAGGCATTGTGATGAAAAGTCCCCGGACAATTGCCCCTAAAATGACTGCAGAGTTGAATCAACATCTCACTAGCCCAGTTTCGACCAAAGCTGTTCGCAGTGAGATCAATAAAACCGGATGTCATGGAAGAGCCGCCATCAAGAAACCTCTGCTTACTCATCAGAACATTCAGAAAAGGTTGAACTGGTGTAGAGATCTCAAGGGCTGGTCGAAAGACCCATGGAAGCAAGGAATATTCTCCGACGAGGCCAGTTTTTCTCTTTTCCCCACTGCAGGATGAGTTTATGTGTGGAGGCAGCACGGGGAAGCCTTTAATCGTGACTGCCTTCTTCCTCCAGTGAAGCACGGAGGTGGGTCAGTGATGGTTTGGGCAGCCATATCTTGGAATTCTCTTGGTCCACTCGTTGCCCTGCAGGGAAGGATCAACAGCAACGAATATCTGAGTATTTTGGAAGATCAAGTCCACCCCATGATCCAGACATTATTCCCTGATAGTGAGTGCTTTTTCCAAGATGATAATGACCAATACACACCACTCATGTGGTTAAGAATTGGTATGAAGAGCATAGGATTGAGCTATAACACATGGAGTGGCCTCAACAATCTCCAGATCTTAATATTATTGAGTATTTGTGGTGCGTCTTGGAGTGACAAGTTAGAAGTCGTTACCTTCCACCGTCGTGTCTGAAACAGATTATCGGAGCAGATATTGTAAGAAGAATGGCTCGAAATTCCTCTCCATAAAGTCAGGAAGCTGGATGAATCAATTCGAAGACGCATCGACGCTGTTCAGAAAGCAAAAAGAGGACCAACCCCGTATTAAATAAATATTCATTGAATTTAACACGTTCCAATTATTTTGTCCAACCCTTGTATATATATATATATATATATATATATATATATATATATATATATATATATATATATATATATATATATATATATATACAATTAAAAACAGTGATTTGGAGCATAAAGTTGAATAAAACGGGACTAGTTTCGATATGTAGTTTCCCATATCATCTTCAGCCGTTAACTAAGAGAAATCGACAAGGAAAACTGAAGTATATAATAACGGGGGGCAACTGACCTTAATCTGGAGTTTTAGGTGATTTAAAATATCCTTTAGACTGAGGTTTGATACATAGGGCCCCCATTATGGTGCCCTTCTGACAGATTGAAATTTGTAATTTCTTTGATTAATTCAATGATTTTTCTTTTATTAAAATCGCTACAATGGTCAATTATTTGGGCACTCTGCACATGGATTGTATGATTGGCGTTTTCCACATGGGTTAAAATGCATCGCTTGCTCTATGATTATCCCCCCTATGCTTATATATACCTCCGTTTATTTAATGACCCCCCGGTCTCTCCAAATTGCCCCTCCTTCTATGTAGGAGAGACCGGAAGGTCATTAAATAAACGTATATATGAACATAGGGGGGGGGGGATATTCGTAGGGCAAGCGATGGTCGAAACTAGTCTCGTTTTATTCAATTTTAAGCTCCAAAACAGTTTTTTATTCGAGGAGTTAAAAAATAGAGGAATTGCAACATTTAAAATGCATCCCATTCAGCACATGCGCGGATCCATGCGAAGGGCTAGGGGGCTGAAGTCCCTTCAAATTTCAGAACCATTTATGTTTATATTTCTTTTCTAAGCGATACATGTATTCTTCTATTCAGAAACTATGTAATAATATAGAATATATAAAGCTTTTTAAACCGTTGCGATCGAATGTATCTTATATGATACATGTCTAAAATGGAAGTAAATGTCACAAATAATGAACAAATTCAGTTTTCGACCTCAACTGACCTCAAAAAGCTATAATCCATAATTTTCTGACCTGTGGATAAAAATTCGGATCGGAGAGGGTTCGTGCTCACTCCTTTATGAGATGCTGTTCTTTATTATCAATACTGTCTATTATAACCCTTATTAATCATCAATGTGTTGTTCCCAACTACTCAAAGGGGGGAATTCAGGTTAGGCCTCCCCAAATTCTTATCCTGGATCCGCCACTGATTCGGCGAACCTTGAAGATAATTGACTACCTTTTCAGCTGCTTAGTAATTAGTGCAATCGAAACCTTAATTCCAAATGCATGTTTTGCTCTCAGGACATTTTCCACTCTTCCAGTTACTGTTGCTGGAGCAGAAGGGTCCTTCGGCGCTTTGGGAAGAGTCAAAAAGGTCCTGAGGTCAACTCTGTGTCAGACTAGACTAAAGAGTTCAGGTGTCTTGGCAATGGAGGATCCTTGGGCAAGGAATCCCAATTTTGATGGTCTCATTTCCCCGTTCACCAGCAGCCGCAAGGCCTCCGAGAATGAATGGAACGCGTGAATCAAATGGAAACAGATCCGCGTTTTGCTTCACAATGGATGAGAGTCTTTGTTATTTTGGATTGGATAAATACATGATACAATTCCTACATGTTTTTTTTCAGCATTAAAGTCAATTAATTATATGAGGCTAAATGCTAATAATTATTAGCATTCATTTTTATATATAATACGAATAAAATGCATAGAAAAGTTGTTTTTTTTTAATTCATAACTTCGAGGCATAGATGAAAGAGATACGAAAGTGGGTACCCGAAAATACCGAAGCCCCGGGAACTCTGGTTCGTTGGCTACGCCCCTGCCTTTAACCCCATCCACGGGGGAGAGAATTGCTCACCCTAGGAGAGTCTAGGTTCCCTCGGCCACTGGGGATTACTCTTGGTTCTTATGAGCCCTCTTCAGGCGTTTCCGGAGGGGGGGGGGTATTGTGTATCTTCGACCGCCTCACCTTTAAACGCCCACCTCACGGTATAAGTTTTGTTAATGGACTCCATTGGATTACTTCGGTCGTCCCTCATTTTCAGAGAAGGAACGGGGACAATGAGTGCCCCACCAGATGGGGTATTCGACCTCACATCTCTTATCCCCCCTAAGCTCTTAGCAGTGCAAAGAGTCTGTCCTCACCTCGGTTCGCGTCAGAACTCCATCCCGAATAAGCAACAAAACAAGTTAATTTCCCTTTGTCTCGCGGAGACTGACTGCCCCCTCAATCAATTCAATTTGTGTATAGAAAGAACAGAGAGGGACTGCTGTAATACGGCAGACGGGTAGTCAGAGAGGAGCGTTGCGGAAAATAATTAAGAAAGGGACAGCGAGAGTAGATAGGTCGGTGGCTATACACCGAAGCGAGGTGTTGTTATGAGGGTGTAGGTTATGTGGTAATTGACTGGGTGAGGGTTGGGGGCAAGTCAGGGGAGGAGGCTGACAGTCCATCCGGAAACGCGTTATTCACGATGCCTTATTGGTTTATGCGAAGAATGGTACGGGCGGCAGGTGTTCGTGGGCCGCGGGATTTCGCGGCGCCATCGCGTACCTTCTTACGTGTAGCGAGGTGTAAAGTGGGTCTGTGGTGAGTTTTCCGAGTTGTTTTGTGAGTCTGGTGTGAGCGTAAGTGTTGAGAGGAGTTAGTTTGTTGTTGTTGTGTTTTGCGTCCATTCTCGAGTACAGCGGCGAACGGCAAGCGCGCTTCAGAGCAGAGTTCTGAATGCGCTGAGCCTTTCGCTTCCAAGTGTCGCTCGCAGCTACGAGCGACAGTGGGGCGAACGTGAGAATGGGACGCACGATTGCTTTGTATAAGTGTAGTTTTAGTTTTTTACTCGCTGGGTAGAACCTACCCAGCGATGCGTTTGTACGTGAGGCTCTTGCTTGTATTATGTTCTGGTGTAAGTTGAACCTGAGGGATTTGTCGAATGTTACCCCCAGGATTTTGGTGCACTGTGTGTATGCGAGCCTTGTTGGGTTTTGGTGGATCATGTCTGGTGTGTGTGAGTAGATTTGTAGGTTGTGCATGAAGTGATCTCTAGCGCCGTAGAGTGTCATCTGTGTCTTCTAAGGATTCGTGGCAATCAGCTATTTGTCCTCGTAGTCTGTCTTCTCGTCAAGTATTCTTTGTGCGTGGAGCGCGATTTCTTCGGGGGCCCGGCCGCTGACGAGAATGGTCTCGTCGTCGGCGTAGGCCACTATGTATGTGTGAACACAGTTTTCTGGTGGGCGTGGGGTGTCATTTGTGAACATAATGTAGAGTGTGGGTGCCAGAACGCTTCCTTGGGGAACGCCTGAGCGTGGTGTGAAGGGTCTTGAAAGGGTGTTGTTGTATCTGATGTGGCAGCGCCGTCCAGTGAGGTAGTGTGAGAGGAGCCTTCTGGTGCAGAGAGGTAACTCCGTGTTGTTGGCGAGTTTCCAACGGAGTCCCTCGTGCCACAAGTTGTCAAAGGCTTTCTCCACGTCCTTACTGACGGAGAGAGTCTTTTGGTGTATCTGTCGTTTCTTCTGTATTCTGTCGTGTACGATGGTCACGGCCGCCTGAGTGGACCTGCCTCTCCTGAACCCGTATTGATGGGGGGAGAACCAGTCCCTCTCTTCCAGGAACTCCCGTAGGTGGCAGTTGACCATTCGTTCGAGTATTTTGCCTAGGTGCTCTAATAGAGCAATAGGCCTGTAATTGTTTGGGTGTTTTGGGTCTTTGTGTTGTTTATGAAGGAGTATATTGTGAGAGACTTTGAATATTTTAGGGAAGTGGCCTGAGGCTAGAGAGGCATTGAATAGATGTGTGAGTGTGGGGTATATGTCTGCGGGGAGGTTATGTATTAGTGTGGCTGGTAGGCCGGAGGGGCCGGGGGCGCGTTTTGGTGTCGATTTTATGTAGTGTTTTGTTTCCTCGACGGTGATTGGAGTGGTAAGTGTGGACGTATAGTCGACCGCCTCCATACGTATAAGGGGGGCAGGCCTCAGCTCGTGAGCATGAGTCCGGCACCATTCCTGAATGTCTTGGAAGTGCTCCTGCGCATGTGGTTTTGGTGGGTTGTGGGTGTGTACTGTGTCCCAATGGGACCTGAATGCGTCGAGGATGTCATTGGTGTCTGTGAGTGTGTGGTTGTTTATTTTCAGTGTTATTGGTTTGAATGGTTCCGTACCCAGCATCCTTTTCACGTGCTGCCAGAAGAAGGAAGGGTCCATGCAACGGGTGTCGTCCGCGATGCGGACGACCTCACGCCACTGCCGGTTGATGTTCTGTTGTCGTGGGCCTCTGGTGTAGTGGTTGTTGTACTGTGTGATAAGTCTTTGTGTGTGTATTGAGAATGTGAAATGTTTTAAGCAGGTGTAGTTTTTGCGTGGTGAGTGTAGATTACGTGCGGTGGTGATGGTGTCTAAGAGTGAGCACCAGTGGTGGTCTATTTGTCCTGGATTGGTGTTCTGCCCCCCTCGACCCCATTCACCTTTATATACCCTCGCTCACCCCTCTTCCCCATCTTCGTCTATCCCCCGGTCCCAGCCGAGTCTGGATGGAGGGGGTCCAAAGCTGATATCATAACAAAGTTAGCAGCGGAAAAAGCATTACTCCAACGTGGTCAGTGTGATAGAGAGTAAATATAGGAGTGAATACAAAGTTTGGTCGGAAATTCGGTTGATTTATATAAGGCTATGCGTAGGCTATGTGGTCCCTATGGCTCCGCAGGGGCCTATTACCCTTGGTATTCGGGGGAGCTGCACGTCCTCCCTGCCTGAGTGCAAACTAGAGAGGCCCCGTCGCAGGGTTGACTTGAACTGTCTGATGAGGCCTAAGAAAGTAGTTGACGCCCCCTCTCACCGCGACTTTACCTTTTATTAGTATTATTAGTTATTATTATTAACATTATTATTGTTATTATCATTATTTAGTATTATTACTTAGTTTTATTTCTATATTATTTATTATTATTATTTATTACTAGTATTTATTATAATTATATATTATTATTATTATTATTATTATTATTTATTAAATTATGTATTATAATTATTGTGTATTATTATTATTGTATTATAATTATTTAGTATTAGAAGTATTAATTATTATTATTAGTAGTAGTATGTTATTATTATTTATTTTATTATTATTACGGCTATCCCCTCAACCTTATCTACCCTCACTTTATACCAGGAGGGGTGTTTCTACCTGGGCAGAGTTCGGTCCTGTGGCCATGGTGCCTCGGTGGACTGCATGCCATCCTGGGATCACCTTAGCACCAGGGTATGATGATACTAGGTGGTCACCCACCCTCCTCGTTAGTGGACCCGCCTATCTCTACCTCTGTTTATTACATACCCGCCTACCCATTTCCACATTTGCTCGAGCCTATCCACAGAGGTTCCGGATGCCCTGTCCATCCTTCGTCCTCTTACTTGTCCTTAGTCGAGTGGTAGTGGATACCGTGAGGTCCGTACCTGCCGCGAAGCCCGAATCCCCCTGGCTAGGGCGAGTATTAGGTACGGGGTGTGCTGGGCCGTCGACTCGGCTCAGTACACGTATAAGGTGGCTACACCAGAACCATCCTCTATGGTTCATGTTCCAGGACAATGTCGCTTGAGTGGTGGGCCGGGGTAGCAAAGCCCATCAACGCTGGACCGGGACCGAGTGTGTGGAAATGATCGCATTCTGGGATCTGGGATCCTATGGAGACTTTTCTCTTAACCTCCCAAGTCATTAAGGAGTCATAGGATCTACTTCCATCAGTTCATTTTCTTATAATATGGGCACGATACAAGGCAATGGGGGGGAATACGCATGGGGATCCGTCTTTAGGTGTGGTATCACCCTTCCTAGGTGGAGAGGAGGCTTACTCCTCTCCTGGGCCTACGGGTGCGGTAGATTTCCCCTCACCCCTTCTCTTGAGGCACCCTCAGGCGACGACTCCATCTACCTACTAGCAGCAATCCCTCCTTTAATATTACGTGGGACTGCCAAGATAGCAGGCAGGCGGCCGAAAATTGACCGATCTTCGTCAGAGCGACTCGATAGGGCTACCCCCCTAAGGGGGGCAAAGGATAGCAACCCGACGGTCCGTTCCCTCTAACGTCCTGGAGTCATGCATCTCTAGTTTACAGGGGGTTAGCATACCTGCCCCCTCTCTTCACCGACTGATGCCGGTTCACCGGTACATGACGAGACGACAAAAGGTACATCGAATGGGATCAGTGATCTCTTGGGGAAGAGGGGGGCACATGGAGACCCACATGAGATGGACATGGTCTCTGAGGTTAGCCAGTCTCAGATGGTAGGGTTTTCCATGGGGTCGAACCTGGGTTCGGTGCCAAGCACGGAACCCGAGTTTGCACCTATGCAAGTTCCTCCTCAGATGGCTCGGGTCCCTGAGACCTCACAAGGAGAGGAGGGGTCTCCTCCCACGACTGGTGCTCCTCTGACAGGCAATACCTTCTTCATTTCAGGGAAGGATCTTACTGAGGCCGGTCCATCTGGCCTAGAGGCTCCTCCGGCAGTGAGAAAAGCAGGTTTACTCCCCACCCTCCTCTCTTAAAAAGAAAAGAAATTCATAAGACCAAAAAGACTAAAGGCTCCTCTCCCCCCGATGGAGCCACGGGGACGGACGGGTTCATTGCTGTTGTGGTAAGCAACCAAGCCAAGATCGGCACGTCTGCCCCGGTACTTCCCTTGGTGGGGAGTCCATGAAGAAGATACAAATTGCAAGTGCGAGAAGCGGAGCCTTGATTACCTCGAGGCCCCTCATTCAGAGGTTACCTGGCGCTTTCGAGCCTGCTGTCCTTAAACGCTTCGGTGCTATTCGCTTCACTGATAGTAGCATATTAGGTAAGGGCAACATGATCCATCAGAAGAGAGGACTAGCTAGCGTGATTGATAGAGAACCGAAGGTGACCCGTTTCTCGGATAGGAGCCTTCTGGCGAATGTGTCGAATCCCTCCGAGTCGGCCATAATTAGTTACCTTCAGACACTAGATGGCACGCCAGTGAGTGTGACGCCGCGCTCTACCATGAACTTCATCAAATGAGTAGTTTATGTGAGGGAACTCGTAAAATACTCCATAGACGACATCACCTCAGAACTGGCCGACCATCGGGCGGTCAAGGTCGGGCGTGTGGTGATGAAAAACAGGAAGGGGCCTCGAGACCAACCACTACACTCTTCGTCACGTTCGACTGACAAGCTCTGTGAGTCGGTGCGTGCCAGTTGGGATCGTGACCGCGTGAAGGCATTCGTGCCACTGCCACCGCTTCGGCCATACTAATCGCTCCTGTAGACGTGCAAAGTTGAGGATACCCGAAGTATGTGTAAGTTACTCAAAGGCTGCACACGATAATTGCAAATCATGTGTGGCGAGGTGTGTCAATTGCGGAGAGCCGCACCCAACTTCTTCGAAGCAATGGGGTTTGTATCTCCTTAGGAAAGAAATCCTGGCCTTACAGGCTCAGGATCGTCTCTCATTTCGCGAGGCTGAGGACTTGGTCCTGCGCGCCCGGCGCTGCCTGGGACGTCCTATGCCTCAATGTTAAAAAGGACACCCTCTGCCCTTGGTCCCTCCAGGCCTATCAGCACGGTCGTTTCCGGGCCCATTCTACCGACCTGGTAGACCTGGTGGCATAAAGGTTTCACACCAAGGCTCAGCTAAAACCAGGGCTTCCCCTCGTTTCCCCAGCGTGGCCATTTCACGTAAGGCGAAACGGCCGCGGGTCTCTACTGAGTCGCTAGACTGACAAGAGGCAATACCCCTGCCACCCGAAAAGACAGCACAAAGGAATTTCGTCTCCTACGCCCACACCGAGTGCTAGACTGGTGAATCGAAGGCGGTGGATCCTCTGAAGAAAGTACCTCCGCCTCCAAAGCCGCCTAGCGCATTGGCCGGCCAAGAGCACCCTGAGCTTGGCCTCTGAGAAGTGTTCGGCCATTCCCGTGATGGTCTTCTCTTTGAAGAGGGCCCCCTTATCTCCTTCGCATCTCCCGGGAACCGCTTCATTTTACTGTTTGAATCTATATTTGTGCTCTCAGGATGCACAGCCTGATTTTTGGTGGGCGTGTAGTCGATGACCTAACCCCGGTGGTGCTTGGCGGGGGTGCGGTAGTCCGCATTTTAGGAAATGACTGATTTCTCTTTTTCAGTCGAGGAGTTTAATTCGGTAGATAAGGCCGTTGAGTTCTTCCCTGGTAACCTTATCCCCGTGGGCCTAACTATTAATGCTAGAACATCTGGCCATTTGAATGCCTCCCGCTTTCGTAGTTGGTACGAGTGTGAGATGGGCCCTCAAATTAAAGCGATATGCTTATATGTGCTATAAAACCCGCCCGAACGACTTCAATGTTGCTGAAATTCGTCGAGCTAGGGCTAGGCTCCGGCATGTTTCAAAGCACGCCCGACGGTCTTTTCGGGGGGCATACGTGTCTTTAATTTACGGGACGACCCCTCTAGCAGAGGTGCGGAATAGTATCAAAACAATTCAGGGCACGGTCTCGCAGGACCCCCTTCCCATTCTCCAGGAGAATAGGACCGTAATATCGGACTCTGAGGCCATGGTGATCTTCATGACCTGTTTCTCCACATTCTCTAGACAGGATGCTGCCCCGTTATCCTCTATTGAACGTCATGATGTTGCAGAAGTCCGCCACATGAACTTTAAACTCCAAAGGCGGAGAACCCTTCAACGACAAGTTTATATGAGTGAGTTGCATTCCGCTGTCGCTTCGTGCGTGGACACCACCCATGGTGCGGACGATGTCCCGTATGCCATGCTTCGGCACCTGGGTGAGCAAAGCATGGCCTTTCTTTTAGATTTGTTCAACATTATCTGGGCAGAGGGTATCCTTCCAGACTCCTGGCGAATCGCTACTGTGCTCGTTTTTCCCAAACCGGTGAGAGATCATTCTATCCAACCCCCTTATCGCCCGATTTCTCTAACCTCCTACGTACACAAATTGATGCAAAAATTTGGAAATGTTAGACTAGCTTTTTTTCTTGATAGCAGAGGCCACCTGTCTTCTGCACAGTGCGGCTTCCGCAATTTGCCTTCCAGGTTGGAATCTCTGCTCCGATTAGAAAAATTCCCTCTGCGAGGTATCCGTTCGTAGACACCACTACGCTACAGTATTTTTTCAAACTGGAGAAAGCATATGATACCGGATGGCAATACAGTATCATGGACACTCTCCACACCATAGGGGCGATATGACGCCTCTCAATCATTATTTGTGAGTTTTAGCTAGATCTTCATTTCCGAACCTTTTTGTCGATACTGGAGAGATGTCACTCGTTCTGCGCAGCACACAGTGCATTATTCACCCCTACGCGCGAGTCAGCGCCTACTCCAGTCGCCAACGGCTCTCAGTGCATCTTAAATCGATCTCGACGGTGCCTATGCCACCGATAGACGCCAGTTATACCATTTAGGGCAGGGCTAGGAAACTCCTTCGAGAGCAAGATGAAGCTCTCGGGCCTGTGGCGCCCCTGGTTCTTCCCAGGACGCAGCCCTGGAGGGTACCACCTTTGACTATTTTTCGCCACACCTCTGCTCCCAAAGCTTCTACAGCGCCGGGTTTATTGCGTCTCCAGTGGATTCGTGCCAGTATATACGGGAGGCTCTAAGCTTCAAGAGAGGGTCGGTTCCCACGCCTCATCCATTCTGTTTGAGGTCGGTGGAGCTCTGCCAGGCGAAGCGTCTGTCTTTACGGCTGAGCTGGTTGCAATATACCACTCAGTACGGGAGATACTCGTAGTGCTCTGTTTGGAGACCGAATTGAGATCTTTAGCGACTCAAAAAGCGCCCTAATTGATCTCAAACCATTGAAATCTCCACCTATCCTGGATCACTGTATACGTGACGCCACGGTTGCCGTGAGCCGGCTGGATTTCGAAATTATTTTTCTGCTGCATTCTATGACGTGTGGGAATTGTTGAGAATGAGTGCGCCATTTTCAGAAGCCGTGGGAAAGCCTAACTCTCTCTTGAGAAGCGCTAGGTAATCTTAGCTCGATCTTCAGAAGCGGTAGGAAAGTTTAGCTCGATCTTCAGAGGCCAGGTGAGTTCATGATTAAACGGATGTAAACGAACCGTGAACAGGCAGATCTAAGGACAATGTGCGAGAAGCATAAATACAGCTTAGGCATAACTCGCAGGGGCCATTGAAGAAATAGATTGATAAGAACACAAACACGGGTGAGAGATAGCGTAAAGAGAATAAAAATTCCTAACTGGAGATGGGCAGGACATATTCCTAGAACAAACGACACAAGATATAAAAATAAATCCTAAACTGGACACATTTATATATAGAAAGAGACAAAAGACGGCATCTAAGAAGGTGAGAACGAAATTTACTCAATGGTAAACGTCGCAAGTAATAGTAATAATGCTAATGGGATCTCAAATGATGTGTGGCGCTTGTCTTCCCTCACACCACTCCATACACCCTGTCCTGATTATTATTATTTTGGCCAATTTGTACAGCCTCTCCTGAACTTTCTCCCTCTGGCCCATATCTTCACTTCCACTGCTAGCACCAAAGTCCCGCCCGGCCTTATTTCTCTATAATAAATTAACGTGAGTACACCGATGGCCTTCGCCGGCTTCCTTTCGCCAAACGTACGCCGGATTAGTCCACAAAAAAAAACTCGCATTAAGACCATAGATAATTATCCTAGGTATCAACCTAAATTTCCTGGCCGAGAACCATCAAACCAGTCATATATTATAATAGGTACTAACCTTAATTTCCTTGCTAGGAAACATGAAAACCACTCATATATAATCATAGGTACCAGCCTCAATTCCCTGGCTGAAAAACATTAAACCAGTCATAGATTACCAAGGTACCAACCTCAATTTCCTGGCAGGAATGCATAAAACCACTCATAGATTTATCATAGGTTAAACGCAATTTCCTGGCAAGGAGCCATCACACTAGTTTATCATAGGTACCAGCCTCAATCCTTGTAAGTCGTCGAAGTTTCTTCAACTGATCTAAGTCAATTTTGCACCGCTGAATGCAGAAATAACAGCCGTTTCCTCCGAATAGGTCAGGTTTTTGTGCTAAGTTGATGTGTAAAAAATCCGATCTTAGTCCTAAATCGATTATACTTTTGTTATATCTTCAGTTGATTTTTGTTAATATTTCTCATCCGAAATAGGTTATTAAGATAAAAAAACGCCGTTTTCTAACACAATTTTTTAATTAAATGTTACAAATATTGATTAGTGTACATTGAATCATATACAGTGATAATTGTAAGTGCATGTAATTTGGATATTAGGTCATCTGTGTTCAAAATATAGGGCATGAGCTTCCGTTTTTTCGAACTCTTAGACTGCTTGGCGGTAGTGGTGTCTCTCTTCAGAGTCCAACAATAATCAGCCATCAGGACTGCATCTTATCTTAGCGTCCCTGGTACCTGGTCTCCATCTCTTTCATGTCATGATGGAATCTCACCCCATGCTCGTCGCTCATTGATCACAGGTTCTCAGGAAACCGATCCATATGTGAAAATAAGTAATGCATTTTGAAGCTCGTGTTCTATCCCAGGTTTCTGAAAGCAGTAAACATATTGATGGCAAGTTCTATGTAGTTCCTGGCCTTCATGTTGTCATGGAAGTTAGATATTCGCGACCAGAACAAAAGATTTCTAATTCCTTTCCGTTCATCGAGTTTTCCAACTTTGGATCTCTGATAAGTTGATGGAGTTGATGAACGTAGAAAATGCCAGCTTTCAACTTTCCCATGGTCAATCCTGAAAAAGCGTAGCACAAGTAAGTGGAGCAGCAACCATGCTTATCCAGAGCTTTGGTGAACTCTGTCAACCAGTGGGTTGTTTATGGCGTTCTTTGCTCTGCAAAGCAACAATTCTTCCCGTACTGGCCAGTCCGTCTTCTTGTAATGATAAGCTCGGTCCGGACCATCCCGCAGCCACAGAAAGAACAAGTACTTGGTGAACTCTGACTGTTGTCATAACAAAAGGTTCACCATCTTCAGGTCAACACAAATCAACCACGCATGCACACCATAACAATTTTAATTAACACGTATTTCACCGTTACATACTTCTCCTTCAGTGTAGTCGAGTGAGCGAGGGGTACAGAGGTAAACGGGTTGCCGTTGTGCAGCAGAGTACATTTCAGCGATCGCTTACTGCTGTCAATGAAAAGAGTGTAAGAGAACTTTTGAAAAACGCGATATATATATATATATATATATATATATATATATATATATATATATATATATATATATATATATATATATATATATATATATGTGCGGTTAAGGTAATGGCATAATTAGACAACTGCTCTGCTTCAGGTCCAGCAGGTGATCCTATCCTCCTTGAACTGGAAGACAACACTTAGGGATGACCCATCCATCAGCCCAGGAAGGCAACACTTGGGGTCCAGTTCAAGGAGGATAGGATCACCTGCTGGACCTGAAGCAGAGCAGTTGTCTAATTATGCCATTACCTTAACCGCACCAATTTGTCTTGGATATTTTTCCATATATATATATAAATATATATATATATATATATATATATATATATATATATATATATATATATATATATATATATATATATATATATATATATATATACATATATATATATATATATATATATATATATATATATATATATATATATATATATATATATATATATATAAGAAACTACAGTGTTAGGATCAATTTATTTGCGAAACCAGGTTTCGATGGAGATCTCCGTCATCTTCAATCGCTGGTAAACTAATGAATACAAAGTGATGCTTAACGTACGTTAATATATATATATATATATATATATATATATATATATATATATATATATATAACCATCCTAAACTAACCTTCTAATTTATTAATTAACTAAACCTTCCTAATCTAACTTAACCTTCTTAACTTAAACTAACCTTTCCAACGTAACCTATCCACCCCAATTACCTTTCATAACCTAACCCTACAAACCAAAAATAACTTTCCTTATCTTCCCAACCTTACCTAACCTCCCTAGCCTCATATACCCTTCCCAAACTAACCAAACCTTTCCAACCTCACCTAATCTTCTCAACATAACCTACCATTTCTAACCTAACCCTCCCATCCTAACCCAACCACAAAGTAACTTACCATTCCGAACATAACCTAACATTTCCAACGTAATCTTTCCAGCCTAACTTATCATTCTCAACCTAAGCCAACCTTCCTAAACTAACACAACCTTCGCAACCTAAGCTTCTAAACCTCCCTAACCTTCCTCACATAAGCCTTGACGCCAAAGTCCAGCAGGAAATATGACGCAGAGCCGTGGACGCGACTTTTTAGCGAATTCCAATTGCGCCACAAATTGGCTAAATCCCAATTAAAATAGTAAAGAAAATAATTATAATAAATAGAGTTTATATTTTACTGCTTCTATTCATAATGATGATGATACTACTGCTACTACTACTAATAATAATAACAATAATAATCTCAAAATATAGTTAAATTAATGTATTTGCTAATATTCTTTTATTTCCTTTATCTTCCCCAAAATTAAGATTAAATTTAATTTGCAATTTAGTGTTTTCAATAACGTGGGGGGGGGATTTAATTGTAAGAACTAAGGGGAGAGAATGGTAGGGAATGGTAGGGAGAGGTATGGTTTATTCAAGTTATTCCGATTTCGGTTTTTTATGGTTTTGATAATCATTGTAAAGTTCTCTTAAGTGTTCAAGGTCCTGCTTATGAATTAAGAGTTCAAGGTCCTGCTTATAAATAAGGAGTTCAAGATCCTGCTTATGAATTAAGAGTTCAAGGTCCTGCTTATGAATTAAGAGTTCAAGGTCCTGCTTATGGATTAGAGTTCAGGGTCCTGCTTATGAATTAAGAGTTCAAGGTCCTGCTTATGAATTAAGAGTTCAAGGTCCTGCTTATTAATTAGGAGTTCAAGGTCCTGCTTATGAATTAAGAGTTCAAGGTCCTGCTTATGGATTAGAGTTCAAGGTCCTACTTATTAATTAAGAGTTCAAGGTTCTGCTTATGAATTAAGAGTTCAAGGTCCTGCTTATGAATTAAGAGTTCAAGGTCCTGCTCATGGATTAGAGTTCAAGGTCCTGCTTATGAATTAAGAGTTCAAGGTCCTGCTTATGAATTAAGAGTTCAAGGTCCTGTCTATGAATTAAGAGTTCAAGGTCCTGCTTATGAATTAAGAGTTCAAGGTTCTGCTTATGAATTAAGAGTTCAAGGTCCTGCTTATGGATTAAGAGTTCAAGGTCCTGCTTATGAATTAAGAGTTCAAGTTCCTGCTTATGGATTAGAGTTCAAGGTCCTGCTTATGAATTAAGAGTTCGAGGTCCTGCTTATGAATTAAGAGTTCAAGGTCCTGCTTATGGATTAGAGTTCAAGGTCCTACTTATTAATTAAGAGTTCAAGGTTCTGCTTATGAATTAAGAGTTCAAGGTCCTGCTTATGAATTAAGAGTTCAAGGTCCTGCATATGAATTAAGAGTTCAAGTTCCTGCTTATGGATTAAAGTTCAAGCTCCTGCTTATTAATTAAGAGTTTAAGGTTCTGCTTATGAATTAAGAGTTCAAGGTCCTGCTTATGAATTAAGAGTTCAAGGTCCTGCTTATGGATTAGAGTTCAAGGTCCTACTTATTAATTAAGAGTTCAAGGTTCTGCTTATGAATTAAGAGTTCAAGGTCCTGCTTATGAATTAAGAGTTCAAGGTCCTGCATATGAATTAAGAGTTCAAGGTCCTGCTTATGAATTAAGAGTTCAAGGTCCTGCTTATGGATTAGAGTTCAAGGTCCTACTTATGAATTAAGAGTTCAAGGTTCTGCTTATGAATTAAGAGTTCAAGGTCCTGCTTATGAATTAAGAGTTCAAGGTCCTGCATATGAATTAAGAGTTCAAGGTCCTGCTTATGAATTAAGAGTTCAAGGTCCTGCTTATGGATTAGAGTTCAAGGTCCTGCTTATTAATTAAGAGTTTAAGGTTCTGCTTATGAATTAAGAGTTCAAGGTCCTGCTTATGAATTAAGAGTTCAAGGTCCTGCTTATGGATTAGAGTTCAAGGTCCTGCTTATTAATTAAGAGTTTAAGGTTCTGCTTATGAATTAAGAGTTCAAGGTCCTGCTTATGAATTAAGAGTTCAATGTCCTGCTTATGGATTAGAGTTCAAGGTCCTACTTATTAATTAAGAGTTCAAGGTTCTGCTTATGAATTAAGAGTTCAAGGTCCTGCTTATGAATTAAGAGTTCAAGGTCCTGCATATGAATTAAGAGTTCAAGGTCCTGCTTATGAATTAAGAGTTCAAGGTCCTGCTTATGGATTAGAGTTCAAGGTCCTACTTATGAATTAAGAGTTCAAGGTCCTGCTTATGGATTAGAGTTCAAGGTCCTGCTTATTAATTAAGAGTTTAAGGTTCTGCTTATGAATTAAGAGTTCAAGGTCCTGCTTATGAATTAAGAGTTCAAGGTCCTGCATATGAATTAAGAGTTCAAGGTCCTGCTTATGAATTAAGAGTTCAAGGTCCTGCTTATGAATTAAGAGTTCAAGATCCTGCTTATGAATTAAGAGTTCAAGGTCCTGCTTATGAATTAAGAGTTCAAGGTCCTGCATATGAATTAAGAGTTCAAGGTCCTGCTTATGAATTAAGAGTTCAAGGTCCTGCTTATGGATTAGAGTTCAAGGTCCTGCTTATTAATTAAGAGTTTAAGGTTCTGCTTATGAATTAAGAGTTCAAGGTCCTGCTTATGAATTAAGAGTTCAAGGTCCTGCTTATTAATTAGGAGTTCAAGGTCCTGCTTATGAATTAAGAGTTCAAGGTCCTGCTTATGGATTAGAGTTCAAGGTCCTACCTATTAATTAAGAGTTCAAGGTTCTGCTTATGAATTAAGAGTTCAAGGTCCTGCTTATGAATTAAGAGTTCAAGGTCCTGCATATGAATTAAGAGTTCAAGTTCCTGCTTATGGATTAAAGTTCAAGCTCCTGCTTATTAATTAAGAGTTTAAGGTTCTGCTTATGAATTAAGAGTTCAAGGTCCTGCTTATGAATTAAGAGTTCAAGGTCCTGCTTATGGATTAGAGTTCAAGGTCCTACTTATTAATTAAGAGTTCAAGGTTCTGCTTATGAATTAAGAGTTCAAGGTCCTGCTTATGAATTAAGAGTTCAAGGTCCTGCATATGAATTAAGAGTTCAAGGTCCTGCTTATGAATTAAGAGTTCAAGGTCCTGCTTATGGATTAGAGTTCAAGGTCCTACTTATGAATTAAGAGTTCAAGGTTCTGCTTATGAATTAAGAGTTCAAGGTCCTGCTTATGAATTAAGAGTTCAAGGTCCTGCATATGAATTAAGAGTTCAAGGTCCTGCTTATGAATTAAGAGTTCAAGGTCCTGCTTATGGATTAGAGTTCAAGGTCCTGCTTATTAATTAAGAGTTTAAGGTTCTGCTTATGAATTAAGAGTTCAAGGTCCTGCTTATGAATTAAGAGTTCAAGGTCCTGCATATGAATTAAGAGTTCAAGGTCCTGCTTATGAATTAAGAGTTCAAGGTCCTGCTTATGGATTAGAGTTCGAGGTCCTACTTATGAATTAAGAGTTCAAGGTCCTGCATATGAATTAAGAGTTCAAGGTCCTGCTTATGAATTAAGAGTTTAAGGTCCTGCTTATGGATTAGAGTTCAAGGTCCTGCTTATTAATTAAGAGTTTAAGGTTCTGCTTATGAATTAAGAGTTCAAGGTCCTGCATATGAATTAAGAGTTCAAGGTCCTGCATATGAATTAAGAGTTCAAGGTCCTGCTTATGAATTAAGAGTTCAAGGTCCTGCTTATGGATTAGAGTTCAAGGTCCTACTTATGAATTAAGAGTTCAAGGTTCTGCTTATGAATTAAGAGTTCAAGGTCCTGCTTATGAATTAAGAGTTCAAGGTCCTGCATATGAATTAAGAGTTCAAGGTCCTGCTTATGAATTAAGAGTTCAAGGTCCTGCTTATGGATTAGAGTTCAAGGTCCTGCTTATTAATTAAGAGTTTAAGGTTCTGCTTATGAATTAAGAGTTCAAGGTCCTGCTTATGAATTAAGAGTTCAAGGTCCTGCATATGAATTAAGAGTTCAAGTTCCTGCTTATGAATTAAGAGTTCAAGGTCCTGCTTATGGATTAGAGTTCAAGGTCCTACTTATTAATTAAGAGTTCAAGGTTCTGCTTATGAATTAAGAGTTCAAGGTCCTGCTTATGAATTAAGAGTTCGAGGTCCTGCTTATGAATTAAGAGTTCAAGGTCCTGCTTATGAATTAAGAGTTCGAGGTCCTGCTTATGAATTAAGAGTTCAAGTTCCTGCTTATGAATTAAGAGTTCAAGGTCCTGCTTATTAATTAAGAGTTTGAGGTTCTGCTTATGAATTAAGAGTTCAAGGTCCTGCTTATGAATTAAGAGTTCAAGGTCCTGCTTATGAATTAAGAGTTCAAGTTCCTGCTTATGAATTAAGAGTTCAAGGTCCTGCTTATTAATTAAGAGTTCAAGTTCCTGCATATGAATTAAGAGTTCAAGTTCCTGCTTATGAATTAAGAGTTCAAGGTCCTGCTTATGAATTAAGAGTTCAAGTTCCTGCTTATGAATTAAGAGTTCAAGGTCCTGCTTATTAATTAAGAGTTTGAGGTTCTGCTTATGAATTAAGAGTTCAAGGTCCTGCTTATGAATTAAGAGTTCAAGGTCCTGCATATGAATTAAGAGTTCAAGTTCCTGCTTATGAATTAAGAGTTCAAGGTCCTGCTTATGAGTTCGTGCACTCTTTTATGAGTTTATTTCAGGAAGGTTAAAAAAAATGCTCCTTTGGCTCCAGGATCAAGATTTACTTCTAATTTTACCCTAATTATATCCTATCTCTGTTACCCTATTTTTATTCCTACTCCTTGATTCTATGCGTGTTAAAGTAAGGTCATTGGTGGTTAACATACATAGGTATCCTCTTTGTAATGTATTATGGTCTTCCTCTATTTACCCTATTATCTTCTTTCTCTATTTACTGTATTCTCGTCTTCCTAACTTTACTCTATCAACGTCTTCATGTATGTATTCTATTATTGTCTTCCTCTCTTTACTATATTATCTTCTTCCCCTCTTTGCTGTATTATCAATTTCCTCTCTTTACTGTATCATCTTCATTCATTTTTTATTGTATAATCGTCTTATACTTTTTAGTGTATAATCATCTTCTTATATTTAATATATTATCGTCCTCCTCTCTTGCATAATCGTCTTCCTATTTTTACTGAACAGAGGGATTCAGGAAAATCGATAGAAATTGAACATAAGAAAAAAAAACTATTTTTCATATAACCGTTAAAATAGTTTGCCCTATTTTTCTCCGTTTCTTATCTCCCATGTCCTAGTAAGGGAGTCCTTGTCAATGGATGACATTACCTCCACACTGGCGTCCCTCAGAGATCATAAAGTGTCTTGAGCAGCATTTTTGACATCCTTCTCAACAACCCCCCAAACTGGTGGCCTTCGGGGAAACCGGGCGGCTACAACTCTTGGGACCAGTGGTGCGGAACGCTGTTGAACAACCACGCCTGTCTCCCTTGCTTTGTATGCAGGGTTAGAGGCCTTTCCATGGCTAGTTGGTCCAGCCACGACTTGACTACAATCTCCAACACCTCAATGTAAACATCTAGATTAACCATGAAACCCTGGGAGAAGATGAGAAGAGGCATAACGTGACCCTCACTGTTGACCACGCCTAGATCCATCATAAAGGCGACAAAATTTTCTTTGCGTGACTCTAGGCTCATCATCCTCATTCTCAGCCTCGACGTACTGCCGTTTCACTTTGTAAGTGAGGTTCCTCGGGAAGGTAAGCAAATTCACAATCTCCCTCACGCTTCTTCCGGCGCGGAGAGCCACGAGTGTGACATACCGGTTTTCTATTTCAGCTCTCATTCTCACAAGAAACCGAGTATGTTGTTACCCTAATGAAAGCTAAACTCTTATTTCGCGTGTCCGAAGTCAGGTAACATACATTGATGCGGTCATTAGCCTTTAGGCACACTTTCAACTTTACCTGAAACGCATTGTAGATAGTTAAATATATATTTTTTTCTATTAAAACTTTACTGTCGAAATTCCTAATTATGCTCCTTCCTTTCCTTAGGTATGTTATCTGCCTTCCTTTGCCCGTAGAGACGGTTGGGTAGGTGGTGGGGAGAGCCTTTGTCTGTACTATGATTTCCATAAGCTGTATGTCAGGTCTTTCCTAAAAATACTCCCTTTGAATGGATAACAATGTCTTTTGACGTACTCTTCTTCCGCGTGACTTTCTCTCTCTCTCTTGCTCTCTCTCTCTCTCTCTCTCTCTCTCTCTCTCTCTCTCTCTCTCTCTCTCTCTCTCTCTCTCTCTCTTGCTCTCTCTCTCTCTCTCTCTCTCTCTCTCTCTCTCTCTCTCTTGCTCTCTCTCTCTCTCTCTCTCTCTCTCTCTCTCTCTCTCTCTCTCTCTCTCTCTCTCTCGGCCCCTAAAGGAAGTCTTCTTTAATGCTCGTTCAATCCATACTTGCCAAACTTCGAGAGCTGATGGCATCCTAACCTGCTGATGTAATGATAATAACGGAGTCGTGTAAATCGTCTAAAATACGCAACCTTGGATGTGAATTGAATATTGGGGGTGAGTAATGTTCCAAAAGCTTTGCAATGGCCGTGAGGGAGTCGTGGTGCTACTCTACGTGGGTGAGGCGTCGTGTCATTCTGCCTGTGACATAGGCAGGAATCATGAGATGTTAGGTGAAAACATCAAGATCTGCACGGGCTCATAAAGAATCATAGTTGTCTACCGATCTCCACATCGGACAGCATGGATAGATGCAGACCTGTACGGAAAACTCTCCAAATGGACAAATGATGGCCCTACAATCTTGATGGATGACTTTATCAGTCAGGCGAACTGCGTGGACAGGACAGGCTACGTCAATACAATGCGCCTCGTGGACTTCGCGGATGATAACTATCTAACTCAGTGGGTTCATGAGCCAACGAAAGGGAACAATACCATAAATTTAATCTTCACTACCGAGGACAGCCTCATCTGCGATGTGAATGTAGATGAATATCTGGGAAACGGTGGCCACAACATAGTTAAGTTCTTTCTCAAGATCACTTTGCCTTAGCCAGCCGGAAAGTACTAGGACCAGGAAGTTGGACTTCAGACTGCAAAATTTCAATGGACTAAGATATGCGGTTTCGGAGTCATCCGCGGTCGGCAGTAAAGAGGATGGAGCTAAATGCCAAGGCTTAAAGATCTGGTTTACGGATCGATAGGGCAAGTTCGTGCCGCCGAAGTCAGCTAAGCCCAGCAAGTCTCAGCCGAAATGATACAACGGTGAATTCGAGAAAGAAAGTAAAGGTAGGGAAACTTTGTATAGAGAATGGAAGGAAAGTCGTAACTCCCAAGACTTAGACACCTACACTGTCTTATGCCGTCGAGTGAAGGCGCTTGTTCGGATAGCGAAGTGCAACGAGTAAGTTCATGTGACATCTCTTTGCAAAGAAAATCCAAGAGTTTTTCGCATACGTGAATAACGCAAATCAAGATTCACAAAGGAGATAAATAGCGAGGTTCCAGCACCCAATATGACGTTTGAAACATGATCCGCCCTTTGAGGAATTAAACACTACTGCGGAAGAAGTTGCAGCTAGATTGTGAAAGCTGAATGCGTCCAGGCCGTCGGGACCAAATAGCTTTTTGTCAAAGGTCTTACTGGAAGTCAAGGAAGAAGCAGCTCCTGTATCAAACGCAATGAAGTGCCGTTGTACTGCCGCCGATCGTCTGATATGACTTCCATCCACAAGAAAGCAGACCGCAGCCAAGCGGGAAACTACCGACCCATAAGTCTGACTTCTATAGTTGGAAAACTGCTGGAAAAAATTTTAGCGGACAGAAATATGGACCATCTTGAGTTAAATAACTTGATTCGTGAGTCTCGAAAGGGACCATGTCTGACGAACTTACTGGAGCTTTTTGACGAGATAGTGAACGTATATCACCGATCCTGAGCGGTGAACATAGTTTACTAGAATTCCAAAAGGTCTTTGATAAAGTACGCCACAGAAAGCTTATATTGAAGGTGCGTTTGGTGGGAATTAGAGAAAAAGTGGCAAAATTAATAGAAAATTGGCTGTCAAAGAGGAAGCATATTGTTGTTGTGGCTTCACAAGCATTAAACTGGCGGTATTCAATAGGGCTCAGTCTTCGACTATCTCTTGTTCATCATCTACATCAATGACGATGTAGGAATGATAAGCCAAGTTTGTGGACGACACAAAATAGGCAGATGAGTAGCATCGCTTGAAGATGTGGAAAGGATAACCTACGCCAGGGAAGCGAATGGTCAGATGTATGGCAGATGCCTTTCAACTTGGATAAATGTAAGGTAATGCACATCGGGTATGCGAATCCCGAGTCCAATTACACACTAAAAGGAAAAAGCTAAATTTAAACGATGTGGAGAAGGACTTGGGGGTGTTGATTGGCAAAAACTTGAAATTCTACAAGCAGTGTGTTGTGATTAAATAGAAAGCCCAGCGCCTGTTAGGCTACATAAAGAGACCATTCACCTTCGGTAATATGGAGGTTGTTTTGAAACTGTACAACTCATTGGTTAGATCACAATTGGAATATGCGGTGCAGTTCTTCGAAAGGACATCGACCGTTTGGAAAGGGTGCAAGCCCAGACAACAAAACTAATCCCATCGATTAGAAACAGGAACTATCGGACAAGTCTTCGAGAGGTGGGCCTCTCCTATCTAGAGATTAGGGCACTGGGTGGTCAACTGATAGAAGTGTTCAAAATTATTCGAGGTTTCGACGAAAATGATCATAGAAGTTGATCATTCTAAATCAGAATAAGATTCGGAACCACCGATGGAAGTTGGAGTTACCCTGGATTCGGAATAGACTGTTGGGAAACTTCTTCACGTACAGTATAGTCGAATACTGGAATCGGCCTCCTGTTGCTATAGCAAATAGTAATACTATTGACGAAAATCAAAAAGCAAGTCGATAATGTATTGCTAGCTGAGCGAAATTAACGAAAGGGATTCATCAAAATTTTAGAAATATTTCTGTTTAAATTCAAAGGTATGCTCGTTTTCAACATGCTTAGGTCGTTGTTTAATTTTCTATGGCTGCATATTGAGGGGAGAGATAGCGATGAGGGGAGAGCCTTCATTTTTTGCTATGCTTTATCTCATACTATGTTAGGTCTTCCCATAAAGTGCCTCCTCGGTATGATTCGCAAGAACTTTTGAACTACTTCTTTTCCTTGTATCTCATTGTACTCGAAACGCACTCTCTCTCATTCACACACACACATACACACACACACACACACACATATATATATATATATATATATATATATATATATATATATATATATATATATATATATATATATATATATATATACACTCTCTCTCCCCTATCGCTCTATATGATTGTGGAGTCATAAATAATGATGAGTCAACGAAGATTGATTGCAATGAATCATGATCTCAGAAGAAAGTAGAATGAAAGGTGTTGTGACAGGTGTGCTTCCAAGAATGGATGTTGGGGGTAGAATGGATGTCTCGTGTGATTGGGCTGAATGATTATGTGAGGAGGATGTGTGAGATGGAAGGTGTCATGTTTGTGGATGTGTGGGATAGGTTTGTTGGAATGAAAGAAATGTATGCGATAAAAGGACTGCATTTGAGTAGGAGGGAGGTAGATGGGTTTTGGGAGGAGTATGATCGTGTTATTAGGTCTTTGCGGGCGGGAAACTAGATACTAATAGTGGTCAGGGAATTATGAGAGGACATTATAGTACTGAAAGTAGAATGGACTTGGCAGATAACAGAAATAGGTTCCAAGGCGATAGAGGTGAGGTCATTCAGGTTTCAAGAGTTGCTTCAGGGATAGGGGGGTTACATTGTTTCTATACAAATGCTCGTAGTCTTAGAAACAAGAAGGATGAGCTATTTAGTTATATTAGCGATGAGGATATAGATATATTATGTGTTACTGAATCATGGGTTAATGAAATAGAATTTAGTGACACTATAAGTGAATTTGATTTACAGGCCTATAATATGTATATTAGTCAAAGGACGGGTAGGATTGGTGGAGGAATAATTATCTATATAAAAAAATAACATTGTTTCAAGTTTAAATCCTTCAATAAAGCAGGATGGAGTTGAATCACTTTGGATAGATATTAGGTTCAGTAAAAATAGAATGGTGCATTTGGGAGCTTTTTACAGGCCACCTGGGCAGACTGATGATATGGATGAACTAATGATAAGGGAAATAAGTAAGGGATGTGAAACAGATGCAGTTATTATTGGGGACTTCAACTTAAACTCTGTGGACTGGAAAAATATGATAGGTAGGGATAGAACAAGTGGCAGGTTCATAGAATGCTTTGAGGATAATTTTTTGAATCAATTTGTTAAGGAGCCAACGAGGAGGGACAATATATTAGATTTAGTACTTTCTAACAGTGATCATTTAGTTCAAGAATTGACTGTTGGGGAAGCATTGGGAAATAGTGACCATCAGATACTTCGTTTTAACTTGGGAATTGAGAAGGGTAAAATAACCGAGAATGCTGTAAAAGTTCCAAATTTTCATAAGGGAGATTATGTAAAACTCCGAAGCTTGCTAAATTTTGTAGACTGGGATGTAGAATTCAGAGGTAAAAATGCTTATGGGATGTGGGATACTTTCAAGCATATAATAAATGTAGTCCAAGAACAATGTATCCCAATGAAGGCCATTAGGAACAAAAGTAGGAAACCATTATGGTGGAATCAGGAGATAGCTAGAAAGATTTCAGAGAAGAAAAGGGCATATAAAAAATTACAGGTAGAAAATAATATTCAAAATTTAAGTGATTATAGAATGGCTAGGAATGAGTTAAATAAGATTATAAAGAAGAACAAAAGGGTGTCAGAATTAAATTAGCTCAGGATAGCAACAAAGATCCTAGAAAGTTCTTTAGTTACTATAAAATTAATAACAAGTCTGGCAGAGTTAAAATAGGACCTATCAAATATGAAGGGGTTGTGAGAGAAACTGATGAGGAAATAGTTGAGGTACTAAATGGTCATTTTGCATCAGTATTTACAAAGCAGAAACTAAATAGTCTTATGTATAGTACTCATGGGTCAGGGAAAGAAGTGTTTACTACCATAAGTGTGGATTGGAGAAAGATAAAAGGACTAATAGGTGAGTTAGATGCTGCCAAGGCCTCCAGCCCTGATAATATTCATTCTAGGATACTTAAAGAAGGGGTAGAAAGTATCTCAATAGCTCTCGAGAAGTTGTATACTAGGTCACTGGAATATGGAGAAATACCCGATGATTGAAAGAGAGCGAATGTAGTCCCCATTTTCAAGAAGGGTAGTAAAGAGGATCCAAATAACTTTAGACCGGTTAGCCTAACTCCTGTAGTCTGTAAAATTCTTGAGAAAATAGTTAAAAAAGGGATTTGCCAACATCTAGAGAGGGAGGGGTTTCCATCAGTAAAATGGCGTAATCTTCCTTACCAGTCGTATGAGATGACGTTTTCCTCCGTAAACTGCCGTAACCTTCCTTACCAGTCGTATCAGACGACGTTTCCATCAGTAAAATGGCGTAATCTTCCTTACCAGTCGTATCAGACGAAGTTTCAATCCGTAAACTGACACGACCTTCCTTACCAGTCGAGTGAGACGACGTTTCCATCCGTAAACTACCGTAACCTTCCTTATCACTCCTATGAGACGACGTTTCCATCCGTAAACTGCCGTAACCTTCCTTATCACTCCTATGAGACGACGTTTCCATCCGTAAACTGCCGTAACCTTCCTTATCAGTCTTATCAGACGAAGTTTCCATTGTATGTATGTGTGTCAAGATGGAAGTGCAAAGAATAGAGAGCTCTTCTTACCTGCGCGCGGACCACAACAACTTTGACATCGCCAAGCGTCTCAACGTCAACCGGCTGCCCGTCTACACATCGCGGAAAGTCTCAAGAACGGGCAATATCTCAACGATCTACCTCGTTTAGGCAGACCTCAAGAAGTCAACCGTTTGGTTGTGAGAAAGGGCCTTGAAAGTGATCCGAAGCTAAAAATGACTCCGCTCGCAAAGAAGAAGAACATATCGGTGGCCACAGTGTCCAGGGCCGTCAAGGAGGAGGGCGGCAAGATCTTTAGGGGCGTACAAAGGCCTCTGTTCATTGACTGTATTCGAGAACAACATGGGAAGCGCTGTCGTCGCCTTCTCAACGACTTGATGAAAAAACTTCCAGGTCACCATTACCAAACCGAACGACCGCGTGGTCCGCTTCGGCCACGACGTCTCCGTGGTCCGCTAAGTGTCCACGACCAAGCACTCGGCATCTGTGATAATGCTAGGCGTCGTGGCTTCGAATGGCGAGAAAATGCCGCCGATTCTCACTATAAATTCCCACTTGTTACTGGGAGGGAGATTTGTGATTGTTAAATTCTAAGAGTGCATAATACAGGTTAAATAAATTAGCCGAAGGGATTCTTAATTAAAGTCTTGACAAGGGTACGTCAAAAAGGAGGAGCCAAAAATAAACACACGTACAAAAATAAACTTTACTTTACACCAAAATAATAATTAGTAGCAATAGTTAAACGGGCATTTAGGTAAATAATGATTAAATATTAAACACGGATTAGTCCGGGTTGACAGCAATTATGAATAATAATATCAGGGAATGACTCACTTGAATCTCCTTAAAAAAAAGGAGGATAACACTTCCGTTAAGCGCCTAGATTTATATTGACTCAATGGGAGTATCAATCACTGTTAATTAAATAGGTAATTTAAGAATAGAGGGACAATGGGTTTACAGATTACCATTAATTGTGATGGATTGGAGAGACGACTACTCAGGTCCAGACGGGGTGGTTCGGGTGGCGTTAACACGAGTTCTCGGGGAGAGGGGGGATAAGACGACAGGTTCGGGGCTGCTGACTGCAGTTCCGGTTAGTTCACTCCTAACTGGATGTGACACTAACAAATAGTAACTTCCAGTAACTATTTCGATGTTCCTTTTTCTTTCTAAAGTTACGTTGAGCAACAGAGCGTATTCTTCTAGTCACAGACTCTGCGGGGCGGGATTTGCCTCATGAACACTTTGAGACAGCGACCAAGTTAACTCAGCGGCGCGTTGGCAGTCGATACGTTACGGCAACGACTCTCGTTCAACGTGAGGGTTACGCGAGTAGGTTTGGAACACTTCTCCAGAGAGATGAACGGCGTTGTCATTTATACCACGGACTGTGTGAAATCAAGAGAGAGATTCCATTTACGACAATTCGCTTATCGCAGCGCCTTCTGGACAATCTCCATGGTATCATAAAGAAGGCAAATAGAATTTAGGCTTCTCTGTGAGATAGGCCTTCTTTCGTCAGACTTCCTGTCGCCTGTTGGGGAAGTTTGGGCACGGATAACGACTTAGGTCAAGGTGAAGGCGGAGGAGGGCGGTAGAATGTCGGGGGATGGTGGGGGGAGAGAGAGGAGACAAAGGTTAACTCAAACGACAAATTTCTTTCGTTCCCACGATTGTCTGGCGGCATGCGAGTATGTACCTTCCATACCCTAACATTAATATTACAATTTCAACACATATTTATATGTCTAAACAATAAAAACGTGTGTAACTGCATCAAAACTATCGTTGTGTCCTTTGTTGAAAGTGTCGTAAAGAGTGTACCAGGACTTATGCAATACCCGGTATGGTGAGCGCTGAAATCTCATTTATCAATTATGTTGTGTATCGTGTGATGTATCATAAGTTAGGGCCACTACCGGAACCCTTAGTTGCTAAGTCGATCATCATTTAGGGAAGAGCAACTATATAGTCAGACCATATGTCCTGACTACTCTACCATTCGAGAGCACTCCACTCCAATTTTTGTAAAACTGTGGTGGGTTTCTTCAGCACGCGACATAACTCAGTTTTTGAATCCCTTTATATTCGTAAACTAAAGACTTCCTTTAATGATCCTTCATCTTCTGCCCAAATGAATCGTATGCATTAAAAATTAGATGTATAAAAATAGGTATTTGATCCTTTTATAAAATTTCCGTTTTGGTAATCGTGTTCTATTTCAATTTTAGTAATCCCGATGATGAGTCCTGACCTCGAAACGTCGATACAGTGATAAAACTGATTTTTTTTTTCACTTCAATCTTGGCCATAACCTTCTTGTGCAAACTCCAAGTTACACGAAACTCTTCTAATGAATATATAAAAAAAAATCCCGTCTCCACCAGGATTCGAACTCGCGACCTCACGCGTGCGAGGTGTGGACGCTGACCACTGAGGAGAAAAAACCGGAATTCTCATAAGAGCTCGAGGAAAGACACACCAAATTAATGGAGGCTGATTTTTTCTAGAACTCGAGGCACGTTATTATGGCCAACTGCACTCATACGACGGTGTCAGTGTTCCACTGGATACTTTAGAGTTAAATGTTTCCCGAGTGTAGACGTGGAAACGTGGAGAAAACCATGCAATTAATTTGGATTGTATTTTTTCGCAGCTCTTAAAAGTTCAGGGAACTTCTCCTTTAGAGTTTAGTCCATCGTGGCTTAGTGATCAACGCCCGCCCCTTACACACCAATTGAACTTCGTCGACGAGAGGGTCAAGCTTGTCATTCCGGGTGTGCCAACGAAAGAGAACAGGTCCAGGAACAGATAACCAAGTTGGCAACGAACGACCAGTAGTCGATCGACGCTGGTAAGAGAAAGGTATTTCATGTGGCGTCACATTCGTCGCTGTACAAAGTAAGGATCTGCTAGAATGTAGAGTTTGAGTTAAAACAGTTTCCCATTGAGACTCGGGGAGTTTCTCGGATGCGAGAGCAAGGGTGATGTGCTTCCATATGATACCATTGTACCTCTCACACTGTCCATTCCCACGAGGGTTATAAGTAGTTCTGCTGCCGCAATATCGCAGTTTGCAAGATATTCTCGTAGATATTCACTCATGAATGAGGTTCCACGATCAAAATGCAAATACGATGGCAACTGGAATATTCAATAGATCTGATTCATAGATTGGATGACAATCTTCGCAGTAATGTCTCTGCACCAAATGCAAATGGGAATCTTGAAAATCCATCTACAACGGTAAGCAAGTACGAATTTCCGAATAAAGAAGGAAGAAGGCTCTTGAAGTCCATACTAAGCCGTTCAAATGGTTGTGTTGCCTTGATGAGTTGGGCAGAATAGGGCTTAAAAAAATGAGGTTTAAGACGGGCACACAGTGAGCACTCTTTACATACCCTTCTCACTTCATTAACAGAGTAAGGAAGGTTTCTCACTAGAACGAAATGCGCAAGTTTTGTTACACCAGGGCGACACAATCGATCGTAAAGTTCAGGCAGATTACTGTTCATGGTAGCGCCGCCGCAGTGAGCTCGTGAGCGCGTTTCAGCAGGAATGTTATCCTTACCAGGGTGGTACACGATGCTATAGTTGTAACACCCTAGCTCGACCCTCCAACATTGAATCTTACCATTCTTTATCTCGCAGAGTTTCTCTGAGCTGAATATGAAGCTAACAGCTTGCTGGTCTGTGATGAGAGTGAGGTGCCATCCTGCCAGATAATGCGAGCATTTCTTCACCGAATCCACAATCGCGTAAGCTTCCTTTTCAACAGACGAGGAGTGTTTGTGTTCTGTAGGCGAAAGAGTGCGTGAGTAGAAGGCCACAGAGCGGCCTTTTTGATTCAGAGTAGCCACAATGGCTGTATTTGAGGCATCAGTTTCTACAACAAAGGGGATAGACTCATTGATCAAACGCACAACGGTCTTTCCGATTTATTCCTTGAGGTCACTGAAGGCCTTCGCAGCATCCAAACTGAGAAGAAACAAATCAGCAGTGACAAGGGGACTGATCTTGTTCGAGAAATGACAGACCGACTGGGAGTAGTAAGAGAACAAGCTGATAACACGGCGAAGAGTAGTTATCTCCTTCAGAATCGGCAACTCCTTCAGCCGCCGCAGTCGCTCTGCATCCGGTCTAAGAGTTTTATATGTGATGGTATATCCAAGAAAATCTATGGAAGTCGTAGATATGACTGACTTTTCATCGGTGAAAGTAAGGTTGTACTGTTACGCAACCTTTTGAAATTTAGCCAGGTGCTCTTCGAGCTACAACGATGCTGTCGACGTATGCATGGAACGTTCATTTTACTTGATGATATAGTCCATTGTTCTTTGAAAACAAGCCACGCTATTAGTTACGCCAAATGGCATTCTGCAGAATTGGTAGAGTTTACCATTGGCCTCGAAGGCCTCAGGTTTAAGGAGCTATAGTACTTGGATAAATATAATTTTGTAGTAAGATTATCTATTTTGGGAAGTGATACGCATCTAACAATGTATATTGGTTTATCGGGTGACTGTAGTGGATGAGGCTTTTTCTGTGTCGTTCGTTTATGACAATGAGCTCTCCAAGGGAACGTGCTTTGTTCGATAACGCCGCTTAGAAGCATTTTGTCTACTTCGGATTGGATAAAATTCTTATCCTATTGGCCGAACCTCCAAGATTTCGTAGCGATAGGTTTGCAGGTGCCAGTTAAGTTTGAAAATAGAAGATGGGGATCTACCGTCGCGGTAGGAACGCTGAAAAGAATAGAAGTGTTCATTTTCAGGTCCTTCCTGGGCCCTCTGAATTTTACAGTGACGCTTGAGTGCTGGCTCATGAAGTTTGTCCGAGTATGACATCGCAACAGAGTTCAGGTAGCGCGGTCAGCCGGTTATTTTAGTATTGGTCTCCTTGAGGACATAACTCAACAACGCAGTACAATGGGATAGGAGAGGTAATCGATGACGATGCCATGGAGACATTTCCCATGGCTGGGTTGATCTTCAATTTATGCCTTTGGGCATAGTCTTGCGAAATGAACGATTACGAACTTCCAGTGTCGATAAGAGCTGACGCCTTTTCTTTGTCCACCAGCATGGACACTGTTGTTCGCTTCAGAAGTCCTAAGGAGGAAACAGATAGAGTCGAAGACTGTGTTAACGCCAATCTAGTGCCATTGTCAAACAGCGCACTTTAGCAAAGTGTCCCCACTTATTACATTTGATACATGAAACATTTCTAGCTGGACAATGATTATGATTATGTCGAGAACTGCCAGAAAAATAACATTTAGATTTCAGCATGGCAGCAGAAACAGACTCTTCCCCGGAGCAAGCTGATTCAGGTGTAGCAGCTGCACCTACGACAGGAACACAAAACTGTGAGTAAGATTCAGAATTTTTCTGAGCCACGTCCAGTGACCGGGCTTGATCAACAGCAGTGCTCAATTCCAAGTTTTGTTTTCCAATAAGCGTTGCCGATGGTAGATGATAGTAGGCCGTTGATGAACGCATCTCTGATGTAGTCGTATTAACTTTGTAAAGACGAAACAGCCTGGAAATTACAGTCACAACTGAGCAATTGAAGTTCTTGAAGATACTCATCAATTGTTTCCCGTTTTGTTGCATGCGAGTTGATAACTGGTGTCTTGCAAACACTTCATTTTCAGGTTTGACATAGAGACAGACCTTCAAGAATGACAATAGCAGATTCGTATGTAGTAGATTCAGGAACATATTCAAAACGGCAGGAGAGATGAGGTTGATCAAAGTGTCCAAATTGTCTGGATTGTGAGCCTGAATAGAGTGCAGAAAAACAGTGAATGTAAGATACCAATGTTTTCATTCCTTTGAAGCTGTTGAAGAGCTTAGTGAAGCATCTAGGCGCTCTAGTCTCAAGAATTTGTCCATCGAACTCTGAACAGATTTTCTTTAGCGTAATAAATTGTGTTAAAAAAAAGGGAGGAATCAGGACGTTCGCCTATAGCAAGGTTTTATTACAATATTGACATCAACACATCAAAACACAATCTGTAACACACAAAAAACTAGAATGAGCGATCCAAACATTATACAGGTCATCGCACTCTCTTTACTGTATTATCGTCTTCCTCTTTAATATATTCTCGTATTCCTTCCTTTACTGTATTATCGTCTTCTTCTCTTTAACATATCATATTCGTCTCTTTACTGTATTATTGTCTTCCTCTCTTTAATATATTATCGTAATCCTCTCTGTACTGTATTATCGTATTCCTCTCTTTAATACATATATTGTCATATTCCTTTCTTTACTGTATTATCGTCTTCCTCTCTTTAATATATTATCGTATTCCTCTCTTTGCTCTATCATCGTCCCCTATCTTTACTCTATCATCGTCATCTTGTATTTACTCTATTATCAACTTCATCGCTTTACTGTATTAACTTCTTCCTCTATTTATTATATATTCGTATTTCTCTCTTTACTGTATAATCGTCTTCCTTTCTTCACTATATAATTATCTTCGTTTTTTTACTGTAAAATCGTCTTTCTCGCTTTACTGTATAATTCTCTTTTTACCTTTAATGTATTTTTGTCTTCCTATCTTTACTTTCATCGTCTTCCTGTATTTACTTTATTATCCTCTTTCCAATTGCCATTTCGAGGTCATAATTTTCATCACATTTGGACAGAATATTCTTTGAATTTGATCTAGGATACTGTCTAAGGTTTATTTCCTGAAAAGTGAATAAAGAGGGTTATAAACAAAGTAAGGTGGTAGTTCAAGGAAGCTTGCGTCCCAAACTAGAGAACGATAACTTAAAACTTTCATTTTACACGTCAAAAAAATTGTAACGTATATTTGGCATTACTCTCCCTGCGGTATTGTTGACTATTACTGAATATATTACTCATTTATCAGGTGGTCCAGTGAAAGAGTGAAGGAATGACACTGCCTGACATTTCAGGGCATTGTTATCAGTCAAAAAGTGTGATTCCACGTATAATAAAGCTCCAATGAGTCACGGGATCATGTCGAGAACCTGAACTTGAATGTGACTCGCCAGGCAGTGTGATGTTTGAGAGACGTGGGACTCGTAGCTCGCTCCTCGGCTAAAAAGAACAACGACAAAAACACAAATAGCTCATAAAATAGAGCGGTTAGGTTGCACTTTGGCACTGAGCATGTGTAGTGCAGAGATGTGGATAAGTGTTTTCAGCGACGTAATCAAATTTAATTGGTTCGGATTTGATGGGAAGCCACATCTAACGCGTCCTACAGATGAAATTTTTAATCCCAATGCAAGAAATTGAGAGCTAAATTTGGAAGTGGCAGTGTTAAGGTGTGAGGCTTGTTACAAACGCTGGAGTTTGTGATTCTCTCCTTCCGAACATCGTGTACTTTAACCTGTTTTCATGCAGGACAATTCTCCACGCCACAGCAAAACTGTAGAGCATTTCTTGAATGCTGAAAATATTGGTGTGTTGAAGTGGCTTGCATAGGGCCCTGATTTAAACCCCCCAACCCTATAGAAGATACTCGGTGAGAAGGTTATGGTTCGGAGACCGACGAGTGTTGAAGGTGTCATGCAAAGAATGGAATAAAAACCTTCACACTAAAACCATGTAATAATTTGGCGAAGTCTTACGGCTCAAGTGATTCAGAAAAAGTTGCTTGCATACTTCACATTAATATTTTGTTCACTTGTCTATGAGATAACTATGTTGATTTCTGGTAATGGCTTCATCTACCCTCATCGTTCTCTAGTTTTGGACGCATCTTGTTTCAAATATACATTACTTTCCTCAACCGTTTTTTTATAATCCGCTATTCCTTGAAAAGAAATTTGGACACTATCAGAGGCAAATTTCAAAGAATACTCTGTGCAATTTTCATGAAAATTAAACAAATATTTTTAAGAAAATGTAGATTTGTGAACTTTGTTCTCTAATTTCGGACGACAGTGGATGGTACAAAGTCAATGGCTCTGATTGAGGCAACCGAAACTACCTATACTTATTTGTATCTTTGTATTAGTGTTTTAGAAATAATATTTTGACTCCGGGAGGGTTGTTTTTCTCCTTATAGCGGCACCACAAAAATATTTCAACATATGATTAAATTTCGGAAAATGACCGCCCTCGATTTTTGGGATAATTCATATCATCATCATCATCACCACTAACTCTATAATTTAAGGGGTTTTTTTACTATTTGAATAATAATTTCATCTTAGTTTGGTTATGACTTATGTTTTTTATCAAAGTTATTTCTAATAATTCTTTTATAATATCAAAAAACAAAATGGTGAAGTTCAGAAATAAATATAACGGCCGTATGCTAAGAAAAATGTGAAATGCACTTTTATCAGATTTAGTGGAGCTTCACAATTATTTATAAATTTATTATATGCAAAAGACTAAAATGTAAAATAAATAATAAGAAAATAGGTTTTTTGCTCAAATGTGCATTTTACATTTGTTTTAGCATACGGCCATAAAAGTATCGAAATTTTGTGACTTTTTTAAAACGCAAAGAATTACAAATGGTGAAGTTCAGAAAATTTATTTTTACATATCTTCTTCTATAACTATATTTTAGCAACGTGATATTTTGAAAGGGGGGAAATTTAGTTTAGAGTTCCTTTTTAAAATTATTATAATTATAAGGTCAGAAAATTGATAAAAATTTAACCATGGCTGCTTTTTTTTAGATTTTAAATTTTAATCTTGGTAGCGAAGCGCAAGCTCCCACCCCCTGGAGTGGCAAAGCCATTGCCTGGTTTATTTATACTTAAAAACAAGCGCTTTTTTAAATATACTTTTTAATCTTGGGCAAATTCCCCCCCAAGTGTTTTTGTTTTTTTGCCAGGTCATTGCAATCACATGATATTATAATATTATATATAATTTTAAGGTAATTTCGAAATGGGGGGGCTTCGCCCCTATAACCCCTTTAATTGTAGGAGGTTGCAGCTCACCACATCCACTATTTTTAAATAAACACGTACTATTCCTAATTCGAAAGCCTATCATTAGATCCGAATTCAAAGGCAATTGTTAGATATCGTTAGGACTCTTTAGTTTCTATACCGTGTTCCTTGACTTAAGACATATAATAAGCCTTGTCCCGAATGCGATTTAAATCAATCACATTTTCTTTAAAATTGATTAATATGAAATGTCCATATCATATTTTAATTCACAAAAAAAAATCCCTTCAAAATGATATATATTACAATATGATGTGATTCCAATTAACGACGTGGCTTCTAAGATAGCAGCCAATAGATTTTTAGTAATAACATCATAATTAGAAATTTGCTCGCCTTAATTAGTGAAAGTGCTATACATATATAGGATTTGCGTATATTTAAAAAAATAGAGATATTTATAACAAAGCGCCCACCAAAATCGAAATTTAACAACATATTTGTAATGCTTGGTGCTGTGGTATAGATCTATATACCATACATAGATCTATTATATTTGATTTTAGAGTGCGCGGGGGTTTCCTTTTAATAACATTGGGTAGACCAAGGTCCGGTTACGAGGTCAGATCCTCGTAAGGAAGGGCTAGTCCATTAGATGCTACTTTAAATCTTTGTATTGGCTGAGAGTTCCAAATCTCACTTAGGTACAGGCTGTTACACAGCTATGATGAGCTCAAGGGTTGGAAAGTAAAGGAGTCGGCAAAAATAGACTTTAATAAATATTAATAATTAAATTTAAATGGTACAACAATAAACAGACATATAAGACAAATAGTTATAGTGGCCAACGTCTATTAAGAAGACTAGGTATTCTAAAATACAATAAAATTGGGTAGGCTGGATGGAATTAAAATTTGAGCTTTACACGGGGACATGATAAGCACACAAATGATAATGGGGGAACGGTAGAGGGCAATTATAAATTTGTGGAAGCTAAATATTCGTTACAATACCTTGTACAAAAATGGAGGGGTTGGGGGAGACGATGGTCGTTTTCGGCGAAGGGGTGAGATGATGGTTGGGTCACTTCGACGGGATCTAAGGTCAACTTGCTTGTAGTTGAAGTATTCTTTTGAGATGACGGGGATGGGGGGGAAGCAGAGCCTTCGAGAAGAAAGGCTGGGAATTATTCCGGTGTAAATTCCTTTGAAGAAAACGGAGGGTGAGTTTCTCCGAGACGTCGAACGGTTTGTTTGGTCGACTATGCATAATCAAGGGGGTATTACGCTAAGATTAATCTTCACTGAAGCCTTTTGGGATAAGACTTGGTTCTTGTCTGGAGATGGCGTCATTGCGCGGAGTCAGACGGGTATTCTTACAGGGAGAAAAGTTCTTAACTAGTTCTAGGGTGGATATTTATTTTATCCAAGGAGGGATACTCGGTTTTATCCCACAACGTTTCCTTGCCTTCGGCGTATGATAACACGAATCGAGGAGGAGTAAGATCTTCTGCTCTCGTGAGCTTCTCTCGCACAAATCTCTCACGATTCCTCCTCATACGGGTACATATGGACGCCTGCCAGTGAGAGAGCTTACCCCATAGAAGGGGGGGGGACTAACACCCTTCGTTTGAGTAATGGCGAACGCGGCCCGGGTGGCGTTTGTCTCAGCCGCTCCCAGCGTGGCTGGAATGGGGGAGAGGGGGGGGACTTCTTGCCTTGTTTAAATACTTGGATTGATAAGGGCTGCATTCTATGAGCCCGCTCCTATACTTTCTCACGCTTTTAAGCTTCGAAAATTGCTTGTAAGCTACAACAAGGCCCATCACGTGGAGGCAATGCTTAAAAGTGACGTTATTTCTCCCATCACGTGCTTGTTCCCTCACACTTGGTCATGGCGAGCTTCCCATTGTGGATAAGAACATAAGAAGAGAAGGAGCGTGAACAAAAGCTAATCAATATATTATACGAGGTAGCTTCTGTTCCCATTACCCAGTTCAGTCCCACCTATAGCGTACGAGAAGTGCAGGCGAGCGGCTTAAAAAGCTTCGTTTGAATGTCTTTTTTGAGATTCAGGATGGCCGAGTAGATTCGCCGCTGGCTAATAGTGGTCCAGCAACGCGGGAAGCTGTTCGCAACTCGCATACGCTATTATTGTTTTCGTTGCCCCTTTTCCTACTCTCCTTTATCAACAATGGTGCCCAGACCCGGGAGGTGAAGCGTTAGCATTGGATAACATTTCCAAACGGGCTCTCTTCATTTTCTTCAAAATACGCTCCGCTTCTAGGAGGGGGGTTGTGTAGCGTAAGAGAAGTACAGGCGAGCGGCTTAAAAAGCTTCGTTTGAATTAGTCTTTTTGAGACTCAGGATGGCCGAGTGGATTCGCCGCTGGCTAACAGTGGTCCAGCGACGCGGGAAGCTGTTCGCAACTCGCATACGCTATTATTTTTTCTTTGCCCCTTTTCCTACTCTCCTCTATCAACAACACCCAGCATCCTCATCCATAAATCTGACTTATTCGATTCATCTACCAATCGATTTGTAAACAAATTTCTACCAATTGGAAATTGTCTATATGTATTAGTTACGGATCGAAAAATGTAATTTTTAATGGTAATTATATAAAAAGTCATATAAAGAAATTATATGATTAAAAGAATTGGTGCATAGTAAAAAAAAAATCATTTCCTGTAACTTCGGGTGAAAAAAATTACATTATTAATTTGGCGCCAACATCTACCACAATCTTGAAATGCGGGCGATTATTTGGGCGACAAAATTATCCCATAAAATCGCATAGATTTTTACAGGCTAAGGTGAGCATTATCTTTTTCGTGTGACACTGTATTTTGATTATATTATTTCGTCCGATTGTTTTTTTATTATTATTCCTGCAGTCGGAAACTAGAGTTTCGTGGTAAATTTCAGGAGCTTTCCCACCATGAATTTTTTAGCCATAAAATATATTTTTCTGCTTTATTTAGTGGTCAAGAAGGAGAATATGAGGTTCCTTGCCACCGTAAATGGCTTATTTTAAAGTTAGCTTCACATTTATGTGAGCACAAATGCCAGGAGAAGTAAGCAATTTTCGGCGAAATAAGCGATTTGCGGAGACAACGAAGATCATAATTCCTTAACCTAACCTTTTTATGAAGAGAATGACGAGATGCGTTACGTTATGTTAGATTTGTGACAAAATTGTTTGAAACAAGTATATCTCACCAATTCTTTTCCACATTCTTTTCACAATAATGGATAGCGATCTCTCGGGCAAAACTACACCAGTCCACATCTGTTTGATGTGATAACCCCACTTGTTTCCCGATTTCCTGCTGCGTGGCTCTGTTAAATACGAACAATATACAAAATGAATCACTCTAATTAGCTTTTTCAAAACATGTCCCGTGTAACGCAGACAAATAAAAGCGCAATAGTTGTTTTTAAAAAAAAAATCCCACAGGTTATACTAGTTTTGTTTCAGCGGAAAGTTAGGTTTTAGTTAACTTCCAGGTCACTACCGCACCCTAATCATACACAGTTGACTTTTATTAGTGTATGCTGAGCCCAAAATGAGAATAAATTTATTTTTTCGGATAAAAAGGTCCCGAATCTATGAGCGAAACTGAACAACCAGCACATAATTGAAACAGGGCCTTAATGACAAATGGTTCAAAATGGTCGCAGTTTTAAATTGTCAACTATTTTTGGACACTTGTAGGAGATAATTTGATAGCCCAAATTATTGCCCGTATTTCAAGTTAGCGCTAACTATTGGTATTTTAGCCCTATATATAGGGGTGGAGAGGATCATTAAAAAAACAGGGAAGCATGTTTTTTTTTTTAGTATGCGCCATTTTGGGGGGGGGGGGGTAATTGTTAAGATTAGTGGCGCACGATTTTTCTTAGCGAATTTTGCGTTTTTGAGTCGCATCTTGGTATTCGATTTAAGTTAGTTTGTAATAAATATCTTCACATTATCGCAATTGCCGCCAGCTTCTTTTGTTTAACCTCGTATGATTCCACTCAAGTCTTGACTCTTGATTCATTCAGATAGATATACAAATGTCTATCGACGGATCGAAGCATTAGACTATATGCATTTGTGAGGAGGCCCTGGAGGGGGCTCAGATATATGCATCAAAGAGTAAGGTGATATTAGCGCTCGTGGTTCTATTCTTGACCAAGTGCGATGTTTTAAGTATTTAGAATGAATCATGAATGATACTGGTGCGGATGAAGCAGATTACGACTAGGAGGTGAATCTTCTAACATGCTCGGTAACATGTTGCAATGTTATTGCGTCAGATTCATGCAACTAATCTGGTACAAACCTGTTTATATGACTGTAATATTGTCGCAACTAATAATTTAACGGTGGAGGGTGTGGAGGACTCGTAGTTCCTATAGGGCAGAAAAGTAAGTAATTATAAATAGTTTATAATGCGGCCATGGCTATTCTTTGCGAGTTTATAATTACTTCATTGGCGATTAACCTACTCCAGTTCTTAATATATAGATTAGTGCATATGTTGCAGCACCTAAGAGTTTTATATATACATAATTTTCAATTACTTGCTTTGTTAGGCAGGTTGCTTTTTTTAAGACAGTTGTAGATTAGTGAGTCATTTCAAGTGAAAATGATGCAACCACCACGCATGAATGCAATCTTTGAGGTAGGAGCGCCTCACTTAGATGCATTCCCCGTGAGGTTGCAATAGAACTTCCACTTCCTAGCTTTTGTATGGTCTGCTTTTACAGGTTGGACAGGGGGGAGGGGGGCGCTATAAAATTTCCCATCATGCAATAGCCTCAATCCAGCACAAGTACAAAATGACAAGAGATGATGGAACAGATCACATACTACAGAACATCACAGAAGAGAAGGACCTGGGAGTCCTTATTGATTGCAATCTAAGCTTTAGTAACCACGTCCAAGCTCAAGTCAACAAAGCCAACAAGATACTTGGGGCAATTAAGCATACATTCCAATATCTAGACAAAGATGCCTTCCTCCCCCTGTACAAGAGTCTTATTCGACCCCATCTGCAGTATGCGTCAGTAATCTGGTCTCCCAAAACTAAAAGAGACAGATATATGGTAGAGAGGGTACAGCGTAGAGCAACACGCATGGTTCACAGTATCTCTCATCTCTCCTATTCGGAGAGACTAAAAGCCCTTAATCTACCTACCCTATACTTTAGAAGACAGAGGTCAGATGTTATACAACTATATAAGATTTCACATGGACACGACGAACTGCAAATAGGAAACCACTGTAAGCTGTGCGACAGGTCAATGTTTACTCCGGGTCTCTCGACTAACACAATAGGACACTGCTTTAAGTACCAAGTGCAGAGCTCGTCCAGTCCAAGAGCCAATTTCTTCCCGACAAGAGTCACTTCAATATGGAACAAACTCTCAACAGAAACTGGAGCCAGCAAAACTGTAAATATATTTAAGTCAAGATTAGAAAAAGAATGGAAAAACCACAAAGACCTACACAGTTATATATTCACATATTGAAAAATCCGTTCTGCATACAACAACTAAAAACAACAGTACGGTCTCATTACCCAAGAGGGTAACAATCGACCGGGATTCAAGGTAAATTCAAGGTAAATATAACCCTGAGCGTCAGAAAGCTTGGACCTTTCTTCCTTAATCTCTCAAGCGGTCGGAGGGAACAGGGGTCATCTGTTCATCTGACGCTATTAACAAATGCAACATTCCCCCAAAATTTCCGGTAATGAAATTGATTTAAAAAATGTCTTGGTATTTTTTTTACATTAGCGATCCGGGTGGTTTTTTTATCACATAATGCTTCGTCTTTGTGCTAAAATCTTTTGTTGTATTACTTGTTCCTGAGGTCCAGCTGAAGGGGAATGGGGGAGCCCCCCTCCCTATAATGGCAACCCATAGTACGGCTCGAGGTAATACTTCAGATTCGAGGCGCACGGTAGATGGCGCTGTTAGTCGGCTACAATTTTGGGCTACAGCATATCTCTTATGACGTCAACCGGTAGCGTCAGATGTGACAATCACTGCGTTATATATTTTTTTGTTGTTTTGTGGATTTGTAACTTTTAGTCTATTATTTACTAAATATCTGCGCTCTGCTCGTTTATAGTTTTTTTTTCTAAGTTAGGTAAGGTTTGTTGATGTCTTTTATTGTTTTTTGTTTTGTTTTCGTATTTTTTGTTTACTGCGAACGATAACAGCTTCTTACTGGCAACATCGTAGCTTATAAATAGGACCCGTTTTGCAAATGTTTTTCTTTCGTTATTGGGTTTTCGTGCTCTCCACGTGCTTCTTTGTTATTCGAATTCGGCTTTACTTTGTATAATCGCGAAAAACCTTGGTAAATATGTAGATTACCGGCCCGGCCGAAAAAAATTTGTGTGTAAATATTATCGTTCACTCGTGTCGGAATATTCATGCGCGTTTGAGTCCTTTTCGAATTATTATTCTATAAAAAATTAGGATTATATACTGGGGGGCTGTGCCCCCCAGTTCCCCCACAATTTAATGAAACTCAGGATCATCGTAGTGTAGTCTCCCCATTGTGTTTACCCCCACACGAGCCGTCAACTTAAATGTACTCCAAAAACGTGAAACATTTTGGAACACGGACGAAATAGTACGTCCCATCGTTCGCGCCGATAATCTACATATTTACCAAAACTTTTAGATTATCTAGAGGCGCATAAACTAATTAAGAAACCTATAAAAGTAAGAATTGTTTGTTATTAGGTTAGGTTTTTCTGCCAGTAAAAAGCTGTTGGGGAGAACAAAAAAACCAGTAAATTCAAGGGGATTGCTCGTGGGGGTGATATCATTGCAGGGGCACCAGCCTGCGATGTTCCTGAGTTTCAATCAATTGGGGGGGTCTGGGGGGCACAGCCCCTCAGTATATACTCATATACAAAAAAATATTACGCCGATATTGTTCACAGCTGACGCTACCGTCCGACGTCATAAGAGATATGCTGTAGCCCAAAATTGTAGCCGACTAACAGCGCCATCTACCGTGCGCCCCGAATCTGAAGTGTTACCCGGCTCGAAACTTGCTTCCAGTAACCAGATATTTTTAGTTATTCTTATTTTTCCTGTTGTTCACTCCAACAAAAATAGCGCCTTCATGCACGGATAAACGAAAGATGAAACATAATATCGTTCAATTTGAATGAAACACAACAACAACAACGCCCGAGTCGCTAATGTAAAAAATTACCAAAAGTCTTTCCTATCATCACTTTATTATAACTTTTCTAACTGTCATTGCTAGTTTTTGCCCTTTATTTTTTTTTAACATTTTCGTTTTCAATAAATATGTATTTCATTTTATTGGTTACCTTGATTTCCTCAGGGTTCACTTACCTGGTAGGGCCTCCCGATCCGGTATTCAACCAGTCGGCCACGGTAAAGGGGACCCAAAATACCCAGTCAGATGTGCAGGAAGTAGGGCAATAATGACATTGTCTGTCAGAATCGCTATTAGGAGGGCTATTTAACATGGAGTAAATCATAGAGGTGGTGTGCAGAGTAATGGATGGGAGGGAGGTGTGGCTTAGTCTACATAATCAAAAAGTCTAAAACAAGGAGTAATTGTACGATACCAGAGCTGTATATAAATGAACAAAGGGATGAAAAAACCAAGGGAGATGTGGAGAAGGCCGAAGTATTGTCAGAGTTTTACTACAAGGTTTTCACGGAAGAGCCACAGGGAGAGGTCCCAGAGATAGAGGTCAAGGAGGTCCCAGTACTGGAGGAAATAACATGGACAGAAGAGATCATAAAGCAAAAGCTTGATAGCCTCAAGCGTAACAAGTCATCAGGGCCAGACGGTATACACGCTAGGATCATTAAGGAATTGGCAGAACAATTAGTGGCTCCACTGAAGATCATATTCGAACTCTCCTTCAAAAATCGAAAGTTGCCGGAAGAGTGGAAGAGGGCTAATGTCACAGCAATTTTCAAGAAAGGTGATCGAAGCGACCCCAGCAACTACAGACCGGTGAGCCTTACTTGCATCATTGGAAAAATCATGGAATCAGTCATCAAAGACCGTATCATCACACACATGAAAGAAAATAACTTGTGCAGCTCAAAGCAGTATGGTTTTGTTTCTGGTAGGTCAACAACATTGCAAATGCTACAAGTAGCCAACAAATGGACTGAAGCACTGGATGAAGGATGGGCTACAGATGTCGCATATTGCGACTTTATGAAAGCCTTTGATAAGGTTCCCCACCAAAGATTGCTGAAAAAGTTGAGAGCCTTTAATCTGGGGCCCAGTTACATAGGTTGGATTGAGTCTTTTTTGTGTGGACGGCAGCAGAGAGTCATGGTTAATGGTGAAAGGTCCAGCTGGAAGAGCGTCATAAGCGGGGTACCGCAAGGCTCCGTACTCGGACCTCTGCTGTTCGTCATGTACATCAACGACCCAGAATCGATGTCCAATGAGAGCCAACTATTTTTGTACGCTGATGATACGAAAATATTCAGGTCTATTAAAGATGTTGATGAGTGTAGAAAACTACAGGATGACATGGTTGACCTTAAGGAGTGGTCAAATAAGTGGCTCTTGAAATTCCATCCTGATAAATGTAAAGCTATGAGGATTGGTATATCAGAAATACCACATGGTGATTATGTCATGGAGTAGAGCTTAACACTCACCAATGAAGAGAAAGATCTAGGGGTAATAGTTGACAAGGATCTGAACTTTGAAAAGCACATATCAGGGAAAATAAATTCGGCTAATAGAATAGTGGGTCTCATACGTCGTACCATATCGTGTCTTGATGAAGAGGTCTTTCGATCATTGTTTGTGGCCTTGGTCCGACCAATCCTGGAATATGCAAGCCCATTGTGGAGCCCTTATAAGGTAAAAGACAGTTGGCTGTCTGGCTTTGTTCTGGAAGGTTGTCTTACAGGAGCTCCTGATTCTCATTGTAAGATTGGGATATAATACTGATTTGGGTGTGCAATTTTTCTTGTATTTATTTAATACATCAATCACTGTATAATAAATACATTAGTGATTAATACTTTTGGGGAAGATAACTAGCAGCAATCCTGAGCAAGAATTTTTTTTTTGGTGAGTGTTAACTTTTTCATTAGTAAATTTCTGAGAGTATGGCTTTTTGTATAGATGGTGAGAGCATGCCGTTTGAAAGTAGTGTGTATGTGGTGTGTGATGCTTGTGGAGTTGAAAGGAGAGTGAATGTAACTGAATGCCGTGTGTGTTTTCTGGAAGGGGAGGTTAGGAGGTTGAGTGGGGAATGTAAGAGGTTGAATGATTTGGTGTTTGAGGTGAGAAGAGATGCAAGTGTGAGATTAGTGCTAAGAGGGTGGAAGATAGGGCTAGGACTGGGAACAGTGTGGAAGTTGTGAGTGATGATGAATGGTGGGTGAAAATGGATAGGATAGATAAGTTAGGACAGGTTAGGTGTGTGAATGAGAGTGACATAGAACCTGTTAGGTTGACTAACAGATTCAATGTCCTGAGAGAGGAAGAGTGTGAAAGTGATTTGCCTGGTGTGATTGTGGATGAAAGCAGGATGGGTGGTAGCGTGACTGAGAGCAGGAGGGAGGGTAATGTTAGGCCAAGACAGAATAGGAGAATGACTGAGGTGCTAGTGATGGGTGACTCTCAGATTAGGTATTTAGATAGGAAGTTGAGTGATAGCAAGTGGAAGGGAATGAGAGTTTGTCTGCCGGGTGCTGGTGTAAGTGATGTTTGTGAGAGGTATGATAGGCTGGTTTCTGGGTGTGAGAGGGATGCAGTTGTGATTACGCATGTGGGAGTGAATGATGTAAAGAAGGTGGGTACATGTGAGTTACATGAGCAGTATAAAAGGTTAGTTGAAAGGATGAGTAAAAGCAGGGTAAAAGGTGTTGTTTCTGGTGTGCTTCCGAGATTGGATGTGGGGGTAGAATGGTTGTCGCGTGCTATTGGTTTGAATGAATTTGTGAAAGGACTGTGTGAGGAGCTAGGATTGGTGTTTGTAGATGTCTGGGGAGGGTTTTACGGGAATAGGAGGTTGTATGCGATGGATGGGCTCCATCTTAGTCGGGTAGGTGTTGAGGTTCTATGGGGGGAGCTGGATAGTGTGATTAGGTCCTTACGGGTGGGAAACTAGAAGCTGTTAGAGGTAAGGGAATAACAGGAATAGAGGGCAGGTGTAGGAAATGGAAGGGATGCAGTGATAGAGGAATAGCTAGGGGAGAGGGCATACTGATGCGTTATAGGGGGACTAATGCACAAGTGAATGAGCAGATAACTAGGAATAAAAAAGCACAATGCAATGAAGATGGGAATAATAAAAAAAACTTAAAAATATACTACACAAATGGTCGGAGTATAAGGAATAAGATAGATCTCTTAAGAGCGTTAGCAAGTGAAGAGAATTTTGATATAATTGCGATAACAGAGTCATGGCTTGATTTGGCAGGTAATCACTTTAAACCTGAGGTTGAGATTGAGGGCTTTAACATGTTCCATACAGATAGGAATAGGAAGAGAGGAGGAGGGGTTATTATTTATATTAAAGATAATCTCCAGTGTTGTGTAAACAGTACAATTAAATTAGATGATAACACAGAGTCATTATGGCTAAATGTAAAGGAAGGTAAAAACAAGCTTGTCTTAGGATTATTATACAGACCACCAAATCTTAGTAAGGAAGCTTCAAATCTTCTGTGGCAGGAGATTGAACGGGCATGTAGAAGTAAGCATGTGTGTATAATGGGCGATTTTAATTACAGAAATATAGACTGGGAAGCTCTTGTGGGTGATCAGGAGGCTGAGGAATTTTTGAATGTTGTCCAAGATAATTTTCTGAGGCAGATTATTAACGAACCCACTAGAGGTAATAATATACTGGATTTAGTTCTGACAAATAGGGAAGAAGTTATTAAGGATACTGAGATTGGAGGAAATTTGGGTAATAGTGACCATTGTGAAATTAGATTCAAGATGAAATGGAATGGTATTGATAGTAGCATGAACAATGTTAAAATTCCTGACTTTAGAAGAGCAAATTATAATGGGCTCAGGACTTACCTGGAGGCAGTTGTACAGAAACCAGGCAATGAAATCAATTCAGGAATAGATTCAATGATATCAGTTAGTGGAGACAATAATCACCAGGAGGAAGAGATTACAATTGAAGAGGAGTATGAAAGAATAATTGAGCAATTAATTACAGGTCAGATGATTAACATTCCATATAAGGAGATTAGGACTAAAAATAATGACCCAAAATGGATGACAGATAAAATTAAGCATTATATTGGCATTAAAAAGGGCATTTATAGGAAAATAAAAAATGGGGAGGATCACTTAAGGCAGAAATATAATGAACTAGCAAGAGATGTTAAAAAGTTAGTTAGAGTAGCAAGGAGAAATTATGAAATTAAAGTGGCAAATAGGGCAAAGGAAGATCCTAAAAGTTTTTATCAATTATACAAAACTAAGGTTAGAGATAAAATAGGCCCACTTATAGATTCCAATGGAGAATTAGTGAGTGATAGGGACTCAATGGCTGGAATGCTAAATGACTTTTTTCTCTCAGTATTTACACAGGAGGATACTCTAAATATACCTGAGGTGTCAATGATCTTTCGGGGTAATGATGAAGAGAAATTAAAGGATATATTGATCACAAAGGAGATAGTGACAAAGGAAATTGATAAAATCAAAAGTAGTAAAGCACCCGGTCCTGATGAGGTCTTTCCTAGAATTTTGAAAGAATGTAAGGATGTGTTAAGTGAGCCCCTAGCATGCATCTTTAGAAAATCATTGGAGAGTGGCATTGTGCCAGTGGCATGGAAGAAAGCCAATGTGATACCTATATTTAAGAAAGGGGATAAAACAAATATGTCTAATTACAGACCAGTAAGTTTGACATCAGTGGTAGGGAAAATGATGGAATCCATTATAGCAAGGAATATTAGAGATCACTTGGATAAGCATAAGTTGATAAAAGAATCACAGCATGGCTTTAGTAAGGGTAAATCCTGTCTGACTAATTTGCTGTCTTTTTATAGTAAGGTGTATGAAGCAGCAGATAATGATGAAAACTATGATATTTTATACTTGGACTTTAGTAAGGCTTTTGATCGAGTGCCACACTTACGACTTCTGAGCAAAGTTAAAGCACACAGGATCGATGGCAGTATATTTAGGTGGATTCAGTCATGGCTTGGTGACAGACAGCAAAGAGTTAGTATAGATGGAGTTAAATCTGAGTGGGGGTGTGTTAGCAGTGGAGTTCCTCAAGGATCTGTTTTGGGTCCCTTGCTATTCTTAATTTATATTAATGATCTTGACATAGGTATAAGTAGTGACCTGAGTAAATTTGCTGATGATACTAAGCTAGGTAGGGCCATTAGGGCTGATTCTGATGCTGTTGTAATGGAGGAGGAATTGACCATTCTGTCCAATTGGGCCGAGAAATGGCAAATGAAGTTTAACATAGACAAATGTAGTGTACTTAGTATAGGTAGAAATAATCCATTGAATAGTTATAATTTAAATGGGAGAATTTTAGGGAGGACTGATTGTGAGAGAGACTTGGGTATTTTGGTAAGTTCAGACCTTCGTCCTAGAAAGCAATGTCTAAATGCTAAGAATAAAGCTAATAGGATATTGGGATTCATTAGGAGGAGTGTAAGCAATAAGAGTGCTGAAGTCATTCTAAAACTGTATCTGGCGCTAGTTAGGCCTCATCTAGACTATGCAGTACAATTTTGGTCACCATATTATAGGAAGGATATTGATTTGCTTGAGTCTGTGCAGAGAAGGATGACAAAGATGATTGGTGGGCTAAGGAACTTACCCTATGGTGAAAGGCTCAGAAAACTAAATCTACATACATTGGAAAGGAGAAGAGTCAGAGGGGAATTGATTGAAGTCTTCAAATGGGTAAAAGGATATAATAAAGGGGATCTGGGTAAGGTTCTTATACTTAGTGAACATGACAGGACACGTAGCAATGGGTTTAAGCTTGATAAGTATAGGTTTAGGAAGGAGATTGGGAGGAATTGGTTTACAAATCGTGTGGTAGATGAATGGAATAGGCTCACTAGGCATGTGATAGAAGCCTCCTCTCTGGGTAGTTTTAAGAATAGATTAGATAAATATATGGATGAAGCTGCTAGATGGGACTGACTTTTTTTTATGTACATATGTATATATTTTTCTAAGGAGTGGGAAGATTATATTTTGCGGTTGCATGAATGGACATAATCCTCTGGATGCATTTTATGTATATTGTAGATTAGATCTGACGAACTCCTGTTAAGGGTGACAATGTTGATGACTTTTCTCTGGTAAGAAATCTTTTGTGTGTTGAATGGAACAGGAGCTGCCAAGTGTAGGCCATGAATGGTCTTTTGCAGTCTCCTTCTTTTCTTATGTTCTTATGTTCTTATAACAGCACTGGAAAATGTTCAAAGAAGAGCTACGAAGCTAGTACCATCGCTAAAAGACTTGTCATATGAGGAGCGTTTAAGGAAATTAAAGTTACCAACACTGGCATACAGAAGAGCTAGGGGTGAAATGATTGAAACTTACAAAATATTGCAAGGGGTATATGATGAGGTGGCATGTCAGGGGCTTTTTGAGCTGCAAGAGGATGGTCGCACCAGAGGACATAGCAAGAAGCTGTACACCAAGAGGTCAAGACTTAATATTAGGAAGAACTTTTTCTGCAACAGAGTAGTAGAAAAATGGAATGACCTACCAGAATACGTAATATCTGCTGAAAATGTTTTGAAATTTGAAATTGCACTTGATAGGGTATGGGGTGGCCAGCCGATAAAGTATGACTATAGGGCTAAATTAGAAAAAATAGAAACGTCCACCCAAGACACACAACTAACGAGGTCATTGATGAGGAGCTGGGTCACATAGACTGAATAGCCTCCAACCCGGGCAACGTCTGTGAGTATCTGTGATGGTAGTGTGAAGGGAGTGTTTGAAAGCATTTAGGGATTTGTCGTTCTACTACCTGGGAGGGAAGGGAGTTCCACAGAGGAGCTACTCTGCAAGAGAACCTTCTGCCGGCCTCCATGTGGGCATGCTGGATCTGAATTTTGTATCTGTGGCCTTTGGTGGTTGAGTTGGTGGGCAAGACGAAAAGGTCTTCAGATCGTAGAAGATTCGGTAGCAGTATATCAGGTTGTGCTTCAGTAGCCGCCCTTTTGTGGAGAATAGATCAAGTTGGAATCTTTCAGAGTAGGAATTGGTGGACTACCTGTGGACCTGTTTAGTCCACCTGCGTTGTACTTTCTCGAGGAGTCGGAGGTCAGATATATAGTCCAGTATTCCAGACTGGGGAAGCCAAGTCGATATGAGGCGGATGTCACTTATTAATAGTGCTGCCATGAATTGGGTCATGTGACAGACTGTGGATTTCAAAAGGTTTGTCCCAATGCCTCCAGCCTTGGATACTGTTAGTCTGGTGTGATGGTGGAATTTTAGTTCTGTGTCGACTGTTACTCCTAGGTCATGTGCAATGAAACCCGCTTGACAGGCCTTCCATCCAAGAAGTAGAGATGGTCTGCGGTTTGGTGAGAATGAGAGAACCTAAGGTGGACACACTTTTCTGGTGCAAACCTCAGGCCCCAAGACTGGAAGGTATTGGCGAGCATGTTCATGTTGTGTTGTGGAGGATTTCTGATGGGGCTTGGTTGTCAGAGGAGGCGAAGTGGAGATATAACTTGAGGTCATCAGCGAACATCTTGAACTTGCAGATAAGCTGAGAGCCGATGTGGTTGATGAAGACAAGAAAGAGAAGGGGGCCAAGGACTGAGCCTTGGGGAATGCCGCTAAGAACAGGCTTTGCGTCGCTCTTGTAACCACTGATAGTGACTATCATGGATCGATTGAGTAAGAATCTTTCAATCCCACGGAGCAGGTTCCCCGAGATACCCAGATCTCTCAGTTTGTTGATGAGGACCACATGGTGGACTCTGTCAAAGGCTTTAACAAAATCAAATAGAATGAGGTCGACAGTGTGGCCTTGGTCATACCAGTAGGTGATGTCGTAGGTGAGGAGTAACTGGTCTGTGACTGATCTCATGGTGCAGAATCCATGCTGGTTTTTGTTGATGTGTGGTCATCCAGAAATCCAAGCATGGCCGTGGTTATGAGGCGTTCCATGGACTTGCAAGGGATAGGGTTAAGGCTTATAGGGCGGTAGTTCAGAGGGTTGGTTCTGGATCCTTTCTTGAAGATTGGTATAACATGGGATATTTTCCAAGCAAGGGGAAGGGTGCCAGTGTTCATGGAGCGGTTGAAGAGAATGGAAAAAGGGATAGCTAGCTCCGTAGCGCTTTCTTTGAGTAGGCGGGGGTGGAGACTATCAGGGCTCATGGCTGAGTCAGGTTTGAAGGTTTTGAGTAGTTGCTCATTTGCCTGAACCCGAAAGTGGACGTTTGAGATGGTGGCAGGGCAGTGTTGATGAGGGTAAGGATTGTTGAGGTCCTCACTGATAAAAGCCGAGGAGAAAGCATCAGCAAGTATATCAGTCATAATTGCAGGGTTGTCAGTCAGAATCCTATCCTTGGTCTTTTTCATTCAGTTATTTTGTTTCTTTTTATTGTCTACATTATTTCATTAATATTTATTATTTATATTTTCTTGGGTACCCAGTTTTCAATGTGCTATCAGTAGCTCAATATCTACATAGATTACATTATTAATTTGGGATTTTTCAAAAAAAGGTTTACCTTTAGTGATATTAAAGAGGCATGGGAGTCAAAGCTCATAAAAGATGCCTCTTTGTTATGCACTCATTATACTTCTCATATGAATTTTTGAAGGAATTTACACTCTGGCTCGTGACTACTTCATCCGGGAGATTATTCCAGGTAAATATATAGATTGGCGGTTCGAACGATGGGACATAAACTATTTCGTCCCTGTTTCAATATGTTTCATGTTTTGGGAGTAAATTTAAAGGGACTGCTCGTGTGGGGGTAAACACAATTGGGGGGGGACCACCCTATGATGATCCTGAGTTTCAATCAATTGGGGGGGTCTGGGGGGTACAGCCCCCCAGTATAGCATTTTTTGTTTGGTTAGTTTCAGGCATTTTTCTAAATAAAATGGCGCTGGGTATATTTCAAATAGGACTCCACCGCGCATGAATATTCAGGCACGAGTGAACGAAATTTAAACAAACAAAAATCCACTTTTTCAGCCGAGCCACCAATCTACATATTTACCCTATTCCAATGATTCACTATCCTTGCATTGAAAAATTTTGTCCTCTGAGTAGTTCTGTGCCTGGGTTTAGCTAGCTTCAGGCTAACTGAATGGCTGAAAGACAGGAAAGAGAGAGTTGTGCTGAATGGGGTGAGGTCACAGTGGAGGGACGTTATCAGTGGCATACCTCAGGGATCCATTCTAGGCCCTTTATTATTCATAGTTTATATAAATGATCTTGGGGAGGCTGTAAATAGCAAAGTATCAATTTTTGCTGATGACACTAAATTGGTGGCCGTAGTCAAAGAAGTGGAGGGTAGCTTTAAAGTGCAGAGTGACTTAAATAAGTTATTAGCTTGGACTCAGACGTGGCAGATGATTTTTAACCTTAAAAATGCAAAGTTCTTAACATGAGAAGAGATAATAGGGAATTTAGCTATGAAATGGATGGGCATTGGCTGAATTCAGTTGAGGATGAGAAGGACTTAGGCATAGTAGTAGATAGGTCACTGAAGTTTTCAAATCAGTGTATTGAGGAAAAAAATAGAGCAAATAGGGTGCTAGGATACATTAACAGGAATGTTAGCTACAAAAGTAAAGAGCTTATCCTTAAACTCTATAATTCGTATGTTAGGCCACATTTAAAGTACTGTATACAAGCATGTTCACCACATTTTAGACACGGCATAAACATGCTAGAGTCAGTACAAAGGAGGGCAACAAAAATAATACCTTCCCTGAAGCACCTTGAATATGAAGATAGACTGAGGGTACTAATTATGTTCTCATTTGAGAGAAGATGTGTGAGGGGAGATATGATTGAGCTTTTTAAAATCTATTCTGGGATGGATAAGTTGGATTTTAGCAAGTTATTTGAGTTGAAAGGTAGTAATAGGACTAAGGCTCACCACTTAAAAATTAAAAAAACAGAGGTGCAGGTTGGATGTTAGAAAATATTTTTTCACCAATAGAGTGGTAGATTACTGGAGTAGTTTGCTAGCTGAGACTGTAGACAGTCCAAACTTGAATGTATTCAAATGCAGATTAGATGATTTTATGGGGAGGGAGGGTTAACTTTGGGGGGTATTCTGAACTCATTCCTGTGGATGCAGTTTTTTTATTATTGCATATTACAATTGATTTTGATGAGTCTTGATGATGCCTTTTGTTTTTGATACATTCCTTTGTATGATTTGAATTGCATATTGTAGATGGATGATCTGACACAATCTTATGGATGCATTTTGTGGGTGGGTTTCGACAGATTCGGATGACCTTTGATAGGCTCTTGTGGCTTTTGTCATCCATGAAATTATGTTATGTTGCAGGAAGTTATCATCTTTAACTGTGTCAATTCTGTGGAGTATCTTGTAGGTCTGAATCATGTCACCACATACTCTCCTCTCCTCCAAGGTGGTGAGGCCAGGATGGGCCAGCCTCTCCTCGTAGGAAGGTTCAGATATCTGCGGGACCAATTTAGTAGCTCTCCATTGCACTTGCTCAAGCCTATTGATCTTTACCTTGATGAGGGTCTTCGATCCCTCACCAGTTGCTGCTGCATCTTCCAACCAGTAGGGCAGGAATAAGACTTAAAACAAGCAAAAAGGTTGGCTAATTACAGATGCAAAACAAAACCACAAAGGAAAAATGACCTAAACAAACTCATAAAGTAGGGGGTTAAGAAACAGTTCAACATTCCGCTTAAAAACAACAACCAAACTTGCCCTGACAACATCATCCGGGAGAGATTTCCATAGATTAACAACACATATAGAGAAAAAGAGAGTGCAAGTATCCATATTTGAGTGGGGTAGAAGGAGTTTTTTTGTTGTGACCACGAGTTCTGTTGTCTCTTCTACATTCAAACATCAAACAAGTGGGGACACTGACCATTTAGGATCTTCAAAGCCATAATTAAGTCTGCACGGAGAAGGCGTCCTTTGATGGAGCACAGGCCCAAATTAAATAATCTATCAGCATAAGAAACATCAGAAAATCCCCAAATCTTTTTTGTCTATCTCCTTTGTATAGAATCCAGCAAGTGCAAGTCGCCAACATAACCATTATTCCACACCATACAGCCAAAATCAATAATAGGTCGAATATGAGTGATGCACACTTGGACCATGAACTTAGCTGACCTACAAATTGTGCCTGGACTCCATATTATGATAGTGGTGAATCTTTTGATATAATATATTCAGATTTTAAGAAAGCCTTTGACAGCGTTCCCCACAAAAGACTACTTCACAAGTTAAATATGTTGGGAGTGAAAGGAAATGTTCTTGAAGGGTTGAAGGTTTCTTGAAACACAGAAGGCAATGTGTGTCTGTGAATGGAGTAAAATCAAACTGGATAAAGGTAAGAAGCGGAGTCCTACAAGGCTCAGTTTTGGACCCTGTACTCTTTGTCATATACATTAATGACTTACAGCATAACAATAAATCAAATTGTAAAATTTATGCAGATGATCCCAAAATTTATAGCAAAGTAACACACAATGAAAATGCATTAAATGAAGATTTGAAGAAATTAGAAGAATGGTCAGACACATGGAAACTAGACCAATGCAGAAAAATGCAAAGTAATGAACTGTGGCCATGGAAATATAATTACACCCTATAAACTAATAAATAAGGAGAAGGACCTAGGAATAACAGTTACAAATTCTCTGAAAAGTGAAGAACACATAGATAATATTACCAACAAGGCGAATAAAATGGATTGATTAAAAATGCATTTGAGTTCCTGTGTCCAGAAACTTTCAAAGTTCTGTACAATACCTATGTAAGACCACATTTGGAATATGTAGTGCAGGCATGGTCACCTTATTTGAGAAAAGATATAGAAAAAATTGAAAAAGTACAGCGAAGAGCAACAAAACTAGTACCAGGCCTACAAAATATGACATATGAAGATAGATTAAGAAGCTTGAACTTAACAATGTTGGAAGAAAGGAGGACACAAGGGGATCTACTTGAAACTTTCAAAATAATTAGAGGTTTTGACATTGATAGCTCCAAGTTCTTCCAAAGAAATGAAAATGATTTAAGATGGAATAACTACAAGATATTCAAGAAACAAACGAGAATGACATTAAGAAAACAGTTTTTTTCCCAAAGAGTTGTCGACCCTTGGAATGCCCTACATAATTGTGTAGTAAATTTGACCACAATAAATGAATCTAATGTAATATGTAGGCTACAAGAGATAAGCTTGAGAGGTGAGCCTTTATACTTTAAAGCACCACTAGGTGCACACACAGTCTCACTTATTATACTGGTAAGTTATTCTGGTAAGTTCTAAGAATATTATTCGCTACTCCATTTGCCTTACAGAAAGTTTCATTCACATGCTGATGAAACTTTAGTGAAGAATGGACAAGGACTCCCAAATCATTCACAGAGGTCTTTAAAGGAATAGGGTAATCACCAATAAAGTACTCCCCTATAGAGATAGAAATCGATCTACTAAAGTGAATATGAACACATTTATTAACAGAAAAAGAAAGGCCCCAAGATCTGCTCCTATGAAAAAGCAAAGTAACATCCTCTTGATGAGAAAGACTAAAGCCTGTACCAGTGATTACCTCAGTAATGGGAAGAGCAAGATATAATTTAAGATTGTCCAAAAATGGGGCAAATTTGCATGAAAAACCTGCAGCAACATAATTGATAAAGATAAGGAAACATTACATAATTTCATGGATGACAAAAGCCACAAGGGCCTATCAAAGGTCATCTGAAACTGTCAAAACCCACCTATAAAATGCATCCATAAGATTGTGTCAGATCATGTATCTACAATATACAATTCAAACCATACACAGCAATGTGTCAAAAACAAAAAGCATCATCATCAAGACTCGTCAAAACCCAAATCAATCATAATATATAATAATAAAAAACTGCATCCACAGGAATGAGTCCAGAATACCCCCTCAAAGTTAATCCTCCCTCCCCATAAAATCATAACATAAAAAACATAACATAATTTCACGGATGACAAAAGCCACAAGAGCCTATCAAAGATCATCCGCATCCGTCAAAACCCACCCACAAAAAGCACCATCGCCAGGGAAAGACAAAATCAAAGTCCCCCACAATATAATATAACAGATAACAAAAGCCACAAGGGCCCACCATAGGTCATCCAAGTCAAACGGCCTCTTTTTTTAAGGCACCCAAACTCCCAAGAAAACTACCTCCAGAGGATTGCGTCCAGAAACAAGCGTATCACCAGTATTCCAGTCTAGGTCTAATCAGGGACTTACGCAGGGGAGAAACCTCTGCATCCAAAAAGGTGTATGTTTTTCTCAAAAGTCCCACCATGGAGTTTGCACTGGCTGCTGCTTTTGCAACTTGTACCATTGGCTTCAGGTTGAAGGTTACACACACACACCTAGATCCTTCTCCTCCTCAGTGGTGGCGAGTGACATGTCACCCATCCGGTACTGGTACTCTGTATTACCTCTCCCCAGGTGCATGACCTTACACTTCTCGTTGAAATTTAGTAGCCATTTCCTGCTCCACTTCTGAAGTCTGGTAATGTCCGCCTGAAGAATCTTGCCATCTCTTGGGTTTCTTATTCTCCTGAGCAGTTTGGCATCATCTGCAAAGAGCTTACTGCTTGACTGCACCAAATTCATTGTCATTTATGTATACAAGGAAGAGTATTGGCCTGAGCACACTCCCTTGGGGTACTCCACTCCATACCTTTTGCCATTCTGAGTGTGAACCCTTGATGACAACACGTTGGACCCTCCTACTTATGAAGTTTTCAGTCCAGTCTAGAATATCTTCAGAGATTCCCACTGCTTTTAGCTTGTTGAGTAAATGAAGGTGAGATAAATATATGGATGAAGCTGCTAGATGGGACTGACTTTTTTATGTACATATATATATATTTTTCTAAGGAGTAGGGAGATTATATTTTGTGGTTGCATGAATGGACATAATCCTCTGGATGCATTTTATGTATATTGTAGATTAGATCTGACGAACTCCTGTAAAGGGTGACAATGTTGATGACTTTTCTCTGGTAAGAAATCTTGTGTGTTGACTGGAACAGGAGCTGCCAAGTGTAGGCCATGAATGGTCTTTTGCAGTCTCCTTCTTTTCTTATGTTCTTATGAATGCCTTTCTACAATCTAAATAGACTACATCTACTCCAACCTTGTTGTCCAGTGCATCCTCTAACTCTTCAAAGCACTCCAACAACTGTGTCAGACATGATCTCCCTGCTCTAAAACCATGTTGGGCCTTGGTAATGAGATTGTTATTTTCAAAATGGTTGACTATTTTCTGTTTTAATAGTTTTTCCATGACCTTACATGGGATTGGACGGTAATTTAGAGGGTTTAACTTATCTCCCTTCTTGAAAATTGGGGTGACATTTGCCTTTTTCCAGTCCTCAGGCATCGTTTTATCAATGATGGTCATCTTGAACAACAGCCAGTATGGATGTGCATTCTTTCTTTGATTTGTTCCACAAATCCACTACTCTTGAGTGAAGAAAATCTTATGAAAGTCTAACCTACAGCTCTGTTTCTTAAGCTTTATATCTCAATCCCTTTTCCTATTCTAATTAGACCAAAAAATCTTAGAAACTTATAACATTCATAACTTTTAAAATGAGTATCCATATAATTTTTTATTCCTTCGTACTTTCAGCTTTATTGAGCAAAGAGACAGCAAAATCATTTAGATAAAAAAAAATTCTACAAGGAATGGCTTACAACTCTCACTTTTACAAAGTGGTTGAGTGAAGTCCCTGGTGATCCCTCTAAAGCGTACTGCAGATTTTGTAAATGTGAGATTCTAGCAAAGTACTCCCTTTTATTGAGCCATTACCAAACAAAAAAGCATACAACACCAGTACCATTTCAAGCAATTCCTCTTTCCAATTTTATCATTAAAAAATGTGAGAAAACATCCATACTTAAAGCTAACTTGTGATCATTTAATAGATTTGTGCACAAATAAAACAGACAGTGAAATAATACATACATATCTTAGTTTGGTTATTTTAGAAAAGTGTGATGGAAATGGAATTGCTGAAGCTTTAAAAAAAGATTTAATGGAAAAAAATTTGGACATTAAAAATCTATTGGCAATTGGAATTGATAATGCCAGTGTCATGGTCTGCATAAACAATGGTGGCTACTACCAGAAATTAAGAGGTTGTTCCATGGCTACTTGTATTTAGATGTGTGTGTCACTCTTTGCAGTTAGCAGTGTCCCATACTTGTGCTGAATTCCTCCCTAGAAACCTGGAATTTCTGCTAGAGATCGAATTTTAGACCAATGGCTGGAATTAGAAACACATTTTAAAATAATGGTCGAAAAGAAGCTAATGACTGATGAAGTAAAATATATTCGCAAATGATCGCAGTATTTTCTACTATCCCTGTTTAAGGAACTCAAATTAAGATTGCCAGAAAACTATAATATATTGAAAAATATTATAAGTTTTTCTGCTGAAAATACTTTGAGACACAAAGGAGCCAATTATTTCACTTCTTGAATCTATGAATTTAGATGAGAAAGAAAGTGCTAGCGTAGAATTACAGAATAACAGCATCCACCTACTTGAATGGAAAAACCTCACTAATACAGAACTATTCTGGGCAGAAGTCTATAATTATAAAGGTTCAACTGGAAGAAAGAAACACTTGGAGACCTTTCAACTTTTGCTCTTAATTTGTTAATATTACCCAATTCAAATGCTGGTTGAAAGATTGTTTAGCACCATGAATCTTTTTAAGACAAAATTGCGAAATAAAATGTAGCTTCAATGCTTAGATCAATTCTTTCAGTAAGATATGGTCTAAAACGGCATGGTAAATGCTGCAAAAATTATTCTTTACCTCAACTGATTCTAAGTAAAATTGGAATTATGGAAACATACAGTGCGGCTCAAAAAACAATGTTGAAAGTATTGACCAATTTCATGAACTAGAAGATTTATTAGATGTAAATTCAGATATATTGGTATAAATTTCATTCCCAAGGACCTTATGTAAATAAGGTAACTAACTAGCACTTTTAAAAATATATTTAGCCTTTTCTTAGCATTTTTCTAGCATTTTTTTCATGAAGTCTAGCATTAAACTGTGAATTTCATTTAGAAATTGCTAACAAAATTGTGCGCCACTATTTTTAACAATTACATATTTTTTTGTCATATAATTTTTTGCCATTGTTTTTTTTGATAATTACCATTTTAAAAAAAGTGCATTTCTCCATTAGTAACTAATAATACAATTACCTACCAATCTTTCCTAAACCTAAACTTGTCCAGCTTAAACCTTTTGTTACGTGTCCTATCCTGTTCACTAAAAGTAAGAACCTTAACTGTCTCCCCTATTATAACGTTTATTTACCCACTTGAAGACTTCAAGTTTAATCAAGTCCCCTCCGACTCTTCTCCTTTCTAATGTATGAAGATTTAGTTTCTTATAAGCCTTTCACCATAGGGTAAGTTCCTCAACCCATGAATCCTCTTAATCATTCTTCTTTGCACAGACTTAAGCAAACCAATATCCATCTGATAATAAGGTGTAGCAGAACCCAGTAACTGATTGGAACTGAGATTTTGCTGGAACTTATACTTTTAGGTGGCCAGAACCTAATAATGGCCCATTGTTTTTTTTTCTAGATATATTTACGCCTAAGCCTACTACAGCTGACATGCAAAAAGGTAGCAAGGACATTACCAGCATCATACCTTGTAGCATAGAAATGAATAACAGATTTCAATGGTTAAAAATAACAATATCCTTAAAGACCTTAAAACATTTCATCACTGAAATTATAATTTGAAGTTTGAAGAGTTATTGTTGTACTTATCAGTTTTCAGATTGGTATCAAGTATTAATTATTAAACTATAAAATAGTAACAATGCAAAATATTACTGTCTTTTACTGACTCACCTTGCATGGCTAAAGCTATGGCTAAATACCTTTTCATGGATAAACAGAAACACAATGATCACAATCCTATAGCATTCCTACAATGTATATTTGAGAAAATAATAAAACTGAAATAATACTCTCTGGATAGTAGATACATTAGACATACTGGTACTGTATATGGTAACATTAATAATACAGTATTTGACTTTGTATTAGAAATTAAAAATTAACATAATATTGAATACACAACCCTGTAAGAGGCATGGTGATTTGACTTCCTGGCCACTGTGCTGATGGGACTCAGCGCTCCCCCCCCCCCCCAGTTTAGCCTCTTCTCCTTTCAGACAGCCTGTATTTCTCCCCTACTTCCTCATTTCCCCTACAACCTCTCCCACAACTTTCTCTGGTCAGCCTCTATTTTCACAGGGTAGATGCTGACCTTCTTCTCATACAACTATTGCAGATCAGGGCTGAAGGGGGAGGGGACAATGTTCCCTAACTCCTGAGCTCCAGTTTGGGATAGTGGGTTTTTAACAACCTGCTTCATCCCCACCCATACCTTCCTCACATCCCCTTTCCTTCTCTTTTCACTATCTATTTTTTTATGCCATGCCTAAAGTGGACTGCCATACAGAAGGGCTGCCAGGTCACCAGGCTGGAGGGGTGGCCTTGAATGGTGGTACCTGGCTCTGCCAGCACCGTATGCACCCCTTGCAGGACAGGCTACTGCAAGAGGTGATGAGCGTTTGCTTCCTGTAAAAAAAAATAGGGTCACCATGCCCAATGATGATAAAATAAAAAATCTTACCTCAATTTCCCCTTGTCCATCATTGGAGCCACCCGCCTCACCCCCTTGTCTGGAGGTGCCTTCAGGCATCTCCCTCTTTCTAGTGGTACTCCCCCACTTTACTTTCCAAGGGGACTGCCAAGAAAGCCAGCAGGCAGCCCATAGCAGACTGCTCCCCATTGAAGCGGCTCGGTAGGGAAAACCCCCCTAAGGGGGAGAGGGAAGCCAGGCCCCATCGGTTGCTTCCCTCAAAAGACGCTGGCTAGAATATTAAACCTAGCAGGGGTCAAGGCCTGTTCCTCCCCAGACTCGACTTGTGACATCGCTGCCATTGGGACATGTGATGTCCTGGGGAGGATGGCCAACTGGAGCCCCCCCCTCCCAGATAGACATGGTCCTTGAGGCAACCCAGCCTCATATGGACGGTAGGGCCTTCCATGGGAGTGAATTCAGGCTCGGTGCCAAGCACCAAACTCGAGTCCGCCCCTATGCAAGGTCCTCCTCAAACGGCTAGGGTAAACTGGGGAGATATCACTCTACTCTGGCTGGTTTCTGCCCAATCTCTCTAACCTCTTGGATGTGCAATTTGATGGAGAAATTGGTAAATGTTCGATTAGCCTTTTTTCTGGACAGCTGAGGCCATCTGTCTTCTGCACAGTGCGGCTTCCGCAAGTTACACTCCACATCAGATGCTCTGCTTCAACTCGAAAATGCCGTCTGCGATGCCTTCCTTTGTAGACAGCACTACGCCACGTTGTTTTTCGATCTAGAGAAGGCCTATGATACCGCATAGTGATACGGTATCATAGAGACTCTCCACATGATGGGGGCTAAGGGCAGCCTCCCAATGTTTATATCTGAATTTTTGCGAGATCGTTGATTCCGTGTACGGGTGGGGGGAGTCCTCCGGCCCAATGGACCAGGAAGTGGGTGTCCCGCAGGGAAGTGTCCTCAGTGTCACACTCTTTGCCCTGAGCATCAACGGCATCACCTCGGTGCTGCTGGAAGAGGTTCTCACTACGCTCTACATGGGCGACCTTTCGATCTGTTTTGGCGCGGCCCAGATGCCAACTTTGGAGCATCGACTCCAACAAGCATTGAACTGTGTCTCTTGCTATGCCAAAGCACACAGGTTTCGGTTTTCCTTGGCTGAGACTAAGGTGGTGCACTTCTGCCGCCATCCATGGCTCCACCCTGACCCAGACTTGTTTCTTAATGGGGTATGCCTGGAAGTGGTTGCATCGCACCGTTTCCTTGGTCTTGTATTTGACCAACGCTTCACCTGGAAGGCTCATATTCGCAGCCTTAGGGTTTCTTGTACCCACGCCATGGATATTCTCCATTCAGTGACGTTCAAAGCTTGACTACGGATGCAAGTTTTATGCATCAGCAGCCGAGGGTGTATTGCGGAAGGTGGACTCGATCCACCACACCAGCCTTGGTGACCAGTGCCTTCCGCACTTCCTCCATTGAAAGCCTACTAGTCTATGCTGGGAAGATGCCACTTGCTCTATGCTGTGCACAGTGCATTATTCGCCTGTACGCGCGAGTCCAGCGCCTCCCTCAGTCGCCAACAGCTCTCACTGCATCTGCAGCTGATTTAAACGGTACCTATGCCGCCGAGAGACGCCAGTCATACCCTAAGCCCTTTGGGTTTAGGGCTAGGAAACTCCTTTGAGAGCTAGGTATAGCTCTCGGGCTGGTGGCGTCCCTGGTTCTGCCCAGGATACCACCCTGGAAGGTCCTACCTTTGGCTATTTATCACCATGCCTCTGCAACCAAAGCTTCTACAGCACCAGGAGTATTGCCTTCAACCTTTTTGGAGCACACCTCGTTTCACGCTGGAACCATGCCAGTGTATACATATGGCTCTAAGTCCGAAGAGAGGGTCGGCTTCCACGCCATATCCCCTCTGTTTGAAGTCAGTGGGACCATGCCAGGCGCTGCATCTGTCTTCACGGCCGAGCTGGTGGCAATACACCACTCAGTACGTGAGATTACGCGATGTGCCCAGTTCGGAGACCAGATTGTGATCTGTAGTGTCTCACAAAGCACCCCGAGTGCTCTCGGGGGTATTGGAATCTCTACATCCCCTGGTTCGGGATATCTGTGATGCCACAGTTTTGGCAGTTCAGGTGGATATCAAGATTATCTTCTGATGGGTTCCTGGACATGTAGGAATTGCCGGGAATGAGGGCGCCAAAGAGTCTGCGAGGACTCTGTGACCGGACCAGTGTTTCGCTTTTCCTCACACCGACTGCATGGCAGGAATATGGGCAGCTCTCCGGGATGCTTGGCAAAGAAGATAGGAGACGGTCAGAGGGAACTTAAAGTTGTGTCCCATTGCACTGTGACTGTTCCCATGGACCTATCCCCCAATGCCACAAAGGCTTCAGGCTGCTTTCTGTCCTCTCCGAATTGGGCACACTCGTGGGACACACTGCCATTTGATAGAGCACTCACCAGCACCCTACTTTGAAGACTGCGTTGTCCCCCAGACTTTTCGGCACATTCTTGTTGAATGTCCCAGTCTGCGCACGTTAACTGTACCGGGATGGGCTAGGTCTCTACCTCCTGTCCCTTGTACTCGGGACAAGTTCGTGCACATTGACTGGTGGACTTATAGGACTTTTCGGGGGAGGCCGGCCATCTCCCCTTTATTTAACATTTTTTTATTGTTTTTTCTTATTTTAATAGGTCGCATATTCCTGTGCTTGGGAGAGGTGGACCTCTCCCCTGATGCGGGAGCTTGCTTCCTGCTTATTGCCTTTTTTCTTTGTTTTATTTTTATTGATGTTTTTTTTAGCATCCTTTTTTAAAGATGCCTAATATCAGGCAATGTTGAATACGGTGACTAATGCCCAAGTAGGCAGTCACCAGATGAGCTCTTAAAATTTTAAAAAAAATTGAATGCACTAGTATATGAATGACAATTGTAAATTATTATGTAACAAAAACAAATTACTTTTTCCATTTCTTTGTTATGATGTAGAAACAAAAGTTTCTCTCCTGTTGCAGGTCATGGTTGGCAAAAGCCCCAAATTTTGAAAAAGCCCAATAAAACCTGGTTTTTTTTTTTAAAAAACAGGGTTTTATTTGAGTTTTTTTCAAATCTTGGTTTTTAAAAAAAAAAAATGTTACAAGCATTAGAATACCATAGAAAAAGAATAGCTATCTATATTTTTATATAATATTAATAATTATATTATAGTAAGAATAGATCACTGTAACAGATCCCTGATTGAGAATTGTGGGTACCCATGATAGCCATAACCTGTAGGAGAGATGAATTATGAGTTAGTATCAGCGAAATAACCTTAATTTGATACATATTTGTTGAAATTATAAATATAAATATGAATTTTGAATAAAATAATGATAAATAGCATTTATTTCTTGAAAAAAAACACCCAAACCCGGGTTTTTTCTAATTTCACTTGAAAAAGCCCCCCCCCAAAACCCGGGTGTTTTAGGGCTGTTTTTTTTTTTTATTTGCCCACCCTGTTGTAGGTAGAAGATGGGCTTGATGCTTTTCAAATATATTACCAGCTTCAGAAAATAAACGTTCAGAATAGACTGATGATGGTGGGCATGAAAGATAACATCGAGCAATTTTGGAAATGTGTGGATAGTTAAGATTTTCCTAATCCCAAAACTTCAGAGGATCACTGCCATTGTAATACAGGGTCTATTGTTATAATTTTCAACTTCCTGGGCGATTTCCAACATGTTTAACCTACTTCTTCTCCTCTTGACTTTGGCACTTTCATTGCTTGAACTAGCTAAGAGTTCTAGATCAAGTTCACCTCCAGATTCTTCCTTATAACAACTTAGAAAGTCACGATGCATCTCTTCTTTTAATTGCAAATGTTTTGAAAAGCCCTCATGTTTATGCACATCAATGACACCACTACAACCAGGTATACCATCAGACCATGTACTTGGTACTACTTCATCCTCAGATAACTGCTCTGAACTTCAATGTTTGCCATTTTTAGCAATTTTTTTTTAATTTCATCAATCAGTATTTGGATTATTTCAGATTTCTTGTGTTTCATAAATTTAATTTTGAACCATGAGTCCACAGCATTACTTATGAGGTAATTCTTTTCATTTAGGATATTCAGAGAATTTGAATCTAATTATCTGAAAGCCTTTGGTGGTTTGAATCCCTGACTTGTCGTTTCCTTCCTTTGATAAGTACCGACTGAGGGCCACTACATGTGGAATCGCATCAGCTAATGTTGTTTTCTCTTGACTTACATGTTTTGTTATTTCATAGAAGGGTTGGAGTAGTCTAATTAATTTTTTGATAAGATTCCACTCATTTGTTGACAATATTGGGACATCATGGTTAGCAGTATATATTAGAATGGACCTTTTTAAAGTAAACATTCTGTCAAGCATTAAATATGTACTGTTCTACTGTGTGGATACATTCTGAAGTGGAAAAAGTGGAGTTCTTAGATTTTGTTCTGTCTGTAGTTTTTTAATTCACTTCGGGGCATTGTTGAGTAAAGTCATTTCTTATATGGCGACTCTTGCTACAAATATCTATTAATGTTCTTTGGGATAAGATAGTCTCTCTCACTACTAGATCAAGAATATTGTAAAAACAATGAACACTTTCTATTTTTGCTAATTTCACACCAAGGCACATATTTGCTGCCCCTTCTTATACCCTTCAAACAGAGTTTACATTCAGCAACTTTGCAACTTCTTCTGATTGATCTTCAATATGAAAATATTCCCAGATTTGTGATTTAGATATAGTGGTTTCTAAGAATTATTTCTAACTAATTGATTCAACAAATTTTAAATATATAATCTGAGTTGATCTGAGGAGACAATGGATCAAGTGATAATAATAATAATACATATTTATAATGCGCCCTTCAGGGCTGTTAGCCCTCCCAGAATGCAGGTTGTGTAGCGAGTAAAGATAGTCCCTCCTATTTTATAAAGTAAAGATCATCGCTCCCAAGGATAAAAAAAAAATAACTTACAAAATTTATTTAGGAACATATTTTTTACAATTAAATATTGTAAACTTTGTAGAACTTTGTAATTACTGCAATTCAGTTCACTTCTCAAAGGAGACTTTTGCTTCATCCAATTAATGGCAGGACAAGGATCTTCAACAAGCAAAGGTTTAACTATTTCATTGAATACACTATGATACATTTGGAGTTCTTACAGACAAATATTAATTGTTCTTTGATCACGCACACTTAGCATGTTACTGGGATGGAAAGCTTAAAATGACGATGTCATAACCTCGTATAACTCCCATTTTACCAAGTAAAGGTCATCCCTTCTCCAATTAACCAAGTAAAGTTAATCCCTACTTTTTCTCTTAGGAGGGATTATCTTTGCTTGATCCCAGACAATTACTAAATAAGTAAAATAACTAAATTGTCATCGGCAAACTTGATCAGGTCGCTACTTATACCTAAGTCGAGATCATTAATATAAATCAAGAACAACAACTGCCCCAATACTAACCCCTAAGGAACCCCATTGATAACTTAACCTCACTCTCTGTCACTAAGGCATGACAGAATCCATCTAAAAATGTTTTTTTAAATTTCATCAATCCCTTGCTCTTTAATTTGATTTTAAAAGTTGTAAGTGTGGCACCCTGTTAAAAAGCTTACTAAAATCCAAATAAACAATATCCTAATTCTCCTCTCTATCGGCAGCATCGTACACCTTTCTATAAAAAGACAGTAAATTAGTCAAACACGATTTGCCCCTAGTAAAGCCATCTTGAAATTCCTTATTCAACTTGCCTCTCTCTGATCCATCCTCTATGACTGTATAGGGCTGTTAATGCCATCAAAATATTGCCTTTCATACCCCACACTGACTGACAACTTTCATTGCTCTTGGATGTCTTCCAATGTCCTAAAGTCCTACCTTTAACCTCAGTTTCCAGTCACACTGTACACAGTGGTGTACCTAGCAAAAGTGCCGCCCGAGGTCGATGTTTATTTGTCCACCCCTTAAAAGTTCTAAAAACACTGAAAATAAAATAATACAGGAACTCAATAATAGATTTATAGTAATTTAATATCCAAATATCATGTAAATTACCCTTAAAAAGTTTCATTTTTACCCGCGTAACTCCTTGTAAGTAAACTCTCACTCTGGTATTGTCAAGACCAGGTAGCCTTTATCTCGAAAATGTGGTGCAATAGAACATGTGACATTAGGCGGAATACGGTTGGCATGTCAAATTTGTCTGATTAAAATAAAACACAATAGTTTATATACACATACATAGAACTAAATAAGCAATTTGAATGATGCATAAAAACAAAAAATAGTAAGGAACGGCAATAATGTGACACATTTTGTAATATGGTAATTAGGTCGAGAAATGAATTGCATTTGATAATTAAATAGATACGGAACAATGCGAATGCTGAAAAATACAAAAAATTAATAAATATTAATATGTTGGATCACCACAAAATGCCTCTCCCAAAATTGTGCCACCCTGACGGGATCACCTCCCTCTCGGTACGCCACTGCACACACACACACTCACTAACTTACACTAGATTAGGTCATCTGAAAAATTTATGTCACTTTGGGAAAATGAAAAATATATGTATTTTTAAGCCAATTTAATCAGATATACCATTTTATTTTACAACCTTTTCCTATTTTATTGGTTTGAAAAAAGATATAAAATTCTTGAATAAAATAAGAATTTCTGAAAAATATTTTGAAGGAGTAAATACCTCTCACTAATGAGTGATAAATGAGGACTAGCTTAGTTCTAGGTAATAGCATAACTAGATTAGACTAGTCCTTCAAATACAAATAATTTATGGTCTTTGGAACAATGGTTAAACCTTCTGTTTGGCATAATCACTTTGCACTGAGCGCCAAGGGACTTGTGCAATCCATCAAACCTTCCATTCTTGTGAGGGTCTTTTCTTCGAAGGGCTTCCACCTCATGAGCTGAGTCATTGTACTATTGCCTAGATCCTTTCTTATGCTTGGGGATTTGAATGGTGGACAGTCCCTCTCAGGGGAGTATACAATAAATCCCAGGGTTGGGTCCTTGCTGACCTAAATGATGAGCTGGAGATGGGTGTCCTAAATGTGGATGAGTTTACACATCACTGCCCAAGAACCACTTCATTTTCCTGTATTGATCTATCTTTGTGCTCTCCGGATGCACAGCCTGATTTTGGGTGGGAGGTGTTTGATGACCTCCATGGTAGTGATCACTTTCCCATTTAAATATCATTTTCTGGGCTGCTGGTGCCTCAGAGCCCACCTCGGTGGTGCTTGGCGTGGGCACGGTCGTCTGCATTTCAGGAAATGACTGAATTCTCTATCTCAGTCAAGGAGTTTAGGTCGATAGAGGAGGCTTTTGAGTTCTCCAGCAACATCATTGCTGTGGACTTCTACTATTCCCTAGAATGTCTGGATATTTCCCATGTTGACTGCTTCCTTGATGGTCAGCTGAGTGTAGGCATCCCTCAGACAGAAGCATTTATGCATAGATGCACTCTTGCTTTATGCACACACACCACCCATGATCTGGATGATGGCCTGTTTCCATCCAATTTTCCTATCCTCCTGCATATGCAAATTGATGCCAAAATTGGTATGATACTGCATTGCGATATGGTATCATGGAGACTCTCTACACAAAATGGGGGTGAGGGGATGCCTAGCAAGCTTTATTTCCAAATTTCTGCGAGATTGTTGATTTTCTGTATGGTTAGGGGAGCCCTCTCCAGCCCAATTGTGCAGGAAGAGGGCTTCCCACAGGAATGTCTCCTCAGTGTGGCACTCTTTGCCCTGAGCATCAGTGGCATCACTTAAGTGCTATCACAAGTTGTTCTTACTATGCTTTATGTGGACAACCTTTCAATCACTTTTGGTTTGGACCAGATGCCAACTCTGGAGCATTGATATCCTACAGGCATTAAACCACGTCTCTCACAATGCTGAAGTGCACAGGTTTCAGTTTTCCCTGGCCAAGATTAAGGTGGTGCACTTCTGCCACCATCAACAACTCGACCCCCAACCTGTACTTATTCCTAAATGGGGTTCACCTGTAAGTGGTGGCTTCACACCATTTCCTTGGTCCTGTTTTTAATTGATTCCTCACCTGGAAAGCTCAAATTCACAGCCTTAGGGTCTCGTACCCATACCATGGACATTATTCATTCTGTGAGGTTCAGCACTTGGGGTGCTGATAGGGCTACTGCCTTACTTTTATACCAATCTTTCGTTTGTTTGAAACTTGACTATGGATCAAATTTATGCATCCACAGCTGAGCTTGTCCTCTGAAGGGCCGACTCAATCCACCATACTGGTCTCCCCTGGTAACCAATGCCTTATGCATGTCCCCCATTGAGAGCCAACTTGTCAATGATGGGGAGATGCCACTCATTGCCTCACACACAATACATATGAACTTATACACACAAGCCCGGCAATGTTTCTCACTGCATCAAAGGCCGATCTCTATGGTGCCTATGCCACAGAGATGCCAGTCATACCCTAAGCCCTTTGGGTTTATGGCTAGGAAAACTCCTTCAAGAGCTTGGTGTAGCTCTCAGGCCAGTGATGCTCCTGCTTCTTCCCAGGACACCACTCTGGAGGGTAACATCTTTGACTATTTGTCTCCATTCCTCTACTCCCAAATTTCCACAGCATCAGGAGTATTACATTTGGCCTTTCCACTTCGTATTATGTTGTATCACTGCCAGTTTACATGGATGACTTAAGTCCCAGAAGGGTGATCAGCACTATGCTTGAAGTCAGTGGGGCTCTACCTGGTGCTGTGTCTGTCTTCATGGCTGAGCTGGTTGCAATACACTGCTTAGTATGGAAGATAATGTGTCATGCCCAGTTTGGAAGATGGATTGTGACCTTTTGCGACTCTTAAAGCACTCTCAGGGCATTGGACTCTCCACATACCTTGGTTGCAGTATCAATTATACCATGGTTGCTGCAAGTCAGGTGAATGATGACGTGGGAATTGCATGGAATGAGGGCGCTAAAGAGTCTGTGAGGACTGGATGACCAGACCCCCGTAAGGGGCGCAGCGATTTGCCATCCTGGCCACTGTGCTGACGGGACTCAGCACCCCGTCCGGCCCCAGTTTAGCCTCTCTTCCTTCCTTCAAAACACTTGTTTCCTCTCTTTTCATACAACCTCTCCCACAACTTTCTCTGGTTGGCCTCTGGATCGGGGCTGAGGGTGGGAGGGGCCAATGTTCCCTAACCCCTGAGCTCCGGTCTGAAGTGGTTGGTTTTTAACAACCTGCTTCATCCCCACCCATACCTTTCTCACATCCCTTTTCCTCTCCTCTTTAAAATCTATCTGTTTTACGCCGTGTTTAAGGTGGAGCCCCATGCCGATGGACTGCCAGGCCACCAGGCGGGAGGGGTGGTCTTAAATGGTGGCGCCTGGCCCTGCCGGGCTTGTAAGCACCTCTCGCAGTGCGGACTACTGCGAGAGGTGATGCGCGATTGCATCCTGTATAAAAAAGAGGGTCACCATGCCCAATGATGAGTATAAAAAAACAAACAACCCCCAACTTCCCCTATAACATCGACGGAGCCGCCCTTGGGAAGCTCCAGCAAAAAAAATGGAGGTCCTCCCCCTGTGCTTGCTCAGGGGACCCTCCATATATCTCTAACCGGAGAGGAGGCTTACTCATTTCCTTGGCTTACGGGTGTAGGGGACTTCCCCTCACCCCCTTCTCTGTAGGTGCTTTTGGGCGCCTCCCTTTTACCAGCGGCAGTCCCCTCTGTTCTTTCCAAAGGGACTGCAAAGAAAGCCAGCAGGCAGCCCTTAGCCAGCCGCTCCACATCGAAGCGGCTCAGTAGGGCAAACCCCCTTAGGGGGGAGAGGAAAGCCAGGCCCCTTTGGTCGCTTCCCTCAAAAGACATGCTGGCAAGAATATTGAACCTTGCCGGGGTCAAGGCCCATGCCTCCCCAAAATAGACAAGTGACGATACTGCCAACGGGACCTGCGATGTCTTGGGGGGGGGGGATGGCCAACTGGAGGCCCCCCCCCCCTGAGATAGACATGGTCCTTGAGGAAACCCAGCCTTAGATGGTAGGGCCTTCCATGGGGGGGAATCCTGGCTCGGCGCAAAGCACCGAACCCGAATCCGCATCTATGCAAGGTCCTCCTCAAACCGCTGTGGTTTCCGAAGCAGTACAAGGAGGGGAGGGATCTCCTCCGACCGGTGCCCCCATGACTACCAGCACCTTCTCCATTTCAGAGAATGACCTGGCTGAGGCCGGTCCATCTGGCCTGGGGGCTTCTTCCGGCGGAGGTGAGAAGCGGGTTCATTTTCCGCCCTCCTCTCCAAAAAAGAAAAAGACTTGGGGCTCCTCTCCATCGCGGGGGCTGCGGGGACGGATGGGTCTGCTGCCACTCTGGCAAGTGACCAAGCCAAGATCGGCACATCCGCCCCCTCTGCCCCTCCGGTTGCGGAGCCCCTGACTAAGAACAAAAGTGCACAGGGCGGAGCCTCGATGACATCAGGGCCCTTATTCAGAGGTTACCTGGCGTTTTTGAGCCTGCTGGCTTCAAACGCTTCCTCGTTATTCGCTCCACTGATGGCACCATGTTGTCCAAGGGCAACATGATCCATCAGAGGAGAGGATTAGCTAGGGCAATTGGTAGAGAGCCGAAGGTGACCCGTTTCTCGGACGGGAGCCTTCTGGCGAATCCCGCCGAGGCGGCCCAGATAAGTGCTCTTCGGACACTTCATGGCACCCCGGTGAGTATGACACCGCACTCTACCATGAACTTTGTGAAAGGAGTAGTTAATGCGAGGGAACTCGTTGACTACTCCATTGAGGACATCACCATGGAGCGGTCAAGGTCGAACGTGTGATGAGAAAACAGGGAGGGGCCTCAAGACCCACCCCTACACTCTTCGTCACGTTCGAGTGTGACAAGCTCCCTGAGTCGGTGCGTGCCGGTTGGTACCGCTACCGCGTGAAAGCATTCGTGCCACTGCTGCAACGGTGCTATTACTGTCACCGCTTCAGCCATACGAATCGCTCATGTAGATGTGCAAAGTCAGGGTCACCCGAAGTCTGTGTAAATTGCTCCAAGGTCACACACGATAAGTCCAAATCTTGTATGGCCAAGTGTGTCAATTGCGGAGAGCCATGTGGTGCATATCTCCTTGAGAAAGAAATCCTGGCCGTTCAAGCCCAGGATCGACTCTCATTCCGCGAGGCTAAGGACTTGGTCCTTGCGCACCCGGCTCTGCCTGGGACGTCATATGCCTCAATAGTTAGAAAGGCACCCTCTGCTCCTGGCTCATCCAGGCCAACGAGCACGGTTGTTTCTGCGCCCATTCGGAGCCCTTCTGCGGGCTCTACCCAACCCGGGTGCTACCCTGGTAAAGCTGGTGGCAAAAAGGGTTCAGACCCAGCCCCGGCTAAAACCCGGCTCCCCCCTCTTCCCCCAGTGTGACCGTTTCCCGTAAGGCGAAACGGCCACGCGCCTCCACCGAGTCGTTAGACTCGCAGGAGGCAACACCCCTGAAGATGGTCGCTAGGCCATCTTCCGGGGTTCCTAAAGCTGTTCCCCGAAAGGAGGACAGCAACAAAGGAGCTTCGGCTCCTTCGCCCACGCCCCGAGGTGGAGCGAGTGGCTCGGAGAGGACTTGCGACCCCACCACCGCGGGATGGCCGGGCTGGTGGATGCGCGGTTTACACCCGGCATGATGTCTCCGTTCTTCCTTTCTCTTTAGATACCTCTTTTCTTGCAGTGACTATGCAGCTGCACCTGGATAGGAGGTATACTCTGATTTCTGCGTACATTCCACCGTCAGCTGACTTCGACGCGGGGGACTTCCGCCGCGTCGTGGCACGGTTGCCGAGGCCCAATCTCTTGCTTGGAGATCTGAACGGCAGGCATCCTCTCTGGGGAGATTACTCCATAAATCCCAGGGGACAAGTCCTTGCCGATCTGATCGAAGAGCTTGAGATGGGTGTCCTAAACGTGGATGAGTTTACGCATCACTGTCCGAGAACCGCTTCATTTTCTTTCCTTGACCTATCTCTGTGCTCTTCGGATGCACAGCCTGATTTTGTTTGGGGGGTGTTCGATGACCTCCATGGTAGTGATCACTTTCCCATTCAAATATCATTTTCAGGGCAACTGCCGCCTGAGAGACCACCTCGGTGGTGCTTGGCGCAGTGGCCTGCATTTCAGGAAATGACTGAATTCTCTATCTCAGTCAAGGAGTTTAGGTCGGTAGATGAGGCCGTTGAGTTCTTCTCCGGCAACCTCATCGCCGTTAGCCTGACTACTATTCCTAGAACGTTTGGCCGTTTTGCACGCCGACCACTCCCATGGTGGTCGGCCGAGTGTGAGACGGCCCTCAAACAGAAGCGTTATGCCTACATGCGCTATAAGCGCCGCCCGAACGATTTCACTGTCGCTGAATTTCGTCGGGCTAGGGCTAGGTTCAGGTATATTTCGAAGCACGCCCGCCGCTCTTCTTGGCGGGTATACGTGTCTTCACTTAACGGGAAGACCCCTTTAGCTGAGGTGTGGAAGCGAGTCAAAAGGATTCGGGGCAAGTTCTCGCAGGACCCCCCCTCCCGTTCTCCAGGAGAATGGGACCGCAATCTCGGACCCCGCGTCCGTGGTGGAATCCTTAGCGACCGCTTTTTCTGCATTCTTTAGCCGTGATTCTGCTCCGCCAGCATTCAATGCACGTCGTGATGTCGCGGAAGGCCTACGGCTGGACTTTACCTCCAGAGGCGGAGAACCCTTCAACGACAAGTTTACTGTGAGTGAGTTGCGTTCCGCTCTCGCTTCGTGCGCGGGCACTGCCCATGGTCCGGACGATGTCCCGTACGCCATGCTTCGACACCTGGGTGAGCGAGGCATGGCCTTTCTGTTAGATTTGTTGAACAGGATTTGGGTGGAAGGTCTTCTCCCAGACTCCTGGCGAATCGCTACTGTGCTCGCCTTTCGCAAATCGGGGAGAGATCACTCTACTCCGACCGGTTTCCGCCCAATCTCTCTAACCTCTTGCGTGTGCAAGTTGATGGAAAAATTGGTAAATGTTAGATTAGCCTTTTTTCTGGACGGCGGAGGCTATCTGTCTTCCGCACAGTGCGGCTTCCGCAAGTTGCACTCCACGTCGGATGCTCTGCTCCGACTGGAAAATGCCGTCTGCGAGGCTTTCCTTCGTAGACAGCACTACGCCACAGTCTTTTTCGATCTGGAGAAGGCCTATGATACCGCATGGCGATACGGTATCATGGAGACTCCACACGATGGGGGCGAGGGAAGGCCTCGCAATATTTATATCTGAATTTTTGCGAGATTGTTGATTCCGCGTAAGGGTGGGGGGAGCCGTCTCCGGCCCAAAGGAGCAGGAAGAGGGTGTCCCGCAGGGAAGTGTCCTCAGTGTCACACTCTTTGCCCTGAGCATCAATGGCATCACTTCGGTGCTGCCGGAAGATGTTCATGCTACGCTCTACGTGGACGACCTTTCGATCTCTTTTGGCGTGGCCCAGATGCCAACTCTGGAGCGTCGACTCCAACAGGCATTGAACCGCGTCTCTCGCTATGCCGAAGCGCACAGGTTTCGGTTTTCTTTGGCCAAGACTAAGGTGGTGCACTTCTGCCGCCATCCACGGCTTCACCCCGACCCAGATTTGTTTTTTAATGGGGTGCGCCTGGATGTGGTTGAGTCGCACCGTTTCCTTGGTCTTGTATTCGACCGACGCCTCAGCTGGGAGGCTCATATTCGCAGCCTTAGGGTCTCTTGTACCCGCGCCATGGACATTCTCCGTTCCGTGACGTTCAGCGCTTGGAGCGCTGATAGGGCTACTGCTCTTCTTTTTTATCGATCCTTTGTTCGTTCGAAGCTCGACTACAGATGCGAGTTTTATGCATCCGCAGCCGAGCGTTTATTGCGGAAGGTGGATTCGATCCACCACACCGGCCTTCGCCTTGCAACCGGTGCCTTCCGCACTTTCCCCATTGAGAGCCTGTTGGTCGATGCTGGGGAGATGCCACTCGCTCTGCGCCGCGTGCAGTGCATCGCTCGCCTCTACACGCGAGCCCGGCGTCTCCCTCAGTCGCCAACAGCTCTCACTGCATCCGTAGCTGATCTCGATGGTGCCTATGCCGCCGAGAGACGCCAGTCATACCCTAAGCCCTTTGGGTTTCGGGCCAGGAAACTCCTTCGAGAGGTAGATATAGCGTTCGGGCCGGTGGCGCCCCTGGTTCTGCCCAGGATGCCACCCTGGAGGGTACCACATTTGTCTATTTGTCGCCACGCCTCTGCTCCCAAAGCATGTACTGCGCCGGGAGTATTGCGTTCGACCCTTTTTGGAGCACACATCGTGTCATGCTGGAACCGTGCCAGTGTATACGGATGGCTCCAAGTCCCAAGAGGGGGTCGGCTTCCACGCCGTATCCCCTATGTTTGAAGTCAGCGGGGCTCTACCAGGCGCTGCGTCTGTCTTCACGACCGAGCTGGTGGCAATACGCCACTCGGTACGGGAGATTACGCCACGTGCCTGGTTCGGAGACCGGATTGTGATCTAAAGCGACTCACAAAGCGCTCTGAGTGCTCTCGGGGCATTGGAATCTCCGCATCCCCTGGTTCGCGATATTCGTGACGCCACAGCTTTGGCGAGCTTGGCAGATGTCGAGATTATCTTCTGCTGGGTTCCTGGACATGTAGGAATTGCGGGGAATGAGGGCGCCAAAGAGTCCGCGAGGACTCTGCGACCGGACCAGCGTTTCGCTCTTCCTCACACCGTCTACATGGCAGGAATACGGGCAGCTCTTCGGACTGCTTGGCAAAGAAGATGGGAGACGGTCGAAGGGAACTTAAAGTTGCGTGCCATTGCGCCGCGACTGTTCCCATGGACCTATCCCCCAATGCCGCGGCGGCTTCAGGTTGCTTTCTGTCGTCTCCGAATCGGACACACTCGTGTGACGCATCGCTATTTGATGGAGCGCTCGCCTGCGCCCTATTGCAACGACTGCGTCGTCCCGCAGACTGTTCGGCACATTCTTGTCGAATGTCCCAGTCTGGGTGATCTTCGCGCACGATACCTGTCCCGGTGCCGGGATGGGCGGGGTCGCTACCGCCTGTCCCTTGTACTCGGGACAGATTCGTGCACATTGACTTGTGGACTTGTACACTTTTGGGGGGAGGCCGGCCTTCTCCCTATTATTTAAGCAGGGTTTGTTTTTTTTGTTTTGTTTTGTTTTTTGTTTTTGGTTTGTTTTTCCCTTTGGTTTCACGCTTCTGCGCCAGGGGGACCTCTCCCTGACGCACCAGCTTGCTTCCTTTCCCCCTTTTTGGGGTGTTTTTTTTTCTCTAATTTTATTTTAAAGTAGCTTAGAACTAGGCCAGTTTTAATACGGCGACTAATGCCCAAGTAGGCAGTCGCCAGATGAGCTCTTAAAAAAAAAAAATGGATGGCCAGACTACTGTTTCACTTTTCCTCATATTGACTACATGGCAAAGAAGATGGGAGATGGCTGAGGGGAGCTTAAAGCTGTGTTCTCTGAGTGTTCCCATGGTCCTGCATCCCCCAATGGCGTGATGATTTCAGGTTGCTTTCTCTCATCTTCAAATTGGCTACACTTGTGGGATGCACTGCCATTTGATGGAGCGCTACCATACACCTTAGTGTGACAACTCTGTTGCCCCCCCTCCCCCTGACTGTTTGGCACATTCATGTTGAATATCCCAGTGTGGGTGATCCTAGAGCAAGAGGGTTCACTACTACTTGTCCTTGTACTCAGGATTGATTCTTGCACACAGACTTATGGACTATCTGACTTTTTGGAGGAGGTTGGCCCTCCACATTTTATTTGAAAGGTAGTTCTTCTATGTGTCTGCTAAATAGATGACCTCTTTATAATGAAATCTGTATAAAGATCAGAGGATAATTGCTGGTAAATCCTTTGGCACCAGGAGCCAGTCTTCTTTTGAGGGAAAGGTGCAGACAGTGGTAGTAGTGTATTTTGACCCCCCCCCCCTCCCTAGCAAGCAGGAAACCCTTTATGGCCCAAGAACACTGGTTCTGCACCAAGAGAGTAATGAAAACTTCATTGGTAGCTTCCAGGCTGCAAGAGTGAGGATATTTTGTCTGTTGAAGTGAGGAAGAGATAATGTGTTGTGATTGGCTGTGTGTGGCTGGAGCTGTCTCTCCATATGGCCAGACCCAATGCACCATCTCATTAACAGCTGTTCCCTACTAGGGCCAGAATGACTTATCTACAATAGATCCTAACCTAAGTTTAGTTTTGTTGTAGAATGTTTTGCTAAACTACTGAGGCCATTAAACATCCTTTGCTCTAAGTATAGGCTATTGAACAATGAATGTCCTAGTGATCCTGTATCACTATTCACAATTTATTATTTTCATATTGAAGCAAGTTTCTTTTCTTTTAACAGTTAAAACTAATTTACCAAGTTAAAATTATTATAATCCTCACTCAATATTAGAAATTTATTCAAATGGATGAGATTTCAGATATTCAAATTGAACCACTAAAGCAATCCCAGTTTGTGAACCCATTACGCATGAAATTCAAACAGGTAAAGGGTATTGCTTACTACTAGGCCTAATATAGATGATATCCCCCCCCCCATCCCTTTTCCTGCAATATTTTGTTACTGGACTTTGAGTTTAATATTTTGAGAAGTCAGCAGGTCTAGTCTTTTATAAATAAGCTATTTTTTTACTTTAGGTAACTTTATTTTGTTCAATTTTACAATATTTTGCTAAAAAATTAATTTATAAGTTAAATTATATACCTAATATAAACATTACTGCTAATGGCCTTTTCTAAGGCCATATGCATTCACAGGTTTAATTTACTTTTTAATAAATTATAAAATAAAAAAAGATTAGAAATTTATTAAAATAGATAATTTTGAATGTTTAAATTGAAGAATTAAAGAAATATTAATGACCTTCAAGAGATTTGGCAATTTGCCAGACTGAACCAGCATGAAAACCTTTTAGTATGACTGGTTATATGGAATGTGAGGGGTGTGTAGGAACAGTGTAAGTATAAAGGTACCAGTGTAGAAAATGATAGGTGATTTAGTGTTCTGAATATGATTAGATAAGTTTGTGGTAGGATGTGTTACAAGTTGTGAGATAAGTTTGTGGCAGGATATTGCAAGTTTGTAAAATGGATAATGGGTTTCTAACCTTTTGGCTCCATTTTCTGACTAGTGATTCAAAATTATTTTGCCAGTGGTGACATAAGCTCCTTATAGTCAGTAGCTTCTCAATATACTTTGCCATTGCATAATTCAACTCTCTCTGCTTTAATGGAAAGCATCATTTAACCCTCTATGACCCAAGTTATTTTTTAGAAATAACCGCTATTGGGCTACTGGTATAAAGGCGCTTGAATGAAATATTTCACAAATTATTGTTCAGATAAAGTTTCTTAGCTACATATTTACTATCTAATTTCACGCAGCTATTGAATGAAACATTGTGAATAAAGTAATTAAGCTCTGTGAAATCTAATGTTGCTGAGGAACGCCAATGGGTCATAGAGGGTTAAAAGGCATTTAGCAACTCTAGTTTATGCTGCAGAAATAAACTAACTATAGTCAATAACTCCTAAATATTCTTTTGCTACTGCTTAACTCAGCTATCTTTACTCTAGCCTTTAAATTGCCTCATAGACCAAATGGTCCAAGCATCATTTGTATGCTCAGGAGCTTTTGGTTCCAGCGGCGCTTTAAAGGTTAATGGAAAACATGATTAAAAAGGCATTTAGTAACTTGGTTTATGCTGGAAGCGTAAACTATCTATATTCAATAACTTTTAAATGTTTATTCTTTGGTACTACATAATTCGACTATCTTTGTTTTAATGGAAAACATGATTTAGCGGTCATTTGGCAACTTTCATCATTTAAGGCATGGTGAGTGATTGGTAGAGAGAGCCTTGTTCTCAATGCTACAGACCTTATTTTTAATCTACAGACCTTATTTTGAATCTAGGAGAAGATGCGGAGATCAGCTGTTTTCTTTGTTCCGTGACCTTCAGTGCTTGGGGTGCTGATAGGGCTACTGCCTTACTTTTTTATCGATCCTTTGTCCGTTCAAAGCTCAACTACGGATGTGAGTTTTATGCATCCGCAGCCGAACAACGTCTATTGCGGAAGGTGGACTCGATCCACCACACCGGCCTTCGCTTGGCAACTGGTGCCTTCCTCACTTCCCCTATTGAGACCCTTCTTGTTGATGCTGGAGAGATGCCATTATCTATGCACTGTGCACAGTGCATTACTTGCCTGTACGCACAAGCACAGCATCTCCCTTTGTTGTCACCGGCTCTCAAAGCATCCGCAGCTGATCTCGACAGTGCCTATTCTGCCGAGAGACGCAACTCCTACCCTAAGCCCTTTGGATTTAGGGCTAAGAAACTCCTTCGAGAGCTAGATATAGCTCTCGGGCCGGGGGCGACCCTGGTTCTGCCGAGAATGCCACCCTGGAGGGTACCACCGTTGGCTATTTTTCGCCACACCTCTGCTCCCAAAGCTTGTACTGGACGCTGCGTCTGTCTTCATGACTGAGTTGGTGGCAATACACCACTCGGTACGGGCGATTACGCGACGTGCCTGGTTCGGAGACCGGAGCGTGATTTATAGCGACTCACAGAGCGCCCTGAGTGTTCTCGGGGCATTGGAATCTCCGCATCCCCTGGTTCGCGATATCCGTGATGCCACGGTTTTAGTGAGCCGGGCGGATGTCGAGGTTATCTTCTGCCGGGTTCCTGGACATGTAGGGATTGCGGGGAATGAGCGCGCCAAAGAGTCCGCGAAGACCGGGCGACCGGACCAGCGTTTCGCTCTTCCACACACAGACTACATGGCAGAAATACTGGCAGCTCTTCGGACTGCTTGGCAAAGAAGATGGGAGACGGTCCAGGGAAACTTAAAATTGCGCCGCGACTGTTCCCATGGACCTATTCCCCAATGCCGCAATGGCTTCAGGTCGCTTTCTGTCATCTTCGAATCGGGCACACTCGTGTGATACATCATCATTTAATGGACCGCTTGCCTGCACCCTATTGTGATGACTGCGTCGTCCTCCAGACTGTTCGCCACATTCTTGTCAAATGTCCCAGTCTGGGTGATCTTCGCGCACGTTACCTGTCCCGGTACTGGGATGGGCGGGGTTGCTACCGCCTGTCCCTTGTACTCGGGGCGAGTGCACGTTCCTGCACCCGGGAGACCTTCCCCCGACGCAGGAGTTTACTTCCTCCTTGTTACGATTTTCCCTTATTGTTGTTATTGCTTTTCATTCTTATTTTAAAGTAACCTAGTGCCAAGCTGTCGTGAATGCGGTGACTTGTGCCCAAGTGGGTAGTCGCCAGATATGCTCTTAAAAAAACAAACCATATAACAGTTATTTGAAAAAAGTCCTTGCGGGAGACGTGTAATATAAATTTAAATTGCTGTAGAATGGTTAGTAAAGAAGGTACAGATATAACAAGATATACTGGCATGTGCCTAAAACACACAAACAAACATTCACACACACCACATTATAACTAGACTCAAATAACCTGTGATATTTGTAATGGCAGAATAAGGGCAAGTTGACTGTTAGTATGAAAGTAATCATGTGAGCATGCAGGGGTAGATGGATAAGTATGCTTAGAAACGGTGTAAAGTGACTTACTCGGAACCTTATAGAGTATGAATTCTTGCCATAGAAATGTCTATATTCCGCTCGCCCTGATGAGGAATGCTATGAATAGACTTAATTGAACCTTTGACCTGGAGGAGTAGCATTCCCTCTTCGCCCCTGGCAGTCTCAAACTAGATTAAGACTACCTTGGCTTTATTCTTTCTATCAATTTCCATTTTTATATTCATCTTAGCTAGGAGGGATGGGGGGAAGGGCCCCTCCTGGCTCTGATTCGGGTGGCAGATTTCAACATTTACACTCCCCCTTTTCTGTTGCCCCCGCATCTTTCTTTTCCTTATCTTTTTGCACACATGCACATGGGGTAGCATGGGCTACCTTGCTGCTGCTGACATCTGGAAGATATCATGCCCTCCAGGCCCCAACACTTGTAGTTTACCCTCACAGCCCCAAAGGTCTCTGGTGCTATATCTTTCTCACATTTTAACTTTCTCTAGCTTCACCATTTTATAGATCTCTCCTTACAAACGTTTTACATGATACACCCTCATTAGCACCTCCCCTCCCCCTTAGATGAGTGGAATCACCCCTCTGATTTTAGTGAAGTTAAGACACATCGGGCCTGGCTAGTCATTGGATTGAGCGCCAGGTTGACTTCTCAGTATCTACCATACGCTGTTGATAGCCATGGTTCGTATCCTACATTAATCAGTTGGTCCCCACTGAGAATAGAAAGTGTCTTAATTGAGTGCAGGTTGGTGGTAAATCTGGTACCATTAAACCCTCTCTTCCCCCACCCCTTATCCATACATTGATCCATAACAAAAATGTCTGTGGCTTGTTTATTACTGTTCTACACCCACCCTGGAACCGTATCACCCATGCCCCCCACCCCACCCCTCTCCCTCCATAAGATTACAGTTCCCCACCAAATGATGCTCAAGTTCATGCACCACCCCATTGCATATGCAACATTCACAGTGCAATCACCCTGCAGTGAGTGCCAATAGACTTGTGTGCCATCCATCCATCCATATGCAATTTTCAGGTAGAGCTATATAGAGAAATGGGGAGTGTATGGGGGTCTTCACTGTTCTACATGTAGATCTTGTATTTTATAAAAGAAAAAAATTACTTTAAATTTAACTTTTTGCTCTTAATTGTCCACTGTGGGTTAGCACAATCAGAAATAGTGCAATTCTCAAGTTAAGTACACCCATGGGAGAGGGAGGAAACAATCAACTTGGAATCCAATCTCTTGTTACCTATTGTCCGCCAAAGCACCTTTTGACCAATCAATCCCCAGCTCTAAGGCTCAGTCCCTAGCCCCAATGGTCAGCCGCTTGCTGCATGGCTTCCCATATCCAATGCCTGTAGGGAAATCTTCAACTATATTTCAGGTCCCTGAAAAGTAATGTCACATTTTTCAAGTTTGAAGTCATGTTACAAATTGGTTAAAAGGCTTATTGAAGATTTGAGTTTGTTCTGATAACAGTTTGAGTTTTGCTCTCATTGCCTGAAGTTGATTTAGTGTTCTTTGTCAGATAGCACATGGAAGATAATGACTATAACATATTTAACATTGCATGCTTTATAAATTTTGTAATGGTAACAATGCAACATGTGCAATGCGCTTTGTATTCTGATGGGGTGAGTGTTTGCAAATGCCAGAGGTGGTTTAACAAGCCTTAAAGATAGGATTTTCATCTCTGGTGGGCAATGCATAGGATGATTTTGTATTAGGTGTGTGTGTTAAGCTGTCTGGTTCTTGGGGACGTATCTCAAATTGATAGAATATTTAATTTTTTAATTTAAGTAAATTAATATTCTAGTACATGTATAGTTGTCTAAAAGATGATCATCAACACCCTTTGCAAAGAGTGCTGTATCAAAGCATATTAATGGAAAGTTTACTGAAATCGAAAAGTGTGTAGGAAAGGGTGCATGAGCAACAAGATTGACCATAGCTTTGAGAGGATTGTCAAGAAAATTAGATTCAAGAACTTGGGAGAGTTTCACAAAGAATCGCCTGAGGGTGGTCCCAGGGCATCAAGAAGTACCACAAACACATTTCTTCATGAAAAGGGCAACCTCTACCGCATTCCTAATATAAAGCCACTCCTCAAACAGACAATGGCATGAGCATCTTACCTGGGCTAAGGGTAAAAAGAACTGGACTGTTGCTCAGTGGTCCAAACTCTTGTTTTCAGATAAAATTAATTTTGCATAAAATTTGGAAATCAAGGTCCTACAGTCTGGAGAAGAGTGAGAAGGCATAGAATCCATGGTGTTGAAGCGCAAACTGAAGTTAATGCAATCTCTGATGATTTTGAGGCCCCATGTCATCTCCTGGTGCTGGTTCATATCAAGTCCAAAGTCAATTCAACCATTTACCAGTAGATTTTAGAGCACTTCATGCTTCCAGTTGTTGACAAACTTTATGGAGATGCCAATTTTCTTTTTCAGTAGCACTTAGCACCTGCTAACAGTGCCCAAATGACTACCAAAAATCGTTTGCTGACCATCATATTGGATATTACTGTGCCTGATTAGCCCCTCAACTCTCCTGACCTGAGTGATCTCCATAGAGAATCTATGGGATATTATTAAGATGAAGATGAGAAACAACCAACCCCAAAATACAGAAAAGTTGAAGACCACTATCAGAGCAACCTGCCATCGATACCATCTCAGCAGTGCCGCAAATTGATCAGCTCTATGACATGCCATATTGATGCACTAATTGAGTTTCTAAATGAACATTTTTTTTCTGATTGATCCTATCAAATATTCTAACTGGGTATCTGATTTTCCTGAGTTATAAACCATAATCCTTAACATTAAAACAAAAAAGATGGAGGATTTTACTTTACATATAATGAATATAGGAAAGTTTACTTTTTAAAAATTAAATTATGAAAATAAATGAATTCCACACTATTCTAATTTTTTAGCTGCACTTATACACTGTGATTTTATAGGTTTACAATATAATACAAGCTTTTGATCAAGTTGAAATATCATTTTTGAACTTGTAAGGTTAAAGAAGTTTGCTGTGCGATACTTTTGATTCTACTTTTGATTCCAGGTAATTTTTCCTGCTCTTACAGCTTATTCACATTCTTCCTCGCACTTAGATAAACCCAACAATGGGTGGAAGGCTTAAACCCCCTTAATAAACAATGCAATCACCATGGTAGTGAGTGCTATGAGACCAGCATCAATACATCCCCCTTAATAAAACTTGTTATTCAAACAATTGTCTCAATACATCTTTTTAAAGTTGATTCTTCATTTCACAGAATGGGAAGCCTCGAATTTGGGACCTGATTTCACTTCATGAGAGCGTCTGCATACTAATTTTTAATGTGGAACGAAAGAAGCTGATTTTTGTGAAGCAGTTTAGACCAGGTAAAAAACACAACCACTTTATTTAAGGAGTAGTTGTCTGCAATAGTGAGTACTATCATTTTAATACTCGATCCTTCACCCAACAAAATTTTCTTGGGTAGTTCCTGTATGCACCTTTTTCAACTTCCTTTTTATACCATTGTACTATCATAGATTCTATCCAACTACTATTCCACCTCAAAAGACCTTATAACAACCATTAGATCTATTCTATTACAGTCACCATCATTTTTCAGCATCTCACTATAGCATGCACTCATGCTACTGTCATATTTTTCACACCTTTTCCAAGACTTCTCTCATACTTGTTGATTCCATACTGCAATAAAACATTTCTGTACCATCCATGTCTTACACAAACATACACTTTCTACAAACAGTCCAAAACAGTGTCACAACTTGCTGCACAAAGACCACTCTTCTACACTAAATAGGAATAGTTCAGGAGGCTGCTCTGCTCCTCATACATTACACTCCATCTCCACTTCTATCCCCACCTTTGAGACACCCCTCCCCCTCTCTGAATCAGAACACCATAAAACACACACTTCATTCCACGCAGTACTTCAAAACTAGCTGCATAATGTCCTACTCCAAAGTACACACCGCCTGACACACTGAACTAGTGTGTCTCGTGCCTCTTTAACATCAGGACACCACATATAAAAGCCACTTATTGGGTCACTTCAGGGATGGGCTTTATCCCTAGGGTCTTTGCTGGTCCTAGTTTTGTAGTTCAAAATATTAACCTTTTGATAACATTAAGCAAAAAATACATGAAAAAGCACAACCAAATTTGCTTTGCATTTCAGAGCATACAAATGGTTTGTCTGAGCCCTGTACAGCCTCGTGGTTTGAAAGAAAACGATACCAGCTCTCAGCTGTTGCATAGCACATGTTGCTTTGCCGCTAGTTTTCTGCTTGGTTGGGCTATTTTCGTTGTGATTGTGACTATTATTTTTGTGTGGGTGATTTTAGAGGTGCCTAACTACCTCATGGAAGCGGAGAAGGCATAGATACTCGCTTTGAGGGAGGAGAATTTTTCTACAAAAGAGATCTGTCGCCGGACAGGAAGAGGAGAAGCTACCATCGGGAAGGTGGCTGCCGCGGCTTGCGGTTTACCGCCAAGCATTTTTACCGAGCGGAAACTCAGGACTGGGATACAAAAGAAGACTTGCAGGAAGACTGATCTGCTGCTACAGAGGGAGATGTTGAAAAATCCCTTCATTACAGCCACCGAACTGAAAAAGAATCGTCCCAAGCTGTTGTTTTTTCTCATAAAAGTCGGCCCTTTCAGCAGGCAATCGATTTCCATTGCCGTAACTGTAGAGTGAAAAAATGTGCTTACAGAATTGAATTATTAAAATGCATATACCTTATTAAAACTATTTAAAGGTTTTATGTTTGCATTTAACTGTTGATTAATAATTTTTTCTTAATCATAGTTTTTCAAATTGATTTGATCAATATTTCATACCCATAAGGAAGTGTTTTTAGAACACGCACCTAAGAATGGGTTGAAAGAGGTTCAGGAATTTTTTTTTATTCGCTCCATGGCCTTCTAGCTTAGTCTATATTGCCAACAAGTTAACATTTCTGACACCTGTCATTGTAGCTGTCATGCAATGACAAGATCCTAAAACAACATTCTTCAACATTGCCATGAATAGTTAACCAATTTCCAAACTCTTTTTTAACCATCCCATCTGAAGTCCTATCTAGATTTTCTTTTGTAACTACCCATAATTATTTGTCTTTTTATTAGTAAAATGTTTCTTTTAGAAAATCTACCATTTAATACAAATTTAGGTCTTGGATATTTTGATAATAACAAGAACTTTGTTTACAAGAGGCAAAAAATTTATTTTTATAACAATAACTGGAATGTTGTTCCAGAGGCAGGAATTTTATTTTAATGATAATAACTGGAACTCTATTTACAAGAGCAACCTGAAAACACTACCTATTTCACCCTACCTTGCCCTTCAATAGAGCCTCTCTGGAAAACTTTTGGGAAGGACCACATGCTGTGGCATCCTTTGGGAGTCCTGCCGGATTTGGCTGGAGAAACTGTGGGGGAAAAAAAAAAAATACCAAGTGTACCCCCTCATTACCATTACTATTTACATTTATTTACCTTTCCACCTGACTGCCCTATGTAGACAGACCTGGTACTTGGAGGAATGGCACGTCCTTTTAGCCGTCTCTCCACTAGTCTCGATGAATTGAGACTACCTTAGCTTTAATACTCTATGACCCAAGTTATTTTTTAGAAATAACCGCTATTGGGCAACTGCTATAAAGGCGCTTGAATGAAATATTTCACAAATTATTGTTCAGATAAAGTTTCTTAGCTACATATTTACTATCTAATTTCACACAGCTATTGAACGAAACATTGTGAATAATGTAATTAAGCTCTATGAAATCTAATGTCGCTGAGGAACGCCAATGGATCATAGAGGGTTAAACTATCTAGAAATTTTTATTTTTGCTTTGTTTTTTATTGCCAGTGTTTAAAAACCTCTTCCCAACTCTATCTTGACTGCAGACATGCACTATAAGCGCCGCCTGAACGATTCCACCGTCAGTGAATTTCTTTGAGTTAGGGCTAGGTTCTGGTATGTTTCGCAGGACCTCCGCCGCTCTTCCTGGCGGGTATACGTGTCTTCACTTAACAGGAACGACTCCTCTAGCAGAGATGTGTTAGCGAGGCAAGTTCTTGGAGGAGCCACCTCCCGTTCTCCAGGAGAATGGGACTGCAATCTCAGACATTGGGTCCGTGGCGGAGTCTTTCACGAACGCTTTATCTAGCCCGGATGCTGCTCCGCCATCGTTCAATGCGCGTCGTGATGTCGAGGAAGGCCCCGACTAGGATTTACCTCCAGGGCGGATACCCCTACAACGACAGGTTTACTCACCGGGGATAGATCACTCTACCCCGGCTGGTTTCCACCGAATATCTCTTAACCTCCCGTGTGTGCAAGTTAATTGAGAAATGTTAGATTAGCTTCCTTTCTGGACAGCGGAGGCCATCTGTCTTCTGTACAGTGCGGCTTACGCAAGTTTCACTCCACGTCAGATACTCTGCTCCGACTGGAAAATGCCGCCTATGAGGCCTTCCTTCGTAGACAGCACTACGTCACGATGTTTTTCGATCTGGAGAAGGCCTCTGATACCGCATGGTGATACGGTATCATGGAGACTCTCCACACGATGTGTGCGAGGGGACGCCTCCCAATCTTTATATCTGAATTTCTGCTAGATCGTCAGTCCGCGTACGGGTGGGGGGAGCCCTCTCCGGTCCAATGGAGCAGGAAAGTGTCATCAGTGTCACACTCTTTACCCTGAGCACCAATGGCATCACCTCGGTGCTGCCGGAAGATGTTCTCGCTACGCTCTACGTGGACGACCTTTCAATCTCTTTTGGCGTGGCCCAGATGCCAACTCTGGAGCGTCGACTCCAACAGGCATTGAACCTCATCTCTCGCTATGCCGAAGCGCACAGGTTTCGCTTTTCTTTGGCCGAGACTAAGGTGGTGCACTTCTGGTTGCAATAAACCGCGCGGTACGGGAGATAACTCGCGATGTCCCCTGTTCGGGATTTATAGACACTCACAAAGCGCCCTGAGGGCTCTCGGGGCATTGAAATCTCTGCATCCCTTGGTTCGCGATATCCGTGACGCCACAGTTTTGGCGAGCTGGGCAGATGTCGAGATTATCTTCTGCTGGGTTCCTTGACATGTAGGAATTGCTAGGAATGAGGGCGCCAAAGAGTCCACGAGGACTGGGCGACCAGACCAGCGTCTCCCTCTTCCTCACACCGATTACTGGCAGGAATCGGGAACCCGTTCAAGCTGCTTTGCAAAGACGATGAGAGACGGCCGAGGGGAATTTGAAGTTTCGTGCCATTGCGCAGCGACTGTTCCGATAGACCTACTCCAATGCATCGACGGCCTCAGTTTTCTTTCTGTCGTCTTCGATTTGGACACACACACATATCCGGGCTTCGTTGCTTTTTAACAATATGCTCTAGGAGGTGGCATGGTATTCCTGCAGTTGCTTTAAAAAAAAAGTGGCAGTGTTCTTGCCTCGCATAACTAGGGGGCGTTCGTGCATTCCGGATTGTGGGCTAATTGAGTTTTTGGAGGAGACTTCATCATTTGTATATAGCTTGTTGAGTGCGTACTAGGACGTCGTAGCCTCCTTTTTCCTTGTCCTGGTTGTTTTTTTTTTAATCTTATCAAAATATACTAAGATTTATTTCGGCGACCCTGCCATTCGCAAAGTTGGAAGCCCTTAAATCAAACATACAAAAAACCTGCTCCACATTCAGTTAATATTCTTTGTCTATTTCAAAGCCTATTTTTATGCCGAATTTCTCCTTATTGGAAACGGCATGATCACATTGATATCCTTTATTTTTTTTCAGCAGTCTTCTATAACAGCATGCCCCAAAAAGGCCTCTCGGTGAATGAGAGTGCGTCCAATATAAGTTCCCACCCAGGCTCTCAAGGCCTTACCATTGAGCTGTGTGCTGGAATAGTAGATAAAACTCGTGACTTGGCCATCACTGCGCAAACGGAGGTTCTGGAAGAGTGCGGTTACAAAGCTCCTTTGAATAAATTCGAAAGGATAATCAGTTTTCGGTGAGTTGCCTTAATTTGAATTGCTGTTTCCGAACCCTGTATACAATGGTTAGCGGTGGTCGTTAATAACTGCAATGGTTGGAGTTAGCAGACTGTATTGAATCTCTTAAAGAACATGGCATTAAATACTTTTGTTGTATTAGGGCAGGCGTTGGAGCGTCTGGTGAAAAACAAACCCTATTTTATGCTGAAGTCGACGACTCGATGAAAGTATCTGAAGGTATGATTTTATATTAATTCCAAAGATTTAAAATATGCGATTTGCCTTTTCCTGCATTACATGGTGAATGACACTTTCGCAGGTGGTGGTTCCCCCGAGGAAGGAGAAATGATTGAAGTTGTGGAAATGACTGTGGAAGAAGTGAGAGACAGGTTGAAGATGCCACACGTTAACAGTCCTTCCGGTTTCCTCTTTGCTGTGATGTGGTTCTTTGCCGAAAAAGCGCCCGGTTACTCTTTACGCTGACGTCATCACTCAGTTCGTTTGATTTTTTTCGGGGGGGGGGGGATTCTTGGTTCGAACTCCACAGGATTTTAATATTCCTAAATGCCCCCCTCCCCTCCCCTTCCCGTCCCTTTCACACCCTAGATTTTTTTTAAAGGGGCTTAGAGGCAAAAATTACTCCTTAGGTTTTTACCTCCTCTCTCTCCCACTGGACCAGGAGTGAAGAGATCGCCAGTATCGTGTCCGTTGTGGAAGACAAATAAATGTGAGGGTGTTGTGTGAAATGACACATTAGCCATTGTATAATCCGGGATTGTGCTGTTTTCATGGTGGGTTTGGAGATTTGCCTTAGTTTTTATATATATCCTCTCTATGGCACTCGTGCTTGCTAGCGCCCTATTTATTGGGGAGGGGGGGGGCAAAAATAATAACATCATTGGAATGATTTATTGTTTGGATATCCTTTACAACCAGTTATTTGAAACTCAGTACAAATATTTCACCATTCCACAATGTGAGCACTTCTCACTCTTTTTCACAACCATACTTTGTTCGCACCTACATCCCTGACATTCGGTGGCTAACAAGTACCATAAAATGATTTCACCCAATCGGAATAAAGCTGAAAAATAAGTGTTTGAAAGGATTATGACCAATGTTCAGGGACTCGTTCGAATGCATTAACAAGAGCAGAGGAAATTAACTGGGATGTAATGTAAACCATTTATTATTATTTTTCTTTTTGCCATTTCACAAACATTGAGAGGGGCTGTTGGGGGGAGTTAATTTAATTCTGTAAAGGACTTTAATCTCTACTCGAACCCACTAAAAAATTAGAGCGAAATGGGGATGGCTCGAAATTTGTGCACTTAATTTCTAAATAAATTATTCGTTAGGATTTACCCCCGCTCTCAAATAAGAGTACAACTGGAAGATTCCAAATACGAGTAGAGCTTAATGGGTCCTGAATAAGAGTACAACTAGATCCCAAATAAGAGTATTACTGAATGTGTCCCGAATAAGAGTACAACTCTAGATCCCCCAAAAGAGTACAACCGAATAGGTCCTTACACTTCAATTAAACAACATTTGGCTTAGAGCTTCATACGGATATTTGGCCACTTCGAAGCTTTATAGGAACGTTAAGAGAGAAAACACCTTCGGCTAGAACTACAAAAATAGAAGATAAGAGCGTAAACTCGTGTGGTTTGAACATTAATAAAAGCTCTAGCAAGCGTATGAAGATATGTTAAGACATGGAGGAAGACCTCGGTTTCTGCGTGTTTACTTAGCGTATCGTGGGGGGGAAAAAACCCGCGAGATTCCTAGCAAGAATCCGCGCCATCGATAAAGGTGGTTTCGGACGCACAACTGCGACTTATTGATGGACCCGATGTGGTCCTTGAGGTCGAGGCGGTTCCGGTCCTCCTTCCGAAGGACAGAGTGCCACGTAATGGTGGCATCACAGTTCTTCCCTCGGGGCCCGTTTTGACAGCCCCTTCCAGGTGGGGTCCCGCTTCACCAAAGACGCCGCCTTCCTCATCACCTTCATGAACTCCTCCTCATCGAAGGCGTAGTTGGTGAACTTCTCGTGCGCCCCCAGGTCGGGGTGGTGGCCCTAAGGGAGTAAGAACAAACACATACTCAGCAACGCGGGGGGATATCCCCCCCCCTTCTAAGTTAAAGGTTAATGGCACCGAGGCTGGAAAAAGACAGCGGTGAAGATGCACAGATTCAGACCCTTCTGCGTGCAATGAGGCTGAGAGGGTACACGAGCCTCCAGATATCCCCTTTGTTGGTGTTGGGGTCAGGAGGGCACAAGCCTCGATAACTCCTTGCGATTGTAAAAGCAGAGATGAAAATAAAGGGAAGTATCTACCACCCCTACAAAGGGTTCACCCCTGCCCAGCCGTGTCAACAAAAATGACGCCATTCCATCTTCCTTCCACTGGTTGTTCGCCCGACCTAGCGCCGCCACCGCCACCCATTTCCTAGCTGTTGCAAGGAAGGGGGGAGGGCGGGTGCTATAAAATTCCAACCGCCCTCTCCCTCTCTCAGTAGTGTCACAGAAGGCCCTCCTTCGCGGCATTAGAGGAAGGTCCATGGGAACAGTCGCGGCGCAATGGCACGCAACTTTACGTTCCCTTCGACCGTCTCCCATCTTCTTGGCCAAGAAGCCCGCCGAGTCCTCGAGGACTCTTTGGCGCGCTCATTACCTGCAATTCCTACATGTCCAGGAACCCAGCAGAAGATAATATCGACATCTGCCCGGCTCGCCATAACCGTGGCGTCACGGATATCGCGAATCAGGGGATGCGGAGATTCCAATGCCCCGAAAGCACTCAGGGCGCTTTGTGAGTCGCTATAGATCACAATCCGGTCTCCGAACCGGGCACGTCGCGTAATCTCCCGTACCGAGTGGTGTATTGCCACCAGCTCGGCCGTGAAAACAGACGAAGCGCCTGGCAGAGCCCCGCTGACTTCAAACAGAGGGGATACGGCGTGGAAGCCGACCCCCTCTTGGGACTTGGAGCCATCAGTATACACTGGCACGGTTCCAGCGTGACACGAGGTGTGCTCTAAAAAGGTCGAACGCAAGACTCCCAGCGTCCTGGGCAGAACCAGAGGCGCCACCAGCCCGCGAGCTATACCTAGTTCTCAAAGGAGTTTCCTAGCCCTAAACCCAAAGGGCTTAGGGTATGACTGGCGTCTCTCGGCGGCATACACACACTTGGCCACACACGATTTGGACTTATCGTGTGCGGACTTGGAGCAATTTACACAGACTTTGGGTAACCCCGACTTTGCACGTCTACATGAGCGATTCATAGGGCCGAAGCGGTGACAGTAATAGCACCTCTGCCGCAGTGGCATGAATGCCTTCACGCGGTAGCGGTACCAACCGGCACGCACCGATTCAGGAAGCTTGTCACAGTTGAACGTGACGAAGAGTGTAGGGATGGGTCTCGAGGCCCCTCCCTGTTTTCTCATCACACGTTTGACCTTGACCACCCCATGGTCGGCCAGCTCTAAGGTGATGTCCTCTATGGAGTAGTCCACGAGTTCCCTCGCATAAACTACTCCTTTCAAGAAGTTCATGGTAAAGTGCGGCGTCACACTCACTGGCGTGCCATCAAGTGTCCGGAGGGGGCTAATCATGGCCGCTTCGGAGGAATTCCACGCAGTCCCCAAATGCCTCCCCCCAGAGAAGCCTATCACCTATTGCTCTCTACCAATCACACAAGCTAAAGCTCTCCTCTGATGGATCATGTGGCCCTTAGCCAACATGCTGCCATCAGTGGAGCGAATAACGAGGAAGCGTTTGAAGCCAGCGAGCTCGAAAACGCCGAGTAGTCTCTGAATGAGGGGCCCTGATGTAATCGAGGCTCCGCTCCGCGCACTAGCACGTTTGGTCTTAGTCAGGGACTCCGCACCTGGGGGGAGGGGGGTAGAAGGGCCGGATGTGCCGATCTTGGCTTGGTCGATTACCGAAATGGCCACAGACCCAGGGGATGGAGAGGAGCCCCGAGTCTTTTTCTTTTTTCTTTTCTTTTGGGGAAAAGAGGGCGGGGAATGAACCCGCTTCTCCCCTCCGCCGGCAGGAGCCCCCAGGCCGGATGGACCGGCCTCAGCCAGGTCCTTCTTCAGGATCGAGGTCCTAGTAGTCGAAGGGGCATTGGTCGGAGGAGATCCCTTCCCTCCTTGTACAGCCTTGGTGACCCGAGCCGTTTGAGGAGGACCTTGCATAGGGGCGGACACGAGTTTGGTGCTTGGCGCTGAGCCCGTATTCGCCCCCATGGAAGGCCCTACCGTCTGAGGCTGGGTTGCCTTAAGGACTATGTCTATCTTGGGGGGATGGGCTCTCTATTTGCCCCCCCCCCATGACATCACAGGTCCTATTAGCAGCAGTATGACGAGGTGAGTCTGGGAAGCCACAGGCATTGACCCCCACTAGGTTTAATATTCGAGCCAGCAGGTCTTTTGAGGGAAGCGATCGATGGGGCCTGCCTTCCCTCTCCACCCTAAGGGGGTTTGCCCTACCGAGCCACTTCAATGGGGAGCAGCCGGCTATGGGCTGCCTGCTGGCTTTCTTGGCAGTCCCCTTGGAAAGTAAAGGGGGGACTGCCGCTGGAAAGAGTGAGGCGCCCGAAAGCACCTCCAGACAAGGGAGTGAGGTGGAGTCCTCTACATCCGTAGGCGAAGGAGAAGAGTAAGCCTCCTCTCCGGTTAAAGATATTTGGAGGGTTCCCAGCGAGAGCACAGGGGAGGGGGGGGGCTCCTTTTTTCTGTGGAGCTGCCCGAGGGCGGCCTCGACGGTGGACGAGGGGAGATTTTTGGTTTTGTCATCATTGGGCATGGCGACCCTATTTTTTTACGGGATGCAGACGCTAATCACCCCTCGCAGTAGCCCACTCTGCAAGGGGTGCGTACGGGGCTGGCAGAGCCAGGTGCCGCCATTTAAGGCAACCCCTCACGCCTTTCGATATGGTTTTTTTTTTTTTTTTTTGGTTAAGGGGCTATCTGGCGACTGCCGACTTAGGCATAAGTTGCCGTAAACAAACAGCCTAGTTCTAGGCTACTTCAAAATAATTCAACAGGAAACAACAATAAAAAGAAATAACAATAACAAAGCAATAACAAAAACGATAACAAAAACAACAACAACAATAAAACCGGGTTAAATGAAAGGGAGAAGGCCGGCCTCCCCCAAAAAGTCAATAAGTCCACCAGTCATGGTGCACGCACTCGTCCCGAGTACAAGGGACAGGCGGTAGCGACCCCGCCCATCCCGGTACCGAGACAGGTATCGTGCGCGAGCTTAAAGGAACTGTCAAGATCACCCAGACTGGGACATTCGACAAGAATATGCCGAACAGTCTGGGGGATGACGCAGTCATTGCAATAGGGCGCATGCGAGCGCTCCATCAAGTAGCGATGCGTCACACGAGTGTGTCCGATTCGAAGACGACAGAAAGCAACCTGAAGCTGCCGCGGCATTAGGGGATAGGTCCATGGGAACAGTCGCGGCGCAATGGCACGCAACTTTAAGTTCCCTTCGACCGTCTCCCATCTTCTTTGCCAAGCAGTCCGAAGAGCTGCCCGTATTCCTGCCATGTAGTCGGTGTGAGGAAGAGCGAAACGCTGGTCCGGTCGCCGAGTCCTCGCGGACTCTTTGGCGCCCTCATCGGCGCGCTCATTCCCCGCAATTCCCACATGTCCAGGAACCCAGCAGAAGATAATCTCGACATCTGCCCGGCTCGCCAAAACCGTGGCGTCACGGATATCGCGAACCAGGGGATGCGGAGATTCCAATGCCCCGAGAGCACTCAGGGCGCTTTGTGAGTCGCTATAGATCACAATCCGGTCTCCGAACCGGGCACGTCGCGTAATCTCCCGTACCGAGTGGTGTATTGCCACCAGCTCGGCAGTGAAGACAGACGCAGTGCCTGGTAGAGCCCCGCTGACTTCAAACAGAGGGGATACGGCGTGGAAGCCGACCCCCTCTTGGGACTTGGAGCCATCCGTATACACTGGCACGGTTCCAGCGTGACACGATGTGTGCTCCAAAAAGGTCGAACGCAATACTCCCGGCGCAGTACAAGGTTTGGGAGCAGAGGCGTGGCGACAAATAGTCAAATGTGGTACCCTCCAGGGTGGCGTCCTGGGCAAAACCAGGGGCGCCACCGGCCCGAGAGCGATATCTACCTCTCGAAGGAGTTTCCTGGCCCTAAACCCAAAAGGCTTAGGGTATGACTGGCGTCTCTCGACGGCATAGGCACCATCGAGATCAGCTGCGGATGCAGTGAGAGCTGTTGGCGACTGAGGGAGGCGCCGGGCTCGCGCGTACAGTCGAGTGATACACTGCACGCGGCGTAGAGCGAGTGGCATCTCCCCAGCATCGACCAACAGGCTCTCAATGGGGGAAGTGCGGAAGACACCGGTCGCAAGGCGAAGGCCGGTGTGTGGTGGATCGAATCCACCTTCCGCAATAAACGCTCGGCTGCGGATGCATAAAACTCGCATCCGTAGTCGAGCTTCGAACGAACAAAGGATCGATAAAAAAGTAAGGCAGTAGCCCTATCAGCGCCCCAAGCGCTGAACGTCACGAAACGGAGAATGTCCATGGCGCGGGTACAAGAGACCCTAAGGCTGCGAATATGAGCCTCCCAGGTGAGGCGTCGGTCGAATACAAGACCAAGGAAACGGTGCGACTCAACCACATCCAGGCGCACCCCATTAAGAAACAAATCTGGGTCGGGGTGAAGCCGTGGATGGCGGCACAAGTGCACCACCTTAGTCTTGGCCAAAGAAAACCGAAACCTGTGCGCTTCGGCATAGCGAGAGACGCGGTTCAATGCCTGTTGGAGTCGACGCTCCAGAGTTGGCATCTGGGCCGCGCCAAACTTTCGATATGGTGGCTACATCTTAGGCACGGCGTAAAAAGGATAGAGTGAGAAGGAAAGGGGATGTGAGGAAGGTATGGGTTGGGATGAAACAGGTTGTTAAAAAATCCACCATCCTAAACCGGAGCTCAGGGGTTAGGGAACATTGTCCCCTCCCTCTTCAGCCCCGATCTGGGGTAGTTGGCTGAGAAGTTCAGCATCTACCCTGTGAAAATAGAGGCCGATCAGAGAAAGTTGTGGGAGAGGTTGTAGGGAAGAAACACAGGCTATCTGAAAGAAGCACAAGAGTCTAAGCTGGGGCCGGACGGGGCGCTGAGTCCCGTTAGCACGGCGGCCAGTAAGGCAAATCGCCGCTCCCCTTACAGAGTTGGCAAAGTCTATTAAAGAAGGTTGGGGCGGGGGGTTATGGCACCTTGAAGGACCCCATTGTGAAGTTCTGGGATGGAGTTAAGCCCTGAATCAAGCGAGAAAGCAAGACGGTTATGAATGGGCTACATCAATACTTAAGAACTATTAGCCACCTTCGATGGGAATAAATACCCTGAGTTGATGCATTTCAGCCCGGTACGGCTTTACACAGGGTCCCAGTTAAGAAAAATGTACCGAAATTAAACTTTAGGAGTCGTGCACCGGACGAATAACAGTAAATGTTTATAATTTTAGTGTCTCTTCCCTTTTGTTAATCCCCCTTGCGTTTTTCCTTACCGCCTCTTCCCACTCTTTCGCGCCAATATTTCGAACGGATCAAACGTGATTATCTTGTCAATCAAATCTAGATAGAGAAAACCAACGAGGGTATCCTACAGGCATTGGGGTCTGGAAGGCAGGAAAGCCTCCATCCCCGAACGGGTAAAAAAAGACCCTCCTCTCACCTGGTCCTCCGGGTAAACCTTGCTCTTTTCCGTCCAGCTCAGATACTTGAGGCCTCGTAGTCGAGCCAAATCCTGGTAGCAGTTCGGATCCCCGCAGTCATACCTGCAACAGCCACGGGTTAGAAAATGCAAGGGGTTAAGCCACATCGGGCGAGATTAGTTGGATGGAGTCCTGTTTCGTGTTTTTTTTTTAATGGCGCTATTTGGTGGCTGCCACCAAGGAAATAAGACGCCGGAGGTAATTTTTAGTCTATTATTAGGCTAATTTAAAATCCAAAACAAAAAATCGAAGTGCAAAAAGATGGAGGCATGTACTGGAGCAAGCGCCAAACACAGAGTCTATAGGTTTGGTGCACGAACCAGTCCCGAGAACAAGGGACAAGCGGTAGCGACACAGCTTGTACCGGTACCGGGATCGGTAACGTGCGCGAAGATCACCCAGACTGGGACATTCAACATTTCTTTTTTTAATAGTTTTTACGCACAGTCCTTATTTAGGCTCAGTGTGCTCCTTTTCTATTGTTCAATCATAATCCTTTCCGGATCCTTCTATAGTTCATTCAGTATTTCAGCCTCTACCACACATTTCGTTTCTTTCCTGTTACGTTGTAGTCATCACCTAGCATACTTTTTAGGCTGAGGTGCAATGAGGCCATCCGTTCTGTAATGTCTTATTCGGCTCTGCCTATAATTAGGGCATTCACTCAAAATATGATGGATTGTCAAAGGTAAGTAGCAATCTTCACACAAAGATTGTTCTTCTCCTGTCAGTAGGTAGCCATGAGTGATTCTAGTGTGTCCTATGCGTAGTCTTGTTAGTAGGGTTTCATTTCTGCGTATTTTTGAGTGAGAGGTGTTAAATGGTTGCACTTTGTCTTTGATATTTCTTAGTTTGTTTTGCGCTTCAGGTATTTCTCTCCATTCCTCTTCTCATTTTCTTAATATGACCCTCTTGATTTGGGGGTAAAGATCTTTTGCAGGTATTTTTACTCTAGTGTCTAAGTTTCTATTCCTTGTTGCCTCTTTAGCCTTTCTATTTGCTCTTTCATTTCCGGGAATGCCTACATGTCCAGGAGACCAACAAAGGTTTATGTTTATACCTCTTGCTGATAAAATCACCATCCAGTTATGAATTTCTTGGACTAGAGGGTGGGTGGAGTACTTATTTGTTATAGCAGTAATAGCACTCTGGGAGTCTGAGAATATTACAAAGTTTAAGGATCCAGTATGTAAGGTATATGGAAGTGCCATATATATTGCTCACAATTCTGCAGTTGGCACACTGGTGGCTCCCAGCAGACGTCTTGAGTACGATTGGTCTGGAAAGATAGCTGAGCATCCGACACCCTCCGCCTGCCTGGATCCATCAGTGTAGATAGGAGTTTGTCCCATGTGTTTGGTGAGTCTATGGGCTTCATGTTCCATCCGTAAAATAGAAGTCAGGAGTACCTGCTCTGCTTTCAATATATTTCTCCCATGGGGGTTGCAAAGATAGACACCACGGCTCTCTATAGTGATGGACAGAGGCTATAATTTGGTAAGTTGAGCTGGGAACTTAATTGTCTCATTCTATATCCAAGAGTTATGTGTGTTCTTGGGTTAGCAAACAGGTGGTCATTACTAGTATATGAAATGATACCATGGGCTGGTGTTCCTGGTATTCCACAGAGTCTAGTATATAGTTGGAGGCTTAATTTATTTCTCCTATCATTAAGGGAGGGTTCTCCTGACTCAATATAAGCTAGGAATTGGCGATGTTCTGAAGGCTCCTGTACATAAGAGGAATTCCAAGATGGTTTACTGGGTCCAATAGTTGTAGGGTTGTTTTTGGAGCAGAGGCATATATAGGACATCCATAGTCTAGTTTATTCCGTATAATCGTCCTATAGATGTGGAGCAAGGATCCTCTGTCAGCACCCCAGCTCTTATATGACAATACTTTCAGTATATTCATGTTCTTGAGGCATTGATTCTGTAGATTTACTATATGTGGCTTCCATGAGAGTTTCCTGTCTATAGTCATTCCGAGGAATTTAATTTGGTCAACCATTTCTAACTGATTTCCACCTAGATATAGTCAGGCAGGTTCAGGATACATTCCTCTTAGTTTTGGTAAGATTAACTAGAAAGCCATGATTTATTAGCCAGCTATACGCTCTGTTTAGCGCTAGTTGGACTCGGCGGACTAAGGATGGCAAATAAGGCCCATGAGCATAAACAGCAAAATCATCTACATATAGAGTGCAGTCAGTATGGTGTGGTAAAATTGTGGAGACTTCACTGATTGCAAATGAAAATAAAGTACAGCTTAGGACGCTTTCCTGTGGGACACCCTGATGTTGACTATGCTGCTCAGAGTAGTTTTTATTGATCTTTACTCTAAATGTCCTGTTGGATAGGAAGTTATTGATAAATTTAGGCATTTTGCCTCTCAGTCCTGCTTTATGGAGATTTGGTAGTATTCCTTTTCACTGAGTAGTGTCATATGCCTTTGGCAAGTCAAAGAACACAGCGATTGTATGTTGTTTATTGGCAAAAGCTGTTTTGATAGCACTGTCTAATCTAACTAATACATCTGTTGTGCTTCTACCTTGGCGGAATCCATATTGCTTTTCTAATATTACTCTCTTTTCCTCCAGAGTCCATACAAGTCTTTTATTGACCATCTTTTCCATCAACTTGTTAGTGAAATTGGTCTATAGTTTCCAGCAATGAAGGGGTCTTTCCCTAGCTTTTCATATGGTAATACGATGGCTGAGAGCCAAAATTCTGGAAGTCTGTGGGTTTTCAAAAACGGTTGTATAGGTGTTTTATCCTTATATAACTAATTCCATCTTCACCAGGGGCAGATGGGTTCATGGTACTTAATGCATATTTTAATTCTTCCAATGTAAATTCTTTATTATATTTCTCGTCCTCACCTCCATCAAAATTGAGTGCCACAGCCGTCGCTCTACTCATAAACTGTGGATGTTGCGATCCACAAGAGATATTTGAGAGTGTAGTCCCAAACATCTCGGCGACCATTCCCGGGTCAGCAACTATCTCACCATTTCCTCTTTTCAACATAGGTGGGGGTGTTGTTTTGAGTCTATGGATCTTCTGCCAGATTTTATTGATGTTTGTGTCACTATTGATACTTGAAACATAATTTGACCAGGATTCTTTTCTCTTCTGTTTGATAAGTAATCTAAAAGTTGCTCTTGCTCTATTGTATTCCATTTTGTTTATTGCTAGTTTTGTTTTTAAGTACGTATACAGTCTTCTGTTTTTCTCCTTAGCTTCATTAGCTAGTTCGGTGCACCACCATGGTACCACTTTGGGTCTCATCATTCCACTCGACATGGGTATTGATTGTTGAGCTGCACCTTTGATGCGTTCATTGATTGAGAAACAGCAGCATCAACAGAGTCAAATTTATCTAGAGTAGGTAGTGGTATTGCTCCCTCTGCAAATAGTGGCCAATTTGCTTTATCCATAATAAATTTCTGTGTGATGTTTACATTCTCCTCTTCCAATGGCTGTAATAAAATCGGAAAATGATCACTGTCATAAAAATCCTTACTGATTTTCCATTCAAAATGCGTCTTACATCAGCTGAGCAGATAGACAGATCAATGTGAGATGTTGTACCAGTTTGAAAATGAAGGTGAGTTGGCTGGCATTAATGTAGTATATCGAAGGGGTTATTCTCTAGGAATGACGCTACTATCTCTCCCTTACGGGTGGTAATTGAATCTCTCCAGAGAGTATGTCTGGCATTGTAGTCTCCAAGTATTAGAAATGGTTCTGGGAGCTGATTCGCCAGCGTTTCTAATTGTCTGCGGTCTATTTGACTATCTGGGGGAATATATATGTTGCATATATATATGTCATCGACCACCCCTAAATCAAAATCAGGCTGTGCATCCGGAGAGCACAAAGATAGATCGAGACAGGAAAATGAATGAGAGTATGTCTGGCATTGTAGTCTCCCAGTACAGGGTGGAGCAGAGCAACTTGCTTATTTAGACATTCAATTAAAACAAAAGTAATGCAGATATATATTTAATTCTTTGAACAGCATCAAGTACAACATTTAAATTTTAGGTTTTCTCAGTTTTAAAGATGATATCAGGCAGATGGCGTCCATTATTCTCAATACACTGCGTTAATCGAACTCAGAAGTTTCGTTCAACTCTTTCCAGCATATCGACGGGTATGTTGGCGACAGCTTGACGAATGTTGTTCTTCAGGTGAGCCAGGGTCCTAGGACGATCGTTGTAAACAAGTGATTTTAGATAGCCCCATAAAAAATAGTCCCAGGGTGCTAAATCAAGCGACCGTGTTGCCCACTGCAGATCGCCCCTCAAGGAGATGAGGCGTCCTGGGAAGTGTTACCGCAAAACAGTCATTGACACACGCGCTGTGTGTGCCGTAACACCGTCCTGCTGGAACCATACATCTCCCACATCCATTTGGTTGAGTGTTGGCAGGAGAAACTCCTGAATCATGTGGACATAACGGTCAGAAGTCACCGAAACTGCCCGTTCGTTTTCTTCAAAAAACCATGGACCAATTATTCCAACTCGCGATAGTGCACACCAAACATTTATACGTTGTGAATCGAGGGGACGCTGATGAGGTTGTCTGGGGTTATCAGGGCTCCAATAGCGCATGTTCTGCTTATTTACACATCCCGAAAAATGGAAGTGAGCCTCATCACTGAAGAAAACAAGTGTGTCGTAAGGCATGCCAAGAAGCGCCTCACAGGCATTTTCTGGAGCAACCAAATCGCGTGGATTAAGTTCCTGCACCACAGCCAATTTGTAGGGATGAAATTTTAGTTCTTCATGAAGGATTCGCCTCACAGAACGAGCAGACAACCCAACAGCAGCTGCATGTTTGCGGGTAGAGCACTGAGGGGAGCGCAAAACAGAATGCCTTATCGCGTCAATGTTTTGGGGGAGTGACCTTGCTGTTCGTGGAAGCCCAGGGTTTTTTTTTCTTCACATCACCAGTTTTCCTGAAGTTGTTTACCCATGAAACAATCGACTGCCGGCCACGAACACGACCACGGGGCGCAATATTGAAATGTGTACGGAATGCACGTTGCGTGGCTATGATTGAGCGACCGGTAGAAAAGTATGCCTCGACAGCGAACGCGTGCTCTCCCTTCGTCCACTCAATGATGCTAAAAGAACAAAGCGACGCAGAGCTACAGTACAACTTTACCCCCCCCCCTCTCCTCGGAGCAACCATCGTTTCAGGGCGCCAAATTAAAATAAGCAAGTTGCTCTGCCCCACCCTGTATTAGGAATGGTTCTGGGAGCTGATTCGCCAGTGTTTCTAATTGTCTGCGGTCTATTTGACTATCTGGGGAAATATATATGTTGCATATATATATTTGTCATCGCCACCGCCCCCCAATCAAAATCAGGCTGTGCATCCGGAGAGCACAAAGATAGATCGAGGCAGGGAAATGAAGCGGTTCTCGGGCAGTGATGCGTAAACTCATCCCCATTTAGGACACCTATTTCCAGCTCGTCGATCAGATCGGCAAGGACCTGAACCCTGGGATTGATGGAGTAGTCTCCAGAGACGGACTGTCTACGGTTCAAATCCACGACCAAGATAAAGGGCCTCAGCAACCGTGCCACGACGCGGCGGAAGTCCTCCGCCTCGAAGTCAGCTGACGGTGGAATGTACGCAGGAAATAACAGTATACCTCCTATCAAGGTGCAGCTGCACAGCTACTGCTTCAAAGGAGGAATCTAAAGCTAAGAGAAGAACGGAGACATCATACCGGGTGTGAATGGCGCATCCTCCTGTCCGGTCCTCCTTTCCGTGATGATGGGGACGAAAAACCACATCACCCAGGGAGGGTGGGCAGGAGACACGCGCCCAGAATGGTCTCCTGCTTAAAGATAGCTAAAGGAAAACGGGAGGAGAGGAGCCATCGCAGCTCCTCCCAGTCGGAGGCGGGGTCCCTCCTTTGGAGGATTCACCTTCTTCGAGTCACCCAGCATAGCACCGGGAGTGGGCGTAGGAGACAAAACTGCTATTTGGTGCTGTCTCCCTTTCTGCGAACAGCTTTAGGAACCCCGGAAGATGACCTCTCGACCAACTTCAGGGGTGTTGCCTTCTGTGAGTCTAACGATTAGGTGGAGGCGCGCGGCCGTTTCGCCTTACGGGAAACGGTCACGCTAGGGCAAGTGGGAGGGGGGGGGTGAACCCTTTATGTAACTAGCTTTACCAGGGGAGCACCTGGGGTGGGTAGAACCCGCAGAAGGGTTACGAATGGGCGCGGAAACGACCATATTCGTAGGCCTGGAGCGATTCGTATGGCAGTAGCAGCACCTCCGCGGCACTGGCACGAATGCCGTCACGCGATAGCAAATCACGGGGATTGTCACAGTCGAACCTTACTTTGAGTGGTGGGTCTCGAGGTCCCTCCCTGTTTTCTCATCACATGCTCGACCTTGAACGCTCCATGGTCGGCCAGCTCTAAGGTGATGTCAACTATGGAGTAGTCGACGGGTTCTCTCGCATAAACTATTCCTTTCACGAAGTTCATGGTAGAGTGCGGCGTCACACTCACAGGCGTGCCATCAAGTGTCCGAAGGGCACGAATCATGGCCGCCTCGGAGGGATTCAACACATTCGCCAGAAGGATCCCATCCGAGAAACGTGTCACCTTCGGCTCTCTACCAATCACACTTGCTAAAGCTCTCCTCTGATGGATCATGTTGCCCTTGGACAACATGGTGCCGTCAGTGGAGCGAATAACCAGGAAGCGTTTGAAGCCAGCGGGCTCGAAAACGCCGGGTAATCTTTGAGTGAGGGGCCCCGATGTAATCGAGGCTCTGCTCTGCGCACTTGCAATTGTGGTCTTTGCCAGCGATCTTGGCTTGGTCGCTTACCGAAACGGCAGCGGACCCGTTCGACCCCCTGGCTTCCGCGGAGGGAGAAGAGCGCCGTCTTTTTGGTCTTTTTCCTGTTCCTTTTCTTTTTAGGAGAGGAAGGTGGGGAATGAACCCACTTCTCTCCTCCGGCGCAAGGAGCCCCAAGGCCAGATGGACCGGTCTCGGCAAGATCTCTGAAATGGAGGTCTTGGCACAGGGGCACCAGCCGGGGAAGATCCCTCCTTTCCTTGTGAGGCCTCGGGGGCCCGAGCCATCTCAGGAGAAGCTTGCACAGGGGCGGACTCGAGTTTTGTGCTTGTCTCCGATCCCGGGTTCAACCCCATGGAAGATCCTACCGTCTGGGGCTGGGTCACCTCAGTGACCAGGTCCATCTGAGGGAGGGTGGGTCTCCATGTACCTCCCCCCCCCCTCCAAGATATCACAGATTTAATTCAAGGAAATTTTTGTCTCGTCTTGGGCCAGCGAACTGGCATCAATCGGGAAAGAGAGAGGGGCACATAGTGACCCCCCTGTAAACTCAGAATGCACCAGTGCAGGACCTTAGGAGCACAGACGGACTTGCCCTGCTACCCCTTGCCTCCCTAAGAGTGTTGGCCCTATTGAGCCGAGCCGCTCCCCGCTGGGAGCGGCTAATATTGGGTCACCTGTGTGCTTTCTTGGCAGTTCCCTGTGAAAGCAAAGGAGAGTGCCGCTGGAAAGAGAGAGTTACACAAGGGTGCCTCCAGAGAAGGGGTAAGGTGGATTCCTCTGCACCTGTAGGCCTAGAGAGGTTTGGAGGGTCCCCTGATAAAGGACGGGGAGGGGGGGACCTCCTTTTCTGTGGTGGAGCTGCCCGAGAGCTGCTCCGCCTATGATACAATGGAAGGTAAAAGGGGAGTATATGTTTGAAAATTCTCATCAGTGGTCATGATGACCCTATTATTTTCACGGGCCTAAAATGCTAATCACCCAGTGCAGTAGCCCGCTGTGCGAGGGGAGAATACAGGGCCGACAAAGCCATTAGAGACCACTCCTCCCACCAAGTGGTCAGGCAGCCCATCAGCATGGCGACACCACCTTGGGCTGGGCGTAAAATTGATAGATTGGGAAAAGGGAGAAAGGATATGTGAGGAATGTGAGGATGGGGGTGATTCAGGTTGTTAAAAACCCACCACCCCAAACCGGAGCTCAGGGGTGCGAGGACGTTGTCCTCTCCCCCCTCAGCCCCAATCTGGGTTGGTTGGGTGAGAGGAAACTAGTCGGCGTCTACCCTGTGAAATTAGAGGCTGACCAGAGAAAGTTGTCGGAGAGGTTGTAGGAAAAGTGAGGAAGTAGGGTAAAAACACATGCTGTCAGAAAGAAGGAAAAAGAGGCTAAGCTGGGGCCGGACGGGGCGTTGAGTCCCGTCAGAATGGCGGCCAGCAAACCAAATCGACTCCCCCTTATGGGGAAGCTGGGACGGGATGACGTAGTGTCCCGTCAGCATCAAGGCCAGAAAAACACCAATGCCGTGCTGGTTAAGGGGGGGGGGGGATCATGTAAAATGAAGGATGAAAGAGAAGGGGGAGGGAAAAGTTGTCATCCCGGCCCCTCGGGGCAACATCTCGAGTGCAGGGGGACTCACAGCTCGACGAGGACCCCCCAGTCGGGCAGGAAAAGCGCGTGCGTGAGGCCGGCTCCGTGGAGGCCCACCAGGACGTCGGTCCACTGGTCGTTGCGCAGCTGCTCCACGAAAGGCTCCCCGTGAGTGAACGAAACCTGCAAAAGACCACAACTCAAACTTGATGTGAGGTAAGTAACCATGGAAACATAGTCAAGCAGCGCGGGGAGAGGAGACTCCTTGGAGTAGGGAGGGGGGGGTGCACATCATGATAGGTTTTTGACCCAAACAAGCAGGGGAATCTTGCGTTCCCCTCCCCGAACCCCAGGAAGAGCATGGTCCTCTTTTTTCACTCATTTTCAATTACAAACCCATTCCCTCCATTCGCATTTCCCCCCCCCCCTCAAACCCACCTTCTTGACGACGAACTGGTCGTCTTCCCGGAGGACCTCGAGTAGCCGGTCCTCATTCAGTACCCGGCGGTGCTTCGTCTGGCGCGACAGGAAGGACACGTGGACCCGACCGTCTCCCCGCGCCCTCTCGGCTACGCCCAGACGGTGCAGGAGGTGGCGAGAGAAAGCATGGAACAACCCACTCCGCTCACAACCCCAAATCTGCCATCAGAATAGGAAAAACCTTCAGCAGGCACCACAACTACTACATCCCCATTCCAGGGTTGTCAATATGGAGTCCTGGGTAAAATCCGGACTCCGTTGAACTAGAAATTATTAAAATTAAAATCATCAACATGAGGGTATGTGCGCATCAACAACCATTCCATATCGCGCTCGTAGGAACGAAATCTTTCGCACAAGATGCTATGGGTATTCTTCCTGCCCCCATATAGGAGGGGGGGGGGATATTAAAATTAAAAGCCCATTAATAAAGTCGAAATTCCATTAATAAAATAAAAACAATCCATAATTAAAATCAAATGATTACTGAAATCCGAATTCTGTTATTAACTTAAAAATTTAATGAAAAGTCCATCGAGAAAATAAAAATTGTAACATTGTTAATCCCTTGACAAGGTCAGAACCCTTTCCTGCCGCTCCCTTCAACTACTAGGGAGATTAAGGAAGAAACCCTTTGGTCATAAAGCCTGTGTTGCAAGCCCCCGTCAAGGTTACCACAATTAAGTCGTACACCACCTTCTGTGAGACCAGTTTGCAGTCGAGGGAGGCTGTTGCATGCTGTGGGGAATTTTATAGCACCCCCCCCCCTTGCTAGCGGCCCGTGCAACAACTAGGAAGTGGGAGTTCAATTGCAGCTTAACTTCGCAGGCAAATTGCATCTAAGTGGGATGATCCCGCACTAGGGTGGTTTGGTCATGCCATACCCCCTTGGGCATCACTGACCACTGGTCAACTCTTTTCCCCTGGGTCTAAAGGGTGGCTAGAGTTAAAAAAAACACAGCCTTGCCTCCTGGGCATTAAATTGGATGTGAGGAAAAGAGGAGCAGTTGTGGGAAAACAATGGAGTCAAATTCCAACACGGGAAGATGGTGTTTAAAAATTACAATCTAGTGAAATGTGTATGGTATGAAGAAGTGTGGGAAGGAAGTTGTGACCGAGAGTGTTGTGAGGTGGGATGGACAAGAATGGATGGAGGTTGTGAAGAAAATCTATGAGTGAGGGTGTGCGAAGGTTTGGAAGATGATGTAATAAGGTGTTTTGCTTGTGTGAATGAGTGTTAAAAGTGGATATTGCGTAGGATGGGTATGCATGAAAGAGCCCTACTACAGGACAAATGGGTCACCCTGGGAAGGCTCCCATGCAGTCACGACCCCAAAATAACACAAATATTGCACCGGCCTGACTGACACTGAAATCCCACCACCAAGAACCACACAGTTCGACACCACAACATACCTAACACATGCGCAAAGCCAAGACAAAGCCTCCGGATCCAGAGAGCAGAGGATCTGTAAGAGAACTGGAGCCTGGGGCAACATAAGCAATGACTGTGTCAGTCGGCTGAAGCCTTCATGGGTGGAAAGGAGGGAGGGGGGGTAATATAGACTATTTTACAGGGCTCCTTATGTCGGGGAGAGGAGGGGTGTATCTGGATGAACCTCAACTGCAATGCAGTGCCCCGTCCCCCAATGAGGGGCCATTTGTAGACACAGGAGGGGTTGCTTTGAGCCTGACAGGGCATAGCGGGGTAGTTCTTAGTGGCATTGATGTGTGATGACCACAGAGAAGAGATATTCTTGATGACGCCTTAGTTTGGGGGGTATCACTGATTCCTAACCCATGATGCCCATCAACACCTAGTTTTAGGAGGGATTCATTTTTTTTTTTTTTTTTTTTTTATAGAGCCCATCTGGCAACTACCCACTTGGGCATAAGTCGCCGAAAAACACGACAGCCTAGAATTAGGCTACTTTAAAGTTAAAATATGAAAACTTAACAATCAATATAAATTTGAAAAACTTAACAATCGAAGCAATCTCCGGCAGCGGGGGGAGGTCCCCCTCACCCCGGTGCAGGAGAGTGCAATCTAAAACAAAACAATAACAAAAAAAGGAACCTTAAATAAAGGGGAGAAGGCCGGCCTCCCCCAAAAAGTCAATAAGTCCACCAGTCATGGTGCACGCACTCGTCCCGAGTACAAGGGACAGGCGGTAGCGACCCCGCCCATCCCGGTACCGAGACAGGTATCGTGCGCGAAGATCACCCAGACTGGGACATTCGACAAGAATATGCCGAACAGTCTGGGGGACGACGCAGTCGTTGCAATAGGGCACATGCGAGCGCTCCACCAAGTAACGATGCGTCACACGAGTGTGTCCGATTCGAAGACGACAGAAAGCAACCTGAAGCCGCCGCGGCATTGGGGGATAGGTCCATGGGAACAGTCGCGGCGCAATGGCACGCAACTTTAAGTTCCCCTCGACCGTCTCCCATCTTCTTTGCCAAGCAGTCCGAAGAGCTGCCCGTATTCCTGCCATGTAGTCGGTGTGAGGAAGAGCGAAACGCTGGTCCGGTCGCAGAGTCCTCGCGGACTCTTTGGCGCCCTCATCGGCGCGCTCATTCCCCGCAATTCCTACATGTCCAGGAACCCAGCAGAAGATAATCTCGACATCTGCCCGGCTCGCCAAAACCGTGGCGTCACGGATTTCGCGAACCAGGGGATGCGGAGATTCCAATGCCCCGAGAGCACTCAGGGCGCTTTGTGAGTCGCTATAAATCACAATCCGGTCTCCGAACCGGGCACGTCGCGTAATCTCCCGTACCGAGTGGTGTATTGCCACCAGCTCGGCCGTGAAGACAGACGCAGCGCCTGGTAGAGCCCCGCTGACTTCAAACAGAGGGGATACGGCGTGGAAGCCGACCCCCTCTTGGGACTTGGAGCCATCCGTATACACTGGCACGGTACCAGCGTGACACGATGTGTGCTCCAAAAAGATCGAACGCAATACTCCCGGCGCAGTACAAGCTTTGGGAGCAGAGGCGTGGCGACAAATAGCCAAATGTGGTACCCTCCAGGGTGGCGTCCTGGGCAGAACCAGGGGCGCCACCGGCCCGAGAGCTATATCTACCTCTCGAAGGAGTTTCCTGGCCCTAAACCCAAAGGGCTTAGGGTATGACTGGCGTCTCTCGGCGGCATAGGCACCATCGAGATCAGCTGCGGATGCAGTGAGAGCTGTTGGCGACTGGGGGAGGCGCCGGGCTCGCGCGTACAGGCGAGTGATGCACTGCACGCGGCGCAGAGCGAGTGGCATCTCCCCAGCATCGACCAACAGGCTCTCAATGGGGGAAGTGCGGAAGGCACCGGTCGCAAGGCGAAGGCCGGTGTGGTGGATCGAATCCACCTTCCGCAATAAACGCTCGGCTGCGGATGCATAAAACTCGCATCCGTAGTCGAGCTTCGAGCGAACAAAGGATCGATAAAAAAGTAAGGCGGTAGCCCTATCAGCGCCCCAAGCGCTGAACGTCACGGAACGGAGAATGTCCATGGCGCGGGTACAAGAGACCCTAAGGCTGCGAATGTGAGCCTCCCAGGTGAGGCGTCGGTCGAATACAAGACCAAGGAAACGGTGCGACTCAACCACATCCAGGCGCACCCCATTAAGAAACAAATCTGGGTCGGGGTGAAGCCGTGGATGGCGGCAGAAGTGCACCACCTTAGTCTTGGCCAAAGAAAACCGAAACCTGTGCGCTTCGGCATAGCGAGAGACGCGGTTCAATGCCTGTTGGAGTCGGCGCTCCAGAGTTGGCATCTGGGCCGCGCCAAAAGAGATCGAAAGGTCGTCCACGTAGAGCGTAGCGAGAACATCTTCCGGCAGCACCGAGGTGATGCCGTTGATGCTCAGGGCAAAGAGTGTGACACTGAGGACACTTCCCTGCGGGACACCCTCTTCCTGCTCCTTTGGGCCGGAGAGGGCTCCCCCCACCCGTACGCGGAATCGACGATCTCGCAAAAATTCAGATATAAACATTGGGAGGCGTCCCCTCGCCCCCATCGTGTGGAGAGTCTCCATGATACCGTATCGCCATGCGGTATCATAGGCTTTCTCCAGATCAAAAAACACCGTGGCGTAGTGCTGTCTACGAAGGAAAGCCTCGCAGACGGCATTTTCCAGTCGGAGCAGAGCATCCGACGTGGAGTGGAACTTACGGAAGCCGCACTGTGCAGAAGACAGATGGCCTCCGCTGTCCAGGAAATAGGCTAATCTAACATTTACCAATTTCTCCATCAACTTGCACACGCAAGAGGTTAGAGAGATTGGGCGGAAACCGGTCGGAGTAGAGTGATCTCTCCCCGGCTTGCGAAAGGCGAGCACAGTAGCGATTCGCCAGGAGTCTGGGAGGAGACCTTCCACCCAGATCCTGTTGAACAAATCTAATAGAAAGGCCATGCCTCGCTCACCCAGGTGTCGAAGCATGGCGTACGGGACATCGTCCGGACCATGGGCGGTGTCCGCGCACGAAGCGAGAGCGGAACGCAACTCACTCACAGTAAACTTGTCGTTGAAGGGATCTCCGCCTCTGGAGGTAAAGTCCAGCCGGCGGCCTTCCGCGACATCACGACGTGCATTGAATGCTGGCGGAGCAGCATCACGGCTAGAGAATGCGGAAAAAGCGGTCGCTAAGGATTCCGCCACGGACGCGGGGTCCGAGATTGCGGTCCCATTCTCCTGGAGAACGGGAGGGGGGTCCTGCGAGAACTTGCCCCGAATCCTTTTGACTCGCTTCCACACCTCAGCTAAAGGGGTCTTCCCGTTAAGTGAAGACACGTATGCCCGCCAAGAAGAGCGGCGGGCGTGCTTCGAAATATACCGGAACCTAGCCCTAGCCCGACGAAATTCAGCGACGGTGAAATCGTTCGGGCGGCGCTTATAGCGCATGTAGGCATAACGCTTCTGTTTGAGGGCCGTCTCACACTCGGCCGACCACCATGGGAGTGGTCGGCGTGCAAAACGGCCAGACGTCCTAGGAATAGTAGTCAGGCCCACGGCGATGAGGTTGCCGGAGAAGAACTCGACGGCCTCATCTACCGACCTAAACTCCTTGACTGAGATAGAGAATTCAGTCATTTCCTGAAATGCAGGCCACCGCGCCCGCGCCAAGCACCACCGAGGTGGTCTCTCAGGCGGCAGTTGCCCTGAAAATGATATTTGAATGGGAAAGTGATCACTACCATGGAGGTCATCGACCACCCCCCAATCAAAATCAGGCTGTGCATCCGAAGAGCACAAAGATAGGTCAAGGCAAGAAAATGAAGCGGTTCTCGGACAGTGATGCGTAAACTCATCCACGTTTAGGACACCCATCTCAAAGCTCTTCGATCAGATCGGCAAGGACTTGTCCCCTGGGATTTATGGTGTAATCTCCCCAGAGAGGATGCCTGCCGTTCAGATCTCCAAGCAAGAGATAGGGCCTCGGCAACCGTGCCACGACGCGGCGAAAGTCCCCCGCGTCGAAGTCAGCTGACGGTGGAATGTACGCAGAAATGATAGTATACCTCCTATCCAGGTGCAGCTGCACAGCCACTGCCTGAAAGGAGGTATCTAAAGAGAAAGGAAGAACGGAGACATCATGCCGGGTGTAAACCGCGCATCCCCCAGCCCGGCCGTCCCGCGGTGGTTGGGTCGCAAGACCCTTATACCCCGGGAGGGCAGGCAGGGGGCACGCGCCTAGCATGGTCTCCTGCAAAAAAATAGCTAACGGGGAACGGGATGAGGCGAGCCTCCGCAGCTCCTCCCAGTTGGCCCGGAGTCCACGGCAATTCCATTGAAGGAATATGCCCTCCAGGCCTAGCTCGGAGGAGACGCGGGGGTCCTCCTCGAATTGAAGACCCTCACGGGAATGGCCGTACGCTTCCCGGGGGCAGAACCCCGGGCGCTGTTGGCCGGACAAAGCGCTGAAGGCGCTGTCGCCTTCGAGGACTTATTGGGGGAGGTTGGGCTCGCCATGCGAGTCTTTTCCTCCCTCCGCCTCGAAACTTTAGGCGGGCGTTGCGGCTTCGGAGGCGGGGGGCCCTCTTTTCGAGGAACCACCGTCTCCGAGCCACTCGCTCCACCTCGGGGCGTGGGCAAAGGGGCCGAAGCTCCTTTGTTGCTGTCCTCCTTTCGGGGAACAGCTTTAGGAACCCCGGAAGATGGCCTAGCGACCATCTTCAGGGGTGTTGCCTCCTGTGAGTCTAACGACTCGGTGGAGGCGCGTGGCCGTTTCGCTTTACGCGAAACGGTCACGCTAGGAGGGATTCAAACATCCCTCCCCACTAATAATCACCATTCACCCTCTCCCCTCCCACCGATACTCACCATTCACTACACTTCCCCAATAATCAGCTTTCACTTTCGCCCCTTATAATCAGCATTCACCCTCCCCCCTTACAATCAACATTCACCCTCTCCCTCATTTTCACCCTGATAATCACCATCCCACCCGACTCCTTACCACTGAAAAGCAGTATAAATTTTTAACTGCTTAGGTTCACAAATTTTGCAGCGCCTTTGTTCAATTTTATGCCTTATATAGTGGAGTATCCTGCCTTTAAATGCCAGTCAGTGCTCATTCCCTGAAGATCACCTGCCTCTAAATGCCAGTCAGTGCTCATTCCCTGAAGATGACCTGCCTCTAAATGCGGGTCAGTGCTCATTCCCTGAAGATCACCCGCCTCTAAATGCGGGTCAGTGCTCATTCCCTGAAGATGACCTGCCTCTAAATGCCAGTCAGTGCTCATTCCCTGAAGATGACCTGCCTCTAAATGCCAGTCAGTGCTCATTCCCTGAAGATGACCTGCCTCTAAATGCGGGTCAGTGCTCATTCCCTGAAGATGACCTGCCTCTAAATGCGGGTCAGTGCTCATTCCCTGAAGATCACCTGCCTCTAAATGCCAGTCAGTGCTCATTCCCTGAAGATCACCTGCCTCTAAATGCCAGTCAGTGCTCATTCCCTGAAGATCACCTGCCTCTAAATGCCAGTCAGTGCTCATTCCCTGAAGATCACCTGCCTCTAAATGCGGGTCTGCTCATTCCCTGAAGATCACCTGCCTCTAAATGCGGGTCAGTGCTCATTCCCTGAAGATGACCTGCCTCTAAATGCCAGTCAGTGCTCATTCCCTGAAGATGACCTGCCTCTAAATGCCAGTCAGTGCTCATTCCCTGAAGATCACCTGCCTCTAAATGTGGGTCAGTGCTCATGCCCTGAAGATGAACTGCCTCTAAATGCGGGTCAGTGCTCATTCCCTGAAGATGACCTGCCTCTAAATGCCAGTCAGTGCTCATTCCCTGAAGATGACCTGCCTCTAAATGCCAGTCAGTGCTCATTCCCTGAAGATGACCTGCCTCTAAATGCCAGTCAGTGCTCATTCCCTGAAGATGACCTACCACAGTTGAAAGACGTCTCGGAATAAATCCTGTCTTTTGTGGTTTTTTTCCCCCTCTCCTCACAGACCCAGTAAAACAACTTGTACCTCGTTATATATATATATATATATATATATGCATGTATGTGTGTGTGTGTGTGTGTGTGTAAGTATGTAGAGGTATGCATGATCATAAAGAAACATTCATTCTTCCTCCTCTTCCAATGATGAATTAAATTTTGAAAAATATTTAAATCAGATAGAACAAGAAAGGATAAATTGGTATGAAACTCGAGAGGAATTAACCTTATTTGTTGAAGAGATACTCAAATATAATCACTTGTAGAATACCACTACACAAGCTTATCTAAGCCTACCCTGAAATTATAAAACCTGCAGCTAAGGTGATAATTACATTTCCCTTGACTTAAGTCAGTGTTGAAAGATATATATCAGGAATTTTTACTTTTGAAATGTCCAAAAACTACAAACTTTGCTTTCTTTTATAAATTAAATTTCCATGACATACTTTATAGTTTATTCAACCACTTAAACTGGAAATTTATAAAATATGAGTTGGAAAATAGCCAGATGATGAATTTGACTTGAAGCGTAGGTTCGTGCCTCGGTGATCGCTTGAGGATCGTTCTCTAAGAGTGCTATACTTTATTTTATTCTAGGGAATGAATAAAAGGGAAGTTCTTTCTGGAATTTACCAGCTATTACCAATTCAACTCATTCAAGGGTAATTAAAACAAAGAAGTTTTACAAAAAAAATAGACTTTTAATGAACATTAATCCAAACAAAATAAAATTTACACATATAATATACAGATAAAAAAAAAGGGTTTTAATGTCAGCTCTCGAGGCTCAATTCTAGGTAGATTTTACGGGTGAACAATTTACGCTAATACACTTTTGTAATTAAAAATACACAAAATAAACTACTTTAAAGCACGGGGACATAAACAATAGGATTATTTACTTACATAAGGTAATGGCGATTACCCCAAAGAATCCACTTGAAATACCTTCGTTTAATCTGTTCTCGAGACTCGTAGCGCGAGTATTGTTGGTTGCTCACAAGATGGCGTTAGTCTGACATAAAGGTAGACGAGTGACGTCACGCGGAAATTCGAATGAGCGAATGAAGGTTCAAAACAAAACGAATGATTCCTTTGGTTTCGGCGGTCGTGGTGACCTTGAAATAGTTTTCTTCTGAATTAGGTGAAAATGTTGAGTTTTCTTCTATCTAGTTGGGGTTTGTCAACCTCAGATAGCGTAAGATTTGGGTACTCAAGCTGATTCGAAAGTATTTGTATTTTTGATCCCTGATAATCTTGGAACTGTGCCAAGACTCCTTGGAACAATCTGGTATTGTCCAAGAAACTGCAAGTCTTTCTTAACTTGACTTAAAAACTTTCTACTGGTGACTTTTCTGTTTCTTCTTGAACGCGAAAAAGCCTTCTCTCTACCTGTGACTTTTCTATGCCTGGTTGAAAACGAAAAAGCCTCGTTTTCTCATGTCGACCTGTTTTATACCTCAATTAACCCCACGGGGTAAATGGAGGTGTAGGGGACTCCCAGAAGGGCTGCAAATGAAGTCTCCCTTTTTGGTGTCTGTTGTTTGTCTACTCGGCATTTTGAACCTAGGGAAGCACGTAATGTTCTCCTATGTTACCGGAGAACATCAACATCAGAGGGGCAAAGCTAAACCCAGATGTCTTTTGTTATTATTACCTTAGTTCTCCTCGCCAAGAGGGAGGCCTCGATACATATATACACTCGCTATTTCACAACAGTTTTTGTTAAACTCTTATATCTCTACAAACGCCAACCTTCCCCCCCCCCCAAAGTGGAACAAATCACCGAGGGGCAAATGGCCCAATAACCCCCCCCCCCCCCGCCCCCTCGTGAGGTCCCGCCACTTACGAGAGGAGTGTTGTAGTAGAGGCCGAAGATGGTCCTCGGCAGGAGGGGGAACAGGACGTCCTCGAAGCACACCCGCTTTCCTGAAACGATCCAAATCAGGTAAGTCGAGTGTGGAACACCCCCTCCCAAACGTGGATGGGTTTCAAAGACAAGCCCCCCGCACCCCACTCACAAGGATGGGCACTAGCTGCCTTCGGCCTTATAATATATTGTCATTTTGATCTTTATGTGAATTTCATTATCCAGTCGGGATCTCGTCACCCCTCCCAAACGTGGGGGGTGGGGGAGGGGTGCGCTTGGGACCAATTACTTAAAGGGCCCCCACCCACCCTAGATCCAACCGGTGTCTACACCCAAGCAGCACTTGAAACCTAGACGAATGGCATGCCCACCAGGCCCCGGCAGTATGTAACCCTGTGTAAGAAGGGGGTCAGGCATACCATGGGGTGCCATCTGGGAGACTGCATGCCCTCCCTACCACAATTTCAGGAGAAGTAACTCCTTACAAGCCTTCTGAGTGAGATGCTCTGTTGGTTGTTGCTCTTAAAAACAAATGCACTTCCTTTACCTTGCAAACCCCACCCCCCATAGGGTGGGCAATCATGCTACTCTCGCCGGGAAAGGATGGGGAGGGGGGCTTCCATTATGCAGTTGCATGCCCTACTGGCCTCAGGCCAGTCGGGCATGCAACCTCACCACTTTCTTTACCTAGATGCCCTCGTTGGTTTTCTCTGGTTAGTTTTAAGCAATTAAACTCAGGGAGGGGGGCACGATCCCCCTTGTGGCAGGACTCCTTCATTCCATAACTGGGCCTTAAACCCCTTTAAAGGAAGGGTAGGAAAGATGGTTGAAGACCCCAGGGAAAGGAACCCCCTAAAGACAGAATGGGACTAGGTAGCGTAGCCCCAGGGCAAAGGATCCCCCCCCTAAATACAATAGGAGCCCTAAGGGTAAGGGCACCCTCTTAAATACGGAATAGGAGAGGTGGGGCCTCGGAAGGGAGGGGATTCCTAAAAGCAGACTATAATGGATGGCATGGTGGGTGCCCCTAAAGGTTGAGCCTAGGATTGGGTGAGGGATGAACTCCAGGGGATGGTATTGTGTAGGGTCACTGAGCTCCCCACCCCCTCCTGGCCCTTCCCTACTCACCAGCGACCTTCTCCAGCGTCCACAGGGGGTTGTGGGTGAAGGTCTTCCAGGCCACGCCGAAGTTCGATCTGTAGGGGTACGTCTCCCAGATGAGGACCTGCAGAAGAGGGGGAGGGAGGGGGCTTTCAATAAGAACAGGTAAGAGGTTGGGAAGAGGGGGGGGAGAACCTTTTCTAAAACTTTAATGGGGGAAGGCACCCCCCCATGAGGTGACCTCCCCCGCCAAGGATCCCACAGGCGGGAAGAAACGATAACCCAGGAAATAGGGGCACAACTCCGAGGGAGGGGGCGGAGGTTGCAAGTTTATGCTTTGATGCGCCAACTAACGAGGGCATCTGAGCCATAAAGTATCTGGTCAAGATGGAGGTGAAAATGTGAGTTTGGGTCGGAAGGGCAGGTGTTGGGGAGAGGAGGGAATACAAGGCACCAGATGCTATCTGACATCCACTTTGGGGTGCGTAAAAGGATAGATAAGGTAAAGATTTTGGGGGGGTTGGGAGCCAAGAGGTATGGGTCTACCAGGATCTCCCACCCCCACCCATTTCCGGCCCTCGACCAGCTATGAATGGACGAAAGGATAAATCTATAAATATCGAGGAATAAAGCCTAGGTAGTCTCAATCTTGTGTGAATGCCGAAAGTACGGGGAGTGGGGACAATGAGGCTGGGATCCGTGCCGCTCTTCCAGGTACAGGGTGGAGCAGTCAAGATGGGTTGGGAGAAAGAATGTGGTGAAAGTTAAACTGCCTGTTATGAAACTTCCCCCCCTCCTACCACCATTGGGGGCTGGAGGGTACAGAGGAAGGGGTGAAGGGGGGCTTTTCCCATTCTCACCTGCGTGTCCGTGACGAAGTGGCGGGGGTCGGAGCTGTTGACGTGCTGACTCGCATACAGGTTGAGGAAGTCACAGAAGTGGTGGTACAAACTCACGCCTGCAAGGGACAAAGGACCGAGGGGTCGTGAGAACCTGGAGGTAATCCAACGGAGGCGGGCTCGATAGCGAATTATCGCAACTTAACCCTTTATGCCTGTATGTGACGAATTCACCACATAGAAAATAAAAGTATATGTAGCTAGAGAAATTACATGTGTGGAGTCTAGCAAGCAAGTGTGACAGGTAAGACACATGTTCTGTTTAGGTTCACACCAGGGTGGCATCAGATTTGCCACAAACTATTTACCAATTAATAGAAACAATAGATGCAATTTTTTTTTTAATAATTCAGGGCATCTCCGTCAAAGAGCTTGTGGAAAGTCGGTGTGAGGAGTGAAGAAGTGAGGGAGATATAACCCCGAGTAACTTGGAGACTCTTTGGAGCGCGCAACTCTCCCCAAGCCACATCCACCACAATGCAAAATGGGGGTAGGACCATTTTTTTTATTTAAGGGGCTATCTGGCGACTGCCGATGGGGGTAGGACCAGGAGGAAACAGGGAAAGGAGGGGGGGGAGGTAAAAAAAAATTACCCCAAGAACTTTAAGAGCTGGGTGGTAAGAGGGAGAATGATACCCCCTAGTTAAAAAGACGTTCGTACAAAGAGCAGAGCCGCTTTAACGTACAAACTCGCGATCTGCAAGAAAAAAAAAGAGGGAGCATCTAAACGGACGCCCCGCCCCCGGCTCCAAAAGTGAGACACGACCCTCACTTGCATCAATCTTGGTGATGATGGTCGGCTTAGAGACCCAGAGGTCGCACACGGGGCTGTCTCTCGCGATGGTCTCGTTGATCTCGCTGAAGAATCTCATCTCAGGGGCCCACGACTGAAGGGGGGAGAGATAGTCGCAGTTCTCTTCCAGCAGCTTCTTGTCCAGTCTGTCGACATGCGAAGAAGCGACCGGTTAACGACTAGCCTTCGCAAGAGTGCAGGAAAGACTGTGCTACTCTTTCTCTCTCCCATCAGAGTAATTCCTTCACCACCTCTTCCTTATATCTTCATCTACCACTTTACCACAAATGGAGTTAACCCATATTAATGCCAATAAAATTACCCTCTCACTCGCGATCTTTTATACCATACCCCCTCCCCCAAACCCTCTTTATAAGTCATTCACCATAGCTTTCCCTCTTTAGTCCCATCTAAAGATAGGGACTGTTAGAATTTTAACTTATACATTTGAATCTCCTCACTCATGCATACATCTCCCTGCACCACTTCATTCCAACTTCCGTCACCTTGGCTGGGTGACAAATCCATCCACACAAACCTCCACCCATTGATGGGATAAGGTGAGAAACAAATTGGAAGTACACGCACCGACAATTGCCCCCAATCCTCCCTTTATCAAGGACATCCATGTGGTACCGAACAGGTTCCTTGCGTGTCAGTAAGGGTCGAAGATCAATCATGAGGTTGCGACCTTTGCAGAACTCCAGATGATTGCTGCAAACCAATGTGGATTGACCCTACAAAAGAGAGGCAAATTAACAAAACTTTAGATATCTTATTCAAGGTGCCATTAACAAGACAAAGTCCCTCCTGGAACTGAATTATCACTTAATATTTATAATGGCTCATTTCATCTAAGATCTAAATATTGTACTCAATGCTACTTTTTTGTCACCTCCCATATTATAAACAATAATCATCATCCTTACAACATCCATCACCCTTATTATCTGAACGTACACATCCTCCTTGGCAATAGGGCTGCAATTCATCTCTACGTTGCTTCACATACCCAAAATCCCCTTGCGTGAAGAAAGTAGACAACTGTTCCTCTTTGGATGCAACCCAACCTAAAAAGAAACCGAGTCAATCCAATTTGGAACCATACATTGAAATGCTGAGACACAATTTTAAGACACCACCTTTCAATACATTAAGGAATACAAAGAAATAGGGATAAAACTACCTATTTTATGAAGTGCTGATTGGTCAACCAATATTATATACTCTACATTTAACAGCCTGCATCAGGCTTAATTCTTTCCTTTTGTAGATGGCCATCAAAAGCTACAAGGTTTCTTGGGTAAGTGTAGGCCACTTGTTCTAAAATTTTATAATGAATTATAATAGCTTGAACTTTTTTGTTTAATTTAAAGGGGGGGGAGATGGATCCTCAGCTGGCAACACCCTACAAAGGCAGTCACCAAAATTATTGATTGTCCATAGATTTTAGCGTACAGATTGGCAGTTAAAAAAAAGTAAGAATAAACAAATTGGAGGAATATGCCAGATGGAGGCCCATTGCATCTAGTGCCTGAGTATGCACCCAAAGCCCCCACAAAACTATTACACAATGGGGAGCCCACACTTTCTAAAAACAACTATCCCACAGACAGGAATGCACAAACTTATCCTGAGTACTCAATCTTCAACAAATCTATGCAGAGTACAGTCTTCAACAAATCTGTCCTGAGTACTCAATCTTCAACAAATCTATGCAGAGTACAGTCTTCAACAAATCTGTCCTGAGTACTCAATCTTCAACAAATCTATGCAGAGTACAGTCTTCAACAAATCTGTCCTGAATACTCAATCTTCAACAAATCTATGCAGAGTACAGTCTTCAACAAATCTGTCCTGAGTACTCAATCTTCAACAAATCTGTCCTGAATACTCAATCTTCAATGAATCTGTCCTGAGTATTCAATCTTTAACAAATCTGTCCTGAGTACTCAATCTTTAACAAATCTATGCAGAGTACAGTCTTCAACAAATCTGTCCTGAGTATTCAATCTTTAACAAATCTGTCCTGAGTACTCAATCTTTAACAAATCTGTCCTGAGTACTCAATCTTTAACAAATCTCTGCAGAGTACAGTCTTCAACAAATCTGTCCTGAATACTCAATCTTCAATGAATCTGTCCTGAGTACTCAATCTTTAACAAACTCATCCTGGGTATTAATCTTCAACAAATCTGTCCCAATACTCAAACAAACCTAGTACTCGAATCTACAAAAATTCTCTATTATTTTGGTCTTTGAAAAGTTTATTTGAGGTCTGACGAGGACTGGTTTGTGATCATTCCATTATTAGTGACTGTAATTCATCTGACTTTTAGTCCCGAAAACCTCCAAAGAATGGCAAGAAGAATATGGGAAATGGAGTCTTGTCTATTTTATTTGTATTTTTCTAGAGTAAGAATAAACTAAATGATGAATGAGTGTAATGTAGGAGAGTATGATAGTTGTTTCTAAAGTACTCTTAAAAATGAATAGGTGTTAAATGAGGGGCTTTTCCACTCTCTGTAAATACCACAATAAAAGACATTTTGAGTTAGTCTTTTGCCATGACTTTTCCAAGTGTTTTATGTTGCTGATAAGAGACAAATCATTCACATAAATAAGCTCTTTAAACAATCCACACCCATCTCCTTAACAGTATTTCACCGAACAATGCTGAAGAAAACTCCCTCCAAACGCCATACATGGATCACATATGCAATGGAATGAGGCAGTCACAATCCAAAGCTAAGCATACACGAGCGTGAGTGACACACATGAACAACAACAATGTAGGGTAAAACTAACCTTAAATGGAGCTCATGTTCCTTCAATTGAACAGATGAAAAAAATTAGGGATTTATGTATATGTTATAAATAGAAGTTGTCCCAGTATAGATCCCTGTAGAACTCCCCTAGATACTATTTTCCATCATTTAATCCAAAAATTAATTGTTCTGTTTTCTTGCTGAATAAGTTTCCATGGTTGACATGAACTTTGAGTTTTTTAACCACCCACTGATGTGGAACTTTATCAAAGCTTTTAAAAAAATCAAAGCAACCGACATCTACTGCTGAGTTTTTGTTATTCTTGGAGTATTTTATGAAAAAACTCAAGGCATGATTTTTTTTTTTAAATGAGTTGTGTATCTTGAATTAGATTATGACTTTTGAGATATTTAACAGTTTTACCTTTGATAAATGAATCAAGTAGTTTAATAGTTGAGAATGACAAATTGGCCTGTAGCTGCAGATGGGTAATGATCGCCTTCTTGAAAATGGAATTACTTAATTTATCCCTCCCCCCACCTGGGTTAGTTAGGATAAGATGAGATGGACACTTCTTTTTCAGGTTATTGTAGGTTGATGATGGTTAAGTATTTCAGCCATAACTTCCAGATCTCTGATTAAGTCTCCCCCAAATTTTTCAATGGATAAATATTGTTAGATTTTATTTGTTTCCATATTGGTAAAAGGTCTTTGTATTCTCTTTGCAATCTGTGGCTTGGGAAGCTTCGAGAATGCCTTTTTGCTTCTCTGGCAAGTTTCTTTGATGCTACAGTTGAGTTCTGTGTATTTTGTTTATTAGATTCTCTGGCAACGTGGATAGATTTATTTCTTTTTCTTAATTTATTTTGCAAAGTTCTTTGTTTAATCATTTTGGTTATGCACTTGGTGCCTCATTACACTTAATTAGCTTGTTTGAATGTGTTAAGAAAAACTTTATTGTCCTTACATCCTCAGGTCTCAAAGTGGGGATTTTGCATTCTTGCTCATTGTAAGTTTAATTTTGGCTATATAAATTAGGAATTATTTATGCAATTTAGAATGAATTTTAAATCAAATTAAATTGTGATCACTAAGATGCACTCCAATCCAAACTTATTTATCAATACAAGATAAAAGATATTGCCACAAGAGCGTCAATTGACTAACTAAAATTAGTCATTATTTATAGCTCCATGGCAGCGAATGAAATATCTGCTCTCTCCAACCACTATGAAGGGCAAAAGCTCTTATCCTACAGTATGTGCTGTAGGCTCTGCAAATGTACCACAATTAAGTGGAGTCTGGTGTCCCATGAGACTGTCCCAAAGGACCAGGTTAGAGAGAAGGGAGGCTGTTGCATGCTGAGGAAATTTTATAACATGCCCATATGCTAGCGGCCCATGCAACCATCTAGGAAGTGAAGGTTCTATTGCAACTTTACCTCACACAATATGTGGGGTGGTCCCCCTTCAGGATTGCATCCAGGTGGGGTGGTTAGGTCATATCCTACAACTCTTTTTCTTTTGCCCTCCGGGGTGGCTTTAGTTAAAAAAACACAGCCTTGCTTCCTGGACACTGCTAGTGTAATGACATCTGTTGCTGTGGTTTACTATAGTCTTGTTGTTGGTACTAGATGACCTAAGTGTATATATTAGACACCATTTACTAACCCCTACTAATACTTTTATTACGATACATCGCATCTACGGTGAGTGTTGTTCACACTCTAAATAGCCCTATATAACAGGATAGTTGAAATTGCAAACTAAAATATAGCTCTCCTATTTGGTGACATTTCTGACAGATTCAATGTTGTATCATTTTGCCTCACTTCAAAAACTTTCTTGATTCCCTCATTATTTTCCCTATTTTGTTAATAAAAAAAACAGGCAATGGCTTCGCCACTCATAGGGAGGGAGCTTGCACTTCGCTACTAAGATTAAAATCTTTAAAAAAGCAACCATGGATAAATTTTTTTTAATTTTCTGAACTTAAGCAATTGTAATTCATTTTCTTTTAAAACATTAAAAAGCATTGGATAATCATATTTATTTTTTCTGAACTAAACTATTTTGTTTTTTGAAACTCTAAAGAAATTCTTAGAAATTACCTTGATAAAAATCTAAAATATACTTAGGTCATAACCAAACTAAGATTAAATTATTATTCAAATACTCCCAAAAATCCTGTTCTGAAATTATAAAATTAGTGATGATTAGATTGAAAAATACAGGGCATTGAGAAAATAACCCCTACCTCTATGGTGGCCAGGACAAATAGGCCGACTGTAGGAATCCTGTTTTGAACATTCTTCCTCGTAGCCCCAACAAACATTTCCTTCTAGATGCTCCTAATAAAAGAAATCAAATATTAGATCTGAGCTAGAAGAGGCGGCTATGGGTTAGCTGAGAGGAAACGCTACTTCAAATTACATCAAAGTTAAGCTCTATCTGGTGGGGTAAGTCAGTGGATGAAATCTCAATTTGGGTACACTTCATCTGGTAGGGTAAGTCAGTGGATGAAATCTCAATTTGGGTACACTTCATCTGGTAGGGTAAGTCAGTGGATGAAATCTCAATTTGGGTACACTTCATCTGGTGGGGTAAGTCAGTGGATTAAATCTCAATTTGGGTACACTTCATCTGGTAGGGTAAGTCAGTGGATGAAATCTCAATTTGGGTATACTTCATCTGGTAGGGTAAGTCAGTGGATGAAATCTCAATTTGGGTACACTTCATCTGGTAGGGTAAGTCAGTGGATGAAATCTCAATTTGGGTACACTTCATCTGGTAGGGTAAGTCAGTGGATGAAATCTCAATTTGGGTACACTTCCCCCCGCTGCCATACACTGTAAATACCCATGGTTTGGTGACTTATGCCCTTTTGTTAAAAAAAAAATTATCTGGTTCGGATCCCACATTAATCAGAAGGGCCCCACAAAGAAATAAACAGAATCTTAAATGGTGTGTGCAGATTGGTGGTAAAATGAGTACCCACACAGAGGAGGTAAGCATCAGAATACACAAGTTACTGATAAACTGTAGGACCAAAACATACTGAGATAAAAGGATGACAATGAACCCCAATCTGATGCATAAATAGAAAGGCAAGACAATGACCTCTCCCTTAGTGGTAAAAACTAAATAATAATTCAGTATGGGTTTTATCACTGACCTGCACCCTTGTTAGGGGTTACCACTGACATATGCCATTAATAGTAGATTTATCACTGATTGATATAATTTATCATTTTACCACTAATTAGATGTTTTACCACTACTGTAACCATTATCAAGGGAAAAACCACTGATGTTTATCCATAATCATGATTTTACCAACAATATATACCACTGAGGTATACTGCTGATAGAAGGTTTATCACTGATATGATGGTGGTTACCACTGGCATGTATCATTAATAGAGAGTTTCCCACTGATCAACATCATTGGTAGTAATTTTTACTACTTAATTTGTAGAATTGATATGTTATTAACACTAATTTGTACTATTATCATTAATATATACCTTCAATCAGGATTTATCATCTATACCCTTGATAGGGGATTTTACCACTGAGGTAAATCACTTATATGGGTTTTATCACCGATATGTACCAGTTGTGGGGCTTACCACTGATCAATATCACTGAAAGCAACTTTTACCACTAAAACTATAGAATTGGTGTTATCATTGATATATACCCTCAATCAGGATTTGACCACTTATACCCTTGATAGGGGATTTTACCATTAATTAATAGCATCAATTGTGATTTTACCACTAAATTGTAATTTTAGTAGGAGTTTTACTACTGATATGCACCTATGTTAAGGGTTTCCCACTGATCTGTACACTTATAGAACTGTTACCACTGGTATGTAACCTGGGTAGGTTTTTACCACATATGTATGCACCCTTGGTATGGGCTTTATGACTAATTTGTACCCTTAATGTAGGGTTTACAACTGATATGTACCCATGGTAAGGGTTTTTACCAGTGATCCATGCCATCATTAGGGTTTTACCACTGATCTTTTATTTATTAATGGGGACTTATTGATTAATGTGGGATCCGAAACACTGGCATCTACAATCTATAGCAACTGCTATGAAAAATACCCAACAAAGGGGGCATGAGGTGTAGCATGCAAGTCATGCTGCAGCTGACATGTGGAAGATTGCATACTCTTCCAGCCTGCAGCTCCAATACTATCCTCCCAGCTAGTATAGTGTTTAGTGGGTTTGCCGGTGTAGAAGTCTAAATACTGCGTACATAGGTGTATGCAGAAACACTCCGACACAAAGCTGCGCACCCTCTTGTATCCCTAAAATACACCTTTCGCATTGAATTCTCTGTTGCCTTTTTTTGCACCGCCGTAAACTCTGAGATGGCTCGAAAGCGTGAAAGAAATACCATCGGCCCAAAGTTAAAAAAAGGCCTTTCACGTGATGATACAGATTTTACGAGAATTTGATTCTTCCTCTCGATTCTGCTTGTGAGAGAAATAAAAGGAAGACTTCTTCCCGGAATCAGCAGAAGATCTTGGACCTACATCAAGTGTGTGAAACTCGATCCACATAGTAAACTGTTCGCCCGCTGCAAGGAAGGAACTTCTCGGGGAATTGGTTGTTGCCATTACGGTACTTGTAGGTGCCAAACTTTTCGCAGCCCCCCCCCCTTCAGAGTCTGAGGTTACACAGGACCTCCCTCTGTGGATTACCCTAGACATAGCTAGGTAATCAGTTTTGGCTACCCACTCCAGGAGCCGAATAATCAGACAGGTACTTCAAGGAAGAAGTCCGATTTGAGTCACTGTGTGGCTCACCTTCGTGATCCGGCAAAGGATCAGCATATCACCGGTCTAAGATTACCCTCTCATTCGGTAACCTCGGACGGCCAGACTAGGTGCGATCATCGTCACCAGAAGAAGATCTTCACTGCCCCCCTTCAAAAAAACTTACAAACTCAAAGGTATCGTTAATTGAATTTCCCCTCCCCTAACTTCACCAGTTATTTGTGAACTAGAATTCTCATCCCGAGCCTGTAACCTTGAATATTAGAAGTGCTTACTTAATTCCGTGTTTAACTCAATAATAATATTCCCTTCATTCTGTCTGGTGTCATTAAGACCAAACATCCCAGTGAGTAATCTGCAAGTAATCCCCACGACATTTTGTACTTATTTATTCAGTGCAAGATTAATCCTATTTATATTTACATACGCTGTTGCTTATTTCAAATTCATGTACATTAAAGATTATTTTTGTATCTGAGTATTTAACTAATTTGGACGATCCTTTGGCAATTATTAAGCAATCCACTCGGCTTAAATCTCAATATTACACCGGTCCATCCATGGCTGGCTTTTACTGAGTGGGGACAAACTCAGGGGATTATTATCAAAAGGGACGCACCGGGGTTATTCTTATTCACCGGAAGTGGCTACGGTATGTGTATTGGATACACTTCACCTCGGTGCGGTAATAAAATACATGTCCAGGAAGTGGGACTGGGATTACCCACTCACTCAAACCTTGACACCCGGCAATCGTTGGGTCGGCAGTTTGAATCTCAGTTGCATTCTTTTTGAAAGCTGACACTATTTACTAGGGAAGTTACCGCTGTGACTGGGCATCATGGTGGGGATGGGTAGGTGGAGCTCGTATCCATCATAACCATGGTGGACAGTCCACCTAAGAGAAAGATAACTCAGATTTCAGTGCCCTACCAAGTCCTCAACAGCAGAACAGATGGACAAAGTTTTCATAAAAAATTTAATGGCTGTGAAGGTGGAAGAAGGCTGCAACAAATCTGTTAGCTTCGAACGTCTTAGTTTCCCCCTGCCATTGGACCCAGCTGAAGGCTTGTGAAGTTTGTGTGCTTAGTGAAGGAGCAGCAGTAAGTACACTCTAAACAAACTCACACACAGGTGTTTTTATAAATGTCTGTCTTATGACAAGACTCTTATCCTCAACCTCGAGGAAATGCCACGAGTAGGAACTGCAGTTATATATTGATACACTTTCATTACTTTCTTGTCAGATCTCTCCTTACAGCCTTTGTGTGGAAGACCCACTGCTTGGTTTTGGCCCCACTTTTAGTGGAAAAAATCAACCTGAATTGGGACTCAGTTGAATAACTACACTAACTGTGGCTTAACTTTGCTCACATCATAAGCAGTGTTTCTACTGAGCTGACTAATATGTATCACCTAATTGCCCATTCAACTTACACAGAGCTCTATGGTCAACAGGATTAACAATCTGCCAAATATTTCTATTTAACTCAATTTTGTTTTTAAATATCCTTATGACAGACATATACTGTTAGTAAACCCAAGGAAGGTAGAGGCTACTAAAATTAATTTAAGAAGACCACCATTATAAAGAAAATTATTGTCAGTAAAAAAGAATTGTCAAAATTGATTATAACAGCTTCAGTTTCTGTCTACTCTAATTTTAAGACCACCATTATAAACAAAATTGTCAGCAAAAAAGATTTATCATAATCAATTGCAGCAGCTTCACAGTTTCTAATAGTTAGTTAGTTAGTCAGCACCAATCCTTCCATGATACTTGGAGGATCACCGACTGGATAATAAAATTTATATATAGTCAGTATGACAATTGCTGGTCGACCCGAGGGCCCCAGGAGCCAGTCCTCTTTTGGGGAGAGGTGCCAGGATTATGTTATTGACACCAAACAGTGCTCAGGTGGAAGCCTTCATCACCTCGGGGGTGAGGGACCTATTCTGCATCAGAGGTACGTGGATATAGATACCCATCGGCAGGATTCCTTGGAACAGAGTGTGTGTGTGTGAGTGTGTGTGTTGTGAAGGTAGCAGAGGAAAGAAAGTAGTGTTGTGATTGGCTATGTGTGAGGTGTAAGATCCACCCACCAGAAAATGGGGTTAGCACAGTGCATCCACCAATCGGTAGCCAGATCTCTACATGCACTGACATTTGTGTCCGCTTGTGCCGAGATTTGGAATCGAACCCGGTATTGCAATGTTGGGAGGCCAATGCCGTATCCACAATTAGAAACAAAATTGTCAGCAAAATAGATTTGCCAAATCAATTGGAGCAGCTTCACAGTTTTCGTCTACCCTAGGCTTATATAATTTGAATAATAAAAACTCACCTTGAAAGGACAATCTGGTTCATTGAGACATGCCTCCTTTAAATCTGGATTATTCTTGAAAAATATTGGAATGTGACTAGAAGAAAGTTGAAGTTCACTCCATGTGAAGGCTAATATGGTCTCAAAAATGGATAATATTGCCCAACTAACAATAATTGCTAACATATCTTACATTTAACATTTATCACAATTTTTCTTAAACCTACTTAAAATCTGAAAATGGAGATTGATTTGCTATTAAATGTGATAAATTCATGGAACATGCTATAAATGCACTCCTTTTATTTCAAACCCACAAGGGTGTATAGGATGTAGCAGGAATAATATTGATCAAGGGGAAATGAAATGGGCCTTGGGCCTATTTTAAAGATAGGCCCATGCTATAACTGAAACTTGGAAGAGACGCAGGGTATCTCACCTCGAGTGTCCCAAGAGAAACTAGCGACTTATTTTCAGGATTTAAATCTTCCACATCTGTCTAGACTCAAAAGGTGAGAGAGAGCATTAAATGTTTTAAAATAAATAAATCTTATTTTAAAATCAAAATAGAACTGGGAAAAAGTAAGTTTGAGGTGCCAAAGCATTTTCACCTACTTAAATATTAATTTTCAAAAGGATTAATAAATTGATGAGAGAGCAAACCCTCTATATTTAAGGTTTTATTCTCCATTTTATTTTTTATATATTCATATTTTCTTCACTTTCCACATTTCATTTAAAAATGATTTATATCTATTTTTCTCAATTTGCTGCTGATTCTCAAGCTGTCTGGCTGAGCTCCCCCGCCCCCCTCGAGCCCTGAAATGCCTAGCGCTTCGCCCATACTGCTGCATCCACCATGGTTCCCAGAGCAAGTGTGGAGGTTGGGAGGAGCGGAAGGTGAAGCACTGAGTTCCAACTTCTACCGGGGAATCTGTCATTAACCCGATGGTGTCGGCCAGGGAAAGATTAGTGGAAGGAGGTTTAGAGGATAGATGGGTGAAGAAAGAGTGCCAGTTGTCAACCCTGAGGGACCACCATGGTTGGCCTGTGTAGGGTGGAGGGGGGACTAGAGGGGGAAAGCTGAGGATGACCAGAAGATGGTTACTGCCCATGTATGGTCCTGTGGTGATGGTGGTAAGGTGTAGAGGGCCACTCCCTAGGCACAGGTCTAGGGTGGAGGCTCCCCAGGTGATTGGGTCTATATGCGCATGTAGGTCTGGAGGTGTGACAGGGTGTCTACTTGTTTGGTGATTTTGAATTCAAGGACTTTTCAAGGTTTTCAATGATATTTTTTTTAAATAATCAAGGATGGGTTTTAACCATTTTTTTTTTTTAAATTACAAAAGTGCAATAAACATTATGGGACAGTAATGAAGGTGAGGAATTTAAGGGAAAAATGGGTTATAAGCAAAGCATAACCAAAATCAACTCACCAGTGCAAAATAACACAAGAACAAGGTATCCAAGCAACAGTCACACAAGTATATCGAGCATCCATCATAAAATACTGTCGTGGGTTAGCTGAGATTATATTGTTTTTAAAATTATATTTAATAAAGTGGGTCGTACGTTTGTACTTGTAGCGATTTCTTCAGGATCGATCTCTAAAAGCACTTTTATTTTTTTTCTATTGAATGAATATAAAGGGGAGTTCTCTCTAATATACTAAATACTGCCAACTCATCTCATTCAAGGATAATTTAAACACTTTAAACAAAATAGACCTCTACTGTACATTAATCAACTCAAACAAAATTAATATATACACATACAAAATACAACTTAACAAATGGTTCTTAAGTCCTGTTACCAACACTGATTCTGGTTGTTTTAAGGGAGAACAATTTACTTTAAAAAAAATTGTCTTTAAGATACACAAATAATATACGTTAAACACACAGGGACATAAAATAGAATTGATTACTCACATAAGGTAGTGGGGTTTACCCAGAGAATCCAAACGAAATACCTTAATTGAATATTGCCAGGAGAGGCATCGTGAGTGTAGTTTATTTGCTTCTCAATAGAGGGCATAACTTTGAACAAAGGGTGGATGAGTGACATCATGTAGAATTTTGATGCGACGTAGGAGCAGGAATCAAAACAAAATGCTGATTGAAGAAGCAATGTGTGGGGCGTTTATGACTTTGTAAAGGTTTTCTCAGACGAGGCTTGAAGATCGCTGTATGATTTTCTAGTGATTTGGTTTGGCTTGTAGAGCTTCTCTTTTGGGTGAGAAATCTATCACTAGTATTACTCCCGCGGGATAATGGGATAGCAAGGGGAGACACGAGGGTGGCCTGGCTTCTGTGCTTCTGTTATTTCTCTTCCTCGACAATTTTAACTAAGGGAAACTGGATCTCATATTGAATCAACAGAAGTAGGTATCAATTCAGCCGTGCTTGGCATCGCATCATGTCGCTCTGGGAGAGCATAATACGAGATCGACAGTGAATTTTTGACTCATTTGTTTATAAATACACTCAGAGGGTCAGCCTTTTGAGCAGAGGTCAGGACTAACCGTCTCCTAAATTTACCATTTTTATCATACTTATATGTTACTGGAGACTGGTTAGAGTGGCTTAGAGAAACTCAGGTGGGTTTTGTTTTTCTTTCATTGCATTTCTACACCCTGAGAAAGACCTTGAGATATATATATATATATATATATATATATATATATATATATATATATATATATATATATATATATATATATATATATATATATATATATACTATATATACATATACTCACAACTTCTCAACTGCCTTGGTTAACTTGTATATCTTTACAAATACAATGCATCCAAAGCATACATACGAGGAGCGGTCAATAAGTTTTGTAATTCGGATATAAGGAAACAAGATATGAGGAAAAGTGTTTTATTATTTTTCAATATAACTACCCTCGACTTCAATGCACTTGCGCCACTTGTCCCTGAGGCTTCAAATTCCCGACAACCAGAAATCTCCCAACTGCTGTTCAATCCACTCTTGGACCGTGAGCTGGACATCTTTATCATCCCCAAACTGGCATCTACGCAGTGCAACATTGAGCTGGCGGAATAAAAAGTAGTCGCTAGGGGCCAGATCTGGACTGTAGGGGGGATGGTTGAGCTCCTTGAATCCGCACTCATGCAACTCTGGCCTTGTGGACAGGGGCATTGTCGTGGAGGAGCAGGACACCGCAGGTCAACTTGCTGCGCTGCTTCTGATGGATGCACTTCTTCAACCCAGCCAGTTCCTCGGCGTAATATTGGCCTGTGATGGTCCTTCCACGAAGTGAATAGTCCACCATCAACACTCCCTCAGAATCCCAGAAGATGGTGGCCATGATCTTCCCGCCTGAGGGTTGGGTCTGGAGAGCCCCTGTGCTTCAAGGCAAATACTTTCTTCTTCTTTTTAGAGCTCATCTGGTGACTGCCTACTTGGGCATTAGTCGCCGTATTAAAACTGGCCTAGTTCTAGGCTACTTTAAAGTAAAATTAGAGAGAAAAAAGAAACACCCCAAAAAGGGGAAAAGAAAGCAAGCTGGTGCGTCAGGGAGAGGTCCCCCCGGAGCAGGAGCGTGAAACCAAAGGGAAAAAAACAAAAAAACAAACCTTGCTTAAATAATAGGGAGAAGGCCGGCCTCCCCCAAGAAGTCAACAAGTCCACAAGTCAATGTGCACGAATCTGTCCCGAGTACAAGGGCCAGGCGGTAGCGACCCCGCCCATCCCGGTACCGGGACAGGTATCGTGCGCGAAGATCACCCAGACTGGGACATTCGACAAGAATGTGCCGAACAGTCTGGAGGACGACGCAGTCGTTGCAATAAGGCGCAGGCGAGCGCTCCATCAAATAGAGATGCGTCACACGAGTGTGTCCGATTCGGAGACGACAGAAAGCAACCTGAAGCCGCTGCGGCATTGGGGGATAGGTCCATGGGAACAGTCGCGGCGCAATGGCAGGCAACTAAAAGTTCCCTTCGACCGTCTCCTATCTTCTTTGCCAAGCAGTCCGAAGAGCTGCCCGTATTCCTGCCCTGTAGTCGGTGTGAGGAAGAGCGAAACGCTGGTCCGGTCGCAGAGTCCTCGCGGACTCTTTGGCGCCCTCATCGGCGCGCTCATTCCCCGCAATTCCCACATGTCCAGGAACCCAGCAGAAGATAATCTCGACATCTGCCCGGCTCGCCAAAAACGTGGCGTCACGGATATCGCGAACCAGGAGATGCGGAGATTCCAATGCCCTGAGAGCGCTCAGGGCGCTTTGTGAGTCGCTATAGATCACAATCCGGTCTCCGAACCGGGCACGTCGCGTAATCTCCCGTACCGAGTGGTGTATTGCCACCAGATCGGCCGTAAAGACAGACGCAGCGCCTGGTAGAGCCCCACTGACTTCAAACAGAGGGGATACGGCGTGGAAGCCGACCCCCTATTCGGACTTGGAGCCATCCGTATACACTGGCACGTTTGCAGCGTGACACGATGTGTGCTCCAAAAAGGTCGAACGCAATACTCCCGGCGCAGTACAAGCTTTGGGAGCTGAGGCGTGGCGACAAATAGCCAAATGTGGTACCCTCCAGGGTGGCGTGCTGGGCAGAACCAGGATGGCCACCGGCCCGAGAGCTATATCTACCTCTCGAAGGAGTTTCCTGGCCCTAAACCCAAAGGGCTTAGGGTATGACTGGCGTCTCTCGGCGGCATAGGCACCATCGAGATCAGCTGCGGATGCAGTGAGAGCTGTTGGCGACTGAGGGAGGCGCCGGGCTCGCGCGTACAGGCGAGTGATGCACTGCACGCGGCGCAGAGCGAGTGGCATCTCCCCAGCATCGACCAACAGGCTCTCAATAGGAGAAGTGGGGAAGGCACCGGTCGCAAGGCGAAGGCCGGTGTGGTGGATCGAATCCACCTTCCGCAATAAACGCTCGGCTGCGGATGCATAAAACTCGCATCCGTAGTCGAGCTTCGAACGAACAAAGGATCGATAAAAAAGTAAGGCAGTAGCCCTATCAGCGCCCCAAGCGCTGAACGTCACGGAACACAGAATGTCCATGGCGCGGGTACAAGAGACCCTAAGGCTGCGAATATGAGCCTCCCAGGTGAGGCGTCGGTCGAATACAAGACCAAGGAAACGGTGCGACTCAACCACATCCAGGCGCACCCCATTAAGAAACAAATCTGGGTCGGGGTGAAGCCGTGGGTGGCGGCAGAAGTGCACCACCTTAGTCTTGGCCAAAGAAAACCGAAACCTGTGCGCTTCGGCATAGCGAGAGACGCGGTTCAATGCCTGTTGGAGTCGACGCTCCAGAGTTGGCATCTGAGCCGCGCCAAAAGAGATCGAAAGGTCGTCCACGTAGAGCGTAGCGAGAACATCTTCCGGCAGCACCGAGGTGATGCCGTTGATGCTCAGGGCAAAGAGTATGACAGTGAGGACACTTCCCTGCGGGACACCCTCTTCCTGCTCCTTTAGGCCGGAAAGGGTTCCCCCCACCCGTACGCGGAATCGACGATCTCGCAAAAATTCAGATATAAACATTGGGAGGCGTCCCCTCGCCCCCATCGTGTGGAGAGTCTCCATGATACCGTATCGCCATGCGGTATCATAGGCCTTCTCCAGATCGAAAAACACCGTGGCGTAGTGCTGTCTACGAAGCAAAGCTTTGCAGACAGTCGGAGCAGAGCATCCGACATGGAGTGGAACTTGTGGAAGCCGCACTGTGCGGAAGACAGATGGCCTCCGCTGTCCAGGAAAAAGGCTAATCTAACATTTACCAATTTCTCCATCAACTTGCACACGCAAGAGGTTAGAGAGATTGGGCGGAAACCGGTCGGAGTAGAGTGATCTCTCCCCGGTTCGCGAAAGGCGAGCACAGTAGCGATTCGCCAGGAGTCTGGGAGAAGACCTTCCACCCAGATCCTGTTGAACAAATCTAACAGAAAGGCCATGTTTCGCTCACCCAGGTGTCGAAGCATGGCGTACGGGACATCGTCCGGACCATGGGCGCTGTCCGCGCACGAAGCCTGAGTGGAACGCCTCACTCACAGTAAACTTGTCGTTAAAGGGTTCTCCGCCTCTGGAGGTAAAGTCCCGCCGGTGGCCTTCCGCGACATCACAACGTGCATTGAATGCTGGCGGAGCAGCATCACGGCTAGAGAATGCGGAAAAAGCGGTCGCTAAGGATTCCGCCACGGACGCGGAGTCCGAGATTGCGGTCCCATTCTCCTGGAGAACGGGAGGGGGGTCCTGCGAGAACTTGCCCCGAATCCTTTTGACTCGCTTCCACACCTCAGCTAGAGGGGTCTTCCCGTTAAGTGAAGACACATATGCCCCGCCAAGAAGAGCGGCGGGCGTGCTTCGAATTATACCGGAACCTAGCCCTAGCCCGACGAAATTCAGCGAGAGTGAAATCGTTCGGGCGGCGCTTATAGCGCATGTAGGCATAACGCTTCTGTTTGAAGGCCGTCTCACACTCGGCCGACCACCATGGGAGTGGTCGGCGTGCAAAACGTTCTAGGAATAGTAGTCAGACCCACGGCGATGAGGTTGCCGGAGAAGAACTCAACGGCCTCATCTACCGACCTAAACTCCTCAAATGAGATAGAGAATTCAGTAATTTCCTGAAATGCAGGCCACCGCGCCTGCGCCAAGCACCACTGAGGTGGTCTCTCAGGCGGCAGTTGCCCTGAAAATGATATTTGAATGGAAAAGTGATCACTATCATGGAGGTCATCGACCACCCCCCAATCAAAATCAGGCTGTGCATCCGAAGAGCACAAAGATAGGTCAAGGCAAGAAAATGAAGCGGTTCTCGGACAGTGATGCGTAAACTCATCCACGTTTAGGACACCCATCTCAAGCTCTTCGATCAGATCGGCAAGGACTTGTCCCCTGGGATTTATGGAGTAATCTCCCCAGAGAGGATGCCTGCCGTTCAGATCTCAAAGCAAGAGATAGGGCCTCGGCAACCGTGCCACGACGCGGCGGAAGTCCCCCGCATCGAAATCAGCTGACGGTGGAATGTACGCAGAAATGATAGTATACCTCCTATCCAGATGCAGCTGCACAGCCACTGCAAGAAAGGAGGTATCTAAAGAGAAAGGAAAAACGGAGACATCATGCCGGGTGTAAACCGCGCTTCCCCCAGCCCGGCCATCTCGCGGTGGTGGGGTCGCAAGACCCTTATACCCCGGGGAACGGGACGAGACGAGCCTCCGCAGCTCCTCCCAGTTGGCCCGGAGTCCACGACAATTCCATCAAAGGAATATGCCCTCCAGGCCTAGCTCGGAGGAGACGCGGGGGCCCTCCTCGAACTGAAGACCCTCACGGGAATGGCCGTACGCTTCCCGGGGGCAGAACCCCGAGCGCTGTTGGCCGGACAAAGCGCTGAAGGCGCTGTCGCCTTCAGGACTTATTGGGGGAGGTTGGGCTCGCCATGCGAGTCTTTTCCTCCCTCCGCCTCGAAACCTTAGGCGGGCGTTGTGGCTTCGGGGGCGGGGGGCCCTCTTTTCGAGGAACCACCGTCTCCGAGCCACTCGCTCCACCTCGGGGCGTGGGCGAAGGAGCCGAAGCTCCTTTGTTGCTGTCCTCCTTTCGGGCAACAGCTTTAGGAACCCCGGAAGATGGCCTAGCGACCATCTTCAGGGGTGTTGCCTCCTGTGAGTCTAACGACTCGGTTGAGGCGCGTGGCCGTTTCGCCTTACGGGAAACGGTCACGCTGGGGGAAGAGGGGGGAGCCCTGGTTTTAGCCGGGGCTGGGTATGAACCCTTTTTGCCGCCAGCTTTACCAGGGGAGCGCCCGTTTGGGTAGAGCCCACAGAAGGGCTCCGAATGGGCGCAGAAACAACCGTGCTCGTTGGCCTGGATGGGCCAGGAGCAGAGGGTGGTTTTCTAACTATTGAGGCATATGACGTCCCAGGCCGAGCCGGGCATGCCAGGACCAAGTCCTTAGCCTCGCAGAATGAGAGTCGATCCTGGGCCTGAACGGCCAGGATTTCTTTCTCAAGGAGATATGCACCACATTGCTTCGAAGAAGCAGGGTGCAGCTCTCCGCAATTGACACACTTGGCCACACACGATTTGGACTTATCGTGTGCGACCTTGGAGCAATTTACACAGACTTTGGGTGACCCCGACTTTGCACGTCTACAGGAGCGATTCGTATGGCTGAAGCGGTGAGAGTAATAGCACCGCCGCGGCAGTGGCACGAATGCCTTCACGCGGTAGCGGTACCAACCGGCACGCACCGACTCAGGGAGCTTGTCACAGTCAAACGTGACGAAGAGTGTAGGGGTTGGTCTCGAGGCCCCTCCCTGTTTTCTCATCACACGTTCGACCTTGACCGCCCCATGGTCAGCCAGATCTAAGGTGATGTCCTCAATGGAGTAGTCAACGAGTTCCCTCACATACACTACTCCTTTCACAAAGTTCATGATAGAGTGCGGCGTCACACTCACCGGGGTGCCATGAAGTGTCCGAAGAGCACTTATCTTGGCCGCCTCGGCGGGATTCACCGCATTCGCCAGAAGGCTCCCGTCCGAGAAACGGGTCACCTTCGGCTCTCTACCAATTGCACTAGCTAATCCTCTCCTCTAATGGATCATGTTGCCCTTGGCCAACATGGTGCCATCAGTGGAGCGAATGACGAGGTAGCGTTTGAAGCCAGTGGGCTCGAAAATGCCAGGTAACCTCTGAATGCAGGGCCCCGAAGTCATCGAGGCTTCGCCCTGTGCATTTTTGGTCTTGGTCAGGGGCTCCGCAACCGGGAGGGCAGAGGGGCCGGATGTGCCAATCTTGGCTTGGTTGCTTGCCATAGTGGCAGCAGACCCATCCGTCCCTGCAGCCCCCGCGGATGGAGAGAAGCCCCGAGTCTTCTTCATCTTTTTGGTCTTTGTCGTCCTTTTCTTTTTTGGAGAGGAGGGCGGGGAATGAACCCACTTCTCACCTCCGCCGGAAGAAGCCCCCAGGCCAGACGGACCTGCCTCAGCCAGGTCCTTCTCTGAAATGGAAAAGGTCCTGGTGGTCGCAGGGGCACCTGTCGGAGGAGATCCCTCCCCTCCTTGTACTGCCTCGGAGCCCTCAGTCGTTTGAGGAGGACCTTGCATAGGGGCGGATTCGGGTTCGGTGCTTGGCACCGAGCCTGGATTCCCCCCCATGGAAGGACCTACCGTCTGAGGCTGGTTTTCCTCAAGGACCATGTCTATCACAGGAGGGGCCTCCAGTTGGCCATCCCCATAAGTCTTCAGTGGGGAGGCATAGGCCTTGACCCCAGCAAAGTTTAGTATTCTTGCCAGCAGGTCTTTTGAGGGAAGCGACTGAAGGGGCCTGGCTTCCCTCTCCCCCCTAAGGGGGTTTGCCCTTCCGAGCCGCTTGCACGAGGGGCGGTTGGCAATGGCCTGCCTGCTGGCTTTCTTGGCAGTCCCCTTAGAAAGCAAAGGAGGGACTGCCGCTGGAGATAGAGAGGTGCCCGAAAGCACCTCCAGAGAAGGGGGTGAGGGGGAGTCCCCTACACCTGTAGGCGTAGGAGAGGAGTAAGCCTCCTCTCCGGTTAAAGAAGTATGGAGGGTCCCCTGCGCAAGCACAAGGGAGGGGACCTCCATTCTCTCGGTGGAGCTGCCTGAGGGCGGCTCCGTTGATGTTCTTGGGGAAGTTGAGGGTTGGGTTTTTTTTTATTTTCATCATTGGGCATGGTGACCCTATTTGTGCTACGGGAAGCAATAGCTCATCACCTCTTGCAGTTGCCCGCACTGCAAGAGGTGCTTACAGGTCTGGCAGAGCCAGGCGCCGCCATTTCGGACCACCCCTCCCGCCTGGTGGCCTGGCAGTCCATCAGCATGGTGGCTCCACCTTGAAGATGGCGTAAAAATGGATAGAATGTGAAGAGGAGAGGAAAAGGGATGTGAGGAAGGTATGGGTGGGGATGAAGCAGGTTGTTAAAAAAACCCATCCCGAACCGGAGCTTAGGGGTTAGGGAACATTGTCCCCTCCCCCCCAGCCCCGATCCGGGACAGTTGGCTTGAGAAGAAGGTCAGCATCTACCCTGTGAAATTAGAGGCTGACCATTGAAAGTTGTGGGAGAGGTTGTATGAAAAGAGAGGAAACAAGTGTTTTGAAGGAAGGAAGAGAGGCTAAGCTGGGGCCGGACGGGGTGCTGAGTCCCGTCAGCACGGCTGCCAGGATGGCAAATCGCAGCGCCCCTTACGGGGCACATGTTTTCAAGCTGTCTCGGGATCCCAGTGATGGACCAATGTTTCATCATCTGTCACTACGCGTGACTCGAATCCCGCCGGGTCTTGGGTGTACAGGAGCAGCAACTCTTCCGAACTTTGACGACGTTGAAGTCGATCATGGGGGGTGAGGTTTCTAGGGACCCAACGGGCAGAGACCTTGGTCATGGCCAAATTGTCGTGGATGAAGTTGATAACACTTCCGTGTCATATTCCAAGTTCTCACTCAATTTCTTCGACCTTCACCCATCGATTTTCGAGGATCATCCTCTCCACACGGGCTAAATTGTCCTCATTGGTCATGTCTGATGGGCATCCTGATGATGCGAATGAGGCATTACTACTAGATAATTTTCAATATAGAAATTTGGTTAGAATTAAGCAGGTGGAATACGAGCTCTCCTTAGTTGACAGCATGGTCTATAATCCTAGTCTTTATTGCCTCTATCAGTAGCAAAAAAGTATGCAAGGTGGGAGTGGGACCATTGAAGTCTGATGATGTGTCAATTAGTGATGATCCCCAGTCTATGGCTAACATATTTACAACAGCTTTTTCCTCGGCATATACCAGAGTTATCCCCCCAAATCCTCACCCTCACCAGATCTTTCCAGGTGAGATTGGCGATTTGTTGATTACTCAGAGGGATGTAGTGGAGGCTGTCTCAGTTCTTGGACCCTTCTCTGCTATGGGTCATGATGAGGTACATCCATATTTCTTAAAGGCCTGTATAGATCAGTTGTCATATCCACTGATGCTTATATTTGGAGCCTCATACTCACAAGGCCGACTTCCAAATTCTTGGAAAAGCTCTCTGGTAGTCCCAATATTTAAAAAGGGCTCCAGGGCTGACCCTCTTAAATACAGACCCATCTCTTTAACATCCATTTGTTTTAAATCACTGGAAAGAATTGTAATGAAGCTAGTATTTGAGCAGTATGGGTTTTGCCCAGGAAGATCCACTGAAGACCAACTCTTGACGACTTATGAGGATGTGACTAAATCTTTGGATGCTAGTAACACGGTGGACCTAATACTTTTTGATTATTCGAAGGCTTTTGATGCAATAAGCCAAGTTTTGCTTGAAAAGCTGCCACTTTTGGGCATCACTGGTGACATATTGGTGTGGATTAATGATTTCCTTACGGATTGGGTAATGAATGTTGTAGTGGCTAACACTAAGAGTGTGTCACACTGTGTTACCAGCGGTGTACCACAGGGGTCTCTGTTATACATTAATTTTGTAGCAAATGATGTGATTTCTTCTACCAAGATTTTTGCAGATGATTTAAAATTGTATGTCAATATTGAGATGGGTTGTGTAGAGGGCATGATTGATGCTATGCAACATTGTCAGAATGATATTGATACTTTGTTTAGGGTCTCTGAATCATGGGAACTTACACTTAACCCATCCAAATGTGTTGCTATTCGATTTACAAGGAGTAATACTATATGGACTGATCTGGGTTAGACTTCATACCATATTAATCATACCCTATTCCCTTTAATGATTCGGTTACCAATCTTGGAATTAAAGTTGATGGTAAGTTAAAATTCCATCAACATGTTGCAAATATTGTCCATAAGGAAAGTGGGGTAGCACTAAATATACTAAAGGAAACAGCGAACAGAGACATTGATTTCATGCTCCCCTTATTTATTACACATGTACATCCCCATTTAGAATATGCTTCATCAGTGTGGAACCTTGGCTATGTCGGAGACTTGAGTTAGTTCAGAGAAGGTGGACAAAGGAAATTAGGGGAATGAAAGATATGGAATATTTACAGCAATTGCGAGGCTTGAATTTGTATTCTGTTAGTGGGAGGCTGCTCAGACACGCTATTATGAAATATTGCTACATCTTCCATGATAATTCTTCCATTTCTAGAGATGACCCGTTTCCCCACCCATGCCTGGTTTGATGAGGGGCCACAACTTCAAAATCGCTCACTCCAGACCACAGCTAGAGGTTAGAAGGAGATTTTTCAGCATAAGATATGTGAACTTGTGGAACTGACCCTACCCTCATGTGGTCTTGTGTCCTACCATTAAAGCTTTTAAATCTACCCTCGACACATACCTTGGTAACAAACTATTTGACTATGTACTTGATTTGGGGGCTGCTGTTATTAAACTGAGATTGTCAACACCTTGCTGCAATGATGCACCATCCAGCCTTTATGACCCAGTTGTATGCACTAGTTACAATGTTATTGGGGCTGGCGCATAAGTGGCGTGAGGCTTCTCGCTACCCTGTGTGCTTGACATAGAGGGTAGGAAGCCTACCAGGTAAGAGGTAGGAAGAGGGGTGGCATTATTGGGGGAGAGAATGTTCATGTAATTTACTTAGATTTTAGCAAAGCTTTTGATAAGGTTGCACATAGGAAACTAGAAAATGCATGGGATATGTGGTAGAGTTTTGAATTGGATAACTGGATGGCTGAAAGACAGGAAACAGAGTTGTACTGAATGGGGTGAGGTCACAGTGGAGGGACGTTATCAGTGGCATACCTCAGGGATCCATTCTAGGCCCATTATTATTCATAGTTTATGTAAATGATCTTGGGGAGGCTGTGAATAGGAAAGTGTTAATTTTTGCTGATGACACTAAATTGGCAGCTGTAGTCAAAGAAGTTGAGGGTAGCTTTAAAGTGCAGTGACTTAAATGAGGGTAGCTTTAAAGTGCAGAGTGACTTAAATAAATTATTAGCTTGGGCTCAGAAGTGGCAAATGACTTTTAACCTTAAAAAATGCAAAGTTCTTAACATGGGAAGGGATAATAGGGAATTTAGCTATGAAATGGATGGGCATTGGCTGAATTCAGTTGAGGATGAGAAGGACTTAGGCATAGTAGTAGATAGGTCACTGAAGTTTACAAGGCAGTGTATTGAGGTAAAAAATAGAGCAAATAGGGTGCTAGGATACATTAACAGGAATGTTAGCTACAAGAGTAAAGAGGTTATCCTTAAACTCTACAACTCGTATGTCAGACCACATTTAGAATACTGTATACAAGCATGGTCACACAATTTTAGACATGACATCAACTTGCTAGAGTCAGTAAAAAGGAGGGCAACAAAAATAATAACCTTCCTGAAGCACCTTGAATATGAAGAAAAACTGAGGGTATTAAATATGTTCTTATTTGAAAGTATACGTATAAGGGGAGATATGATTGAGCTTTTTAAATCTACACCAACAGTCACCAAACAAGTTTGGTGTAGGTACGGAGAAGAAGGGTGGAGCGTCGGTGTGATAGTGAGGGAAATGAACAAATTTTTAATATAGTCCTTAGAAACCTTAGACATTTGATATCAAAGCCATTTGGAAATTATGTTTAATCACAGTTATGTGCATGGATAAATACCAAGTGACTGGAAGGAAGCGAACATTACTCCAAACTATAAAGGGTCAAGAGCACCAAAAAATTCTGTATCGTCCTATAGACCAGTCAGTTTAACATCCCAAGTCAGCAAAGTTTTAGAAAGGAATATAATTAAAGATAGTCAACATGGTTTTTTACCTAAAAAGTCTTGTCTGACAAATCTACTTACATTTTTTGAAAAGGTAACTAAATATGTTGATGAAGGGTAGCCAGTATATATCATATACCTGGATTTTGCAAAAGCATTTGATAAGGTGCCTCATCAGAGATTATTACTCAAATTGAGGAGTCATGGTTTTGGAGAAGGAATAGTGAGATGGATAGATGAATGGCTAACTTCCAGAAGGCAAAGAGTTGTAATACAAGGGCAAAAATTGACTTGGAGTAATATAAGTAGTGGTGTGCCGCAAGGTTCAGTATTGGTGCCGATATTATTCCTAGTATTTGTTAATGATATTGACGAAAATATTAAATCAAATATTCTAAAATTTGCTGATGATATAAAGATCTTCGGGACTAGCTCAAATGATAAAGAAATTAGAGTGCTTCAGGAAGACTTAAAAAAAACTTCATAAATGGTCAGCGGATTGGCAGATGATTTTCAATGTTAGAAAGTGTAAAACTATAAATGTAGGATTTAATAATGTAAATGCTGTATATAGCCTAGCACAAGAAAATATTGAAAGTGCTGTTACAGAAAAGGATTTAGGTGTAATAGTACATAATACTTTAAAACCAAGTGAGCACATAGCCAAAATTGTTTATAAAGCAAATTATGTTCTGGGGACAATAAAAAGAACAATTGACAACAAGTCAAAATTTAATATTATAAATCTTTACAAAAGCTTAGTCAGACCTATTTTGGAATATTGTTCACAGGCGTGGAGGCCTACTAATCAACAAGACATAGATAATATAGAAAAAGTGCAAAGAAGAACTAATAAAATGATAACAGATTTAAGAAATGAATCATATGAAAATAGATTAAGAAGTTGTAATCTTATGACATTGGAAATGAGACGACATAGAAGTGATTTAATAGAGATTTTTAAGATAATGCATGGTTATGAGGGATTAAGAAAGGAAGATTTTTTTACAATAATTGATGAAGGAAGAACTAGAGGTCATGGCCTGAAAATCTTTAAGGATAGATCAAGATTGAATATCAGAAAGTTCTCCTTTAGTCAAAGAGTTATTGATGAATGGAACAATTTAGATGACCAAACGGTCTATGCAAGGTCAATAAATTCATTCAAATCAAAAATTGGCAAATTATTTGAAGAATGTCCGGAGCTACGAATAAGTCTGAGAAGGCTGCCTACTCCATTAACAAGAAGACCGTTGGATGCAGCTTAACCAGCTCTGGCGGGGGTGGTAAGTTTACTGGTAAGTAAGGAGGACTCTACCTAAAGGGTTGTGACTGGGAAGGATCTGAAAGCTCCCAAAGCTATACGAAGTGCTGTATTTTGGATTACCTCTAATTTTTTTAGCAGGGATGGCGAGGCTGCTCCATAGACCTCACATCTGTAGTCCAAGCAGCTCCGGATGTAAGAACAATAAAAGCAGAGGAGGGTATTCCTGTTCGCATCCCATTTTACACTTGCAAGGGACTTCATGAGGTTAAGCCTCTTGAGGCATGAGGTCTTTAGGTATTGTATATGGTGGCCCCAGGTCAGGTGGGGGCCATCTAATATTAAATGAAGGAATTTGTGGTGAGTTTTGAAAGGGATTGGGGTCCCATTGATGGTGACCACTGGGATATTGGGGATGTGTCTTCGGGTGAAGCACAGGAGGCTAGATTTCTGGGCATCCACTGTCAGACCCCAATGCGTTGTCCAGGAGTGGATGTCATCAAGCCCATGCTGAAGATTCATCTGAGCGTCTTGGATAGTGGGAGCAGAGCAGAGCAGGAAGATGTCATCAGCGAAGAGGAGTGCTTGTGTGTGTGGCAAAAAAAGGAAAGTCAAAGAGTAAGACATTGAAGAGGAGAGGGCTGAGAGGGAAACTTTGTGGGACACCTCTGGTGACAGGGTGATATCTAGAGTAGGTATCACCTATCACCATGGAGAAGGATCTGGAAGACAGGAAGGACTTAACCCAGTTAAGGGGGAACCTCTGAATCCCAGGCGGGCAAGTTTTGTTATAATAGGGTTATGTGAAGGGAGTCAAAAGCTCCTTTAAGGTTGAGGAATTGTTTATTGTTAAATCCTTCCTGAATGTGGTATTCCAGGCGGAGTAGGGCATCCAGTATGCCCCTGTGGGGATGAAACCTGTACATGTATGTGGGAAAGTGGTGTTTGTGTTCTAACCACCATGTCAGTTTGTTCTGTACTATGTGTTCTAGTGTTTTCTCAAGGTTGGAAAGGAGGCTAATGTGTCTGTATAAGGAAGCCTTTGGGGGGTCCTTGCCAGGTTTGGGGATAGGAAGTGTGACTGCTTGTCACCACACTGAAGGAAATGTCCCTGACAGCCAGCTGTCATTAAAGACATTCAGGAGGAGGTAAGCCAGAGGGTCTGGGAGGTATCGGAGGAATTCATTGGGGATATTGTCCACCCCGGTGGCCTTCCCCACAGACAGTGAGTGTAAGGCTGAGGTGGTGTGATAGCTGTGCTGATTGTGTCGTCCATGTGTGATGGAGGTATATTGGGGGTAGGTACAGGGTCGGGGGAGCCAAGTGTGGTGTGAATGTGGGAGGCAAGACACTCGGCTTTTGGGGCGTTTGTGGTAAAGAGGGTACCATTATTAGTTAGTGGGAAGGTGAGTGGGGATTGAGGATGGACCATCTTTCTGAAAAATGAGCAGGCCCGGGAGACTGAGGAAGTAAAGGATAGGGAGGTACAAAATGAAGCCCAGGCAGAACATTTTTCGTCAAGGATAAAGCGCTTGAACCGGGCCTCTAGGAGATGGAAGCGGGTGCGAAGGGGAAGGATGGGGTTCTTACACCGCACTTTAAAGGTGTGCCATTTGGCCTGAAGAGCTGCCGCACACTTCTGGGACCACCAGGAGACCCTGAAGGTGCGGGTTGGGGAAGAGGCGAGAAAGTAAAAGTGATGGGATCCTACAACTAGCAGGGTATCTGTAAGATACTGAATTTGGTCTTGTGACTGATTTTAGTTCTAATTGAAAGGTTCCCCAGTCTCCTTTTTTAAAAGACCAACAAGGGTTGCATGAGAGGGGGGGAGGTGGTAGCACTGATGGGAAGGAAATGAAGTCTACAGAAAGATGGTCACTTCCCATGTAAGGGCCAGTAGTGATAGTGGTGTGGAGAAGGGGGCCATTTTCCAGACATAGGTCCAAGGTAGAGGGGTTCTCTGAAACTGGATCAAACCTGGTAGGGAGGCCAGGGGGGTGATAAAAGAGTAGGAGTCACTGTATACTAAGAAGTCTGAGAGGGAGCAGCCCGAATGGTTCCTCCGGCTCCTGGGGAGGGTTGGTTCCCAGAAGTCATGATGGGTATTAAAATCGCCCATTATTAGTGTTGGGGAGGAGAGCTGAGAAGATAAAAATTTAAGCTCATGAAAGGGAGATATCCAAACATGGATTATATATTAATAGGATCTGAAGAGGGCCAGAACCAAAGGTAATAGTCACTCCCAGATGCTTTAATCCAGCACCCGGGGAAGGAAGTTATAGTGAGAGGGCTAGAAGGGAGGGATTGGTGGACCAGCAGCAGCAGGCCGCCTCCTGCTCTGCCAGCCCTCCTGTCCACCCTGTATGAAAAATAGCCAGGAAAGGAGAGGAAGAATGAATCAGTGAGCCACGTCTCACAGATGCCAATAACTAGAGGTGAATATGAAGAAAGTGTGGTTTTAAAATTGGAAGTTTCCAGTATAGAGACCAGGTATTCCAGAGTATAAAGTGGGGAAATGAAAGAGTCATTGCGTGAGTGATGTAAGGAAGTTTAGAAAGTCTGGCAGACACCTCAGAAGGCTTTCTCTAAGGCTGCTACCTGAAAGGAGGTTAATGAAGGTCAGTGTAATGGGTACAATTCCCCTAATAAAGGCAGAGTGGTAGAGGTCTGAGGTAAGCTGAGTTTGAGAGGTGTCTGTAGGTCCAAGGCATGCACTACCAAGCACGGGCAGGGGCTGCTGGGCTGCAGGCTACATGTCGGGGGAAGCCAAGGTGGAGGATGTGGGAATGGTGCGGGCTGGGGTGTGGGGCGAGGTGGCAGAGTTGTAGGTAGGGAGGGTAGGGGTAGTTCCAGCTGGGAGGCAGCCAGCCCTCTTTGGGGTCTTCTCCCGTTGATTTTTAGGACATGGAACAGGGTGTGAAGAGGTATTATTTGGGAGGGATTTAGGAGACTGGTGTATCTTTTTGGGTCTGGAAGTTTGTAGGGGGGCAGGCAGTGATTGGGCGAGAAGGGGAGGATTCAGCAGCCTTCTGAATAACAGTAATTTGTGGACTTAGGGAGTATGGTGGATCTGTAGGGTAAGCTTGTATAGGGGGGCAGGCCTGGACAGTAGCAGAGTATGGCACCTTAGATGACTTAAGAGTGGAAAGACCCAGGCTTTATGGTTCTTAATTTAGTTTTAATGTCTTCGAGGGAGTGATTGGCTTCATGTTGCAGCTGCTGGATTTGGGTTGCCTGGAGGTATGCCGGGTACTGCCTGGAAGTTGGGCGATGGTCATCCCCACAGAAAAGGCAGGAAGCAGACCGTGTTCACCCATCGGCTTATTTTGAGGGTCGGCTCATTGTTGGAGACAGCTCGTACAGGGGATGGGCCTAGGATGATCCTGAGATTTCAATCATTTTGGGGAAGAGGGTCTGGGAGGCACAGCCCCCCCCCCCCAGTATATAATCAGAAATCGTCATAAACTTCATCTACATAGATTTCAGCTCAGAAAAAGTAACTAGGAAAAATAGCCCAAAATAAGCTAAGACTCAGGTCCGGCCATACTCTACACAATTACCTTAATTTTTTGGCAAAGGTAAATATGTAGATTGGCGGCTCAAACGATGCGATGTAAACTATTTTGTCCATGTTACAATATGTTTCATATTTTTGGAGTAAATTTAAGGGAACAGCTCGTGTGGGGGTAAACAATGGGGATAACACCCTACAATGATCCAGAGTTATGAGTTTCAATCAATTGGGGGGAGTCTGGGAGGCATAGCCCCCCCAGTATATAATTTTAATTGTTTATATAATGTTCGGTAATTCTAAAGATCCAAACCCCATGAGCTTTCCCGCTCATATTCCCATAATATTTATTCTACCTCCCAATATGTTTTCACCTAACTGTGATTAACTTGTTTTATTACTTGTTCCTGAGGGTGAGCATAGCAAGCGGGGAAATAGCCACCCATAGTACTGTTCCCGGGATATGGATCTACAGGTTTACCGAATGTTCTAACATTTATAGAAGTGAATGATTTAACCAAATCATTTATGCGCCTTCAATCATTTTGCAAATTATAATGGGGGTGGGGTCTGACATCAGAAATGACTGAATTAAATTTTTATTCTGTTTTCACTTAATATCTTTTTATTATCCTCATTTGGAGTCATTTTTATTTGTCAATATATTTGTCCTCATTTTACTATTTTTATTGAAACTCAGGATCATCATAGTGTGGTCCCCCCATTGTGTTTACCACCACACAAGCTATCCCATTAAATGTATTCCTAAAACAGGAAACTTTTTAGAATACCGACAAAATAGTATATCCCATCATTCGAGCCACCAATATTAATATTTACCGATCATTTAAAGGAACTACTTTTTGTTGAGCGCATGAATATTCAGGCAGGAGTGAACAAAATATAAACAAACAAAGGTAAATATGTAGATTATCAGAACGAATGATGGGATGTACTATTTCGTCCGTGTTCGAAAATGTTTCACGTTTTTGGAGAACATTTAAGCTGACGGCTGGTGTCGGGGTAAACACATAGGGGAGACTACACTACGATGATCCTGAGTTTCATTAAATTGGGGGGGGTCTGGGGGGCACAGCCCCCCAGTATATAATCCTAATTGTTTATAGAATAATAATTCAAAAAGGACTCAAACGCGCATGAATATTCTGACACGAGTGAACTATAATATTTACACACCAATTTTTTTTCTGGCCGGGCCGCTAATCTACATATTTACCCAAACAAATATCCACTTTTTCGGCCAAGCCGCTAATCTACATGTTTACCCTGATAAGTATCAGTTGTCGGCATGGGGACTGGTGGGACTGAGGGTGGGAAAGGGGTGCAGCTCCAGAATGGGATGAGGGAGTGGAAGCAGCTATCGAGGCGTAAGAGAGAGGCCTGCAGGGTTTGCTGGATTTGGCACCTCACCGGTGGATGGCGAAGGAGAGCGAGACCTCTTATAGGCAGCTGTAGAGGATTCCATGTTTTCAGTGATGCAGGTAGCAGAGGAGGCCAGCTGGTGGCTTTCTTTTCCCGGTGGCATCCTATGCCGTCTAAATCTTGGTCGAGAAAGACTAACAGTGGCGGTTTTTAAAAGATTTGAGGCAACTTGCAATATATTTAGATAGTACGCTAAAGTATTCCGGACACAACATCAACGAGGAAAAGTCCAATCGGATATCCGTTTATAGGTCCATTGGTAATTTGGTAAATTGAGGGCCAGGGAGTGCGTGGGTCAGCACTATGGGCCCTGGAGAAGGTCAATGCCGTTTATATTTCTCTGTACTTTGGCTTAGGAAAGATTTAACATAACATAACATAACATAATTACACGGATGACAAAAGCCACAAGGGCCTATCAAAGGTCATCCGCCTCCGTCAAAACCCACCCACAAAAAGCACCATCACCAGGGGAAGACAAAATCAAAGTCCCCCACAATATAATATAATGGATGACAAAAGCCACAAGGGCTCATCATAGGTCATCCGAGTCAAGCGGACTTTGCTTGCTGGGCTGACTTAGCAATCTAACAGGAGATAAGCCATGTTAGTACAGGAGGGAGGGGATGATCTATGATTTATATTCTATGTAACTGTTCAGTTTTAGTCAGAAAGAACTGGAGATAATTGGAAATTGCTTGGCGGATAGGGATGGGGTAACCGATTCCGTTGAGGATGACTGGGATTGTGAGTTGCATTACTCCAATTTCTCTGAGTTTTTCACGGAGTAGTACTCGATGGGAGTGATGGTGCAGGCATTCTAGTAGGAAGTGCTGGATGGTTTCTGGTTGATTGGGGCACCAGGGGCAGTCTGGAGAGGGAGAGAGACCCAGGCGGAAGAGATGAGCAGACAGACCAGAATGTCCAATTCTCAATCGGACGAGGGCAGAGTCAAGACGACGATTGATTGACCTTGACCAAAGTATAGGACCAGAGTCCTCATAAAGGATGGATCTGGAGGATCCATGGAGCTGTTGGCGGAGGTCTTCTTCCCATGTAGCTCTGGTGTGTGCCTTCCAGAGGGAGGTTCGTGTGGCTGGAGAGATGGGAAGTGTTCCCAAAATGGGAGTGGAGTGAGCTTGGTTTGCTGCTCTGTCCACTTTTTCATTGCCGATGATACCAGAGTGGGCTGGGATCCATTGCAGCTTCACATCCCATAGAGGGTGGATGAGGAAGTCAAGGAGCAATGCCTGAATTTCATAGCAGAGTTGTGGGTGGGTGAGGGGTGCGGAGGAGAGGAGAAGCTGAAGCGAGGACATTGAGTCAGTGTAGATGATTATTTTCCTGGAGGGGACTAGTGTCCGGGCTATTTTAAGAGCGTGGAACAAGGCATACAGTTCAGCCACCACGATATTGTGCAGGGGATCTAAATGCCATGTGAATTCAAATGGGCATTCTAGGCAGATGACTGCTGCTGTAGTTGAGGGGGGATCTGTATGGTGGGAGCCGTCTGTGAATATGGCTAAGTAGTCTTTGTAAGTGGCATTTTCTAGGCTGCAGAAGATTGCTCTCAATTTGTGGGGTGGGTCATATTTTGTCCATTGACATGGGAGGGAGGGTGATATCACTGCGGATAGTGATATCCAAGGTGGAATGGGAGGCATTGCTGGAAGTGGAGCCTGCCGTGGGAGAGGAAAAGCAAATTGAGCAAAAGTCTGGGCTGCACGGACTGCTACTGGGCGATGTGAAGAAGTTGGCCAGGGTTGAAGATATGCGTGGGAGGCTATGATTGTTGCAAGAGGGTGGTCTTCTGGTAGGTATGTAGTCCGATAGAGCCATTTTCCAAGGAGGTTCTTTCTTCTGTATTCTAAGGGAAGGATGCCACTTTCTGCATGAAGCGCTGAAATGGGGGATGATCTGAAGGCTCCTAGGGCAATTCTCATTGCACTGTGCTGAATAGGGTTTAGTTTTGCCAGCTGGGTCTTATTTGCCGCAGAGTAGACAATCGAACCATAGTCTAGTTTGCTTTGGATGTAGGCTGTGTAGAATTGAAGGAGTGTTTCCCGGGAGGCACCCCATTTCACACCAGCAATGCAGCGCATCAAGGCGAGACAGTTGAAACATTTCTCTCGCAGTTGGTTGATTTGGGTGTTCCAGCTTAGAGTTGGGCTATCTAACCATAGTCCAAGAAGCTTATGGGCGGACACCCGTTCAATAGGTGTGCCAGAAATGAGCAAGGGTGGTGGTGGTCCTAGATGGCGATGAGTGAACCAGAGTGATTTGGACTTGGTCTTGTTTAGGTGCAGGTTCCAACTTTGAGCCCATGCTGTGAGGTCATTTACTGCGTTTTGGAGTCTGTCATGGACCAGTTGGGGAGTTTGGGCGGTGCAGAAGATGGATATGTCATCTGCATATAATAGAGATGTTGTATGCACACTGTCCGGTATGTCTGCTATGTATATTGTGAATAGGAGGGAGCTCAGAGGGCATCCTTGTGGGACTCCTTGGTTGATCTTGCGGGGAGAAGCTTGGGTTGACCCTATCAGCACTGTGTAGAGACGGTTAGAGAGGAAGTCTTTGATCCATGAGAGGGGGGGACCGTGCATTCCCAGGTTCAATAGTTTGTGCAGCAAGGCCTCATGGTTAACCGTGTCAAAAGCATTTGACAGATCAAAGGAGACGGCCTCTGCCACTAGATGTTCCTTGAAGGTGGATTGCACCAGGTGGTCTAGATGTGTGAGTGCGTCCGTCGTGCTGCGGCCTGGTCGGAAGCCATATTGGTTAGGGTGGTGATGGTGGTGGGATTCCAGCCACCAGGCTAGACGCTTTTGGACCATTTTTTCCAGGAGTTTGCTGGTGCAGGAAAGGAGGCTAATTGGTCTGTATGATGCCGGATCACTAGGGTCTTTTTCTTTTTTGGGGATGGGGAGGATGAGGGCAAGTTTCCATGGGGAGGGGAATTGGCCTTGGGTCCAGCTGTCGTTGAATAGCTCCAGTAAGAAGTTTAGGTGAACTTCAGACAAGTGACTTAGGAAGTCAGAGAGGATCATGTCGGAGCCAGGGGCCTTGCCTTTTTTCATGGAAGAAAGTGCCCCATGCAATTCTTTGAGTTGGAAAGGGGATGCAAATGGGTCATCTGTGGTGTTGGAAATACTCTCTGTGAGAAGCCTGGCTTGAGGTCTGGTTAAGAGAGAGTCTGCTTTGCTGCTGTATAGTCGGCTGTATTCTGTGGCAAAGGCTTCAGCCTTGTCTTTATCATTTGTTAGTGGGAAGCCACCTGAGCAGAGAGGATAGGAATTGGGCTTTGAAGGTGAGGTCATGTGTCTGAAGAAAGTCCAGACTTTAGTGGAGGGGGTGGAAAAGGAAAGCGAGCTACAGAATTTATGCCAGGAGTTTCTTTTTGCCTGAAGTAAGATCCTTTTGCACTTGGCGTCCTGTCTGTTAAAACCAATTTTGTTAGTTTGGGAGGGCTGACGTCTCCATCTTGCAAATGCTAGTCGTCTGAGGCGGATGGCTGATGCACACTCTTCTGTCCACCAAGGACAGCGGGGGCGGCCATTGAAGCGACTGGTGGTCAGGAGAAAAGTGTGTTCCCCAGCTGCCTTGAGGGATTCTGAAAACCAGTTGGCTTTTTCTTCAACTGAGAGGAGATTTGGGGGGGGAGGTTCAAGTGAGGCTTGGAATTTTGTCCATTTTCCTGGGTTTGTTTTCCAATGAGGGCGGATTGACCTAGGGGGAGGGTTTGTGAGGCCATTTGAGGAGATGATCACTGGTAGATGGTCACTTCCCATATATTGGCCGGTAGAAACTACTGAAGAGGTGAAGGACCCACTGCCAATACACAGATCCAGGGTTGAAGGCACGGCTTTTGCTGGGTCCACCCTGGTGCAGAGGCCTGGTGGGGTGAGAAGGGAGAGGTGGGTCGAGGAGAGGAGGGCTTGAAAGAAGGCAGAGCCTGGGCGGCTTGTGATGGCTGATGGATCCCAGTGGGGGTGGGGGGCATTGAAATCTCCCATGATGAGGCTTGTAGGGGAGAGTTGGTCAAAATAGTGGTTAAATTCTTGCTCAGTGACCGGGAGGCATGGGTTGTAGCAGATGAGAATATCACACCAGGTTCCACCGATGGCTATCTGCACTGCCAGCAGTTCTAGAAGGCCTTGGGGGTATGGTATGAGTGTGTGGAGATGGTGGGTCAATCCATGTTTAATGAGAAGGAGGAGGTCACCACCTGCCCGATTTGACCTGTCTCTGCGGAGTGCAGTGTAACCTTGGAATGAGGGTGAGATTTCAGGCTGGAACCAGGTCTCACATATGCCAACTATATTGGGTGATAGAGAGTTGATGAGTAGAGAGAGGTCTCTCATCTTGTGACGAAGGGAGCGGGCATTCCATAAAATTATAGGGCTGTGCATTGAAGCCATTATGAGAGGAATGAAGTGAACAGATTGATTACACTAGGGATGAGAGTGATAAGGGCTTGTTGGATAGGAGAGCCAGATTGGAGCAGGGTGACGAATTCTTTTAGGAGATTTGTGATCTTCACTATGAGTGGCTGAGCTGAGGGTGGGTGCTCCTTTGCGGTGGTGAAGAGGCACATTCTGGATGACTGGGGAAAGTGGGTATGGAGGAGGAATTGGAGAAGGGCTCTTGGGGTGATAATATTGGCTGGGGCAGGGCCTCTTGGGAGTGGTCTCTCTGTTGGCTCTGTGTGAAGAGGAGGAGGTTACAGGTGGATTTGGTTTACCGAGGTTCCTTGGTGGGATGGGAGCAGCAGCCATCTCTGCATAGGAGGGGGTCTGGAGGGGCTTTCTTGGGGGAGTTTTAGGAGAAGAGCGGATATCCTGGGAGGATAGTGAGGGTGTAGTTTTGGAGGCAGTGGAAGTTGTCCTGGAGTCTTTTGGGGCTGAGTAGATGGAGCGGAGCTGGGCATGGATGGTATAGGTAGGGATACTATCATCCACTGATTTGCGTTGGATCTGCCTTGCCTTTTCTGAGAATGAACAGTTGTTGGAGGAGGGGCGATGGTTGTCGTCGCAGAAGTAGCAGTAGGGGAGATTTGAGCATTCTTGGCCTGCATGAAAACCACTGCATCTGCTGCATCTTTGTGTGGATCTGCAGGTCAGTGATCCATGGCCAAAACGCTGGCATGTGAAACACCTCAGAGGGGGGGGAATGTATGGGAGAACTGAGTAGGAGGTGAAGCCCAGAGCCATTCTTTCTGGTAGTCCTCCTGCAAATTTGAGACGCGCTGAGTAGGTGGAAGCCTCAGGATGGGAAGGTAATCTAGAAATCTCCATAAAACTGGACAGGCTGTTAGAATCAAGGATCCGCAGGTTGTTTCTGAGGTCTTCTTGCTGTAGGGAGACTGGAAGGCCAGAGATCCTTCCATATTTGTATTTGCCTAATGAGGCATCTTCCGGGCGCCAGCACTTGACTGGCCATTCCCCCAGGGTGGAGACATCTTCAAGATCTACCTCTAGTTTATTTATATTATAGAGTTCAATTCTTAGGGCTGTACCTTTTCCCAAGAATCGGCAGGATCCCTCTTTTATAAGCTTATGGAATGGTGATGAGTTTAGGGCAGTTGTGACTCTTATTGGATGGGAAAATACGGCCTTGTTTTCAGATGATCTAATGAGAACAACATTCTGAGATTCAGAGTTGTCATTTGGAGCCAGGGTTGAGTTGGAGGCATGGTGAGATCGAGGAATATTAGGTCTTGGAACGTCTTGATTGAAGCGAGGACGTGAAGTCGGACGAGGGTCCGCTTCGGCGGAAGGGCTTGGGCCACGTTTGCCCTTAGGGGTTAGGGAAACTTCCATTGGGGGACCGTTCAACTGGGCCTGGCGGCCTAGGTCTCCCAGAGCTAAGCTAGAGATACTCCAAGAGGTTAGTAGGGGCCGAAAGCCTTTAGAAGATTGTAGTTGCGGGCGACCGTGAGTGAGAAGGTGATATAAAGTTCGACGACGAAGTGAGAGCGATCAAAAACGTCCGGATCCTTCAGAAGATATAGGTAGACCTTATACACAATTCAAAAAACTCCTTATAGGTCCATCAAACCGATGTGATAATCTTTTATAGTTTTCAAGGGGGAGGGGGGGGTTCAGATCTAATCGCAAATATAGCATTTGCATCAGGCTTGATTTATTATATAAGTTTCAGCAAATATTTAAGTTTTAATGTCACAAGGATTATTGACACCAGTACTTTCGATTCTAGAAGTTAGTAATATCAGCTCCGAGTAAAGTATGTTACTTACAACATTTTTACCTGGTCGTAACATAATCACAAGTTTGTCAGTACGTTTGCACTTGCTGACCTTTCTCTTTTTTTGTCTGTATATAAGGATATTCATCCAGTATGGAACTCTTTACCAGAATCGCTTATGTCTATTGCTGATTTAGCCTCATTCAAAACAGCCCTTACTGACCATTTTGGTGACCTACTATTTCCATATGATTAAGTGCTTGTAGTTTTAACACTACTTTATTCCTCATACAACTAGCTGCAATGATGCACCCTCCAATCATTGTAAAGCATTTGCCTATCCATGTAATTCCTAACTCTGAGGGTTGGCGCATCAGTAATGTGTGGCTTCCGTGGACCTAGTGATTGTACCTAGTGGTGTATTGCAACCTGTTATGATGTGTAAACAGTCGCTGTGCTTGGTAGAGCGTCGCTTATTTCATCAAACATAAGGGATATGGCGTCAGGTCGACTCCATCCTGGGACTTTGGGGCATTCGTTTACTCTGACAAGGATACAGTGTAATATGAAGTGTGTTCCAAAAAGGTTGAACGCAATACTCGTGGCATACTGGAACTTTGGGGGAGAGGCCAGGCACCCTGGAGAGAACCAGAAGCATCACTGGCCCGAAAGCTATACCGAGTTCTCAAAGAACTTTACTTGCAATAAAGCATGAAAGGCTTAAGGTATGACTAGCGTCGCTCGAAAGCATAGGCACCGAAAAGATCGGCTCTAGATGCAGTGAGAGCCATTGGCGACTGATGGAAACACTAGCCCCGTGAGTAAAATAGCATAATTCAAGTGTACGTTGAAGAGCAAGTGTCATCGATAAATAGGCTCAATGGGGATGTGTGGAAGGCACCTGTCGCCAACCCTATCAGCAGCCTAAATGCAAAAAGTCATAAAACGAACAATCTCCATGGCTAGGGTCAAGACCCTAATACTGCGAACTTGGGCCTCCCAGTTTAAGCGGCGGCCAAAAACAAGACCAAGGAAATGATGCGAATCTACCACTTTCAGGGGAACCTCTTTTAGAACCAAGCCCAGATCATGATAGACCCGTGGATAATAGTACAAGTGCACTACTACCTTAGTCTTGGAAAAGGAAAATCGAAACCTGTCTACTTCGGGATATTGGGATATGCGCTCTTATGCCCGTTGGAGTTGACGCTTCAGAATTGGTATCTGAGTAACCCAAAGAGAGATCGAAAGGCCGTCTATGTGGAACATAGCAAGAACATATTTCTGCAGCCCCAAGGTAATACCATTGATGCTAAAAGCAGGGGGACAATGAGGACACTTCCTAGGGAGACGCTCTCTGCATGTACATGGAATCGCCAATCTTTTAGGAATTCAGAAATAAAAATTGTTAGGTGTTTCCTCACCCCTATTGTGTGAAGGATATTCATAATACCATTTTAACCATGCAGTATCGTAAACCTTCTCCAGAGTAAAAAAAACAACACTGTGGCATACTGCTGTCCATGGAGGAACAGAGCATACAACGTGGAGTGGAACTTGCGGAAGTTGAATTGTGCATAAGACTGGTGGATTCCACTATCCAGGAAGAAAGCTAATTAACTAATTAATATTTAGCAATTTCTCCTATCAACTTACTTATATTAAAACAATTGTGGGTAGATATGTAGATTAGCGACTCGAACGATGGGATGTACTATACTGTATACAAGCATGGTCACCACATTTTAGACATGACATCAACCTGCTAAATTCAGTACAAAGGAGGGCAACAAAAATAATACCTTCCCTGAAGCACCTTGAATATGAAGATAGACTGAGAGTAATAAATATGTTCTAATTTGAGAGAAGATGTGTGAGGGGGGATATGATTGAGCTTTTTAAAATGTGTTATGGGATGGATAAGTTGGATTTAGAAAGTTATTTGAGTTGAAGGTAGTAATACGACTAGGGGTCACCACTTAAAAATGAAAAAAAAAACAGAGGTGCAGGTTGTATGTTAGAAAATATTTTTTCACCAATAGAGTGGTAGATTATTGGAATAGTTTGCCATCTGAGACGGTAGACAGTCCAAACTTGAGTGTATTCAAACGCAGATTAGATGATTATATTGGGAGGGGGGGGGTAACTTTGGGGGGTATTCTAGACTCATTCTTGTGGATACAGTTTTTTTATTATTGTATATTACGATTGATTTGGATTTTGACCAGTCTTGATGATGATGCTTTTTGTTTTTGACACATTCCTGTGTATGGTTCAAAATGTATATTTTAGATGCATGATCTGACACAATTCTATGGGCACATTTTGTGGGGGCCTCTGTGATTCCACTTTAAACCTTCTTATGATCTTATGACCTTTGATAGGACCTTGTGGCTTTTGTCATTCGTGAAATTATGTTATGTTATGTTATGTTACCCGAACTGGTTAGGTTTGAGAAGCACATCAGGAGATAACATTGATATATAAACCAATGTTCTCTTTTTATTTGTATTTTTATTTTATCTCTGAAGATGATACGAGAGTATAGAAACGTGTCAGATAAATACAGTATTTTTCTAAAGGATTTTCTCCCATTAACTTTAAAATCTGAGTTTTAGTGAATTTCGGGGAACATATCCACGGCATCAACCCAGATGTAAAGGCATATATACGAAAAATTGAAAGATGTTAAGGAAAATCACAAATGCGAAAAATTATCCGTCGCTTTTAACAAAACTTATTACGATGATATATATATATATATATATATATATATATATATATATATATATATATATATATATATATATATATATATATATATATATATATATATATATATATATATATTGATGTGTGTGAAAATTAACTCACGGGAAAATGAAAAGATGAATCCAAGCACTTTCGAACTATATTTGCAAGTTCATTTTCAAGGAATAGCATGAAAATAGAGGAGACAACCTTATATAGGATACACAGATATGAAGGGAACGCCCATCACATAGTACAAACCATTGGAAAAACGCAAAAACAGGACAGAAAAATACCAATAAAAAGAACAATAGGCAACTAATAACAGAAATATGCATCCCTAAAACGATATATACACAACAACGCCGTGTATACGAATGGAAATAGTATAAGAACTTTTTATGAGTTAAACTTAACATGAGCAAAGAGAATGATAAAAGATTGGCTTACCTTGGGAAAAGGACTGATACTGTATCCAGGGATTTATGATATTTCGTTCCAGAGAATATCGTTGCCGTCTGGAGTAGCTTAATCCTCTTGTTTGTATGTTGGGTAAGCTATCGTTAACTTTCTCTTGTAACAATGAAATTATTGAAAAGGACGTCCAGAACGCCTTTATTTATGAATACGTTGAAGTTGACTTTTTTGTGAGAACCGAGAGAGCAGACCCTTTTTCTTCTGCGCCGAAGCCTTTGTCATGAGTCATGCAATATTAAATTTAGTGAAAACGATCACCTGGTTAACATAAAAGTTTAGCCAAGCAAATTATCATTCTCAAAAAAAATTAATGAATATTTTATATTTAAATTAATGATTGAAATATATAGAATAATGAAAATTACAATGACATCAAACATAAATTATTATATTTTCCCTCTCAACAGAAGTGCAATGAACCATTGCACAAATGAACATATGTTAAAGGAAGGTAAAGTTGACAAAAAAATGAATTTAAAGAACACTCCATTATAGCTACTCTCTCAAGGTTTTGCACCATTCATGCATTCTGTCAACGCATGCTTTAGCAGCTAACCGTTTAGATCGAGTACCTAGTGCATTAACTGGTGGAGTATCATTAACATTTCTTGAGTTGTTATCCTTAATATTAATTGTTCCATTAACCAAATCATTTACTGAACTTTGATTAGATAGACTTTGATTTGAAATATTTAAAGAATCTGTCGCAGAATAACCGGAAGGAACATCATCCTTACCTGTATCACGATCAACTACTACATCATCTCCAGCAACAAATTTCTCGCAGAATTGATCACCGACACCTGGTGAGTCATTGTGAGCATGTGTCAGTGATAATTCCAGAGGATATAAATGATTAATAGAATGATGAACAATTTGTCCATCTCCTCTTTTGATTTTAACACTTCTAACTTTATTGTCACATCCGACAACTAGTTCTATTATTCTACCCAATAACCAGTATGGGCGTGGTTTATTAGGCAATTTTATTAAAACTACATCACCAGATTTTATTCTATTAAACCAATTATTTTCATGAAGTTCTCTATAATGCTCTCTAAGGCTTAATAGGTAATTTTCATACCATAAATCCTTAAAATGTAAAAAAACTTTGTTGCGAAGTTCAAGAGACTCGAGGAGTCCCTCTCTGGTTGGAGGATCTCCATCCCATATACTATTATCATTAGAGTCTCTTAATAATATGAAAGGATTTGTATTTATTTTCAAAAAGGAATTAGGGGTAATGATTTCTAAGTCATTATCAGATGACCTATATGTCAATGGTCTGGAGTTAATAGCAGATTGAATATCTGCAATCACAGTCAGAAGCTCAAAATAAGAAAGTCTTGCTCTTCCTATGCTTTTATATAAACAAGTCTTAATAGTACGGATGAGACGTTCCCAGGTGGAACCAACCCAAGCTGAGTAAACTGGTATCCTAATATGTTTGATATTAAAGTTTCTAAATTGATTATTAAATTTATCTGTGCCCATTGCCTTTTCTAATAAATTTCCACCAGATACGAATGACCTAGCATTATCACTATAGAGAGTAGATGGGACACCATAAAAATTAACAAACCTAAAGAATGCTAGGATGAAGCTACGCGTAGACATATCTGGGACTAATTCAATGTAAACAGCTCTAACATTTAAACACGTAAATACTAATAAATACATTTTGATGTTCTTGCCAGTTGAATCATTTACCCAAAGATGACCAGTATAATCTATCCCTGTATGATTAAAGGGTTTAACAAAATTTACTCTATGTTTGGGAAGATTAGTCATCTTAGGATATTTGAAAGATAGTGAATTGAATTTATGACAAATCATGCATTGACGCAGTATTTTTTTGACAATCTGTCTCATACGTGGAATCCAAAATCCTCCTATTCGAACAGCATTCAACGTTGATTGTATTCCAAGATGTTTACATCTGCGATGGCAAGATTCTACAATTAATGTTGTGAGATGGTGATCCTTGGCCAGCAAAATAGGATTTACAATGTTGTAATCATACATAGCTGTTTTCCCAATTCTACATTTGGATCTTATAACCCCCTTTTCATCTAAAAACAAATCAAGTCTATTGACTAGTTCAGGCACTTTCTTCTTATTTTGATTGACATTTTCCAAATATTCCAATTCCTGGTGAAATTTAGATTTCTGCATATATTTAATCCAATAGATCTTTCCTGTTTCCATAGGTTCCGAAATAATTTTCTGGCTTAAGTTAATAAAATGGAAAATATATTTAGTTACACCGAAGAGTTTATTTAGAGAAGAAAACCTATTGATATCCAAAATAGGGGTTTCTATATTATCGTTGACTTTTAATATATTAGTAGTATGATAAACCTTAACAAGTTGTTTGCTCTCTTCTAATAAACAACCTAAGGAATTGACGGGCCATGAAATGGGAACAGTAGTGAGCCATGACGGTCCTTTGAACCATAATTCTTGCTTACTTTCAAATTCTTTGACAGTTAATCCTCTGGTGAGCAGATCTGCAGGATTATTTTCTGAATTAACAAATTCAAAGTTCATATTAACTTGATAATTTTCTATGATAACTTTCTTGAAAACTCTAATATCTTTGATTCTGTTCATAGTAAATACACTTTTTGTTTTCACATTTTCCGTTAGTAACCAAGATAGTACTATCTGTGAATCAACTGATATACATATATCTTTAAACTTTATGGCAGGGAAGGAATCCAAGATTGTGGGAAGACATTTTAAGGCCAAGTAAACCGCCATTAGTTCTAAAGTAGGCAGAGTTCTTGGTTTTAATGGAGCCACTTTAGCCTTTGCATACAGAAGTTGTAAGTTTCCATTACTTACATTGTATACAGTGAAACCATAACATAGCTTAGAAGCATCACAAAATATGAATAAATTATTAATGTTATCTTCAGAGATGCAAGATCTAGGAAAGGTTAAGTGAAAGATTTACTTAAAATCAGCCTGAAGTTCTTGCCACAGTTTTTTATATTGTTCTGGAATGGCTTGATCCCATGAAAGTTTCTCTGCCCAAAGCTTTTGCATTAGAATTTTCCCTTGAGTTGTTATAGGCAAAATCAATCCAAGTGGATCAAATAACTTTGAAATTTGAGATAAAATATTACGTTTGGTGTTTGCAGTTTGATCGATATCAATAGCTGCTAACTGAAGTGCATCTTCATTTATTAAGTACTTATAACCAAGCACTTTCTCACAATCATTATAATGTTGGACCATGCATTTGTCTCTAGTAAATGCATCTCTTAGCCCTTTGCTATTAGAGTTCCAAGAACGCAACTGGAATTCACCTTCCTTCATCCTCGCATCAGATTCCTTATAGAGATCAAGTAGTTCTTCTTCAGAATTTCCAGTGAGTATCAAGTTATCTACATAAAAATTTGAGTTTAAGATACTTGTGCAATAATCCTTGGGATATTGGTTAACATGATGTTTAATTACATAATTTAAAATGAATTGGCTGGCATTAAACCCCAAAATAATAGTCCTATATCTGTATTTAACTAATTTGCCATCTTCGATCATGAAAAATGAAAAACGATTTTTATCTTCTTCATTTGCCAATTGAATTTGCAAAAATGCTTGTTTTATATCACTAAGTATGGTGTACCTATTAGATCTAAATTGTAACATTAGTTGAGTGAGGTTATTCATTAAATTTATTCCAGCATATGCTGCTTCATTTAAAGATGGCTTGTTGTTAACTTTAAGAGAACAATTGAAAACCGGACGGATTTTGGTAGTAACATTGGGTTCAGATTTTATGACTGGTCTATGAGGAATCCATATATGTTTGTGATACATTTCTGGTGAGATATCAACCTTCTCAATGATTCCATCATCTAATTGTCTTTTAAAGACCTCTTGATAGGCTTCCAATTGGCCATTCTTTTGAAGTTTATCAACTACTTTGTTGAGGATTGTGATAGCAATGCATTCATTTGATGGAACTTCTTTTATGATATTATCATGCCAAGGCAGGGCTACAAAATATTTATTGTCCTTGAACTCGATCTTGGATTTAAAATCTTCAATTTTCTTAGAGTCGTATTTACTTTGATCTTCACTCAATTCAGTGCATCCAACCGACTCTAAACTAAACATGTTTTCTAATCCTTGTTCTACTGAACAATCTGTAAATGCAGTATCAAGTGGATTGAAATACGTTTTCCTCGGTTCCAAGACAAAATTTACATGAGTAGAGGGCTCCTCAACCCCATAAAGTTTAACAGCATCCATGAAATTAATTGAAGTATTTGTTACTGAAGATTTATCCAAAGTTGCACAACTAGTTACTTGAGATGGATTTAAAAAATGCATTATGTTCCCAAAGGGCACAATACCTGTAGACATAAGCCATGCTGTCCCATTTATACATTTTATTTTTTCCATTTTAGGAATAAATTGAATCACATCAACTCCAAGAAGTCCTTGTAATGTGATATTTTCACCATGTTCTGCTAGAGATTGATCTGCCATTTTAAAACCTTCAGATACTATGTTGTTAACAGCTATGGGGAGATCTGATACATGTAAATGGATATCAAATTCACTATCAATTAAGATAGGCAATGGAAGATCTTTATAGTCAGGAATACTAACGTCCATAACACATTCTTTGAATTTTCTCTTATTTGTTCCAAGAAAAGTTTTTACATCATAATTCCAATATGCCCAATCAAAGGTATCACATTTAAGAACATCCATTACCTCCTGACTTAAATAAGATCTCTGACTGCCATCATCCAATAAACATTTAACATTGTAAGAATTTCCTCCCCTTTTAAATCTTAATTCAATTATAGGCAACAAATATGGTTGATATGTAGAAGCACTCATGTTGATGCAAAGATTTGAATGCAGAGATGTATCATTTTTGGGTTTGTGACAAAGTGCTGATATGTGACTATAACATTTACAGTAATAAGATGGAAAACTAAGCTTATTATATTTTCCTGGACATGTCTCACTTAAATGTTGATTGCTAGTACAAAAATAACAGAGTTTTAATTCTTTACATCTAGCCTTTCTAGAATCTAAAGACTCATACTTGGAGCAAAGAAACATAGAATGTCCCTGAACCGCACAAAATTTACAAAATTTATCTGTTTCCTTGGCAAAGGTTACTGAGGTTTTAAAATTTTCTAGAGTAGATGACTTAGGGTGACTCTCCATTGATTTGAATTGAAAGGGTGGCTTGTTTTGCCCAGAGTTAAAGTTAAAGGACGGCTTGTTTGGTTTCCAATTGAAATTATTCTTGGAATTAGCCGAAAAATCTTTACTTTCAGCAGCAATTTTATAACTACTAGAAGAAGAAGAAGTCCTAAGTAGAGTTTTGATTATGCCGTTATAATGATCAAAAAGATTCACCACTGTAGGGTAATTAGAATTTACTTTGTGCACTAATTCTCTTTTTATGGAGGCAGGTAACTTGGAGAATAATATATGACTGATAAGTTTGCAACCCGACGAATCTTCCTCCAAAAGATCTATATTATAAGTTTTAAGATCATATAATAGAGCTCTACTTTCACTTATATACATTTTAACATTAGCAAATGTATTATCAAACTTAGGATATCGACAAATTAATTATTTGAAGATTTCATCTATAATATACTCGATATCCAAAAACTCCTCTTTAAGCATTTTAAGTGCTATTTCATAGTTATCATCCGTTATAGATAAATGAGAAATGGTGTTGAAGGCATAATCAGAAAGAAAGCTTCTTAGAATAATGAAAATGACAATGACATCAAACATAAATTATTATAATAGTAGGTGAAAAAACAAAAAAAAATATTTTAAAGGATTATCATTAAAACGAAAACATTTAGGGCTAAGAGTTAATCCACGATCATAGCAGAGACACGTGGTGGGATAGGCAATGCGAATGACATTACACTAATAGAGAGTGACAACAGGCTACATTATAAAGTTATTTCTTTTAGTACAATTTTTTTAAAACAGGGTCGAGTTTAAATCAGCCAGGAGAAATATTTATATTAGGCAAGATGCCAATTAATGAACACTCGACAATATTTCTTTTTGTGAAATCAGCGGAATGATAAAGGAATTTTGCAGATTTTCAGTCAATGGGGTGGTTATTTTCAGATAAATGTAAAAATAAAGCGCTGTTTATTTCACCTCTTCTAATATTATACTTATGTTGGTAAGTTCTAGTAGATAAAGATTTACTAGTTTGCCCGAAGTAAGGTAAATTACAAATGGAACATTCTATAGAATATACTCCACCGTTTTTCCTAGTATTATTGTGGACTAACATTTTATATAAAGTGGATTAATATCTAAAATTTATAGAGATACTAAGTTGCTTAAAAATACGGGTGAGACAAAAAAATGGTTTAAAGTATGGCAAGATAAGACAATTTTTGTAATGGAAAACCGGTGGGTTATCAGTTCTATAAAATGTTCTCTTAGCTAAGAGAAATTGCGGTGAGCTTATTTACCTTACTTACAGATACATTTTATTCTTGAAACTATACTTACGTATTTACTTATTACTTACACATTGTTACCTTACACATACATTATTACTTTACCTACAAATACTTTTTACTATAATTACTTCTACTATGCTCGTTACTATACTTATGCATACATTGTATTATTAAAACTTACACATATATTATATACTTTAACATTATATAATTTATCTGAAACATTCGCATACCATTGACTTATCTATGGTTCTATATTAAACCTTTCACCTTTTATAGTCACAAAAAGACACTATTTCAACCTGATTCTGCAACTTAAGAATTCATCCACGATGCCATCTTGAAATGCCACGAGAGGGGCTAAGTTTTTAATGCTAATATTAATTCTTCTCTTTTTTCGAATAACGATGTAGAAAGTTAGGGGTAGTAGGGTATTTAATCATGGTTAGTACTGATATTTTGGCCTTAATCAGTAGAATTACCAAAATTAAACATGTTTAGAAAAGCTGCTACCTAGGATTTGGCCTCGTATATTTTCATCCCTTTCCTTGGGCGGCCGATTTTCTGCGAGTGCTTTTCGAAATAGTGAATTACTACCTCTCGGGAAAAACTAAATCAATCAACCATAGTTCTGGTTAGGGGGAGAGGTGTGCGTTCGAAATAAAAAGTCCTCACAAGTCGATTTAAAAAACTTGCACCTGGATTTAGAAAATTACCTCGTGAAATAACTATTCTGTCACAAGGAAAATTAAATTGTTTATTAATAGTAAATTCACTCCCGCACTTTGGACAGTCCATCTCTTTCTTTTAACATTTTATGTTCGTGATAAATCAAGGCTCGATAACTTTCTTTTGAACATCAAACAAATTCGCTGGCCGTTAGCGAGCAGCGTATCGACAGCGCCAGCCTAAGCCTCAACCCCCTCTCGTTGACTGATTCAAGAGCTTTTAAACCGCCCGCTTGCACTTCTCGGTGCGCTGAACACGCGTTTACTTAGCCTTGCAATAATTCCTACGCCTATGACTTCATTTAGGGTGAATGTGTGTATTGTTGGATGTCGAACGTTACATTGCATTACATTCTGCGATAAGTAACACTAGTGGAAAGCATCAGGTAGCAGATTTTAAACCATCCTATGTATAATTTGGCATTTCCCCTCAACAAATATGCTAGTGTTGATACTGGAAGACAAATAATTGCCCTTTGGTTGCTGAAAGTAGGCAATGGGAAATTACCATTTTTTTTTTAACAGCATTTATTAGGGAAAACACTTTTGCGATAAAAGCATTTTATAGTAGTCATTGTAAGTTAGGCTACTTGTATGAATTGGGTGAAGATAACCTATTTTGTTGCAGAAATAGTGATGATTGGGATAGATATCCCAGTGACCCAGTAAATATTAACAATACAGTATACTTGCTAGTGTTCCTTTTCTTTCTTTGTTTTTTGCTAGTCATGCATAGGGAGCTTGGAGAATCTAAATATCACGTTCTGGCGCATCGTAAAAGGTGATTAAATTCAGATAGGGATTGCTAGCTTTGGAAGCCGCCTCCTTCACGGCCACACCATTGCGACTATCCCAGTTGTGATGAAATTATTGATGTTGTATAAACCTTCTTGAATTTCGAATTTTATCGACGTGAGTAGAGCGAGAGAGTACTTCTCGGCGTTTTCTATCCTAAAAAGGAATTGGCATGATGCGACATTGGTACAAAAACAAACATGGAATCTCCATTGGAAGGTTTGAGAAAAGGAGTTTGTTAAAAAAAAATGGAGTGAGAAATTTGGAAGAGATGGCTTGAGTGGTTTCAGACTACTCTGGATATTAATGACCAGGAAGGCACAGAACCTACAAGGAAACAAATGACATTTGGCTTTATCATAAACCTTTTTACCAGCGGAGTCAGCGCGCATCAACGCAAGTAAAGAAAACTTGGTCCTCGCCCAATGCGCGATTAATCACAAAGCTAGCCATAGCTTTTCCCGAATTATGGATCTGCCATAGCAATGACACTGTGCCATAGCCTCTCGGCCCGAACCCCCTCATGAAACTACTCTATGCACACCCGCTCTAACTTTATTTCATCCAAACTATTGCCTTACTTCGGCATTGAATGTTAACACCAACCGTTAACCATAACCTTTATGGACTTAGATCAGGCCATGGCGCTTCCATATATATATATATATATATATATATATATATATATATATATATACAATCATACTATTTCTCATGATACACAAACCGAGGAGGCTCCTAATTCCTACAGCAACTATAATTGGGAAGTTCTGGATGGAAAAGAAAATACTACAACTGTAAGAATTTTATTCCAAACAATATCATCTAAAAAATCTTCACAAATTGTTAGTATTTTGGGGACGTAAAAGTGAGCTATTCTCTCTTTTACACTATTTTTCGTGAATTCCAATGACTATTTGTCATATTTAAAAAAAAAAAAACTGACAAAAAAATGTTAACAAAAAAATTACTCAACGTATAAATAAATGATGAACGCCGATGAAATAAATCCTTTTTTTTTTTAAATGGATTGATTGTAGTTGATTTAGGAGACTTTAGCCGTGGACCATCCCCAGTAGCCTTTGGGACCGTAATTCTTCTCGTAGCAAGCTGAAACGAAGAAGAAGGATGAGGGCGCGGGAGAGAAGTGGTGGTGTGTGGGTGGGCGGGGGGGGGGGGGGATGAAAGTCGCCTTCATGCCCTGCGGGTAGTCACCGTTTCCATGGCAACTGTATCCCGTTGGGGAAATCAAAGAAGCCATCAGCATCTCTAACAAATGTTAGGAGGAGGAAGTGGGGGTCGCCCCCACTGTACTCACATCGGCAGTAGACGTCGGCATCCTTCTCCCTGAGGGTGTGGGAGTCGAGAGCGCGGTGGCAAACCCTGCAGCTGAAGCACGACCGGTGCCACGCAGACCCCGCCGCCATCACCTTCTCCGCCATGAACACCACCTTCGCTGCCAGGACAAGGACAAACGTCACAACCATAATAATCTCCGCACACACCCCCGGTCAACCCTCACAGAACCCGCTGGGGGAGACCCCCTAAAACAAACTCCCCAGGGGGAGTTGGAACTTACAGCATCGGGGGCAGTAGCTCGCGCCCCCGTACTTTGGGGTGGGTCTGCCGGATCTGTCCGAAGTCGGGGCCGGATTCAGGAGGGGAGCGACGTAGGCCTGGCCTGTAGCGGGGACATTCCTCGTTGGGGGACCGTTCTACAAATGATAATAATAATCAGGATCAACCGCGTCCCCGCAAAGTGGGGGTGGCGCGCATCAGAGCCAGAACCTGAATGACTGGACAGGCCCGCGACACCCCTGCCCATTACCTCGCGTATCGCGCTAGAACGCTAAAAAACTTTAGGGGGCGCGGCTCCCCAAAGTCTCATATCCGGGTTTAACCGACCTTCCGAGGCGCGCTATTCTTCGATCCCTCGTGGACGAGGATCTCTTTACTGGAAGTGATAGCGGTGTTGTGAATGTCTGTTCGTGTGCGCCAACGCACTATGCTAGCGAGGTATTCTCTCTCTCTCTCTCTCTCTCTCTCTCTCTCTCTCTCTCTCTCTCTCTATCTCCCCCTCTCTCTCTCTCTCTCGTAATTGAGAAAAATATGGGCATTTTTGATGGGCGCATTAAAAATAATAATAATAATGACCTTGAGACGGGGTGAACAACCGAGACGTCCAACCTGACCTCAGAAGATGGCGAAGGACAAACGAAGAGAAACCCACCCACCTTCCTTAGAGGAGAGGGGGTAGGGGGGAGCTCAAATGGTGTCACCATATGAACAAAATGGCTTGGCCCATTACCCCCAAAGGGAGGATCCTAGATCAAAAAGAGTTGCAGTTTCTCGACCCACCTCGTACTTGGAACCGTCATCCATGGACAGGACCCCGGCGCCGATGCCATAGCCGTAGCCCTTGGGCCCGAACAGCCTCCCGTAGCAGGACTTGCAGTACATCTCGCCCTTGTGCTCCGTGAAGTGGCTGCTGTCCAGGAGTTTGTTGCAGTGCGCTGTGGGCAGGATAATGGAGGGGGGTCATGGGGGAGGGCGAGTGAAGAGGGGGCATGGGGGAGGGCGAGTGTGAAGGGGAAGTCATAGAGGAGGGCGAGTGAAGAGGGGGCATGGGGGAGGGGGAGCGTGAATAGGAGGTTATGGGGAGGGCGAGCGTGAATGTCATGGGCGAAGGCGAGCGTGAATGGGGGTTATGGGGGAAGGCGAGCGTGAAGGGGGGTCATGGGGGAAAGCGAGCGTGATGAGGGGGTCATGGGGGAGGGCGAGTGAATGGGGGGCATGGGGGAGGGTGAGCGTGAATGGGAGGCTATGGGGAGGGCGAGCGTGAAGGGGGGTGTCATGGGGAAAGGCGAGGGTAAAGGGGGGTTATGGGGGAAGGCGAGCGTGATGGCGGGGTCATGGGGGAAGTCGAGCGTGAAGGGGAGTCATGGGGGAAGGCGAGCGTGATGGGGTTTCATGGGGGAGGGTGAACGTGAAGGAGGGGTTCATGGGGAAGAGTGAGCGTGAAGGGGGGATCATGGGGGAGAGCGAGCGTGAAGGGGGAGCGGAAGAGGACACTACTAGTTTAGAGGGGGGTTATTATAGGAAAATGAGCGGAAGAGGGGGCTATTAGAGGAGGGGGTAATGTGGAAGGCGAGTCTGAAGGGCAGGGAGCATTGAGGGGATCGTGTGGGGAAAACACGATAGGAAGACACATGCGATAATAACAACGCCAAGGGAAAGTGGTCTTTTGGGGGTAATGACAAAAAAAATAAAATGTGAGTAAGGGGGTCCGGCCCCCTCTTGAGCCATGGACACCCACCTCCTATCTTCCGACTCTAATAGAAGATCGAGTTGTTTTAAAAGAGGAGGGGGGGGGGAATTGAATGAATGTGGAGAAAAAGAATATGGGAGCTTCCAGACTTCCCCCCCTCCCTCCCCCATCAAACCGGCGGCAGTGAGTCCGCCCGTCCCGGTACTCTGAATATTGCACCCTTGCCAACGACATTCAACCAGACTGCATGGGACTGGGCGACCTTGGCAGCAAGGTCAGGGGAGCGACCCATCAAATGGGACTGGGTTCCGCGAGTGTCCAATTCGGAGTGGACAAAACACGACCCGAAGCCGTCGAGGCAATGAGAGGTAAGTCACTTGGTACAAGTTGCGGTGCAATGCCACTCAACTTTAAATACCGTCAGCAGTCTGCCACCTTCTCTGCCATGAAGTCCGAGGGATGCCCTGATTCGCGTTATGTAATCATTATGGAGAAGAGCAAAACGCTGATCCGGTCGTCCAGTTCGTGCAGTCTGGCACCCTAGTCATCTCGCTCATTTCACGTAACGCCTACATGTCTAACAACAAGGAAAGAAGGTACCCTAGGAGACCTTACGGTCCATTCAAAGAGGGTACCTTTGGACTAGCAATCGAGCGGGCACAAGGCTGCTCAATTGTTTTGCGTCCCTAAACGGCCACTTTTCAAGACTTTGTCTAGTCTTGACTTGAACTGGTCAACAGATTCACTGTTGACAATTTCCACTGGAAGTGCGTTCCACATACCGCAGATACTGTAGGTGAAAAAATTTCCACACAGATTGCGGTTGTAACGCTTCAGTTCAAGTTTGAAGCCGTGATTGCGCGTTCTGTTCTCACTCAGTGTGAAAATAACCCGGTAGTCAACATTGTCGAACCCTCGAAGTATTTTGAAAACTTCGATGAGCTGACCACGCTGTCTACGGGTTTCCAGCGAGAACAGATCTAATTCCCTTAGTCTATCCTCATAACTTTTATGTCGGATAGAGGGAATCAGCTTGGTTGCCCTGGCTTGTACGCGTTCCAATCTCACGATGTCCTTTCGCAATGAAGGACTCCAAAATTGTACGGCATACTCCAGGTGCGGTCGGACAAGTGAGTTGTACAGGCACAGTACAATCTCCTGGTTCCGATAACCAAACTGGCGCTTAATATAGCCTAGCATCCTTTGGTCCTTTTTCTCCGCCTCAATTCACTGTTTCGAGAACTTGAGGTCACTAGTGATAGTAACACCCAAGTCCTTCTCAGTGTCACTCGATTCAAGAGCAGTGCCCTTAAGGATATACTGAGATTGGGAGTTTCTGTGGCCGATATGCATCACTTTGAATTTCCCCACGTTAAAAGGCATTTGCCACGTGTCCGACCACTCCCCAATCTTCCCAAGATCTTCCTGCAGGCGGGCAGTATTTACATCCTTTGCAACGTTCATACCAAGCTTGGTATCGTCGGCAAATTTGGAAATCTTGGCAACCATGTCACCGTCCATGTCGTTGATGTAGATGATGAATAGTAGTGGTCCCAGGACAGAACCTTGAGGCACCCCGCTAGTAACGGGCACCCACTTAAAAGCCTGTCCATTCACCACCACCCGTTGCCGTCTGCCACTTAGCCAGTTCTCGATCTAGCCGGCTACTTTTCCGTCTATGCCCAGCGCTCGCACTTTCCGGAGAAGGCGGCGGTGTGGTACCTTATCAAAGGCTTTCTGAAAGTATAAGTACACCACATCCACCGCCTTGTCCCGATCGTGCTCACTAAACACGAAGTGGAAGAATTCCACAAGGTTCGTCAGGCATGACCGTTGCCTTCGGAAGCCGTGCTGGGAACTCCTCAGTAGCAGGTTTGACTCTAAATATGACGTTATTTTGTCCACCATCATGCTTTCCATGAGTTTACCGACTATCGAAGTCAGACTGATAGGTCGGTAGTTTGACGGATAGCTGGCGTCTCCTTTCTTGAAGATCGGAGTCACCTCCGCCTCACGCCAGTCTCTAGGAACGCATCCGGTCCGGATTGACATGTTAAAGATAGCGCACAGATGTCGTGATACTTCATCGCACACTTCCTTCAACACCTTGGGTAGAAACCCGTCCGGTCCAGGGGACTTATTCGTCTTTAGGTCAGCGATCTTTTTCTTTATTTCTCCTTCGGTGAAGTCCATTGCCTCCAGCTTTTCCCCCGAGTAGGAATCCGTGGGCTGGGGGATGGGACCACACTCTTTAGTAAACACTGAGGAGAAGTAGTCATTGAGAAGGTTAGCATTTTCTGCATCTGACTGAGTTAATGCACCCTCCTCGTCCATTAAGGGCCCAATCCTACGATGGATTGGTTTACGGCTATTTACATAGGCGAAGAACTCCTTGGGATTCTCCTTGCAGAGTCTCACCACTCGGAGTTCCTCAGTACGCTTAGCCGCCCTTATGCTGGACTTCACTCTCTTGGCTAGCCTCCGGTACTCGTCAAAGGCACCCGAGATCTTCGATCGCCGGTACGCATTTCTCTTCTCGCTAAGCAGTTGGCCGATTTCTCGATTAAACCACTTTGGTTGAACAGAAGACCGACGGAGGCATTTCAGAGGGATGCAACTTGATTGAAGACTCATGAACTTATTTTTGAAATTGTTCCACGAATCCTCAACCTCTTCGCATACCGCTAGCCTTACATCAGTCAGCCCTGCACGAAGGCTTGCAAAGTCTGCTCTTCTCAAGTCAAGTTTCCTTGATTGACTAGCAACAGACCTTACCTTCGGGATCTTGACGGTAAATCTAACTAGCTGGTGATCACTGCCACCGAGCTCTTCGCCTACAGAGACATCTTCAACGATATCATCCTCAGAGGTGAAGACCAAGTCGAGGATATTGTCTCCTCTCGTCGGTTCTCTGACCCATTGAGTGAGGAACTCGTTGTTGGCGAACTCCAGGAGTAGCGCGCTCTCGCGACAGGCTGCTCTGGTTTCCCAGTCAACTTGTCTGTTGAAGTCGCCCATAACGATGCACACTCTGCCTTGAACAAGCTCACCCAGCAGCTGGTACAGTTCCCTGTCCTTCTCAACGGATTGAGAAGGGGGTCTGTAAAGCACCAGGGTCCTGTATCTGACAGGACCTATCTCTAGGTCAACGCCTAGGAGCTCGTGATCGGATATAATGTTGGAGTTCATAGATTTGATTGTATCCTTGACATACAACATTACACCGCCACCCTCTCTGTCTGGCCTATCTTTGTGGAAGAGTTGGTAGCCAGGAACCGTAAATTCGCCTTTAAAGTCTCGGTTTGAGGTTTTTATCCATGATTCTGTTATGGCTACCATTTCGGGGTCTAGGAACCCAACAAGAAGACAATCTCTACATCTTCCTGGTTTGCAGCCGGTGTGGTCTCATGGATACTGCGAACCAAGGCAGTCAGCACAATGCGAGTCGTAATCAATCATAATTCGGTATCTGAATCGGGTATGGAGCATAATCTTTCGAGCCGAGCAGTGTAGTGTCACCTGTTCGGGCGTGAAGATAGACGCTCGACCGTGAAGAGCCCCGTCGGCTTTAAACAGGGTGAGGGAGGCATGGAAACCGACCCCTCTTCGGATGTGAGCCGTCCGTGTACACTGGCACGGATCAAGGGTGATACAAGATGTGCTCACAGAAATTGGAAGGCAATACTTCCAGTGCTGTAGAAGATTTGTAGCAGAGAGGTGGCGCCAAACGTTCACAGGTGGTATCATCGGAGGTGAAGTACTGGGCATTACCAGGAGGGAATACCGGCTCGAGAGCGACATCCATCTTTAGAAGGAGTTGCTGAGAGTAGGATTAGCGTCTTAGCTCAGAAGGGCAGCTTCGAGATTTGAGGTGGAAGAAATGAGAGCCGTTAGAGAGAGAGGATGCGAGCTCACGCGTACAATGCACTTATGTACATCGAAAAACAAGCGTCATCTTCCCAGTATGGACAAGGAGACTCTCTACAGTCTATCTTCCGCCATTTACGTTTGGCTGTGAACAAATAGACTTCGGATCGATAGTCAGGCTTAGAATGAACAAAGGGTCTATTAGCTGAACGCCGCATAACAAAGTATGTCAATGGCGTGGGAGAAGAGGACTTAAGACCGAATGCAAAGAAAATCGCAAACACCAACAAAGCAGCAATTGAATGGAGATAAAAGAAAAAAAAAACACCAATAAAACAGCGAACGAATGGAGTAATGGACAAACACCAATAGAACAGCGAATGAATGGAGGAGAAAAGGACAAACACCAATTATTGTTGTTGTTGCCCAGATTTAGTGTCAGTCCTCTCTGCCAGCGTCCTTGATGAACTCTTTTGATCGGGACGAGGTTCTCCTAAAGACTCGGGACTCCTTGAATCTTTAGAAGTTGTCCCAATTGTTGTGTCGAGCATGTTGAGAAAATATTCTGAACTGTGGTTTGTCTATGTTGCGGCGGGTGCAGGTGTTGACGTTGATAAAGTCGATGGGGTGTAGGTATATGTTTATTGCCATGGCGATTCGTGTGTGTGTGAATGGTTGTTAGGAGGATGTTTTGGATCAAAAGATTCTTGCATTACTGGCACTATCTTCATGTCTTGAAATGAATAATGTATAAGATTTGATTCTCAACCATTTGAGTATAGGGGTGTGTTGGGCAGATGTATTGGTTGTAAGTGCGGGTAGCGAGTTTTTGTCTATTGTAGTGTATTAGGTGACAAATCTTGTGACTACTATGTTGTCATTAGCAAGGGTTAGATAGCTGCAATGTTTGTAAACGTGAGTTATGAATACATGGGATTGCTGGAATGAGTACTATGCATTGTGTTGGTTGTGGTATTGCTGGAGTAAGGAGTCTGCGTGTTGTGTTTGCTGTGACATTGCTGGAATGAGAAGCCTATGTGTTGTGTTTGTTGGGACATTGCTGGAATGAGGAGCATGCGCGTTGTTTTTGTTGTGACATTGCTGGAATGAGGAGTGTGTATTGTGTTTGTTGTAATATTGGTGGAATAAGGAGCCTGAGTGTTGTGTTTGTTGTGATATTGCTGGAATGAGGAACCTGTGCGTTGTGACATTGCTGGAACAAGGAGCCTGCATGTTGTGTTTGTTGTGACATTGCTGGAGTGAAGAGCCTGCGTGTTGTGTTTGTTTTGACATTGCTGGAATGAGGACCCTGCGTGTTGTGTTTGTTATGAAATTGCTGGAATGAGGAGGCTGCGTGTTGTGTTTGTTATGACATTGCTGGAATGAGGAGGCTGCGTATTATGTTTGTTGTGACATTGCTGGAATGAGGACTGTGTATTGTTTGTTGTGACATTGCTGGAATAAGGAGCCTGCGCGTTGTGTTTGTTGTGACAGTGCTGAAGTGAGGAGCTTGTGTATTGTATTTGTTGTGAAATTGGTGAAATGAGGATGTGTATTGTGTTTGTTGTGATATTGCTGTAATGAGGAGCGTGCGTGTTGTGTTTGTTGCGGCATTGCTAGAATGAGAACTGTATATTGTGTTTGTTGTGGTATTGCTGGAATGAGGAGCCTGCGTGTTGTGTTTGTTGTGACATTGCTGGAATACGAAGCCTGCGTGTTGTGACATTGCTTGAAGGAGGAGCCAGCGTGTTGTGACATTATTGGAATGAGGAGCCTGCGTGTTGTGTTTGTTGTGGCATTGCTAGAATGAGGAGTGTGTATTGTTTTTGTTGTGACATTGCTAGAATGAGAAGCCTGCGTGTTTTGTTTGTTGTAACAGTGCTGAAATGAGGAGCCTGCGTGTTGTTTTTGTTGTGGCATTGCTAGAATGAGGACTGTGTATTGTTTTTGTTGTAACATTGCTGGAATGAGAAGCCTGCGTGTTGTGTTTTTGTGACATTGCTGGAATGAGGAGGCTGCGTGTTGTGTTTGTTATGACATTGCTGGAATGAGGAGCATAGGCGTTGTGTTTGTTGTGACATTGCTGGAATACGAAGCCTACGTGTTGTGACATTGTTTGAAGGAGGGGCTAGCGTGTTGTGCCATTAATGGAATGAGAAGCCTGCGTGTTGTGTTTGTTGTGACATTGCTAGTATGAGGACTGTGTATTGTTTTTGTTGTGACATTTCTGGAATGAGGAGCCTGCATGGTGTTTGTTGTTGCATTGCTGGAATGCGGAGCCTGTGTGTTCTGTTTGCTGTGAGAGTACTGGAATAAGGAGCCTATGTGTTGTGTTTGTTATGAAATTGCTGGAAGGAGGAGCATATGTGTTGTGTTTGTTGTAACATGGCTGGAATGAGGAACCTGTGTGTTGTGTTTGTTGTGGCATTGCTTTATTTTTGTTATCCAAATCTCCCTCATTTTCAAAGTAGCACCGACCTTCTAAAGGTTTTAAGGGAACTGACTATTTGTTAATATAATGCACGGATGTGGGATTGTTCCTTGGTGAATGACATTACAAGTGTGCCAGAGGAATTTTAGCGGGAGACAGCACACCATGTTTTGTTGTAACAAGATTTCGATTTTAGTGCTGTACCGTTGCAGATCTTGGGTTGCGGGTCTGTAATTTGGGCGTTGGGCAATTCCGGTAATGTTATCTACGTAGGAACTGTAATGTTGGTACCAAAATGGGAAATGTATTGAAGTATGAGGTTGAAGGGAGTGTGGCGAGAGTAAGGTTTCGTGTGGGGATCCATTGTCTATGTGCTGAGCTCGTGTCTAGACTGATTTAAGAGTATTTTATTTACTATAACTTACCGAGTACTGTCTGTTACGCTTCTGGTACATTTATGGCTGTCATGAAGGTCGTGTCAGTATTTGAGAAGAGGTCGGGCAAGAGGCGGGAGGGAAAGTTGGCCAGCCGTTTATTCTCGAATACCATTTCTACAGCGAATCGTCGAGTTATTTCATTTGTTTGTGGTTTTGCTATAATTTGTGCGCCCTGTTGTACGAGGGTATTACCTGCTTAGTGGGGTTGGTGTCTTTGTGTGGTGTTCGAGTTGGCAAACTCCCAGATCGTTGTCTAGAATTTCTTGCTTTCCGTATTGTTGTTGCGTCTCCTGGAAGGCTCGTCAGGCTTGGATGTTGAGTCTTAAGTTTTTGATGGTGGTGGTGTTGGGTCGGGGGTTGTTTTTAGTCGTGATGAGTCGTTTGATTTCCAGAGAGAAATTAGGCTTGTAGGGCTTTATATCCCCTTCGTGATTTATTTATTACATGTTGCGATGTTGTTTTTTTTTTAATTGCGACTACGTTATGAGAAGTCTTAGTTTGTATATGTGTAGATAATGAAGAGGTCTCATTCTGATTAGTTTTAGGTGTGTGTGCGTGAATGTAATGGGAGCAGGACCTCTCAAGGAGATATTTGTATAATAGGTGATGTCTTCGTAGGTGTACGTTGGGTATTGTTGTTAACAGGATTACAGGTAAGGATGAAGGAGCCGCTGAGGTCTTCTAGGGTATCGGAGGGCAGGGAGGAAGGAGGAACATACGGTCTGAGGGTGCTGTAGCGTTGGGAGGCGGAACAGAGACGGGTGGAATATGGAAGATTGTGAAGGCGTATTTTGCTGATGCACGTGCATGGGTCTGGATTTTCATTGGGTCGGTTGGTGGGAGAAGAGAGTTTGCCTAATGTTAGGGTGGTATTTTATGGATAGAATAATAAAATGCCTAAATACAAACAACTAAGTTAAACTATAAAATGAATTTATATAAAAGTAAAATGATAAAATAATAAATATAATATATTTAAAATTAATTAATAGAAATAATAGAACTACTTAAATATACAATAGTAGAATAATAAGTATCCCTGTATCATGTCTAATTATTAGAGATGATTAATCTTAAAATGTATTGTTATTATGTTTAACTTCTACTTCATACTTCAACTTATAACTTTCCCTTCTCCGCTAGATTTCATGTTATTTCCCCACTATTATCTATTTATTTACATGTACAATCTCATATGTATATTCACTCCTTAATAAATCATTGAAGGGATGTGCGAGGCGCGTTTTGTTTAGAATGTAAAGGATATCCTCTCGCTTCGTCGTGTTTGTTTCGTAATAAATTTATGTCGAGTTGTGTGGATGTGTGTGTGACAAGGGTTTATTTTTAAGGAAAGGGTTGAATTTGAGATTGGTCGATAATTAAAGCTATTTGCCAGGATTTATAATGTAAGGGTGGACCAATTCGTAAGGGAGGTTATTGGTCGGGAATCTCTCTGGGTTACTGCCTTGAGTGGGGGGTCTTGTCTAGAGAGGGGTGGTGTCAATATTCCATTCAGTTTCTCCGGATTTTAAATGGTGATAGTTGATAAGGTCCGCTTTTTTTAGTGATCTTGGACGGATGTGTAAGTGTTGCCTGAATGAGGGAGGGCTCACCAGCTGGTCAAGGACCGCCTCCCTCAATACGACAATGACAGGGGAAAACCGACTCAGTTTCCTCCAGGGCCATATCGACGGGAGGTTCCTATCCAAGAACAAAACGGACCGGCAACCGCATGGGTTCGACCCTGGTTGTGGACCAGGAATGAGGGGTTCGAGAGTTTCACCTCTTCGGGATCGAACCCCAACAAGAACTCACCGCACTTGACGCACATCTTGTGGTAGGGCCGACCAAGGACCATCTTCTCCTCCGCGAAGTACACCGTTTTCTCGCACTTGGGACACATCCCAGGCATTCTGTGGGGTTCGAGTTTAGACCTAAAAAGAGGGGAACTTAATCACTTCGAGGCCTGATGCTACACCCCCACAACCTAGTTTCGTGGTTTAAAGGGGAAAAGCCTCCGTTGGTTTTAGTTTCCTAGTTTTAGGTAAATATTAACAATAATGGACCCCCGTCTGGGTCTAGGACCACACACACACAATGCGTACCGGCTTCACCTCAGCGCCCTGGGTTCAGATGCACACAGTGTGCACCGCCTTCACCTCCTTTCTAAAAAATTTAACGCGCCCATTTGGCGACTGCTTTGTAGGGCAGAAGTCGTCGTAATTATATTTTCTGCCTGGTGCTAAGCTTCTTTAAAATTCCCTTTACCCCCCAAAAAAAAGAAGCAAAAAATGCAAGAAGGAAACACTCTGACCCCCCCCCCCCCGCGCGGCATAGGAAAACGAGACATACAACAGAGTAAAAAAGTCTTACAGTCCGCAAGAACCAGTCCCGAGTACAAGGGAGAAGCGTTAGCGACACCAGGTAACGTGCGCGAAGATCACCCAGACTGGGACATTCAACATGAATGTGCTGAACAGTCTGGGGGACAACACAGTCATCGTAGTAGGCGAAGGCGAGCGCTCCATCAAATGGCGGTGCGTCCCGCGAGTGTGTCCAATTCGGAGACGACAGAAAGCGACCTGAAGCCGTTGCAGCATTGGGGGGTAGGTCCATGGGAGCAGTCGCGGCGCAATGGCACGCAACTTTTAAGTTTCTGTCGGCCGTCACTCATCTTCTTTGCCATGTATTCGGTGTGAAGAGCGAAACGCTGGACTGGTGGTCAAGTGCCGGTGGACTCTTTGGTGCCGTCATCGGCGCGCTCATTTATAGCAAACAGAAGAACGGATAATTCATGCTGGGTATAAATTACGCATCCTCCTGCCCGGCCACATCTCGTGGTGGGAAGGTTGCAAACCATTATATCCCGGGGGGGGGGGTACACGCGCCCAGCATAGTCTCTTGCAGAAAGAAAACTAACGGTGGATGGCCCGAGACGAACCTCCGCAGCTTGTCCCTGTTGTTCGTAGTCCGCAGCAATTCCCTTGAAAGAATATGCTCTCCAGGCCTAGCTCGGAGGAGATGCGGGAGCACTCTTCGAAGAGAAGACCCTCAAGGGAATTCCCGCATGCTTTCCTGAGGCAGATCTCCCGTCGCTGTAAGCCGAACAAGGCGTTGTCGCCTTATAAGACATCAGAGAATTGGGCTGACTATGTCTTTTCCGAACTCTTCCTCGAAACTTTTGGCGGGTGGGGCGGATTCGGAGGCGGGGATTTATCCTTTAGAGGATTCCTCTGTCTTGGAGCCACCCAGTCCAGATTTTAGTGGGGGGCGTCGTAGTCAAAGAACCTTTGGTGCTGTCGTCCTTTGGGGGAGCGCCCTAGGGAACCCCAGAAGTCGGCTCACAACCACCTTCTGGGTGTTGCCTCTTGCGAATCGGTGGAGGCGTGCGGCCGTTTCGCTTTATGTGAAATTATTACGTTGGGAGAACCTTGTTTTATCCAAGGATGGGTGTGATCCCTTTGTGTTACCTATGTACCAGTGGAGCGGCCGAGGGAAGAACTCACAGTAGGGTTCCGAATGGGCGGGAAAACGACCGAGTTGGTAAGCCTGGAGGAGCCGGGGGCAGAAGGGGAATTTTTAAAATTTGAGATGAAAGATGTCCAGAACATCGTAGAATGCGAAACGATCCTGGGCCTGAACTGCCAGGATTTCCTTCTCCAAGAGATATGCACCAAAGTGCTTCGAAAAATACAGTGTGGCTCTCCGTAATTGGCATACTTGGCCATACACAATAGGGACTAATCGTGTATGGCTTTGCATCAATTTACACATAATTCAGGTAAATCCGACTTTGTAAGTCTACAGGAGCGATTCGTTTGTCCGAAATGATGGCAGTAATAGCACCTTCGTGGCAGTGGCAAGAATGCCCTCACGCGGCATCGATACCAACCAGCCCGTACCGACTCAAGGAGCCTGTCACCGTCGAGCGTGACGAAGAGTGTAGGGGTGTGTCTCGACGTCTCTCCATGTTTTCTTATGACAAGTTCGACCTTGACCCCCCTCGCCCTTGGTCGGACAGCTCTAAAGTGATGTCTTTTAAGTAGTATTTCCCTAGCATAAACCACTCCTTTCATAAAGTTCATCGTAGAGTATGGCGTCACACTCACCGGCGTGTCATCAAGTGTCCGAGGGGCACTAATCATGGGCCCCTCGGAAAGGTCTGACGCATTCAGAAGGCTCTCGTCCGAGAAACGGGGCACCTTCGTCCCTCTACCAATCACACTAACTAAAGCTCCCCTTTGATGGATCATATTGCCTCTAGCCAACATGCTGCCGACTAGAAAGCGTTTGAAACCAGCGATAAAAAAAACTCGCGCCTGGTAGCTACTGAATGAGGGGTCCCAACGTAAACGAGGCTCTGCTCAGCGTATTTGCGATTTGGTCTTGGCCTGGTCCTCCCGGCCCGAGGGCGGTTTGGGAAGAGACGTGCCAATCTCGGCCTGGTCGCTTCCCGAAACGGCACTAGACCCGTCCTTCCCTTGAGCCCCGCGGAGAGGAACATTTAGTCCTTGTAGGGGAATCGATACCCCACCCTCACAACTGAGCCACTGGTCCTTAACCACAATGTCCTGGCATTGGTGGCGGCGTAGCCCGACCACTTAACCTCCCCCCCCAGGCTCGAGGAGAACCTGAGGCCGCCCAAGACCACAGAATGCACTAATCATCGCATATCGAACCACGGTGAACCTAACATGGGTTAAAACAGCAGGATTTCTCCTAAGAGTTGATATTCAATTTTACCGCATATGCGAGATTAGGGGAGCGTCGTCCTAAAGCCAGAAGCTTCCCTTTAGGGCTAGCTGAAAGACGCCCTGAGAAAAACCGTTACAGGAGAAGACTTAATCCAGCCAGTTCCTGGTGGTCACACCGAATTTAGAAGCCTGTCAAAGGTAGATCGTTAGAGAGATCTAGGCAGCGAAGACCGGCATACGTGCCCGGCAAACCAACGAGAGGAACTTAGAAGCTCACCCTCGAGCCAGTTCCTGGTGAACACACCGAACTTTTAGTTAACTTGGATTGAGAAGCAAGTTCAACTAACTCTCGTCATAGAAGCCCCCTATCTTGGTGTATCCCAAAACCCAGAGATAGTCCTCGCCATTGAGGAATACCCCAAAGTGAACTTCCTCAAGCTTGACCCTGCGACAAAGGATTCACGCTTTTGCTCATCGCTTGTCAGTGCGAATTATCCCCAGAGTAACACGAAGATGAGAAGAAACATTCTTTCCCTGTACGATGGTGAGGTCATTTCATCCAGAAGACGTGCGTAACCCCATCTGCCACACGCTCTGAATTCCTCTGTGGCTTTAAAGCATTCCTCCCCTTCAGAACACATCTGTAACCGCCGACCCACGCGTCGGCCCGGAAACAACATTCTTGGTGACATAACAATTGAATCCAAGGTCAGACTCAAACCAGATTCTCGTAGGAATCTCGAAAGGTATTTAAACCCCGGTATCTGTTTCGTTGAAGGTCAGTTTGAATTTAATATTAAAGTGAGCTGTGGGTCAACCATTACTGTAAATTCTATTGTGTAATTTAGTAAGCCTCACTTAAATTTGTTTAATTCATTTTTGTGTAGTTTGTGTGTTAAATTTCAAACTTGGTTCATATTTTTAATTAAAGGTCTAGTTTTCTTAAAAAAAAATTTTTAGTCAATCCTCGAAACGCTGAGCAAGGCACTAGGAACCCTTTAAGATTAACGGAATAATAATAAGCAGATAATTCAATATAGCACTCTTAGAGAGAAAACTTAATTAAGGAGTTTTGAAGTACGTAACCACCTAGACGTACGAACACCATCCACTCGGTCCTTCCTATATCACGACAGTCCTCTTCTTTCCTTTTTAGGAGAGGAGGGCGGTGAATGAACCCTCTTCTCTCCATTGCTGGAAGACGTCCCTAGGCCGGACACACCAGACTCAGCAAGTTCCTTCTCTGAGATAGAAAAGGGCTTAGATGCCAAGGGGGCATCAGTCAGGGTAAGAGGTCCCACAAAGGATTCACGCTTTTGCTCATCGCTTGTCAGTGCGAATTATCCCCAGAGTAACACGAAGATGAGAAGAAACATTCTTTCCCTGTACGATGGTGAGGTCATTTCATCCAGAAGACGTGCGTAACCCCATCTGCCACACGCTCTGAATTCCTCTGTGGCTTTAAAGCATTCCTCCCCTTCAGAACACATCTGTAACCGCCGACCCACGCGTCGGCCCGGAAACAACATTCTTGGTGACATAACAATTGAATCCAAGGTCAGACTCAAACCAGATTCTCGTAGGAATCTCGAAAGGTATTTAAACCCCGGTATCTGTTTCGTTGAAGGTCAGTTTGAATTTAATATTAAAGTGAGCTGTGGGTCAACCATTACTGTAAATTCTATTGTGTAATTTAGTAAGCCTCACTTAAATTTGTTTAATTCATTTTTGTGTAGTTTGTGTGTTAAATTTCAAACTTGGTTCATATTTTTAATTAAAGGTCTAGTTTTCTTAAAAAAAATTTTTTAGTCAATCCTCGAAACGCTGAGCAAGGCACTAGGAACCCTTTAAGATTAACGTAATAATAATAAGCAGATAATTCAATATAGCACTCTTAGAGAGAAAACTTAATTAAGGAGTTTTGAAGTACGTAACCACCTAGACGTACGAACACCATCCACTCGGTCCTTCCTATATCACGACAGTCCTCTTCTTTCCTTTTTAGGAGAGGAGGGCGGTGAATGAACCCTCTTCTCTCCATTGCTGGAAGACGTCCCTAGGCCGGACACACCAGACTCAGCAAGTTCCTTCTCTGAGATAGAAAAGGGCTTAGATGCCAAGGGGGCATCAGTCAGGGTAAGAGGTCCCACATCTACTTAGGAGGCCTTGCAGGCCCGAGCCGAATGAGAAACTTACACAGGGGCGGACTAAGGTTAGGTGTTCGGCACCGAGCCATCCTGGGCTGGGTCACCGGGTAATTTCCAGGTCAGGACGGGAGGGGGGGGGGGGCTGTATGTGACTAATCCCCTGATGTATCACGGATCCCTGTCGAGGGCTCTTCATTCTTATCGCCCTTAGTCGTTTGAGCCGCCAAACCGACCTCCATCGGGGAACAGATGCGGGCAGGTTCGTCTGCCCCCTTCAAACTCAGAACGTATGCCTGCAGGATAGTAGGGGGCATGGCCCGGCGGGCCCCGTTATCCCTTGGTCCTCTTAGGGCTTGGCCCTACCCACGTCGGTGCAGAGATGGACTCACCCTTGGGCGAGTCCATCAAAAGAGGTGGAGAGGAAGCCACCGTACCCGTAGATTTGATAGGAGTAAACCTCCTCTCCAGTGGAAGAGGGTTGGAGGGGCTCGTGAGAGGGCACGGGGAAGGGCACCTCAGTTTCTGATGTGGAGCTGCCCGCGGTCGACTCCACAGATGACAAAGCCCCTTTGCCACATGGGGAGACACCGAAGGGGTATCTCGTGCTACCTCGTCCTTCCCGAGACCTAACCTGGGGAGGACGAGGTCTTACTTGGAGGCGGATCTCCAAGCATCTGCGGTCGTCCACAATAATTACGTGTTGTCGTCATAATCACAGTAAAAAAAAAGGTCATGGGAAGTTGATACTATGACCTCCTTATGAGTGCGGAGGTTAAGATAAAAGTCCCCATAGGATCAGAAATTCCAGAATGGGATCATTTACACATAATGGCTCCCAGCCCACCGTTCAGGGGGTGTTGTCCTGGAGCTTAAACCATAAAGGAGGGTGCCGGCGTAGCCCCCTTATAGGTGTATTGGAGGAAGGTGAGCAGAGTTGATAGCCTAACACACCCCATGCATAATACTTGCCTTAACCAGGGGCCTTTCTGCCTTCGAGGAAGGTAGGGACCTCACACCATACACTACCACTCGACTAAGGCTCATAAAAGGACAAAAGTGCACCGGGCAGCCAGAACCCCTGTGGATAGGAAAGCAGGTGCGGAATGGTATAGGAAAGTATGGGATAAAGAGAAGTAGAGAGAGGTGGGTCCACTAACCAGTAGGGTGTGTGATCACTTATTACAATCATACCCTGGTTTAGGTGGTCCCAGGATGGCATGCAGGCTACCAAGGCACCATGGATACTGGACCGAACTCTGTCCATGTGGGAACAGTCCTCCTGGTACAACACTCCTCCTGGTACAAAGTGTGGGTAGAAAAGGTTGAGGGGATAGCAGTAATAATAATAATAAATACAAATAATATTAAATAATAATAACTTATACTACTAATAATAAATAATTATAATACAATAATAATATCCTGTAATAGTAATTCAAATAATTATAATACATAATAATAATTATAACAAATAGTAATAAATAATAATACAAATAAAAAGTATTAAATAATAATAAATAACAATTATAATAATAATAATAATAAAAGGTAAAGTGAAGCTGAGTGTGGGTGAATAAAAAGCACCCCCCAGGCCCCATCAGAGTTCAAACAGGGTGTCCCCTGAAATTCCAATTTCAAATTCCATGATTTTTCCCTGAAATTCTGGTAAAGAATCAAAATATTGTTAAAATTCTAAAAAATAAAAGAAAGCCCACCAGGACCCACCCACCCCATACCGACCTAGTACAGAAGAAATGTCCTAATAATATATAATGATAATAATAATAATTATAATATATAAAAATAATAATAATAAAGAAATAAGAAAACCAAATTCAATTTTTTAGCAATAACAAATTTTATGAAGGTACCAGGTTCATGCTCTGCTTTCTTTATTTTTTTTATATTTAAAAAAAAAATATATACATGAAGTTATACAATATGTAAGTTATATACAGAAGAAAATCCTAATTCACACCAAAATATTTTTTTCCAAGTTAGAATTTGGTCCTCTAGGATTAGAACTTCTCTTTCTTCCTCTATTATTTTCTTTTTTCCTTCAAATTCTCTTATTTCTTCCATTGCTTTTCTTTTATTCACAGCTGCCTTTTTTTTGTTCCATATTTTTTTTCTTTTGTTCCTCGAAGTAATCCTTATATTATCCACAAGCATTACGACAGCTTAATAACAACCGTTTGTCTATTTAAAAAAAAGATGGGTCCCCAATCCATCTCTCTGATTTCATCACAGTTCTTCTTGCAACTAATGACTGATCGTGTAAATTACTGTCCATGCAATATTTATTTATTGGAAATCCTCACTCAACTGAGGCATTGCCCAACTAATGACTGATCATGTAAATTACTGTCCATGCAATATTTATTTATTGGAAATCCTCACTCAACTGAGGCATTGCCCAACTAATGACTGATCATGTAAATTACTGTCCATGCAATATTTATTTATTGGAAATCCTCACTCAACTGAGGCATTGCCCAACTAATGACTGATCATGTAAATTACTGTCCATGCAATATTTATTTATTGGAAATCCTCACTCAACTGAGGCATTGCCCAACTAATGACTGATCATGTAAATTACTGTCCATGCAATATTTATTTATTGGAAATCCTCACTCAACTGAGGCATTGCCCAACTAATGACTGATCATGTAAATTACTGTCCATGCAATATTTATTTATTGGAAATCCTTCCTCAACTGAGGCATTGCCATCAAACATTGTAAGTATCATATTAACAAAATCTTGATAATCATTTGTAATGTTAACCGATTTAAAAATTGTTGAGAAAAATGAATCTAATCGATCTTTTTCAAAGTCATAATTACGACATATTTCTTTAACGGATTCTCAATCAATCTAGAATGATGATTCTTTTATGGAATCTGCTTCTATTCCTGTTAGGCAATTTACTTTAATAAGGTTTTCTAACAATAAATCAAGTCTTTGACAACTTACGTTAGATGACATCATGACCTTTGGAGAAATGGAGCTGAAGCCATTAACTATACTAAACCACAAGGCGGATCGTTCTATTATTATTAAGATGGTATTCTGAAAGAAAATCAAGCAATCTTTTCTGAACAAATTTATTTCTTCATCAGTTGGTCGTCTTGGCAACTTTCCAATAGCCATTTTTGTAGTAAATGACAAATCAATATCGTTGAAATGTAAAAAGATTATCACCTTTGTAAAGATCAGCTTTTAGTAAAGCACTAGAAGAACTACTATTTTCCTCATATATTTTGAGTTTCAGAATTATTTTGCCAATATATTTTAGTAAACAAAAAAGTTCCTCATAAAGGAATGGTGTCAATGGGAAATATTTCTGAAATTTGGTCAAAATTCCTTCAAATTGATTTGCAATAATAGAAAATAAAGCGAGTCTTGCCCCTACCATATTTAAGAGTACCACTTGAAAAAAATACAAAAAGTACCTATTACACACCCTGTTTCAAAAAATTTACAGTAGGTAAGTCAAAATTCCGACTTTTCTAGGTTATCCCTGATCAATTATAAATTCCGACTTTTCCAGGTTGGGGGACACCCTGGTTCAAGTCAACAGATGGTATCGGAGGAGAGTGGTGAGGTTAGGGGGAGTGAAAATCTATGGAAGTTCAAGTTAAACCTAGCCCGAGGCCTCGAAAGAAGGGACCTACCTAATTTCTATACTCAAGGTAGAATCCCTTGCGGGGGGTGGGGTCAGGGGGGGACACGTATTATTTTACCACTTTCGTTACTAATTTTTTTAGTTTATTTGTTGCTTTTCTTTGTTCTTCCTGGGCGGTTGCACAGACTTAGACCCGACTACGGGTGAAAGAGGATGTTGAAACCCTTCAAGTTACGTCACATTTACAGACATGAAACACCGAGGAGGTCGTCGTAAGAGATCGCAAACTTAGCCTACGAAATTTTTTTAACTTCATCAAGAAAACAACAGAACTGAGTCAGGGAACAAACAACTCGTTCAAGGAACAAACAACTCGTCACGATAATAAAGAGAATCGAGTCAACAAACAAACATAACTGATTCAATGAACAAACATAATTCGGTTAAAGAACGAACAACGTAACTCGGTCAAGAGGCAAACAAAACTAAGTCAACGAAGAAACAGAACTGAATCAAGGAACAAACAACTCGTTCAAGGAACAAACAACTCATCACGAGAATAAACAGAGTCGAGTCAACAAACAAACATAACTGATTCAATGAACAAACATAACTCGGTTAAGGAACGAACAACGTAACTCGGTCAAGGAACAAACAATTGGCCTCGAGAAAAAACAGAACTCACTGAATTAACGAACAGAACTCAGTGAATGAACAAACAGAACTTGGCCAAGAAAAATAGAGGACTGGGCCAAGAAATGAACAGAACTCGGTCAAGAAACAAAAATAACTCGGTCAAGGAACAAACAGAACCAAGTTCACGAACATACCCAACTCGCTCAAGGAACAAACAGAACTCGTTATAGGAACAAACAACTCGTCCCGAGAATAAACAGAACCCGAGTCAATGAACAAATAGTACTCGGTCAGCGAACAAACAAAACTGAGTCAACGAACAAACCAAACTCGGTCAAAGAACAAACCGAACTCGGCCAAGAAGCAAATATAATTTGCTAACGAACAAATAGAAGTCAAAGAACAAATATAACTCGTTCAAGGGACAAACAAATTGTCCCGCGAATAAACCTAACTTAGCCACCAATAAAAGAACTAAGTCAACGAACAAACAGACCTTGGTCAACGAACCAACAGAAATCGACTCACAATATAAGCAACCGGGATGGATGGGGGGGGGGGGGCGTGATCAAGGCGCTCTGATCCCACTCCTGCGCATTCAGGTTGGTTTCCGCGCGAGAGCGGACGCAAGAAGAGGGTGTGTTAGGGAACTACCGCCAATCACGGCTCATGTATGCATATCAAGGTATATTCTTTAACCCCCCCATCCCTTTTCCCATACACCTTCGTATACAAACAACACATCACTTCCATCCTCAGAATCTGCCGAAGGGATTTTCGCTCCCTCCCCCCCGCACATGTGTATATGTATGTACTTTGCAATAAGGTGTAAGGCGTTTTGAGAAAGTCTTCGATGATGACTGGGTAACTAAAGCCTCGGGCCACATAAAAGTTCCAAAAACTCGTTGGCTGATGGCAAATGCACAGTTCTCCCTTCTTCCCCTGGGGTCTCGGACTTGCCTGCACGGGCCATTATTAGCTTTATGTTGGTTTCCTTATACGGTGGGAGGACGCCGCCCAGAAAGGTGGTGGAGGGAGATTAATAAATAATAGGTGTAGGGGGTGATAGAATGAAATTTGCTTTGGCACAAACGATAATATAGGCTGTCCATTAAATTTGGGACCTAAAGGAATATTCAATAATTTATAAACATTTAATAATATAGAAGGGAGGGATGTATGGTTTTATGCTACATAAATATGCAAAACTTGGTCGGATGTGAGGTCATGTTGTACCCACTACTGACCCAAGTGACCTATTTGCTTTTATTCACCTCCGAAACCAACAGAGGCATTGACTGCTCAGAGTGCATTTGGATGACATTGAATCTATATTCTTTATTCTGGAGGATAGCAAACGTTGAATGTATACTCTTTGCTCTGAACGATAGCAAGCGTTGAATGTATACACTTTACTCTGGATAACAAACATTGAATGTATACTCTTTAATCTGGAGGATGGCACGCGTTGAATGTATATTCCTAAACGTGGAGAAGTGCAATATTAAATTTTATGCTTTATTAAATTAAATAAACGATATTAATTAAATAAGCGAAATAATATGGGGACATAAGGAATTATTCACTTCAACTAAAATTATTAATGATAATCAGTTCGCTCTTATTGCACTGAATATATTCGCCTCACTTTAAACAGTGTAATAAATGTAATTATATAGGAATATCTACCAATGCTTTCCACCGTTTTAACGTAGTTGTTGTCAATAGCTCCCAAGGAACAGATGACATCTCAGCTCCTTCCTACCACTCGTGGAAGATTAAGTGAAAAAAAACTTTGAACCCATAGCCTGTGATGTAGGTCCCCGGCAATGTTACCCTAATGAAGTGGAGCCTCACTCACCGTATCCTAGCCCCATAGAACTCTACTCCCCTCCCCATTACTGAGTGTCACTCGTAGTCGTCTAAGCTACGTGGATGATCTGTATTTGCCTCTTGAGTCTGCTTTGGGGGCCTGTAGAATACATAATCAGTTCCAAGCTCCTCCCTGTGGCATATAAGACCTCAAATCTCGTATGACCCTCCTACTTATCATACCTGTCCTTGCCACTGACTCTATCCTAGCCCCGTAGAACTCTACCACCCCCATTTACTGATTGTCCTGGCACGCGTTTATGCTACGTGGATGATCTGTATTTGCCTCTTGAGTCTGGAGTGACGGTAATGGGTGAGACTGCCGTGGACCCATCCTACAGGCAGGTTAATTCGCACCATTGTGTGAATCGAAGGGGTAAGGAATGTAGGGGCTATGTGATTTGGGGGAAAGGGGAAAGGGAGTTAATTCCTCTAAGCGAGGGAGAGTGCAGATGTTCCTTTGTGTGAGAGAAACAAAAGGGAATGAAGAGCTTGTAATGGATTAAGTGAATGAACTGCGATCAGGGTTGTAGAAATAAAAATGGCGTGGCAGGGCTTTTGAGTGAGGAGTAACATGATGCACTGGTTGGGTATTAAGTGACAACTATAGCTTTTGGTACACCCTTAGAATGAGTGGTAGGGTTTTGTGCTGAAAGAAACTTAGGTGGATCAAACACATCATTTTAGCACAAGAGTGTGCTTCGGCAGGATGTATTAGATGTAAAAGCTGTAATATTTATGAGTGTGGGACAATCTGATCCCATGATTGTGCTTGTGTAAGTTTAGGTGGTGTGGTACGGATGAGGGGACGTGAATGTGATAAGGATGGAAGAATCAAAAGTGAAAGGCTATTGAAGCATAAAGGATGGAATATGTGAGAATGCATATGAGTAGAGGAGGGGGAAATAAAGGGGAGGATAGAGCCTATGTCGAGCAAATTTGAAGGCATAGGTAGTGCAAGGGTTGTGTGTGAGTGTATCAGAACTGTAACGAAGCCCAATGACGATGTGAAGCGTATAGTGAAAAGCAAAAAGGAGGCGTAGATGCAAATAGTGCAGATGAGAATGACAGGGTGATGCGTTTGAAAGCCTTGGAGATGAAAAGGAAGGTGAAACAAGCGATTAAACAGAGTAGGAACGCAACAAATGAAGCGTCTGGGCACCGGGTGAAAGAGGATCTGGATGGGAACAGGAAACTATTCTGGGAGGAAGTGAGAAGGGCGATAAAGGAGGAGGAGGAGAGTTGCGTGATCATCAAGGAAAAATATTGTGGGTATAGAAAATAATACATATAGAAATATAAATGGGTATGGAAAAGTTTTGCATGCAAGAAGTTAGTGTTGTGAGAGGTCTGAAAAACGGAAATATAGCTGAAGTAGCGGGTATAGTCGTTGAGATGCTAAACAGTTGCGCTAATTGTATGAGTATGGTGGCTGTGATGTAAAGCATTTGAAAGAAGAGTGTCTGAAAATTGGAAAATGTAGTGGTAGTGCCATTGGTTTGTTTTGTATTTTAATTTTAAGAGCCCATCTGGCGACCGCCTACTAAGGCAAAGATTGCCATACTCGCACTACAGCCTAATACTAGGCTAGATTAATAAACAAGTAAATAACAAGTAAAAAAGAACAGGAACAAAGGCTAGGGCACAAGCAAAAAGGCAACAAGAAGGAAGCGCGCACCAGCGTCTGAGGTATGCCCGCTTCCCCCCGGCGCAGGAACATGAAGCTACAAACAACAACAACAGTCAAATAAAGGGGGGGGGGGTTAAAAGTCATAGTGTCAGCAAGTCTGTGTGCACGAACCGATCTCGAGAACAAGTGACAAGCGGTAGCGACTCCCCACGTCCCGGTACCAGGACAGGTAACGTGCGCGAACATCACTCAGAATAGGATATTCAACAAGAATGTGCCGAACAGTCTGGGGGACAACGCAGCCGTCACAATAAAGTTCCAGCGAACACTCCATAAAATGGTGGTGTATCAAATTCAGATACGACAGAAAGAAACATGAAGCAGTCGAGGAATTAGGGGGTGTGGGTTCATGGGAACAGTCGCGGTGGAATGGCACGCAACTTTAAGTTCCCCTCGACCGTCTCTCGTCTTATTTGCCAAGTAGACTGGACTGCGGCCCGTACTCCTGCCAGGTAATCGGGGTGAGGCAGAGCGAAACGCTGGTCTGGTCGCGTAGTCCTCGTGGACTCTTTGGCGCCCTCATCGGTGCGTTCATTCCCTAGAATTCCCACATGTCCAGGCACCCAGCAAAAGATAATCTCGACATCCGCCAGGCTTGCCAAAACCGTGGAGTCACGGATATTGAGAACTAGGGGATGCGGCGATTCCAATGTCTTGTGACCACTCAGGATGCGTTGTGAGTCGCTATAAATCACAATCCGGTCTCCAGCCCGGGCACGTCGCGTAATCTCCCGTACCGAACGGTGCATTGCAACCAGCTCGGCCGTGAAGTCAAACGCAGCGCCTGGCAGAGCCCCGCTGACTTCAAACAGAGGAAATAAGGCGTGGAAATCGACACCCTCCCGGGACTTGGAGCCATCCGTATACACTGGCATGGTTCCAGCGTGACACATAGTGTGCTCCAAAGAGGCCAAACGGAATACTCCTGGCGCTGTAGAAGCTTTGGGAGCAGAGACGTGGAGACAAATAATAAAATGTGTCACCCTCCAGGGTAGCGTTCTGGGCAGAACCAGGGGAACCACCGGCCCAAGAACTATACCGAAGTCTCAAAGGAGTTTCCTAGCCCTAAACTTTGGGCTTAGGGTACTAAACCCAAAGGTTTTAGGGTATTACTGCCGTCTCTCGGCGGCATAGGCACCGTCGAGATCAGCTGGGTATGCAGTGAGAGCTGGTGGCGACTGAAGGAGGCGCCGAGCTCGCGCGTACAGGCGAATAATGCACTGTGCACAGCGCAGAGCGAGTGGCATCTCCCCCAAATCGACAAGTAGACTCTCAATAGAGGAAGTGCGGAAGGCACCGGTCACCAAGCGAAGGTCGGTGTGGTGGATCGAGTCCACTTTCCGCAATACACGCTCGGCTGCGGATGCAAAAAAACCCGCATCAGTAGTCGAACTTCGAACGACCAAATTATCGATATAAATGTCAGACAGTAGCCTTATCAGCACTCTAGGAGCTAAACGTCACGGAACGAATAATATCCATGGCGCGGGTACAAAAGACCCTAAGGCTGCGATTATGAGCCTCCCAGGTGAGGCGTCGATCAAATACAAGCCCAAGGAAACGGTGCGAGTCGAACACTTCCAAGCAAACCCCATTTATAAACAAGCCCGAGTCAGGGTGGAGCCATAGATGACGGGAGAAGTGCTCTGCCTTACTTTTGGCCAAGGAAACCCGAAGCCTGGGCGATAGACTCGGTTCAATGACTGTTAAGAGTCGACACTCCAGCGTTGGCATCTGTGTCGCGCTAAAAGAGATCGAAAAGTCGTCCACGTAGAGCGTAGCGAGAACATCTTCCGGCAGCACCGAGGTGATGCCGTTGATGCTCAGGGCAATGAGTGTGACACTAAGGACACTTCCCTGCGGCACACCCTCTTCCTGCTCCATTGGGCAGGAGAGGGCTCCCCCCACCCGTACGCGGAATCGACGATCTCGCAAAAATTCAGATATAAAGACTGGGAGGCGTCCCCTCGCCCCCATCGTGTGGAGACTTTCCAGGAAACCGTATCGCCATGCGGTATCATAGTCTTTCTCTAGATCGAAAAACACCGTGCTTCCTGCGAAGGAAGGTATTGTCATTGTATAAGGGTAAAGGCGAAGGTGAAATGCAAGAACTACCTATGTTTATTGAGTGTTGTAGGTAAAGTTTCCGGGAAAAGTTCAACAACGGTAGTATGGAGTAGATAATGTGGTGTGGATTAAGTATGTGCGATGAAACAAGGGATAATAGATGTAAAGTGTACCGTGGGTTAATGGATTTCCTAAAAGTTTTTGATGGTGTATAAAGAGAAGCATTATGGTAGGTACTAAGGAAGGGTGGAGTAAGTGGTGAACTATTGAATGCTGAGAAGAGTATATATGTTGAATGGCGTGGGTTAAGGTAAAAGATAGCCGGAGTGAGTGGTTTCATATGTCAGGGGTGACAAAACAAGTGTGTGAGATGTTTACATATAGGAAAGAATGAAATGGGTGTGAGAATGACAAGGAATGGATTCGGTTTTTTAGTATATGATGATGACCTGGTGCTTTGTATGTGTTAGAAGAAGGATCTAAAAGTGAATGTATGCAGAGTGTAGTGGTATTTGGGGGAGAAACTCGGGTAGGGTGTGATATCCTAGTCCGTCCATGGTGGCACCCTTGAATAAGTGCGAAGTTTTGAAGATCGAGGATGAGGTGTAAGTGATGGTGGTACAAATGAATCAGATTGGCAACCATAAGGTTTTAAATGATAGGAAAGTCTCTGGGTCGACTAGTCTTAGTGAATGGTAGTGGTTTTAGTGTAGAACATGCCAGGAAGACTGCATGAGAGTATGCTTGAACCAACTTTAGTGCAGAAGTGAAACTTTGGTATGGAAGGAAACATCTCGTGTGAGAGCAGTGTAAATGAGAGAGATGCTCGGTGTGAGAAAGAGGAGGAGGGGGGGGGGTTAGTTTATGGTGTAAAGTTGTGAGTGTTTTGAGGTGATATGGGCATGTACGAAGAATGGGAGATTGACTTGTGAAGAGAGTATATGAGTGGGTCATGCAGTAAGAAGGGTTGGAAGGGCGTGGTTGTGCGAGTGTTTGAGAGAGAAGGAACTGACCGAAGAGGAGGATAGTGGGTGTGCATGGAGGATTGTAAGGGGCCTTCTGCTCAGGGCTGAACCCTACCCAGACATGCTAGAGGACATAGCGCCCCATCGGACACATAGGGGTGGGGGTCTTTGAAGCCCGCAAGCCATACTTTATGGGCAATTAGTTGGTCTTCGCTTAAAGCGGGTGAGGCAGCCCACCGGAGCTGCCACTTGCGGGAAGTGGGGGCAGGAGGGTGAACAACTGTGGGGTGTGGCACAGAGGGAGTGCCGTTCCTAGAGGTTTCCGTTGTAACGGGGGCATTAATCCCCCCCTCTAGTGCCAATTAGCACGGGGTCCGGATTCCTTCCTGGAACCAGGTTACCAAATAAGTTTTAATAAAACTTGCAAACATTTTTTTTTTAAAGTAGTAAATTTGGTTAAGAAGTACCACAATACGATCAACTGAATGGTAGTAGTAGTGGTGTGGTGGTTTACCTACCTACCTTTATCCAGGCAGATCCCTGACTGGATAATGAAATAGACATAAAGGTCAGTATGACAATCGCTGGTGAGCCCGAGGGTACCAGGGCCTGCCCTCTTTGGGGAGAGGTGCCAGGAAGTGTGTTGACACCAAACAGCCTACGAGCAGGAACCTTCGTCGCGCCGGGGCAGAGGGACCTGTTTCCAGTCAAGAGCTATGTGGATATTGATACCCATCGGTAAGATTTCTTGAAACAGAGCGTGTGCGCGAAGACGGGAGAGGAAGAAAGTGTTGCATTCGGTTGTATGTGGGTGAGAAGTGTAAGTTCTACCCACCCTAGTACAGGGGTGGATACAGCGAGCCTACCACTTAATTGGTAGCCAGATCTCTATGTGTGCTGACGTTTGTGTCCACTCATGCCGGGATCGAACCCAGTACCAAGGCCGTATCCACTTGGATAGCGAGAGCTCTCCAACCTAATGGTATAAAATAAGAGTAAAAAGTAGCGAACATATCATAAGAAGTAGTGAAGCTCCTCTTGATCTAGCACATTTCGCTACTTGTAGCCCAATCTGGCAACTCTGCCTGGAACGATTCGTGTAGCGACAGCGTGAATTGCGAGACTAAGGGTTGCCAATTAGAGAGACATAAGAGGAGGTTTTACCACTAAATGCCACTGGGGCAAGTCTAGATGGAACTTTACGAGTCAATAAACCCATTTTATCCAAAGGACGATGTCAAATATTTACAACACCCAACTATTTACACAATATATAGACCATAGAGTCTATGTCAATGTGCTATGTAATATTTACAAATCACAATATGCCCAGACTATGTAGACCAAACAGTCCATGTCAAATAATTCCCAAACTATCCATACGAGGGGGAGTCAAAAAGTTCTCAGATAAATGGCATAAAATTTTTATTTGTAATAATACTGTAATCATTTTTCTACATAAGCTCCATTAACATCTATACACTTTCTTAATCTATGAATCCAACGGTAAAGACCATCTTTGTAGAATTCACGGGGTTGTCTCTGGCACCAAGTAATGACCTGCTTTTTTGCTTCATCTAATGATTGAAACCGGGTTCCTTTTAGGTGTCCCTTTAAATTTGGAAACAGAAAAAAGTCAGAGGGTGCTAAATCAGGGCTATAAGGGGGATGAGCAAGAGTTTCCCATCGAAATTCCCGTAGCTGAGATCTCACAGCTTTGGACGAATGTGCAGGGGCATTGTCATGGTGGAACAAGATTTGCTTGTGGAGCTTTCCTCGTCGTTTTTTGGCTATTGAAGTTTTCAGCTTCCTTAAAACTCCTTCGTAATAGCTGGATGTAACAGTTTTTTGTCCTTCTAAGAAGTCTATTAAAATAATTCCCTCCGAATCCCAAAAAACTGTAGCCATTATCTTCTTAACGGACCTCTCTGTCTTGAACTTGATAGGCCCTGCTGCCCCCCTTGGGTGCCACTCTTTTGATTGATTTTTACTTTCAGGATCAAACTGATACACCCAAGTTTCATCTCCCGTTACGAGGCGCTCAAAAAAACTATCCTCGTTTGCTTCAATCTTGGTCAAAATAGCCAAAGAAAGGTTGGCCCTATGATTCAGCTGGTCTTCTCGCAACGCTTTTGGGACCCAACGTGCTGAAAGCTTGCTCAGGCCAAGATTTTCAGTTAGAATTCCAAATGCTGAGCCATGAGAGATTTCACATGCATTGGCAACTTCATCAATAGTAATACGGCGATCTTTATCCACTAGATTCCTCACAAGCTCGACATTTTCTGGGTTAATGGAGGTGGAGGGTCTCCCTTCACGTGGATCATCTTCAACTTCTTCTCTGCCCCCCTTGAAGCGCTTAATCCAGTCGTAAACTACCGCTCTACATGGCGAAGAGTCACCATAAACCTGTTGTAGAGCGTCAATAATCTTAACAGGCTTCCAATCAAGTTTAGTCAGGAATTTAATGTTCGCTCTTATCTCAAAATTTGCCATTTTATGGGTTCAAAAAAGTAACCTTTTTGAAGCACATCTAATACAAAGAGTCTCGACAAATTGAATGACGAATTTTGTAGGAATTGTTCAGAAAACATGAAAGTCGTGTTTGACCCTGTATTTACTTGTACAAAATCGAACATTTCAATAATCTGGCATTTGTCTGAGAACTTTTTGACTCACCTACGTATATCTGTCTAACCTATTTTTTAAAATCCCAAGTGAATCACTATTAACCACCTCCCCAGGCAAATCATTCCATAAATCTACCACTCTCTGGTTGAGAAAGGTTTTACGAATATTTAGCCCAGACCTCTTCTTTGGTAATTTCCTGTTATGAGCCCTTGTTACCCTTACACCTGACAATTCGACAAACTCCCAAAGAGTATCCTGCTCACACTCTGTAAACATCCTATAGGTATGAATCATATCACCCCTAAGAAACCTACGCCTAACAGAAAACGTGCAACTCCTTCAATATTTCCTCATACCTCATCCTGATGAGCCCTGGAATAAACTTAGTAGCTTTCCTTTGAATACCCTCAAGCATATCCAAATCCTGCACCTGATAAGGGGCCCAGGGCTGAGCGGAATATTCCATGTGTGGTCTAACATATGAATTATACACCTTACAGATTACTTCCCTACTTTTATAGCTCACATTCCTCCTGATTATTCCTAACATTTTATTACCCTTGTTCCTTGCCTCAATACATCGTTTGTGAACCTTAGCATCACTAGAGATAATTACTCACAAGTCTTTTTCTTCGGAAACTTCTTTTAGCCAGGTACAACTAAGATCATAACAAAATGTCTTATCCTTTGCACCCATGCGCAACTTTGCATTTATTTAAATTAAGCTTCATCTGTTTGTTATCCGACCAACCTAGGATTTTTCCAGATCCTTTTGAAGATGGGTTGTTACTTTGGCCGCTGCTATTTTGGTATCATCAGCAAACTTCCAACTTTGCTTTGAAAACCCTTCTCCAAATCATTTATATAAAATATAAACAACAGCGGGCCTAAAACAGAACCTTGAGGTACTCCACTAAGCACAGGGATCCACTCTGATTTAGTACCATTTAAAATTACTCTCTGCCTCCTGTTCCTGAGCCATTCACCAATTCATTTGCATAAAATAAAAGAGAATCCGCTTCCTCTAAGCTTAGTAGACAACTGTCTATGAGGCACTGTATCAAAAGCCTTGCTAAGATCCAAATAAACAACATCCATCCCTCACCCTTGTCCAAATTATCCGTTATGTATTCCAGGAAAGACAGCAAATTAGTCAAACACGATTTACCTGACCTAAAGCCATGTTGAGATTTTTCTAGTAAATTTCTATCCTTCAGAAACCCAAATAACCTAGATTTGATCAACTTTTCTAATGCCTTACAAACAATTAAAATAAGGCTGACAGCCAATAATTATTCACAACTCTTCGCAACCTTTCTTGTAAATTGGAACAATATTTGCCAACTTCCAATTAATTCGCACCTCACAATATCCAACTGATCTGTTAAATATCAATCTCAACGGCCAGGCTAAATAATTTGATCCTTTCTGAAGCAGTCTTGATAAAAATTTCATCTGGCCCTGCTTTCTTATTTGGATTCATGAAAGCTATAACACGTTTTATTTCCTCCAAGTCAAAACAAATATCCTCGCTTCTCGAGTCTGTCCTACTATCAAAGTCATTGCCACCCAATCTTGAGTCATCTTTGACAAATACTGAGTTGAAGTGATTACTTACAACTTCAACTATATCCTCATCCTTGACAATTGTCCTCCGCTCAGACACTAATGGACCTATGCCATCTTTCTTGTGATATTGATAGAAGGCAGAAAAACTTCTTTAAATCTCCGTTACAATTCTGGGCTAGATCAATTTCTACTCTCCTCTTACTACCCTTAATTAATTTATTCAACTCATCTATAATATTTCTATATCTTTCGACGTTAATTAAATACTCTCCTTTTTTTCTCTGATTTTCTGGCTAATTTCCTTATTCTACCACTGCGAACGCATATGTCCAGAGTTCTTGGAATTCTGTCCAGTACATCTTTAAACTTTCCCACATTTCAAGGGCGGTCATATTAAAAAACATATCACCCCACTGAATTTTTTGTAACTCTTCCCTCAGCTTGGTAAAGTTCCCTTCCTTGTAATTAAATATTTTAACCTTATTATCTGGGATTAGTACTGCCAAGCTTAACTCAGACCTTAAAATATTATGATCGTTTTTACTGTTTCGCCAACATCCACCCTGATCAGATCACGACACAAAACCACATCTAATAATGAAGCGTTTCGGGTGGGTTCCCTAACGCACTGCATGAGAAAATTATCTAGAAAGCAGTTTATAAATTGACTCAATCTGGCCATGATTTTCAAAATTAACCACTTGACAATTATGACGTCTGTTAGCATAGATCAATATTCCACCCCCAGGCCTATTAATTCTGGTAAACATGTAGACGAGCGGCCCGGCCGGAAAAAATTATTTTGTGTAAATATTATCGTTCACCCGAATCAATCATTTCATGACGTCATACCCCACCCCCAATTATAATTCGCAAAACGATTAAAGGCGCTGACATGATGTAGTTAAAGCATTCACCTCTGTAAACGTCAGAACATTATAAAAATTAGGATTATATACTGGGGGGCTGTGCCCCCCAGACCCCCCAAATTTTTTTTAATGAAACTCAGGATCATCGTAGTGCGGTCTACGCATCGTGTTTACCCCCCCCCCCCCACACGAGCCGTCCCCTATAAATGTACTCCAAAAACGTGAAAACATTTTGGAACACGGACGAAATAGTACATCTTATCGGCCGGGCCGCTCGTCTACATATTTACCTTAATTCTTTCGTGCAGAAATATCTCATATTGATCTATATTGTCATTAAAAATCTGTTGACTTATCCAGGACTCAGTAATACAAACTAGATCTAAACTCTCTCCCCTTATGTAACACATCAACTCATGTCTTTTATTTCTTATACTCTAAGCATTTGTATAAAAACACTTGAAACCATTTCTGGTGTTTTTATATCCTTGCCTGCTCCCAGAATGCTTTTAATTATTTGAATTTAGCTCATATCTAAATCATTCATGACTAAAATTTTGTAATCAATTATCGCTATTCATGTTTGAAGGGAAAAACGGCCATTATGAGTAGAGTTACAGCTAGAGACGCACAAGCATGTTAGTAAAGAGGGACAACCAAAGCGAAAGCCTACTACACTAAGTTAAAAACAGGTTATTTATAAGCACTTGATAGGTTTGCAGTTTTAATATGAATACAGAGCCTATTAATGAGGATTTAATTATATGGAGAACTGAAAGTATTAGGCCTACCCACTGATAGCATCAAGTCGATGCAAGCTCAACAGTTGATGATACAAAAGCCTACTATAGTAAATGGATTCTTAATGTTTACAGGAAATCAAACATAGGGCCTACTAAAATAAACTAACAGGCTTTAACAGGGAACAAACTCCATCGCCTGAATGCTGTCACAGCGAATTTGCTCAAATAAGCCTACCGCGGAAGCCGTACCAAGACAGCGAAATTGTAACGCATAAATGAATATACAATATGCGAGATAACGCAGACTTGTGATAGATCTGCACTGAAGGAAACGCATGCGCATAAATGGTGAAAAATATTGGCTTGCCCCCCCCCCCCACAAGGTTCCCTACTTTCTAATCCAGAATAATTCTACAGATTAACAAACCCTATTTTTTTAGAAAATTTACTTTTAATCTATTCCACACGCCTATATTAATTTTGTGATATTTATTGGGCGTGGAAAGCATTATTTTCCGTTATTAGCCACTGCTACCCCTGTCGGTATGACGTCATAACTGAGACTCATTGCAACTATATAAGAAATACACATTCCCCACGATAATGCTAATTTGTCCACGATAATGCTAATTTGTAGAATAACAAAAACTGGGAAAGATATTGTACCCCATTAGAATTATGCACGAAAATGATTAACATCTAGTTAAATCTAATTCAGCTTTAATACAGCACCGTACACAAATGTTATTTTCTGAAAAGCTGTTATTTACTAAAAATTAAAGTTAAATTTCGCTGGTTTCAGCCTCATATCAAGCTGCTGTTGTGTTGCTGCTTACCAGGCGGACGGAGATTCTAACTGACGACCCAGCGAAAATTAATTAAAATTTCGAAGCAACCATAATATTCAAGTGTGACGTAAGCACCGTTTTTTAGCAACAGACAAAGATGGCTTTGTGGAAGAATTCTTGCGTTGCAGAATTGGATTGAAATATTGACTTATAAGGGGTGATAGACCCTCACCGCCATCGTAATATTACTTTTAAGGTACAACGATACGAAGAAGTATTACAGGATTTAGTAGACTTAAAACGCGTGCGCCATCTTATTCAAAATTACCTAATATAGTTACCCATTTGTTATAAATTTTCCCAGTATATCGGTTTGAAAAAAAACGAACCAAAATTCTTTGAACAATTACAAAGAATTTTTAACTCACGAGGCACCGGTCCCTAAGGCGACAGGACTCAAGTTCAAAACTTTCCGTTCCTGTCAATATTATCGTATTTATTTCTAGTAATAGGCTAGCCAATTTCTAGTTAATTGCTTAAATAGGCCTAGCCTTGTCACTACTTTTGTCGTAAAACAAAAAAATGGTAAATATAAAATTAAATTTACTTCAAAATATTTATTTTTTTCCAAAGCGGCCACGAACTTTCTGAATGACATAAATGCATCATTCAAACAGACGGAAATGGCTACGCTTCGTGAAATCAGAAAAAAATTAGTCATGGAAGGGCTGAACTGGACAGAGGTGTAATAAGTGAAACCATAGAAGCGAATCATTCTTATCTATTGCCATCTAAAAAAAGACAACTGAGTACACATCCTTTGAGTGGAAGCCACCAAACGTCCATGGTTGGTTGTGGGACGTTTTCACCACTTTCTATAAAGGGCTCTCTTTACAAACACTGCTAGATGTAGTTTTTAATTCCCTACACGTAGGGGAGAGGTTACAGTCGCAACAACTCGTCGTTACTTCACTTTAATTGTATGATTATACACAAGGTTTGGTCAGATAAATGACATTAAAAAGTATACAAAAAAAAATCTTCGCTGAGTCACCGAAATAAAGTTTGTAGTCCTGTTCCTCCTGTATTATTAGACGCCCATATATTTTCCATCGAAAAAAGAAACGAGCCCATTTACACCTATCATCAAAATACCCCATTAATATGCGTATTGCTTGCGTTTGAAAATGGTGAGATAGGTTGCGCGCGCGCGTGTGTATGTATGGAAGAGAGCGATCGTGAATGATACGATCGGCGCTCTACAATTCCTCACCAAGGGCAAAAAGAAGCCCGATGCTGCATTTCTAGAGGAGGGGGGAGGCTATGAACCAGTCTGGATCACGTCAGTAACCCCCACCCCCACCCTCGCTCATCATCGGAAGTATTTAAAATATTTGTATCCATTGTAGATTGTTTTAAGGGATAAAGCCTTTGATCTTGTGTTGTAGGCCCCTGTCAAGGTTACCACAATTAACTGGGGCCGCGCGTTCAGTGAGACTATCCCGTGGGATCAGACGTGGAAGTAGGGTGTTGCGTGCTATGGGAATTTGATAGTGTCTTCCAGTGCCAGCGATCCATTGCCTCACATGGGTTACATCCAAGTGTACGGTTCCACTCCAGGATTGCATTTAGGTGTGTGGGGGGGGGGGATATCCACTTGAAAATGACGCTCTACATTTTTTTTTTTACTCTTGCTCCACAGTGGGTAGAATTGAAAAAAAAAGGGGCACATCCAATGTACAGAAACATTCAAATGCTTCTAGAGCATACGCAGGAATTGATGAGAAATGACCCATTAATTCCAAATCTAAGGCCGGGGAATAAATTCGCGCAAGTCGAAAACAGGGGATCACACGCGTTACCACACGAGACCAATATGGGAAGTTGGAATAAAAATTTCCGACTGAGATGTAAGATTTTCCGAAGAAATTTCAAGGTTTGACAATTTAGTAGATTTTTCTCGTCAACGAACTTGTTTTTTTTGGGGGGGGGGAGGTGACACCATCATTTGTTACATATTTTATCCACGTAACACATTCACGCAACATTAATTTAGTGCAGTAGCCGAGAGAAGCTCACCTTCAATTCACTTATCACAAAGAGCTCAGAGCATTTATGCGGCGTAGTCGTAACGCTGGACAGTGGAATGACAGCAAAATAGCGGTTGAGGTCTCTCCTGAAAAGCGCAGGTGCCACATTTACGACGCAAACAAATTCGAGAGCACTAAGCGTTGCATGAGAAATAAAATAATAATACTATTGATTTTTTCAGTTTGCACTTTAGATGAATTGATATTTTTTTTAATTAAAGAACAACTATAATAAAGGTTTTTACGGGGTGTAAAAGAAAGGTTGAGTGATCTTCACCGCAGCATCGCTGTCCTGGTGGGTGGTCGAACATGATGTACAATCTTACTCATACTTTTACGCATATACGCTATCATCCTGCTCTCTCCCATCATCCAAACTTATATTACACTTATAATACACACACAAGTGGAAACTTTGACGTTCCTAAAAATATTCTACCTTAGCTCCGGATGCACCTCAAAAGCTTAATGTAAACAAACAAAAAAGTGATACAAGGTGGATCGAGTACGAATCATTTATATTTATTTCAACAACCGTACTACGTATGTTAAAATGTGTGTAAGCCGCATGGTGCCCGTTATATATAGAGTACAAAGAAGTATTTTTTTAAATTAATTTAGTGATTTAATCGTAGAAAAGTATATACAAGGAGGTGAAATAGATATAATTTATGTTTAAACACGACTATACTAAGCTAACCGCAACCGGCTGCCTCGTGTAATCTCTTACACCGGTAGGAGCGGCGCTTCCTTCCGGCTCCAGTGCCTCCCGCATTCTCAAACTAGATTGAAATTACCTGGTTTTAATGCATCCTAGGCATTGCCAGTTTCTCTCCACCCTCTTTACAAGCGTCATCCCTTGCCGACACGGGGGGCGGGGGTCGCCCTCTCTTCCTTGGCCCCTAAAGGACCGGGGTATTTAATAGTCTGCTTTATTTTCCCCTGTCATTGACCTCATATTTTTCTTTTAATATCTCTCGCACGGAGGAGTCAGTTAGAACTGCAGCTGACATCTGTAAAATTGCGTGACGACTGCGTTGTCCCCAAGACTGTTCGCCACATTCTTGTTGAATGTCCCAGTCTGGGTGATCTTCGTGCACGCTACCTGTCCCGCTATCGGGACGAGCGGCGTCGCTACCGCTTTCTCCTTTTACTCGGGATTGGTTCGTGTACACAGACTTGATGACTATGACTTTTTGGAGGAGGTTGGCCTCCTCCATTTAATTTGACTCTCTTTGTTGCAGGTCGCATGCTCTAGGCGTAACGAGAGATCTATTTGAGTTCTTGAAAGAAATGTCCAAGTTTCATGTCAGCGCCGGCCGTCGCCCTTCGACCATTGATTGGGTCTAGACAGCAAACGCGGGTCGACTCCGATCAAAATGAGCACACGGGAACGGGACCGCAATACTTATTGCGGGAATACCGCATTATTGATGTGGAGAATACCGCAATATTTTTGCGGGAATACCGCAACAAATCCGAAATATTTTCAGGAATACCGATCTGTAATATTTTGGGGAATACCGCAACAAATTCGCGATATTTTGGGAAACACCGCAAAAAAATCGCAATATTTGCGGGGAAGCCGCAACAAATCCGCAATATTTGCGGGAAAGCCGCAACAAATCCGCATTTTTTTGTGAGAATATCGAAATAAGTCCGCCAGAGAACTATGGCAACTTTTTGAAGTCAGGAAATCAACCGTCGATGAAATGTTTATTCGCGAATTTATCTCCATTGATGTGACATCGTCCGGATAAGTCGAGGGTGGCTAGGGTTTCGCCGAGAAGTCGAACCCCTCTTCCGATTGCAAGGATGAGTTCTCGAGAGTTAGCGTGGTCGATAAAGGTGTTGGACTTTTAATGTCGAGAGACGGGCTCGATCCCCGCGAGTGCCGACACAAAACTTTCAGCGGCGTCTTGAGTTACCTGCCTAAATACGCTGAAATTCCCCCCCATCCCCCGAGGGGGTAAGAGCTCAATGCGCATTATCACGTTCATAGTCAATTACGACACCGCTACCATTTCCCTTCCCGCCTTCACAACATACTTTCTCCCTTCTTTTCTGGAGTTCTGTCGATGGACTGTTTGTATCTCCTATGGTGTCAGGGTGGGGGCGGTGTCATGGTGTCATGGTGAGGAGGGAGAATACCGACCGAATGCTCTGGTACGATAACTATTTCAAATTGCCCGCCGCCACTCACCACCAACACAGCACCCATCCTCAGTGAACAACACGCGAGCAACAGGTTTCCGCCATCACGACGTTTGTGTTTACCAGGTAAGAAAATTGATTTTTCGGTTGTCTGATGTTATTTTTCACGGTTCTAATATTGTGTCTCACGTCGGCGAATATGGTGTGATTGTTCTGAGTTAAATTTCATTAAGATATTTAGCCATATTGACATGTTATCGAGTGAAATGAAGTGCGTCCTTTCGAAGTAACCACCATGGCATTGTTGTGAAAAAAATAGTGGTGCGGGAGAACATCGACTGCCAGCATGTGCGGGAACACTGATGCGTGAAATTTTGAAAATTCGATATACTTTGAAATACTTGGAAAAACCTAACAAAACGTGACTGATTATGTATATTAGCATGAAAATAAATGGTGGTGGTGAACTAGTGCATTTAAAGGAAGTGGAACAGTTGGTTTGGGGGGTGTAAAGTTGAAGGTGATTTTTAATGAATTATGATGCGCTATCAGTGTCATTATGCTATAAGAACATGAAATTACTATTATATAAGTGATTTAGGTTATTAAAATGACTCTAGGATTAATATCAAATTTGCAAAAAGAGATTTTTACCACCGGATGTATTCGAGGCATGGTGGTCGGTGTACCCCCACATCACTACGATTTTTGAAAAAAATATTTAAAATACTAATAAGGGTTTAAATACTGTAAAATATACTGGAATATATAGCTAATTGCTAATATGAAATACACAAGACTAATAATTCTTAAACTAAAAACAGGAAATTTGTTTGGGGGGGGGGGGTTCAACTTTACCTATTCATATGTCTAATGTCATTAACTCTTTCAGATCTAGCTTACTGAATTATTGGAAACCTGATCATCATGCCTCGCAAGTATGTCAGGAAAAGTGACAAGCAGCTCGACCGCACCAACCTGGAGGCTGCATTCAAGCACCGGGTTGCAACCAATTGCAGCATCAAAGCGGCCACTGAGAAATTTGGGATCAAGAAAACAACTCTTGAGGTAAGTTTAAAAATTCATTCATCCCATTTAGGCTACATTAAAAGTCTTGAATTCACTTCCTCAGCCTGTGTTTCCAGACACGTTTAACATTTCCTCTTTTAAGAGGCGAGTCTGCCAGCATTTTCGGAACCATATTTAATTTTTTTACGTTATTTTGTAGCCTAGATTTATATATTTTATTTTTTTTATTTTTTTAGCAAGGGCCTTCTAAGTCCTAATTCATTTTTTTTTTGTTCTAGGATGCCTTCAATCGGTCCAAGAAGTTGTCTGATGGGGTCACTTATTTGCCTGTGAGCCCTCATACTAATAGGGTTTTCACCCCACAACAGGAGCTGCACATAGTGGAATATATCATCCAAGCTGCCAAGATGTTCTATGGCCTGCCGATGAACGAGGTGCGAAGGGTGGTATACTAGTATGCCAAAGCTTGTGGGAGCCAGACCATCCCTGATGCCTGGGAGAAGAACAGAATGGCAACGCGAGACTGGTACTACTCGTTCATGGACCATCATCCAAACCTTGTGTTAAGGCTCCGGAAGGCATGGCAATTGCCAGGATTGTGGCTTTCAACAAAGTTAATGTGGAAACCTTCTTTACGGCTTACACATTACCTATGGAGAAGTACGAATTTACTCCGGACCGGATATACAATTTGGATGAGAGTTCTTTGTCCACAGGTATAAAGCCTGTTAAGGCTTTGTGTGCGAGGGGTCAACCAGTAGCCACGCAGGTAAGCCGGGAAAGAGGGGACACCATGGCGTTTGTGGGTATTATAAATGCTGTGGAGCAGTCCATCCCTCCAGTGTTTATAATTTCCAGATGCGGATGGAGCCCAGCTTTCATAAGGAACACGATCTTCAGTTCCAAAGGCAGATTGCATCCTAATGGCTGGATGAACGGTGAATGTTTCTTTCAGACACTTCACCATCTTCATGAGAAGTCTGGTTCTTCTGTAGAGAACAAGATTCTTCTTATCATGGACAATGCTGATTGTCACATGAACATTCATGTTGTGGAGTTTGCGATCAAGCATGGTATCGTGATTGGTACATTTCCTCCGCATACGACAGACAAACTCCAGCCATTGGATGTGAGTGCGTTCGGTCCCTTCAAGACGTTTCTGCGTGGCCTACAGAACGACCACACACTCGTGCACCCTAACGAGCACATAACAGTGCACCAGTTGCAAGAGTTTGCCTCTGAGGCTTGGACTAAAGCCAGTACCCCCTCCAACATTCTCGGTAGTTTCAGGTCGAATAGTATCTGGCCTATCAATCGCAACATCTTCCCAGATGATGCGTTTGTAGGAGCACAGGTAACAGAACAACCGGCATCACCTGTGAATTTTGCAGTAGAAGTTACTCCAACTTCTTCTCATGGAGAAGAAGGACTAACTGAAGGCAATAACTCAGAAGTAGACCTTCCTGATCCGTCTCCCATGCATCTAGATGATGACCTGTCCCTACTGATGTGATGGTGGAACCCTGCTCCTATGGGGACCTTGGCACCTCCAGTGATCCTGCCATCCCAGGTCCTAGCACTACTGACCCTGCCACCCTAGGCCATAGCACTGTTGACCCTGCCACCCCGGGCCCTAGCACTGCTGACCCTGCCACCCCAGGCCCTAGCACTGTTGACCCTGACATTCCGGACCCTAGCACTGCTGACCCTGCCACCCCAGGCCATAGCAGCTCAAACCTTGCTTCCCCAGAGATCACCCCGGAGAGTGTCAGGCCGTTCCCCAAGGCTGCTCCTCGTCCTTATGGAAATGGACGTAAGAGGGTACGGACCTGCATTCTGACTGAGAATGAGGAGGCCATCACAGATCTGAGGATGAAGGCAGATAAGAGGAAGAAGATAGAGAAGAAAAAGAAGGCAGAGGCTGAAAAGAAGGCATTAGGAGAGGAGAAAAAGTTTGAAAGGCGCAGGAAGTCTGTCCCTATAGCGGAAGATAGTGAGGAAGAAGACGTTCATGATGTTCCTATGCAGCTCGATAACTCCTCAGAGTACTAAGATGAGGTGGAGGACGAGGAAAATTGGACAGAATTTCCATACCCCTTTGCTGAGAAGGCACCAGAGGTGAGGGACTTTATATTTTCGCAGCCAAAATTTATCAATTATCATAATTCATGATCAGGATTAGCTTAATCTGGCATATATATTCATTTTTGTTTTGTTTTATCGCAGTTTTCAATTCTTTTTCAGGTGGGGGACTTTGTTCTTGTTGAGCTGAAGCTGGAAGAGGGAAGGAACATGGGCTCATTGGTGTGCTATGTTGCCTAGGTCTTGGCCATCATGGAGGATGGGAAGTTTAATCTTTCTTTCCTCCGCATAAAGTCAGCTTTCTCCAAGGAAACATATACCTTCCCTAACATCTTGGACGAAGCGTCTATCGAGCCAGGATAGTGTAAGGGTGTCCTGGTAACCACCAAGAGGTAGAAGTGTATGCCTTCAACATGCACTTCTGAGCCTGTAGTAGCCTACAGGCTAAGGTATTTATTTGTATATAGTTTTATGTCTTGAATTCCCTCTCTTTGTATGTAATTAGGCTAAAAGTTGCTCAAATATACTTTAAGGTGTCTTAACTTCCCTCTCTGGTTCAAATAATTGTTAATAATTATTCATAAAATCTCATAAAAATTTAACAAATTATTTTTATCTACCAGAGTTAATTTTGTTTTGTCAAATAGATGTTAATTTTTTATTTACTTATCTTTCATTTCATCACTTAATAATGATGAGGAGGGGGGGCTAAGGTTATCATATATGTTGATTTCAGCCAAAAAAAACAATGTTTTTTGTTTATGAGCTTCAAAAATAAGGGTCGATGTTCCCCCACACCCCGGTCGGTGTTTCCCTGCGGTAGGGAACGCTGACCGAGGTCCCCCCAAATTCTGAAATGCCAAAAAATGACACTTATTTTCTGAGTTGAGGATTTATGAGTATACCATATGTGGGCCATGTTGTGAAGTTTGTTTGGGGCACAGTTTGCACCTGCTCAGGTACAAAATGGAATTTTTATGCAGGATTTTCTACTAATAGTCGGTGTTCCCCTACCCCACGCTACGTCGGTGTGGTCGCCTGGTGCATTTCAGATTGTGAGTTTGCTTCCAAGCCCCACCCACACCCTTGGTGAAACCCCTTTCAGTACCCCCTGCCCCTTATAAATGAGACTCGTTTTCCAACATATAGAACTAAAAAATTATAAATAAATATTCCAACAATTACCTACAAACCAACTCTATTTAGCGTACAGTCTTAACATTTAAAACTACCCACAAGTGCAATAAATATCTAAATTAAAACAATAATTATGTAGCACACTAAACATGAATAGAAAAAAGTAGGCTATATAAATTAATAGATAAAAGGACACATCAAATGGACAACGAAATTAGTAAATTGCACAAATCCTTCAGTACACAAAAAGAACATCCAAAAATACTGCATTAGAAGAATCACGGGCCTAAAAATATTTGCACTCAAGATTATTGGAACGTTACTTCATGCCGCCTCTGGCCAGAAGCCACCCTGAGTGGGTGCCCATACCTAAATCTTCCTCTGTCCCCCCTCCCCTATTCTGTCTGCCTACCAGATTGTTCTATCAACTGTAGAGTACCCTCCAAAAGATCAAAACGCCTGTATGTCTATCGCAACACCGTCCATAACCTTTGCCAGTAAAAATGCAAGTTTTCCAAAATTGGTGTACTATAACTTGCAGGTATAAACTATGTATGAGTATAGGTTATGCAGATTTGGATAAATAAAGTTATCATCTAATGAGCAATTTGCTAGAAAAAGTAAAGTTTCCCAAATGATCGAAACACCTAAGTTTCTTATAGAGAGAATCGGCATTGTTTCCATAGAACTAAATTGAGTTCAATCTCGTGTAAGCTAAGGCCTTCTCTTACCAACTGTCTTCTAGGTAAAATGCTTAAGAACTCTGTACCGCACCTCAGTCTGCAAGCTGATCGTAAAGCTATGCTACCAAGATGCTCTTTCAATTGCAGCCAAAGTAGAGACTGTCAAGCACTCCAAAAGTGTGGCTCATAATATTCTTTCAAACTATGACAAAAACAAGTTTATGTAAGGTTGGTAAATCAATCTGTGCGCTAAAAAGATAACTCACAAAGGGAATACAGAGCAATTACCTAAATTGTGAAGAAAGACCGTTTCAAGACGACTGCAGCCGTTTTTCGTGATATTAGTCAGATTTTTGCCATCATTGTGTCTAGGTAGACTGTGTCACCTAGGCTGGAGGCAGATTATCTTCACGCTCGCACATCCGCGGTCAAACCATTGATTAGTTCTAAGAACAAGAAGGCTCGTCTTGTATTCGCCACTGAACATGATAATGGACGGACAATCAATGGAGCCAAGTCTACTTCAGTGACGAATATAAGTTCAATTTGTTCGGATCCGATGATGGGAGGTTCGTTCGTAGAACACCAGGCGAAAATTTGCCGGTCACTTGGACCAAAAATAGTGTAAAGTTTGGAGGAGGAAGTGTCAGGGTCTGGGGCCATGATTCCGCTAGAAGGCACTGAGCTACTTGTGCGCTTACGGGGCACAACGCGTGCACAGGTGTACGATGAATTGATGTGACATGTTTTACTTTATTTGCGAGCTTCCGAGCCACAACCTGCAATTTTTACGCAAGATAACGCCTTTGGCAGACGGCCAAGTCGGTGAGGACCTTCGTGGACAACGAGCACACAGCAGTCATGAAGTGATCTGCATAGAGTCATGATCTGAATCGCATTGAAAGCGTTTGGAAGACACTCGGAGACAGGTCTAAAGCTAGGAATAATAAAAAAAACCAGTTCATTATATGCGACATTCTTCGCGATGAATGTATCAAGATTACTGCGCAACGGTCAACAAATGGTTGGTTCCTGTGGCAGGAGATATTAAACCATCATCAAAAATAAGGTTTTTACACACTAAATACTAATTACATATATGTATAATTTTTTCAATTGATAATTTAATAGTTATGTTCCAATATAATTTTGCTCTTGCTTTCATATAATTTTGGACACTTCAAATTTTCTAGTAAATTAATTATCTGTTGATAACTTTCGTTTTATTCATCTATATTTTCATAACTTTTACCTATATGCAATGTATACCTGTAGGTTATCGTACACTAATTTTAGAAAACTTGATTTTTCTTTTTTGCAAAAGTTATGGAACATGTTGTGATAGAAATATTAGGGGTTGTGTTTTAAGGGACGTTACTGTGGCTCTATTTTTTCCTTTGAATCCTGTTAAATGCCCTAGGCAAGTTCCTATCGCCCCCCGCTGGGGACCCACCATAAAGGGTTGGAAGTCAAGTTTGCTAAAAATATAAGCGGTTTTGCAGTAAGTCAAAGTGCTTGCGTTTGGAGTGGTCTTTCCATCACATCCAAACTTGGACCATCAACCACTTCAGGAAAGTGTAACCACTGGTATCTCCACCCAGGGGGTTTATGTTAGGGAGGGACTGTTTAGATAATATGAGAGAACCCTACTCCGTGGCAAGAAGACAAAAATTCAGTGTCACTTTTCAAATATTAATGTCCCTCCAGGGCTTTGCCTGAGCAGGCAAGTGGATCGGGAGAGATGATCTTTGTCTATTAGGTCAGAGGTGTATACGGAGTTCTCTGTAATTTTCTACTCAGTTGCCAGTTGACAAGGGTGTGTGATACACCAAAACTGTTCTGGAATCTATATCTATATGTCTTCAGGAAGTGTGGTTTAATTCCTCATATATATATATATATATATATATATATATATATATATATATATATATATATATATATATATATATATATATATATATATATATATAATAAAATAATGGTAAACCACAATATTTGAATCAATATTTTATTTATAACTATTTGACTAGTTTCGGCAAGATGCCATTTTCAACTAATAATGAAGAAGCTAGGCAAGGAACACAGTATATATAAGATAAGACACATCCTAAACAAAATGAAACAGCACGAAACAATCTGGTAAAAAACTCGAATGAATCTTGCGCGAATGAGACCCAATCTCCGAGACCTATTGTATCCGAGAGTTTATAAATATGATTGGGGACTATATTCGATATATATTTGTTAAATTTGTATTTCCCTTCAGATAAATTGAAATTATCAATTTTGTTGATGATGATGGATTCATCAATTCTCATCTCAATATAATTGTTTGATTTATAAATGATTTTTGCATGGTAAAAATCAATCGTATTTAGAAACCCCCGGATGCATGGGTCTCGGAGATTAGCAACTCTCCAGATTGTTTCCGCTTCCATTTCATTTTGTTTAGCTTGTCATTCACGCCAGATTCACTTGAGTTTTTTCCAGATTGTTTCGTGCTGTTTTACTTTGTTTAAGATGTGTATATACTGTGTTCCTTGCCTAGTTTCTTCATTATTAGTTGAAAATGGCATCTTGACGAAACTAGTCCGATAGTTATAAATAAAATCTTGATTCAAATATTGTGGTTTCCTATTATCTTTCACACACACACACACACACACACATATATATATATATATATATATATATATATATATATATATATATATATATATATATATATATATATATATATATATATATAGCGAGAGGGGTCTGTTCTTCCTTGTGGATGTCCGACCAAATAAATTCGTACTTGGATTTCTATAAACAACTCGATGAAAATATAACTTTATTTCTGAATTTAATGGTTTTAATAATGAAGGGTTGGAGCTTGTTGAACCCATCCACCGAAGTGGAACGGATCACAACGATGAACAAGTGTCGTCGATTGTTTCTAAGGCTGATCTGGGTTCCTGAGCATAATCTCTCTTGTTTTGTACAAGGTGTGTGTGTGTGAGAGAGAGAGGGGGGGGGGAAGAGATAGAAAGATATAGAGAGAGCGAAGGAGAGAGGTGGAGGGGGGGCGAGATCGTGTGAACCTAATACAGACTCTCGAGGTGAATTGAAAAACATAATTATTGGTGTTAGAGGTCAAGAGCCAATAAATACTGGTTACAGGGCCTGCGCTGACAGAGCTTCAAGAGGAGATGAATGAAGGCTCACATTGTCGTTAGGCGATGCTCAAATGTAGTAACACGATCACTAAAAAGAACATCCAGCCTTCTGATTTAGCAAATGTAGTAACATTTGCGTCGTACATTCAAAATATAGAATTATGAAATAACAATAATTAAGAGCATTCGAATCAAAACAATGATATAATTCAATCGGAATGAATCACTTAGGTAAAAAAACAATAATGAAGATTCAGTGGCATGGAAAATAGAATAATAAAAGTATAAGGTAAGATGTACAATAATTCGCTGGTTAAAATGATACATGAGTACATATGACATTAGCTCTTGTGAACAAAATGCTAATTCAATACATCAAATATCATCAAATTAAAATGATGATTAAAATATTTATTGAGAATATTTCTGGCAAATTGGTACAGAGTGCGTAATAATAATAAGTCAGTATTTACATGATAACACTAATTGTTGGTTAAAATATTACATGAGTACAATCTATATTAGTTCTTGTGAACCAAATATCAATTCGAAACATCAAGCATTATTAAAGTAGAATGATTATTAAAATACTTATAGAGAATATTGAGGTCAAATTTGTACAAGATGAATGATGATAATTAAACCGACATTTACACAATAAAGCCCATACAAATGAAACACTGAAATCTCAAGCGATAAACTTTGAAAGTCGGTGGTCAAAAGGAAATTTTTGTCCAGCTGTAGATCACATGAACGCGCGTGTGTTATTACAGTTTTGAACGTACATAGAAGGAACAAAAATCGGGATTGAGTGTACACATTTTCTCTTAATAATACAATGAGAAAGTAAAAGTGAATAGAGTGAATTTGAAAAAAAAATTAGTTAACTTAAATAAATAATTTGATGAATGAAATAGTCGAGCAAACTTGCAAATCTTGAGTGAAATGAAATAAAAAAAAATATACGTGGTGCATAGCTAGTGCATTTGCAAGTTTACTAAGCTAGTTTGTTTCTTAGATGAGAAGCATGTCGCTTTAGCATTATTCGAATGCTAGTAATAAATTGGTGGCGCGTTGCCATAGCACTATGTAAGATGAATTATTGGTCAAGCGTCTGTTTTACACGATATGGTGATCACATTTTGATGTCATCAACGCTTTGTATGGAGATTTCGAGGAAATTAAACATACACTGGATTCTGTATTAGTTAACACTGAACAGGAAGTGAACACAAGACGAGAGACAGAATCGAAAACCTGAAAACGATATTTCTTGCAATTCTTTGAAATATTCTCGAAAAAGTAAACATGAACAAAACAAGTAAGGTCCTTCAGTCAAAATATGTGTTTTTTCTTGTTGCCATGTACTTTCTTGGGTCCTAAAAGTGTATCTTCAGGAAATTAGACTAATTAAGGGAATACAAACCTGAAGCTAGATTGTGTTGAGATTTGTATTATAGATACGTGTTGAAACAGAAACGATTGCGAGGTTTATATCTTACATTGTATGATGGATTGGCTGGAAAGACTTCTAAACAAAAGTGAAAAGTTCAAAGTGAAAGAAACATTCCCTTCTGTTCTGGACTCTGACCTGACAAAAAGTACAGATCGGAAATATGATTTACTTATTTTGTCAATTCAAAACAATTGGTTCTGATATGTTAAAAAAAAATAGTGACCATTTGGGTAGTTTACGCTGCAATGACATTCACTTTGTCGACCTTCTAATTGAATGCAACATCTTAAGCACTAAGTGGTTCTTGGAGATGATTGCGAGAGTCTCACTGCATTTTACAGAATAAGAAATTTAGAGAAATTGAAATACATTTCCCCAATGATGAAGTTGACCTGTGTCCATGTGCATCATGGTGACCAACTGTGCAGGGAACGTTTATTTTAAATATTGAAGCTTGCAAAGAATCAGCAGCGTAGAATAATAGGGCAGCAGCGTCTACACTGATTTACATTAATGTGAGAATTATATTTTAAAATAGTTATATAAACATATTGAAATGGTCCCCAGTAAAACATTATTGCCAATAATTGATAATTTCAAACAGGCCATATACAGGAGTTGGACAAAATAATTCGACCAGTAGAAATTGGGATGAAAAGTCCCCGGACAACTGCCCCTAAAGTGACTGCAGAGTTGAATCAACATCTCACTAGCCAAGTTTTGACAAAAACTGTTCGCCGTGAGCTCAATTAAGCCGGATATCATGGAAGAGCCGCCATCAAGAAACCTCTGCTTTATCATCAAGACATTCAGAAAAGGCTGAACTGATGTGAGATCACAAGGGCTGGTCGAAAGACCAATGGAAGCAAGATATTCTCCGACGAGGCCAGTTTTTCTCTTTTCCCCACTGCAGAGTCAGTTTATGCGTGGGTGCAGTACGGGCAAGCTTTTACTCCTGACTGCCTTCTTCCTACAGTGAAGCACGGAGGAGGGTCAGTGATGGTTTGGGCAGCCATGTTATGGAATTCTCTTGGTCCACTTGTTGCCCTGCATGGTAGGATCAACAGCAACGAATATCTGAATATTTTAGAAGATCAAGTCCATCTCATGATCCAGACATTATTGCCTGATGGTGAATGCTTTTTCCAAGGTGACAATGACCAATACATACCACTCATTTGGTTAAGAATTGGCATGGAGAGCATAGGATTGAACTACAACACATGGAGTGGCTCCCAGAATCTCCAGATCTTAATATTATTGAGCATTTGTGGTGCGTCTTGGAGCGGCAAGTTAGAAGTCGTTACCTTCCACCGTCGTCTCTGAAACAGCTGGAGCAGGTATTGCAAGAAGAATGGCTCAAGATTCCTGTGAATGAAGTCAGGAATTTGTATGAATCAATTCCAAGAAACATCGACGCTGTTCAGAAAGCAAAAGGAGGACCAACTCCGTATTAAATAAATATTCATTGAATTTAACATATGTTCCAGTTATTTAGTCTAACCACTGTATGTCCCAAGATGCCCAAAACATAAGAAGTAAAGAACAATGAAACTACAAATGCAATAAGTACTAGGTTGTCAAATATTGTAAGGGAAAGGGGAAGCCAAGAAGAATACCCCCTTCTTTTGTTTCTTGAATTCCTTCCCTCCCTATGTCTTCTAACTCCACGTGGAGTAAAAAAAAAGAAGCTCTGTATCCAAGGAGAAAAATAAAAGAAGAAAGAATTTAAATATCAGTTAAGCTGAGCGCTAAAAGCTTTCACCTCGCCGATGAAATGCTCATCTCTGTAGTCGGAAAGAGGATAGCCCAAAGTTCCCGCCCACATCGTTGGAGACTATTTAAACCAGTGTCGGGCTTCAAAAGCTAATCCCTCTGGGCGCCGGAAGCTTTCTTTCAGACGCCTGTGCTTTCCAGCGATTGATCATAAAAAAATGGCCGTCATATAAATACCCTGGGGTTTTCAAAGAGCGGCAGATTGAGTTTGAGATCTCGTCGCCTTCGGTTCAGATCGTGTATCTGTTTCCCCAAGTCCTTGGTTTTTGCGTATACCATCGAGGTTGGATCTCACCAGGCAGATCCATCTCTTTTGTGAAGGTTACTCTGTTTAGAGCAAAGCCTCGAATCGTTTTGTCCCCGAAGGACTGGCCAAGATTCTTCTCTTCTCATCAGAACCCCCCTTCAAGGATCTCCAGTTTCCCGTGGGAGATTTCGCGCCGAGCCGCGCAGAGCCTCGATTTTGGAGGTTGCACTTCTCTGGAGCAGAGGTGCTTTCGTCCGTCTTCAAGGAGGATCGTGAACTCGTCTTCTGGGCCCTATATCCTTCATCCTCGTAACCATCAGGATATTCAGCCGAGAATCACGACCATTTTCTGCCTCCATTCCACCGCGACGACTCGCTAAAGTAGTCCACTTCCTCGAGGACTCCCTTTAAGGTAAAACGATTGCATCTCCCGTTAATCGACACGTTTTCTGACTTTTAAATATTCCTTCTGTAAACCTGATTTATAGTATCCCATTTAAAAAGCTAATTAACAAGTAATTGACGTTACCCGATTGCCAATTTTCTATAGTCTGTCAGTATTATCCTTATTTACATTTCGTATATTTCCCGTATGTATATATATATATATATATATATATATATATATATATATATATATATATATATATATATATATATATATATAGATAGATATAGATATTAACTAGTGACTTATTAAAAATTATATTTTTTGTTTTTACTCTTTAAATACATCCTTGAACTGCAACTTGGTAAACTTATTAAACGCTATGGTCCCCTGTATTTAAATCGCACTCTTATACTTCGTAATCAACGGATTACTTTTACGAGGTGAACGTTCTTGTACGTAGCGAAGGATGCGTACGTACATTAGAGGATATATGTGTATGTAACTGTATATATACATATTCTCGTGGCTTTTATCTCTTTCCTCCCAATCAATAGATACATATATGTATATATATATATATAGACGCATTGCCTGGGGAGTGACCTATTCATCGGCAAATATAAATGACTTTTTACAACACAATAAAAAAAATGTTTCATGGAGTTACTTAAATTGTTCCAAAAATGGATGCAAGCTGTTTAAAAATAATTCTAATAATTCCTAGGCCTATTTTTTAAGCCAAAATAATGCCTTACCTAGTATCATTTATTCAAATATCCATTTATCAAGGTAGGCTTCGAAGATGATGCGGTTCGAAAACCTCATAACGCTTCGCGATGAAATTAGGCCTAGAATTGGCAGACAGCAAGGATACAAAGTAATTGGGAAAATTCACAATGGATTCAATGATAGATAAATTATATATTGAAATTGCTCAAAGTAAATAAATGAAATATAACGATTACAATTGGGAATTTGTTTGAATATCTATGTTAGCTATTAATTTATTATAACAGTGGATTCAAAAATTGGCGACATTAAGCAACTCTGAGCGACATTAAAACAAGGAAAATAGACAATAATTGCAAAAGGTGCTATTTATAGAATGAAATAGAGAAAAATCTTAATATTATTGTAGGACAAATTATATCCTGTAAATTATCGAGAAGGTATCGTGGAGTAATCATTTTCCCTCCATGGTCTGGGCATCATTTATCGAAATAGGTGTAATAAAAGAAATCGGTTCGAAAACCTCATAAAATACATCACGATAAATTAAAAATAAATAAAAATAAAAGAATGAGTTTAACCAAAAAACCAATATAATTAGGCCGAGAAATAGCAGACGGCAAGGATACAACGCAATTGGGAAAAATCACAAAAATGGATTTTATGATAGATTGATTATATATTGAAAATGATAAAAATAATTAAATAAAATATAATTATTACAAATGGATTTTTTAAATATCTATGTTAATTATTACTTTATTATATCAATTAATTCAAACTTGGCGCGTTAGGCAATTCTGAGCGAAAACGGAATAAGGAAAATAGACAATATTTCGAAAAGGTGTTATTTATTGAATTGAATAAAGAAAATATAAATATTCCGCGAGGACAAATTATATATTGTAAATAATTGAGAAAGTATCTCTGAGGATATAGTTACTTGGAGAATATATGAATATTTTCAATCTTCGAACTGGTGTTTGGGCTTGGTTACGAATTTGGTAGTTGATTTAAGACACGAATTTGTTGTTTAGAGATTTAAGGCCCTATGAAAATTATAACTTAATTTGAATTGAGTTGGGTAATTGACCAAGGGTATCTCTGGGCATGGGTTACGATAAATTGAAGTGGTGGGCAATCCGTCACTGACGGACTCCCGTTTCGCTGACGACTGACGGAAACATTATTTGCCGAAGGTCGTCTTTGCTTTTCGGGTTAGTGAAGATTCGGGTGACGACCGAAAATCGGTTCCGTTGGCGCTTATTCCGTCAGTCGTCAGTCCGCCAGCGAAACGGTAGTCTGTCAGTGACGGACTGACGGACCTTCCGTCATCGGTACTGACGGACTGCCCACCACTGAATTAAATTGACTAGGTAAATGTTGAAATAAGTAATAGTGGGATTAGTCAGACTTAAGAATAGCAATTTTGCAGTGAATGAACTTATAATAAAATAATATAGATGTACTTATGCAGAGGAGGACGTGATTTGAAAAAAATGAAGTCCGATTAGCGATTACCGATTCGCCAGTTCGCAAAGTCCGATTCGATTATCCGATTCGGGTGCCAAAAATCTAAGTCCGATTAGCTATTATCCGATTCGATTAATTTTTTAAAATGCGATTCAATGTTTTTAAAGCGATTTTCAATGTTTATAAAGGGAATTTAATGTTTTTTTTACCCTAAATAAGCCATTTCTAGCTAATATAAAGAGAAAAACTTTAAGATAAAAAATAAATATATTATTTTAATTAAAGTATAATTAATATAACAAAAAATTAACCTATACAGTACATATTACACAAAATACTCTACTCTAAGCCCGCCAACCTAGTCCTTGTCTTCCTCTTCCACCTCGTGGGCCCTCTTGAGGAGGTGGAGATTGCCCTTTATTAAGACGAGGGCCTCGAAGTTCGATGCAGCGAGGGCCGCCCTCTTAGGCCTGAGGATGACTGACCAATAGCTGAACACGCGCTCGACCGAGGCAGAGCTCAGGAGCGGCGTGTTATTGACCTCTTCCCTGACCTTCTCCTCGAAGCTCTCCTATTGCTAACCATCATCCATGGCGAACAAGTAGACCGTGCTGCTGGAACCTCGCTGGGGTCCCTGCTGGGGGGGGGAGGGTCCAGGTGCTCATCAGGCTGGATGAGGGCGAGAAAGTCCCTGATGAGCTTGTCCTCATTGTCCTGCCTCCTGCAGATGGCCCTGACCATGGCGAACTTGTGGTAGGGGTGCTGCGCCGTAGCCATCAACAGGCCATGTCCACAAAGAGGTGGCTGAACCTGCAGTAGAAGAAAGGTTTTAAAACAGATTTCAAAATATATCAGATTTATCAATTGAAAAATTAAATTTCATTACACTGATTTTAGTTAATTTCAAATGAATCATTTGACCAGCAAGGACTATAATCATTTAATAATAATATAATATAAGGAGCAAAAAAACACTTATTAAGTTTCAACTCACTGCGATAAAATATAATAATATGTTAAAATAATAATATAATATGACTAACCTGCCATCAAAGCCCTTTGTTCCAGTCTGGTGGGGGAGGTAGGCCAATAGGTTCCTGGCATGGACAATGCTGTAATCGCATGACAGTGCCTCCAGGGAGTCTTTGAGCACCTGGAGGTGAGGGAGAAGGCACCCCATGTATGCCTCCTCCTAGCCCTGGAGTACGTCTAGGCAGGCGGCGAGGGGGGCGGTCGCCTTGGCGTACTCTGACTAGATCTGCCCATCGTCCTCCGTGATGCACGGCAGGGGGTAGGGGTGCTGCCGCTGACAGATCTGGTTCAGCTTGTTCCTCTTGTCCAAGTTAAGCACCTCGGTCAGCAGGTACTTGTAGGTGTCGTGGCTAGAATTCCACCTGGTGACGCCAGAGCGAATTTAATGACATTGGCGGGCACTGTATTTTTGTTCTGGGCGTTCCACACGCTCTGGGCCTTGGCGGCCGGCTTGTTGAAGGCCAGCCGGCCTGGGCTGGGTGGTCCAGCCGGCATGTTCCCCACATCCCTGGATGGCAGCAGGTTCACCCTGTGTGCCGCACAGCAGCGATACTTGGGGAGCTGCACCACCTCTTTCTGCTGGTTCACCTCCTCCAGGCCGTCTGCCACCAGGACGGTGCTGGTGTGCACCACCTCTGTGCCCTCGAGAGCTACCTTTAGGTTGTGGACTTGACCAGGGTGGTACCTCCGGTAGTGTATCTAAAAAGTAAAAACAAAAATAAATTAAAATTCATATAGTAAAAACTAAAAATAAATGTCTAACTTTTAGCCTGTTTAGTCTTTGTCAAATAATTATGAATCCTGGTCAAAAAGTCTAAATAAATTATTAAATAAAATAAATTTAAAGTAACCTTGAGGTTTAAAATTGTTCCCTGCTGAATTTTGAGTGTCTTTGAGCACTTGGTGCTGGTAGCCTTATTGTTGTTCACGACCTTGAAGAACAGGGCGATGTTCCTCCAAATTTTCTCCTGACTGAGGCTGGAGATGTCTGTCTCCATTGTGGCTTTGCTCTCAGCAGACTCGTTCGAGTCCAGCGAGAGCGCAAGGGTCAGGGTGTCCTCCACGCTCTCCATGATGTTGGCGTTAACCACCACCGCCTGGTCGCTGTGCTGGGAGCCCAAGGACTTCTGGTTCGCGCCACTGGCGTTCCTGTTACTGGGCTGGGGAGTCAGAAATCTCTCCATACTGGATGTAACGGACGCGTCTTCGTCCGCTATCAGAAGCGTGAATAAAACTCCGTCTTTGACAAGGCTACTTTTTTTTTGCACGCGCTAAATTCTGTACAAAAATTCAGTATTTAGAAAGAAAATTAAGAAACGCACAAATAAATGCTAAGTTGAATGTACAAATAAATGTTAACTAGCAACAAACATAGAAATACTAAATGCAAATATTAATGGTGCAACTTACTGCGGTTGGGTCCGCAATCGCAGGAAAATGAAAACAGAAAAATTACTTCGAAGCATTCCCAAATGGTGGCAAGGGAGCAGCGCAGCAGCAGCTTGCTTTCACGACGACTGGCTCTAAACTGGTGCGGCGCGTCACTTAACCGATATGAGAGGCGTACGAAAAAACAAAACTAAACGTGTATTATACCTACTTTATACTTGTAAAAATATTACCTTTTATTATATATATTTAATAATTAATCATGATATTTTACGCATTATATCATATAGAAAGTGCGAAAGTGTGAATAGAATAGAATAGAATAAAACGAAAACATATTTACTTGAGAAAAATATAGAAAAATTTATTAAGAAACTGCTATTGTGAAGAAACAAACACGTCGACCTGGATTAATCGCAAATCGCTTTAAATTTTCGGCAGTCCGATTGCGATTATCCGATTCGTTTGGCGGGGGTTAGTCCGATTCGAAAATGCGACTCCGATTAATCGGATAATCGGACTTCGGAATCAGACCGCCCACCTATGTAAACAACTATGCATCAAATACTATATTGGCAAGAGGAAAGGTAACAAAAATAATAGAAATTGACTATGCTTATGATGAGATGTGAATAGACGCTAGATATTACAAAAATGAAAAAGCACTGATAGAGAAAATGAATCTGAAAATGAAACAGAAATTATCATCTCAATATTTAATGTTTCAATCTGACAGAAAGCAACGGAAAATGCCTAATGATTATATGTTAATGCTCACTTCAGATTCATTGCTCAATGTGAAAAGGAAAGAAAATCTATTAATTTATCTTTCAAAAGAATTTCCACTATAATGAAAAGATCTATCAGAAATGATATCACCAAATTAAATCTTTGTATAGCGTTCAATATAGATTTTACTGGTCTTATATCTCATCCAAGATCATGTTTCATTTACTCTAACCTTGTAGACTATCAGTTAGTAGGCGGGACACAGTCGAGGCTGATGAGAATTATTCATCTTCCTTTCATGATGGTTCATTCAGTATAACTTTTGATAATCCACACTATCTGAATCTAAGCTCTGGGGACTTGAGATCAATTTATATTTATATAAGAACGGTTAAAGGGGAAAAATTTCCATTCTTTGTTGGTCATTTGATGATAAAACTACACATTAGGAGTAAACATTAAACAATAATTAAAAATATTGAATAAACCACGCGTGTTTAAAGGGTTAAGAGCCCAGAGGGGACATGGTTTTGAATTCTTCTTCTCTTCCCTATTCAGAAATGCAGCACCATTTCTAAAGAGTGGTGCTCGTTATCTAGGAAAGAAGGCTATTTCAGCCGGTTTCGATACTGTTCAGGATATTGTGCATGGAAAGATACGAAGCAAGCTCTGAGAGACCAGCTGGGAAGAGTAAAAAATAATATCACTAAAGATACTAGACAGTATATTAGAAGAAAGTTAAAATCTGAGAGGGATAATGAGACGAAATCAGAAAAATGGTGTAATAAATAAGCGAAAATGGATGAATAAGAAGTTGAAGAATAGAAGAAAGTTGAAAATAGATGATGAAGAGAATGGGGATGTTTTTTTCTAATAATATAAACCATCAGACATTTCATAGATCTTCTCAGAAAGATATCGACGGCTGTAAATCTTACACGTGTAAAATGAATGTTCTTCATCCAACAAGTGATATCCGTTCGAAGACAGAACTCGATTTGTTTACTGTTCCACCAACCCAAACTTCCATCGTTGAAAGTAATTATCAGTCTTACTCTCCGCTTAGCAATAACTCTTCCGACCTCACACCGGTTGAATATTATGTATCTGGTATCAGACAGTATTATGTAGACCCTAGTGAGGTTTATCTTTATATTAAAGCAAGAATTGTGAAGTTAAACGGAAGCAACTTCTAGATGGGAAGAATGTTTTTCCTCAAAATAATATTCTTCACACTTTGTTCAGCAATGTTGATATTTATTTAAATGAAACATCTGTAAATTCGATTGGAAATAATTACTCCGATCGTGTATATTTAGAGACCCTGTTGAACTATACTGAAGGAGAATAATCTACTTTTCTTTCCACTGCAGGATATTACTCTAGTAAAGGAAGTATAGAAAAGAATTATAGCAGACCTCCTTAAAAAATAGGTGATGCATATAGAAAAATACACGCCGCTATTTCAGGACCGTCAGTAAAAAAACTGTTTACAAGGGTAACAGCGCACAATTTTATCCATTTAGAAATAGTTTGGACCACTTTACACAAGAAAAAATATAAATTCTTATACTATTACTGCCTCTCCTCCCCAAACTGCCCCTTGTAGCTGGGGTACCCCAAGAGGGACATGTTCCACTTCAGGAACACCAGCTTCTGGAAGTTGGTGCTGGCCAGGGCGGCTCTCTTCGGCCTAAGAATGTCAACAGACAACCTTTCATTACGAAAGCCAGTAGGCTATTGATATGACGCAGCAGGATTGCCAGATTTTTTTCAGCAAAAGTAGCAGAAAAAATGCAAAAAAGTAGCCATATATATATATATATATATATATATATATATATATATATATATATATATATATATATATATATATATATATATATATATACAATATATATATATATAATATATATATATATATATATATATATATATATATATATATATATATATATATATATATATATATATATATACAGAACCGGCCTTAGCCATTTTGGCGCCCTAGGCAAAATAACAACGTGGCGCACTCCCCTCCATCAATAAGGTATTGCACAAAATATATTGTTTAAGCAAGTGGAAACAGAATTAGATAAAAATAGGGTATACAAAAAAAAACCAGCTACACATGAACAAAATTCAACCAAGTTTTACAGCACACATGAACAAATTCAACTCCCCTTTAGATGCGACAAAATGCGCGAATACGCCAACGTGTGCCGCAAAACATTATTTGCCGAAGGTCGTCTTTGCTTTTCGGGTTAGTGACGGTTCGGGTGACGGCCGAAAATCGCTTCCGTCAGCGCTTATTCCGTCAGTCGTCAGTCCGCCAGCGAAACGGGAGTCCGTCAGTGACGGACTGGCGGACCTTCCGTCGGTACTGACGGACTACCCACCACTGCCGATTTCTTCTCGCAACATAAGCTGTTAATTAATGGAGTCTCAATAAGGATAAACTTATCCAGAGCACCACATACATTCATTTACACTATTTAGAAGCCAGACCGGTTTAGAAGCTAAAATGTAATTATTAGAGAGTTTTCTTTACATTAGAAAAGTCCGTCTTTCAGCATCAACTTATCTAGAGATAGAAAATAGGTTGCTTAAATCAAACGCTAAGTACGCTATCACGCAAGTTCGCATGCGAAATTTTACAATTGTGAGTGGAATATCAATGAGGAGTGTAGATATCTTCATGGGGCGAATACCTACACGCATGGTTATAGGAATGGTTGATAATTCTGCATTTTCTGGTAGTTTTGATGCATCACCTTTTGAATTTAAACCTTATAATGTGAATCGCATCACTATCTATATAAACGAGAATGAAGTTGAAAGACCATTTGAATTAGACTATTCGGACGATATAGATCCAGTTGCGTCAAGGGTTTTTTACTCGTTATATAACGGTATATGGTGTATTGGAGGTGGGCAGAGTATTGGACTTACGTATGAACAATTTATAAAAGGTAAAAATATTTATTGTATTAACCTAAATCAGGACAAGAGTACTACTTGTCTTGGAGAATGCTCTAATCCTATACAGCAGGGTACATTATTAATACAGTTTAGATCTCTATTAATAGACCCTGTTTCCCTTGTTATATATGCAGAGTTTCAGTCTGCTATTTAGATAGATAAGTCTAGAAACGTATTAGTTTATTCTTAATAAAATGAATGCAATAGAAATAGAAGAACTATTGTATCGAAATGAAACTACAAAGCGAGTTTTTCCTGGCTGTTTTGCGAGAGACACTGAATTATGTCAACCTTTAAAACTGCCAGCAGCTTATATAATTAACTCTGGACAGCAGCCATCGACCTGGTTCGCATTAGATCGCTTTGTTTGTTGACCAAAAAGTTTGTATTATTTCGACAGCCTATCTACGGCGGACCTTCTACGGTTACAGAATGATGTTTATATTCGTAAAAACTTAGTAAAAATGAATAAAATTATTATCGTCAATCCATTCAGAGTTCAGAGTTACTTTTCAAACTCATGTCGCTTGTTTTGTCTATTTCATTCAACAGATGACAAACGGTAAATCACATCGATTGTCGAGGTTTAGTGAATGGGTAATCCCAGTCCCACTTCCTGGATATATATTTTATTACCGCACCGAGGTGAAGCGGAGGTGAAGTGTATCCAATACACCTACCTTAGCCACTTCCGATGAGTAAGAACAACCCCGGTGCGTACCTTTTGATCAAAACTAAGGTGATGATCCCCTAAGTGTGTCCCAACTCAGTAAAAGCCAATCATGGATGGATCGGTGCAAAATTGAGATTTAAGCCGAGTGGATTGCTTAATAATTGCCAAAGGATCCTCCAAAATAGTTAAACACACAGATACAAAAAAAATCTTTAATATACATGAATTTCAAATAAGCAACAGCGAAGATAGATATAAATAGAATTAATCTTTAAACTGAATAAGTAAGTCTACAAAAATGTCGTGGGGATTACTTGAAAATTACTCACTAGGATGCTCGCGTCTTAATGGCACCCGCAGCATGAATGGAATAGTATTATTGAATTAAACACTGAATTAAGTAAGCACTTCTAATACTTGAGGTTATAGGCTAGGGAGGGGAATTCTAGTTTACAAATAAACTGGTGAAGTTAGGGGAAGGGATAGTTTACTTTAACGATACCTTTGAGTTCATAAGTGTGTTTGAGAATGACGGTGAAGATCTTCTTCTGGTGACGATGACCGCACTTAGTCCGGCCATCCGAGGTTACAGAATGCGAAGGTAATCCTAGACCCGTGATATGCTGATCCTATGCCGGATCACAAAGGCGAGCCAACTGTGGTTCAAATCGGACTTCTTCCTCGAAGTGCCTGTCCGATTATTTGGCTCCTGGAGTGGGTAGCCAAAACCGATTACCTAGCTACATCTAGGATAATCCGCAGAGGGAGGTCATGTGTAACTTCTAACTCTGAAGGAGAGGAGTCTGCGAGAAGTTTGGTACCTACAAGTACCGTGACGGCTACAACCAATTCCCCGAGAAGTTCCTTTCTTGCAACGGGCAAACTGTTTTTTATGTGGATCGAGCTCCACTTCACAACGTAGGTCCAAAGTCTTCTGCCTGACTCCAGAGAGAAGTTTTCCCTATATTTCCCTTACGGGCAGAAATCGAGAGAGAGCACCGAATTCTCATAAAATCCGTATCGCCGCGCGAAAGACCTTTTTCATCTGTGGGCAGACAGTATAAGTCTTTCACACCTTCGAGCCACCTCGAGGTTTACGATGAGGCGAAAAGGGGTGATAGAGAATTCGAGGCTGGTGCATTTGGAAATACGGGAGGGATACGTAACTTGTGTCGGAGTATTTCTGCGTACACTTATGTACGCAGTATTTAGACTTCTACTTCCCTACCTGTTTTGGAAAACATTATTTTGACGTGTAACTAGGAATAATGTATACTTTTAACATTGGTGACACGAACAACACAGAAAAAAAAATCAAAACGGGATTCGAACGAATACAGGAACATCATAAGATAATCATGACAAAAAAGGAACACACAGGTTAGCGGTCATATACAGGAAACTCCTGAATAATTAAGAGCTGATGACTAAGTACAAAAGAAATAAGTGATTATATTTGATACATTAATCCGGGTAGTTTAAAATAAGACCCACATGCAAAAAAAAAGAAACAATAAAAAATTAATCACGGCAGTTATAGAGCGTGTCATATTACCAACTTTACAAATATAACATATGAATCAATTAGTGGGTGGACACTAAACCTTTATCCAAAACTTACATAGCTATAATACCGATTATTTACAAAGACTCATTGGGTTCGTCTACCGGGTTCCTAGACAAACTATCCGCGAGTACATTAAGAGATCTCTTTAGATATCGGATATCTTATTGATATTAGGAAAATAACAGGGCCCAACGCACGAGTCTTCCATTCTGCCTCTTGCAACTATTTAAGAACGCTAGGGGTTTGTGATCCATTTTTATGGAGAAGGGTCTACCTATTAAATATACGAGAAACCTTTGTACTTAAACACGATAGTTAAAGCTTCTAGCGCCACAGTAGCATACTTCTTTTCCCGATCGGAAGGTTTCCGAATTGCAAAAGCCACCGGAAACGGCACTTGTGCCTCGCATCGGAACAAGGCGCATCCAAGTTCAAGCTGAGGGGTGCCGATCTGAACGCCGAATTTCTCCTCGGAATTAGATAAGTGCAGGATAGGTTTTTTTTTTCTCGAGAGCTCATCTGGCGGCTGCCTACTTTGGCATTGGTCCCCGTATTAAAAACTGGCCTAGTACTAGGCTACTTTAAAAAAAAAATTCTAGATAAAAAACAACCCCCTTCCAAAAAAGGGAAAGGGAAGCGAGCAGTAAGCAAGCTCCCGCGTCGGGGGAAGGTCACCCCGGCGCAGGAGCGTGCGACCTATAGGGGGGAAAAAAATAAAAGCAACAAACAAAACCCCCCAAAAAATCCCTGATTAAATAATAGGGAGAGGGCTGGCCTCCCCCCAAAAGTCAACAAGTCCATTAGTCAATGTGCACGCACTCGTCCCGAGTACAAGGGACAGGCAGTAGCGACCCCGCCCATCCCGGTACCGAGACAGGTAACGTGCGCGAAGATCACCCAGACTGGGACATTCGACAAGAATGGGCCGAACAGTCTGGGGGACGACGCAGTCATCGTAATAGGGCGCAGGCGAGCACTCCATCAAATAGCGATGCGTCACACGAGTGTGTCCGATTTGGAGACGACAGAAAGCGACCTGAAGCCGTCGCGGCATTGGGAGATAGGTCCATGGCAACAGTCTTGGCTCAATGGCACGAAACTTTAAGTTCATTTCGACCATCTCCCATCTTCTTTGCCAAGCAGTCCGAAGAGCTGCCCGTATTCCTGCCATGTAGTCGGTGTGAGGAAGAGCGAAACGCTGGTCTGGTCGCAGAGTCCTCGCGGACTCTTTGGCGTCCTCATCGGCGCGCTCATTCCCCGCAATTCCTACATGTTCAGAAACCCAGCAGAAGATAATCTCGACGTCGGCCCGGCTCGCCAAAACCGTGGCGTCACGGATATTGCAAACCAGGGGATGCTGAGATTCCAATGCTTCGAGAGCACTCAGGGCGCTTTGTGAGTCGCTATAGATCACAATCCGGTCTCCGAACCGGGCACGTCGCGTGATCTCCCTTACCGAGTGGTGTATTGCCACCAGCTCGGCCGTGAAGACAGACGCAGTGCCTGGTAGAGCCTCGCTGACTTCAAACAGAGGGGATACGGCGTGGAAACCGACCCCCTCTTGGGACTTGGAGCGATCCGTATACACTGGCACGGTTCCAGCGTGACACGATGTGTGCTCCAAAAAGGAAAAAGGACGAACGCAATACTCCCGGCGCAGTATAAGCTTTGGGAGCAGAGGCGTGGCGACAAATAGCCAAATGTGGTACCCTCCAGGGTGGCGTCCTAGGCAGAACCAGGGGCGTCACCTGCCCGAGAGGTATACCTAGCTCTCGAAGGAGTTTCCTGGCCGTACCCTCAAAGGGCTTAGGGTATGACTGGCGTCTCTCTGCGGCATAGGCACCGTCGAGATCAGCTGCAGATGCAGTGAGAGCTGTTGGCGACTGAGGGAGGCGCCGGGCTCACGCGTACAGGCAAGTGATGCACTGCACGCGGCGCAGAGCGAGTGGCACCTCCCCAGCATCGATCAACACGCTCTCAATGGGGGAAGTGCGGAATGCACCGTTCGCAAGGTGGAGGCCGGTGTGGTGGATCGAGTTCACCTTTTGCAATAGACGATCGGCGGCGGATGCATAAAACTCGCATCCATAGTCTAGCTTCGAACGAACAAAGGATCGATAAAAAAGTAGGGCAGTAGCCCTATCGGAGCCCCAAGCGCTGAACGTCACCGAACAGAGAATATCTATGGCGCGCGTACAAGAGACGCTAAGGCTGCGAATATGAGCCTCCCAGGTGAAGCGTCGGTCAAATACAAGACCAAGGAAACGGTGCGATTCAACCACTTCCAGGCGCACCCCATTAAGAAACAAATCTGGGTCGGGGTGAAGCCGTGGATAGCGGCAAAAGTGCCCCACCTTAGTCTTGGCCAAAGAAAACCGAAACCTGTGCGCTTCGGCATAGCGAGAGACGCGGTTCAATGCCTACTGGTGTCGACGCTCCAGAGTTGGCATCTGGGTCGCGCCAAAAGAGATCGGAAGGTCATCCATGTAGAGCTTAGCGAGAACATCTTCCGACAGCACCGAGGTGATGCCGTTGATGCTCAGGACAAAGAGTGTGACACTAAGGACACTTCCCTGCGGGACACCCTCTTCCTGCTCCTTTGGGCCGGAGAAGGCTCCCCCCACCCGTACGCGGAATCGACGATCTCGCAAAAATTCAGATAATATAATTTGGAGGCGGGCCCTCGCCCCCATCGTGTGGACAGTCTCCATGATACCGTATCGCCATGCGGTATCATAGGCCTTCTCCAGATCGAAAAACACCGTGGCGTAGTGCTGTCTACGAAGGAAGGCCTCGCAGACGGCATTTTCCAGTCGGAGCAGAGCATCCGACGTGGAGTGGAACTTGCGTAAGCCGCACTGTGCAGAAGACAGATAGCCTCCGCTGTCCAGGAAAAAGGCTAATCTAACATTTACCAATTTCTCCATCAACTTGCACATGCAAGAACTTAGGAAGATTGGGCGGAAACCGGTCGGAGTAGAGTGATCTCTCCCCGGTTTGCGAATGGCGAGCACAGTAGTGATTCGCCAGGAATCTGAGAGGAGACCCTAAACCCAGATCTTGTTGAACAAATATAACAAAAGGCCATGCCTCGCTCACCCAGGTGTCGAAGCATGGCGTACGGGACATCGACCGGATCATGGGCGGTGTCCGCGCATGAAGCAAGAGCGGAGCGCAACTCACTCACAGTAAACCTGTCGTTGAAGGGTTCTCCGCCTCTGGAGGTAAAGTCCAGCCGGCGGCTTTCCGCGACATAACGACGTGCATTGAATGCTGGCGGAGCAGCATCACGGCTAGAGAATGCGGAAAAAGCGGTCGCTAAGGATTCCGCCACGGACGCGGGGTCCGAGATTGCGGTCCCATTCTCCTGGAGAACGGGAGGGGGGTCCTGCGAGAACTTGCCCCGAATCCTTTTGACTCGCTTCCACACCTCAGCTAAAGGGGTCTTCCCGTTAAGTGAAGACACGTATGCCCGCCAAGAAGAGCGGCGGGCGTGCTTCGAAATATACCGGAACCTAGCCCTAGCCCGACGAAATTCAGCGACAGTGAAATCGTTCGGGCGGCGCTTATAGCGCATGTAGGCATAACGCTTCTGTTTGAGGGCCGTCTCACACTCGGCACACCACCACGAGAGTGTTTGGCGTGCAAAACGGCCAGATGTTCCTGGGAATAGTAGTCAGGCCCGCGGCGATGAGGTTGCCGGAGAAGAGATCAACGGCCTCATCTACCGACCTAAGCTCCTCGACTGAGATAGAGAATTCAGTCATTTCCTGAAATGCAGGCCACCGTGCCCACGCCAAGCAACACTGAGGTGGGCTCTCAGGCAGCAGTTGCCGTGAAAATGCTATTTGAATGGGAAAGTGATCACTACCATGGAGGTCATCGACCACCCCCTAATCAAAATCAGGCTGTGCATCCGAAGAGCACAAATATCGATCAAGGCAAGAAAATGAAGCGGTTCTCGGACAGTGATGCGTAAACTCATCTACATTTATGACACTCATCTCAAGCTCTTCGATCAGATCGGCAAGGATTTGTCCCCTGAGATTTATTGAGTAATCTCCCCAGAGAGGATGCCTGCCGTTCAGATCTCCAAGCAAGAGAAAGGGCCTCGGCAACCGTGCCACGACGCGTTGGAAGTCCCCCGCATCGAAGTCTGCTGACAATGGAATGTACGCAGAAATGATAATTTACCTCTTATCCAGGTTAAGCTGCATAGCCACTGCCTGGAAGGAGGTATCTGAAGAGAAAGGATCAACGGAGACATCATGCCGTGTGCACTTTTGGTCTTATTCATAGTCAGGGGCTCCGCACACGGGGGGGTAGAGGGGCCAGATGTGCCGATCTTGGCTTGGTCGCTTGCCAAAGCTGCAGCAGACCCATCCGTCCTCGCAGCCCCCACGGAAGGAGAGGAGCCACGAGTCTTTTTCGTCTTTTTTCTGTTCTTTTTCTTTTTAGGGGGTGAGGGCAGGGAATGAACCCGCTTCTCCCCTCCACCGGCAGGAGCCCCCAGGCCAGATGGCCCGGCCTCGGCCAGGTCCTTCTCCGAAATGGAGAAGGTCCTGGTGGTCGCAGGGGCATCATCCGGAGGAGATCCCTCCCCTACTTGTACTCTCTCGGAGATCCCAGCCGTTTGAGGAGGACCTTGTATAGGGGCGGATTCGGGTTCGGTGCTTGGCGCCGAGCCCGGATTCCCCGCCATGGAAGGCCCTACCGTCTGAGGCTGGGTTGCCTTAAGGACCATGTCTATCACAGGAGTGGCCTCCAGTTTGCCATCCCCTCTCAGGACATCGCAGGTCCCGTTAGTAGCGTCACCTGTCATGTGTGGGGAGGCACAGGCCTTGACCCCGGCAAGGTTTAGTAATCCTGCCAGCAGGTCTTTTGGGGGAAGCGACCGAAGGGGCCTGGCTTCCCCCTATCCCTTAGGGTGTTTGCCCCACCGAGCCGCTTCAATGAGGGGTGGTCGGCAATGGGCTGCCCTCTGGCTTTCTTGGCAGTCCCCTTAGAAAGTAAAGGAGGGACGCCGCTGGAAATATTGAGGGGCTCGAAAGCACCTCCAGAGAAGGGGGTGAGGGGGACTTCCCTACACCTGTAGTTCTAGGAGAGGAGTAAGCCTCCTCTCCGGTTAGAGAAATAGGGAGGGTCCCCTGCGCAAGCACAAGGGGGGGGGGCGGGGGCCTCCATTTTTTTCTGTGGAGCTGCCCGAGGGTGGCTCCGTCGATGGACAGGGGAAGTTGAAGCCTCGATCCGGGACGGTTAGCTTGAGAAGAAGGTCAGCATCTACCCTGTGAAATTAGAGGCTGACCAGAGAAAGTGGTGGGACAGGTTGTATGAAAAGTGACGAAGTAGGGAAGAAATACAGACTATCTGAAGGAAGGAAGAGAGGCTAAGCTGGGGCCGGACGGAGAGCTGAATCCCGTCAGCACGGCGGCCAAGATGGCAAATCGCCGCGCCCCTTACGGGGTGCTGGATAGGGGCAGTCACTGGTTTCCGTATGAGTGTTTCGAAGCTGGCAATAGCCCTTGGGTTCCACTTAATAGGGTCTGGAGATTTCTTTGCATGCAGGTCATTTAAGGGGGAGGTGACGGACACGAAATGGAAGACACTACGCCGATAGAAGGAAGTTGCTTTTAAAAGGGGTCGGGGTTGTTTCTTCGAGACCTGGGCCGGCCTATCGGTTATTGGGTTTACCTTATCCTTCTGTGGGGATATGCGGTTCTCGCCAATCTTGAACGCTAAATGGGCAATAGGGCTATAAGGAGAATAGCACTTGGAGGGCTTACTTGTTAAGCCGTGAGACTTCAGTGAGTCTAAGTGTGGGCGAAGGCTCACGAGGGGTCCTTCTCCTGTACGCATGGCTACGTGCACGTTGTTCAAATAGATTGTGACGTTTTCTAGCCCTTATACATCTTTTCGCATAAGGCTGTAATATTCTCTTAAGAGCGAGACCATTTGGGCGATCTTAACGGGCCCGAGTTCGGGGTTCACAACTAACTCGGGGGAGGGTTCTTCCTGGGGGAGTGGGGTAGAAGGGCGAGCGGGAAGCTGGAGGTCCCCGTCTATCTGTCTTCTCTTTTCATCTTCTTCTATTTTTATCTTTATTCTTCTGATTTTTCTATCTTTATTCATCTTCATTTCCTATCTTTATTCTTCTTTCTTCATCTTCTCTTATTATCTTTCTTCTTCTTCTCTTTCTATCTTTATTCTTCTTTCTTGGGCTTCCATTTCTATCTGTCTTCTTCTTTCCTCTTCTTCTATTTTTATCTTTATTCTTTTTTCTATCTTTATTCTCCTTTCTTGGGCTTCTATTTCCATCTGTCTTCTTTCGTCGTCTTCCTTTTTTACCCTATTCTTCTTTCTTCATCTTCTTTTTATATTTTTATTATTCTTTCTTTATCTTGTATTTATATCTTTTTTCTTCTTTCTTCTTCTTCTCTTTTTATATTTATTGTTCTTTCTTTGGCTTCTTTTTCTATCCTCATTCGTATTTCTTCTGCTTCTCTTTTCAATTGTGTTCTCCTCTCCTTTGTTCTACTTCTCCTCGGTATTCTTCTTCCTTCTGCTTCTATTTGCTACTGTATTCTTGTTTCGTCTACTATTCTTTTATTCCGTATTCTTATTTCCTCTATTCTTCTGTCCATCACTATTTCTTCTGTTTGACTTTTCATCCGCATTAGTCTTTCTTCTCCTTCTAAAACTTCCTTCCGTTTTTGCTCTTTTTTCTCTACCTTCCGTTTTTGTTCTTCTCTTTCTTCCTTACGTTTTTGTTCTTCTCTATCGCCCTTCCATTTTTGCTCTTCTCTCTTTGCTTCTAGGTCAAGTTGTCTTTCTCCACGTTCGATCCTTTGTTCGCTCTGAACGTATTCAATGAGTTCCCTTCCAGTCCGAGTATTTGTCCTTGCTTGAAGAGTATTTCGAACGATGTGGACGTCATTTTACCGATCCAAAGAGTATGCACTGAGAGAGTTGCTTTGGCGTAACGTTATTTGGAAAAAGGAGTTATTATAGTTCCCTATCAAAACGTGGTAGACAAGAGAAAACAATTAAAAAAACAAAAACAAAAATAAAACAAGATTAGATAATCACCCTAACCTAATTAATTTTTGGAGCCCCAAACAAGAATTGCTGTTAATGTTTGAGTATTTGAACTAATTTTGACGTTGGCAATTGTTTGATTAAAGTTTTGAGATATAGCTTTTAGTGATAACCTCACACACCTGATATCACTTATATAGGACAGGGCAGCCGGAATTCAAAGGAAGGAATTACACTTTGAATATTTTTAGACCTTTGTATACACTGACTAATTAGGGAGCTAATTTTTACTGACCTTGTCTAATCGCTGATGAAATAAAAGTGTTCGTTAAAATGCGCTCGGGAGTTGGGAAACGGGAAAGTCTATTCTGATTGGTTAATTTCGAATTTAGGTGTGCAATGGTTTTGATTGGTTGGTGGTTGGGAGGAGTCGTACTTTCATTTTGAAGTAACCGTATTGATATCAAAGGTCGTACAAAAATAGATTTTTGGGCGAGATGCATAATCTTCTCAGAAGGGAAATTTCCAACTGACTCTTTACGAACTTTGTAGGAGTTTGTACAGATGTCAGCTGCTGCAAGCCCATAAAATTAGCAAAGAATGGGCCCCAACCCTTGTCATAACTCGATACAATTCACCAGAATGTTGTATTATACGTTGAAATAATATTGATCCACAAAAATCTCGGGGTCTTTTTTCATGCAATATATTTATGGGGTTATTCTGGAGTTATTTCGTTAGAATCCGCCGAATAGTTATGATGTTATAGCCAAGACAAAATAATTCCCGGGCTAGCCTTTGACGGACTTTGGTAATTATATTTTTGAAAGGGAATGCAAAAGATATAAGGTTTCAAATTTCATTAGAATCGGCCAAATATTTATCATGTTATTGCCAAAACAAAATATTGCCGGGCTAACTTTGGGAGGACTGTGGCAATTATATCATTCCAAAGAGAATGTAAAACAACATAAGGGTATCAAATTTCCTTAGAATCGGCTGAATAGTTATGATGTTATAGCAAAAAAGAAATTCCCCGGCTAACCTTGGGAGGACTTTGGCAATTATATTATTCGAAAGAGAATGTAAAAGAACATAAGGTTTCAAATTTCGTTAGGATCGGCTGAATAGTTATGATATTATTGCCCAAACAAAATAATTCCCCGGCTAATCTTGGGAGGACTTTGGCAATTGTATCATTCGGAAGAGAATGTAAAACAACACAAGAGTTTCAAATTTCATTAGAATCGGCCTAATAGCAAAACGGGGACAGACAAACAAAGTGAGATGTACAGTCACCCACGACTAGGCTCGCACGTGAGTAAAAAACAAAACAAGTATAAGAGAACTTTTGCAAAACCTGGTACAGTCCATATATAGGTCAAATAGTTGCTTTGGTTTACCGACTCACTTCTTCTTAAAAACCTCCATCATATCCTCACACAACCTTCTTTTTTCCAAGACAACATATTCAGCATTTTAAATCTTTCCTAATAGGACTTGTGTCTCAAACCTGGGATAATTTTTTGTAGCCTTTTTCTGAATGCATTCAATATCTATGGTTCCTTTTCTAATGAGGTACCAAAACTGAATATAATATTCTAGATGTGGTCTGACTAGAGATTTATAAAGGACACCATTATGTCTTTTATGGAAAGTTCCGGTTTATTAGGCCAAGTATTCTCTTTGCTTTATTATGTGATGCTTGACACTGACTGGCTTGAGTATTTCATATTTTGGTCAATAATTAAACCCAAATCCTTTTCTTTTGATTATTTTTCCAAGATGCATCACACTTTGCACTTCTCAACATTGGAGGTCATGAAGCAAAGGTCATCCCATAGTTCGTTTTCTTAAATCTTACTTCAATTCCAATACCTTTTCTGATATCTGTAATACTGTTAGTAAGACCCTCACCAAAGTCATCAACATATACTAGAAACATAATTGGTTCCGAAAATGAACCTTGTGGTACACCAAGGCGCGGATCCAAGGGAAGCTAGAGGGTTGAAGCCCCCCACCCCAAATTTCAGACAAGTTTATGTTTATATTTCCTTTTTAAGCTATACTTGTATTCTGATATTCAGAAAGTTATGTAGTAATATATATATATATATATATATATATAGTTATTTAAACCAGCGCGGTCAAATGCACCTCATATGATATATAACTAAAATAGAGGTAAACTTACAAGTAAACAATGTCTAACAATGATTTTGCTAGAGAAGTGAGAAAGTAGTTTTCTATCGTAACTTTTTTGCCTAGATTACGAAAATGACCTTTTATTTTTCATGAAATGACTTCAGTTTTTTGTAATCTGCACATTTATTTTTTTATTAATATTAGATTATTCAGTATATAGAGGTATGAATAAGTCCTTTTAATACATTTCAGAGTGTGGTATTATAAAAATATATTTGAAAAAATAATGAAGATTTAAGATTTTTTCAAAATTGCTGAAATCTATACAATAGTCATATATTTTTAGAATATTTAGGCTTCTTTTTATGTGCAACATCTTCTCTGTCTCTGTGAAGGGTCCAGCAGAAGTTAGCAAGCATTGCAGGACTCCACTTTCCTCCATAACGATTTTCTATAGTAGCAAAATCTTGGTGGAATCTTTTACCATGCTCATCGCTGACGTCTGCTGGATTCTGTGGAAAGAAAGACAGATGGAAATGCAAAGAAGGAATTTTTAGTGACATACTCCATCCCAACTCATTATAAGACCTAATCAAATTCTGAACAAGAATGTGGTAATTTTCTAAGGAGACCATTACATACACCTTTGAAACTATGCCAGGCCTCAAATTATGGCTGGGCTCGATTTTGCCTCAAACTCACTATCTACCATAAGTTGTCGAATCAAAGGCCCCCAAAAGATTCCTTCTTTAATTTTATCATCAGTAATCTTAGGAAATTTTGTTTTTAAATAAAAGAATGATGGCTGGTCATGCTTTAAGGCTTTCACAAATTGTTTCATTAAACCTAATTTTATGTGAAGTAGTGGCAAATTTATGTTTTCCTTAGGAACCAATGGTTCACGTATGACATTATGACAACCTTAGGTCTCTCGCCATACCATTGGAACACCAAATTGAAGGCTTTTTATTTTTCCTTTAGACCATTTTGATAAAGAATTAAAGCATGTCGTGCAACAGATATGTGGCGCCCATGGATTATCTTGGTCGCCAATTTTACATCAAAAATAGAAATTATATAGTTTTATCAATAGAGAAGAAATTGTTCTTTTATTTTTTTTAAAATGTAACTGAACCACATATGTAGCAGAATTTATCTGGGCTATTTTTACACTGTCCTCTGGCCATTTTAATTAAAATTGTTGCTTTAATTAAAATTTCATTTAGTTAAATAACCTGAAAATAAGAAGTAGAAGAATGAAATTCGTTAAAATCTTCAAAGTTTGAGAAAAATAGTAACTGGCAACTTATAAACACTGGAGTCATTTCGATAAAATTGACTTCCGTTTTTGAAATCTATACATAAAACTACATTAAAAAAATGTTATTCTAATCTTTGTAGTCGATAAAGAGTTAAATTTTGTTAGACAGTGCAATTATTAAATTCAGTATTAAACCTTAACTGCCGCCCTAAACTATAATTAATAATAATTTAATGTGTGATCTACTGTTATTTATTATCACTGCTGTGTAAAATAACCATAATTAATGATCAATGTCCTTTTCTTAGACACCTCAGAGGGAGGAATTCTGGTTAGCCCCCCATTTTTTTATCCTGAATCGCCACTTGTTACATTTTGTCAATCCGACTACACTCAACTATCTGCTTTCTACGCTTGAGCTAGTTGCAATCCCTGATATACATTCAGAGAATTTCCCTAAGTGGGCACCTTGTCAAATGCTTTTGCAAAATCGAAATATAATATATCTACTGCTGTTCTATCATCTAATTCATTTGTACCTTATCAAAGAAGTCACTCAAATATGTGACCCCGAATTTTTCCTTTCTGAAACCATGCTGACTATTGAGTTGGTGAAGCGAGGCACACATTGTGGTAATGCTTTTTTTTTAAGTCTTTGATAATTGTATTTTATTTTTCCAAATTTGCCCTTCGTGAAATTTAAGAATCGCGGTCAATTCCATTGCTCTCCCATCTTTATGAAATCTAATTCTAGACTTCAAGACAGGTGTTTACTAACTAATGCGAACTAGAAAAATTGCGCCAAAACATTTAGTTGAAGATTAATGTGAAAGAGACTGAAATATTTAAAAAACTGCAGGGTATTTATAAGTTTTATTTTACTTATGTAACGGGTATGAAAATGGAACGGTAATAAGAACCGCATGTTCTTTTGTAACTTGTCGCCCGATCATAAATTTCCGTAGAAAGGAAACGGAATCTCATATTTTGCTTCTGGATAAACCAACTGAAAATGAAATAAGAAAAATTAATTAGTTGGTCCGATGCCACGGCTAGAATATGAACGTTTTCTCTCGGGTTTAGAGTTCTTTATCTATTTTAAGGATAACTACTTTAGATCATTTTCTGTCTTTGATAAATTGAATGCCTATAATTTTTTATACTTTTAACAAAGACCTAATAGATTTCCTGAATTACTCTACGAAACGTGAGAGTTTTAAACTCTCTTAAATAAATAAAATAGAACTTATGTAAACGATGTATTTTCTATAGATGGAATTTGTTGGTTGAGTTTAATATTTTTGGTCTAGTTAAAAATAAAAGAATGAGCCGTTATTATTCTTTGTTTGCGGATATTCACATTGATTCCTTTGTAGTCTAAGTTACTGTAAAAGATTATGATGATGTTAAAAGAAAGGTCCCATTTGAATAAATTGCAATCGAATAAAAAAAAATGTCTCTGATGCAAGTGAAATTAGTAAGGATGAAAAACACGTTTCGTTAAAGGATGCTCGGGAGACTTGACCGTAACTCACAAAGCTCTATCTAACTTGAATAAAGCATCATTGTATGTAGGTTTATAAACTTCAATCATATCTTGCGGAAAAATCATTGTAGCACACTTATATATTCATAAAAGACCATTATAATTCATGAAAAGACTTAAACAAAAGTACTCATTCGAACCTCGCTAGAGAAGGAAAGAATGCAATTCCTAAAGACGAGAAGCAAACAGACACTCGAACGAAGATCCCGTCGACCAATGAACAGTGCGTTAAGACTAGGCTACGATCTAGGATATTAACAATAATTTATTATTCATTTCATATAATAACCATGTCTAATAAAATTTAACTCTTTGTCGACTACAAATTTTAGAATAACATTTTTAAATGTAGTTTTATGTATAGATTTAGAAAACGGAAGTCAATTTTATCAAACTTTGAAGATTTTAACGAATTTCATTCTTCTACTTCTTATTTTCAGGTTATTTAACTAAATGAAATTTTAAATAAAAGCAACAATTTTAATTAAAATGGCAAGAGGACAGTGTAATAATAGCCCAGATAAATTACATTTAAAAAAAAAGAACAATTTCTTCTATATTGCTAAAACTATATAATATCTATTTTTGATGTAAAATTGGCAACAAAGATAAACCATAGGCACCACATATATGTTGCACGACATGCTTTATTTCTTTATCAAAATCGGCTTAAGGAAAAATAAAAAGCCTTCAATTTGGTGTTCCAATGGTATGGCGAGAGCCCTAGGGTCACATACCACTGACATATTTCTGTTTGGTAGAAATACAAAGTAAGTAATTGTTTATTGTCCAATGTACCTATATTTTGAAGCAGTATACTGTAATATTATTTTTTAAAAATATAAAATTAATGAAGTTTATAACCACTTTATTGTAATCACACATATGTACATAACTTTAGGCATATAATTTCTATACTTTTAGGTAAAACAACGAAGTGCGCTTCAGTTGTTGTATATCCTAACCTTAGATCTGCTATTTGGCCTATACCTCACTCAAAAGACATCCCAGTACCTGAACCACCTGCAGAAATTGTTTTGTCTAACTCTGATGAATCAGATATGGAATGATGTGAAACAGAAACTGAAATTTATGTTCCTGAAACTGTTGATACTACTCCAAAACCTTTCTCACAACTTGATCTAGATGATCTTGTAAGAGATCTAAACTTAACAAAGCAACAGAGTGAATATCTGGCCTCAAGACTGAAAGAAAGAAATTTAGTAGCAGAAGATATTCGAATTACTAATTTTCGCATTCGATCAAACAATTTACAAGACAAATTTTCCTTTGACAACAATTTATGCTACTGTAATAATATTCCACGTCTCTTTGAAGAATTAGATATACATTATGAACCCAGTCAATGGAGACCTTTCATTGGTGCTTCTTTAATCGTAGTAAAGCCGTGCTCTGCATAATGGAAATAAGCTACAATTCATACCAGTATCTCACTCTGTTATTTTGAAAGAAACTTATGAGAATTTAGATTTCATTTTAAAAAGCATTAAATACAGTGAACATAAATGGTTGATTTGTGCTGACCTTAAGGTAGTAGCCATTTTAAATTGCTTGCAGTCAGGCTACACAAAATTCATGTGTTTTTTGTGCCGATGGGACAGTAGAGCTCGGGGAGAACATTACATACGCTCCGAATGGCCTTTAAAGAGAAGAGACAAAAGTAGGTTGTCATAATGTCATACGTGAACCATTGGTTCCTAAGGAAAACATAAATTTGCCACCACTTCACAAAAAAATTAGGCTTAATGAAACAATTTGTGAAAGCCTTAAAGCATGACCAGCCATCCTTCTTTTATTTAAAAACAAAATTTCCTAAGATTACTGATGATAAAATTAAAGAAGGAATCTTTTGGGGGCCTTTGATTCGACAACTTATGGTAGATAGTGAGTTTGAGGCAAAATCGAGCCCAGCCATAATTTGAGGCCTGGCATAGTTTCGAAGGTGTATGTAATGGTCTCCTTAGAAAATTACCACATTCTTGTTCAGAATTTGATTAGGTCTTATAATGAGTTGGGATGGAGTATGTCACTAAAAATGCCTTCTTTGCATTTCCATCTGTCTTTCTTTCCACAGAATCCAGCAGACGTCAGCGATGAGCATGGTACAAGATTCCACCAGGATATTGCTACTATAGAAACTTATCCATTTCTTTTGATGAATAAGCTTTTTGTTTCCACTTATCTTTGTACTTTTTGTCAAATAAAATAAAAATAATAACAAATATTTCATACCTCTATATACTAAATAATCTAATATTAATACAAATTTAATGTGCAGATTACAAAAAACGGAAGTCATTCATGGAAGAAATAGATCATTTTCGTAATCTAGTCAAAAAAGCTACGATAGAAAACGACTTTCTCATTTCTGGAGCAAAATCATTGTTAGACAGTGTAATTTTAGAAATTCGTTTGATTTTTTCCTAATGAATCGTTTTAACACATTTATGATTGTATACTTTTCAAAGAAATAAACGTTTTTAATTTTAAAAATTATGCTCACTTCCGGAATTTAAAATAACGTAGTTAATTTTATCGAAAATATATTGCTATTTTGCTATCTTCGAATTTTTCTGCGTCATTTTTGATCTCGTTCATTCAACTTTGCCCTGATTCATCACGTAGACCTAGGCTTTTGAGATCTAGAGGCGATTTGCGCATGCGTCTTTTGGCGATATTCAACCAATACCATGGGGGGTTTTTTTATATCTTCAGGCACTTAGCGTACGCTGGCTTTGCCAATGATCCAATAGCATTTCATGTAATATTCCCGTGTATTTCGAACGATTTACGGCGGTATTTTTTTTCTTGGTTTTTATGGTATAATGGCGTGCAGCGGCTGTGGTAGGTCCGGATTAAAAGATTTGAAAGGGCGAAAACCCAGGCAAAATTTTCCGTTACCTCGTTTAAGAGCAAGTGACTTTCTAATGCCCGCATTCTAACAAATGCCGGCCTTTTATCGATAAACTGTTTTCTGCGCAAAGATTTGATTCAAACTCGAGGCCTAACAAAATTTAGCAATCGATTGTTGGACCCAAATTTGAAGGTAGGCTTTCGAATTAGGAATATTACGATTATTTTTTTAAGTTGCGGGGGAGGGCACGATCAAGTGGGAGGTATGCATTTCGAAAGTACCTAAAAAATATTAATTCTTTAGAGGAAATAGCCAGGTTAGGTCCGGTCTAGTTCTAGGTCTTTTAAATGATTTTGATAATGTGTTATTCTTATGCAGGTTTATGTGTAGTTTTCAGATCTGAAACCCATTTTTGGTGGAGGTGCACACTTTTTCCAGTCTGGATTGCGGTCGATTATGAGAAAAATATGCATTTCCGGAAACAACGAGTCACAGACCAGAAATGAACACCTAAAACTGCATAAGAAAAACATATTTTGGTAAAGATGTAGACAAGCGGCCCGGCCGATACGACGTACTATTTTCGTCCGTGTTCTAAAATGTTTCACGTTTTTGGAGTACATTTAAGGGGACGGCTCGTGTGGGGGTAAACACAAGGGGGGGCCACACTATGAATATCCTGAGTTTCATTAAATTGGGAGGGGGTCTGGGGGGCATAGCCCCCCAGTATATAATCCTAATTGTTATACTGTTCTGACGTTTACAGAGGTGAATGCTTTAACTACATCAGGTCAGAGCCTTTAATCGTTTTGCGAATTATAATAGGGGTTGGGGGTGGGGTATGACGTCAGAAATGCTTGATTTCAATTTTTTTCCACTTAATAGCTTTTTATTATCCTCATTCGGAGTCATTTTTATTTGTCAATATATTTTTCCCCATTTTACTATTTTTATTACCTTCTTTTATACATTTAAATCTAATTAGCTAGCTCGTTTTAAGGAACTACTTATTTTTTTACCCAATTGTTTTTTTCGGGCGATTTTGTAAAAAAAAATGGCCTGCGTAAACAGCGTTTTCCGTTTGTTTATTTTCGGGCATTTTTTTTTATAAAAAAAATTGCGCCAGCTAACATTCGAAAAGGACTCAAACGCGCATGAATATTCCGACACGGGTGAACGATAATATTTACACAAAATAATTTTTTCCGGCCGGGCCGCTCGTCTACATGTTTACCCATATTTTTAAATTCATTTGCAAAAGTTTGTTGAAATGAATCTTTACCTTTTTTAATAAATATATTGATTTCTTTAATAAAAATAAACGAGGAAATACATAGATAAATAAAATAATTTAGTAGAGCGAGAGCGTTAAAAAATAGATAAGGTTATTAATATTCTAGTTTGAGTCACAATTAAGTAATCGAAGTCGCGTTGTTATATACTCTTTTATTATATAAAAATAGCAATGCTATTTAAAAAAAATGAACGCAAGGCCGCTATTATTTGCGTCTCCCCCCCCCCCTCCCTGACTGCCGTGTCTGTATGAAGTCATAATCTGAAGGTTATGACGTCCATATGACGTCATACCGGCACGGCATAGCCCACAATGATGGTTAGCATCGAAGTAAGAGTTTAATTTATCACCACTCCGAAGGCGGGTTTTATTTGACACAGGTCACAATGAGAAGCAACAATACCAAGCATACTTCTCCGATTAACTTGTTTGTGCTCTCTTTAAATCTGATAACCTTCCTCCCCGGTGCTGGTGTAAATGATATGTTTGAGAGGTATGATAGTCTGGTGTCTGGGTGTGAGAGGGATGCAGTTATGATTACGCATGTGGGAGTAAATGATGTAAAGAAGGTGGTCTCATGTGAGTTACAACAGAGGCACAAATGGTTAGTTGAAAGGATGAGTGAATGGCGTGCTTCCGAGATTGGGATAACCTTCCTCCCCGGTGCTGGTGTAAATGATATGTTTGAGAGGTATGATAGTCTGGTGTCTGGGTGTGAGAGGGATGCAGTTATGATTACGCATGTGGGAGTAAATGATGTAAAGAAGGTGGTCTCATGTGAGTTACAACAGAGGCACAAATGGTTAGTTGAAAGGATGAGTGAATGGCGTGCTTCCGAGATTGGATGTGTGGATGGAATGGTTTTCTCGTGCAATTGGACTGAATGAGTATGTGTAAAGCCTGTGTGAGGAGTCGGTATTAGTGTTTGTAGATGTATGAAACGGCTTTTTAGGGAATAAGGCATTGTATGCATTAGATGGACTCCATCTTAGCCTGGTTGGTGTTGATGTGTTGTGGCAGGAGCTTGATAGTGTCGGTAGGTCTTTGCAGGCGGGAAACTAGTTACTGATAGTGGTCAGAGAAATACAAGAGGACATGGAGAGGCAAGGAACGGAAAGAGATTCAGAAGAGATAGAGCAGAAGGTATACAGGCTAAAAGAGGTGCTTCAGGGATAGGAGGGCTGAGTTGTCTCTATATCAATGTTCATAGTCTTAGAAATAAGAAGCATGAGTTATTTAGTTATATTATTGATGGAATAGAGATATAATATGTGTAATAGAATCATGGGTTAATGAAAATAAATTTAATGACAACATGAGTGAATTTGAACTACAGGGTTATGATATGTACATTAGTCAAATGAAAGATAGGACTGATGATGGTTTGATTATTTATATCAGAAATACAATTTCTTCAAATCTAAATAATTCTATAAAGCAAGGATAGGTTGAGTCACTGTGGATAGATATTAGGGTCAGTAAAAATAGGATAATACACTTGGGAGCCTTTTACACACCACCAGGACAGACTGACTGTATTAAGGAAAGGATGTGAAATAGATACAGTTATTCTTGGTGAGTTAATTTAAATTCTGTGGACTGGGAAAATATGATAAGAAGGGATAGAGCAAGTTGTAAGTTTATAGAATGCTTTAAGGATAATTTGTTTACTCAATTTGTTAATAAGCCAACCAGGGGTACCAATATCTTAGATCTGGTTCATTCAAAAGATGATCACTTGGTTCAGGAATTGACTGTCGGGGAAGCATTGGGAAATAGTCACCATCAGATGGTTCGTTTTAACGGAAATATTGAAGGGTAGAACATCAACAAACTCCACAAAAACTCCAAATTCTTATAGGGGAGTTTACATAAATTACGAAACTTGCTAAATCAGATTAGGTGGGATATAGAATTCAGGGGGAAGAATACTTATGAGATGTGGGACACTTTTAAGACTATATTAAACATAGTGCACGAGCAGTGTATTCCAATGATGAAGCCTATTAAGAAAAATGTAGGAAGCCATTGTGATGGAATCAGGAGATAGCTAGGAAAACTTCTGAGAAGAAAAGGGCATACGAGAGATTACAGAGAGAAAGTACTTTTGACAATTTATATCATTATAGGTCAACCAGAAATAAGTTAAATAAGATTATTAAGAATAGTAAATGGCAGGCAGAAATTAATTTAGCTAAAATAATGATAAAGATCCATGAAAATTATTTAGCTATAATTGAATTAATAACAAATCTAACAGTAATAAAATAGGGCCTATTAGATATGAAGGGATTTTGAAAGAATCTGATGAGGAAATAATAGAGGTTCTTAATGATCATTTTTCTTTCGTATTCACAGAAGAGAATCCAGATAGATTAATTAATGATAATTCTAGGTCAAGGAAAGTAGTGTTGAATACCATTAATGTGAACAGTGAAATAATTAGACGGCTTTATTGGAGTTAATTACTAGTAAGGCATCTGGCCCAGCTAACATTTATTCATGGGCAGAAACTTTAAACGCCCTCACCAGACAGCCATTTACCCCATTGTCGCTCTTTCGGAAGAAGAGAATTGTTTCAGGAAGAACGAGAATCTACACAAGAAGGAAGAGGGGCAACGCTGACCGAAGGAGGCCATGGGACCGCCCAACCTCGACCTTAAGCGGATTCCTCTCCCCACCATCCAAGGGGGAACAAAACCACTTTGAAACACGGTCGTGGAAACTATCTTCGCAGTGCTGAATGTAGCTCTTATCAGACTTATTGAGGCTCCGCACGGTACGCGACGGTGTGTTGGACGGACGACGCCATTGAAAAAATAGTCTCAGAAGAAGCCAAAGAGCCCCCTCGAAAAATTGGGCTTGAGGTTTCCATACTTTAAGAAATCCTCGTACTGTAAACGATCATCCAAAGTAGGCTCGACCCGTCCTTCACTTACAACAGTTGCGAAGATATCAAGGCCGAGCTAACCAAATACCAAAAATGGGCGAAATTTTCCAAGCTTGAGAAGTTTAGGATGAATATGGTCAAATTCCTCTTCGAGATAGTCGATATGGCTCGGAGTGCCACGAAGGAAGGACTCCTGGGGTTCTACTTTCGAATATGTCCTGAGCATGTCGAAGCTGAAGGATTAATCAACCTGGAAAGCCGCTTCCGATTCCTTGGCCTGGAAAAATACCCCACGAAGGAATGTATTGCACCCGATGTCACTTGGTCCGTCTGCTCAAATATTAGTCACTTTCTTCGTTTATTAAGATGGCTTCTAAGATGTTTAGCCTAGCTTTATTTCCCTCTTTTCTTTTAATTGTGGTGTTTTCAAATAGAATATCTCTAGTTAGGCTGATGTTATGTGCCCTCTCTATATGATTTTTGGGCGCTCCATTTTGCACGATGGTGGTTGTCATGCCAACATATTCAGAGAAGAAATGATGAATAAACAAAGATGGGCAAGGATAGCAAAAGCGGAGAAATTCGGACAAGGAAATGGTATTGTAAAACTCATCTTAAATTTCAAAATGGCGCAAAGGGCCAAAAGGGAGGGCCTCCTAGGCTCCTACCTGGCCAACCACTCAACCGACTCCTGAAGATGAACGGGATAAACAAAAACGTATGGTTTCCGCCCAACCCCGCCTCCCAAGACATACTTAAAATTCAGTTTGCTGATCTGCCCGAGGAAAAAAAACGAAACTTAGGAAAAAGTGATACCCGCAAAGGAGGACAATTCCAAAGACGAAAATCCCAAGAAAATCCCCCAAAATAAAAAGCAAAGAAGAAAGAAGAAGAAGAAAAGAAGAGAAGACAGAAACATTATGAGTTCGGAGCAAGACGAAGTACTGAAGTATCCCGGATTTCCACTCACAGAGTGAAAAATAACTTCTGGAACATGGCTTCTTCTTCAACGGAGAGGACGTGTCCCTCCGGGTCTTCGGATCTCCCCTATGTATGCCCCGAAAGGGAGACCCAGCACGGCTGCTCCAGGGGATTCACAGGGGGGAATTCAAATGGACATTCGAGAGACCGTGCTACGCGAAAGAAATAGAAGGCCTGAAAATGGAAGGAGTCCTCTTCATCTCGGACTCGAGCGTCCATACACTGAACATGTCGGTTTGCAAAAACATCAAAAATGGTAAACAAAAAATCAGAAATTGAAAAATAAAGTGAACGCAGTGACTAAAAGTGGTTATTATAATAAAAGTGTTAATAATAATATAAGTGGAATAACTAATATGATTATTTTAAAAATGATACAAATAGTATGCAAAAAAGTAATATTATAGCATTACTAATGTAACTAGTGTGCGATAAAAGATAATATAATAAACATAAGTGCCCCAAAAAGTGTTAGAAATGGTAATAATAAGAGTGACTATAAATGTGAAACAAAGCAGATAAATAAGACAAAGATTAAAATGAAAGAGAAATAATAATAAATAGGTTCAAAGTATATTAATAGGCTAATAACACTAGGCTGCGTCAAAAATGTTCCTGAGGGTTTCATAGGTGATTCTTAATGAAATTTGTCTCCTAAATCCAAATCAAGCATTTATATTGCTCAATCAGGTCTAGTTTATAAGATACAGACCAAGCTCCCTAGATGGTGTTAGAGAGCTCAGTCTCTAGCTGACCGCGAGCGCGAGTGGTTGTGTGTTGCTTGCTCACTCTCCAACTAAGTGTTGGTTTTTTAATCCATGACTTTTCTCATCTATGAACAGTGTTTAAAGTGTATTTCTAAAACTTTATTTATCTTTGTGAATTTTTTTGCAGGCAAATACATTAGCAAAACTCCTTATATTTTATAAAAATGAATAGAAAGTGTAAAAACAGTCCTGATAGATTTTGTTTTGTTTGTGGAAAGGTAACTTTTAGTGACCAGCAATGCACTATAACGCCGTTAGTAAAGTTCCTTTACAATGCATATTTTGGAATAAAGCTAGGTGATCAAGACAAAAACTTTGCTCCACATATGTGCCGCAAAGCCTGTGTCATAGCCTTAAGACGCTGGAGTGAGGGCAAAACGAACTGTTTGTCATTTGGTGTACCTATGGTGCGGAGAGAAGGCAAGGACCACATTACAGACTGCTATTTTTGCATGAAAAATCTTAAAGGTGAGATAATTACTTTAACAATATAGTCCTTGACAAATCTAGAAATGTTTATACAAATCTTTTGGTAGCCTATTAAAATTGTAATTGTGTATAAAAATAGTGTATTATGCTGGTAGAAAAATTGTGGTTAAATTGTATATAAAAATTGATTGTATTTAAAAATTGTAAATTTACCTGGTATGAAAAATGTGTAAACGAGGGTCGAGTGAATTAAAAGTATGTAAATTAAGTATGCGAAACTTTTTTTCAGGTGTCAATAAGAAGAACAAACACACTGTAGTCTATCCTGATGTTCCTTCTGCCATTAAACCACAATCACATGGTCCAGGAGTTCCAGTTCCTTCTCCACCTAAAAATACTGAGCTACAAGACAATATAGAAGATATAGAAGTGGATGACACTGACACTTCAGTGACATATCAGCCTACGTCTACAATGACTTTGCCAAGACCACTCACTCAAGGTCAATTAAATCACTTGACTAGAGATCTTGGTCTTTCTAAAGAGAACGCACAACTTCTTGCATCCCGTCTTAGTGAGAGCAACCTCCTCTCTCAAGAAACTACATACTTTTGGTTCAGAAATAGAGACGAAGAGTTTCGAAAGTTCTTTGAAGTTGATTCTTGCAGCTCTTTGGTGTATTGCAATGATGTAAAAGGTTTAATTGAGGCACTTGGCGTTCCTTACCAACCAAGTGAATGGAGGCTCTTTATTGATTCTTCTAGCAGAAGTTTGAAGGCAGTACTCTTAAATATTGGCAATAAAATAGCATCTGTACCTATTGGCCATTCAGTTCAGTTAACAGAAAGCTACGAAAATATGAAAGTATTGATTAATACAATCAAGTACTCTAACCAGAACTGGTTAATATGTGGTGATCTCAAAGTAAGATATATTTTACTTTATTGAACTTGTTAAATATTTCAAGGAATGTTTGTTTCTAAATACCAATGACAGAAGGATATTATAAACATATTAGTTTCTCCCTACCCCTAATAAACTTAGTGAAAATTGCCTATGCAAAAAATAGAAGTTCTTAGAAACCATGTACATCAATATGCATCAATATGTTTTCTTTCAGGTTGTGTGCCTTCTTCTTGGGATGCAAGGAGGCTACACAAAATATCCATGCTTCATGTGCTTATGGGATAGTTGAGCGGATAGTCTTCACTATAAGCAAAAAGACTGTCCATCTCGAGAGGCATTCCAAATTGGCTGCCCCAATGTGGTAGCTCAACCTCTAGTCCCTCCCAAAAATGTTTTACTGCCTCCTCTTCATATAAAGCTTGGCCTGATGAAGAACTTTGTCAAAGCACTGAATAAAGAAGGCCAAGCTTTTAAGTATCTACTGCAAAAACTCCCACAGATCAGTGATGCCAAGCTCCATGCAGGCATATTTGATGGTCCCCAAATTAGAACTCTGTTAAAGGACAAGCATTTTTACACCATTATGGAAGCCAGTGAACAAGAAGCATGGCGAGCGTTTAGTAAAGTAATCGACGGTTTTCTGGGAAATAAAAGAAGCTCAGAATATATCTCACATGTAAATGAGCTTATGAAAAGCTTCGAAAAATGGGAGCTCGCATGTCGATAAAAATGCATTTTATCCAGTCACATCTTGACTATTTCTGGCAAACTGTGGAGATTATAGCGAGGAACAAGGAGAAAGATTTCACCAAGACATTAAGAAGATGGAGACAAGATATCAAGGACGCTGGGACATCAACATGTTAGCTGACTATTGCTGGTGTCTTAAACGCGACGAACCAACATCGCTTCACAAGCGGAAGTCATCAATGACTTCTTTTCTTGGAAAATAGTTTCTTTGCATTCCTGGGTAAGCTCATAAGTAGTCTGTAAGTTTAAAATTAATTAAAAGAAAGTCGAATTGAGTCGGTATTTTTTTTTATTACAAGTAATTGTAATTTATTAAATAACTTTTATATAAATAAGGGATTTTTTCAAAAATGGCCCTTTTCTAAAAACAGTAGTGCGCTGTATCTCAAAAACCAGACCTGATTGAGCAAAATGAATGTCATATTTCAATTTAGGAGAACAATTTCGTTAGGAATCACTAAAGAAAACTACAGGAACAGAATTTTTTTCAAACGCAGGCCTGTGTAATAAATAAAAGTGTTAAAACTAAAATAACATGTGATACAAAATTAAGTAAACGTGATTTATAATATAATCAATTAGACAAAGTTTGAGTAAACATCTAACCAAAAGTAAACGAGACATAATTTAATTTAATTAATCGACAAATTTAACAAGTGATACACAATTTAGTAAATGTGTTTAATAATATAATCAATTGGGTACAATTTCAGAAAAATAAGTAAAAATGAACATCTACCCCATATTGAATGAATCATAATTTAATTAATCAGGTAAAATTGGGTTAAATAAGTAGGACTGAACATCTAATATAAGGAGACATAACTAAATTTGAATGAGTAAATAAGCGAAGTATTAAGAAATATCAAAAATCCCATTCCATGTGTATATGTATATTTAAAGAACATAACTGTTAATTTCCAAACATTTGAATTCCAGATACTCCTGGGGAAAAATTCGTTTTTCTCATGCTCCGGCTTGAAACTTTCTCTTCTCTATAATTCTCCCAAACCTTTCACCACTATTGCTCTATATTATTTTTACATATATGTATTTAATTTTAATATTTGGAAAAAATCATTGTATTTCCTTCTTTACTAAATCGTTGAATGAATGAATTCGAAACAACGCTAACTCTTGAGAAAGTTGCTATCCGATAAAGGAGGTACAGGAAAGGTAAGAGACCAGCAAAACGCGAAATCTTTTTCACTTTTCCCTACTGGGACTTAAAAAAGAGAATAATACATTTGGAGCTGTGAATAGGCGACACATGTTGTCCTAAACCCCTCCTACTACCCGCGGTGAGGGGCAGGGCAGCGGGAGTGAACTGGATTGCAATTCATATAGTCTCAACCAAACTATGTCATTCTTTGTGATAGAAATGATTACGGGTGCCAAGGAAAGCAGGTTTGAGGATTAGCTCACTGGAACTTGGCGTCTGAGGTACCCAGACAAGAGGCAGGACTGCAACTTCTTTCGATGGCCCAAAAGGCGAAAGAACAAGGGTTGCTTATGATCAACGCCAAAGTGAGTGGAGATCAGATAGAGCGGGAAGAATTCTTTCCAGTCCAGTTTTGCCTCCGCTGCTACAAAATGGAGCAGCACGCTACCAAAGACTGTAAAGAGCGAGAAGGGGCACCACTGGAAAGATTGCCCCAACAACTACGAGAGATGCATCAACCGCGGACAAGGCCACATATTAATGGCTACGGCATGCCCGGTCAAAAAGGAAATAATAACAAAAAGAAGCCCGACAAGAAACATGAAGAGGTACGCAGATCAAACACCACTCACGCACAGGTAGCTAAGCCGCGTACAACGAAACCGAAACGAAGAAAATCTATTTGAAGATTAAGAACGAAGAGTCTACAAAAATCCTGACGTGCATCCTCCATGCTCACATCAGGAATATAACCCAACCTGGTTGCTTCCCAAAAGAACTTAACCTACATGCTAGCCAAAAACGGAATGAGCTAAATGTGGTTCCCGGACGACATCTATCAGGAGACGTCCGCTAGCTGCACTGCAAATGAGATGGACACCAGCAAGGGAGAAATGGAGAGTAAAACTGGGACAAAACCCAAACCCAGGAACCTAAAGCTGGTGCGGCAAAACTCACACAGTTCAACCAAATAAAAAATTCACGAAGGGAAACGGAACTATGGAACCCGCATCAAAGGACTCCACAGACTCCTCGGACTCTTCCGACTCAGAAGCCCCTAAAAACGAAAAAAAAGGAAGAAAACCCCCAAAACTGCTCGATGGGGATAGGATTAATCTCACTATTTATGCATCAGAGTTATTCCCTTTACCTGAAAATATAGATGAAACAAAAATTCTAAACGGAGTAAATAAGAAAATATACAAATGGGAGTACGACGCATAGATCGAGGTTAAAGTGGTTGAGGAGGCTCTACTTCGACATATCGTTACTCTGTACGAGAACACGTATGGGCAGGTCTCCAACACAAAATTTAAGTAGAAGAGGAACGGAAGAAAAAGAAATATCATCCATAAATACCAGTAAAAGAAGACCAACATGGAGAACGTGAACAATAGATTGAGGATTCTGACACTCAACGTTGATGGATGGGAAAGGAAAGCAATGGCATATGGAAACATATTCCGTGTGCTGGACCCTGACATAATTCTGATAACGGAGCACTGTATTAGCACCACAAGGCGTCAACTCAAAATACCAGGATACAGAGTTCTCATGAAGAATCACTCACAGTAGAGGTTCGATGGCGCTGCGATAGCTGTTAGAGGGAACCTCACGTTCAAGCGTCTCCCAGAATTGGACGAATCCTTTGTGGCGATACAACTTCCCACATTGGTGTGGAATCTCACGATAGCTGCAGCCTATCAACCCCCTCGCCGAGCCTATCTACCTTTCACAAACTTCTGCACACTTTTCGGGCACCGGAGAATGTCATTCTTAAGGGGGCGACCTCAATACCAGATGCCGAATGGCGGACTATGGTAGAACCAACGAAAGAGGCCGAAACTTGGAAATGATAATGGGCAGGAGAAACATCCAGAGGATAGGGCCGGATTTCTCGACCTTCATTACTAGCAGATCAGCCACCAAACCTGACATTATCATAACAAGCGGAGGCTTCCCCTTCAACTATCATAGCGAGCCGGGCCCAACAATTCCCAGCGACCACAATTTCACTCGCGCCCATCTAGCTGCCAGATCGACGAAGAGCTAGAAAGATTAACATAACATAACATATAACATAATTTCACGGATGACAAAAGCCACAAGGGCCTATCAAAGGTCATCCGTATCCATCAAATCCCAGCTACATAATGCATCCGTAGGATTTTGTCAGATCATGCATCTACAATATACAATTTAACAATCCATAGGATTATGTCCAACCATGCATCTACAATATATAATTTAAAGCCTCCATAGGAGTCTGTCACAAACAAAATCAAAGTCCCCCAAAATATACAATAAAAAGAAACTGCATCCACAGGAATGAGTCAAGAAACATATCCACATACCAAAAAGTAAGAGATTAACCCTCCATCCCCATATAATCATCCAATCTGCGCTTGAAAACATTCAAGTTTGGGCTGTCTACAGTCTCAGGTGGCAAACTATTCCAATGATCCACCACTCTGTTAGTGAAAAAATTTTTTCTAACATCCAGTCTGCACCTCTGTTTTTTAATCTATAAGTGGTGGCCTCTAGTTCTATTACTACCTTCTAACTCAAATAACTTGCTGAAATCCAATTTATCCATCCCAGAAAAGGTTTTTAAAAGCTCAATCATATCTTCCCTCACACACCTTCTTTCAAATGAAAACATATTTAATACCCTCAGTCTATCTTCATATTTAAGGTGCTTCAGGGATGGTATTATTTTTGTTGCCCTCCTTTGTACTGAATCTAATAAGTTTATATCATGTCTAAAATGTGGTCACCATGCCTGTATGCAGTATTCTAAATGTGGCCTGACATAAGAATTGTATAGTTTAAGGATGACCTCCCTACTCTTGTAGCTAACATTTCTTTTAATGTAACCTATCACCCTATTTGCTATATTTCTTTCCTCAATACACTGCTTTGAAAATTTCAGTGACCTATCTACTACTACTCCTAAGTCCTTCTCATCTTCAACTGAATTAAGCCAATACCCATCCATCTCAAAGCTAAATTCCCTATTATCTCTCCCCATGTTAATAACTTTGCATTTATTAAGGTTAAAAGTCATCTGCCACTTCTGAGCCCAAGCTAACAACTTATTTAAGTCACCCTGCACTTTAAAGCTACCCTCAACCTCTTTGACTACAGCTGCCAATTTAGTGTCATCAGCAAAAATTGACACTTTGCTATTTACACCTTGCCCAAGATCATTTACATAGATTATAAATAATAAAGGGCCTAAAACTGATCCCTGAGGTACGCCACTAATAACATTCCTCCACTCTGACCTCACTCCATCCAGTACAACTCTCTGTTTCCTATTTTTCAGCCATTCAGTTATCCAATTTAAAACCTTTCCACATATCCCATGCAGCTTTAATTTGTGAACTAGTCTTCTATGTGGAACCTTACCAAAAGCTTTGCTGAAAACTAAGTAGATCACATCAACTTTCTCACCCCTATCTAATTCTTTAGTTACATAATCCATAAAATCCAGTAAATTAGTTAAACATGATCTACTTTTTCAGTCATTCAGTTATCCAATTTAAAACCTTTCCACATATCCCATGCAGCTTTAATTTGTGAACTAGTCTTCTATGTGGAACCTTACCAAAAGCTTTGCTGAAAACTAAGTAGATCACATCAACTTTCTCACCCCTATCTAATTCTTTAGTTACATAATCCATAAAATCCAGTAAATTAGTTAAACATGATCTACCTTTTCTAAAACCATGCTGAGCATCATTAATTAACCTGCTACTCTCTAGATGATCAGAAATTCCCTTCTTAACCATCTTCTCAAGAATTTTACAGACTATAGAAGTTAAGCTTACCGGTCTAAAGTTATTTGGGTCCTCTTTGCTTCCCTTTTTAAAAATTGGCACTACATTTGCCAATTTCCAATCATTTGGTATTTCTCCACCAGACTCTAGTGATCTAATAAATATCTTCTCAAGAGCTACTGCAATACTTTCTACACCTTCTTTGAGTATCCTAGAATGAATGTTGTCAGGGCCAGATGCCTTACTAGTACTTAACTGCATTATAAGCCCTTTAATTTCTTCTCTGTCTATATTAATAGAATTTATCACTACTTCCCTTGACCTAGAATTATCATCAATTAATCTAACTGGTTTCTCTTCTGTGAATACTGAAGCAAAATGATCATTAAGGACCTCTACTATTTCCTCATCAGATTCTTTCAAAACCCCTTCATATTTAATAGGCTTTATTTTATCACTGTTAGATTTATTATTGATTCTATAATAGCTAAAGAATTTTTTAGGATCTTTATTATTATTTTTAGCTAAATTAATTTCTGCAGTCCTTTTGGTCTTCTTAATAATCTTATTTAGTTCATTTCTAGTTGACCTATAATGGTTTAAATTATCTAAACTACTCTCACTTTGTAATCTCTGGTATGCCCTTTTTTTCTCTGAAACTTTATTAGCTATTTCTTGATTCCACCATAATGGTTTCCTACATTTCTTCCTAATAGACTTCATTGGAATACACTGTTCCTGAACCATGTTTAATATAGTCTTAAAAATATCCCACATCTCATAAGTATTCTTTCCATGGAATTCTATATCCCACCTAATCTGATTTAGCATGCTGCGTAATTTATCGTAATCTCCCCTATAAAAATTTGGAAATTTTGTGGAGTTTGTCGTTGTTCTACTCTTAACTATTTGCAAATTAAACCGAACCATCTGATGATCACTGTTTCCCAATGATTCCCCTACACTCAATCCTTGAACTAAGTGATCATCATTTGAAAGAATCAGAGATCTAATATATTGGCACCCCTTGTTGGCTTATTAACAAATTGGGTCAAAAAGTTATCCTCAAAACACTCCATAAACTTACAACTTGCTCTATCTCTTCCTATCATATTTTCCTAGTCTACAGAAGTTAAATTAAAGTCACCAAGAATAACTGTATCTTCTTTGCATCCTTTACTTATTTTCCTAATCATTAACTCATCGATACAATCAGTCTGTCCTGGTGGTCTATACAAAGCTCCCAAGTGTATTTTCCTATTTTTACCAACCTTAATATCTATCCATAATGATTCACCTTCTCTTTGCTTTATAAAGTTATTTAGATTTGAAGAAATGCTATTTCTGATATAAATAATCAACCCACCACCAGTCCTATCTCTCCTTTGACTAATGTGCATAGTATAACCCTCTAGTTCAAATTCACTCACATTATCATTAAATATATTTTCATTACCCATGATTCAACTATACATATTATATCTATATATTCATGAATGATATAACTAAATAATTCATCCCTCTTATTTCTAAGACTACGAGCATTTGTGTAAAGACTTATATCATCGAAGCTGACCGCGAGTGCGTACCCAAGACAGGGTACAAAACGCTACCTCAGCCTAGATGGACAGATGAAATGAAGAGGATCGCACATGTGCATAGAGAAGTGTACGAGGAGACCAGACGGGAAGGTTCAAGCCAGGAAAGAAGCGCGCTACTACGCCGGCTAAGCTCCGAACTAAAGGAAGCAATATACATGCAACAGGCTGAGATCTGGGACAGCCTTATAGCCGGAGTAGACAGTGAGCTGAGCCCCGCCAAATTCTGGCACCAAATCAGGAAAATGAAAGGATTGCAAAGAAAGGAAAAGGCGCGGATCGAAGAGGACGGGAAATATATATAGGAACCAACGGTCTTGGAGGCAAGATTCAGAGCATACTTGAAGAATGTCTTCTCTATCACCGAAAAAGACAACGAAAAGTTCGACCAGGAATTCGAGGGTCGTCTGATTGACGATCTGAATCAGATAATACACCGCATGCATCCACACCACCACACGGACATGGGAAGAAAGATGGTTAGTAGTAGTATTGTAGGTGAAGGGTCGAGTGCGCACAAACTCGGCCTCCTATGAGCGTATCCAGATACGTACACACGTACATGGACTCGCACTCAAGTCTCCTTGCCCCCATCCTCCTACCCCTATCCCCTACCGCTAAGATTTTTCTAAGCATTCAGAGTCTGCACACACACATACACACACACACACACACACACACACACACACACTATGCCAGGATACTGACTGCACATCCCTTCACAATCTTTTAGATGTTATCACATACATTTGGAAATACGGGAGGGACACGTAGCTTGTCTCCATTTTGTAGCAGCGGAGGCAAAACTGGACTGGAAAGAATTCTTCCCGCTCTATCTGATCTCCACTCACTTTGGCGTTGATCATAAGCAACCCTTGTTCTTTCGCCTTTTGGGCCATCGAAAGAAGTTGCAGTCCTGCCTCTTGTCTGGGTGCCTCAGACGCCAAGTTCCACAGTGAGCTAATCCTCAAACCTGCTTTCCTTGGCGCCCCTAATCATTTCTATCACAGAGAATGACATAGTTTGGTTGAGACTATATGAATTGCAATCCAGTTCACTCCCGCTGCCCTGCCCCACACCGCGGGTAGTAGGAGGGGTTTAGGACAACATGTGTCGCCTATTCACAGCTCCGAATGTATTATTCTCTTTTTTAAGTCGCAGTAGGGAAAAGTGAAAAAGATTTCGCGTTTTGCTGGTCTCTTACCTTTCCTGTACCTCCTTTATCGGAGGTACTCCTTCCGCTATCAGGCCTTCTATTTCTTTTGCGTAGCACGGTCTTTCGAATGTCCATTTGAATTCCCCCCTGTGAATCCCCTGGAGCAGCCGTGCTGGGTCTCCCTTTCGGGGCATACATAGGGGAGATCCGAAGACCCGGAGGGACACGTCCTCTCCGTTGAAGAAGAAGCCATGTTCCAGAAGTTATTTTTCACTCTGTGAGTGGAAATCCGGGATACTTCAGTACTTCGTCTTGCTCCGAACTCATAATGTTTCTGTCTTCTCTTCTTTTCTTCTTCTTCTTTCTTCTTTGCTTTTTATTTTAGGGGCTTTTCTTGGGATTTTCGTCTTTGGAATTGTCCTCCTTTGCGGGTATCACTTTTTCCTAAGTTTCGTTTTTTTTCTTCGGGCAGATCAGCAAACTGAATTTTAAGTATGTCTTGGGAGGCGGGGTTGGGCGGAAACCATACGTTTTTGTTTATCCCGTTCATCTGCAGGAGTCGGTTGAGTGGTTGGCCAGGTAGGAGCCTAGGAGGCCCTCCCTTTTGGCCCTTTGCGCCATTTTGAAATTTAAGATGAGTTTTACAATACCATTTCCTTGTCCGGATTTCTCCGCTTTTGCTATCTTTGCCCATCTTTGTTTATTCATCATTTCTTCTCTGAATATGTTGCCATGACAACCACCATCGTGCAAAATGGAGCGCCCAAAAATCATATAGAGAGGGCACATAACATCAGCCTAACTAGAGATATTCTCTTTGAAAACACCACAATTAAAAGAAAAGAGGGAAATAAAGCTAGGCTAAACATCTTAGAAGCCATCTTAATAAACGAAGAAAGTGACCAATATTTGAGCAGACGGACCAAGTGACATCGGGTGCAATACATTCCTTCGTGTGGTATTTTTCCAGGCCAAGGAATCGGAAGCGGCTTTCCAGGTGGATTAATCCTTCAGCTTCGACATGCTCAGGACATATTCGAAAGTAGAACCCCAGGAGTCCTTCCTTCGTGGCACTCCGAGCCATATCGACTATCTCGAAGAGGATTTTGACCATATTCATCCTAAACTTCTCCAGCTTGGAAAATTTCGCCCATTTTTGGTATTTGGTTAGCTCGGCCTTGATATCTTCGCAACTGTTGTAAGTGAAGGACGGGTCGAGCCTACTTTGGATGATCGTTTACCGTACGAGGATTTCTTAAGGTATGGAAGCCTCAAGCCCAATTTTTCGAGGAGGCTCTTTGGCTTCTTCTGAGACTATTTTTTCAATGGCGTCGTCCGTCCAACACACCGTCGCGTACCGTGCGGAGCCTCAATAAGTCTGATAAGAGCTACATTCAGCACTGCGAAGATAGTTTCCACGACCGTGTTTCAAAGTGGTTTTGTTCCTCCTTGGATGGTGGGGAGAGGAATCCGCTTAAGGTCGAGGTTGGGCGGTCCCATGGCCTCCTTCGGTCAGCGTTGCCCCTCTTCCTTCTTGTGTAGATTCTCGTTCTTCCTGAAACAATTCTCTTCTTCCGAAAGAGCGACAATGGGGTAAATGGCTGTCTGGTGAGGGCGTTTAAAGTTTCTGCCCATGAATAAATGTTAGCTGGGCCAGATGCCTTACTAGTAATTAACTCCAATAAAGCCGTCTAATTATTTCACTGTTCACATTAATGGTATTCAACACTACTTTCCTTGACCTAGAATTATCATTAATTAATCTATCTGGATTCTCTTCTGTGAATACGAAAGAAAAATGATCATTAAGAACCTCTATTATTTCCTCATCAGATTCTTTCAAAATCCCTTCATATCTAATAGGCCCTATTTTATCACTGTTAGATTTGTTATTAATTCAATTATAGCTAAATAATTTTCTTGGATCTTTATCATTATTTTAGCTAAATTAATTCCTGCCTGCCATTTACTATTCTTAATAATCTTATTTAACTTATTTCTGGTTGACCTATAATGATATAAATTGTCAAAAGTACTTTCTCTCTGTAATCTCTCGTATGCCCTTTTCTTCTCAGAAGTTTTCCTAGCTATCTCCTGATTCCATCACAATGGCTTCCTACATTTTTCTTAATAGGCTTCATCATTGGAATACACTGCTCGTGTACTATGTTTAATATAGTCTTAAAAGTGTCGCACATCTCATAAGTATTCTCCCCCCTGAATTCTATATCCCACCTAATCTGATTTAGCAAGTTTCGTAATTTATGTAAACTCCCCTATAAGAATTTGGAGTTTTTGTGGAGTTTGTTGATGTTCTACCCTTCAATATTCCCGTTAAAACGAACCATCTGATGGTGACTATTTCCCAATGCTTCCCCGACAGTCAATTCCTGAACCAAGTGATTATCTTTTGAATGAACCAGATCTAAGATATTGGCACCCCTTGTTGGCTTATTAACAAATTAAGTAAACAAATTATCCTCAAAGCATTCTATAAACTTACAACTTGCTCTATCCCTTCTTATCATATTTTCCCAGTCCACAGAATTTAAATTAACTCACCAAGAATAACTGTATCTACTTCACATCCTTTCCTTAATACAGTCAGTCTGTCCTGGTGGTGTGTAAAAGGCTCCCAAGTGTATTATCCTATTTTTACTGACCCTAATATCTATCCACAGTGACTCAACTTCTTCTTGCTTTATAGAATTATTTAGATTTGAAGAAATTGTATTTCTGATATAATAATCCAACCACCATCAGTCCTATCTTTCATTTGACTAATGTACATATCATAACCCTGTAGTTTAAATTCACTCATGTTGTCATTAAATTTATTTTCATTAACCCATATTCTATTACACATATTATATCTCTATTCCATCAATAATATAACTAAATAACTCATGCTTCTTATTTCTAAGACTATGAACATTGATATAGAGACAACAAAGCCCTCCTATCCCTGAAGCACCTCTTTTAGCCTGTATACCTTCTGCTCTATCTCTTCTGAATCTCTTTCCGTTCCTTGCCGCTCCCTGTCCTCTTGTATTTCTCTGACCACTATCAGTAACTAGTTTCCCGCCTGCAAAGACCTACCGACACTATCAAGCTCCTGCCACAACACATCAACACCAACCAGGCTTAGATGGAGTCCATCTAATGCATACAATGCCTTATTCCCTAAAAAGCCGTTTCATACATCTACAAACACTAATACCGACTCCTCACATACTCATTCAGTCCAATTGCACGAGAAAACCATTCCATCCACACATCCAATCTCGGAAGCACGCCATTCACACATCCTTTCAACTAACCATTTGTGCCTCTGTTGTAACTCACATGAGACCACCTTCTTTACATCATTTACTCCCACATGCGTAATCATAACTACATCCCTCTCACACCCAGACACCAGACTATCATACCTCTCGAACATATCATTTACACCCGCACCGGGGAGGAAGGTTATCAGATTTAAAGAGAGCACAAGCAAGTTAATCGGAGAAGTATGCTTGGTATTGTTGCTTCTCATTGTGACCTGTGTCAAATAAAACCCGTCTTCGGAGTGGTGATAAATTAAACTCTTACTTCGATGCTAACCATCATTGTGGGCTATGCCGTGCCGGTATGACGTCATAACCTTCAGATTATGACTTCATACAGACACGGCAGTCAGGGGGAAAGGGGAGGGGGGACGCAAATAATAGCGGCCTTGCGTTCATTTTTTTAAATAGCATTGCTATTTTTTATATAATAAAAGAGTATATAACAACGCGACTTCGATTACTTAATTGTGACTCAAACTAGAATATAAATAACCTTATCTATTTTTAACGCTCTCGCTCTATTTCCTCGGGGGTTTTTTTATTAAAGAAATCAATATATTTATTAAAAAAGGTAAAGATTCATTTCAACCAACTTTTGCAAATGAATTTAAAAATATGTTTTTCTTATGCAGTTTTAGGTGTACATTTGAGGTCTGTGACTCGTTGTTTCCGGAAATGCATATTTTTCTCATAATCGACCGCAATCCAGACTGGAAAAAGTGTGCACCTCCACCAAAAATGGGTTTCAGATCTGAAAACTACACATAAACCTGCATAAGAAAACCACATTATCAAAATCATTTAAAAGACCTAGAAATAGAACGGACCTAACCTGGTTATTTCCTCTAAAGAATTAAAATTTTTTAGGTACTTTCGAAATGCATACCTCCCACTTGATCGTGCCCTCCCCCGCAACTTAAAAAAATAATCGTAATATTCCTAATTCGAAAGCCTACCTTCAGATTTGATTCCAGAAGTCGATTGCTAAATGTCGTTAGGCCTCGAGTTTGAATCAAATCTTTGCGCAGAAAACAGTTTATCGATAAAAGGCCGGCATTTGTTAGAATGCGGGCATTAGAAAGTCACTTGCTCTTAAACGCAGTAACGGAAAACTTTGCCTGGGTTTTCGCCCTTTCGAATCTTTTAATCCAGACCTACCACAGCCGCTGCACGCCATTATACCATAAAAACCAAGAAAAAAATACCGCCGTAAATCGTTCGAAATACATGGGAATGTTACATGAAATGCTATTGGGTCATTGGCAAAGCTTGCATACGCTAAGCACCTGAAGATATAAAAAAAACCATGGTATTGGTTGAAATCGCCAAAAGACGCATGCGCAAATCGCCTCTAGATCTCAAAAGCCTCTGTCTACGTGATGAATCAAGGCAAAGTTGAATGAACGAGATCAAAAATGACGCCGAAAAATTCGAAGATAGCAAAATAGCAATATATTTTCGATAAAATTAACTACGTTATTTTAAATTCCGGAAGTGAGCATAATTTTTAAAATTAAAAACGTTTATTTCTTTGAAAAGTATACAATCATAAATGTGTTAAAACGATTCATTAGGAAAAAATCAAACGAATTTCTAAAATTACACTGTCTAACAATGATTTTGCTCCAGAAATGAGAAAGTCGTTTTCTATCGTAGCTTTTTTGCGTAGATTACGAAAATGACCTTTTATTTTTCATAAAATGACTTCCGTTTTTTGTAATCTGCACATTAAATTTTTATTAATGTTAGATTATTCAATGTATAGAGGTATGGAATATTTGTTATTATTTTTATTTTATTTGATAAAAAGTACTTTTTTTTTCTTTTTTTAAGAGCTCATCTGGCGACTGCCTACTTGGGCATTAGTCGCCGTATTAAAACTGGCCTAGTTCTAGGCTACTTTAAAATAAAATTAAAGAGAGAAAAAAAACAACACCCCAAAAGGGGGAAGGAAGCAAGCTGGTGCGTCGGGGAGAGGTCCCCCCGGCGCAGGAGCGTGCAACTAAAGGAGAAAAACAAACAAAAAACAAAACAAAAAAACAAATGCAAAAAAAACAAAAAAACAAACCTTGCTTAAATAATAGGGAGAAGGCCGGCCTCCCCCAAGAAGTCCACAAGTCAATGTGCACGAATCTGTCCCGAGCACAAGGGACAGGCGGTAGCGACCCCGCCCATCCCGGCACCGGGAAAGGTATCGTGCGCGAAGATCACCCAGACTGGGACATTCGACAAGAATGTGCCGAACAGTCTGGGGGACGACGCAGTCGTTGCAATAGGGCGCAGGCGAGCGCTCCATCAGATAGCGATGCGTCACACGAGTGTGTCCGATTCGGAGACGACAGAAAGCAACCTGAAGCCGCCGCGGCATTGGGGGATAGGTCCATGGGAACAGTCGCGGCGCAATGGCACGCAACTTTAAGTTCCCTTCGACCGTATCCCATCTTCTTTGCCAAGCAGTCCGAAGAGCTGCCCGTATTCCTGCCATGTAGTCGGTGTGAGGAAGAGCGAAACGCTGGTCTGGTCGCAGAGTCCTCGCGGACTCTTTGGCGCCCTCATCGGCGCGCTCATTCCCCGCAATTCCTACATGTCCAGGAACCCAGCAGAAGATAATCTCGACATCTGCCCGGCTCGCCAAAACCGTGGCGTCACGGATATCGCGAACCAAGGAATGCGGAGATTCCAATGCCCCGAGAGCACTCAGGGCGCTTTGTGAGTCGCTATAGATCACAATCCGGTCTCCGAACCGGGCACGTCACGTAATCTCCCGTACCGAGTGGTGTATTGCCACCAGCTCGGCCGTGAAGACAGACGCAGCGCCTGGTAGAGCCCCGCTGACTTCAAACAGAGGGGATACGGCGTGGAAGCCGAGCCCCTCTTCGGACTTGGAGCCATCCGTATACACTGGCACGGTTCCAGCGTGACACGATGTGTGCTCCAAAAAGGTCGAACGCAATACTCCCGGTGCAGTACAAGCTTTGGGAGCAGAGGCGTGGCGACAAATAGCCAAATGTGGTACCCTCCAGGGTGGCGTCCTGGGCAGAACCAGGGGCGCCACCGGCCCGAGAGCTATATCTACCTCTCGAAGGAGTTTCCTGGCCCTAAACCCAAAGGGCTTAGGATATGACTGGCGTCTCTCGGCGGCATAGGCACCATCGAGATCAGCTGCGGATGCAGTGAGAGCTGATGGCGACTGAGGGAGGCGCCGGGCTCGCGCGCACAGGCGAGTGATGCACTGCACGCGGCGCAGAGCGAGTGGCATCTCCCCAGCATCAACCAACAGGCTCTAAATGGGGGAAGTGCGGAAGGCACCGGTCGCAAGGCGAAGGCCGGTGTGGTGGATCGAATCCACCTTCCGCAATAAACGCTCGGCTGCGGATGCATAAAACTCGCATCCGTAGTCGAGCTTCGAGCGAACAAAGGATCGATAAAAAAAGTAAGGCAGTAGCCCTATCAGCGCCCCAAGCGCTGAACGTCACGGAACGGAGAATGTCCATGGCGCGGGTACAAGAGACCCTAAGGCTGCGAATATGAGCCTCCCAGGTGAGGCGTCGGTCGAATACAAGACCAAGGAAACGGTGCGACTCAACCACATCCAGGCGCACCCCATTAAGAAACAAATCTGGGACGGGGTGAAGCCGTGGATGGCGGCAGAAGTGCACCACCTTAGTCTTGGCCAAAGAAAACCGAAACCTGTGCGCTTCGGCATAGCGAGAGACACGTTTCAATGCCTGTTGGAGTCGACGCTCCAGAGTTGGCATCTGGGCCGCGTCAAAAGAGATCGAAAGGTCGTCCACGTAGAGCGTAGCGAGAACATCTTCCGGCAGCACCGAGGTGATGCCGTTGATGCTCAGGGCAAAGAGTGTGACACTGAGGACACTTCCCTGCGGGACACCCTCTTCCTGCTCCTTTGGGCCGGAGAGGGCTCCCCCCCACCCGTACGCGGAATCGTTGATCTCGCAAAAATTCAGATATAAACATTAGGAGGCGTCCCCTGGCCCCCATCGTGTGGAGAGTCTCCATGATACCGTATCGCCATGCGGTATCATAGGCCTTCTCCAGATCAAAAAACACCGTGGCGTAGTGCTGTCTACGAAGGAAAGCCTCGCAGACGGCATTTTCCAGTCGGAGCAGAGCATCCGACGTGGAGTGGAACTTACGGAAGCCGCACTGTGCAGAAGACAGATGGCCTCCGCTGTCCAGGAAATAGGCTAATCTAACATTTACCAATTTCTCCATCAGCTTGCACATGCAAGAGGTTAGAGATATTGGGCGGAAACCGGTCGGAGTAGAGTGATCTCTCCCCGGCTTGCGAAAGGCGAGCACAGTAGCGATTCGCCAGGAGTCTGGGAGGAGACCTTCCACCCAGATCCTGTTGAACAAATCTAACAGAAAGGCCATGCCTCGCTCACCCAGGTGTCGAAGCATGGCGTACGGGACATCGTCCGGACCATGGGCGGTGTCCGCGCACGAAGCGAGAGCGGAACGCAACTCACTCACAGTAAACTTGTCGTTGAAGGGTTCTCCGCCTCTGGACGTAAAGTCCCGCCGGTGGCCTTCTGCGACATCACGACGTGCATTGAATGCTGGTGGAGCAGCATCACGGCTAGAGAATGCGGAAAAAGCGGTCGCTAAGGATTCCGCCACGGACGCGGGGTCTGAGATTGCGGTCCCATTCTCCTGGAGAACGGGAGGGGGGTCCTACGAGAACTTGCCCCGAATCCTTTTGACTCGCTTCCACACCTCAGCTAAAGGGGTCTTCCCGTTAAGTGAAGACACGTATGCCCGCCAAGAAGAGCGGCGGGCGTGCTTCGAAATATACCGGAACCTAGCCCTAGCCCGACGAAATTCAGCGACAGTGAAATCGTTCGGGCGGCGCTTATAGCGCATGTAGGCATAACGCTTCTGTTTGAGGGCCGTCTCACACTCGGCCGACCACCATGGGAGTGGTCAGCGTGCAAAACGGGCAGACGTCCTAGGAATAGTAGTCAGGCCCACGGCGATGAGGTTGCCGGAGAAGAACTCAACGGCCTCATCTACCGACCTAAACTCCTCGACTGAGATAGAGAATTCAGTCATTTCCTGAAATGCAGGCCACCGCGCCCGCGCCAAGCACCACCGAGATGGTGTCTCTGGCGGCAGTTGCCCTGAAAATGATATTTGAATGGAAAAGTGATCACTACCATGGAGGTCATCGACCACCCGCCAATCAAAATCAGGCTGTGCATCCGAAGAGCACAAAGATAGGTCAAGGCAAGAAAATGAAGCGGTTCTCGGACAGTGATGCGTAAACTCATCCACGTTTAGGGCACCCATCTCAAGCTCTTCGATCAGATCGGCAAGGACTTGTCCCAAGGGATTTATGGTGTAATCTCCCCAGAGAGGATGCCTGCCGTTCAGATCTCCAAGCAAGAGATAGGGCCTCGGCAACCGTGCCACGACGCGGCGGAAGTCCCCAGCGTCGAAGTCAGCTGACGGTGGAATGTACGCAGAAATGATAGTATACCTCCTATCCAGGTGCAACTGCACAGCCACTGCCTGAAAGGAGGTATCTAAAGAGGAAGGAAGAACGGAGACATCATGCCGGGTGTAAACCGCGCATCCTCCAGCCCGGCCGTCCCGCGGTGGTGGGGTCGCAAGACCCTTATACCCCGGAAGGGCAGGCAGGGGGCACGCGCCTAGCATGGTCTCCTGCAAAAAAATAGCTAACGGGGAACGGGACGAGGCGAGCCTCCGCAGCTCCTCCCAGCTGGCCCGGAGTCCACGGCAATTCCATTGAAGGAATATGCCCTCCAGGCCTAGCTGGGAGGAGACGCGGGGGCCCTCCTCGAATTGAAGACCCTCACGGGAATGGCCGTACGCTTCCCGGGGGCAGAACCCCGGGCGCTGTTGGCCGGACAAAGCGCTGGAGGCGCTGTCGCCTTCGAGGACTTATTGGGGGAGGTTGGGCTCGCCATGCGAGTCTTTTCCTCCCTCCGCCTCGAAACCTTAGGCGGGCGCTGCGGCTTCGGAGGCAGGGGGCATTCTTTTCGAGGAACCACCGTCTCCGAGCCACTCGCTCCACCTCGGGGCGTGGGCGAAGGAGCCGAAGCTCCTTTGTTGCTGTCCTCCTTTCGGGGGACAGCTTTAGGAACCCCCGAAGATGGCCTAGCGACCATCTTCAGGGGTGTTGCCTCCTGTGAGTCTAACGACTCTGTGGAGGCGCGTGGCCGTTTCGCCTTGCGGGAAACGGTCACGCTGGGGGAAGAGGGGGGAGCCCTGGTTTTAGCCGGGGCTGGGTATGAACCCTTTTTGCCGCCAGCTTTACGAGGGGAGCGCCCGGGTTGGGTAGAGCCCGCAGAAGGGCTCCGAATGGGCGCGGAAACAACCGTGCTCGTTGGCCTGGATGGGCCAGGAGCAGAGGGTGCCTTTCGAACTACTGAGGCATATGACGTCCCAGGCAGAGCTGGGCACGCCAGGACCAAGTCCTTAGCCTCGCGGAATGAGAGTCTATCCTGGGCCTGAACGGCCAGGATTTCTTTCTCCAGGAGATATGCACCACATTGCTTCGAAGAAGCAGGGTGCGGCTCTCCGCAATTGACACACTTGGCCACACACGATTTGGACTTATCATGTGCGACCTTGGAGCAATTTACACAGACTTCGGGTGACCCCGACTTTGCACGTCTACATGAGCGATTCGTATGGCCGAAGTGGTGACAGTAATAGCACCGCCGCGGCAGTGGCACGAATGCCTTCACGCGGTAGCGGTACCAACCGGCACGCACCGACTCGGGGAGCTTGTCACAGTCGAACGTGACGAAGAGTGTAGGGGTGGGTCTCGAAGCCCCTCCATGTTTTTTCATCACACGTTCGACCTTGACCGCCCCATGGTCGGCCAGCTCTAGGGTGATGTCCTCAATGGAGTAGTCAACGAGTTCCCTCGCATAAACTACTCCTTTCACAAAGTTCATGGTAGAGTGCGGCGTCACACTCACCGGGGTGCCATGAAGTGTCCGAAGAGCACTTATCTTGGCCGCCTCGGCGGGATTCGCAGCATTCGCTAGAAGGCTGCCGTCCGAGAAACGGGTCACCTTCGGCTCTCTACCAATTGCACTAGCTAATCCTCTCCTCTGATGGATCATGTTGCCCTTGGACAACATGGTGCCATCAGTGGAGCGAATAACGAGGAAGCGTTTGAAGCCAGCGGGCTCGAAAACGCCAGGTAACCTCTGAATGAGGGGCCCCGATGTCATCGAGGCTCCGCCCTGTGCACTTTTGGTCTTTGTCATCGTCAGGAGCTCCGTACCCGGGAAAGCAGAGGGCCCGGATGTGCCGATCTTGGCTTGGTCGCTTGCCAAAGTGGCAGCAGACCCATCCGTCTCCGTAGCCCCCGCGGATTGAGAGGAGATCCGAGTCTTCTTCGTCTTTTTGTCTTTTTCTTTTTTGGAGAGGAGGGCGGGGAATGAACCCGCTTCTCACCCCCGCCGGTAGAAGCCCCCAGGCCAGATGGACCGGCCTCAGCCAGGTCCTTCTCCGAAATGGAGAAGGTCCTGGTGGTCGCAGGGGCATCATCCGGAGGAGATCCCTCCCCTCCTTGTACTGCCTGAGAATCCACAGCCGTTTGATGAGGACCTTGCATAGGGGCGGATTCGGGTTCGGTGCTTGGCGCCGAGCCCGGATTCCCCCCCATGGAAGGCCCTACCTTCTGAGGCTGGTTTTCCTCAAGGACCATGTCTATCACAAGGGGGCCTCCAGTTGGCCATCCCCTCCCAGGACATCGCAGGTCCCCTTGGCAGCGTCATAAGTCTTTAGTGGGGAGGAATAGGCCTTGACCCTGGCAAGGTTTAATATTTTTGCCAGCAGGTCTTTTGAGGGAAGCGACCGAAGGGGCCTGGCTTCCCTCTCCCCCTTAAGGGGGTTTGCCCTACCGAGCCGCTTGTGCGAGGGGCGGTCGGCAATGGGCTGCCTGCTGGCTTTCTTGGCAGTCCCCTTAGAAAGCAAAGGAGGGAGTGCCGCTGGAGATAGGGAGGTGCCCGAAAGCACCTCCAGAGAAGGGGGTGAGGGGGAGTCCCCTACACCCGTAGGCGTAGGAGAGGAGTAAGCCTCCTCTCCGGTTAGAGGTATGGAGGGTCCCCTGCGCAAGCACAGGGGGGGGTGACCTCCATCTTTTCTGTGGAGCTGCACGAGGGCGGCTCCGTTGTTTTAGGGGAAATTAAGGGGAGATGTTTTTTTTTTTCATCATTGGGCATGGTGACCCTCTTTGTTTTACGGGACGCAATCGCTCACCACCTCTTGCAGTAGCCCGCACTGCAAGAGGTGCTTACAGGCCCGGCAGAGCCAGGCGCCGCCATTTGGGACCACCCCTCCCGCCTGGTGGCCTGGCAGTCCTTCGGCATGGCGGCTCCACCTTAGACACGGCGTAAAACAAGATAGAATGTGAAGAGGTGAGGAAAAGGGATGTGAGGAAGGTATGGGTGGGGATGAAGCAGGTTGTTAAAAAAAACCCCATCCCGAACCGGAGCTCAGGGGTTAGGGAACAATGTCCCATCCCCCCTCAGCCCCCATCCGGGGTGGTTGGCTTGAGAAGAAGGTCATCATTCTACCCTTTGAAATTAGAGGCTGACCAGAGAAAGTTGTGGGAGAGGTTTTATGAAAAGCGACGAGGTAGGGAAGAAATCGGGCTATCTGAAGGAAGGAAGAGAGGCTAAGCTGGGGCCGGACGGAGCGCTGGATCCCGTCAGCACGGCGGCCAGGATGGCAAATCGCCGCGCCCCTTACGGGGGACAAAAAGTACAAAGATAAGTGGAAACAAAAAGGCTATTCATCAAAAGAAATGAATGTCCTTTTAATACATTTCAGAGTGTGGCATTATAAAAATATATTTGAAAAAATAATTAAGATTTAAGATTTTTTCAAAATTGCTGAAATCTATACAATAGTCATATATTTTTAGAATATTTAGGCTTCTTTTTATGTACAACATCTTCTCTGTCTCTGTGAAGGGTCCAGCAGAAGTCAGCAAGCATTGCAGGACTCCATTTTCCTTCATAACGATTTTCTATAGTAGCAATATCTTGGTGGAATCTTTTACCATGCTCATCGCTGACGTCTGCTGAATTCTGTGGAAAGAAAGACAGATGGAAATGCAAAGAAGGCATTTTTAGTGACATACTCCATCCCAACTCATTATAAGACCTAATCAAATTCTGAACAAGAATGTGGTAATTTTCTAAGGAGACCATTACATACACCTTTGAAACTATGCCAGGCCTCAAATTATGGCTGGGCTCGATTTTGCCTCAAACTCACTATCTACCATAAGTTGTCGAATCAAAGGCCCCCAAAAGATTCCTTTTTTTAATTTTATCATCAGTAATCTTAGGAAATTTTATTTGTAAATAAAAGAAGGATGGATGGTCATGCTTTAAGGCTTTCACAAATTGTTTCATTAAACCTAATTTTTTTTTTGTGAAGTGGTGGCAAATAGATGTTTTCCTTAGGAACCAATGGTTCACGTATGGCATTATGACAACCTACTTTTGTCTCTTCTCTTTAAAGGCCATTCGGAGCGTATGTAATGTTCTCCCCGAGCTCTACTGTCCCATCGGCACAAAAAACACATGAATTTTGTGTAGCTTGACTGCAAACCATTTAAAATGGCTACTACCTTAAAATCAGCACAAATAAACCATTTATGTTCACTGTATTTAATGCATTTTAAAATGAAATCTAAATTCTCATAAGTTTCTTTCAAAATAACAGAGTGAGATACTGGTATGAATTGTAGCTTATTTCCATTATGCAGAGCACGGCTTTACTACGATTAAAGAAGCACCAATGAAAGGTCTCCATTGACTGGGTTCATAATGTATATCTAATTCTTCAAAGAGACGTGGAATATTATTACAGTAGCATAAATTGTTGTCAAAGGAAAATTTGTCTTGAAAATTGTTTGATCGAATGCGAAAATTAGTAATTCGAATATCTTCTGCTACTAAATTTCTTTTTTTCAGTCTCGAGGCAAGATATTCACTCTGTTGCTTTGTTAAGTTTAGATCTCTTACAAGATTATCTAGATAAAGTTGTGAGAAAGGTTTTGGAGTAGTATCAACAGTTTCAGGAACATAAATTTCAGTTTCTGTTTCACATCATTCCATATCTGATTCATCAGAGTTAGACAAAACAATATCTGCAGGTGGTTCAGGTACTGGGATGTCTTTTGAGTGAGGTATAGGCCGAATAGCAGATTTAAGGTTGGGATATACAACAGCTGAAGCGCACGCACTTAGGTTGTTTTACCTAAAGGTATAGAAATTATATGCCTAAAGTTATGTACATATGTGTGATTACAATAAAGTGCTTCTAAACTTCATTAATTTTATATTTTTAAAAAATAATATTACAGTATACTGCTTCAAAATATAGGTACATTGGACATTAAACAATGACTTACTTTGTATGTCTACCAAACAGAAATATGTCAGTGGTATGACCTTAGGGCTCTCGCCTTACCATTGGAACAACAAATTGAAGGCTTTTTATTTTTCCTTTAGACGATTTTGATAAAGAAATAAAGCATGTCGTGCAACAGATATGTGGTGCCTATGGTTTATCTTGGTTGCCAATTTTACATCAAAAATAGATATTATATAGTTTTAGCAATATAGAAGAAATTGTTCTGTTATTTGTTTTTATATGTAACTGAACCACATATGTAGCAGAATTTACCTGGGCTATTATTACACTGTCCTCTTGCCATTTTAATTAAAATTGTTGCTTTTATTTAAAATTTCATTTAGTTAAATAACCTGAAAATAAGAGGTAGAAGAATGAAAGTCGTTAAAATCTTCAAAGTTTGAGAAAAAATAGTAACTGGCAACTTACAACAACTGGAGTCATTTCGATAAAATTGACTTCTGTTTTCTAAATCTATACATAAAACTACATTAAAAAATGTTATTCTAAAATTTGTAGGCGACATGGTTATTATATCAAATGAATAATAAAATGTCTGTAACATCGTGGATCGTAGCCTAGTGGTAACGCACTGGCAATTGGTTGACGGGACCTTCGATCGAGTCTCTGTTTGCTTCCCGTCTTTAGAATTCAATTCTATCCTTCTCTAGTGAGGTTCGAATCAAAGCACTTTTGTTTAAGGATATCTATACATGAATTATAATGGTCTTCTATGTCGAAATATGAACCTCTGTCCTACGATGATGATGAATATATAAGTGTGCTACAATGATTTTTCCACAAGATATGATTGAAGTTTATAAACCCACAGACAATGATGATTTATTCAAGTTAGATAGAGCTTTGAGAGTTACGGTCAAGTGTCGCATCCTTTAACGAAATGTGTTTTTCATCCTTACTAATTTCACTTGCATCAGAGACAATTTTTTTCATTCGATTGCAATTTATTGTAACTTAGACTACAAAGGAATTAATGTGAATATCCAACAAACGAAGATTAATAACGGCACATTCTTTTATTTTTAACTAGACCAAAAATATTTTATTCTCAACCAACAAATTCCATCTATAAAAAATGCCTCGTTTACATAAGTTCTATTTTATTTATTAAAGAGAGTTTAAAACTCTCAAGTTTCATAGGGTAATTCAGGGAATCTATTAAGTCTTTGTTAAAAGTATAAAATATGATAGGAAATCAATTCATTAAAGACAGAAAACTATCTAAAATAGTTATCCTTAAAATGGATAAAGAACTCTAAACTCGAGAGAAAACGTTCATATTCTAGCCGTGGCATCGGACCAACTAATTAATTTTTCTTATTTCATTTTCAGTTGGTTTATCCAAAAGCAAAATATGAGGTTTCGTTTCCTTTCTACGGAAATTTATGATCGGGCGACAAGTCACAAAAGAACATGCGGTTCTTATTACCGTTCCATTTTCATTCCCGTTACATAAGTAAAATAAAACTTATTTATACCCTGCTGTTTTTAAAATATTTCAGTCTCTTTCACATTAATCTTCAACTAAATGTTTTGGCGCAATTTTTTTAGTTCGCGTTAGTTAGTAAACACCTGTCTTGAAATCTAGAATTAGATTTCATAAAGATGGGAGAGCAATGAAATTGACCGCGATTCTTAAATTTCACGAAGGGCAAATTTGGAAAAATAAAATACAATTATCCAAGACTTAAAAAAAAAAAGCATTACCACAATGTGTGCGTCGCTTCACCAACTCAATAGTCAGCATGGTTTCAGAAAGGAAAAATTCGGGGTCACATATTTGAGTGACTTCTTTAATAAGGTAGAAATAAGGTACAGCAGTAGACATATTATATTTCGATTTTGCAAAAGCATTTGACAAGGTGCCCACTGTAGGGAAATTCTCTGAATGTATATCATGGATTGCAACTAGCTCAAGCGTAGAAAGCAGATAGTTGAGTGTAGTCAGATTGACAGAATGTAACAAGTGGCGATTCAGGATAAAAAAATGGGGGGCTAACCAGAATTCCTCCCTCTGAGGTGTCTAAGAAAAGGACATTGATCATTAATAATGGTTATTTTACACAGCAGTGATAATAAATAACAGTATATACACATCAAATTATTATTAATTATAGTTTTAGGACGTCAGTTAAGGTTTAAAACTGAATTTAATAATTACACTAACAAAATTTAACTCTTTGTCGACTACAAATTTTAGAATAACATTTTTTAATGTAGTTTTATGTATAGATTTAAAAAACAAAAGTCAATTTTATCGAAATGACTCCAGTGTTTATAAGTTGCCAGTTACTATTTTTCTCAAACTTTGAAGATTTTAACGACTTTCATTCTTCTACTTCTTATTTTCAGGTTATTTAACTAAATGAAATTTTAAATAAAAGCAACAATTTTAATTAAAATGGCAAGAGGACAGTGTAATAATAGCCCAGGTAAATTCTGCTACATATGTGGTTCAGTTACATATAAAAACAAATAACAGAACAATTTCTTCTATATTGATAAAACTATTTTAATATCTATTTTTTATGTAAAATTGGCAACCAAGATAAACCATAGGCACCACATATCTGTTGCACGACATGCTTTATTTCTTTATCAAAATCGTATAAAGGAAAAATAAAAAGCCTTCAATTTGGTGTTCCAATGGTAAGGCGAGAGCCCTAAGGTCATACCACTGACATATTTCTATTTGGTAGACGTACAAAGTAAGTAATTGCTTATTGTCCAATGTACCTATATTTTGAAGCAGTATACTGTAATATTATTTTTTAAAAATATAAAATTAATGAAGTTTAGAAGCACTTTATTGTAATCCCACATATGTACATAACTTTAAATTTTATGCATATAATTTCTATACTTTCAGGTAAAACAACGAAGTGCGCTTCAGCTGTGGTATATATCTGCTATTCGGCATATACCTCACTCAAAAGACATTCTAGTACCTGAATCACCTGCAGAAATTACTTGTCTAACTCTGATGAATCAGATATGGAATGATGTGAAACAGAAACTTAAATTTATGTTCCTGAAATTGTTGATACTACTCCAAAACCTTTCTCACAACTTGAACTAGATGATCTTGTAAGAGATAATGGAAATAAACTAGCATCGATACCAGTAGCACACTCTGTTGTTTTGAAAGAAACTTATGAGAATATAGATTTCATAAAAAAACCCCATTAAATTCAGTGAACATAAATGGTTGATTTGCACTGACCTTAAGGTAGTTGCCATTTTAAATGGCTTGCAGTCATGCTACACAAAATTCATGTTTTTTGTGCCAGTGGAACAGTAGAGCTCGGAGAAATCATTACATACGCTCCGAATGGCCTTTAAGAGAAGAGACAACAGTAGGTTGTCACAATGTCATACGTTGACCATTGGTCACTAAGGAAAATATATATTTGCTACCAGTTCACCTAAAATTAGGTTTAATAAAATAATTTGTGACTCTTAAAGCATGACCAGCCATGCTTCTTATATTAAAAAAAAATTCCTAAGATTACTGATGATTAAATTAAAGAAGGAAGCTTTGTTGGGCCTCAAATTCGACAACTTATGGTAGATAGTGAGTTTGAGGCAAAGTTGAGCAAGCCAGAATTTGAGGCCAAGTATAGTTTCAAAGGTGTGTATGTAATAGTCTCCGTGGAAGGCACAAATCAGAAAATTACCACATTCTTGTTTTGAATTTGTTTAGGTCTTATAATGAGTTAGGATGTAGTATGTCAGTAAAGGTGCATTTTTTGCATTCCCATCTGTCTTTCTTTCCACAGAATCCAGCAGACGTCAGCGATGAGCATGGTAAAAGATTCCACCAAGATATTGCTACTATAGAAAATCGTTATGAAGGAAAATGGAGTCCTGCAATGCTTGCTGACTTCTGCTGGACCCTTCACAGAGACAGAGAAGATGTTGCACATAAAAAGAAGCCTAAATATTCTAAAAATATATGACTATTGTATAGATTTCAGCAATTTGAAAACATCTTAAATCTTGATTATTTTTTAAATATATTTTTATAATACCACATTCTGAAATGTATTAAAAGGACTTATTCATTTCTTTTGATGAATAATCTTTTTGTTTCCACTTATCTTTGTACTTTTGTCAAATAAAATATAAATAATAACAAATATTTCATACCTCTATACATTGAATAATCTAATATTAATAAAAAAATAAATGTGCAAATTACAAAAAACGGAAGTCATTTTATGAAAAATAAAAGGTCATTTTCGTAATCTACGCAAAAAAACTACGATAGAAAACGACTTTCTCATATCTGGAGCAAAATCATTGTTAGACAGTGTTTATTTGTGAGATTTACCTCTATTTTAGGCATGTATCATATGAGGTCCATTTGACCGCACTGGTTTAAATAACTATATATATATATATATATATATATATATATATATATATATATATATATATATATATATATATATATATATATAATTTGAAGGAAAGGACGCATAAAGGCAAATTCATTTAATTTTCTTGATACAATGTTTCGAGTGAACTTTTCACCCATCTTCGGGTACTGGAAATACAATTTGTGGAAAATAATCTAAGTTAAGAACCAAACAGATAATCAAAATGACGAATTTATGGAACGTATTTAATGCTAATTAAGGAGGGGGATAGCGATAAATTTACAGGCAATTGATAATTTCTAGATTGTTATGTTAAGAGTTAAAAATTAACGATTGGGGAAACACAGGAAACACATCAGGATAAACCAACCTCAAACAATCAGCCGTTAGAGGATAACTGGGGAGAAAGGGCGAGGAGCGTAAGAAGAAAGAGAAGGTTAGGAGGTTGGTAATATATTTGTTTAGAGTAGAAGTAGTGGATGAGAAGAAGAATCGGAATTTAAGGAAGGAGAAAGGTATTAAATATACATGGATTCAAGAATCCTTAGTGATATGGGATCAGGGGTGGTTTTTAAGATTTTAAAATCGTCCGTTGTGATTTCAGTTTTACACTTAATAGAGTGAAGCTTAACAGGTGAGAATTCTTTCGTGGAGAGAACCTTTCCTGTCCTGTGGCTAACACCCAAACAGAACCTCGCCCTCAGCGAGCGCACCGTACTACCGATGTATCTCTCCAGTTTACAATTGGGGCAAGTAAACTCATACACAACGGAGCACTTCGCTTCAGGCGGGATTCTGTCTTACAATTGAAGTATAATCCTATGGGGTGTCTATTTATGAAAATCAACTCAAAGTCGGTATGGAAAAAGAATTTATTTGATACAGATGTAATTTCTTTGGAAAATTTTTTGTTTAAAAAACCCAGATCCGGAAAGATTATGTAACGGATATCTTTGCTAACAGTAGGGAATTTAAATTTGGGATGGAAAATATTGTTTAAAAATTGGGCCGTAATTTTTTCAGTCAGAGACACAGGAAAGCCGTTTTGTTTGAAATTATTAGTCAGAAATACTTCTTGGTGAAATCCAGAGTAGGATGAACAAATATTAAAAGCCCGGAATATTAGTGTTTTGATGGCACTTATTTTGAAAGAAAGGTCACAAAAACGAAAAAAGTTTGGGCCTTCACCAGTAAAGGTTGGCTTACGAAAAACTTTTGTTTCAAATCCAGTTGGGACACGGGAAATGTGGATATCCAAAAATGAGATGGAGGAATTGAGCTCCTTTTCGCATGTAAAGTTAATATTAGGATGTATATGATTGGCATATTGCAAGAATTTATCGCAGGACTCCTCTTTATTGAACAGAATGTATGTATCATCGACAAAGCGGCGGTAAAGTAAGGGTTCAATGCTTCCAAGTTCCAGGCTGAATAATTGTTCCTCGAACCAACACATGAAGATATCTGCGAAGACAGGGCCCAAAGGACTGCCCATGCCCACCCCATCTATTTGGCAGTAGGTTGCGTTGTTAAAAGTAAAGTAATTGTCCTTAACGGCTATTTTCGGCGTTTCTATTAATAGTGGAGAGGTAAATCCATGAAAATTGGAGTTGTTAAGGAGAAATGCACGTCGGACAATTATGTCAATGGTTTGGTCAAGAGGAACAGAAAGATGAAACATGGAAACTACTCATAAAAGAGGGATAATGAAGCTGAAAATTTTGTAATTCTTTAACAAAGGTGAAGCTATTTTGAATTTTAAACTGGTTTGAGGAAAGAGGGGTTATTAAACGAGCTAAGAAGTTAGCTAAGTTATAAGAGGGGAGATTATAAGATGCTAAAATGGGGCAAAGGGGGATGCCCTCCTTGTGACATTTGGGAAGTCCGTGTAGAGAGCCTAGGTAGGAACCTGAAACGTGCAGGCGGTTGTAAATAAAGGAATCCAAAATATTAAGATTTTTTAACTATCGCTACCCCCCTCCTTAATTAACACTAAATACGTTCCATAAATTCGTCACTTTGATTATCTGTTTGGTTCTTAACTTAGATTATTTTCCACAAATTGTATTTCCAGTACCCGAAGATGGGTGAAAAGTTCACCCGAAACGTTGTAATAAGAAAATGAAATGAATTTCCCTTTATGCGTCCTTTCATTCATCCTTCAAATTAAATTCAAGCTCCATAGGAGAAGCCCTAACCAATATATATATATATATATATATATATATATATATATATATATATATATATATATATATATATATATATATATATTATATTACTACATAACTTTCTGAATATCAGAATACAAGGAAAAATAAACAAAAACTGGTCTGAAATTTAGGGTGGGGGGCTTCAGCCCTCTAGTTTCCCTTGGATCCTCGCCTTGGTGTACCACAAGGTTCATTTTCGGAACCAGTTATGTTTCTAGTATATGTTGATGACTTTGGTGAGGGTCTTACTAACAGTATTACAGATATCAGAAAAGGTATTGGAATTGAAGTAAGACTTAAGAAAACGAACTATGGGATGACCTATGCTTCATGACCTCCAATGTTGAGAAGTGCAAAGTGTGATGCATCTTGGAAAAATAATCAAAAGAAAAGGATTTGGGTTTAATTATTGACCAAAATATGAAATACTCAAGCCAGTCAGTGTCAAGCATCACATAATAAAGCAAAGAGAATACTTGGCCTAATAAACCGGAACTTTCCATAAAAGACATAATGGTGTCCTTTATAAATCTCTAGTCAAACCACATCTAGAATATTATGTTCAGTTTTGGTACCTCATTAGAAAATGAACCATGCCGCCCGGCTTCTCCTCCGTCGCTCTCGCTTCTCTCCCTCGAAACCCTTGCTGCATGAACTGCACTGGCTCCCTGTCAGATCCCGTACTCACTTCAAGATACTTCTCTTCATATTTAAGGCCCTAAACAACAAGGCCCCGTCTTACCTCTCTTCTGCCCTCTCACCACGCCCTGTCCCTCGGGCCCTTCGGTCATCACATGCACCTCTTTTGAATATTCCTCGTTCATCCCTCTGCTCAATGGGGGACTGCTCCTTCTCAATCTGCGTCCCTAAGTTGTGGAATGCTCTTCCTGCTGAAATCAGGTCTTCTTCCTCTCTTACCACATTTAAGCGTCTCCTGAAAACGCATCTTTTCAGAATTGCCTTCTACCCCTCTTGAATTTCCATTGAATTTCCATTCTCATCTCAACACAACGTGCGCTCTGGGAAGGCCTCAGGCCTTGAAGAGAGCATAACAAAAGATTTATTATTATTACTATTCAGCCGATTCTACGGAAATTTGATACCCTTATGTTGTTTTACATTCTCTTTGGAATGATATAATTGCCACAGTACTCCCAAAGTTAGCCCGGGAATATTTTTTTTGGCAATAACATCATAACTATTTGGCCGATTCTAATGAAATTTGAAACCTTATATCTTTTGCATTCCCTTTCAAATTATATAATTACCAAAGTCCGTCAAAGGCTAGCCCGGGAATTATTTTGTCTTGACTATAACATCATAACTCTTCGGCGGATTCTAACGAAATAACTCCAGAATAACCCCAGAAATATATTGAAAGAACCCCCCCCCCCTCGCCGAGATCTTTGTGGATCAATATTAATTCAACGTAAAATACAACATTCTAGTGAATTGTATCGAGTTACGACAAGGGTTAGGGCCCATTTTTTGCTAATTTTATGGGCTTGCAGCAGCTGACATCTTTACAAGCTCCGACAAAGTTCGTAAAGAGGCAGTTGGTAATTTCTCCTCTGAGAAGATTATGCATCTCACCCCAAAATCTATTTTTGTACGACCTTTGATATCAATACGGTTACTTCAAAATCAAAGTACGACTCCTCGCAACCACCAACCAATCAAAACCTTTGTACAACCCAATTCGAAATTAACCAATCAGAATAGACTTTCCCGTTTCCCGAGTCCCAAGCGCATTTTAACGAACACTTTTATTTCATCAGCGCTTAGACAAGGTCAGTAAAAATTAGCTCCCTAATTTATCATCAGTGTATACAAAGGTCTAAAAATATTCAAACTGTAATTCCTCCCTTTGAATTCCAGCTCCCCTGATTTTATAATTTCAAAAACGTCGTGGCTGTACTATACTATATTTTACATAATTCCCCCATATATATAATATATATATATATATATATATATATATATATATATATATATATATATATATATATATATGAGGAATTAAACCACATTCTCCGAAGACAATTTAATTCAGAACAGTTTCGGTGTATCTCACACCCTTTTTCAACTGACACTGGGCAGAAAAATGAGAAAAGCATAACACAAGATCCCCTCTTTTTCCCCCCAATCCCCTACTTGTGGCTAATCTGGGGGGTGGTTAGGCCTAAACATATTGAAGGGCTGACATTTTACTATTTTATTTATTTGCGATCTTATTACAGGATTAAAAGAAAATTGACCCTCAGATAGATTTAAATTAGGAACTGACGATATCAAGCTCGATTCTACGATTCTTCTCTTGACATAGTTAGCCGATTTAAATAAAATTTTACTTCCATTGAAATCGATCGTATGATTCTTGTCTCTAACATGGCAAAATATTCCACTACTTTCATTGCCCACTCTAATATCTCTTTTGTGTTCGTACAATCTCTTGTCTAGATTTCTCTCCGTTTCCCCTATATAAACTTTATGGCAATCGTTGCATGGTACTGCATATCCTCCTATGTTATGATGTTCTTTGGGTTTCCTGGCCATCATAAATTGGTTTAAGGAATTATTATATTTAAAGGCTAGATTAATACCCGCTTTTCCAAATATGTCCTTTAAACTATTTAATTTATTATTAAATGGCAATGTTATACATTTGTTGAAGTCGTTAGTGCGGGAAGGCTTATTACCATAGAATGTTTTCCTAGCTGCAAAATGGGCAGACGATATGAACCAATCGGGGTAATACAAATTAGAAAAAATGGTCCTGATAATGACAATTTCTTCATCTAAATAGGAAGGATGACATATTTTGTATTCTCTAAGGAAAAGGTTAGAAATTACCGATTTTTTAACAGTATTATCGTGAAACGAAAAATAATGTATATAGGCATTCGAGTGGGTTGGTTTCCTATACACGTCAAGTTTTAATTCATGGTGATCTTTATTAATGAGGACATCTAAAAAGGGTAATCTATTATCATACACATTATATTAATTGGCCATAATATCCAATTAAGTAACCATATTATACAATTCAATTATTAAGCTACATTCCATTATTTGTTCAATAAATCTTGTTAAATAAATGCGTCATACTTTTGAAACCTTTCCGGTTGAATTAGTTATCCTCTCTCACGTTTTCTCTTTCAACTCATTTTTATCTTTAAATTCATATAGCAAAGTTTAATGGCTGCTATCTAGGCAAGTTTATCATTAACCAATCATCACATAAGCTATAATTGGTGCTCTAGACCCTTTTTTTTCAATTAAGTATAATATAGTTTAACGTCTAGTTACGTAAAGATTATATTCTTTTTAAGTGAGATTACACCTGGTAAACATAAACTCAGTCCTCTCTCTCTCTCTCTCTCTCTCTTTCTCTCTCTCTCTCTCAGTGACTCCGGCGAGGCGTAAGGCGCGGCTTACGCCGCGCCCTTGTTTCGCTTTCACTGTAAGTTTGTTTTCATCTTACTCAATCTCCTCAATTTTTTTCTTAACCGGAAGATTCAAAGGCACACATCTCTTAGCCATGAATTAGTCAAGCCACGACGTTTACCTCAACTGCCTCGACCACGCTAACGAGCCAGGCCTCCTCAACTTTCACGACCAATGTGCGTCACCCGTGGCAATTAGTCACCCTGCAGCTATAAACCAGGATGTCAGCACCCGAGGCACCAACCACACCTCAATCAATCTTCCCGCTTTCGATGCGACCGATCCAAACACGTGGTTCCAAATATGCCAGGTTTTGATGGCACATCAAGCCATAACCGATCAAGAGCGCATAATAAGCATCACGCAAAAGGTCTCAATAAGTAACTTTACTTTGTTTCGGGGAATTTTGTTACAAAGTGGGAGAAATGTTGCATTGGGGGAGTTGAGGCAAACTTTCAAGCTTGAATTTGGGAGATGACAGGTTGAAGACTTAAGGGAACTACTAAATACTCAACAAGTTGGTGATAGCCGGACCACGCGTTTCCTTGAGCATCTCAAAGAATTAATCGGGGCGAAGGGCGCTTCGTCAGAGCCTTTGACTCGCTTCTAACGGAGATTTTCATGTTTGGGATCCCTGACCACATTAGGCCCCTCATCATGATCGGTGAGCACAAGAGCGTGGATGAAATCGCCCAAGCAGCAGAGATAATATATCTCAATCCTTACGTAAGCTGTGGGGCTGTCCCACAATGTCCCATTCCTCCCTCTATTCCATCTATTTCGCAGGTTCGGTTACCAACGACGCCTTCTGGCAATAGGCCGCACTCGTGCAACGCCTCATTTTCACATTCATCACCGGACTTGGCTGCCGCTTTGGAGAGGATCCAAGGAGAGCTGCAAAAATTAAAACTCTAATGTGGGACCGAGCGACTGAACGGAGCGACATGCGTCATTCGTCCTCTTGAAGACGAAACAAACGAGGGCATTCCGGCACAAGAGGTGAGGCACAGCATGCCCCTGCTCATTTTTTCGCCTACCCCCCTGCTCCTAAATTCTCTCACTCTCAAACTAGGAGTCTATGCTGGTACCATTAGAAATATAATAACGAACCTGTACATAGCCTTACCAATACTACCTATCATCCTATTATCATTCTCAAGCAAATGATCCCTCTTCACAAATTCGTCCTTCTAATCATAATGTTACTTTCATCCAACCAACCAATTGGTGCTGGTACCACAAAAATATGGTGCACAAGCCGTAAAATGTATACAACCCTGCACATATTTACAACCAGTACCTCCTCAATCTAACGCTATCCCACCAATTTCACCTCAACAATCTATTCACTCTCCTCAAACTAATGCTCCAACTCACTCTTCTCATAATAATTCAAATTCTTAGACTAATTTAAACTCAGAATGCAAGTGATCAATGGGTCTATCACCTCTGCCGTTCCTTCAGTTCAGGTCGATCCACCATTTTGCATTTATGACCCACTCTCTGGTTTCTCATATTTTGTTCACACTAGTGCTCAATGTAGTGTTATTCCAGCGGAACTGGACGATAGAGCTGGTTCCTCCTCTGATCTTGTCCTTAAAGCCGCTAATTCCTCGGATATAAGGACTTATGGAAGGCGCATCCTTCAGTTGGCTCTCGGCCTCTGTAGAGTTTTTCGATGGATCTTTATTGTTGCCAAGGTCGACGTTCCTATTCTGGGCCTAGATTTTCTCTCTGCCCACGACCTTTCGGTCGATTCTCGTAACCGCAAGCTTATCAATCGCACTACAATGCTCACAGTTTCGGGTTCATTTTTCCCGTCGCAAAGCTCTCTTCTCTTTATGTACTTTACTTCAGCCAATCCACAGTTTCAGCGCCTTCTACAGTAAATTCCTGCAATTAGCATAACATCCTCTAAAGACATGCCTATTAAACACAATGTGGTTCACTGGATAGAGTTGACTGGAGGGCCTGTATTTTCCCGCCCCCGTCGATTAGCAACAGATAAACTCGCCTTAATGAAGAAGGAGTTCACCTTCATGGTAAGAGCTGGCATAACTAGCCTCTCTACTTCTCCTTGGGCCTCTCAACTTCATATTGTACCCAAATCTACCCCCGGTCAGTACAATGCTGTAGGTGATTACAGACGGCTTAATGCCTGTACTATCCTCGATAGATAGCCTCTGTCCTATCTCTCCGATTTCAATTCTACTCTTTTCGGTTGTTCGATCTTTTCTCGATTGGATTTGGTACGTGCTTTTAACCAGATCCCTATTCATCTAGATGACATCCCAAATACGGCTATCACCAAGCCATTTGGTTCCTTCGTCATGAGCAGGATGCCTTATGGTCTCTGTAACAGTAGTCAGACCTTATAACGTTTTATGGATCAGGTTCTGATGGGTCTGCATTTCGTCTTTTGCTACATAGACGACCTCCTGATAGCATCTTCGTCTTTAGAGGCGCATCTGTCTCACCTTTCTCAGGTTTTCGCTCGACTTGAAGAGTACGGTATCGTACTCAACATTTTCAAGTGTCTGTTTGGTCTCCCCCAACCCTTTTTCTTGGGTCACCATGTCTCGAGTACAGGGATTAGCCCGCTCCTAGATAAAGTTACCGTGGTGCGCAACTTTTCTAGGGCCACATCACGCAAGAAACTTAGGCGTTTCTATGGCATAGTTAATTTCTACCACAGATTTATACCTAATTGTGCCAAGGTCATGCAACCTATCAACTCCCTGCCCAGCAAGACCATAAAGAACTCTCCTCTGGAATGGTCTGCTGAAGCGTGCGATTCGTTCTCTCGCACCAAAGAGGCTATTGCCCAAGCTGTCTAATTGGCTCGTCCTTCTCCAGGAGCCCCCATAGCGTTGCCTCCGACGCATCCTCAACCAACGTAGGTGCAACATTGCAACATAAAGTTGGTGACGAATGGCAATCTCTTTCTTTCTTCTCTCGCTCTCTTTCAGACTCTCAAAAGAGGTATAGTACATTCTCTCGAGAGCTCCTTGAAATATACCTCGCAATTCGTCACTTCTGACAATACTTGGAAGGACGTGACTATACCATTTTTACGGACCATAAGCTTTTGGGCAGTGCTTGTTCTTCTCGTAGTACTTCGTCAGTACACACTGCAGTTGACACTCGTCATCTTGACTTCACCATGCAGTTGATGAACGATATTCGCTACGTTCCTGGTTCTTCAAACGTCGTACCAGACGCACTCTCACATTTCAGCGATTTCTGGCACGCAACTCTCCTAAATTGCGCCGATCGATCATGCGGCAATACCTCTTGCCCAGGAACAAGATGAAGAGACGCAAACGCTGCTTCACTCTTTTCAACTCGTCGTTCGTGAGATCGATTTGCCGGACAGTCCTTACAGGTGCATCCTGGTTGACTACTCATTACCTGACTGTCCTCTTCTTCTCATTCTTCTTACTTACCGTCGGCACATTTCCGACCAAATTCACGGTCTCTTTCATCCTGTTAGTGTCAATTCCACACACAAGCTCGTTGCCCAACGCTTTGTTTGGCCAGGTATGAATACCGACATGGCAAAATGGACTCGCTCATGCCTGCCATGCCAGCGCGCCAAAGTCCATCGCCACACAAAAGCTTCTCTGGTCTCTTTTCCTTTTCCTTCGTAGCGTTTTGACGCCGTTCACGTCGATCTAGTAGGTCCTCTTCCTTACTCTCGTGGTTGCAATTATCTTCTCACCATGATCGATCGTTATACTCGTTGTCCAGAGGCAGTTTCTATCTCGGACATCAGAGCTTTCACAGTCACTCGAGCCTTCCTCTCAACATGGGTTGCTCGTTTTGGTGTTCCTTCAACGATCATGATTGATCGTGGCAGCCAATTTGAATCCTGCTAATGGAATGCACTCATGGCAGTGCTTGGTTCCTTTCGCCTTCGTACCACAAGCTACCACCCCCAAAACAACTCGGCCGTCAAACGTTTGCATGGGACGCTCAAGGCAAGCTTGCGCTCTACCGATCCCAATATCACTTGGGTGGACAAGCTACCTTTGATTCTTTTAGGCATTCGTTTGTCCTTGAAAGGGGATTTGGCCTGCTCTGCAGCGGAACTAGTTTATGGTACTCAACTTCGTCTTCCTGGTCAATTCTTTTTTTCTTCTGACCGACCTCTACCTCCTCACCTCAATCCTGCTTATTATGTACACGATTTTGTAGGGATAATGGCTGAGGTTAAGCCTACGGCTCCTAGAATGCCTACTAATCAGAGCCCTTTCGTGCCGAAAGAGATATCAACTTGTTCCTATGTATTTGCCCGTCGCGATTCTACTCGCTCCTCATTGCAACCCGTTTATGACGGACCCTTTCTCGTCATCTCCAGGAAGCCGAAATTATATGTACTGCAGTTTGGCGCCAAGCAGGATACTGTTTCACTGGATTGCTTGAAACATGCCTTTATTGATGCTGTTCATTCTGAGTAGTCCTCATTTTCCTCTTCTACTACCTCTAATAATGGTCCAGCGATTTCCCTACCTCATCATCATCCAACATCAAACCCAATCTCCTCTACGTCACCCATATCTCCATCTCCTTCCCGATTGCTGCCGCCTCCTCTTTTATTGCAGGAAACCTCGTCGTCAGAGATGTCCAGTCAGGAGACCATCCCTCCGTTTCTGGTCACCATGCAACCAGCAAGCCAGGCACAGATCGTCATGCTATCGCTAGACGCCAGCTCGGAGAGGTCACCCAAGCTGATCACCATCAATCCGTCCACTCTTGCTAGTGACAGTGCCTCACCCGCATTTTGTGCCATTCCCAGCAATCGTAGCCAGCCCACCGGCGGAATTACACGGTATGGTCGCATTGTCAGAAGGCCTCGGAGATATCTGGATTAGCGTAATATTTTCTTTTTTAACGGGATGGGTAACTCTCTTAGAGGGGGAGTATTGTAGCAGCTGACATCTTTGCAAGCTCCTACAAAGTTCGTAAAGAGGCAGTTGGCAATTTCTCGTCTGAGAAAATTATGCATCTCGCCCCCAAATCCATTTTTGTACGACCTTTGATATCAATACGGTTACCTCAAAATCAAACTAAGACTCCTCCCAACCACCAACCAATCAAAACCTTTGTACAACCAAGTTCGAAATTAACCAATCAGAATAGACTTTCCCGTTTCCCCGAGTCCCGAGCGCATTTTTAACGAACATTTTTATTTCATCAGCGCTCAGTAAAAATTAGCTCCCTAATTAATTATCAGTGTATACAAAGGTCTAAAAATATTCAAAGTGTAATTCCTTCTTTTGAATTCCAGTTCCCCTGGTTTTATAATTTCAAAAACGTCGTGGCTGTACTATACTATATTTTATATAATTCCGAGTCCTAGCTTATTTTGGGCTATTTTTCCTAGCTATTTTTTCAGAGCCGAAATCTATGTGGACGAAGTTTATGGCGATTTCCCATTATATACTGGTAGGCTGTGCCCCCAGAACCCCACCCCCAAATACAATTGATTGAAATCTCAGGGTCATCGTAGGTACATCCCCCAGACGAGCCGTCCCCAACAACGAGCCAACCCTCAAAATTAAACTATTGTTTCTTACACTATTATAATTTTTGGTAGATATGTACTTACGTCAGACGGGTGGGTAGTACCCTATTCACGATAAACCAAACGCAGCCATGATAATGTTCTCGATGGAGAGGCATGCCCCCGCGAAAAAAAGTTCCTTTTCGAGCCGTTGACTTGTACTTACATCGGTCGCTTTTGCAGTCAGCGTCAATATAAGATTTATCACACCTAAAGACCCAATTTCTGTTCATTGAAAGTTCTGCCTTACAGGTGGGACACTCGTGTTTAGATTTTAAAAGGCCATGGGATTCGAGAAAATGGACACGTTTATCGTTGTCGGCTAAAATAGCACCTAAATGGGAAACATTCAATGAACACACGACACAGGAAAAAGACATTTTGACAAATTGCGCAAATCTGCGTGGGTGGAAGCTTAAATATCAATGAGTTGGCCGGAAAAGTAGCGTCGTTTGTTTTTTTTACGGAATTTAAGAATTTGTGTTTCTTGAACTCCACATATATAGTAATAAAAATATTAATACTGAATTCATACTTTTAGAACAATAATCAAAATGAAGGTCGTAAAAAAACCTTTTTATTTTTAAAAAAATCAAAGAAGAGAAATCAATACGGAGGCAAAACTAAAAAAAAAGTCGTTTTTAGTCAGAGTTAAGAAGTCATGCTTCGTTAACAACCTTAAAAATATGGTTTATCGAGCATTAAACAATGGAAAATTAAGTAAAAAGAAATTAAAAAGACTAGATAATGACAGGCATAGAGTAGGTAGGATATATAAAAAAAGAAATAAGGAAAATAAAAGAAAATAAAAGAAAAACCTACTTTTGATCAATATAAAAAGCACAAAAAGCATTGAAACAAATAGAGCTTTCTGATTCGTCATTGAAGGAACTAAATGCGGATCTGTGATTGGCCAGTCGGATAGTAGAAAAACACTGAAAAATAGCCCCCAAAATAAGCTAGAATCGCATCAGCCCAGACTCGCAACATTTCCTTTTTAGGTAATCTATTTTTATATCTTATTCACAATAATATCCACCTCATATAGCTTATTCCTTTTAACTTTATAATCATCCATCGGTCATCTCCCTATATTATATATATATATATATATATATTAGTGATGGAGTCGTTGCTTGGGAACCTTATTCGTAGCAGGAATAGGAAGACATCTGCGATGGTTTTGAACATTTAATTTTCCGGACGTTTCGGTCATTAACGATGACCATCATCAGCGAATTCTAAATACAAAGAATTATTTTTATAAGAATAACTAAACACAGCAATAAAAACATGACAGGAGTCGAAAATGATAACCGAAAGTAAGAAGTTAAAATGAAATATATAATCCTAAACCGTTGAAAGCAAATTGGTGAAAATCTATTAATAAGAAATTGATGTAATATCGTAAAAAAATAACTAAATTAAATAATAATCCCATCAGTTTAAAATATGCATAATAAACATGAATTAAGTCCCTATCGAAATACAAAAATTGTAAACTATAGCAATAAAGTCGAAAGCAAGGCATGAAGAAATCGATTAATAAGACTGAGAAAAAAAAGAGAAGTTGAATAATCCCATGCGCAGCAAATATGAATAATAAACATGAATCAAGCGGAATACAAAAAATTCACTATAAACCACAACACGAGAGAATTATAAGGGCAGGGCAAACAATCGAAAATAAGTAAGATCAGGGGGTATGTAATCGAAGCGGATATTAATAAATGGAGCGAAAGAATTGTTTTGATTTTAGAAATATAACCAGACCGATTCAAAATGACCACACCCTTCCCTTTATCGGGTTTGGATATCACGATAGAATGATCTTTACGGAGGTTGGACAGTATATTAAAATCTTTGAAACTGAATACAGGGCAAAAAATTTCTTAAACTGGATAAAGATCCATTTAAACACATCTTGCAAATTGAAGACAAAATGAACAACTTTTTACGTTCTCTAAAAAAGAAAAATATTCTCTGTGATTTTTACAACTAACTGTTTGCTTCGGGTACATCGCCAGGTATTATCTATGGTTTACCAAAAACTCACAAGGTAGGATTACCTCTCCGTCCAATATTATCTGCCATTAACACCCCTAGCTTTAACTTAGCCAAGTTTCTAGTCCCCATAATTGAACCTCTCACTCGCAACGAATTCACTTTGAAAGATTCATTCGAATTTGTCGGCTACATTTCTCAATTAGATTTGAACCACTCGTTTATGACTTTAATCGATGTAGAGTCTCTATTTACTAATGTACCTGTCATGGAAACTTGCAAAATCATAACCGATACCCTTTTTCAACAAATGATAGCATTTTAGGTCTAACCAAGTCTCTTTTTTTTACCTTATTGAAATTGTCCGTAGAAAATACAGTGTTCTTTTTTAATGAGATTTTGTACATTCAACACGATGGAATGGCCATGGGCTCTCCATTGGGTCCCAGCTTCGCTAATGCTTTTTTATCCTACCACGAAAAAAAATGGTTAAGGGACTGCCTGGTTGAATATAAACCGTTAGTGTTTAAAAGATTTATCGATGACTGCTTCCTTATTTTTAAACACAAAGACCATGCCCCATTATTTTTAAATTATTTAAATCAACAACACCCTAATATTAAATTTTCCATGGAGACATAATTAAACAATAAAATCTCTTTTCTGGATGTCACTGTTTCAAAAGTTGGTTCTAAATTTAACACATGAGTTTACAGGAAACCCACTACCACCAAACTTGGCACCCACTCCTTTAGTTGTACTCCTACTAATTTCAAACATTCTGCCATCATAAACAGTATACACAGAGCTTACAAAATCAGTTCAAATTGGTTTCACTTTCATTCCGAAATAGAATATCTTAGGAGCTTTTTTCATTATAATTTTTTCCCAGACCATCTTTTTGACAGACTTACTTCCAATTTCTTATTTAAAATGTTTTCTCTCAAAACCCCTCTAATAACTGTCCCCAAACAAAAACTATTCTTAAATCTGCCTTACCTTCCACTTGACACAAAATTCAACAAAGCTTTACTCTCGACTCTTAATAAATACTTTCCCCAATGCAAGTTTCTCCTAATTAATTCTAATCCTCTTGCTGTGTATACTTTCCTTCGACACAAAGAATCACTCCCATTATGCCTGCGTTCCTCCATCATTTATCAATTCACTTGTGCGACCTGCCAAAGTCGCTATGTAGGCCAAACAAGTCTACAATTAAGATGTAGGATCGCTAAGCATATCAGAGTATCATACAGAACCAACATTCCCATCTCCAAACCGGAACACTCCTCTATATGAGAACATTCACTAAAACCTAACCACCCGCTTGACCCTGATTCCTTTAGTATACTCTCTTCTGCCTCCTCTTCTCTAAGTTTAAAAATTCTTGAATCTCTTTACATCAAACAAATAAACCCGGAACTCAATGATTATTCATCATCACTTAAATTATTCACTATATAGACAAATGTACAACCAACCACATCCCCCTTAATAGTTTTCTTTTTGCCTAATTCTGTCCGTAATATCATTTGTTACTCCTAGCTTCACCGTTATAAGGTTAGTACTCGTGCAGAGAAATTTTGATTTCTATTTTAGTTTGTCCCATTAATATCTAAACGATCTGGTTTATTATTGACTTTTCCTTAATTTAATGTTTCAGTCTTCCTTTTGACCCCTCCATTATTGATTATTTACTATTTAAACTTTCGTGCCTTAGTCTACTCGAGATTGATGCCGATAGGATTAACCTATATTTATACGCCTCGGAACAATACTCCTTCCCGAAGGACGAGGACTTGAATAAAATCTACTTGGGAATAAAGAAAAAATTCTACAAATGGGACTTCGACGCCTAATGCGACGAAGAAACGGTGGAGGAAGCTTTGCATAACCAAAGTATTGCCTTCCACCGTGAAACCTTCGTTGAACTGTCCCCAACAGAATTTAAAAAAAGGAGAAATGGGAAAAGGAAGTCAACCACACGTAAACACTAAGACATCCACACAAGCCAGAACAGAGAATGGAAAACCAAAACAACAGGTTAAAGATCTTAACGCTCAACAGTAATGGATGGGAGGGGAAGCCACGGCGTATGGCAACATATTCCGTGTGCTAGATCCCGACATCAGACTGATTACGGAGCATGGTATCGATACGACCAATAAGCAGTTGAAGATACCAGGCTACAGAGTGATATCTAAAAACCATTCTCAGGAGAGGTACGATGGTGTTGCCATTGCCGTCAGAAGGAATCTGTCGTTCAAACGCCTTCCGGATATGGACGAATCCTTCGTGGCAGTAGAGCTGCATACATTAGTAGGCAAGCTCATAGTAGCGGCGGCATACCAACCACCACGACGCAAATACCTCCCTCTAACAAACTTCTACACCCTGTTTGGCCACGGCAGAATGGTATTCCTTGGGGGAGACCTCAATGCCAGATGCCGAACGGCTGGCTACGGGAACACAAACGAAAGAGGTCACAACTTGGAAATGATTATGAGAAGGAAAAACATTCAGCGTATAGGACCGGATTTTCCGACCTATTTCACCGTAAGGTCCGCAACGAAACCTGACATAATCATGACAAGTGATGGCTTCCCTTTCAATTACCGTAGTGAGCTGGGCCCGACAGTACCCAGCGACCACATATCGATCTTGACGACCATTTCTCTCGCACCAATTCAGCTCCCAATTCCTCTTAGGAAAAGCTACGCTTCGGCCAACTGGGGACGCTACAAGGAAATCCTTGCCAGATATAAACCAGTGGGCCTCAACGGGGCGAGTCTGGAGAGGATCGACGAGGAGCTGGAAGCGATAACTGTTCGCATCATCGAAGCAGATCGCGAGGGTGTGCCAATGAAAAGGTACAAAACTCTCCCTCAACCCAGATGGACCGAGGAAATGAGAGAGATCACTAGAGTGCACAGGGAGGTGTATGAGGAAACTAGGAGAGAGGGTGCTAATCGGGAAAGAACAACGCTGCTAAGACGCCTGAGTTAAGAACTTAAGCAGGCTATCAACCAGCAACAGGCTGAAGTCTGGGACAGCCTGATTGAAAAGGTTGACAGCGAGGTTCGACCTGATGTGTTCTGGCGACTTGTGAACAAGTTGAAAGGTCTTACAAGTAGAGAAAAGACCCGCATTAAGGACGGCGATGACTACTTGGAAGACCCGGCGGTTTTGGAGGAAAGATTCCGCATGTTCTAGCAAAATATCTTAAGGATAACACCAGAGGAAAATGCGGAATTCGACCAGGAATTCGAAGGCCAACTGATTGAAGACCTGAATCAGAATGTGCATCGCACGCTTCCACATGCCTATGTTGACGAAGGGAGGAATTTGGTAGACCATGGCCGGCCAACAACACCTGAAGAGGTCATGGCAGTCATTAAAACCTTCAAACAGAAGGCACCAGGCTGGACGGGCATCACCAGAAATAACTTGGTACATGCCCCCCGGCAGATCATTCTGGGAATCACCAACATCTTCAATGCTTCCCTGAATACGGGCTACTTCCCAGACGGTTTAAATATTGCTAAAATCATCTTTATACCCAAAGGGAGGAAGCCTGATCAACTGGTGGACTACAGGCCAATATCCCTCCTGGAGATTATAGGCAAAGTCTACGAAAAGCTTCTGGCTAACAGGTCGCAAGATCAACTGACCGAGCTAGAAGCCCACAACCCTCAGCAACACGGGTTCCGCAAGAGAAGGGGGACGGACATAGCCCTTACCCTTCTCACCAAAAAGCTTGCCCGATGTAAAGCTGAAAAGAAATACGTAGACGTGGTGATGCGAGACGTGCAAAAGGCCTTCGATAAGGTTTGGCTAAGAGGCTTACAACACAAGATCTTAGGCCTTCAGCTGAACCCTACCCTGGAAAGGGTCCTCTGTGATTACATCATGCGCAGAAAAGCCCGAATTTCGATCGAGGGCTACAGAGGACCTGAGTTTGAGCTTGAGGCGGGTGTTCCACAGGGTGGCTGTCTGAGTCCGCTGCTGTACCTTCTGTACCCCCCGGACTTACCTGATCCGGTAGGGGAGGAAGTGATGTAACTGCAGTTTGCAGATGACATCACGCAAATCGTCCCCAGATATTACAAGCATGCCGGATATCAAGCAAGGCAGACAGCCATCGAAATCGACAACATCAATTGATATGAACGAAAGTGGAAAATCAAGACCAACCGCCAAAAGTTCCAAATCCTACCAATTAACCGCCGAAAACGTGTGGATGTCACAGTAAATGGAGATGTTTACCCATATGGTAACAAAGGAAAAGTCCTAGGTCTACAATTTACCTCCAAAGGGTATAAAGTTCACATTAGTGACAGAATCTCCCTAGTCAAAATACAGCTTGGCAAACTGTATAGGTTTAAAAACCTCAGCTCCAAGAACCTTAAAAAGCTGTACACTGCTCTGGTACGCTCAACATTAGTGTACCCGGCAGTGGTCATGCAGGCTGTGAGTTCCACCTCTCTCAGACAGATGCAAAGAGTGTAGAACAAAGCAGCCCTCCTTATAGCTGGAGCGAAAAGGACGGACTATATTCAGCAGACAGTCCTGCACGCAAGAGCAGGACTAACCCCTCTGAATATAGAACTCCAAAGGCTAGGGAGAAAGACCTGGGACAAAATTGAAGAAGAGATACTCCCAAATATCAACCACAACCTAGACATACCGAGAGCAGTCAGGGGTCGTGTCAAAAGGAAATCCCTCTTCCCGAGTGGAAGGAACTGCTCCCGAGACCAACAAGTTGGTATATATATACCTAACCGCAAGATTTAAGTACAACATAAATCCTAAGAATGAAGAGATCATAGCGAAGAGTGAAAGAGGCGTAGTGCCCATTACAAAACCAATCAAGACAACCAAAAATTTAAACCTAAACCCCGGCAAGACATATAATAACTCTAAAATAGAAATATAAAACAAGAAACGTATAACAAGTAAGAAACTTGAAAGGCTTGAAAGCCACGATGGAGGAAAGATTAAATATATTTATTTACCTAATTTAGTTAAATAATAAGAATAAAAAATAAATAAATAAAATATAATAAAATAATATATATATATATATATATATATATATATATATATATATATATATATATATATATATATATAAATTGATAAATAGAAATAATAACAACAAATAAAGGGAAGAAATATAAGAAACAAATAGAAGACAAACCTGTGAGGAGCCCTCTACACCAGGGCAAATCTCATTCTCTTTTTATCTTTATATACCTACTACACATTTTTCTACTTCTTACATCAACTTCAACTTCATCTAACTTTATTGAATTACTTGCTTCGCTCCATTTATTAATATCGGCTTCGATTACATACCGCCTGATCTAACTTATTTTCGATTGTTCGCCCTGCCCTTATAATTCTCTCTTGTTGTGGTTTATAGTGAATTTTTTGTATTCCGCTTGATTCATGTTTATTATTCATATTTGCTGCTCATGGGATTATTCAACTTCTCTTTTTTTTCTCAGTCTTATTAATCGATTTCTTCATGCCTTGCTTTCGACTTTATTGCTATAGTTTACAATTTTTGTATTTCGATAGGAATTTAATTCATGTTTATTATGCATATTTTAAACTGATGTGATTATTATTTATTTTAGTTATTTTTTACGATATTAATCAATTTCTTATTAATAGATTTTCACCAATTTGCTTTCAACGGTTTAGGATTATATATTTCATTTTAAGTTCTTGCTTTCGGTTATCATTTTTGACTTTTGTCATGTTTTTATTGCTGTGTTTAGTTATTCTTATAAAAATAATTCTTTGTATTTAGAATTCGCTGATGATGGTCATCGTTAATGACCGAAACGTCCGGAAAATTAAATGTTCAAAACCATCACATATGTCTTCATATTCCTGCTATGTATATATATATATATATATATATATATATATATATATATATATATATATATATATATATATATATATATATATATATATATATTATTTCATTAAAATACACATTATATTTATTGGCCATATTATCCAATTCAATTATTAAACTACATTCCATTATTTGTTCAATAAATCTTGTTTAATAAATGCGTCATATTTTTGAAACCTTTCCGGTTGAATTAGTTATCCTTTCTCACGATTTCTCTTTCAACTCATTTTTATCTTTAAATTCATATAGCAAGGTTTAATGGCTGCTATCTAGGCAAGTTTGTCATTAACCAATCATCACACAAGCTATAGGCTGTGCATGCCCATAACATAACATAATTTCACGGATGACAAAGGTCAATCAAAGGTCATCCGCACCTGTCAAAACCCACCCACAAAATGCATTCATAGGATTGTGTCAGATCATGCATCTACAATGTAAACAATCCATAGGATTGTGTCTGATCATGCATCTACAATGTAAACATTCCATAGGATTGTGTCCGATCATGCATCTACAGTATACAATTCAAACCATACACAGGAATGTGTCAAAAACAAAAGGCATCATCATCAAGACTCGTCAAAATCCAAATCAATTGTAATATACAATAATAAAAACTGTATCCACAGGAATGAGTTCAGAATACCCCCTAAAGTTAATCCTCCCTTCCATATAATCTACTCGTGGAAAATAGGATTCTCAAACATATCTGATCTCATCTGAACCCCCTAACCCTCCCTCCCCATATAATCATCTTATCTGCGTTTGTAAACATTCAAATTTGGACTTTCTACTGTCTCTGGTGGCAAACTATTCCAGTAATCTACCACACTCTATTGGTGAAAAAATATTTTCTTACATCTAACCTGCACCTCTGTTTTTTTAATTTTTAAGTGGTGGACCCTAGTCTTATTACTACTTTCCAACTCAAACAACTTGCTAAAATCCAACTTATCCATCCCAGAACAGATTTTAAAAAGCTCAATCATATCTCTCATCCCCTCTATTTTCGCAATGGCATAATAATTACAAATTTCTCCATATTGAAAACAAACCACAACTCTCACCTCCAAGAAAGATAGATTAGTTCCTACGATAAAACGCTACCGTCGAAACTTTCCTCTTGTTAGATTATATGAGATGAAAGTATCAATCAATATGTAGTTAATTGTTAATCGTTAGCCAACCTTCTTAGTAAGTGCTCGAGCTAATACTGATTTCAGCGTGTCGCCGGTACCCCTAGTAAGGCCGGAGCGTCGTTCTTGTGTCTTCTTTATTTCTTCACTCTCGGTAGATAATATTGGAAAGAAATGCTAGAGTATAAGGAAAGGAATAACTGAAGAGGAAGGAGGTGAGGTGATATATGCATAATTTGATATTCTCCCCCCCCCCCCAATACGCAGCTACTAAATACCGTAGATTTACTCTATATAGCATTTGGGTATTTTAGAAAAAATAGAGATATTTATAACAAAGCGCGCACAAATTTCAAACGTTGGGCAAATCCCCAACATTAACCGAAACGTCCTATCTGGGTGTCCGGGGGCGAAAGATTGTTAGATAAGGCTTATACTTCTGTAGTCAAGAAACTAGATGCTTAACGACATCTGGAATCGTCTTTGAATTCGAATCTATTTCTAGGCTTTCGAAATGCCCCTATGTTTCGAATTATTATATTATTTAACTTCAATATGAGCCCTTTAATTATTTCCCTGTTCACATTATTAATGATATTTAAAGTAAATATGTAGACGAGCGGCCCGGCCGATAAGATGTACTATTTCGTCCGTGTTCCAAAATGTTTCACGTTTTTTGAGTACATTTATAGGGGACGGCTCGTGTGTGTGTGGGGGGGGGGTTAAACACGATGCGTGGACCGCACTACGATAATCCTGAGTTTCATTAAATTCGGGAGGGGGGGGGGGTCTGGGGGGCACAGCCCCCCAGTATATAATCCTAATTTTTATAATGTTCTGACGTTTACAGAGGTGAATGCTTTAACTACATCATGTCAGCACCTTTAATCGTTTTGCGAATTATAATAGGGGTTGGGGGTGGGATATGACGTCAGAAATGACACGGGTGAACGATAATATTTACACAAAATAATTTTTTCGGGCCGGGCCGCTCGTCTACATGTTTACCGTATTTAACACTAATTTCCTTGACCTAGAATTATCATCAATTAAATCTATCTGGATTCCTTTCTGTAAGTACTGAAGAAAAATGGGTAAATATGTAGATTAGTGACCCAACCGAAAAAAAAATTGGGGGGTAAATATTTTCGTTCACCCGTGTCGGAATATTCATGCGCGTTTGAATCCTTTTCGAAATATAGCTGGCGCCATTTTTGTTATAAAAAAAAATGCCCGAAAGTAATCAAACGGAAAAATCTGTTTACTTAGGCCATTTTTTAAACAAAAATGCCCGACAATAACCAAACGAAAAACGCTGTTTACTTGCTTTATTGCAGTGGGTATACTTCTGAAATAGCGAATGAGGAAAGCCTATTTTGTTCTCGCGGTTGAGTCCTATTCGAAATATATTGGACATTGGACATATAAAGTGAGGAATATAGTAGAAGAGGGTTTTAGTAGGAGAAATAGTGGTGAAATAGGAGACAATTATAGAAAAGTGAAAATGAAAAGAAGTATGAAAGACAGATCCCTGGTGAAAGGGTATCACTGGCTTTATTTGCGTTTTGGTTTTTTGTAGTTGTACATAGATGTTTTTATTCTCTACGTGGCTTGTTGAAGATTTTCATCTTCTTTTCTGGGTATTTTACACCCAGATTTTGGTTTTGGTTTTGTGTTGTTTTGTTTGTTAGTTTGTTTTTGTTTTTTTGGGTGATATTTCACACAAAAATTAGGGGAAGTATTTACTAGAAACTAAAATTAACAAATTATAATTTAGTGGCTAATTTCGCTTGGCTTTGTTCATGATTTGTGTTGTAAATTGGCGTTTTTTTAAAACTTTAAGTGAACTTTGGGTCGACGTCAATGTCAATCGGTAGTCTGCTGCTTTTAAACGATATTGGTCGTCTTATGTTGTGTAAGTTGTCAAAGTCAATGTGCTCGAGCACAAACTCGAGAGGGAGGTGCCGGTGCACCTTGTCCCAGATTTTAGTTGCTCTGAGGTGAAGCTTCACGTTTATGGGGTCATCCCCAGTTCACCATGGAGTTCACTCTGCCTTCTCCCTTCTTCCCTTCAGGTTCCCGTAATGATATATACTGCCTTATTCTGGACCCTTTGCAGTTTAAGGACTTGGGTCTTAGAAACTACGTTTATAGGGACCGGGGGGTACAAGAGTTTTGAGCGAATACACGCATTATAGATTTTAAGTTTGTTGGAGGTGCTCAGGTTTACGAATTTGAAAAATTCACCCAAGTCCCTCCGTGCATTCTGTGTAGTTTTTGCTACATGATTCCTATACCCACCAGTCGTAATATGTAGTCCCAGAACCGTGCCCTCCGTGCGGTATGGGATGCGTGCATCCCCCACATGGATGTCTGCCAGTGTCCTTCAGAATAATGGAATTACACGGAACTTTGGGGCATTGGTGGATATCTTCCATCTTCTCTCGAAATAGTTGATGTTTTCGATTTGCACTGCCGTACTCTGTGCCATGAAATTCGCATTCCGATAAGGCCCCGTACATATCATTGTTATGTCGTCCGCAAATTGGACGTACAAGGAACCTTCAGTCAGAGGTTGGGGAAGGTCAATGGTGTATATGTTATAGAGCAGGGGACCGATGCACCCGCCTTGCGGCACCCCCGCCTCGAGTTCGAACTCAGGGCCCCTATAACCTTTAATACTTAAAAACGCCCTCCTCTCCATCACGTAGTCACAAAGGATCCTCTCAAGTATGCGATTAAGGCCCAGTTGTAAGATCTTGTATTGTAGGCCTCTCCTCTATACTTTGTCAAAGTCCTTTTTGACATCGCGTAGCACCAGATTTGCGTGGCGTCTTTCTGATTTTACTTTTGCCAACTTCTCGGTAATTAGGGCTAGCGCCGTGTCTATTCCTCGCTTAGCTCGGAAGCCATGCTGTTGATTATTATGAGAATTGTTATTCTCGAGGAACGTATTTACCCTATTGGCCAATATCTTCTCCAAGACTTTCCCTGAAAATTCTAAGAGAGATATAGGCCTGAAGTTAGCTGGACTGTCCGGTGGTTTACCGGATTTTGGAATGAATATCATTTTCGCTACCTTCCAGTGGTCAGGGAAGTAACCCACATTCAGGCACGCGTTCATGATATTCATGAGCCCCAATAAGATGTTGATTTTAAGGCAGTGAGGTTCACTTCATTGATCCGTTCCCCATACTCCCTCGCGAGGGATTTCATTCTAGGGGTCCATGAGGGGGCAGGGAGAGTTTTATACTTAACTCGGGGGACGGCTTCCTTGTCGGCTTTTAATAAATTTTCATTCAATTTATCCAACTCCTCGTCAATTTCTTCTAGGGAGGCATTAATTAAGGGTTATGGGTTATAATTTTCGAGGAGTTGTTTATACTTATCCCATTTGGCTCGAGCATAGCTCTTTCGCTCTGGGATAGCGATTTGAATGGGGGAGGTTGAGACTCTAATAAGGATAGCCTGGTGGTCGCTGGGAATAGGGGGGCCCGGCTCAATGAAGTAATTATATGGGAACATATTGCTGGTTAGTACAATGTCTGGTTTGGTGGCTGACCTGTGCGTGATGAATGTGGGGAAGTCTGGTCCAATTCTAGTCATAATATGTCTATCGATAAGTGTCTCGAGATTCCTGCCTGCTGGGTTGGTCGACGTATAACCGGAGGCAGCGCTTCTTGCATTGAGGTCACCGGCAAAGAGAACGGTTCTGCCGTGACCACATAGCTGCAAGAAGTTGGGAAGGGACAAATCCCCTCTCCTTCTGGGTTGGTACCCCGTTGACAGGACCAGGGGTCCCACTGCCATACGGACCTCCACAGCGAGGTAAGATTCGTCGAGTTCACTTATTGATCTGAAGTCAAGACCTCTTTTCACAGCTATAGCGCATCCGTCAAAACGTTCTCCACTGTGATTTTTGGCCAAGACTTCGTAGGGAAAAATTTTAGTGGGTTTACGTCATTTATTCCATGTTCGGAAATAAATATAACGTCTGGGTCGCATTGTCTCAATACATTCCCGTACACTGTCTGTTTATTTGTCTATCCGTCAGAGTTTAAGTGTAATATTTTTAGAGTCGTCATTGTATAGTTCACTTAAGGGTTCTTGAGTGTGATATGATGTTTTTAGGACTTATTCTCTTACGAGCTTAGGTCCTTGTGGAGTGTTAGGAGGCGTGATAGTTTTACCTGTCCGTTTTTTCCTGTATTCGCTGTCAGTAAGCGTGACAAAAGAGTCCGGAGTCAGTTTAATCAAGCCTTGGAGTAAAGCCTCCTCGACCTGCATTTCACTGTACTCGTCCGAGGTAAATTCCCATTTGTATCTTCCGGCTATTATACATATCTTCTGATACATCAAGGGCATCCATCTCCTTAGGAAAAGGGGACCTTTCAGCAGCGAATACCTTCAAGTTAATTTTCCTTGAATGGTAAACGTGCCTAGATTCCCTCTTGCGAGAAGAGGACGATCTCGGGCGTCTCTGGGGCTGCGAGGTTTTCCGTGAGTGGGGCGAACGTGCCCCCCCCCCCTCGGCTCTCGCAACTCCAGTCTCCGTAGCCTCATTGTCAACCTGTGTGGGTGTGTGTGCGTGGGTGGTTTTGTTTTGGTGAATTTGCGTTGATTTTTGTTGTTCCGTGCGTGCTTTTGCAGCTTGGATCCTGGGGTCCCTGGAGGAGGCTGGGGGTTGTGGCATTGCTGAGGGTTGGGAGCTTCTGACAACTAGTCTCGCACTGGGGTTTGAGACTAGTTTTCAGGATCTCCTCTGACCGCGGGTTCGGGGGGAACCACATCTTTTCCATTCCATTATGAATTAGCATCTTATTAAGCTCATCTGCAAAGCACCCCGGGGAAGAGAGATTCGCAATATGAGCATAATATATGCAACACATAATTTTAGTCGAGTTTTCATTCTTGACGTGAAGAAATGTCGGGTTTCCTTTTGATTCCGCTACCGCAGCTTTTGCAACTTTGGCATAGGTTGTGTTGGCCTTAGTTTCCTCCTCCAGTTTCTTTAGGTTAGCTTTTTTTTCAAAATTTGCTTCTTGATGGGGAAAGCCATGGAGAGTGTCTTATGTTCACCAGCGCAGTTGAGACACTTCATGGAGGTGCTTTTACAGCTCCTCCAAGAATGGGTGTCCGACGCGCAGATAGAACACAAGATAGCATTCCCTTTGGGGCAGTTGGCTGTAGTGTGCTCCTCATACTTGTAGCATTTGAAGCACATTTGGAGGTCGATAAACTCCTCACGCTCGATCTGCTCGGGGCAGATTCGAACGTTGAAGAGGAGCATACCGCCCTCCGTAGCCTTTACCACCATTGCCGAATCATTAAACACAATTTTAAAAACATGCGTATAGTCCTTGAATTTAAGGACTTCCGCTACCTTAGCCCAAGAGTGATTCTTCTTGACCTGAGCATGGATTTCTTCGATGCTGTGGCCACCGACCCAAGGATCGAGGCGGCGAAGAATGATGCTGCGGTGAGTTTTGATTTGTGGAGGCGTGTGGGGTTTCAGATTTATTTTCCTTAGGGATTCTGCCGCTTTTTGGGAGGTGAGGACTTCGCAGTCGCTCTCCTTTTGACAGATAGCCGAATATCTATTGTGCGTGTCAATGAGTCTCACTAGGGTTACCCCTAGTTCCCCATTGGTAATTGCGAAGACCTCCCCCCGATCTGGCTTGGGGCCATCCGAGAGGGTCCTCAGCGGTATACGCCGAGTCTCCCTCATTTATTTTTCACATTTCCACATTAAGATCCGGAAAAACAAATTTTTGTGAAGGCTCGGTGTGTATGGCTGTGTTCGTGTGTGTGTGTGTGTGTGTGTGTGTGTGATTTTTCACCAGTAAGAACAGAGCTAGTCAAAGAGGGTAGTCCCTGTCCAAAGCAAAAATAACCCAAGCAAAATGGCACTTTACCTTAGGTGCAGGCGCTTTTCGAGAGCCTGCAGGTCCTTGGTCTACCTCAAAGGGAGTCCGATGAGGAAAACGGAGGGGGGGGGGGAACAAGTTCACCCTCGCTACCGGCGAACGAAGCAAGTGAAGTTTCACTTTTTACTGTAATAACTAATTACACTTTCGACGTAGGATGCGTAAGAAATCGTAAGCGAGGAATCACTTAACGCGCGAAAAACACTTTCACAATTCTTGTGCGAAATCAAACAAAAGGTTTGCTGTATCTGTACACGAGAGAAGAACTAGACTGGCTCAGGCAAGCAAAGCAGTCATTCGAAATATAGCTGACGCCATCTTTGTTATATAAAACTAAAGAACGAAAAACGCTGTTTACTTACTTTATTTCGGGGAGTATACTTCAGAAATAGCGATGAGGAAAGCGTTGAATCTTTCTTTAATTCCCGTTTTGGTCAACGGGAAGCGCTTGCAAGATAGGCTTCGAACTGTTCGTTTTTTCTTCCGTATTTAGGGATTGAACTACGGACGAAATAGTAGGTCCCGCCGTTCGAGACACTAATCTACATATTTACCACATCTAATGCCCGGCCACAAATCTCGCAATCGCTTTTAACTTTAACTAAATTATGAACGTCCAAAAAGGTTACAAATTTTTCTCTATCAGAAACTAGAGTTAATAATTCGGAAATAGACGACGGACACACTTCGCAAACCGATACAATTTTGAAACTAACTTCCGTATGCTAAAACAAATGTGAAATGCACATTTGAGTAAAAAACCTCTTTTTAAAAAAATATTTTACATTTTAACCTTTTGCATATAATAAATTTAGAAATAATTGTGAAGCCACACTAAATCTGAAAAGTGCATTTCACATTTTTCTTAGCATACGGCCGTAAGCATAAAACGTCTCTATGATACGCAAACGGCTAAATAAAAAGTAGTTCCTTTAAACGAGCTAGTTAATTAGATTTTAATGTATAAAAAAAGGTAATAAAAATAGTAAAAATGGGGAAAAATATATTGACAGATAAAAATGACTCCAATTGAGGATATTAAAAAGATATTTCTGACGACAGACCCCAACTCCACCCCTATTATAATTCGCAAAACGATTAAAGGCGCTGATATGATGTAGTTAAATCATTCACCTCTGTAAACGTCAGGACATTATTCTATAAACAATTAGGATTATATACTGGGGGGCTGTGCCCCCCCAGACCCCTCCCCAATTTAATGAAACTCAGGATCATCGTAGTGTAGATCCCCGCATTGTGTTTACCCCCACACGAGCCGTCCCCTTAAATGTACTCCAAAAACGTGAAACATTTTGGAACACGGACGAAATCGTACATCCCATCGGCCAGGTCGCTAATCTACATTTAATGAAACTCAATTTAATGAAACTCAGGATCATCATAGTGTGGTCACCGCATTGTGTTTAACTACAACATGTCAGCGCCTTTAATCGTTTTGCGAATTATAATGGGGGTGAGGTATGACGTCAGACGACTCAAACGCGCATGAATATTCAGAAACGGGTGAACGATAATATTTACACAAAATAATTTTTTCCGGCCGGGCCGCTCGTCTACATGTTTACCGAATTTCACCCTCGATGGGTGCAGCTAAGGTAGCCCCTTGTTGTAGCCAGGCAGCTCTGATGTTTTGGAAATTTATCAGAGAGTTGCTAGCAGTGCTGGTGTATGCCAGTGTTGGGGCCTCATCGGGAATTGTAGCCAGCCATCTGTCTAAGTGGCGCTTGAATGTGTCAGTCGTGACCCCTGTTAGCCCAACTGCTTTCGGTATTGCATTGAAGAGCCGAGTTCCAGTCCTTGTGAAACAGTTATGAATGGCTGTTCCCGCTCTCTGGGATGTGGCCTCTGTTCTCCGGATGAAGCACAGTCTTTTCTTATGTAGTTGTTCACTTTCAGCCCTACATTTGGTATCAGCCCCTCTAGGGTCTTTCACACACAAATCACCAGGTAGCGCTCGCGTCTCCTTTGTTGAGAATATAAGTTCAGAACTTTTAGTCGCTCCCAGTAGTTCAGGTTTTGGAGGCCACAGGTTTGCATGTGAATGATCTTTGTAGAGCTTCAAATTTGGTGATGTCCCCTGTCTTGTGTGGTGACCAGAGCTGGGAGCAGCATTCTAACCTAGGGAGGACCAGGGCCTTCCACAGGGTCAGCATGCAGGTTCTCTCTCTTGTTTGAAAGGTCCTGGGGATCTACCCAGTTAGTCTACTAGCTGTTTTGGTGATGCAATTTATATGCTCAGAGAATGTTCCATCTGCACTCATGGTAATTCCCAGGTCCCGCACATGGTCTTTAGCTTCTATGGGAGTTTGGCATTCCTGGTAGCTAGTGCCCAGTTTGATGTCCTGCAATGGGCCATATCTATTCAACTCAAATTTCTCACTATTCATTTTCATATTGTTAGTGTCTGCCCAGTCTAGGATTTGATGCAGGTCATTCTGTAGCGGGGTCACATCATCTTCAGTATCTATCCTCTTCTTTACCCTTGTGTTTTTGGCAAACGATGTGCCCTGAGAGTGCTGAAGCTTCCTGTCTATATCCCCAATCATGATCAGAAATACTAGGGGTCCCAATGACGACCCTGGAGAACTCCTCTCCTCCGGCACTTGGGTCTGAGAGCTGTCCCTGGACAGATACTCTCTGTTTCCTGTCTGTCAGGAAGCTGTGCATCCATTTACCGAGGTTTCCCCTTATGCCCAGGTTTCTCAGTTTATGGAGCACTATCTAGGCCATGGTCCACTTTATCAAATGCCTTAGCAAAATCAAGGTAGATCACGTCAGCACTCTTTCCTTTGCTGATGTCCTCCAGTAGGGTTTCTTGGTGGGTAAGGAGCTGTGACAGGCAGGATCGGCCTTTTCTGAATCCATGTTGGTCCTAGTTGAATGCTTCAATGTCCTCCATATGCGCGGCGAGTCTTTTTCTGACGATCCACTCAATTATTTTTGTTATATGCGAGGTTAGGGTCACCGGCGGGTAATTTTTGACCAGTCCTTTATTACCTCCTTTGTGTATTGCAGTCACTATTTCTTCCTTCAAAGATGGGAGGACAATGCCAGTAGTCAGGGACTTAGTTGCTATTAGTTTCAGTGGTAGTGCCAGTTCATTCTTACACTTTTTCAGTAATTGTGCACTAAAATCATCTAGGCCTGCTGCCTAGTCAAAGTCAATAACATTGATGGTTTTGATTATGTTGTCGGTCTCCAGATCTATCTCTGCCAAGATTGCCATATGTGTTGTGGTTTCATGTACCTCAAAGAATGCTGACGGGTTATCCACTGTCTTGTCAGGGTTTGGTATACTAAAGATGCCCTCGTACTGTGACTTGAGGATTCCTGCCATTTCCTGAGGGTCGCTCACCAGATCTCCCTCATTTTCTAGTGGCCCAACTGCTGATATGTTTCTTGATTTTTTCATTTGTGTATGTAAAGAAGAACTTTGCATTGACTTTTATATTTTCAACTGCCTGGAGTTCTTTCTTTCTCTGGTTTTCATGATATTTTAGTAGTTTTCTATCTATTTCTTGAAGAGTTTCTTGTAGTTTGGCTGCTTTATGTTGTGGAGGGTTCCTAGCCAGCTTAGCTTTAATGAGGCTCCTCTTTCTCATTAGAATGCGTCTATCTCTTGGTATATTCCTGGTTTTCCTTGATGTTCTCTTTGATGGTACATATGCTTCACATATTCCCTCACAAATTCTTGAGAAAGTGGAGAGCATGAGTTCAGCACTGCCTTCTGTCAGGAGTGCCTTCCAGTCGACAGGTTGTTCCTTAGTTCAGCCCAGTTTATGTTTTTGTCATAGAAGTTGAGTTTTCCCAAACGCCCTGGCTCTGCATTCTTGTTGTCCCTGCTTCTTTACCAGCGCATTAATTATGAGCGTGGCTTCACAGATCTTGTGGTCTGATATGGTGGTCTCCATGAGTATGTATTTGTATAATATACCATGGTTATTACTTATCAGCAGGCCCAGGATGTTGGGGCCTCTTGTTGGTGTTGTTATAAATTGCGTTAAGTATTTTGTCTCCATGAGAGCTGTTAGTTTCTTTTCATGGTATTTTTCTTCTGTGCTACCACCCCCTATTTCTAGTGTATCCCAGTTCACATGGGGGAAGTTTAAGTCCCCTAGTAATAGAAACTCTGTGTCTGGGGTTGGTAGGTTGTCCAATGTGTTTCTGATTTTGTCCATGACTATTTCCAACTGCTCCTGGGTGGTATTTAGTGGCCTGTATACTGCTGTTACTACCAGGTTTATTTCTTTTATAAAGAGGGAGAGAATTTTGCATGTTCCGATCGAGAAACTTTCAAAGGTAGTTACACTTGCAGTGAGTTGTTCTTGATGTACATGGCAATACCTCCATAGCTTCCATCCTTCCTATCTTTGCGGTATATTTCATAGTCTTGGATCCGTATCTCTATGTCCAGTATGCCATTGTGCAGATGGGTTTCAGTTAGTACAAGTAAAGATATTTTATCTGTGGTGGCTATTTCTTGCAGTAGTGGGACCTTGTTTTAGTTGCACCTCTGATGTTGCATGAAAGCAGTTTAATTAATGGCCCTCAAGTTTTTGTATAAGTTATTGTTGGACTTGTGGCTTCATGATACCCATCAGGTACATTAAAGAATCTGGGTAATACTTCAATTTAGGGGCGCATGGTAGGGGGCTCTGTTTCTGGGCTACAATTTAGGCCTTAATGACATCAGACGGTAGCTTCAAAGGGGGCCAATCACGGCGTTCTATTTGTTTTGTTTTTTCCTTTCTTCTTTATTAGTAAATGCCTGCACTTCTACTTAATTATATTATTTAGTAATGCATTGATTTTTTTTATAATTAGGTACTAATGTATTAAACTTTGTATGTTTTGTTTAACTATTTTTGTGAATCTAAACCATTAATTTCACACACTGGCAACCCTTAATTCAACCTTATTTTAAATATTGCCAACCCTGAAACCGAGCATTTAAAAGAGCACGATACCTGTAAATACGGTTTGTTCGACTTCAATACAACTTGTACTAATTCCTTGGTCAATTTAATAGACTTTTCTATAGATCGTGGTCTCATTTAAAAGAAGCACGGCTCAATTATAATAGTGAAAGGTGGAGATAGGGTAAACCTGAAGATCTGCATCACACACTCACCTCCGCTGTTTCCCGGTCCTGGCCGCATAATATTTCGTCCATGTTCCAACATGTTTCACCTTTTTTGACTAATTTTGAGTTAAGGCTCGTGAAGGGGATGACCCTGAGATTTCAATCAATTTGGGGGGGGGGTCTGGGGGTTGCAGCCCCCCGTATACAATCGTAATTGTTTATAGAATAATGTTCTCATGTTTTTGTTTTTTTTAACAAATCTTTCTGCACGTCTGAATGAAACATAAAAGCAACTTGGTCCCGATAGATTTCGGCTGAAATCTATTTACAAAGTAACTAATTTTTAAATAATTTTTGGTGGCAATAGCCTAAATTAGACAGCGCTATTGTCTTTGTTATTTTGATAAATGTGCTATCAGCTCTGCAAGTTTATCGAAATAATAAAGATGATAGTGTTGCCTACTTTAGGCTATTTTTGCCAAAAAATGAACATTTTTAGTTACTTTCAAAATGACGGGCTTATAGCCTTTTGACATCTGACGTCATAAGGCCCAAATTTGTAGCCTAGAAACAGCACCCCCTATGATGTGCCCCTAAACTGAAGTATTACTGTAAGAATTCTGCATGTCCTGGATTTGTCTTGCTAATTTGTGAAACCCCAAGGGTGCAGTGTCCTGGTTCTGGTTTCCACTAGCCTTTACTATGTTAGAATATATCTGGTTTCCCTGTTTTTGATGGTTGTTTTGTTTTTAGATAGATATGATTTAACTACTATTACCTATGTGATTTGACTAATGTATGTACCCCCACAGGTTTCGGTTGACCATCATCCTTTTGAGTGCCAAATAAATGATAAAGGAGAGTATTGACTTTTATTTATGACAGAAGATCGACATCACTACGAAGTTTCTGCAATTGAAGAATTTTGTGCACAACCAACAAGATGCCCCAACTATCATGCCCAGTTGAGGGATGCAATTAGAAGTCACAAAACCTAGATGTTGCATTTGCAGCAACATTAAACACGGCACTAACTATGCATGATAAAGCCGCTCATTCACAAGCAACTCAATCCACCCTTAAATGGAGTCGCCCTCCATTAGTGCGGGATGCACGCCTGATCAATGATCTGTGTTTACTCGTCAATGGGAAATGTACAAGACAGGAATGTGCATCTCAAATAATGTTGCGTCAACAGCCTTATTTTATTACTGTGATCAGGACTTGAAAACAGACATAATGCGTGACATGCAGTTCAATGTATCATCCATGGCTGAGAAAGATTTATTAGCAGCAATTAAACTACTTGCGGTCAGGGATGAGTGTACCTTAGTACATCGAATTAGACTAAGCAAAATGACACAAGCCCCTGGAACAAGCATTAGAACATTCCTTGCCAGCCTCAGAGGATAAGCAACACTATGTCAATATGTAGCCTAATGCAAAGTAGCCGGATGTGACCATACATTTGACTACAGCAACAAAGTAATTAAGGATAACCTTGTACGGGGCATCGCTGACCCAGAAATATTGTCAGACCTGTTAGGCGACCCCAAAACAGATCGAACTTCGGAGGAAACTGCAGCATTCATCGCACAAAAGGAGCAAGGAAAGGCTACAAGGACAGATGTTGGAGATATCACAGGAGCTATAAGCCATCCCAACAGATATAAAACTCCATCAGAAGCTAAATGTTGGGCATGTGGAGAGGCCCGCCATGGTAAAAACAATGACAGAAATACAAAGTCTAAATTCTGTGAAGCCTGGTCCTCAACATGCACAAAGTGGTCAGTCAAAGGTCACTATGCTTCGTACTGCAGCAAATGCACAGACTGTGGAACCTATGGCCATAGAAGCAAGATGTCAAAATTTTGTACAGAAAACAATAGACAAAAAAAAATGCCGGAAAGGGTAAAAGAAATAATGAGACATACCAGACTGAAGACTTCCAAACTGAAGAAGACTCCAAGTGGCTGGCTTCTTGTATGATCAATTATGTGCTGCCAGTTGCCATATAGAATTGAAAAACCATTGGAACACCACATATTTGAAGGCAAATGGGTATCAAGACCATCAAAACCTCATCCTATGCAGTTGATACCATTACCAAATGATCACATTGTGTTGGGACACCCAATGAAAAACACATCAGCCTTATCTCCAATAAATATCCCCATGATTGTGGACTCCGGTTGCCAAAGCTCTATTATACCACTTAGATCGGCACTTGCCATGGGTATTGATAAAAATGACATTTTGCCGGTAAAACTCACTATAGTAGAGGACTTAGCCGTGGAGGGAGGCATTATCGTTGAAATTGCCACCACTGATATATCAGGTTCAGCGCGAAAAACAAAGCAATTACTCTATGTTTAAAAAAAAATAGACAAAGCATTCCTCTGCAGAGAAGCACTAATTGCTCTTGGTGCCATACCAGCTAACTTCCCCATAGTACCCGTTAGCTGGCCACAAGATTCGGTCTCTTCAATAGCAAATGAAGATATTTCAGAGTGCTTATGCCCAAAGAGAAATCAAAATCCACCTCTGATTCCAACTGAACTACCTTCTGGTCTTGAAACTACAGAAGCAAATGTCCCTGCCCTTAGACAGTGGTTATTGGATTATTATAGCGCAACAGCTTTCAATGTGTGCGAACATCAACCTTTTCCCATGATGAAGTGTGAACCACTTAAATTGCATGTAGATCCTGATGCCAAGCCAGTTGCTATTCATAAACCAGCATTAGTACCAAACTGAAGAAGGTTAATCCCAACACGCCCGTCACTTGATGCTCAAGAATGGTGATGACAGCAAAATCAGATGGATCACCAAGGCGTACTACAGTGCAGTAGATTTGCAACCTCAAAATTGGCATTCAGTTAGACAAACCAACCATGTTATGAGCCCTTTCCACCTGGCAGATAGAGTCCCACAGAACACAAAGAAAACCATCACTGATGAATGGAATGGCTATCACTCTGTAGCGATATGCGAAGAAGACAGACATATTACCACTTTCATCACTTTGTGGGGACGATACCGATACAAGGTGGCACCACAAGGATTCATTGCCAGTGGTGATGCTTACACTCACCGTTTCAATGCCATTATTGCCAACTTCCCCAACAAGGTCAAATGTGTTAATGATACATGCATGTGGGCAGAATCAATTAAAGCAGCGTTCTTCCAAGCATGTGAATGGCTTGACTTATGTGCAAGAAATGGAGTAACTCTAAACCCAAAGAAATTCCAGTTCGCTCAAGACAATGTTGAGTTTGCAGGACTTACGATTACGGCAACAAATGTCAAACCAAGTGAAAATTTTTTAGCCTCCATCAGAATGTTTCCTCAGCCAAAAGACAACTGGTGCAAGAGCTTGGTTTGAGTTGGTCAATCAAGGGGCGTATGCATTCTCTATGGCAAAGAAAATGAAAGCATTCAGACACCTCAAACCATCAATCAAATTTAACTGGACTAATGAGCTAAACACAGCATTTCAGGATTCCAAGAATATTATAATCAATGAAATGAAGGAAGGGGTTTGCCTATTTGTCCCATCACAGTCCACATGTTTCATGACTGACTGGTCTGTTGATGGAATAGGGTTCCTACTTATGCAGAAGTATTGTAATTGCCATTCAAAAACACTGGTTTGCTGCAAGGATGGATAGAAACTGTGTTTGGTGGGAAGTAGATTCATCCACCCAGCCGAGAGTAGATACGCACCCATTTTTTCCTTATTGTCAATTTCTTCTATTCTCCTTCCCAATCTTTGTCTTATGTCAGTATTTCTCTTTTTGTCTATTACATCCATGTATACTAGCATTAAGGTTAATTTGTTGTCTCTCACACTTATGGTTACATCCAATATATCACAACATTCATCATTGTTCTTTTCTATGATTAAATCCGTACTCCTTCCATACACTGACATAAGGCCTCCTCCTTTCTTATCTCTCATTTCTTATTGCTTCTACTTTTTCAAATTCTGTAGGAAACCTTAGTCTCAGCTGTCTTTGGTATTTACTCACCTTGTAGGGCCACTCTTTATAACACGAGGCACTGACAGAGCAGCCCAGTATTGCATGCAATGACACGCCAGCCCAGAATTGGAAATAGAAGTAAGGGAGAAAAGCTAGAGGGCCAGTATTATGTGTCATTCAAGGAGTTGGGCTCTGTTGTATGAAAAGAATCGATTAAGTACAAGTGGATATGATACAAGGCGGGTGGAGGTCTAAGGTTCATAAAGACGAGGCCCAAGAAAATTAGTTAGCCTGGACTTGGAGTTGATTGAAGGGGCATCAACAACTTCAGAAGGAAGAGAGTTCCAAGTAGATATGATATGGCACGTAAAGAATCGCTTTCGTGCTTCAGTTGGTATGAACAACATAGCATAACATAATTTCATAGATGACAAAAGCCACAAGGGCCTATCAAAGGTCATCTGCATCTGTCCAAACCCACCCACAAAATGCATCGATGGGATTGTGTCAGATCATGCATCTACAATATCCAATTTAAACAATCCATAGGATTGTGTCCGATCATGCATCTACAATATACAATTCAAACCATACACAGGAATGTGTCAAAAACAAAAAGCATCATCATCAAGACTCGTCAAAATCCAAATCAATTGTAATATACAATAATAAAAACTGCATCCGCAGGAATGAGTCCAGAATACCCCCCATCCCCAAGTTAACCCTCTCTCCCCATATAATCATCTAATCTGCATTTGAATACATTCAAGTTTGGATTGTCTACCGTCTCAGGTGGCAAACTATTCCAGTAATCTACCACTCTATTGCTGAAAAAATATTTTCTAACATCCAATCTGCACCTATGTTTTTTAATTTTTAAGTGGTGACCCCTAGTCCTATTACTACTTTCGAACTCAGAACAGATTTTAAAAAGCTCAATCATATCTCCCCTCATACATCTTCTCTCAAATGAGAACATATTTAGTACCCTCAGTCTATCTTCATATTCAAGGTGCTTCAGGGAAGGTATTATTTTTGTTGCCCTCCTTTGTTCTGCCTCTAGCAGGTTGATGTCATGTCTAAAATGTGGTGACCATGCTTGTATACAGTACTCTAAATGTGGCCTAACATACGAATTGTAGAGTTTAAGGATAACCTCTTTACTCTTGTAGCTAACATTCCTGTTAATGTATCCTAGCACCCTATTTGCTCTATTTTTTTCCTCAATACACTGCTTTGAAAACTTCAGTGACCTATCTACTACTACACCTAAATCCTTCTCATTCTCAACAAGTCAGATGGTTTTATAGGAGAAAGGTTATGGAATATTTTATAACACTGTAGGAGGTCAGCATGCAAGAATCTACCTTTGACAGAAAGTCTAGCGGCGTTGAACTTTTTCTAGCAGGGCGAGGTCCTGCAAAAATCCAGTATTCCAAATAACAGAGAGGTTGAGGATGGGTTGTATGTCTGAAATCAAAAGTGAGGTTATAAAGGAGGGAGAATGACATAGGGTAGATTTAAGGAAATTAGTGGAAACTCCACCGGCTTTATGGACTGTAATTGAGATATGACTATGGAATCTCAGCCTTGTGTCAACCAGAACACCAAGATCACTATGAGAAGAAACAGAAGATATAGGAGCATTACCAAGCAAGTAATTGTGATCCTGGTCCGCTGCCCGACCACACTTGAAGCGAAGATGAACACATTTATTAGGTGCAAAGGATAAACCCCAGGATGTAGTTATGTCTAAGAGGGTATTGATGTTGTGTTGTAAGTCACATGAGGCAAGCTGGCTAATATTACTAAGGGGCGTGGCAGTTTGCCATCTTAGCTGCTGTGCTGATGGGATTAAGCACCCCATCTGACCCCAGCTTAGCCTCTTCTCCCTTCAAAACACTTCTTTTTTTCCCCCGGTCTCCTCGCTTTTCATACAACCTCTCCCACAACTTTCTATGGTCAGCCTCTAATTTCACAGGGTAGATACTGACCTTTTTCTCAGCCAACCATCCTGGATCGGGGCTGAGGGGGGAGGGGACAACGTTCCCTAACCCCTGAGCTCCGGTCCGGGATGGGTTTTTTTTAACAACCTGCTTCATCCCCACCCATCCCTTCCTCATATCCCTTTTCCTTTTCTCTTCACACACTATCAATTTTACGCCGTGCCCAAGGTGGAGCCGCCATGCTGAATGGCTGCCAGGTTACCAGGCGGGAGGGTGTTCTTAAATTGAGGCACCTGGCTCTGCCAGGCCCGTACGCACCCCTTGCAGAGCGGGTTACAGTGAGGGGTGATGAGCTATTGCATCCTGTCAGAAAAAGAGGGTCACCATACCCAATGATGAGTCTAATAAAAAAATCCCCTTAATTTCCCTGCATCCACCATCGAAGCCGCCCTCGGGCAGCTCCACAGGAAAAATGGACGTCGCCCTCCCCCCCCTGTGCTTGCGCTGGGACCCTCCAAATTTCTCTAACCGCTCCTCTCCTTCGCCTACGGGTGTAGGGGACTTTTGGGCACCTCCCTCATTCCAGCAGCAGTCTTCCCTTTTCTTTCCAAGGGGACTGCCAAGAAAGCCAGCAGGCAGCCCATAGCCGACTGCTCCCCATTGAAGCAGATTTGTATGGCAAACCCCCTTAGGGGGAAGAGGGAAGCCAGGCCCCTTCGGTCGCTTCCCTCAAAAGACCTGCCAGGGTCAAGGCCTGTGCCTCCCACCAAGTGACTTGTGACAACGCTGCCAAGGGGATCTGCGATGTCCATGGGGGGATGGTCAACTGGAGGCCCCCCTGAGATAGACATGGTCCTTGAGGCAACCCAGCCTCAGAAGGTAGGGCCTTCCATGGGAGCGAATCCAGGCTCGGCACCAAGCACCGAACCAAAATTCGCCCCTATGCAAGGCTTTCCTCAAATGGCCCGGGTTTCCAAGGCAGTACAAGGAGGGGAGGGAGCTCCTCCGACCGGTGCCCCTGCGACCTCCAGGACTTTCTCCATCTCAAAGAAGGATCTGGCTTCTGCCGGTGGAGGGGAGAAGCGGGTTCATTCCCTGCCCTCCTCTCCTAAAAAGAAAAAAAGAAAAAATATAGACTCTGGGCTCCTCTCCATCTGCGGGGCCTGCAGGGACGGATGGGTCTGCTGCTTCAGTAAGCGACCGAGCCAAGATCAGCACATCTGGCCCCTCTGCCCTCCCGGGTGCAGAGCCCCTGACTAAGACCAAAAGGGTGCAGGGTGGAGCCAAGATGACATCGGGGCTGCTCATTCATAGGTTACCTGGCATTTTCGAGCCCGCTGGGTTCAAACGCTTCCTTGTTATTCGCTCCACTGATGGCACCATGTTGTCCAAGGGCAACATGATCAATCAGAGTTTTAGCTAGTATGATTGGTCGAGAGCTGAAGGTGACCCGTTTCTCGGACGGGAGCCTTCTGGCGAATTCCGCCGAGGCCGCCAAGATAAGTGCTCTTCGGACACTTGATGGCACCTCGGTGAGTGTGATGCCGCACTCTACCATGAACTTTGTGAAAGGAGTAGTTTATGCGAGGGAACTCGTTGACTATTCCATTGAGGACATCACCCTAGAGCTGGCTGACCATGGGGCGGTCAAGGTCGAGCGTTTGAGGAGAAAACAGGGAGGGGCCTCGAGACCCACCCCTACACTCTTTGTCATGTTCAACTGTGACAAGGTCCCTGAGTCGGTGCATGCCGGTTGGTACCGCTACCGCGTGAAGGCATTCGTGCCACTGCCGCGGCGGTGCTATTACTGTCACCGCTTCGGCCATACAAATCGTTCTTGTAGACGTGCAAAGTCGGGGTCACCCGAAGTTTGTGTAAATTGCTCCAAGGCCGCACACGATAAGTCCAAATCGTGTGTGGCCAAGTGTGTCAATTGCAGAGACCTGCACCCCTCTTCTTCGAAGCAATGTGGTGCATATCTCCTTGAGAAAGAAATCCTGGCCATTCAGGCCCAGGATCGACTCTCATTCCGCGAGGCTAAGGACTTGGTCCTGGTGCGCCCGGCTCTGCCTGGGACGTCTTATGCCTCAATGGTTCGAAAGACACCCTATGCTCCTGGCCTATCCAGGCCAATGAGCAAGGTTATTCCGCTCCCATTTGGAGCCCTTCTGCAGATTCTGCTCAACCCGTGCCTAGTGGTGGGCTGAGTGGCTCGGAGACGGTGGATCCTCGAAAAGTGGGCCCCCCACCTCCGAAGCCGCAATGCCCACCTAAGGTTTCGAGGTGGAGGGAGGAAAAGACTTGCATGGTGAGCCTAACCTCTCCCAATAACTCCTCGAAGGCAACAGTGCCTTCAGCCCATTGTCTGGCAAACAGTGCCCGGGGTTCTGCCTCCGGGAAGTGTACGGCCATTCCTATGAGGGTCTTCTAATCGAATAGGGCACCCGCGTCTCCTCCGAGCTAGGCCTGGAGGGCATATTCCTTCAATGGAATTGCCGTGGACTCTGGGCCAACTGGGAGTCGCTGCAGAGGCTCGTCTCGTCCCGTTCCTCATTAACTATTTTTCTGCAGGAGACCAAGTTAGGTGTATGCCCCCTGCCTGCCCTCCCGGGGTATAAGGGTTTTGCGACCCCACCACCACAAGATGGCCGGGCTGTGAGATGCACAGTTTACACCTGGCATGATGTCTCCGTTCTTCCTTTCACTTTAGATTCCTCTTTTCAGGAGGTGGCTGTGCAGCTTCACCTGGATAGGAGGTACGAGGGGTGGTCAATGAGTTTTGCGAATTGTTTGGACAAAACAGAGGAAGGGGAAAGGCTGTTTGTGGAGGTGTTAGGACAAGTTATGACAAGTCAGGACATGCAGCTGCATGCTCCTGCCTCGTCTATCTAAGAAGCAGTAGCTGATCGCCAGTCACAAATTTTTCAACAATGGAGAAGGTTGAGCACCATGAAGTGGTCAAATTTTTTACCAAGGAAGGTAAGAATGCAAAAGAGATCCATGAATGCATGGTTGCAGTGTACACCAACACCGCCCCTTCCTATGCAACCATTGCTCACTGGAATAGGGAGTTCCGCCATGGTTGTGAGTCCCTTGAAGATGACCCCGTCCAGGATGCCCATCAGATGTGACCAATGAGGACAATGTGGCCCATGTGGAGAGGATGATCCTCGAAAATTAATGGGTGAAGGTCAAAGAAATCGAGCGAGAACTTGGAATATCACATGGAAGTGTTATCAACATCATTCATGGCAATTTGGCCATGACCAATGTCTCTGCCCATTGGAGCCCTAGAAACCTCATGCCCCATGATCGACTTCAACATTGTCAAAGTCCACAATGCCAGAGTTGCACAAACTGCCCTACGTGAGTGCAGATTTGAGGAGCTCAACCATTCCCCTTACAGTCCAAATCTGGCCCCTAGCGGCTACTTTTTATTCCGCCAGCTCACGGCTGCACTGCATGGACGCCGGTTTGGGGACAATGAAGATATCCAGGAGTGGATTGAACAGCAGTCGGGAGATTTCTGGTTGTCGGGAATTCAAAGCCTCAGGGACATTTGGCGCAAGTGCATTGAAGTCGAGGGTAGTTATATTGAAAAATAATAAAACACTTTTCCTCATATCTCGTTTCCTTATATCTTAATTGCAAAACTTATTTGACCGCCCCTCGTATACTATCACTTGTGTGTACATTCCACCGTCAGCTGACTTCTATGCGGGGAACTTCCGCTGCATCGTGGCATGGTTGCCGAGGCCCTTTCTCTTGCTTGGAGATCTGAATGGCAGACATCCTCTCGGGGGGGGGGCATTACTCAATAAATCCCAGGGGACAAGTCCTTGCTGATCTGATTGAAGAGCTTGAGATGGGTGTCCTAAATGTGGATGAGTTTACGCATCACTGCCAGAGAACCGCTTCATTTTCTTGCCTTGATCTATCTTTGTGCTCTTTGGATGCACAGCCTGATTTTGATTGGGGGTGGTCGATGACCTCCATGGTAATTTTCACTTTCCCATTCAAATATCATTTTCAGGGCAACTGCCACCTGAGAGCCCAACTCGGTGGTGCTTGGCGCAGGTGTGGTTGCCTGCATTTCAGGAAATGACTGAATTCTCTATCTCAGTCAAGGAGTTTAGGTCGGTAGATAAGGCCATTAAGTTCTTCTCCGGTAACCTCATCGCTGTGGGCCTAACCACTATTCCCAGAATGTCTGCCCATTTTGCATGCCAACCACTCCCGTGGTGGTTGGCTGAGTGTGAGACAGCCCTCAAACAGAAGCATTATGCCTACATGCGGTATAAGCGCCTCCTGAATGATTTCACTCAGTGAATTTCATTGGTGTAGGGCTAGGTTCCAGTATATTTCAAAGCATCCCCGCCGCTCTTCTTGGCGAGCATATGTGTCTTCACTTAACAGGAAGACCCCTCTAGCAGAGTTGTTGAAATGAGTAAAAAGGATTTGGGAAAAGTTTTTGCAGGCCCCCGCCTCCCGTTCTCAAGGAGAATGGGAATGCAATCTTGGACCATGCATCCATGGCAGAATCCTTTGTGACTGCATTCTCTAGTCGTGATGCTGCTCCACCAGCATTCAATGCACATTGTGATGTCACAGAAGGCCACCGGCTGAACTTTACCTCGAGAGGCGGAGAACCCTTCAACAACAGGTTTACTCTGAGTGAGTTGCATTCCGCTCTTGCTTTGTGCGCGGACACCGCCCATGGTCCGGGCGATGTTCTATATGCCATGTTTCGACACCTAGGTGAGCGAGGCATGGCCTTTCTGTTAGATTTGTTCAATAGGATCTGGTTGGAGGGTCTCCTCCCGGTCTCCTGGCAAATAGCTACTGTGCTTACCTTTGCAAACCGGGGAGAGATCACTCTACCCCTGCCAATTTCTGCCCAATTTTTCCAACCTCTTGTGTGTGCAAGTTGATGGAGAAATTGGTAAATGTTAGATTAGCCTTTTTTCTGGACAGCGGAAGCCATCTGTCTTCTGCACAGTGCAGCTTCCGCAAGTTAAGCTACACGCCGGATGCTCTGCTCCGACTAGAAAATGCCGTCTGCGAGGCCTTCCTTCGTAGACAGCACTACGCACAGTGTTTTTTGATCTAGAGAAGGCCTATGATACCGCATGGTGATACGGTATCATGGAGACTCTCCACACAATGAGGGCAAAGGGATGCCTCGAATCTTTATATCTGAAATTTTGCGAGATCGTCGGTTCTGTGTATGGGTGGGGTGAAGCCCTCTCCAGCCCAATGGAGCAGGAAGAGGGTGTCACACTCTTTGCCCTGAGCATCACCTCGCTGCCACAAGATGTTCTCGCTACACTACGTGGACTTCGATCTCTTTTGGCCCAGATGCCAACTCTGGAGCGTAGACTCCAACAGGCATTGAACCGCGTCTCTCACTATGCCGAAGCGCACAGGTTTCGGTTTTCCTTGGCCAAGACTAAGGTGGTGCACTTCTGCTGCCATCCTCGGCTCCACCCTGACTCAGATTTGTTTCTTAATGGGGTGCGCCTGGAAGTGGTTGAATTGCACCGTTTCCTTGGGTTTGTATTAGACCGATGCCTCACCTGGGAGGCTCATATTTGCAGCCATAGGGTCTTTTGTACCTGCACCATGGATATTCTCCACTTCGTGATGTTCAGCGCTTGTGGGCTGATAGGGCTACTGCCTTACTTTTTTATCGATCCTTTGTTCATTCGAAGCTTGACTATGGATGCGAATTTTATGCATCCGCAGCTGAGCGTTTATTGCGGAAGGTGGACTCGATCCACCACACTGGCTTTTGCCTGGCGACCGGTGCCTTCCGCACGTTCCCCATTGAGAGCCTATTAGTCGATGCTGGGGAGATGCCACTCGCTCTACGCCGCGTAGAGTGCATTACTTCTCAGGACACCACCCTGGAGGGTACCACATTTGGCTATTTTTCGCCACGCCTCTGCTCCCAAAGCTTATACAGCGCCGGGCGTATTGTGTTCGACCTTTTTGGAGCACACCTCGTGTCACGCTGGAACCGTGTCAGTGTATATGGATGGCTCCAAGTCCGAAGAGGGGGTAGGCTTCCACGCCGTTTCCTCTCTGCCAGGCGCTGTGCCTGTCTTCACACCCGAGCTGGTGGCAATACACCACTCGGTATGGGAGATCACGCGAAATTCCCGGTTCGGAGACCAGATTGTGATCTATAGCAACTCACAAAGCGCCCTGAGTGCTCTCGGGGCATTGGAATCTCCGCAGCACTCTCCTGCACTGGGGTGAGGGGGACCTCCCCCTGCTGCCGGAGATTGCTTCCTGATTGTTAAGTTTTTCTAATTTATATCATTGTTATGTTTTCATATTTTTATTTTAAAGTAGCCTAGTTCTAGGTTGTCATGTTTTTCAGCGACTTATGCCCAAGTGGGCAGTTGCCAGATGGGCTCTATAAAAAAAAAATGAAAAAAAATGGAATCTCCGCATCCCCTGGTTCGCCCCATTTTTGGTGAGCCGAGCGGATGTCGAGATTATCTTCTGCTGGGTTCCTGGACATGTAGGAATTGCAGGGAATGAGCGCACCGATGAGGGTGCCAAAGAGTCCGCAAGGACTCTGCAACCGGACCAGCGTTTCGCTCTTCCTCACACTGACTACATGGCAGGAATATGTGCAGCTCTTTGGGCTGTCTGGCAAAGAAGATGAGAGACAGTCGTATGGAACTTAAAGTTGCGTGCCATTGCGTCGCGACTGTTTCCATGGACCTATCCCCAAATGCCGTGATGGCTTCAGGTCGCTTTCTGTCATCTCTGAATCGGGCACACTCGTGTGACGCATTGCGATTTGATGGAGCGCTTGCCTGCACCCTATTGTAACGACTGCATCGACCTCCAGACTGTTCAGCACATACTTGTTGAATGTCCCAGTCTGGGTGATCCTTGTGCATGTTACCTGCCCCAGTACCGGGATGGGCGGGGTCGCTACCGCCTGTCCCTCGTGCTCCGGATGGATTTGTTCACACCGACCTGTGGACTTTTAGACTTTTTGGAGGAGGCTGGCCTTTTCCCCGTTATTTAATATTCAAATATGGATCGCTGTCTTCTTCGGCGGGGGAGGGCGGGCCTTCCCCCATCGATGGAGCTTGTTCTATATTTTTTCAATTCGTTTGTTCATTTTTCTTTGTATTTTTTTTTTTTCCACTTTTTAATTTAGCTTTTAATATAGCCTAGATACAGGCTAGCTTAAGTACTCTGACTTATGCCCTAGAAGGCAGTCGCCAGATGAGATTTAAAAAAAAAATGGCACCTGGAAAAAATAAAAAGGGCCACATTAGCCTGAAGAAATATGTATTATATAGTTTAGTTGCTCATGCACTAATCCAATTGCATAATATTACAAACTTTTATTCACCTTCTGCTTCTTAGCTAATTACATTTGAGTTATTAGACCAGGATAAAAAATTATCAAATTTTCATATTAACTTTAGATGTAATTTAACTATAATGAATAACTAGATTGAAAGAAATGCCAGGAATTGGGAAAATAAAGTTACTCATGTGTACAATAGTGACATCATTTCACCAGGCATAATTAATAATCACAAGGCAACACAGATATTTGATTAGTAGAATGTTAGGATTAAATGTATATAATTTGCAATATAACGTAAATATGAAAAATATGAAATGAAACTGGAAATAGTTTAAGGTATAAAGGTAAGAAGAAGAAAAAACTGAATACAAAGAGGTCTTACCAAGTTAAGATGGTGATGCTCCTCACTAGGTTACACTCTCACATTGATTGAGAGAGAGTAGAGCTGTAGACTAAAGTTTACTATCCTGGGCATCCCATTGACAAGTCAATTCATGTTTCAACTGGTATTATTAGAGCACAAGTTACTGAACTTATCTATATTTTGTCTTGTTCATTCAAATTTGTTTTATATATTATATGAATAATTCCTGTAAGAATATGGGCAATGTTATAAATTATATATTATTTTCTTATATATATAATTTTCTTAGTATTTAGGTTAAAATTTTACTAAACATCAATGTCATTAACAAAGTTGATATCATTCATGAAAATAAAACTTAAAATAGAAGTTACTTTTATTGGTCTATGGTAATTACCATAGCTAGGCTTAGATAGGGAAGGGTGGTGTTTGTGGGAGACCCCCTCCCCCATCCTGTTCACGGAGAATATTTTACATTTGAAAGTTAAAAAAACAAAAAAAAGATTTGTTACCCTTTCCTTATATTTTCTCATTACTTTGTGTGAATGTCTGTAAAATTTAGCATTTTATATTTTTTCTTTCAGTTTAAAAATCATACTTTTAGTCTTCCAGGCACTCATTTAGTTAGGACTTCACCGTGACTGCACTTTGCTCCCCCATGAATGGTATCCCCCCAAAAACTTGAGGGCTGGCTATGCCCATTGTAATTACAATATACAGTATACATCAAACACCAAAATCGTCACTTTTTTGGCTAAGTTGTGCTCCCATAAAAATCTTAAGCTCCTAAAATAACATTTCTCAAAGAGAATTCTTTATGAACACTTTTCTATATATATGTACAAATTTTTAGGGAAAGTTACAAAGAAATGGCTTACGTCAAGTAACCTTTTCAAGGTCAAAGGTCAACTTTTTTATTTGACCTTGTAAGGAAATATATGCATCAATAAAAGTTGTAGAGAATCTTATTAGCTTTAAAATGGTATCAGAATAGCTCTATAGGTGCAATACTCTCAGATATTTGACTTTGAACTTTTTCACTTTTTCCAAAAAGGACCTTTTTGACCCAACTTTGAGGGGTCATATCTCAGAAACCATTTGACCTACATAGGTGAGACACATACCATTGAATTTGTCTTATTAATGTCTATAAGTACAGTAATTTGCAAGAAAATCTGAGTTGGTGGCAAAAATGACTTCTTGAATTGACATGGCATGACCCATACAGATGGTGCAATGCCCTCTCCGGCCTAATGGAGCAGGAAGAGGGTGTCCCACAGGGAAGTGTCCTCAGTGTCACACTCTTTGGTCTACGCTATGGTCTACGTGGATGACCTTTTGATCTCTTTTGGTGCGGCTCAGATGCCAACTCTGGAGCGTTGACTCCAACAGGCATTGAACTGCGTCTCTCGCTATGCCGAAGCGCACAGGTTTCAGTTTTCCTTCGCCAAGACTAAGGTGGTGCACTTCTTCCACCATCTACTGCTCCACCCCAACCTGGACTTGTTCCAAAACATGGTTTGCCTGAAAATGGTGGATTTGCACCACTTTCTTTGTCTTGTTTTTGACCGACACCTCACCAGGAAGGCTCATATTTGCAACCATAGGGTCTCTTGTGGGTGCACCATGGACATTCTTCATTCCATCAAGTTAAGCACCTGGGTTGCTGATAGGGCTACTGCCTTACTTTTTTATCGATCCAATGTTCTTTCAAAGCTCGACTACGGATGCAAGTTTTATGCATCCACAGCCGCGCAATGTATTGCGGAAAGTGGCCTCAATCCATCATATTGGTCTCTACCTGGCAACCAGGGCCTTCCACCCCTTTCTCATTGAGAGGCTACTTGTTGATTTTGTTGAAATTCCACTCTGTGTGTGCACAGTACATGCCTTTACTTGTGACCCTGGTGTCACCCTCAGTTGCCAACAGCTCTCACTGCATCTGCAACCAATCTTGATGGTACTTATGCCGCTGAGAGTTGCCAGTCATTCCCTAAGCCCTTTGTGTCTAGGACTAGGAAACTCCTTCAAAAGCTCAGTGATGCTTCTGGTTCTGTCATGGATGCCACCCTGGAGGGTACCACCTTTGACTATTTGTCACCACACTTTGTCTCATTCTGAATCCATACCAGTGTATGGCTGCAAATACCAGGATGGGGATTGGTTTCTATGCGGTATCTTTTCTGTTTAAAGTCTGTAGGGCTGCATCTGCCTTCATGGATGAGCTGGTTGCAAGACACCATTCATTAGGGAGATAATACATCATGCCCGGTTTGGAGACTGGATTGTGATCTTTAGTGACTCACAAAGTGCCCTGAATGCTCTCAGGGCATTGGAATCTCCACACACTCTTATTCACATTATCAGTGATGTCAGGGTTCCTAAAAGGTGGGCAGTCAAGATTATCTTCTGCCAGGTTCTGGGACATTTGGAGAAAGAGGATGCCAAAGAATCCACTATGACGGGATGATCAGACCAGTGTTTGGATCTTCCTTACACCGACTACATGGCAGGAATACGGGCAACCCTTCAGGCTACTTGGCAGAGAAGGTGGGAGATGGCCAAGGGGACCTTAAAGTTGTGTGCCATTGCTTTCCAATTGTTCCATGGACCTACCTACCAATGCTGCCACGGCTTCAGGTCACTTTCTGTCATCTTCAAATTGAATGCACTGGCGGGACACTCCATCATTTGATGGAGTATTCATCATTCTTTATTGTGGTGACTGCATTGGCCCCCTGGACTGTTTGGTACATTCTTGTTGAGTGTCCCCGTCTGCAAACAAACTCCAAACCACACAGAACAATCACAGGATGTACACGCAGCACACCTACCCAACACCTACCTGTTGAAACAAAAAATACTCCCAATCAAAATTCACCTACACATGATTGGAACCGAACACTTCAGCAGAGCACTCATCCATTCCCACCACCATCTGACTGCAAAACCACCACCACCCAAATACATGAAAAAAAAGCCCCAGCACACTACTTCTGACACCTACAATTACCTCCTTCCCCACCACCAAACCACAACTTAATCAAACACATCCATACTACCTTCACCCAAAGACACTTGAATGCATTACACCAAATATCCTAAATGAGCCATCCCCCCCTGCCCTTAATAAACCAATCTGAGAAATCATTACACAGAACAGAGTGAGTATTCCTGTCTCAACTCAAGTCAAGCCACTCCACTAAACTCCAACAATACAAACACAGAATAAACTTTAACCGACCCCAACCAAAGCCCAGACAATATCACATATTCTAGTCACAAACTGCCTAAACCTCATACAAGCTCTCACTACACACGATATCTCCTCTCTTAGGCCCCTGTGGATCCTCCCAGAGAGTGTGGTAACATTTTAAGGTGGTGCCTACCATCTCAGAAGAGAGGTAGGGGTAACCACTAAGTAAAAGTAAATCTAGTTTTCAGCTTATCTCTTTGGGATATTTGCTGCATTATTATGCTAGATTTTCTTATTTTTTTTCTAATCTAGTACCAATGAGATAGACTGAGGGTACTAAATATGTTCTCATTTGCGAGAAGATGTGTGAGGGGAGATATGATTGAGCTTTTCAAAATTTGTTTGAGTTGGAACGTAGTAATAGGACTAGGGGTCACCATTTAAAAATGAAAAAACAGAGGTGCAGGTTGGATGTTAGAACATATTTTTTGACGATAGAGTGGTAGATTACTGGAATAGTTTGCCATCTGAGACGGTAGACAGTCCAAACTTGAATATATTCAAACGCAGATTAGATGATTATATGGGCAGGGAGGGTTAACTTGGGGCGGTATTCTGGACTCATTCCTGAGGATGCAGTTTTTTTATTATTGTATATTATAGGTGATCTGGATTTTGACGAGCCTTAATGGTGATGCTTTTAGTTTTGGATGCATTTCTCTGGATGGTTTAAATTATATATTGAAAATGCATGATTTGACACAATCCTATGGATGCAGTTTGTGGGAGGGTTTTGATAGATGTGGATAACCTTTGATAGGCCCTTACAGCTTTTGTCATCCATGAAATTCTTTTATATTAATGCCCTTTGTGGTTAATATGATGTAGCCAAAACTGAATTGATCATTCAATTAATTACATTTGGACAACAAATGAAATCCTTTTTTATTATTGCTTCAACTAAGTGTAAAAAAATGTTTCTACCATTTCCTGATTGGGAGATAACTAATATTTACCCATAGTGATTGGATTTGTTTGTTTTTTTTATACTTTTTGTGATTTTCCAGCAAACTTGACTAAGTGTTGCTAAGATTTTGCAATTTTATCAATTTTCAGTTCTATTTCATGTCTCTACCCAAGAATTTTAGATACCTAATTTTAGAATTTGCAATATACCTCTACTCTCATGGACTTTGCAGGTAATTAGTTTATATAGTGTAAATAAAGCTTTGTTTGTATATTAGATAACTACCTAGCAATTCAGTACACTATAGTCACTATAATTCTAAAATGAAGCATTTATTTTGAATTCTGGCAAATAATAAAAAAAAGTTCTACATTATACACTCACCACCACTCACTCACCAACCAACCAATGCAATCTGTCATAAAACACTATTTCAAAATCGACCGCCAGCTGCAAAAATAGTCAAATATTTGTTCAAATCTACCCTTCAGCCCTAAAAGGCTACAAGCCATGAAATTTCTTAGAAACTCGCAAGTGAAGGCCCAGACCACATTCAACCATCCAGATAAAATATATATTTTTCACAAAGGCCATATCTGCTTTTTCTCTCCTGTTTACACAACATTATCCCTCCCCATCTGGAAAAATGCTTATATTGGTCCTATCTTCACATACACATCTATCTCAACAAGGTCTGCTGACCAAAATGTCGCGTGCTCTCACTTATTCTGATTTAAGGCCCTCCGATCTTCAAACTTTCATTAATTCCTGAAATAACATTGGGAGGACCTTGGCAATTATATCATTCGGAAGAGAGTGTAAAACAACATAAGGGTTTCAAATTTTGTTTTAGAATTGGTGGAATAGTTATGATGTCATTGCTGAAACAAAATAATTCCCGGGCTAACTTTGGGAGGACCTTGGCAATTATATCATTCGGAAGAGAGTGTAAAACAACATAAGGGTTTCAAATTTTGTTTTAGAATTGGTGGAATAGTTATAATGTCATTGCTGAAACAAAATAATTCCCGGGCTAACTTTGGGAGGACCTTGGCAATTATATCATTCAAAAGCGAATGTAAAACAACATAAAGGTTTTAAATTTCGTTAGAATCCGCCGAATAGTTACAATGTTATTACAAAATATAAATAAAATCGGGACTGACCAACCGACATAGTGAGATGTAGAGTTGCCCATGACTAGAATCACACATGACTAAAAACTTCTTATAAAATTAAACCCATCATACTTTTCTCACATGTAAATTGCTTCAGAGAAAAATGCCCTTGCCAAAAACTGCATCTTAGAAGGCTTTAACCAAAACTATGCCCAGTAATAGCTGCAATAGACATTACCAAAGCCTTTGCCATTATCCCCTGCCACATCATACAAAAAAATCTAGACACTTCTTACCACACCAATAATAAAAAATGTTATCAAATTCCTCCCCAACAGACTTCCCAATCCAAACCTCCCTTAAGGCACTCTATATTATCTCATAACGTTCCATATTCTAGCATTGGTTGGTCAGCGTATGATAATTCTGATAATAAATATCAGAATTTTGCGTCTATCTTCCTTTAGAGAATTTGTTTTCTGAAGGAGGTAAGACAGGTCCTAACTCAATCTAAACTTTAACATAGAAAGAGGAAAAGAATTGCTCATTCAAAATTTTAAACTCGTACCTATTTTTGCTCATTTAAATTCCTTGTTTTCCATACTGTATTTTCAAACATGAAATATGCCTCTATTAAATTTTGTCCTGATTCTTATAATGTATTAAATATTTATTTAAATCCTTTTACCAGTTTCATCTGATATTTTGTGTGAATTATTGGAAGTTTCGCTACATTTGATTTTGTATACAAGGGAAGTTTACCCATCTGTAGCATTTAGAAGAAGGAAGAAGTACAATATTCCAGTCCAGGTAACAATAGAGCAGTATTATGATTCCATTTAAGGTAACGATAAGGTATTATTTCTGGTGAATTGGCAAAAAAGAACTTTATTTCTATGCTGTTACCCACCTAGCTTAAGGAGTGAGATGTTGGGAAAGCAATTTTAGTGTTTCACACAATAAGAACAGAGCTGACTGATAGCTGTATTATAGAGGTTTGGATCCTCATCATGATTGAACCATATAACAACAGTCACAATACAAATGTTTCTCTAAATGAAAACAATTAATCTATGGGATACAAAATGGTTACTAGTTTTAAAGATATTAGTAGATCCCCTTCAGTTCAAAATGTATTATCATAAAATATATATAGTCATTTTATGAGAACATTACATAAAATTAAGTCTAGTTAAAAAATATACGAGGGTAATCCCAAAAGTAAGCTCTCAAAAATATTTAGCAATCACAGAAACGTTTATTGTCAATAATGTTTAGATCATTTTAAAGTTTAAACATTTATCTAATTTTCTACATAATCATCATTTCGGTTGGTGCATTTTTGTAGGTCCTGTGGCAGTTTTTGTATGTCCATGTCATACCAGTTCACTGCCATATTGTTGAAGCGTTGAACCTCATCTTTCACCTTGTTGCTAAAGCGCGTTCTGGCTGAATTTTCTTTCAACTTAGGGAACAGGTGGTATTACTGGGTGCCAAGTCTGGACTATAAGGTGGGTGGTGATGATGTCCCATCCAAACTTGCAGGAGGGCAATGTGGGGGGAAGCATTGTCATGGAGATTGCTTACGCCTTTGCTCAACATTCCACTTCTCTGGTTCTGAATCACCCATCTGAGCTTTTTCAGTGTCTCACAGTACCTGTTATCATTTATTGTGGTCCCCGAAGCCATGAAGTTGACCAACAATACCCCCTTTTGATCCTAAAATACAGTTGCCATGACTTTATCGGAGACTGTATTTGTTGGAATTTTTGCAGCTTGGGCAAAACGGAATGCCACCACTCACATGATTGTTGTTTGGTTTTAGGTGTGAAGTGGAATGCCCATATTTTGTCCCCTGTGACAATCAAATCCAAAAAACTACCATTTTTGTCTGCATAGTGGCGAATAAATTTGCGGCAAGAGTCAACTAATTGCCATTGGTGGTCTTCTGTGAGCATTCATGGGACCCATCTTGTGCACACCTTCCGATATTGCAACTTTTCCATCAAAACCCTATGGATGGTGCTTTGGGAAACCTCAGGAACCAAAATGCAGAGATCATCCAGAATGATCCACCGACTTTTACACAGGATTTGCTCAACCTTCGCGACTGTGTCACCGGAAATTGATGGTTGCGTGCTTCTTTCTTCATCATGAATTTCAGTACAACCAGCTGAAAATTCCCTACCTCACTTGTGAACAGTTTTGACATCCATATATATATATATATATGCAGATACACCCACAAAGAAAAAGTGAAAAAATATTCTGAGCGCTTTCGTCTTTATTCTTAAAGACCTTTTCAAGGATCGAACTAGAGGCTGGACATACATTGCCTTAAATATTGGAAGGGGGGTTTAGACTACCCACCTCTGAACCTTAATTAGTGGGTACAAAATCCTGAAACAACTTTATTTGAGATTTTATTTTTGTAGTGATAATGGGGTCTAGCATGAACAAACCAAGGCTAAGGTTGAAATTTGGGAACGTGTTAATGGAGATACATTCTAATATATTTCTCAAAATATAATTACTGCATTTTATGACTGGTTTGGCACTGTTCGAGTTAATGGGATGGTTAAGATTGTACATATGTAGAAAAAGCGCAGATTGTTCACTGTGATTACGTACATTGGCTTGATGTTGCTTAACCCGGCCATCTAGTTCTTTCCCAGTTTGTCCATAATAACAGTGCCAAACCAGTCATAAAATGCATTAATTATATTTTGAGAAATATATTAGAATGTATCTCCATTAACGCATTCCCAAATTTCCATATTTTTATTTATTTCAGATATCCATCTGAAGGTCTTTATGATTCTGTGTGTTCTTTTAGGGATTTCCTCATTGTCTGTGTTTGTCATTATTCCTCTAATTTTCCTGAGTTCTTCATCAATTTCTGCTAGTGTCACTTCATTGAGTGTCTCTGGTTGATAATTTTCTAGGATTTTCTTATACTTAACTCAGTCATCCTCATGGTAGACCTTCCACTCTTTTGGTGGCTTCTGAATGGGTAGCTGTTTTATTGTTAACAAGGATGCTATGTGGTCACTAATAGGTATGTCCAAGGGTTCTAAGTGGTAGTTAAATGGGAGGTTAAAGTTTGACAGGCAGATATCTGGTTTTGATGCTACATTGTTGTTGTTGTAAGTGGGGAATTGAGTATGGTAAGGAATGTTTTAAAGGCGGTATTTATTAGTACAAGCTTGAACCTAAGGTCAAAGAGAGAAGGCAAATCAGGAAGATGGAATTTTTAGAACAACTTTAATGTGGGATCCAACTTGTAGCTTGAGTGTTGAAGGTTAGTTTTTCTTAATTAATTATGATGGCTTCTAAGATGGTTAGTCTTGATGGATTTCTTTCTTTTCTCTTTATCATGGTGTTCTCAACCAATATATCTCTTGTAAGGCTTTTCTTGTGAATGCTCTCCATATGGTTTTTAGGCGCTCCATTTTGAAGATGCATTGTTAAATGTCTTGAAAGGGTAGTGGTTGTCATGCCAACATACTTTATTATGAAGCTTGCAGTCTTCACGTGGGCAGTTGAATTCGTAACTATGTTGGTAGACTTGAGTTTCGAGGAGTCTTGGCAGATGTTATTTTTCATAAGGAGAGTGTTGACTTTGGTTGTTTTGTAATACATGATGAGTTGGATTTTGTTTGCTGAACTTTGAATCTCGTGTTACAATTAGCAATTTCCTTGATGGCTCTTTCATAATAACTCTTAAGTATGTTGGCATGACAACCAGCACTCTTTCTAGATGGTTTACAATGCATCTTCAAAATGGAGATATATTACCAGAGATATATTAGTTGAGAACACCAAGATACTTGTGGTGTCTTAATTGCTATGAACATGATAATGGTTAGTTCTTTGAGGGTGAGTATAAGTGTATTTGTCCAATAAGTGGCCAGCTAGTTCAGGTTATCGCTTAAATTTGTGTCTGTATTCCCTGGGAGTGAACCTTTGCCTTGATGCCAGAAACTGAATGATACCAGGGCATTTCTACTCTAAGGAGAAATATCATCTACCTAGATGGCTTGACATCTCATGGAGCATTTGAAAGGCTTTGAGAATTAGACATATGCACCATTTGGGTCCTATAAAGAAGTCCACTCTGAGCTCAAAGGTCTTAGGATGGATAGAAATGTCACTTTATCCTTATATACATTTGATAAGGGTGAAGAATTAGTTATGGGGTAGGGGTGTCTAACTATACTGGGGAAAAATTTACCATTTTATGTTTGATGCAGATGTGCATTTATCCTGAATTGAGTACATACATCACTGAATGTGTGTCATCCATACGCCCCATCCTTGAGAAAGGACAGGTTCAGAAATTGATTGTAGCCATCTTGTCCTTGGAGAACAAAGTGGTGGAAAAATTCATTTTTGAAATAAAGCAGGAGCCTATTCGCCCTTTTGACATCAAGTAAGTGGCAATGCTTGGTTTACCACTTCATAAACATATGGTATATAGTGGCAATGCTTGGTTTACTACTTCATATAGATAAGACATCTAGTGGCAAGTTTGGTTTTCAATTTCATAAAGTTATGCCATATAGTTGCACTGCTTGGCTTAGCACTTCATAAAGATTTGTCATATATTGGCACTCATGTGCTTTATTATTTAATAAAGATATGCCATATAGTGGCAATCTTGTAGTTTACTATTTCCTAAAGATATAGCATATATTGCAATCCTTCGAGTTTACCATTTGATAAAGATGTACCATATAGTAGCAATCTTGGGCTTTACTATTTCATAAAGATGTACCATATAGTGGCAATCCTTAGAGTTTACTACTTCATGCAGATGTCATATATAGTAAATCTTGGTTTACACTCTGTGGTTTGTAGCTGCTACTGAGTAGCTTCCTGTGGTTCACAGCCTGCATTAATCAATAGACCCTGTACTAGTGAGAAATAAAAGGCCCCAAATGGAGTATAACCATTTTCTTTTTGTGATCTACATTCTAGAGTTGTTAATGAGTACCCCAAGTAGTCTTCCCCTTAAAATTATTTGTGTTTTATCTATTTTCACTTCTCACAACTTCACCATTTTCTTTCTTAACCTCTCCTCACATTCCTTCTTGTGGATATGTCCTTATTGGTGTTCTCTTTAGGTTCCACTACAATGTGTAGTTTGTATACATCAATGCCACTGTTGACCCAATTAAAAAGACTTTGTCCCATTTTCACTCCTCTGTAATCATTTTTATTTCAAATTTGGCCTGTTGGATTTGCCCTTTTGAATATGAAAGGCCTCTTTGATTCTACCGTTGTGCCCCCCTCCCCCCGTATCAGAAAGGACCCGGACTTGACCAAGCTGGAGGAGGCCCTGCGCGCCTTCTGCCTTAAGCTAAGCATCAGTGACTCCCTCCTTCAGCCGCTCCCCCCAGACTGCTCTTTCTGCATACAAATCCAGGTGCCGGAGGATTGCCACAAGGATACGGAAGTGGTACGTAAACCCAGGGGAGGAGGGATATTTGGGGGTGAGAAGTCAATTATCAGGCACCTAAAATGTTTGAGCAAGGGAAGGGGGGGGTATTTATTCATTTAGTGGGGTCTAGGCATCCCCTAGAACTAAATTTGATGCCCGTCCTTATGTATCCACCCCACTTTGATGCCCACCCTTATGTACCAGCTCCCAGCCTTGATGCCCCACTTTTATGTACCTACCCTTAGTCTTGATGCCCGCCCTTATGTACCTGCCCCCAGCCTTGATGCCCGCCCTTATGTACCAATCCCACCCGTTTATTCAAAGGCAACGAGGTTAGGGCATGTCAACTCCGCTTGCCGAAAGACTGGCATTCTACTCCCTCTGTTGCCTTGTTTCACCCTCCCCTGTGTCAATCAGACCCACACTGCTCAGGAGAGCACCCAGTACTCGCCAGCGACTGCAATCCCCCTTCCCTCCCCTACACACCTCAATACACCCTCTCGAGTGCTCAAGAGGTGTAGGAGCAAGTACACGCTTGCCATGGCCCCTCAGGTTCGAACGCTAACACCCAATCCCGCGATCTGCTCATGCCCAACCCTCACTTCAACCCAGCTGCAGCCCCTGTAGAAGGTCTTGGTAAGAACCCCATATCCCCCTCTCTCCCAGCCTTGGGGTTACTCTGTCTAGACTACCACACCTGGTGGTTAGAGGCGTGGCTCACCTTCCGTACCCAAGTGGCACGGTTAAGCATCCTCTGGCATGGGATCCGTGCCCAGTGCCCGCGGTTGTGGACCTCCCTGCCCCATTGTTCAGGGGAGCTGTGACTTCATATCTTCCCCTCTTTACAATCTTGTCTACATTTGACACTTCAGTTCTTTCCTTATTGGACCGTGACCAGGAGGAGAGTACCCTGTGTATGTAGACTGGTACACCTGGTACTTGGAAGAGCAGCGTGTCCGCCCTGCCCAAGGAAAGCCTAGTTCACTGAGTTGTCATCAATTCTTTCTATACAGTGTACCCTTATTTCTCCTCTCTAGTTTCAAGGACCTGACCAGTGACCTCAGGTTGCAAGAGACCAGGGCTTGAGGGGTCCTGGGTGTTGGAGAGGGATTAATGGGAAGCTCGGTTAGATCCCCAATACCTCCATCCCTGCGGGTAATGGGCTGACCGCCACCCTGTGACCGTTCTCGGGTCTATAAGGCTGTACCTCTTAGGGCGGGTGGGCTTTAGTCCCTCGTTGGTTGCCAGGGCAACGCAAAGTCTGGGTCCCATCTCTGGATCTGTCACAACAGATCTTCAGGTCTTGGTCGTCCTGACGACGATCAGTACGACCTAGTAAGGGAATTTGCCCTGCCTCCTCCTTCCCCTGGCTACTGGGTTGGAAACTGCTGCCTTTGGGGATCGACCCTGTCCACTGGGTAACTTCTGGTCGCTGCACAGGTGCGAACACCACTAACACACCCAGGTCTAGAGACCTCAAAAGTCTGAAAGCTCAGGATAGGAGGGAAGGGTTGGGCGCGTGATATAGTCCCACCAAACATTCCCTTCTTCTTTTATGGTCACAAACTTTTGGAATTTTGTTCGCTTTGGTTTATCTATTCCGAAATTTCGGACTACATTTCTATTTATCAAACCTTGCCCCACCTTGGTCTTGAGTTGGGTGAGGAAACCCCCGGTAGAAAGGGCTCCCCTCCACACATTTGCTTGCCTTAAAGGGCCCATCCCTTGCCATATACTGAGCTGCCCTAGGGCAGCTCCTCTCTGAGTGTGGTAGCCCCTCTTGTGCTTTCCCAGGGAACCCTCCAAGAATCTCTTAAGTGGAGAGGAGGCTTCGGACGACTCTACTCGCGATGAGTCACCCTTTGCTTTCTCCGGGTTCCGCCAGGACTAGGTAGAGGCAGAGGACCCATGCTGCCCCCCCCCCATCGATGGGAGACTAACAGGCTTAACCCCCTTAGAGGGGTAAGGGATGGCGTCGTCCCTTGTGCCTTGCCCCAACACCTAATAAATCCTCGATTCGTGACCTTGTTGTGGTCCGGCATCCCACCCCTCCCCATTCTCCCGATGTAGTCAGTATGACGTTTATACAGGCCATAGACCTAAGCCCGACGCCTTTGGAGGCTTATCCTCAATTGGAAATGGTCCTGGAGGTACCTCCCATCCCAGAGGGCACGGTCTTCCCTGGGGAAAAACTATAACTCGGTGGTAGACATCGAACCAATGTCCGCTCTTGTGCAAGATCCTCGGCACTGGCCCCCGAGGACTCAGAAGGAAAGGAGGTACCTCTTCCCTCGATTGGGGCCACCTTTTCAGTCTAATCTTTCCCCATCTCATTGAAGGAAAAGGCCAAGGTTGTCTCGTGCGACCTAAGGGACCCTTCGGGTGGGGAGTGGGGTTCACTCCCCGCCCTCCTAGACCCCCCCCCCCCAAACTAGGGGTTCCTCTTCTTCCTGGGGAGTCACGGTGACGGACGTGTCTTCTGCCATTTCGGTATGTGACAAGACCATGATTGTCATGTCCAGTCTCTCGAGGTGCCCTTGGGCGGGGAGGGTAAGACCGAATAAAGCAAAGTTGCTGATGTGGTGTGCGGAACCTCGATGGCATCGGGGGCCCTCATTGAGAGAGTACAGGGCGTTTTCGAGCCCGCTGGCTTCAAACGCTTCCTAGTTATAAATTCCACTGATGGCAGCATGTTGGCCAGATTTCACACGTCCCTTCAGAGAGTGGCTCTAGCTAGGGTAATTGGTAGTAAATTGGATGTCACTCGTTTCTCGGATGGGACCCTGCTGGTGAATGCTGAACCCTACCCAGGCGGCCATATAGGTGCTTTTCGGACACTCACAGAGTTGCATTGGAAGGTACCACATTTGACTATTTGTGGCCACGCCTCTGCTCCAAAGCTGGATCCGTGCCAGTGTATACAGATGGCTCCAAGTCCCGAGAGGGGGGTGGTTTCCCTTCTGTTTGAAGTTTGCGGGGCTCTGCCAGGCGCTGCGTCTGTCTTCACGGCCGAGCTGGTTGCAATACACCGCTTGATACGGGAAATAACGCGACGTACCCGGTTCGGAGACCGGATTGTGATCTTTAGTGACTCACAAAGCGCCCTGAGTGCTCTCGGGGCATTGGAATCTCCGCATCCCCTGGTTCGCGATATCCGTGACGCCACGGTTTGGGCAAAGCGGGCGGATGTCGAGATTATCTTCTGCTGGGTTCCATGGACATGTGAGAATTGCAGTGAATGAGGGTGCCAAAGTGTTCGCGAGGACTGGTCGACCAGACGAGCGTTTCGCTTTCTTCGCACCGACTACAAGGTTGGAATCTGGGCTGCATTGCAGAGAAGGTGGGAGACGGCCGAGGGGAACTTAAAGTTGTGTGCCATTGTGCCGCGGCTGTTCCCATGGACCCCCCCTTCCTTTCCCCAATGTCGCGATGGTTCCAAGTCGCTTTATGCCGTCTCCGAATTAGACACACTCGCGGGACGCACCGCCATTTGATGGAGCCCTCGTCCTCACCTTATTGTAACGACTGCGTTGTCCCCCACACTGTTCGGCACATTCTTGTTGAATGTCCTAATGTAAGTGACCTTCGCCAACATTACCGCTTGTCCTTTGTGGTCGGGAAGGGTTCGTTGACACCTTTTGGCCTGGTAAACTTTTTAGAGGAGGCTGGCCTCCTCCATCTTATTTACCTTTTGGGGGCTTGACTGTACCCTTTTTCCTTTTGTTTTTTCTTGATTTTGGTAGTGGTGGTGGGGGGGGGGTATTATAGCCTAAGTAATAGGTAAAGTTTTATTACGGCGACTAATCCCGATGGTAGTCACCAAAATAGCCATTTGAAAAAGGCAGACTTTGTACCTTCCTTGCCCCCAGTGTTTAACGTTTTATCTTTTTTACTTTCCCAGTAAAAATACACCCTTTGGTTTCCTTAAAAAAATAAAACTTCTTAATTCCTTCCAGGGATTTCCTTGGATCGAGCCAGAACCGCACCAAGTGAACATACAGGGTTCCCGCATCGTCCCTCTTAAGACGCTGAGGACGGAAATCTGCGAGATGCAGCTATACGTCGAAGAGTGCCCCCAACTCAAGCCTTCCCGCCCCTCTTGAGGGATGGTTCCTTCACAGCTGGCAATACTCTCGTTTGAGGTGACCCGAGAAAGTCGGAGCTCCCTTAAATTATCCTTCAAATTTACCTCAGAAAAACAAATCCATGGAGGGTCAGTTTACTCCGCGAAAAACCCCGTTGGAATCGTAGTCCTGGGTGCTTGTGGTAGCGATACAAATAGAATGGTCTAGTTTTGTATTTCTCAAGTGTTAAATACCAGGCGAGACCAATTTAACGGATTCAAACAATGGTCAAATGCGTTTGCTCAAGCAAGTGTCAGACACGTTTCTACCAATGGGTTTCCAAATGTATGATGACGGATATTATGAATATTTGGCCTATGACTGATGCCTTTGATAGAGAGAAAACTTACTTCAGTATTCTTTTATTTTCCCTTGGACATTTTTGTCATGTCAGTGCTTATTCCATCAAATATTTGTACTATTTTGTATGTTGAACCTTCAAAAAAAGGATTTAATGTTTCGAGTGTATTATGTATTAATATGCATTTTTGAGACCTGACTTTAGGAAATCTATATTTATATTAGTATCCTGGGGATGTAGGAAAGGTGTGACTTGTATGTGATGTATGGGCAGTACTTTCAACTGCTTAATGGTGCAGATGAGAATGTCAGATTCGGATGAATGTATACGAGGAGGAAAAAATGAAAGCAAAACCTGTTTGACCAGAGAATGCATCAAATGAAGTATTTGGACTGAATGTGAATGATGATCGGGATGAGAACAGGGAGCGATTCTGGGATGAAGCAAGAACGTTGTGAAACCAACGGAAGAATATTTGTGTGAACAGCAAGGATAAGAATAGCATGGTGCGTGTGAACAATGTCAAAAGTAAATGGCGAAAGTACTTTGATGTTTTATATTGGAATTTAGCTATGAAATGGATGGGCATTGGCTGAATTCAGTTGAGGATGAGAAGGACTTAGGCGTAGTAGTAGATAGATCACTCAAGTTTTCAGAGCAGTGTATTGAGGCAAAAAATAGAGCAAATAGGGTGCTAGGTTACATTAACAGGAATGTTAGCTACAAGAGTAAAGAGGTTATCCTTAAACTCTATAACTCGTATGTTAGGCCACATTTAGAGTACTGTTTACAAGCATGGTCACCACATTTTAGACATGACATCAACCTGTTAGTCAGTACAAAGGAGGGCAACAGAAATAATACCTTCCCTGAAGCACCTTGAATATGAAGATAGACTGAGGGTACTAAATATGTTCTCATTTGAGAGAAGATGCGTGAGGGAAGATATTATTGAGCTTTTTAAAATTTGTTCTGGGATGGATAAGTTGGATTTTAGCAAGTTATTTGAGTTGGAAAGTAGTAATAGGACTAGGGGTCACCACTTAAAAATTAAAAAACAGGGGTGTAGGTGGATGTTAGAAAATATTTTTTCACCAATAGACTGGTCGATTACTGGAATAGTTTGCCATCTGAGACAGTAGACAGTCCAAACTTGAATGTTTTCAAACGCAGATTAGATGATTATATGGGTAGAGAGGGTTAACTTGGGGCGGTATTCTGGACTCATTCCTGTGGATGCAGTTTTTTATTATTGTATATTATAGGTGATCTGGATTTTGACGAGCCTTAATGGTGATGCTTTTAGTTTTCGATGCATTTCTCTGGATGGTTTAAATTGTATATTGTAGATGCATGATCTGTCACAATCCTATGGATGCAGTTTGTGTGGGAAGTTTGACCGATGCGGATGACCTTTGATAGGCCCTTGCGGGTTTTGTCATCTGTGAAATTTTTCTTATTGGATTATTTATCGTAGGGGGACGGGGTCGCTGTTGATTGGCATGTGTACATCGCACATTGTAAAAGAATATTAAGGGGTAAGAAATTGAAAGGGGAGGAAAATAAGTGTAATTACACTAAAAGGAGTGTACACATTGCAGAGAGAAGCTCTGAAGGAAGATAGAGTTCCTGTAGCCGTGGACTAGTTTAATGAAATTTGGTCAGATGCCGAGTTTGCAGTGCGAAAACTATATTGCATTAAGTATCTTTACATGAGGAAAGAGTGGTGGGGAGAAGAATTTCCGAGGAGCTTCGTTGATGTTTCTTTTCCAGGCACCCCAACGTGTGTATACACCCAGTAAAAGGTGACACGCTTATTGAATGAAACTGAATGCTCATGCAAGAACAATCGGATCTCTAATCAACCTGCATAAATCTCGCTTCGGGCATCCGTGGACACGGTAAGGCAGATGGAATAGGAGCGCCGAGACGAATTTACGTCCCAACCTTAGTAATTTCTGTGGAGTATTTGGTCAGAGGAATACCCATAAAAGAGATCTAATAGGCGGCGGAAAAGAACAGAATAGGAAGTCTTATCGAGGGTTTGTTTTTTTTTTGCTGTGATAGACGGCGGAAAAGAGCACAACCAGTCCTTAAAAAAAAGTGAGGAGTCAATGGACACCACGACTGTCAGCATCAGGTGGGAACGAAGGAATGTTTTAAGGGACAGGATAGCACATCAATGTGATAGGAAAAGACTTTATTATGTACAAAGGTTGGTTACTGGGAAATAGCCGGAACCTTGCTCCATCCAAGCGAAGATCCCGGTTCAGAACTGGATTAAACGTAGGTAGGGTGGGCAAGGTGCTGAGTTGTATGACGGCCAAAGTTCAGTGTAGATTAAACCAAAGCACTGTAGAGTCTGCGATATATGGCGGTCAGATCTCTATGACAAGTTTAGTCAAGATAGAAGTAATGATGCTTCCATAAAAGCGTGTCATCAAGAAATCCTAACCCGTAAGGGGCACGACGATTTGCTTTCCTCGACGCCGTGCTGTCCGACCCCAGTTTAGCCTCTTCCTTCAAAACACTTTGTTTCCTCGCTTTTCATACAACCTCTCCCACAACTTTCTCTGGTCAGCCTCTAATTTCACAGGGTTAATGCTGACCTTCTCAAGCCAACCGTCCCGGATCGGGGCTGAGGGAAAAGGGGACAACGTTCCCTAACCCCTGAGCTCCGGTTCGAGATGGGTTTTTTTTAACAACCTGCTTCATCCCCACCCATACCTTCCTCACATCCCTTTTCCTTTCCTCTTCACACTCTATCAGTTTTACGCCGTGTCTAAGGTGAAGCCGCCATGCCGATGGACTGCCAGGCCACCAGGAGGGAGGTGTGGTCCCAAATGGCGGCACCTCGCTCTGCCAGGCCTGTAAGCACCTCTTGCAGCGCGGGCTACTGCGAGAGGTGATGCGCGATTGAATCCCGTGGAAAAAAGAGGGTCACCATGTCCGTAGATGAAAAACTAAAAAAAAACCCAACCCTTAACTTCCCCTGTTACATCGACGGAGCCGCTCTCTGGTAGATCCACAAAAAAATGGAGTTCCCTCCCCCCTTGTGCTTGCACAGGGGACCCTCCATATTTCTTTAACCGGAGAGGAGGCTTACTCCTCTCATACGCCTACGGGTGTAGGGGACACCCCCTTCTCTGGAGGTGCTTTCGGGCACCTCCCTACTTCCAGCGGCAGTCCCTCCTTTGCTTTCCAAGGGGACTGCCAAGAAAGGCAGCCCATAGCCAACCGCTCCTCATCGAAGTGGCTCGGTAGGGCAAACCCCCTTAGGGGGGAGAGGGAAGCCAGGCCCCTTCGGTCGCTTCCATCAAAAGACCTGCTGGCAAGAATATTAAACCTTGCCGGAGTCAAGGCCTGTGCCTCCCCACACAAGACTGGTGACGCTGCCAAGGGGAGGGTAAGACCGAATAAAGTAAAGTTGCTGATCTTGTGTGCGGAGCCTCGATAACATCGGGGCCCCTCATTCAGAGGTTACCTGGCGTTTTCGAGCCCGCTGGCTTCAAACGCTTCCTCGTTATTCGCTCCACTGATGGCAGCATGTTGGCCAAGGGCAACACGATCCATCAGAGGAGAGCATTAGCTAGTGCAATTGGTAGAGAGCCGAAGGTGACCCATTTCTCGGACGGGAGCCTTCTGGCGAATCCCGCCGAGGCGGCCAAGATAAGTGCTCTTCGGACACTTCATGGCACCCCGGTGAGTGTGACGCCGCACTCTACCATGAACTTTGTGAAAGGAGTAGTTTATGCGAGGGAACTCGTTGACTACTCCATTGAGGACATCACCTTAGAGCTGTCCGACCATGGGGCGGTCAAGGTCGAACGTGTGATGAGAAAACAGGCAGGGGGCTCGAGACCCACCCCTACACTCTTCGTCACGTTCGACTGTGACAAGCTCCCTGAGTCGGTGCGTGCCGGTTGGTACCGCTACCGCGTGAAGGCATTCGTGCCACTGCCGCGGCGATGCTATTACTGTCACCGCTTCGGCTATACGAATCGTTCTTGTAGACGTTCAAAGTCGGGATCACCCGAAGTCTGTGTAAATTGCTCCAAGGCCGCACACGATAAGTCTAAATCGTGTGTGGCCAAGTGTGTCAATTGCCGAGAGCCGCACCCCGCCTCTTCGAAGCAATGTGGTGCATATCTCCTTGAGAAAGAAATCCTGGCCGTTCAGGCCAAGGATCGACTCTCATTCCGCGAGGGTAAGGACTTGGTCCTGGCGCGCCCGGCTCTGCCTGGGACGTCATATGCCTCAATAGTTAGAAAGGCACCCTCTACTCCTGGCCCATCCAGGCCAACGAGCACGGTTGTTTCCGCGCCCATTCAGAGTCCTTCTGCGGGCTCTACTCAACCCTGGCGCTCCCCTGGTAAAGCTGGCGGCACAAAGGGTTCATACCCAGCCCCGGCTAAAACCAGGGCTCCCTCTTCTTTCCCCAGCGTGACCGTTTCCCGTGAGGCGAAACGGCCACGCGCCTCCACCGAGTCGTTAGACTCACAGGAGGCAACACCCCTGAAGTTGGTCGCCAGGCCATCTTCCGGGGTTCCTAAGCTGTCCGCCGAAAGGAGGACAGCAAGAAAGGAGCTTCGGCTCCTTCGCCCACGCCTAGTGGTGGGCTGAGTGGCTCGGAGACGGTGGTTCCTCGAAAAGAGCCCCCCCCCCCGGCCTCCGAAGCCGCAACACCCGCCTAAGGTTTCGAGGCGGTGGGAGGAAAAGACTCGCATGGCGAACCTAACCTCCCCCAATAAGTCCTCGAAGGCGACAGCGCTTTGTCCGGCCAACAGCGCCCGGGGTTCTGCCTCCGGGAAGCGTACGGCCATTCCCGTGAGGGTCTTCTGCTCGAAGAGGGCCCCCGCGTCTCCTTCGAGCTAGGCCTGAAGGGCATATTCCTTCAATGAAATTGCCGTGGACTCCGGGCCAACTGAGAGGAGCTGCGGAGGTTCGTCTCGTCCCGTTCCCCGTTAGCTAATTTTCTGCAGGAGACCATGCTAGGCGCGTGCCCCCTGCCCACCCTCCCGGGGTACAATGGTCATGCGACCCCACTACCGAGGGATGGCCGGGCTGGGGGATGCGCGGTTTACACCCGGCATGATCTCTCCGTTCTTTCTTTCACTTTAGATACCTCCTTTCAGGCAGTGGCTGTGCAACTTCACCTGGATAGGAGGTATACTATCATTTCTGCGTACATTCCACCGTCAGCTGACTTCCGCCGCGTCGTGGCACGGTTGCCGAGGCCCTTTCTCTTGCTTGGAGATCTGAACGTCAGGCATCCTCTCTGGGGAGATTACTCAATAAATCCCAGGGGACAAGTCCTTGCTGATCTGATCGAAGACCTTGAGATAGGTGTCCTAAACGTGGATGAGTTTACGCATCACTGTCCGAGAACCGCTTCTTGTGCTCTTCGGATGCACAGCCTGATTTTGATTGGGGAGTGGTCGATGACCTCCATGGTAGTGATCACTTTCCCATTCAAATATCCTTTTCAGGGCAACTGCCGCCTGAGAGCCCGCCTTGGTGGTGCTTCGTGCGGGCGCGGTGGCCTGCATTTCAGGAAATGACTGAATTCTCTATCTCAGTCGATGAGTTTAGGTCGATAGATAAGGCCGTTGAGTTCTTCTCCGGCAACCTCATCGACGCGGACCTGACTACTATTCCAGCAACGTCTTGCCGTTTTGCACGCCGACCACTCCCATGGTGGTCGGCCGAGTGTGAGACGGCCCTCACACAGAAGCGTTATGCCTACATGCGCTATAAGCGCCGCCCGAACGATTTCACTGTCGGTGAATTTCTTCGGGCTAGGGCTAGGTTCCGGTATATTTCGAAGCACGCCCGCCGCTCTTCTTGGCGGGCATACGTGTCTTCACTTAACGGGAAGACCCCTTTAGCAGAGGTGTGGAAGCGGGTCAAAAGGATTTGGGGCAAGTTCTCGCAGGACCCACCTCCCGTTCTCCAGGAGAATGGGACCGCAATCTCGGACCCCACGTCCGTGGCGGAATCCTTCGCGACCGCTTTTTCCGCATTCTCTAGCCGGGATGCTGCTCCGCCATCTTTCAATGCACGTCGTGATGTCGCGGAAGCCGCCAGCTGGACTTTACCTCCAGAGGCGGAGAACCCTTCAACGACAGGTTTACTGTGAGTGAGTTGCGCTCCGCTCTTGTTTCGTGCCCGGACACCGCCCATGGTCCGGACGATTTCCCGTACGCCATGCTTCGACACCTGGTTGAGCGAGGCATGGCATTTCTGTTAGATTTGTTCACCCTGATCTGGGTGGAGGGTCTTCTCCCAGATTCCGGCGAATCGCTACTGTGCTCGCCTTTCGCAAACCGGGGAGAGATCACTCTACTCCGACCGGTTTCCGCCCAATCTCTCTAACCTCTTGCGTGTTCAAGTTGATGGAGAAATTGGTAAATGTTAGATTAGCCTTTTTTCTGGACAGCGGAGGCCATCTGTCTTCTGCACAGTGCGGCTTCCGTAAGTTCCACTCCACGTCGGATGCTCTGCTCCGACTAGAAAATGCCGTCTGCTAGGCTTTCCTTCGTAGACAGCACTACGCCACGGTGTTTTTCGGTCTGGAGAAGGCCTATGATATCGCATGGCGATACGGTATCATGGAGACTCTTCCCACGATGGGGGCGAGGGGACCCCTCCCAATGTTTATATTTGAATTTTTGCGAGATCGTCGATTCCGCGTACGGGTTGGGTGGGCCTCTCCTGCCCAAAGGAGCAGGAAGAGGGTGTCCCGCAGGGAATTGTCCTGAGTTTCACACTGTTTGCCCTGAGCATCAACGGCATCACCTCGGTGCTGCCGGAAGATGTTCTCGCTACGCTCTACGTGGACGACCTTTCGATCTCTTTTGGCGCGGCCCAGATGCCAACTCTGGAGCGTCGACTCCAACAGGCATTGAACCGCCTCTCTCACTATGCCAACGCGCACAGGTTTCGGTTTTCCTTGGCCAAGACTAAGGTGGTGCACTTCTGCCGCCATCCACGGCTCCACCCCGACCCAGACTTGTTTCTTAATGGGGTCCACCTGGAAGTGGTTGAATCGCACCGTTTCCTTGGTCTTGTATTTGACCGACGCCCCTCACCTGGGAGGCTCATATTCGCAGCCTTAGGGTCTGTTGTACCCGCGCCATGGATATTCTCCGTTCCGTGACGTTCAGCGCTTGGGGTGCTGATAGGGCTACTGCCTTACTTTTTTATCGTACCTTTGTTCGTTCGAAGCTAGACTACGGATGCGAATTTTATGCATCCGCAGCCGAGCGTTTATTGTGGAAGGTGGACTCGATCCACCACACCGGCCTTCACCTTGCGACCGGTGCCTTCCTCACTTCCCCCATTGAGAGCCTGTTGGTCGATGCTGGGGAGATGCCACTCGCTCTAAGCCGCGTGTAGTCGCCAACAGCTCTCACTGCAATCGCAGCTGATCTCGACGGTGCCTATGCCGCCGAGAGACGCCAGTCATACCCTAATCCCTTTGAGTTTAGGGCCAGGAAACTCTTTTGAAAGCTAGGTATAGCTTTCGAGCCGGTTGCACCCCTGGTTCTGCCCAGGACGCCACCCTGGAGGGTACCACATTTGACTATTTGTCGCCACGCCTCTGCTCCCAAAGCTTGTACGGCGCCGGGCGTATTTCGTTCGACCTTTTTGTAGCACACCTCCTGTCACGCTGGAACCATGCCAGTATATACGGATGGCTCCAAGTCCCAAGAGGGGGTCGGCTTCCACGCCGTATCCCCTCTGTTTGAAGTCAGCGGGTCTCTGCCAGGCGCTGCGTCTGTCTTCACGGCCGAACTGGTGGCAATACACCACTCGGTACGGAAGATTACGCGACGTGCCCGGTTCGGAGACCGGATTGTGATCTATAGCGACTCACAAAGCGCCCTGAGTGCTCTCTGGGCATTGGAATCTCCGCATTCCCTGGTTCGCGTTTTCCGTGACGCCAAGGTTTTAGCGAGCCGGGCGGATGTCGAGATCATCTTCTGCTGGGTTCCTGGACATGTAGGAATTGCGGGGAAAGAGGGCGCCAAAGAGTCCGCGAGGACTCTGCGACCGGACCAGCGTTTCGCTCTTCCTCACACCGACTACATGGCAGGAATACGCGCAGCTCTTCGGATTGCTTGGCAAAGAAGATGGGAGACGGTCGAAGGGAACTTAAAATTGCGTGTCATTGCGCCGCAACTGTTCCCATGGACCTATCCCCCAATGCTGCGACGGCTTCAAGTCGCTTTCTGTCGTCTCCAAATGGGACACACACGTGTGACCTATCGCTATTTGATGGAGCGCTCGCCTGCGCCCTATTGCGACGACTGCGTGGTCCCCCAGACTGTTCGGCACATTCTTGTTGAATGTCCCATTCTGGGTGATCTTCGCGCACGTTACCTGTCCCGGTACCGAGATGGGCGGGGTCACTACCGCCTGTCCCTTGTACTCGGGACGAGTGCGTGCATATTGACTGGTGGACTTGTTGACTTTTGGGGGGAGGCCGGCCTTCTCCCTTTTATTTTACTAGGTTTTGTTGTTGTTTTTGTTATTCTTAGTTATTTTTTCTTTCTATGTCACACGCTCCTACGCCGGGTGGAGGGTGACCTCCTCCCGACGCCGGAGCGTGCTTCCTGATTGTTATCTCTTATTTATTGTTGTTTCTGTTCAAATATTTATTTTAAAGTAGTCTAAAACTAGGCTGTTTGTTTACGGTGACTTATGCGCAAGTGGGCAGTCGCCAGATAGCCCCTTTAAAAAAAAAAAAAAAAATCGCCGCCGTGCTAACGTGACTCTGCGCCCTGTCCGGCCCCAGCTTAGCTTCTGCTTTCTGACACCCTGCCTTACCCTGCTTTCTCACTTTCCATACAACCTCTCCCACAACTTTCTCTGGTCGGCATCTAATTTCGCAGGGTAGACGCCGACCAACTTCCTCTCACCCAACCCACCCGGATCGTTGCTAAGGGTGAAGGGGACAACGCCACCTCACCTCTGACCTCCGTTTGGGGTGGTTGGTTTTAACAACCTGCTTCATCCCCACCCACACCTTCCTCACATCCCCTTTCTTTCTACTTGCAATTTCTATCGATTTTACGCCCAGCCTAAGGTGGAGCCACTAGGCGGGAGGAGTGGCCTCAAATGTCGACAGGTGGTTTTGCCGGCCCCGTATTCACCCCTCGCAGAGCGGGCTACTGCGTGAGGTAATTAGTGTCTGCGTCCCGTGTTACTAATTAGGATCACCATGCCCGATGATGAAAAAAAAACCCTCTTCCCATTTACCAGTGTTGGAGTCCCCAGTACTTTCGCAGGGGACCCTCCAAACCTCTGACCGGAGAGGAGCCTTACTCCTCTCCTATGCATTTGGGTGCAGGAGACTAACCCACTCATCCTCTTATCTAGAATTGCCATTGAGCGACTCGCCCTCTCCAGCGTCACTCGCCCCTTTACTTTCTAGGGGACTGCCAAAAAAACAGTCAGGCTGCCCATAATTTCCTACTCCCTGTGGGAACGGCTCAATAGGGCCAACCCCATTAGGGGAATAAGGGATGGCAGGGCCCGTCGGCCAGTGCCCCCTAATGTCCTGTGTGCCTGCGCGACCAGCTTGCAGGGGATCAGTATATCTTACCCCTTCTGTCCCCCGACGGATGCCGGTTCGCCGGCCCACGACAAAAAAAATTCATAAAATGGGATCCTTGATGTCTTGGAGAGGGGTGGGTGGGTGGGCAAGGAGTCCCCCCCCCCTGGGAATGATCTTTGAGGTGACCCAGCTCCAGACGGTAGGATCTCTCCATGGGCTCGGTGCCAAGCACAGAACGCGAGTCTGCCCCGGTGCAAGCTGCTCCTCAGACAGCTTGGTCCCCCGAGTTCTCACAAGGAGAGTTGGGACCTCCTTCCCCAGCTGGTGAATGTGTGAAAGCCAAGACCTCTATTTCGGAGAAGGATCTTGCGGAGGCTGTTCCATCTGTCTTAAGGGCTCCTTCCGGGGACAAGCGGGTTCATCCCCCCCGCCCTCTTCTCCTAAAAAGAAACAGAAAAAAAAGACTCGGGGCTCCTCTCCCTCAGCGTAAGCCACGGGGACACATGGAGCCGCTGCCGTTTTGGTATGCACCCAAACCAAGATCGGCACGACCGGCCCAGGTGCTCCCCCGGGTGGGGAGTCCCTGACAAAGTCCAAAAGTGCGGAGAGCGGAGGCTTGATTACGTTGGGGCCCCTCATTCAGACTACCTGGTGTTTTCGTGCCCTCTGGCTTCTGGTTATTCGCTCCACTGTCAACATGTTGGACAATGGCTACTGTTCCATCAGAGAAGAGCACTAGCTAGCCTGATTGGTAGAGAGCTGATGGTGACGCATTTTTCCCCGGCTGGCGAATACGTCGGATCCCTTCCAGGTAGCCATGATTAGTGCTCCTCGAACACCTGATGGCACGCCGGTAAGTGTGACTCCTGGACTATTATATATGACATCTCATTAGAGTTGGTCGACCAAGGAGCGATCAAGGTAGAACGCGGGATGAGAAAACAGGGCGGAGCCTCCAAACCAACCACTACACTCTTAGTAACGTTCGACTGTGACAGGCACCCTGAGTCGGTTGGTATCGCTACCGCGTGAAGGCATTCGTGCCACTGCCCCGGAGGTGCTGCTACTGTCACCGCTTCGGCCATAATAATCGCTCCTGTACTTGAAGTGTGTGTAAGTTGCTCTAAGGCCGCACACAGTAACTCCGAATAGTGTATGGCCGAGGCTGTCAATTGCGGAGAGCCGCGCCCTGCTTCCTCGAAACAGTGTGGTGTGTATCCTTGAGAAGAAAATACTGTCCGTTTAGGCCCAGGATAATCTCATTTCGCGACGCTTATGGCTTGATCCTGACACGTGCGGTGCTTCCTGGGACTTCCTATGCCTCAATGTTAAAAAAAGAGACTGCTGCAGCCCTCCCCCCCCGTCCCCATCCCCAGCCTATGAGCACGGTGGTTTGCGCTCCTTTTCGAAACCTTTCTAAGCGTTTCACCTACCAAGTAGAGCTGGCGGCACAAAGGGTTCACACCCAGCCCAGGTTAAAACCAGGGCTTTTCCCTACCCTGACCGTTTCTTGTAAGGCGAAACGGCCACAGGCCTCCATCGAGCCGTTAGACTCACAGGTGGTGGTGAGACCATTAGCTGGTGTTCCTTTTCTCCTTCTGCTAACCCCTACTTCGTCTTCTGTACTAATTCTCTTTCACCCTGCACCCCGTAAGGGGCGCGGCGATTTGCCTTCCTGGCTGCCGTGCTGACGGGACTCAGTGCCCCGTTCGGCCCCAGCTTAGCCTCTTCTTTCTCTCGGCACACTCAGCCTAAATAAAGACTGTGCGTAAAAACTATTAAATAAATTTTAAAAAAATCATGTTCCTAAGGCTGCCCCCCCCCCACCCCGAAAGGACAGCACCAAAGGTTGGACCCCCGCCTACCTAAGCTTTCGAGGCGGATGGAGGAAGACACTTGGAGAACCAACCTCCCCCGAATAGTCCTCTAAGGTGATAGCGCAAGCCTGGAGGGCATATTCCTTCAATGGAATTGCCGCGGACTCCGGGTAACTGGGAAGAGCTGCGGAGGCTCGCCTTCTCCCGTTCGCCGTTAGCTATCTTTTTGCAGACCACCATTCTAGGCGCGTGGCACCTGTCCACACACCAGGCCCCATAAAGGGCACGGCAATTTGCCATCCTGGCTGCCGTGCTGACGGGACTCAGCACCCCGTCCGACCCCAGCTAAGCCTCTTCTCCTTCCTTCAGACACTTGTGTTTCGCCCCCCGTTTCCTCGCTTTTCATACAACCTCCCACAACTCTCTCTGGTCAGCCTCTAATTTCACAGGGTAGATGCTGACCTCAGCCAACTATCCCGGATCGGGGCTGAAGGGGGAGGGGGCAATGATCCCTCACCCCTGAGCTCCATTTTGGGATGGTTTTTTTTTAATAACCTTCTTTATCCCCACCCACATCTTCATCACCTCCTCTTCCTTTCTATTTTCAAACACTATCCATTTTACGCCGTGTCCAAGGTGGAGCCGCCATGCTGAGGGACTACCAGGCTACTAGGCAGGAGGGGGTGGTCCGAAATGGCGGCACCTGGCTCTGCCAGGCCTGTACTCACCCTTCGCAGAGCGGGCCACTGCGGCGAGTGATTAGTGTTTACATTCCGTAAAAAAAGGTCACCATGCCCAATGATGAAAACTTTCAAAAAACAAAATTTCTCCCCATTTCTCCTTTAAGAACGACGGAGCCGCCCTTAGGCAGCTCCACAGAGAAAATGGAGGTCTTCTCCCCTGCCGTCTCCCAGGGAATCCTCCATAACTCTTGAACCGGAGTGGAGGCTTACTCTTCTCCAGTGCCTACGGGTGCAGGGGTCTCCCTCTCGCCCCCTTCCTTGGCGTCTCCACGTGACTCCAGCTCAAATCTGGCATTCCCGCCTTTGCTTTCACAGGGGACTCCCAGGAAAGCCAACAGGCAGCCCATAACCTGCCGCTCCCCAATTAAAGTGTCTAAGTAGGGCAAACCCCATTAGGGGGGGAGAGGGAAGAAAGGCCCCATTGGCCTCTTCCTTCTAAAGACCTGCTGTCCAAATATTAAATCTAGCGGGGATGAAAGCCTATGCCCCTCCAAAGAACATGGACGAGACTGACATGACCTGTGATGTCCTGGGGTGGGGGATGGCCAAATGGAAGCCCCCCTGAGATAGAAATGCTTCCTGACGCAGCCCAACCTCAGAAGGTGGGGACTTCCATGGGGGCAGATTCGTGCTCGGCATCAAACATCGAGCCCGCATCTGCTCCTGTGAGGGGCCCTCGCCAGAAGAGTCGGGCTACTAAGACAACACAAGGAGGTGGGGGGGGGGAATCTAGTCTTCCGGCCGGTGCCCCCACGACTGCTAGGACCTTAACCATCTAGGGGAAGGATCTTGCAGAGGCCGGCCCATCTGGAATGGGACTCCTAATGGGGGAAGGGAGAAACGGGTCTATTCCTCGCTCTCCTAAAAATCAAAATAAAAAGAAGACTCGGAGCTCTGCTCCCTACACGGGGGACGCGGGGACGGACGTGGCCGCTACCATCCTTGAACGCGACCAAGCCAAGATCAGCACGCCCGGCCCCGGTGCTCGCCTGGGCGGGGAATCTCGAAATAAGACCAATAGTGCGCAGAGCGGAGCCTCGATTACGTCGGGGCCCCTCATTCAAAGATTACCTGGCGTTTTCGAGCCCGCTGGCTTCAAACGCTTCTTAGTTATTCGCTCCACTGATGGCAGCATGTTGACCAAGGGCAACATGATCAATCAGAGAGCTTTAGCTAGTATGATTGGTCGAGAGCCGAAGGTGACCCGTTTCTCGGACGGAAGCCTTCTGGCGAATGCGGCAGATCCCTCCGAGGCGGCAAAGATAAGTGCTCTTCGGACACCTGATGGAACCCCAGTGATGTGAAGCCGCACTCTTCCATGAACTTTGGGAAAGGAGTAGTTTATGCGAGGGAACTCGTGGACTACTCCATAAAAGATATCACTATAGAGCTGGACGATCACGGGGCGGTCAAGGTCGAGCGTTTGATGAGAAAACAAGGGGGGACCTCGAGACCCACCCCTGCACTCTTCGTCACGTTCGACTGTGACAAGTTCCCTGAGTCAGTGCGTGCCGGTTGGTATCGCTACCGCGTGAAAGCATTCGTGCCACTGGCGCGGAGGTGCTATTACTGTCACCGCTTCAGCCATACGAATCTCATTTAGACGTGCAAAGTCGGGGTCACCCGAAGTCTGTGTAAATTGCTTCATGGACGCACACAATAAGTCCAAATTGTGTGTGGCCAAGTGTGTTAATTGTGGAGAACCGCACCCCGCTTCTTCGAAGCAATGTGGAGCATATCTCCTTGAGAAAGAAATCCTGGCCGTTCAGGCCCAGGATCCCCTCTCATTCCGCCAGACTAAGGACTTGGTCCTGGCGTGCCCGGCTCTGCCTGGGACGTCTTACGCCTCAATGCTAAGAAAGACACCCTCTACTCCTGACCCATCCAGGCCAACGAGCACGGTTGTTTCCGCGCCCATTCGGAGCATTCTGAGGTTTCTACTCAACCCGGGCGCTCCTTTGGTAAAGCCGGCAGCACAAAGGGTTCACACCCATCCCTGGCTAAAACCAGGGCTCCCCTCACTCTCCTCCGCCCCCAGCGTGACCGTTTCCCATACGGCGAAACGGCCACGCGCCTCCAATGAGCCATTAGGCTCACAGGAGGCAAGCCCCCTGAAGTTGGACGCTAGACCATCTTCCAGGGTTCCTAAAGCTGCCCCCCAAAAGGAGGACAGCAATAAAGGAGCTTCGCCTCTTTCGCCCACAGCCAGTGGCGAGCGGGGTGGCTCTGGGACTGTGGATCCTCCAAAAGATGGACAACCGCCCCCGATGCCCCACGCTCGCCTAAGGTTTCGAGGCGGAGGAAGCAAAAGACTCGCCTAGCAGCCCATCCATCCCCGATAAGTTCTCGAAGGCGACCGCGCCTTCGGCGCATCATCCGTCCAACAGCGCCCGGAGTTCTGCCTCTGGGAAGCATACGGCAATTCCCGTAAGGGTCTTCTGTTCGAAGAGGGCCCCCGCGTTTCCTCTGAGTTAGGCCTTGGGAGCATATTCCTTCAATGGAATTGCCGCGGACTCTGGGCCAGCTGAGAGGAGCTGTGGAGGCTCGTCTCGTCCCGTTCCCCGTTGGCTATTTTTCTTCAGGAGACCATGCTAGGCGTGTGCCCCTGCCCGCCCTCCCAGGGTATAAGGGGTTTGCGACCCCACCACCACGGGATTGGGGCCGGGCTGGGGGATGCGCGGATTACACCCGGCAGGATGACTCATTTCTTCTTTTCACTTTAGATACCTCCTTTCAGGCAGTGATTCTGCAGCTTCACCTGGATAGGAAGTATACTATTATTTCTGCGTACATTCCACCGTCAGCTGACTTCGACGCAGGAAACTTCGGCCGCGCCGTGGCACGGTTGCCGAGGCCCTTTCTCCTGCTTGGAGATCTGAACGGCAGACATCCTCTTTGGGAAGACTACTCAATAAATGCCAGGGGACAAGTCGTTGCCGATCTGATCGAAGAGCTTAAGATGAGTGTCTTAAATGTGGATGAGTTTACGCGTCACTGCCCGAGAGCCGCTTCACTTTCTCGCCTTGATCTATCTCTGTGCTATCCGGATGCACAACCTGATTTTGATTGGTGGGTGGTCGATGACCTCCATTGCAGTGATCACTTTCCCATTTAAATATCATTTTCTGGGTGGCTGTCGCCTGAGAGCCCACCTCGGTGGTGCTTGGCGCGGTGGCCTGCATTTAGGGAAATGACTGAATTCTCTATCTCAGTCGAGGAGTTTAGGTCGGTAGATGAGGCCATTGAGTTCTTCTCCGGCTACCTCATCGCCGCGGGCCTGACTACTATTCCCAGAACGTCTGGCCGTTCTGCACGCCGACTACTCTCATGGTGGTCGGCCGAGGGTGAGAAGGCCCTCAAACAGAAGCGTTATGCCTACATGCGCTATAAGCGCCGACTGAACGATTTCACTGTCAGTGAATTCCGAAGAGGTAGGTTCCGGTATATTTCGAAGCACGTCCGCCGCTCTTCTTTGCGGGCAGACGTGTCTTCACTTAACGGGAAGACCCCTCTAGCAGAGGTGTGAAAGCGAGTCAAAAGGATTCGGTTCAAATTCTCGTAGGACCTTCCTCCCGTTCTCCAGGAGAATGGGACCGCAATCTCAGACCCCGCGTCCGTGGCGTAATCCTTCGCGACCGCTTTCTCCGCATTCTCTAGCCGGCATGCTGCTCCGCCAGCATTCAATGCACGTTGTGATGTCGCGGAAGGCCGCTGATTCTGACTTTACCTCCAGCGGCGGAGAATCTTTCAACGACAACTTTACTGTGAGCGAGTTGCGTTCTGCTCTCGCTTCGTGCGCGTAACCCCCCCGTGGTCCGGACGATGTCGCGTAAGCCACGCTTCGACACCTGGGTGAGCGAGGCATGGCCTTTCTCTTAGATTTGTTTAACAGGATCTGGGTAGAGGGTAACTTCCCAAATTCCTGGCGAATCGTTACTGTGCTAGCTTTTCGCAAACCGGGTAGAGATCATTCTACCCCAGCCGTTTTCCGCCCAATTTCTCTAACCTCCTACATGTGGAAGTTTATAGAGAAATTGGTGAATGTTAGATTAGCCTTTTTTTCTGGACAGCATAGGCCATTTGTGTTCTGCGCAGTGCGTCTTCCGCAAGTTTCCTGAAACGTCGGATGCTCTGCTTGGACTGGAAAATCCTTTTTGCGAAACCTTCCTTTGTAGACATCCTTTCGCCACGGTGTTTTTTGATCTGGAGAAGTCTTATGATACCGCATGGCGATACGGTATCATGGAGACCCTCCACACGATGGGGGCGATGCAACGGCTCCCGGTCTTTATATCTGAATTTTTACGAGATCGCCGATTCAGCGTACTGGTGTGGGGAGCCCTCCGGCCTAATGGAGCAGGAAGAGGGTGTCCCGCAGGGAAGTGTCCTCAACGTTACACTCTTTGCCCTGAGCATCAACGGCATTACCTCGGTGCTGCCAGAAGATGTTCTTGCTACGCTCTACGTGGACGACCTTTCGATATCTTTTGGCGCCGCCCAGATGCCAACTCTGGAGCGTCGATTCCAACAGGCATTGAACCGCGTCTTTTTTCATGCAGAAGCGCACAGGTTTCTGTTTTATTTGGCCAAGACTAAGGTGGTTAAATCTGCCGCCATCCACGGCTTCACCCTGACCCAGATTTGTTTTTTAATGCGGTGCGCCTGGAAGTGGTAGAATCGCACCGTTTCCTTGGTCTTGTATTTGACCAACGTCTCACCTGGGAAGCTTATATTCGCAGCCTTAGGTCATCTTATACCCACACCATGGATATTCTTCGTTCCGTGACGTTCAGCGCTTGAGGCGCTGATAGGACTACTGCCTTACTGTTTTATCAATCCTTTGTTCGTTCGAAGCTCGACTATGGATGTGAGTTTTATTCATCCACAGCTGAACGTCTATTGCAGAAGGTGGACTCGATCCACCACACCGGCCTTCGCTTGGCGACCGGTGCTCTCCGCACTTCCCCTATTGAGAGCCTGCTTGTCGATGCTAGAGAGATGACACTATATATGCGCCGTGCACAGTGCATTACTCGCCTGTACGTTCGAGCGCAGCGTCTCCCTTTGTCACCAACGGCTCTCAAAGCATCTGCAACTGATCTCGACGGTGCTTATGCCGCCGAGAGACGCAAGTCATATCCTAAGCCTTTGGTTTTAGGGCTAGGAAACTCATTCGAGAGCTAGACATAGCTCTCGGGCCGGTGGCGCCCGTGGTTCGCCACGCCTCTGCTCCCATAGCTTGTACAGCACCGGGACTATTGTGTTCGGCCTTTCTGGAGCACATCTCGTGTCACACTGGCTCCAAGTCCGAAGAGGGGGTCGGATTCCACGCCGTATCCCCTATGTTTGAAGTCAGCGTGGCTCTACCTGGCGCTGCGTCTGTCTTCACAGCTGACTTGGTGGTAATACACCACTCGGTATGGGAGATTACGCGACGTTCCCGTTTCGGAGACCGGAGCGTGATTTATAGCGAATCACAAGGCGCACTGAGTGCTCTCGGGGCATTGGAATCTCCGCACCCTCTGGTTTGTGATATCCGTGATGCCACGGTTTTAGCCAGCCGGGTGGATGTCGAAATTATTTTCTGCTGGGTTACTGGACTTGTAGGAATTGCGGGGAATGAGCGTGCCGACGAGGGCGCTAAAGAGTCCGCGAGGACCGGGCGACCGGACCAGCGTTTCGCTCTTCCATACACAGACTACATGGCAGGAATACGGGCAGCTATTCGGACTGCTTGTTAAAGAAGATGGGAGACTGTCCAGGGGAACTTTAAAGTTGCGTGCCATTGCGCCGCCACTGTTCCCATGGACTTATTCCCCAATGCCGCGACGGCTTCAGGTCGCTTTCTGTCGTCTCCAAATCGGGCACACTCGTGTGACGCATCGCCATTTGATGGAGCGCTCGCCTGCGCCCTATTGTGACGACTGAGTCGTCCCTCAGACTGTTCGGCCCAGTCTGTGTGATCTTCGCGCACGTTACCTGTCCCGGTGCCGGGATGGGCGGGGTCGCTACCGCCTATCCCTTGTACTCGGGACGTGTTCGTGCACACCGACCTGTGAACTTTTAGACTTTTTGGAGGAGCCTGGCCTTTACCCCCTTATTTAATGTTTGCCTATGGATCGCGTGCTTCTTCGTCGGGGAGAGCAGGCCTTTCCCCATCGACGGAGCTCGCTTTATATTTTTTCAATTTGTTTGTTTTTCTTTTGTTTTTTTCTGTTTATATTTCTTTTTCTTCTTTTTTGGCTTTTAATATAGCCTAGATTTAGGCTAGGATCAGTACGGCGACTTATGCGCTAGAAGGCAGTCTCCAGATGAGATATTAATTTTTTTTTTTAATCTACACACCAGAGGGTATAAGGGTTTTGCGACCCCACCACCACAGGATGTTAGTTCAGCAGGAGGATGTGCGAGTTCGCCGGGTATACCCGGCATGATGTCTCAGTTCTGTTTCTGCTTTTAATCTCATTTCAAGCAGTTGAATTTTAGCTGCACCTCGCTAAGAGGTATACTGCCATTTTTCCCTCCATTCCAGTGTCATCTAACTAAGACGCGGACTTCTTCTGCTGCATCGTGGCAAGGTTGCCGGGGTTCTTTCTCTTGCTCGGATATTTAAACAGGAGACACCCCATTGGGGAGACTATTCGATTAATTTGAGGGTCAGGTCCTTGACGAACTAGAGATTTGTGTCCTAAATGTGGATGGGTTTATTCATCACTGCCTGAGAACCTCTTATTTTACCTGTCTTAATCTATCCTTGTGTTCTCGGGATGCACAACCTAATTTTGGGTGGGAGGTATTCGATGACCTCAACCATAATGATCACTTTCCCATTAAAATATATTTTGGTGGGCCAGCTGCCTGAGAACCTGCCCCGGGCGCAGTGGTCCACATTTCGAGGGGTCGCTGAGTGAGGCTGTTGAGTTCTTCGGCAACTTCTTCGTCGGTGACCTAACTACTATTGCTAGAATCTCTGGCCGTTTTGCACGCCGACCGCTTTCATGGTGGTCATTCGAGTGTGATGCGGCCCTAAAACAAGCGTTATGCCTCCAATGCGCTATAAGCGCCGCCCGAATGATTTCACTGTGGATGAATTTCGTTGAGCTAGAGCTAGATCCCGGTATGTTTCGAAGCGCGCCCGCCGCTCCTCTTGGCGGGCATACATGTCTTCAATTAGCGGGAAGATTCCTCTAGCAGTTGTGTGGAAGCGAGTCAAAGGGATACTGGACAAATTCTCGCAGGACACCCTCCCCCCTTCCCGTGGGGGGATTCCTCGCGACCGCTTTCTCCCCATTCTCTAGCCGGGATGCTGCTCCGCCAGCATTCAATGCGCGTCGTGATGTTGTGGAAGGCCGCCAACTGGACTTTACCTCCAGAGGTGGAGAACCCTTTAACGACAGGTTAACCCTGAGTGAATTGCGTTCCACTCTCTCTTCGTGCGCGAACACCCCCCCTGGTTCGGACGATGTCCCGTACGCCATTCTTCCACACCTCGGTGAGGCAATGCATGGCTTTTCTGGTGGATTTATTCAACAGGAACTGGTTAAAGGGTATCTTCCCAGACTTGTGGCGAATGGCTACTGTGCTCGCTTTTCGCAAAGCGGGTAGAGGTCACTATACCCCAGCCAATTTTCGTCCAACTTCTAAGATCCTACGTGTGCAAGTTGATGGAGAAATTGATAAATGTTATAGTAGAATTTTTCTCTGGACAGCGGAGGTTGCCTGTCTTCCGCACGTTCCACTCCACGTCGGATCCTCTGTGAGGCCATCCTTCGTACATAGCACTACGCTAGTTTGTTTTCTTTTTCTTACTATGAAGAAGGCCTATGATACCGCATAGCGATACGGTATCATGAAGACTCTCCCTACTTTGGGGGTTTAGGGCTAGGAAAATCTATCGAGAGCTAGGTAGAGCTCTCGGGCCGGTGGCGCCCCTGGTTCCTCCCAGGACGCCACCCTGGAGGATACCACCTTTGACTATTTGTCGCCACACCTCTGCTCCAAAAGCTTCTACAGCGCCGGGAGAATTGCGTTCGGCCTTTTTGGAGCGCACTTCGTGTCACGCTGTAACCGTGCCAGTGTATACGGATGGCTCCAAGTCCCAAGAAGGGGCCGGTTTCCTTGCCGTGCCGTATCCCTTCTGTGTGAAGTCAGTGGGGCTCTATCAGGCGCTGCGTCTGTCTTCACGGCCGAGCTGGTTGCAATACACCACTCGGTACGGGAGATAACGCGTCGTGCCCGGTTTGGAGACCGGATTGTGATTTATAGCGACTCACAAAGCGCCCTGAGTGCTCTCGGGGTATTGAAATTTCCGCATCCCCTAGTTCGCGATATCCGCGACGCCACGGTTTTGGCGAGCCGGGCGGGTTTCGAAATTATCTTCTGCTGGGTTCCTGGACATGTAGGATTTGCGGAGAATGAGGGCGCCAAAGATTCTGCGAGGACTCGGCGACCAGACCAGCGTTTTGCTCTCCCTCACACCGGCTACATGGCAGGAATACGGGCTGCACTCCGGGCGGCTTTGCAAAGAAGATATGAGATGGTCGAGGGTAACTTAAAATTACGTGCCATTGCGCCGCGACTGTTCCCATGAACCTACCCCCCCCCCCAATGCCACGACGGCTTCAGGTTGCTTTCTGTGGTCTCCGAATTGTGCATACTCGCGGGACGCACCGCCATTTGATGGAGCGCTCGCCTGCGCCTGACTGCGTTGTCCCCCAGACTGTTTGGCACGTTCTTTTGAATGTCCCAGTCTCGATGATCTTCGCGCACGTTACCTGACCCGGTACCTGGACCAGCGGTGTCGCTACCGCTTGTACTTGGGACTGGTTCATGCACTCCGACTTGCGGACTATACTACTTTTTGGAGCTCCTCCACTTTATTTGACTGTTCTTTCTGCGTCGCATGCTGCGGCGCTGGGTGGGGGTTCTTTCACCGACGCTGGAGCGCGCTTTCTTCTTACCTTATTGTTTTTAGCCTATGATCTTTTTATCCTTGTATTAAGAAATCCAAAATTAATAGTGATATGGGCTTCTTCCGTCAAAAACATTGCCTTAGCATGGGAAATCCCTTATCGCCTATTCTATGCAATCTTTTCATGCAACATTTTGAAGTGTCTCTACTACCCCCGATTATTCCATCCCCAAATTTTGTATGGTACAGATCTGTTGATGACGTCATATCGATGTGGCCCTTAAATCAGCTGGCATCTTTTAATAGGTTCTTAAATAATCTTAACAACCTACATCCCACCATAAAATTCCAAGTTGAATGGGAAAATAACAATTGTTTACCTTTCATTGAGGTTAAAATTGTAAGAGTAAATGATCGATCTACCTCTACTGTTTATCGAAAAAATACAAATTCCAATTCTTACATTCATTTTTACTCATGTCATGATATTAAGGTCGAAAAAGTCATTGTAATGTCCATGTTTTTGAGAACTTGTGATCCACGTTTTTTGTCCAATGAAATTACATTCATTACCTGTATATTTATAGACTTAAAAAATCCCCTCCACATCATTAACGAAGGCTTATCCAAAGCCAGGTCAAACTTTTATTGCCCCCAAAGTAGGAATCCTGATAGTAAGAGAAATTGTTTATCCCTTCCATTTTCCCTATTACTGAAAAGCTTAAATAGCATCCTTTCCCCTAACCGCACCACTTTCAAATACCTTTCGACCATTAAAAAAAATCATTCCCTACAACTAAACCTACAGATAATAATAATAATAAGTATTTATAATGCGCCCTTCAGGTCTGTTAGCCCTCACAGAGCGCAAGTTGTGTAGCAAGTGTAGAGAAAGTTTACAGGGAAGAGAAGGCACTTCTGAAGAGATGAGTCTTCAGGACACGTTTAAAAGTAGCAAGGGAGGGAGAAAATAATGAAACAGGTGTCTATTTAATCCCTTGTAAAGAAATTAACTGCCCCTTATTTTACATAGGCGAGAAAGGAAGAAATCTTGAAAAGAGGATCTATGAGCACAGAGGGGATGTCAGGCGGGCAAGCACAGCTTCTAGTATTTTCACACACTCCAATAATTTTAACCACCCAATAGATTTTCCCCAGGGCAAACTAATTTACCTGTGCACCACACTGGGCCAGATATTAAGAAAATATGTGAAAAATTAAATAAATTTCTAAAAATTGAAAATTCTACTTGGAGTAATTTCAAACACCAAATTGAAACAAATTTAATCACATGTTGACATAAAATGGGAAAAAGCTAAAAGAAAAATATATATTTTACATATTATCATAGAAAAAAGAAATATGCTATTAATCCTCTAAATTCAACAAAGCAACCATTCCTTCTGGTTATTTATCAACATCTCCCCATTTGCTCTTTTTCTCTTTTGCTCTCATGGAACTTATGATGGGATCGGATGTTCCAAGAAGGTGGTGCATCAAATCGGTATTTGAGGCAAGTCTACTCGATTGACGTGGATGGTGTTTGCGAAATTGCTTAAAATCCTTATTTCTACTTTCTTGAGCTTCTTCACTCATCATTCCAATTGGCAAACACATGCTTGCTGCTACCGTAGAACCATGAACCAACAGTTTATGAACTGCATTTGACATAGGATACCACGAGTATTCTTTAATATAAAGTTCTGCTGTTTCTTTAGTATAGCTAGAAAAAGCTTCATGATTGAGGAAATGATGGGATGAAATTGTTCTTAATATTATTAAAAATCTGAAGATTAAATTTGGGTTAATATTTAAAATTTTAGCAGATACATCCCATTTTGCAAAAAAGGTTCTGGCTGTATTAGCATCATTTGATGTTCCACTTCCACCAGGCAATGGCAGGTCAATAAGGAGACCGAAAGACTCCCTAAATTTGGTTTGAATAAATTTCTTCTTTTCATTTACCTGCTTCTTCATTTTTTCTCCTCTTACTTGCCAAGATTTAAAATCAAGTCTATATGATATTTTCAAAAACATTCCATGCATCTAATCCTGCAGTGAAGAGTGGAAAGTCCATACTGAATTGATGTTTCCTTAATTGGAAGAGAATAAACAGAATCCAAATCATTCATGTGTTTTGGTGAAGACCCACAAATTATGCAAACTTGAAGAGAATTAGTATCTGAAATGCAGCTGACAACCTTACTTACCATCAATCATTGTTAATTTTAATTCATGAGTCACATTAATTGTTACATTTTCCTTAATAGATTCTTTTGTGGGAACGAGGGCATTATGTTGACTATTGAGCTCATAATATAAGGCCTTTGTTGTGTCTTTAGTTTCTTTTTAAAAAAAACCTTAATGGGACGACAAAATAATGTTGAGTTTGGACTTGGATTTGACCAGATTAATTTGCCTTCTTCATCGCAAAGCTTTAAAGGAACTAGGCTAGCAATGAAAATGGTACTATCATCACAGGTACCTGGTGATGTAAAGGCCTGTTTGTAAAGAGCTTGTCCTGATGCCCCATCAAATCCGTAGGTTAAAATTAATGTGAGAGGTTTTTCAATTAGTTGAATTGAATCTTTCATGACGTATTCGCAAATACGTTTTGCTGTATGGTCAAGCAGTGACTGAAGAGGAATTTCTGCTCCTCTATCTGTTACATTTATCCCATTTGGATAGCATTTTTCTTTTTCTTTCCTTACTTCATTATAAGGGGGATAAAGGTCGTGGTTACGTTCTATGGCTCCTGATCTACACTCTTGATAAGCAGCTTTAGTCATGTTTGTTCTAATTAGAAAGGCTAAAGCTTCTTGTGATGAATAGGGACGGGGTACAGTTTCATTTAATTTAAGTATGCTTTTGAGTTGCTTAGCCTCTTGTGGGTGGCCTTCTTTCCTCATTTTCATTTGGGCTTCATAAGCAAGGTCTTTAAAGGTTGAGCTAGACTGCATTAAATTGTGAACCCTATGTCTACGTGATGGTGAACATAAAGAGTCAAATAGAAGTGATGGTCTACCTACATGCCTACTTCTTTCTTCATTTACATCGTCAACCTCCATTTCGTCATCTAGCAAACTATCAGGGACATTTAAAATGCTGCCAAGCCATACCTTAGAATTTTCTCCCATCTTCTTCTTATATCTTCTCACACCTGGATTCAACCATTTGCTCTTGCATATTTTATGTACTGACTCTACAAATTTATGAATTTCTGTATCTTTTTCTTCTTTAATTTTCAAACTTTCTTTTAAAAAAGAAACTCCAGCTAATATAGAATTTGAATTCGAAGATGTGCCAGCATTAAAAATACTTCAAAAAGTCGTCTGTTTGTTAATGAATTTTCACTTGACAAAAAAGGAAATACTGGGTCAAAATGATTTTAAGTGGCAAATGGTGGCAAAAAATGTATATTAAATTTGAACTTTGTTTTGAGAATGATCTAAGGACAAGGAAATGTAAGCGAAAAAGTCAGTGAACCAAAATTCTTTTTTTTTATTAAATTTAATCAAATTTTAAACCTATATTGCTTCAAACCCTAGTAAATTATTAAAACCTTTTTATAACTTACCAAAATTAGCTTCAGCCATGCTCCGTGATATTTGTTAAAAACTTCCAATTGATGTATGTAATAAATTATAATTAATTTTATTGTAATTTTATTAAAACAAATGAGCAAGTCTTATAAGTCTTACTTTACTTACTTTGTAGAATTTCACCCTCGGTGGGTGCAGCTAAGGTGGGCCTCTGCTGTAGCCAGGCAGCTCTGATGATTTTGAAATTTATCAGAGAGTTGCTAGCAGTGCTGGTGTATGCCGGTGTTGAGGCCTTCGGGAATTGTAGCCAGCCATCTCTCTAAGTGGCGCTTGAATGTGTCAGTCATGACCTCTGTTTGCTCCCTAACTGCTTTCGGTGTTGCATTGAAGAGCCGAGCTCCGTTCCATGTGAAACAGTTATGGATGACTGTTGCCGCTCTATGAGATGTGACCTCTGTTCTCCGGATGAAGCACAGTCTTCCTTTTCTTATGTGGTTGTTGACTTTCAGCCCTACATTTGGTACCAGCCCCTCTAGGGTCTTCCACACACAAATCACCATGTAGCGCTCGCGTCTCCTTTGTAGAGAGTACAGGTTCAGTACGTTTAGTAGCTCCCAGTAGTTCAGGTTTTGAAGGCCGCAGATCTTGCTTGTAAATGTTCTTTGTAGAGCTTCAAATTTGGTGATGTCCCCTGTCTTGTGTGGAGACCAGAGCTGGGAGCAGTATTCTAAACTAGGGAGGACTAGGGCCTTCCACGGGGTCAGCATGCAGGTTCTCTCTCTTGTTTGAAAGGTCCTGAGAATCCACCCGGTCAGTATAATAGCTGTTTTAGTGATGCAATTTATATGCTCAGAGAACGTTCCATCGGCACTCATGGTAATTCCCAAGTCCCGCACATGGTCTTTAGCTCCTATGAGAGTTTGGTGTACCTGGTATCTAGTGCCCAGTTTGATGTCCTGCAATGAGCCATATCTCATCAGCTCAAATTTCTCGCTATTCATTTTCATATTGTTAGTGTCTGCCCAGTCTAGGATTCGGTAGCAGGCTCACACCATCCTCAGTATCTATCCTCTTTTTCACCCTCGTGTCGTCGGCAAACGATGTGCCCTGAGAGTGCTGAAGCTCCTTGTTTATGTCTCCGATCATGACTTGAAACACTAAGGGTCCCAGCACTGACCCTTGGGGAACTCCGCTTTTTACGGCACTTGGGTCTGAGAGGTGTCCCTAGACAGATACTCTCCGTTTCCTGTCTGTCAGGAAGCTGTGCATCCATTTACCGAGGTTTCCCCTTATGCCCAGGTTTCTCAGTTTATGGAGCACTAACTAGGCCATGGTCCACTTTATCAAATGCCTTAGCAAAATCTAGGTAGATCACGCCGGCATTCTTTCCTTTGCTTATGTCCTCCAGTAGGGTTTCTTGTTGAATAAGGAGCTGTGACAGGCAGGATCGGCCTTTTCTGAATCCATGTTGGTCCTAGTTGAATGCTTTAATGTCCTCCATATGCACGGCGAGTCTTTTTCTGACGATCCGCTCAATTATTTTATATGCGAGGTTAGGGTCACTGGCCGGTATTTTTGGCCAGTCCTTTATTACCTCCTCTGTGTATTAGAGTCACTATTCCTTCCTTCAAAGATGCGGGGACGATGCCAGTAGTCAGAGACTTAGTTGCTATTAGTTTCAGTGGTAGTGCCAGTTCATTCTTACACTTTTTCAGTAATTGTGCACTAAAACTATCTGGGCCTGTCGCAGAGTCAAAGTCAATAGCATTGATGGCTTCGATTATGTCGTCGGTCTCCAAATCTATCTCCGCCAAGATTAGCGCATGTGTTGCGGTTTCATGAACCTCAAAGAATGCTGACGGGTTATCCACTGTCTTGTCGGGGTTTGGTATACTAAAGACGCCCTCGTACTGTGACTTGAGGATTCCTGCCATTTCCGGAGGGTCGCTCACCAGATCTCCCTCATTTTCTAGTGGCCCAACCGCTGATATGTTTCTGGGTTTTTAATTTGCCTATGTAAAGAAGAACTTTGCATTGACTTTTATATTTTCAACTGCCTGGAGTTCTTCTTTCTTTCTCTGGTTTGCATGAGATTTTAGTAGCTTTCTATCTATCTCTTGGAGAGTTTCTTGTAGTTTGGCTGCTTATGTTGTGGAACGATCTTAGCCAGTTTAGTTTTAACGAGTCTCCTCTTTCTCATTAGAATGCGTATATCTCTTAGTATATTCCTGGTTTTCCTTGATGTTCTTTTTGGTGGTATATGTGTAGCGGTCTACACCCCTACAAGCGCAAATATTTAATCATAACTGTATATATATATATATATATATATATATATATATATATATATATATATATATATATATATATATATATATATATATATATTATTTCAACAAGGGTTGGTAACCATAACTTAAATCTTGTGATTGGTACGCCCGATCTCTCGAGCGTTTTAAAATAAAACCACATGCTCATTCATTTCCTTTGTTCGGCTCATCGGAATCAGACCCTCCCAACTCCGTTGTAATCTATTTATATAATTATTTATATTACCTATTTATATAATTTATTTATTCAATATATTGAATCCATTTATGTATCCAAATTACAATCTATTTATGTATCCAATTTAATCCATACAATCTATTTACACATATCAATCTATATTAATATTTACCCAATCCATTCAATTATAATCTAATTAATGTTTGTCAATCATCATATGTGTACTCTAATTCTCATTAACTCGTGCAAAGTTAATTCAACTGCATAAAATTCAATCCAATCATAAACTATAATTTCACTTTTTAATCATAACTGTTCATTCCATAATATATATTTTTCGTCTGCAAATTCGGACTTCCCGTTAGCGATTAACTTCATTCCCCTTGTATAACAAAAATATAGGTTTTGGGGTTTATTGTGACTAGAGCTATTCAGTATATCGCCTCAATTAATATACAAAACTATATAAATGGTGCCCAGACTAGTTTAATTATCTCCCATCCATTCATTCATTCGTAATAATAAATTAATTTTCGCCGTCACGTGTTGCATTTTCTCAGTCGACCAAGCCCGCCTCACTCGTTCCATTTTTTCTCGCGTGGACTTTCATTTTCGACTCGTGCTCGTTTCTCAATCCAAAATTTGCCTTAACATCCTCAAGTTCTCCCTTAGCAATTTCATAGAATTAATTATTAATACAGTAGTAAGGACAAAGAGTGATAAAAATTTTTACAAATGGATTACGACGGAGCCCAAAGCTACGCCCCCACATCGGGGACAATTACAACTACGCAAGCATCTTCTCCAGTAACAACGATGACCTATTCGACCACTTTTGCCCCCAAGCAAGTATTCTCTCGCATTCGCCTCCCTCTCCCTCTATGGTTTAGCTGCCACCATTCGACTCACAAAATCACATTGGCTGGTGGGATATGGTGGAGCTCATCCTTCAACACCAGGCAGTTCTTGAGGACCATAGAACGATCGCCGTAGCCTAGAAATTACCTCTGAGTATCTTTTCCGTTTTTAAGAATATTTTGCTGCATGGGGTAATTGTTGATTATTGGGTTAGGTTCAAGCAGCAATTTGAGAGATCGCAAATACAGGACCTGCGGATCCTTCTCGATACGCAGGAAATGGGGGACAGGCGTCCCACGCATTTTTTGAGCCATCTCAAACCTCTTGCACATGCCAAAGGAGCACAGCTCGACCAACTCGAGCCACTCATAACTGAGATATTCATGAGTCAGATGTCAGATCAAATTAAGCCTTTTCTTTTAATGTCATCCCCATCGAACGTGGAGAAAATGGCAGAGGCGGCTGACGCCCTGTATAATAATCCTTTCATCAACTGGGGAAATGCAGGCCATGGGCCGTTTAGCGATGTAAATAAACACTCACATATATCCATTTCTTTGGTCAAGTCACCGACCGGAGCTACTTACAACCGGCCAGGACTCCCTTTGGATGAATCCTCCCAGGTTTCGGGTCTTTTATCCGTTCTAGAGATGATTGAAATGGATATTCGTTCCCTAAAGGTGCGAACGGGTCTTCACCGAGAGCAACATCGTGAGCAGGACGGAGGAGTCAGACATCGTTCCTCCTCCCGAAAAAGGCAAAACCAACGAGGGAACTCCAGCACAAGAGGTGAGGCAAGGCAGGTTCATTTTCAACCTTCGTCTAATTCCCCCTATCCTGACAACTCTCAGGGTAGCTGCTGGTACCACTCTAATTATGGGAGCAACGCTGTCCGCTGTGTACAGCATTGCAATTTTTAGCATGCATCAATTCATGCCACCAACTTTAACCCTCATACTGGTCGTGCTGCTCATACTATTATATTTCAACCTTCAGGCTTTTGCTGGTACCACCTCAAATTTGGAGCAAGAGCAAGAAAATGCTCAAAGCCATGCTCGTACCATCAAAATCCCCAATATCAACCTCCCCTAACTTCACCACCTCAAACAATACAAAACTCTACGGGTTCCCTTACCCAATTTTCACCTTCAGCACAGGGAACTTTAAACTGAATTCGCAAGTGATACGTGGGTCTATCACCTCTGCAAGCTCATCCCTTCATTAGGTCGATCCTTCCTTTAGCGTTCATGACCCACTTTCTGGTTTCTCCTTCCTGGTTGACACTGGCGCCTAATTCAGTGTCATTCCAGCCTCTTCAGTCGAGAAATCTTGCACCCCTTCTGATCTGGTCCTTAAAGCTGCCAATTCATCGAACATAAGGACTTATGGGGGGCGTATCCTCGAGCTCTCTCTCGGGTTACGTCGTGTTTTCCCATGGACCTTCATCGTTGCCGACGTCGACATGCCAATTTTGGGCCTCGACTTTCTTTCCGCTCATGACCTCTCAATCCAATCATAAACTATAATTTCACTCTTTAATCATAACTGTTCATTCCATAATATATATTTTTCGTATCTCTTTGTTTTAATACACGTATTCCCACCACGTTGCCGTCTTAGGCCTAAGGAGATTTTATCTGCAAATTCGGACTTCCCGTTAGCGATTAACTTCATTCCCCTTGTATAACAAAAATATAGGTTTGGGTGTTTATTGTGACCAGAGCTGTCTAGTGTATTGGCGTAATAACATCTGACAACCTATACATGTGCTTCACATATTCCCTCGCAAATTCTTGAAGAAGTGGAAAGCAATAGTTCAGCACTGCTTTCTGTCAGGAGTGACTTCCAGTCGACATTTAGGTTGTTCCTTAGTTCAGCCCAGTTTATGTTTTTGTCATGGAAGTTGAGTTTTCCCAAACCTGCCTTGGCTCTGCATTTTTGTTGTCCCTGCTTGTTTGCCAGTGCGTTAATTGTGAGCGTGGCTTCGCAGATCTTGTAGTCTGACATGGTGGTCTCCATGAGTATGTATTTTTGTAATATACGATGGTTATTACTTATCAGCAGATCTGAAACAAAAGAAAATAGACTATTAAAAAATAAACAGCTTTGAGTTTAAATTTGATAAAATCTATCTGATAAAACAATACATCATTAAATTATTGAAATTTAAACAATAATAAATGATTTGTAATAAGTAAAATCAATATTTAAAAAAAGTATAAAAAATAATTTTAGGTATCCCTGGCCTCATGTGCCGTGTAAAGATTTTCGCAAAAGAAAGGTAGATGAATCCACCCTTATCAACGAAATCTCTAATTTCAACCTTTCGGATGGGAAATTCAAATGTAGCTCCTATATCAAAAATTTAATCATGAAAGATATCCTTAATGACCTCAAATTCACACCCCCTAATTAGAATTTTAATCAAATCTCTTGTTCATATATATATATATATATATATATATATATATATATATATATATATATATAAATATATATATATATATATATATATATATATATATATATATATATATATATATATATATATATATATATATATATATATATATATATATATCATGTGTGGTGTGAATGCATCTATTCTTAGTATACGACTGAAGATGGCATGTCAAACTCCATGCCGAAACTGGTTTCGTGAATAAAATACTATGCTCCTATATTAATATATATGTGACCCCTTATTGAACTCAAGAATTTATATTATATATATATATATATATATATATATATATATATATATATATATATATATATATATATATATATATATATATATATATATATATATATATATATATATATATATATATATATATATATATATATATATATATATATATATATATATATATATATATGTATGAGAAATATGGTGAGATTTTTATATGTACTTATATATTTCAATATAAGCAAGCGAGACGAGAGTGAGATACATGAAGTAGCAAAGGAAAATGGTGGAACACCTTTGATAAAACTGCCCAAGTTATGTCTCAAGATAGAATTATCAAAGACATGTTTAATAAGGAGCCCGGGTAAACACAGCTGTTGACCGTAAGATGTGGTGCAACGACAATCGTATCAAATTACACAAATAAAAGTTTAATCCTGTAAAGGTACACACCGTGCACAGGCTTCCTTGCTCCGCCCAGGGGGTGGAGAAATACGACCACAACGGAGGTAAGTCATCCCACGGTCATTTGCAGGCCATGCCTTCTGCATTAGGAGCGCATATATAAATAAGAAAAGGAGAGTAAAAAATTATTCAGATTTCATTCATTGATTAAGACATTCAATCGTAACGAATTCACTCGTTTACGCTCCCGTTTTTATCACTGACTCTTGTCTCGCCCTTAACTCGTACTTGCGTTGATAATATATTAATTACTAGTATCCCGCCTAGTAGGCTCCTTGTCGCGCCGCTTGCACCGTAATATTCCGTTATTAGAATAAAGCGTGTATTTTGGTATGTCCATCTTTGCCCTAAAACCTTCGGTAAGCCAGGCTAAGAAGAAGACCACCTTAAAATCATTTATCTTGCACGTCATAAATAATTCGCTGTAACGCCACCCTTCACCTATAAACTGGAACTCGTCGCGCCCTTATAAGGTGGTGTTTACGGAAACCCTTTTCATTCACATACGTAACTGGTAACATGCCCGTCTACAATACCATTTACATAACACCCCATCACTGGCGACCCCCTATTCATACTCTCTCTCACGCTGGGACCGTGCCAGTGTATACGAATGGTTTCAATTCACACGTGGGCGTCGCCTTAGCTCGCCGTACCCCTTCTGTTTGAAGTCAGCGGGGCTCTGTCAGACGCTGCTTCTGTCTTTACGGTGAAGATGTTTGCAATACACCGCTCGGTACTGAAAATAATTCGTCGTGACCAGTTTGGAGACCATAGCAATCTCCAGTCCCCCCTCCCAAAATCAAGATTGTGGGGCCCCCATAACAATATTCCTGCAATACAAATATTCTGGTCTATCATTAATGACACAGTTGAAAAGGAATTGATAAATCAGATAATTACAGAAAATGTGTATTCTAAAATTTTATATTTTCATTAATAAAATAATAATATTTGGCCACAGTCAAAACTGTGAGTTGTGGTAAATAAAAAAATCATTAGAAATGACATTTGTGCTACTGCAAGTGAGCAAAAACGACAATAGAATGTAAATATAGACATAGAGGCGATTAAAAATAACATTGCTCGGGTCGGCTCAGAGATTCTCGCTACGCTGAAGCATCATGTCGTATTCACGTGTTATCTTAAACTCGAGGTCTGATTGGAGGATGGGAAGCCTAAAATTCGAGTCGAGCCAATCAGTAGTGGGATTTGTGGCAAATACAAAGTCTGCAACAACTAGGAATATTTTAATCCATTTCATCATTCGAAATTAAATGTATATATTGTAAAAAAAAAATGCCTAAAGCAAGCAAACGTAATTCTCTAAGTAGCTCAAGTAGTGTCGTCGGACCGTCTAAGCTGTTGCCACTCTCATATCTCAACACAACAAAATATTTTAGCCTATATTTCTCTTTTCGAGGTAAATGACAGTAAACTACATGCATTTGTCTGAAAGAGAGAGAGACAGAGAGTATGTGTGTGTGTGTGTGTGTGTGTGTGTGTGTGTGTGTGTGTGTGTGTGAAATTCTCTTCATTTTTCATTTCAGGCGACGCCTATCGAATCTTTTTGCCAAAGGGGTCGCGTGAGACTATGCGTTGGGGCAATTCGGATCGGATGGCCGTCGCGATCGTCACCACGACGCTGATAGACTTTGGCAGTGTCACAGCAGATGACTCTACCGCTGTCGTCGATCGTCAACGAAAAAGAGAAAGTTAGAAAGGATTTGAACAACATCGAGACTCGGAACCTGAATGTCGACGTCATCGGAGGACTTTATTTGGATGGAAAGGAGATTGAAACTCTCGAGGTGAATGAGAAGGAAGGAGTTTACCGTCAGAAAAAAAGAGGAGTAAATCGTCCTTGTCTCTCAACTCGACGGGAAATATCTTCACAATTATTGTGAACTAGAATGTTTTTTTTTTATAGTTGACTAGTATTTGAGAGCAACTGAAATGTTAAAGTTTTTTAAAAGACGGGGGAGGTCAATGAAACAAACAGAGAAGGGTAAAACCAAAATGTTTTTAACATTAAAAGGGATAGCAGGAGCTGTATTATAGAACGTCTTTTTTGCAGAGGAAAGACAGTTTAGAAGAAAGGGATAAGGGTAACATAGTTTATGGCTAATTTCAAAGATATTGGAGCCCTTATCCCTTTCTTTTAAAGTGTCTTTCTTCTGCAAAAAAACCGTTCTATAATACAGCTCCTGCTATCCCTTTTAATGTTAAAAACATTTTGGTTTTACCCTTCTCTGTTTGTTTCATTGACCCCCCCCGTCTTTTAAAAAACTTTAACATTTCAGTTGCTCTCAAATTCTAGTCAACTATTAAAAAATATTTTAGTTCACAATAATTGTAATAATATTGGGGGGAATCTATTCGGTCGAATGTTCTGTTAGTCCAAGTAAATATTTTGGACAGACAGGAAAGCAATTATCAGTCCGTATTAATCAGCATAAATACAATGTTAGGAGAGCTGTAAATAATAGTGCGTTTTTGTGCATATGTCCGAAAATAACTACTTAATTAATTGGAATTCATCAAAATTTATTATTTTTCGCTCAAATGACTCAATTAAAAGAAACCTTGTTGAATGTACAGGTATAAGCCGATTTAATAACTTTAACTTTTCCCCTGGCCTTTTTAAAATTGATGTTGTTATGAAAACTCATTCTTAAAGAAATTAGCTTTGACTTATATTCCTTTTTTTTTTTTTGCAATTTTCATTTTTATGCGAACCCGATGTGTTAATTTAATTATTGCATTGATTTTGTATTAACATTATTTTATTTCTCTTCCTCTCTCTTTGTCTCGCTTCCCTTCGTTTCAATTTACTTCTCGTGTCGCTCCAAATCTCCTTCTTTAGACTATCGATTTATCCGTTAATCGTTTTAACCCTTTTGGCTCTGTTCTTGACTCATTCTTGCCTCTCAGTTTGACCTTGCTACCTGTTATAGCTAAATCTTAATGTTAATTTACCCATCACTCTCCTACTTACTCATTGGTGATTTCTTATCTTAGAGGTGGTCCTTTATCTTTTACTAGCTTATATATACCCTTATTATATTATTTTGGCTTGTAGTTATCCTTGAGAATGAACTGAGTAATGTTCGAAAGTATACTTGGAAAGTACATTGCATTCATTGCCAACCTCATGTGCTACTTGTGAGTTATTCATTTCACACACACACACACATATATATATATATATATATACATGCAAAAAAATCCACCAGGAAGATGAAAGGCGGGTTCCATTTTCCATTTTGCTGTGGTATTTTTTAAATCTATTGCTTTACTCACGTGCTACTTTGTGAGTTATTCATTTCACACATACACACACACACACACACACATATATATATATATATATATATATATATATATATATATATATATATATATATATATATATATATATATATATATATATATATACATGCAAAAAAATCCACCAGGAAAATGAAAGGCGGGTTCCATTTTGCTGTGGTATTTTTTAAATCTATTGCTTTACTCACGTGCTACTTTGTGACTTTCTCATATATATGTATATATATATATATATATATATATATATATGAGGGGCGGTGAATAAGCTTTGCGAATCGGTAGGGCAAAACAGAGGAAGGAAGACGGCTGTTTGTGGGGGTGTTAGGACAAGTTATGATAAGTCAGGACCTGCAGCCACACGCTCCTGCCTCGTATATTTAAGAAGCAGTAGCTGATCGCAGATCGTCAGTCACAAATTTTTCAACAATGGAGAAGGTTGAGAACCGCACAGTGAGCAAATTTTTTACCAATGAAGGCAAGAATGCAAAAGAGATCCATGAACGCATGGTTGCAGTGTACACCGAAACATCCCCTTCTTATGAAACCATTGCTCGATGGAAGAGGGAGTTCCGCCATGGTCGTGAGTCCCTTTAAGATGATTCCCGTCCAGGGCGCCCGTCAGACATGACTAACGAGGAAAATGTGGCCCGTGTGGAGAGGATGATCCTCGAAAATCGACGGGTGAAGGTCGAAGAAATCGAGCGAGAACTTGGAGTATCTCCAGAAGTGTTATCAACATCATCCATGACAAAGTTCTCTGCCCGTTGGGTCCCTAGAAACCTCACGCTCCATGATCAACTTCAACGTCGTCAAAGTCCACAAGGCCAGAGTTGCACAAGCTGCCCTGGGCGAGTGCGGATTCGAGGAGCTCAACCATCCCCCCTACAGTCCAGATATGGCCCCTAGCGACTACTTTTTATTCCGCCATCTCTAGGCTGCACTGCGTGGACGCTGGTTTGGGGGAACCGATGAAGATGTCCAGCTCGCCGTCCAGAAGTGGATTGAACAGCAGTCGGGAGATTTCTGGTTGTCGGGAATTCGAAGTCTCAGGGACAAGTGGCGCAAGTGCTTTGAAGTCGAGGGTAGTTATATTGAAAAATAATAAAACACTTTTCCTCATATCTCGTTTCCTTATATCCGAATTGCAAAAGTTATTGACCGCCCCTAGTATATATATATATATATATATATATATATATATATATATATATATATATATATATATATATATATATATATATATATATATATATATATATATGAGGAATTACACCACATTCTCCGAAGACAATTTAATTCAGAACAGTTTCGGTGTATCTCACACCCTTTTTCAACTCACACTGGATAGAAAATATAAGAAAAGTGCATACAAGCATAACACAAGGTCAGGTCGTGAAAGATCCCCTCTTTTTTCCCTAATCCCCTACTTGTGGCTAATCTGGGGGGGGGGGGGGGCGCTGAACATATTGAATGGCTGACATTTTACTATTTTGTTTATTTGCTTGCTTATTACTGGATTAAAAGAAAATTGACCCTCAGATAGATTTAAGTTAGGAACTGACGATATCAAGCTCGATTCAACGATTCTTCTCTTAACATAGTTAGCCGATTTAAATACCATTTTACTTCCATTGAAATCGATCGTATGATTCAAGTCTCTAACATGGCAAAATATTCCACTGCTTTCGCTGCCCACTCTAATATCTCTTTTGTGTTCATACAATCTCTTGTCTAGATTTTCCCCGTTTCCCCTATATAAACTTTATGGCAATCGTTGCATGGTATTGCATATATTCCTATGTTATGATGTTCTTTGGGTTTCCTGGCAATCATCAATTGGTTTAAGGAATTATTATATTTAAAGGCTAGATTAATACCCGCTTTTCCAAATATGTCCTTTAAACTATTTAATTCATTATTAAATGGCACAATGTTATACATTTGTTGAAGTCATTAGTGCGGGAAGGCTTATTACCATACAATGTTTTCCTAGCTGCAAAATGGGCAGACGATATGAACCAATCAGGGTAATACAAATTAGAAAAAATGGTCCTGATAATAACAATTTCTTCATCTAAATAGGAAGGATGACATATTTTGTATGTTCTAAGGAAAAGGTTAGAAATTACCGATTTTTTAACAGTATTATCGTGAAACGAAAAATAATGTATATAGGCATTCGAGTGGGTTGGTTTCCTATACACGTCAAGTTTTAATTCATGGTGATCTTTATTAATGAGGACATCTAAAAAGGATAATCTATTATCATATTCCCATTCATATTTAAATTTGATGAGGACATGCAAATTATTCAAATTATTAAAAAAGGTATCAAAATCATGGCCATTAGGCCATACAGAAAATACATCGTCAATGTACCTTAACCATATAAAGTTAGGGGGAGAAATTGTGGGAAGGAGTTCAGTCTCAAAATGTTCCATGAAGAGACATGGCAATATCGGAGATAAACTATTTCGCATGCTAAGGCCAAATATTTGTCTGTAAAACTCATTATTTACTCGAAACACATTGTCAGAGAGACATAATTCAACTAAATCGATAAATTTACTCGTAGAAATGGGAAGATCCAAATTAAGTCTATGCATGATTTTCCGCAGAAGGCCCATGGTTTGGTCAACCGGAACTTTGGTAAACAAAGAGTTTACATCAAAGCTCACAAGTTTTCCATCCGGTAATTGCAAGTGGTTGAGGCGGTCAACGAAATCTTGAGTGTTCATAATGTGTGCAGATGAGATTCTTCCAACTGCTGGAGATAAATGCTTGGTGAGCTATTTGGAGAGCTTATAAGTAGGAGAATTAATATTGGAAATGATTGAGCGAAAGGGACATCCCTCTTTGTGGGTCTTTGGGAGCCCATACATATAGGGAAGTAGAGGGTTCGTACTCCTGAATTGTTTAATTAAATCTGCGCTTTTCAATATTCTCTTCAATTTGTTGTTGAAATTGCTTGTTTTGTTATTGAGCGGATCACTTTGTAGCTTTTCATATGTGTTCACATCATTAAGAAGTTCATTTAGTTTATCATTATAACTATGTTTGTCCAAAATGACTAACTGATTTGTTTTATCGAAACTGTTCTGAATTAAATTGTCTTCGGAGAATGTGGTTTAATTCCTCATCTTTTCTTGCGATATTGCATTAATTTTTATCATATATATATATATATATATATATATATATATATATATATATATATATATATATATATATATATATATATATATACTGTTATGATTAAATATTTCCACTTGTAGGGGTGTAGATCGCTACACGTGAAACTGTCCAATGTTGATTTATCTATTATTTTCTTTAATATTGTTTATCCACTTGTTGCATGGGTGCCTGCATTGGCGCAATTATCTCCCATCCATTCATGCGTAATAATAAATTAATTTTCACTGTCACGTGTTGCATTTTTTCGGACGACTCATCCCGCCCCACTCGTTCCATTTTTCTCGTGTGTACTTTCATTTTCGACCTGTTCTCGTTTCTCAATCCAATGTTTGCCTTAATATCCTTAAGTTTCTCCCTTAGCAATTTCATAGAATTAATTATCAATACAGTAGTAAGGACAAAGAGTGATCTAAATTCGAAATTTTTTTCCAATTTTTTTTTTACCTTCAAACGGGACAATTGGATTTGTGCACACACACACACTTTTAATATTTTATAAATGGATTATGACGGAGCCCAAAACTACGCCCCAACATTGGGGATGATTACGACTACTCAAGCATCTCCCCCAGTAACATCGATGACCTATTCGGCCACTTTTGCCCCCCTAAGCAAGCATTCTCTGGCATTCGCCTTCCACTCCCTCTATGGTTCAGATGCCACCATTCAACTCATAAAATCCCATTGCCTGGTTGGAAATGGTGGAGCTCACCCTTCAACACCAGGCAGTTCCTGAGGACCATAGAACGATCGCCGTAGCTCAGAAATTACCTCTGAGTATCTTTTCCGTTTTTAAGAATATTTTGCTGCATAGGGGAATTGCTGATTCTTGGGTTAGGTTCAAGAGGGCGTTCAAGCAGCAATTTGGTAGATCAAAGATAGAGGACCTGCGGATCCTTCTCGATACGCAGGAGATGCGGGACAGGCGTCCCACGCATTTTTTGAACCATCTCAAAGCCCTCGCACATGCCAAAGGAGCACAGCTCGACCAACTCGAGCCACTCATAACCGAGATATTCATGCGTGGGATGCCGGATCAAATTAAGCCCTTTCTTTTAATGTCCTTCCCGGCGAACGTTGAGAATGTGGCAGAGGCGGCTGACGCCCTGTATAACAGCCCTTTCATCAACTGGGGAAATGCAGGTCATGGGTCATTTAGCGATGTAAATAAACACTCACATGCATCCATTTCTCAGGTTAAGTCTCCGGCCAGGACTCCCTTTGGATGAATCCTCCCAGGTTTCGGGTCTTTTATCCGTTCTAGAGAGGATTGAAATGGATATTCGTGCCCTAAAGGTGCGAACGGGTTTTCATCGAGAGCAATATCCAGAGCAGGACGGAGGAGTCAGACGTCGTTCCTCCTCCCGAAAAAGGCAAAACCAACGAGTGAACTACAGCACAAGAGGTGAGGCAAGGCAGGTTCATTTTCAACCTTCGTCTAATTCCCCCTATCCTGACAACTCTCAGGGTAGCTGCTGGTACCACTCTAATTATGGGAGCAATGCTGTCCGCTGTGTAGAGTCTTGCCATTTTAACCATGTATCAATTCATGCCACCAACTTTAACCCTCATACTGGTCGTGCTGCTCATGCTACTATATTTCAACCTTCAGGCTTTTGCTGGTACCACATCAAATTTGGTGCAAGAGCAGAAAAATGCTCAAAGCCATGCTCGTACCATCAAAATCCCCAATATCAACCTCCCCTAACTTCACCACCTCAAACCATACAAAACTCTACGGGTTCCCTTGCCTAAATTTCACCGTCAGCACAGGAAACTTTAAACCTGAATACGCAAGTGATACATGGGTCTGTCACCTCTGCAAGCTCATCCCTTCATCAGGTCGATCCTTCCTTTAGCGTTCATGACCCACTCTCTGGTTTCTCCTTCCTGGTTGACACTGACGCTCAATGCAGTGTCTTTTCAGCCTCTTCAGTCGAAAAATCTTGCACCCCTTCTGATCTGGTCCTTAAAGCTGTAAATTCATCGGACATAATGCCAATTTTGGGCCTCGACTTTGTTTCCGCTCATGACCTTTTCGTTGATTCTCGTCACCGCAACTCGTCGACAGAACCACGACCCTAAATGTTGATGGTTCATTCTTTCCTTTCACCAGCTCTCTTCTCTCTGTTTGTCTCCCCGCAACTGCTCCCCACCCTTCCAGCAACTTTTACGGGAGTTCCCAAGCCTCTGTCTGCCTCCTAAGCACGAAAAGGTGCGATTCCACTCGTACATCTTTGCAACTTTCCATTGATCGCCTGAAACCAGCTTTTATAGAGGCCGTTCACCTGGAACAGTCACTACCTTTCTCTTCCACTAATATAGGAATAGTGGTTATCCCAGACTACCTTCCGCACCCAACTATTCCTTCAATACTTCCCAACCAACTAACTCCACTTCCGAACCCCTTCTCGGCTCTTTCAAATCAAATTTCAACTTTTCCTCCTACCATTTTACTTGCAAACACTCCGTCAACCATCTCTACCCCCCCCCCCTCAATTCTTCTTTCCAACTGCTGCCGCCTCACTTTTTGTTGCAGGACCACTCGACAGAAGCCGGAGAACATAAAGCGACCAACGCGCAACTCCCGACTGTCGCCTTTTCGGGAGGTCCAGAACAATCGTCACCCGACGCTCCAGTCCTCGCTCGCGACAATCTCCCGCATCAATCAAGGGGCACTTCTAATCGCAACCTCACCCGCAATCCGAGTCAGCCAATTGGCATTATAACTCGTTCTGTACGCGTTGTAAAGAGGCCTCGCCGCTATATAGTCTAAGATTTTTTTGTAAACATCTTGTGAGAGCTTTTCCCTCGTTAGGGCAGTATTGTAGCGGTCTATCCCTCTACAAGTGGAAACATTTAAAAGAAGGGTTGGTAACCATAACTTAAATCGTATGATTGGTACGCCCGATCTCTCACGCGTCTTCAAATAAAATCACATGGGGCTCATTCATTCACTTTGTTCGGCTCATCGGAATCAGGTGTGTAATATTGAAATTGTAATATTTAGCTAAATATGTCCCAAAAGAATCTCGTTTCTAATACGTAATTCTTTCTCTCATTTACAGACCCTCTCAACTGCGTTGTAATCTAATTATATAATTATTTATATTACCTATTTATATAATCTATTTATTCAATCTATTTAATCCATTTATGTATCCAAATTACAATCTATTTATGTATCCAATTTAATCCATACAATCCATCTATATATATATCATTCTATATTAATATTTACCCAATCGATTTAACTATATAATCTATTTGCTCATATAATCTATTTATCCTTCCATATAAATAATTATCATACATTTATAATATTTAATAATTTAACTTCAACTATAATCTAATTAATATTTGTCAATCATCACATGTGTACTCTAATTCTCATTAACTCGTGCAAAGTTAATTCAACAGCATAAAATTCAATCTAATCATAAACTGTATAATTTCACTTTTTTAATCATAACTGTTCATTTCCTAATATATATTTTTCGTATCTCTTCGTTTTAATACACGGCGTTGCCACTTAGGCCTAAGGTAATTTCGTCTGCAAATTCACATTTCCCGTTAGCAATTAACTTCATTCCCCTTGTATAACAAAAATATAGGTTTTGGGGTTTATTGTGACCAGAGCTATCTAGTGTATTGGCGCAATAACCACCTAACAACCTATAAAGGATATTAAGAACATTAAAATTAAAACTACCAACGAGAGAATAAACATTCTACAAACAGAAACGTGGAAATAAGAACTTTGTAAGAGAACTACAGTGACTCTCTTTCACAACCATAATACTATCATCAAGGAAGAATCAGACATATACAGCAATAATTTAGCTCGGAACCGCTGTTTAGATGCCGCTCCAACACCCTGCAACTAAACTGGCGTAACATATACTCCCACAAAGATACAAGCTGTTCCATGCGCGGAGAACAGGAAGAGATATTTGAATACTTTCTCTTGAGGTGCCCAGGTCTTGAAACCTTCAGGGTGCAACATAAAGTTAATGATCAAGGCATAAACGATATGCTTTTGCTCCAGAATAGGATTGAAACGAAAGTGGGCAAAGTGAAGAAGTATATTGAATATATCTGGACAATACGACAAAAACAACGAATTAGAGAAGAATAATTGGCTAAGAAGACACATTGGAAGCAAGAAGACACATTGGATAATAAGAAACATCGACCAAATCCAGTGCTGTTGCAAAGGTTCTGCTTGAAACTTGAACCTAACGTCACAGTGGAAAAGTATTTATGAAAAAAATTGGTACTGTGAGGTAACATTGCCTACATAATAATAGCAACGCCATAATCGACCGCTTAATAAATTTTATTTAGATAAATTCGCAAAAATATGATTGACATAATTTGAGTTATAATTTTTTTAACGGTTTTCTAAATATCAATCAAAAAGTTTGTACGGTAAAGTAAATATAACCAAAATGTGTTTGTTTTTTCTTTTAGGATATATATTAATATTCGAATTAAGACGTCTTGAAAACGCCTCATATATCCCCCCCCCCCACTACTGTCGATTGTAGCTAATTGAAAGAAGAAGGAATAAATTTGCTCTTTGCCTCTCCGGTGGTAATAGAAAATTTATCTTCTGTCATTTTACTTATTAAGAATGGCATCGAATTCAATTATAGGTGCTTCCATAAAAAATATAGCTGTAAGTAATGTTTATTTGAAATTTCCTACGAAATTTGGTAATTGTGTGGAGTATGGCCGGATCCGAGTCTTAGCTTATTTTGGGCAATTTTTCTTAAGCTGAAATCTATTTTAACGAAGTTTATGGTGATTTCCGATTATATATTGAGCTGGGGGCTGTGCCCCCCAGAGCCCCCCAATAGTTAAAATCTCAGGATCATCGTAGGCCCATCCCCCTAATGAGCCGTCTCCAACAATGAGCCCCCTCCAAATGATTAAAATCTCAGGATCATTGTAAGCCCCTACCCCCGATGAGCCGTCTCCAACAATGAGCCGACCCTCAAAATGAGCTAGAATCGCGGTAAATATGTAGATTAGCAGGCCGGCCCCCCCCAAAAAATTGTGTGTAAATATTATCGTTCACTCGTGTCGGAATATTCATGCGCGTTTGAGTCCTTTTCAAATTATTATTCTATAAACAATTAGGATTATATACTGGGGGGCTGTGCCCCCCAGACCCCCCCAATTTAATGAAACAGGATCATCGTAGTGTAGTCACCCATTGTGTTTACCCCCTCACGAGCCATCAACTTAAATGTACTCCAAAAACGTGAAACATTTTGGAACACGGACGAAATAGTACGTCCCATCGTTTGCGCCGATAATCTACATATTTACCAGAATCGCATCCGCCCATACTCGCAACATTTACCTGAAATTTTACACTTAAATCTCACCTTTGGCAAATGTTTGGTAATTGTGAAGACTGTGGCCGGATGCGACTCTAGTTTATTTATTGGGCTACTTTTCATTGTTTTTCTGCTATCGCACTGGCCAATCACAGATCTGGATTCAGTTTCATAAATGACCAATCAGAAAGCTGTATTTGTTTCAAGGCTTTTTGTCAGGACGCGGCCAGGATGGCCGCCGTGCTGACAGGATCCAGCGCTCCATCCGGCCCTACCTTAGCCACTCTTCCTTCCTTCAGATAGCCTGTATTTCTCCCCTACTTCGTCGCTTTTCAAACAACCTCTCCCACAGTTTTCTCTGGTCAGTCTCTAATTCCACAGGGTAGATGCTAACCTTCTTCTCAGTCAACCATCCCGGATCGGGGCTGTGGGGGGAGGGGACAATATTCCCTAACCCCTGAGCTCTGGTTTGGGGTGGTTGGTTTTTTAACAACCTGCTTCATCCCCACCCATACCTTCCTCACATCCCTTTTCCTCTCCTTCAAAATCTATCTTTTTTTATGTTGTGTTCAAGGTGGAGCCGCCATGCGGATGGACTGCCAGGCCACCAGGCGGGAGGGGTGGTCCCAAATGGCAGGGCCTGGGTCTGCCGGGCCTATAAACACCTCTTGCAGTGTGGGCTACTGCGAGAGGTGGTGAGCGATTGCGTCCCTAAAACAAAGAGGGTCACCATGCCCAATGATGCAAAAATAAAACATCTTCCCTTAATCCCCCTCTCATTTACCTATGGGTGCAGGGGACTCCCCCTCACCCCCTTCTCTGGAGGTGCTTTCGGGCACCTCCCTTTTTCCAGCGGCAGTTCCCTCTTTTCTTTCCAAGGGGACTGCCAAGAAAGCCAGCAGGCAGCTCATTGCCGACTGCCCCTCATGTAAGCAGCTCGGTAGGGCAAACCCACTTAGAGGGGAGAGGGAAGCCAGGCCCCTTCAGTCGCTTCCCTCAAAAGACCTGCTGGCAAGAATATTGAACCTTGCCAGGGTCAAGGCCTTTGCCTCCCCACACAAGACTAGTGACAATACAGCCAATGGGACCTACGATGTCTGGAGATGGGATGGCTAACTGGAGGCCCCTCCTGTGACACACATGGTCCTTGAGGAAACCCAGCCTCAGATGATAGGGCCTTCCATGGGGGGGAATCTGGTCTCGGCGTCAAACACCGAACCTGAATCCGCCCTTATGCAAGGTCATCCTCAAACGGCTGGGGTCTCGGAGGCAGTACAAGGAGGGGAGGGATCTGTTCCAACAGGTTCCCCTACAACTAACAGGACCTTCTCCTTTTCGGAGAAGGACCTGGCTGAGGCCGGTCCATCTGACCTGGGGACTTCTGCCGGCGGAGGTGAGAAGCGGGTTCATTCCCCACTCTCCTCTCCAAAAAAGAAAAAGACCAAGAAGACTTGGGGGGCTGTGGGGATGGATGGGTCTGCTGCCACTTTGGTAGGCGACCAATCCAAGATTGGCACATCCGGCCTGTGTGCGAAGTCCCTGACTAAGACTAAGGGTCAAGCGCTTCCTCGTTATTCGCTCCACTGATGGCACCATGTTGTCCAAGGGCAACATGATCCATCAGAGGAGAGGATTAGCTAGTGCAACTGGTAGAGAGCCGAAGGTGACCCGTTTCTCGGACGTGAGCCTTCTGGCGAATCCCGCCAAGGCAGCCAAGATAAGTACTCTTCGGACACTTCATGTCACCCCGGTGAGTGTGACGCCGCACTCTACCATGAACTATGTGAAAGGAGTAGTTTATGTGAGGGAACTCGTTGACTACTCCATTGAGGACATCACCCTAGAGCTGGCCGACCATGGAGCGGTCAAGGTCGAATGTGTGATGAGAAAACAGGCCGGGGCCTGAGACCCACCCCTAGATTCTTCGTCACGTTTGACTGTGACAAGCTCCTTGAGTCGGTGCGTGCTGGTTGGTACCACTACCCCGTGAAGGCATTCGTGCCACTGCCGCAGCGGTGCTATTACTGTCACTGCTTCGGCCATACGAATCACTCATGTAGACGTGCAAACTCGGGGTCACCCGAAGTATGCGTAAATTGCTCCAAGGTCACACATGATTATTCCAAATTGTGTATGGCCAAGTATGTCAATTGTGGAGAGCCACACCTTGCTTCTTCGAAGCAATGTGGTGCATATCTCCTTGAGAAAGAAATCCTGGCCATTCATTCCGCGAAGCTAAGGACTTGGTCCTGGCGCGCCCGAGTCTTCCTGGGACGTCATATGCCTCAATAGTTAGAAAGGCACCCTCTGTTCCTGGCCTATCCAGGCCAACGAGCACGGTTGTTTCCACGCCTATTCAGAGCCCTTCTGTGGGCTCTACCCAACCCAGGCGCTTCCTTGGTAAAGCTGGTGACAAAAAGGGTTCACACCCAGCCCCAGCTAAAACCAGGGCTCCCCCTTCTTTCCCTAGCATGACCGTTTCCTCTAAGGCGAAACTGCCACGTGCCTCCACCAAGTCGTTAGACTCACAGGAGGCAACACCTCTGAAATTGGTCACTAGGCCATCTTCCGGGGTTTCTAAAGCTGTCCCCCGAAAGGAGGACAGCAACAAAGGAGCTTCGTCTCCTTCGACTACGCCTAGTAGTCGAGGGAGTGGCTCGGAGACGGTGGTTCCTCGAAAAGAGGTACCACCCCCTCTGAACCCGCAACGCCCGCCTAAGGTTTGAGGCGGATGAAGGAAAACACTCGCATGGCGAGCCCAACCTCCCCCAATAAGTCCTCGAAGGTGACTGCCTTCAGCGGTTTGTCCGGCCAACACCGCCTTGGGTTCTGCCCCCGGGAAGCGTACGGCCATTCCCATTAGGGTCTTCTGTTCGAGGAGGGCCCCCGCATCTCCTCTGAGCTAGGCCTGGAGGGCATATTCCTTCAATGGAATTGCCGTGGACTCTGGGCCAACTGGGAGGAGCTGCGGAGGCTTGTCTCGTCCCTTTCCCTGTTAGCAATTTTTCTGCAGGAGACCATGCTCTCGTGTGCCCCTGCTTGCCCTGCCAGGGTATAAGGGTCTCGCGACCCCACCACCGCGGGATAGCCTGGCTTGGGGATACGCGGTTTACACCTGGCATGATGTCTCCGTTCTTCCTTTCTCTTTAGATACCTCGTTTCAGGCAGTGGCTGTGCAGCTGCACCTTGATATGAGGTATACTATCATTTCTGCATACATTGCACCGCCAGCTGACTTAAATGCGGGGGACTTCCGCCGCGTTGTGGCACGGTTGCCGAGGTCTTTCTCTTGCTTGGAGATCTGAACGGCAGGCATCCCCCTCTGGGGAGATTACTCCATAAATCTCAGGGGACAAGTCCTTGTCGATCTGATCGAAGAGCTTGAGATGGGTGTCCTAAACGTGGATGAGTTTACGCATCACTGTCCGAGAACCGCTTCATTTTCTTGCCTTGACCTATCTTTGTGCTCTTTGGATTTACAGCCTGATTTTGATTGGGGGCTGGTCGATGACCTCCATGGTAGTGATCACTTTCCTATTCAAATATCATTTTTAGGGCAACTGCCGCCTGAGAGCCCACCTCGGTGGTGCTTGGCGCGGGCGCGGTGGCCTGCATTTCAGGAAATGACTGAATTCTCTATCTCAGTCAAGGAGTTTAGGTCGGTAGATGAGGCCGTTGAGTTCTTCTCTGGCAACCTGATCGCCGCGGGCCTGACTACTATTCCTAGAACATCTGGCCGTTTTTCACGCCGACCACTTAACATAACATAACATAATTACACGGATGACAAAAGCCACAAGGGCCTATCAAAGGTCATCCTCATCCGTCAAAACCCACCCACAAAAAGCACCATCACCAGGGGAAGACAAAATCAAAGTCCCCCACAATATAATTTAACGGATGACAAAAGCGTCAAGGGCTCATCATAGGTCATCGAAGTCAAGCGGCCTCTTTTTCAAGGCACCCAAACTCCCAGGAAAACTACATCCACAGGATTGCATCCAGAAACAAGGGTATCACCAATCAAGGCTTGTCAACAACTAAATCATGCAGCTATAGATATATACAAACAATATTAATATATACAAAACTTAGGAACCATCACAACCTTCCCTTCCCATAAACTCATCCAACCTACTCTTAAATACATTTAGATTTGGACTACCTACTACCCTCTGCGGCAATTTTTTCCAGAAGTCTACCACTCTATTGGTGAAAAAATATTTTCTTAAATCCAACCTACACCCTTGCTTTTTAATTTTCAAGTGGTGACCTCTAGTCCGATTTCCATCATCTAACTCAAAAAACTTGCTAACATCCAATTTATCTATCCCGGAAAAAATTTTAAACAGCTCAATCATATCCCCTCTCACACACCTCCTTTCGAACGAGAACATATTTAATACCCTCAGTCTATCTTCATATTCAAGGTGCCTCAGGGAAGGAATAATCTTTGTTGCCCTCCGTTGCACTGACTCAAGAAGGTTAATATCGTATCTAAAATGTGGGGACCATGCCTGTATACAGTACTCTAGATGTGGCCTAACATAAGAGTTATAGAATTTAAGAATAACCTCCTTACTTTTGTAACTGACATTTCTCTTAATAAAACCCAGCACTCTATTTGCCCTATTTCTTGCTTCAATACACTGCTTAGAAAACCTTAATGACTTATCTATTACTACTCCTAGATCTTTCTCATCCTCTACTGAGCTCAGCCAATGCCCATCCATTTCATAGTTAAATTCTCTATTATCTTTTCCCATGTTAATAACTTTGCACTTATCAAGGTTGAAAGTCATTTGCCACTTATGTGCCCAGGATAACAATTTATTTAAGTCCCCCTGCACTTCCATGGTGGTTGCTATAAGCGCCGCTAGGGCTAGGTTCCGGTATATTTCGAAGCACGCCCGCCGCTCTTCTTGGCGGGCATAGTTCTCCAGGAGAATGGGCCCGCAATCTCCGACCCCGCGTCCGTGGCTGAATCCTTTGTGACCGCTTTTTCCGCATTCAGAGAGTCCTAATGAGGAGGACTTGTAGATGGAGTTTTGACTACTTCTTGTTGAAGAATGAGATTTTTTTCTGCTCCAGAGAGATGGAATCTCAAACACTAGATGGTTCTGTGGCTCGGCAGTGAGTCTCAGACATGAAGGAACAGGAGTCTTGAAGGGGGTCTGAGATGAGTGGGGCTGCACAGTTCTCCGGGAAGAAGGTGGCTCGATAGCTGGTGAGATCTTAATGACAAGGTACCACTCAAACAAGGGTTGCAGGAATTCACAGGGGAATAGACAAAGCGGTCTGAACGGAGGGACTGGCAGACTCTCATTCTCCTCAAAGAATGGCGGACTCAGGGTTAAATAGACAGGTGGCTGGTCCAATAGATACCCCTTTTTAATGCCAATATAATGCTTAATTTTATCTGTCATCCATTTTGGGTCATTATTTTTAGTCCTAATCTCCTTATAAGGAATGTTAATGATCTGACCTCAATTATTCTTTCATACTCCTCTTCAATTGTAATCTCTTCCTCCTGGTGATTATTGTCTCCACTAACTGATATCATTGAATCTATTCCTGAATTGATTTCATTGCCTGGTTTCTGTACAACTGCCTCCAGGTAAGTCCTTAGCCCATTATAATTTGCTCTTCTAAAGTCAGGAATTTTAACATTGTTCATGCTACTATCAATACCATTCCATTTCATCTTGAAATGGAATGTTAAAATTCCTGACTTTAGAAGAGCAAATTTCACAATGGTCACTATTACCCAAATTTCCTCCAATCTCAGTATCCTTAATAACTTCTTCCCTATTTGTCAGAACTAAATCCAGTATATTATTACCTCTAGTGGGTTCGTTAATAATCTGCCTCAGAAAATTATCTTGGACAACATTTAAAAATTCCTCAGCCTCCTGATCACCCACAAGAGCTTCCCAGTCTATATTTCTGTAATTAAAATCGCCCATTATACACACATGCTTACTTCTACATGCCCGTTCAATCTCCTGCCACAGAAGATTTGAAGCTTCCTTACTAAGATTTGGTGGTCTGTATAATAATCCTATGACAAGCTTGTTTTTACTTTCCTTTACATTTAGCCATAATGACTCTGTGTTATCATCTAATTTAATTGTACTGTTTACACAACACTGGAGATTATCTTTAATATAAATAATAACCCCTCCTCCTCTCTTCCTATTCCTATCTGTATGGAACATGTTAAAGCCCTCAATCTCAACCTCAGGTTTAAAGTGATTTCCTGCCAAATCAAGCCATGACTCTGTTATCGCAATTATATCAAAATTCTCTTCACTCGCTAATGCTCTTAAGAGATCTATCTTATTCCTTATACTCCGACCATTTGTGTAGTATATTTTTAAGGTTTTTTTATTATTCCCATCTTCATTGCATCGTGCTTTTCTATTCCTAGTTATCTGCTCATTCACTTGTGCATTAGTCCCCCTATAACGCATCAGTATGCCCTCTCCCTTAGCTATTCCTCTATCTCTGCATCCCTTCCAATTCCTACACCTGCCCTCTATTCCTGTTATTCCCTTACCTCTAACAGCTTCTAGTTTCCCACCCGTAAGGACCTAATCACACTATCCAGCTCCCCCCATAGAACCTCAACACCTGCCTGACTAAGATGGAGCCCATCCATCGCATACAACCTCCTATTCCTGTAAAACCCACCCCAGACATCTACAAACACCAATCCTAACTCCTCACACAGTCCTTTCACAAATTCATTCAAACCAATTGCACGCGACAACCATTCTACCCCCACATCCAATCTTGGAAGCACACCAGAAACAACACCTTTTACCCTCACAACTGCATCCCTCTCACACCCAGAAACCAGCCTATCATACCTCTCGCAAACATCACTTACACCAGCACCCGGCAGACAAACTCTCATTCCCTTCCACTTGCTATCACTCAACTTCCTATCTAAATACCTAATCTGAGAGTCACCCATCACTAGCACCTCAGTCATTCTCCTATTCTGTCTTGGCCTATCATTACCCTCCCTCCTGCTCTCAGTCACACTACCACCCATCCTGCTTTCATCCACAATCACACCAGGCAAATCACTTTCACACTCTTCCTCTCTCAGGACATTGAATCTGTTAGTCAACCTAACAGGTTCTATGTCCCTCTCATTCACACACCTAACCTGTCCTAACTTATCTATCCTATCCATTTTCACCCACCATTCATCATCACTCACAACTTCCACACTGTTCCAAGTCCTAGCCCTATCTTCCACCCTCTTAGCACTAATCTCACCCTTCAATCGCACACTTGCATCTCTTCTCACCTCAAACACCAAATCATTCAACCTCTTACATTCCCCACTCAACCTCCTAACCTCCCCTTCCAGAAAACACACACGGCATTCAGTTACATTCACTCTCCTTTCAACTCCACATGCATCACACACCACATACACACTACTTTCAAACGGCATGCTCTCACCATCTATACAAACAGCCATACTCTCAGAAATTTACTAAGGAAAAAGTTAACACTCACCCCAAAAAATTCTTGCTCAGGATTGCTGCCAGTTATCTTCCCCAAAAGTATTAATCACTAATGTATTTATTACACAGTGATTGATGTATTAAATAAATACAAGAAAAACTATACACCCAAATCAGTATTATATCCCAATCTTACAATGAGAATCAAGAGCTTCCTGTAAGACAACCTTCCAGAACAAAGCCAGACAGCCAACTGAACAAAGCCAGACAGCCAACTGAACAAAGCCAGCCCGCTAACTGAACAAAGCCAGCCCGCTAACTGACAAAGCCAGAAAGCCAACTGGCTGTATGATGAAAGATTTTGGAAGCACAATTATGGCTGAGGAGCTCATCTTCAACTTGGTAATTGTGTAGATTATGGCCGGATGCTATATCTAGCTATTTTTGTTGGAAGCCTGTGTTTGTTTATGTTTCAGGCAAGGTGTGCAATAATATGTTGTTTACGTCATATTTGAAATCTGATGGCGCCATATTTGTTTGAAGTACAGAATTGGGAAAAACTCAAAGCACACACACAAAGAGAATGTTACTTACATTTTCAACCTCCTGTGAGCATTGCTCTAAAGTATTTTAACCAATAGATGATCTGAAGGATCATTTATATAGGAAATTGAGACTTTGAAAAAAAATGTTCCATTAAGAACTGACTGGTAAAAAGAAAGCTTTATGTTTTGACTGGTGGCTTCGTCATGTTTAATTTTTGAGCACTTGAAGGTATTGTCACGTTGTTTAAATATTCACAGTGGATTGATAACAAGATTAATTTGTGGTTGGCTAAAAATTTATGAAGTTTCTCACAGTCACTAATTAAGGACAAAAGGGCTAAACAATTTCGCGGACAGACTTCCCACAATTCTTCCATAATTCAAACTGCTTGAACTTCATCTGTTCCTCAAGATTGTTTGCATGTTCAATATTACCACCAAAAAAAAAACATTAAAACAAAAAATTGAAGTATTACTTTTAAAGGTAAACTAAATAACAAATGCAGAAATTGAAAAATAAATGAAACTAGAATATATAAAAAAAATATGAAAAAAATTAGGAATTCATCGCATGTTTGTATGGCAAAAAAAAAACTAGTTCTAATATATCATCAAAGTATTTATTCTAAACAATTAGAAAATTTCATAAAAAAACAGCAGGAAGTAAAAACAAACAACATCAATGCTAAAAAAAAATAGGGAAATAAAGAGTATAATAACAACAATGTCCATTGATGGATGAGCTCACTGTATTCTGACCAAAACCAAGGTAGTTACTTTCTTTGGTAAAAATTAATGGGTAGGGGCTTTGCCCCCTATACCCCTTAGTGGGGAGCTACACTCCCTCACCCGCTATATAAGTTTGTTTTTTGGTGGGGGTACCCCCACCCCCCCACTTTGTACTAGTTCAGTGAAACATCTCAAAAGTGGATAACATTATGAAAAGGAAACATAAAAAAAAACCAGAGCCTATCTTCAACTTTAGCACTGAATGTTTCATTTTGGAACAAGCGCACACATAAAAAAAAAAGAGAAATCTAAATGGAGGGAAAACAACAATGCCAAGGATGAACACAGAGAAATTAAAATGAAAATGGAGGGATAGCAGAAAAACAATAAAAATAACTCCCAAAATAGTTATATATAACATCTAGCCATAGTCTACACAATTACCAAAGTGGTGCTTCAGGGATAGGAGGGTTGAGTTGTCTTTATAATTATGCTTGTCATCTTAGAAATAAGAAGGATTAGTTATATAGCTATAATGTGTAATAGAATCATGGCTTAATGACAATGTGAGTGAATTTGAACTACAGGGTTATGATCTGTACATTAGTCAAAGGAAAGATAGGACTGGTGGTGGTTTGATTATTTATATCAGAAATAGCATTTCATTACATCCATCATATATCAAGCAGGTAAAACATCCATCGCAACCAGCTCAGGACAACCCAGTTGGAGATCTACCTTATAGTGGAGCCCAGAATGCTCTGCTGCACTGAAAGAACAAAGGAAAGCCTACCGAACATACAAACAATGGCCAAATCCGATGACTAAAATAGATTTAATAAATAGAGAGCTAAATATAGATACATACTTAAACAAACCCGCCGGTAATCATGGAGAGCTTATGTCTCCATGATAAACTCTAAAACCCCCATCCACCGCACATGGAGCAAGATCCGATGGATGCTAGGTAAACCCAACCGAGACCCTACCCCCGTACTTCGGATAAATGGAAACAGGAGCTGCCAAGTGTAGGCCATGAATGGTCTTTTGCAGTCTCCTTCTTTTCTTATGTTCTTATGTTAATGTACCAGACATGCTAGCGACTCACTTTGACAAAATATTAAGAAGAGCGAATATAACACCTCAGTTTGCCCAATACTGGTTGGAGAGGGAGTGCTCACCTCTAAACTTTGCATCAAGAGAGTACAAATCTTACAACTAGGAATTCAGCAAAAAAAGAGTGATACAGCTCTTGCATCATGTAAAGACACAGCCCCAGGCCCAGACAATATACCTTATGCAATGCTGCACCACCTAGGGGGAGGGGGTAAACGCTTCCTCCTAGATATATTTAATAAAATAAGGATTCGAGAAGGGCTACAGTTTTAGCTTTCCAGAAACCAGGAAAAGACCCAACCAGTCCCCCAAACTACGGCCCAATCACCCTAACCTCCTTCTATATGTAAACTTATGGAAAAAATGGTGAATGTACGCTTAACATGGTTCCTTGAAACAAAATCCTTCATATCCCCATCGCAGTGCGGATTCCGAAAATTACACTCAACCATGAATGCCCTTATCCGTCTGGAATCTGTGATATGTAATGCATTTGCTAGGAAACAGCACTTAGTAACTGTTTACTTCAACCTCAAAAGGGCGCACAATATGTCATGGTCTTACGCTATCTTAAAAGCTCTCCATAACCTTCGACTATGCGGATAACTACCAAACTTCATTCAAAATTTCCTAACCAACCCCATCTTTTTAATAAATAAAGGGAAAAAAAGTTGTCAGGATCGACTCCGCCACATCTGTCAAGACTGTCAAGTATCTTTTTAACATCCCTTGCACAAAAAGCAAACCCAGTCAAATGAGGCTCAGGATGTCAAGTGTCAGGGAGAGGAACTTTTTCAACTTACTGCTTGGCTTCAAAAGCTCGATGGAGTAACTCTGCCTTTTCTTTTGCACTAGTTGCTAGCTTTCCATTTGACAAAAGTAGTGGTGGAATGGTAGAAGTGTTGGAGTCAAAAATAGCAGATTTTAATTTAGTCCACCACAAATGAGGCTGTCTGATCTCTGCTAACTTACTCTTCAGATTATCATTATATAATCTCTCAACCCGATGGTAAACTCTCTGGGCAGTATGCCAAGACTGAACAAAGATCTCAAAGTTTTCTCATGTCCGATTATGCCTCCATACATTAAATTTTGTTTGCTTATCATGGTAGGCTCTTCTACAAGATTCATCAAACCATGGCTGGTTGTTTGTATGAATCCTGATAATTCTACTGGGAACATGCCTGGCCAAAACAGTAGATAACATATCATTCACCTTAGACATTGAATGTGGGTCAGATATTGCATCCCAAATATTCAAGGCTAGATAACTCTCTTCACAACCAACCCAATCAGCTCAAAATTTAAGCCAAACTCTCTTTTTGATCATGGCATTCGGGATATGCCGATTAACAGCTATGTCCATTCTAATGGAACAATGATCTGATGTCCCCAAATTTTCACAGACCTTTGCATCTACAGCAGCTGGAGCATCTGTGAACACAAGATCTAGTCTATTACCTGAAATATGTGTGGGTTCCTGAATCATCTGGAGACAATCAGCAGTAGTGCAAAATTCATAAGCTGACCTAACATGCTGATCAGTTACATTAGAATTAAACCATTCTTCATGCTTTGCATTACAGTCCCCACTAATTACAAAACAAGCTTTCCTATCTATTGATTGAGCCAAGGCAATACCATCTAAAAGACAGTCATAAATAGACTCATCATGTCCTGGGTTACGGTCCAACGCAAATATATATATATATATTATAATATTTAATATAAATCTTAAAACATAAAACTTCATGACACTTGCATTCTAAATTCTTTTGGTGATAAATTGCTAGGCCAGACCTCGAAAATACTGCCATACCTTGAGCTCCTGGCATATTTCAATGCTAAATAAAATCGGGGCCAGAAAACCCTGGAATAAGGAATTTTGAATTAGATTTATTACTTGTCACTAGGATTTCTGCAAGGAAAAGGATGTCATAATTCTTTGCATGAGCCTGAAGATCTAGAAAATTAGATCTTAAACCCCGAATATTAGAATAGAAGACACTGCATTTCTTCTTATGAAAATGAGTAGCAAGTCCAGGGTTCAACTCAACATCTCAGAAAGAATTAGAAACAAAAGCACCAGTAAAAGATTCAAAAAAATATTTAATAAAGCAACAAAGTTAAAACCAACAACAAAGTAAATATAGTTAACAATAACAATATGTAGAAATGATTGAGAAGCAAAAAAGTCCATAAGAAACTAAAAGAACCAAAAAAACTGGTCAACATGGTGGAGCTGGGACACCATGCAAGGCAAAATATCCCCCAAATCGCCACAAGACTGGGGGAGGACAGGTGGAATGGATTTTGAAAATAAATAAATAAATAAAAAAAGAAGATTAAGAATAGAACACAGGCATCCACCTGAAATACCCACCAAGCAACCTTGCTCATCTAATCTGCCTGCCCTACACACCTTTTGAAAAAATCAGGTAAACGATAGGAAAGGAAAGTCAGACACTTGACTGTACCATCAAGTAGGGAACCCAAACCTAGGACTGTAGAAGGACTTGGTACAAAGACTATGGCACCATCCAACAGTGAGGGAACAGTGGTTTGATTTTGGAGTGTGCTTCTCCTAGAAGAGTTGCCTACAGGGCTAAAGAGTCCCTTCTACCCAAACTGGCATGGTTTTATATCAGTTTTCCTTCTCCTAGCCTTTGCCTGAGGAGGCATACCCTACAAGGCAGTAGGGGTTTGAATTCAGTTTACCTTCTAGCCTTTGCCTAAAGAGGCATACCCTGCAAGGCACTAACGGCTGAAAATATCCATCCTGGCAACGGAATCATCCGCTACCTTGAGGAGACAGGACTATTAAAGAAGCTATAGATAAGTCTCCAATAGTATGATCTAAAATTTGAATTATTTTAACATCTTACTCCATTATCATACCATTTATCCATCTAGTGCTTCAATCATCACTGCATAATCACCACCTCATCATATCAGACACAACTTTTATATCATCTTTAAAACTTATTTTTACTACAAAATGAATTACGGTGCAATCACCTCGCAGTGAGCACCAAGGGCCTCGTAAACAATCCATCCGTCCAATTGCCTCAAATCCTTAGCCCCCGTAAGGGGCACAACAATTTTCCTTCCTGGATGAGGGCTGGGTACCCGGGTGGATGCGTGATTTACACCCAGGATGATGTCTCTGTTCTTATCTGTGCAATAGATACCTCCTTTCAGGCAGTAGCTATGCAGCTGCACCTGGATAGGAGGTATACTGTTATTTCCTCATACATTCCACCATCAACTGACATTGATGCAGGGGACTTATGGCCCTCGTGGCACAGTTCCCGAGGCCCTTTCTCTTGCTCAGAGATCTGAACAGTAGACACACACTGGGGAGACTACTTGATTAATCTGAGGGGTCAAGTCCTTGCCGAGCTGGATATAGGTGTCCTAAATCTGGATAAGTTTACACATCACTGCCCGAGAACCTAATCTGGATAAGTTTACACATCACTGCCCGAGAACCTAATCTGGATAAGTTTACACATCACTGCCCGAGAACCTCTTCATTTTCCTGCCTCAATCTATTTTTGTACTCTCCGGATGTATATCCTCATTTCGGTTGGGGGTGGTCGATGACCTCCATGGTAGTGATTACTTTCCCATTCAAATATCAATTTCTGGGCTGCTGCTGCCTGAGAGCCCGCCCTGGTAGTGATTGGTGCAGGCATGGTGGTCCTCATTTCAGGAAATGACTGATTTTTCTATCAGCCAAGCAGTTTAGGTCAGTTGATGAGGCTGTTGAGTTCTTCTCTGGCAACCTCATTGCCGTGGGCCTAACTACTATTCCTAGAACCTCTGGCCATTTTGCATGCCAACCACCCCCATGATGGTCAATGGAGTGTGAGACGGCCCTTAAACAGAAGTATTATTGCTACATGCATGTATAGGCCCCCTCAAATGATTTCACTGTCCATGAATTTTGTTGGGCTAGGGCTAGGTTCTGGTATATTTCGAAGCACACCTGACCTGCCACTCTTCTTGGCGGGCATACGTGTGTTCACTTAATGGGAAGACCCATTTAACAGAGATGTGAAAGCGAGTCAAAATGATTTGGGGCAAGTTCTCGCAGGACCCCCCCTTCCTTTCTCCAGGAGAATGGGACTGCAATCTCAGACCCTGAGTCTGTGATGGAATCCTTCATGACTGCATTCTCGAGCATAGATGCTGCTCCATCAGCATTCAATGCACATTGTAATGTCGTGGAAGGCTGCTGGCTGGACTTTATCTCAAGAGGTGGAGAACCCTTCAATGACAGGTTTACTCTGAGTGAGTTGCGTTCTGCTCTCGCTTCATGCCTGGACACCCCTTTGGTCCGGACAATGTCTTGTACATCATGCTTCAACACCTAGGTGAGCGAGGCATGGCCTTTCTGTTACATTTGTTCAACAGGATCTAGGTAGAGGATATCATCCCAGACTCATGGCAAATCACTACTGTGCTTACTTTTCGCAAACCGGGGAGAGATCACTCTATCCCGGCTGGTTTCCACCCTCTCTCTCTAACCTCCTGCGTGTGCAAGTTGATGGAGAAATTGGTGTTAGATTAGCCTTTTTTCTGGATAGCGGAGGCCATCTGTATTCTGCAAGTTCCACTCTACGTTGGATGCTCTCCTCTGACTGGAAAATACTGTTGTGAGTCCTTTGTTTGTAGACAGCACTAGACCACTGTGTTTTTCGATCTGGAGAAAGCCTATGATACCGCCTGATGATATGGTATCATGGGGGCGAGGGGATGCCTCCCAATCTTTATATTTGATTTTTTGTGAGGTCCCTATGCCGAAACGCACAGGCTTCGGTTTTCCTTGGCGAAGACTAAGGTGGTGCACTTCTGCTGCCATCCATTGCTACACCCTGACCCAAACTTCTTTCTAAATGGCGTGTGCCTGGAAGTGGTGGACCTGCACTGTTTCCTTGGTCTTGTATTTGACTGACTCCTCATATTTGCAACCGTAGGGTCTTGTACCCATGCCATGGATATTCTTGGTTGCATGATGTTAGGCTCCTGATAGTGCTATTGCTTGCCTTTTTATCGATGGACTATGGATGAAAGTTTTATGCATCCGCAGCTGAGCGTGTATTGTGGATAGTGGACTCAATCCACCACACTGGCCTTCGCCTGGAGATGGAATTGTGGTCTATAGTGACTCACAAACTGCCCTGAGTGCTCTCTGGGCATTGGAATCTCCATTTCCCCTGGTTCGTGCTATTTGATGCCACGGTGAGCCCTTTAATGTTGATATTATCTTGTGGTGTGGGAGTTGCAGGGAATGAGTGCTCTAATGAGGGTGCCAAAGAGCTCATGAGGACTGGGTGACCAGACCAGTGCTTGGCTCTTCCTGTCACAGATTATATGGAAGGAATCAGGATATCCCTCTGCCCTGCTTGGCAAAGAAGATGGGAGACAACCCACAGACTATATGGAAGGAATCAGGGTATCCCTCTGCCCTGCTTGCCAAAGAAGATGGGAGACAACCAATAGGAACCTAAAGTTGTGTGTGCCATTGTACCCTGACTGTTCCCATGGACCTATCCCCCATGCCATAATGGCTTTGAGCCACTTTATGTTCTCTTTGAATTAGGTACACTAGCAGGATGCACTGCCATTTAATAGAGGCAAGCTTCTCCTCCAATGCTGGAATGTGTTTCTTTCTTGCTTTTGTATTTTGTATCCTTTTTATTTTGTCTGCATGTTTTTTTTGTTATTTTTTTTTAATGTAGCCTAGGTTAGGCTATAGTGTGATTATGGCAATTTTTGCCCTATAGGCAATCACCAGATGGGCTCCTTGAAAAAAAGCTAAAATCAAAGAAAAATATAATTGATTTCTTTGTAATTTCCACAATATATGTTAATTTGTTAGAAATAGGATATTTTATGATAATAGATTATTTAATCTTTTATACTATCTTTTCCAAATAACAATAATATGGGAGAATATTGCATGTATGAGGGGTGGTCAACAAGTTTTGCAATTGGGATATGAGGAAAAGTGTTTTATTATTTTTCAATATAACTACCCTTGACTTCAATGCACTTGCGCCTCTTGTCCCTGAGGCAGGCTTTGAATTCCCAACAACCAAAAATCTCCCGACTACTGTTCAATCCACTCCTGAACAGCAAGCTGGACATCTTCATCGTCCCCAAACCAGCGTCCACGCAGTGCAGCCTTGAGCTGGCGGAATAAAAAGTAGTCGCTAGGGGCCACATCTGGACTATAGGGGGGGTGGTTGAGCTCCTTGAATCCGCACTCACGCAGGGCCGCTTGTGCAACTCTGTCCTTGTGGACTTTGATGACGTTGAAGTTGATCATGGGGTGTGAGGTTTCTAGGGACCCAACGGGCAGAGACCTTGGTCATGGCCAAATTGTCTTGGATGATGTTGATACCACTTCCATGTGATATTCCAACTTCTCCCTCGATTTCTTTGACCTTCACCCGTCGATTTTCGAGGATCATCCTCTCCACACGGGCCACATTGTCTCGTTGGTCACGTCTGATGAGCATCCTGGATGGGGGTCATCTTCAAGGGACTCACAACCATGGCGGAACTCCCTATTCCAGTGAGCAATTGTTGCAAAGGAAGGGGCGGTGTCAGTGTACACTGCAACCATGCATTTATGGATCTCTTGCATTCTTGCCTTCCTTGGTCAAGAATTTGATCACTTCTCCATTATTGAAAAATTTGTGACTGACGATCTGTGATCAGCTACTGACTTGTCATAACTTGTCCTAACACCCCCACAAACAGCCATCCCCCTTCCTCTGTTTTGCCCTACCGATTCGCAAAACTTATTGACTGCCCCTCGTAGGTGTAATAATGAACACAGACTGACTGATGAAAACCTGAAAAAAAGTTGGATGCCAAATGAATTCTAATTTTTTTTTTCAAGCTAATAAATTGAAGGGGCTTCATCTGAGCTCCTTTTTGATGTCAGATTCTGAAAGTAAAAGTACCTTAGGATAATTTTCAGCTTTGCATCTTGCTTGAAAATGAAGATATACTCTCCCAAGAACCCTAAAACTAGTTTAAGTGTTTCACATATGGAAAAAGGGGCATGACACCTGAAATTCAAAGGACCATAACTTTGGACTGAATGGGAATTCTTTTTATTTAGGGATTTTGATATTTTCTTGTTAGGTTAATTAAATCAAGTTTTCATAAAAATCTGAGATGGTTACCTGGGAACTCCTGGTTGAATTGACATGGTAATAACCCATTTGTCTCTAGTTTCATTCCTATATTATAATATTCAAGCAGAATATTTAGTCTAGTCCAACAGTTTACCCCACACCATGAGATCAAAGTCGGAAATAAAAAGCCTCCACCAAGCCAAAAACTGATTTTGAGATGCAAATTTTCTTAAATCCATGATCAGAGCTGACTATCAGAAAATGTGCCATGGAGGCACCGAGGGTAAAATTGGAAGGAATGGTCTGGCAGGAAGCTATTTCCACAGTGCTCACTGGTAATATCTTTGTCATGGTTAGATTTTCATGTCAACGGATAGTAATTAAATAATAGACTAACAGGAGACAAATTACCCAAGGAAAAGAAGATAGATACAAAAAAAGGAGTACATCAAGAACTGACCCTTGGTAACACTAAAATCCACCGTGAGCAAAAAATTTAGACTAAACAGTCCTCACTAATTATTATGTTGACAAGAACTTTTATTTAGAAAATAGGGAAAGAAAATATTTAATATAAAGTTTAATGAAGATAACCATTATTATTAAAAACATTTTACCAATCCTTAACTATGTGGTGAATCTCCCACTTTAAAAAAGTCCCTCCTTCATATCTTATTGCATTGCTCCCCAGGAGCAGTTGAACTCTTCTCCCTCTGACCTGAAGGGAGAAAGCCTTTGATTTTACAGCCTGTGCTGTTGGCAGTCCATCAAGTTTACCACAATTAAAGGGGGGGGGGTGCTCTTTCCATGAGACTGTCCTGAAGGGCCATTTTAGAGTGGAGGGAGGCTGTTGCATCCCACGATGAAGACAACCCCAGATAACCCTGGGGACACAAGGAGTTGGTAAGGCGACCTTGAGCCTTACAAGTAGCGAGATTGTCCTTAGACTGTTCCCAAACTGACTGCTCCTCACTGGGGCACTGGTGTTGAGGAAGTGCGGTAGGCATGAACCAGGGAGTGCATAACTGAGGCAGTCAAGCAAGGGAGGATATCAAGGCTCACACACCAGGTCATGACAGGAGGGATGATGTATGGACACCTGGGTCCAGTTCAGTAAACAAGATTAAAGGGTAAAGCTAATAATGATAACAATAGCAATGCAAACAAAACTGAATTAATATAAGCAAAGGGATGTAAAGAATTATTATCAGAATATAATAATAATAAATATGGACCAAAGATAAATAAGAGATAATGACGTTAATAGCAAGTACAAAAGACATCAGGTTTAATAAAGAATATACCAGGTTTAAAATTAAGATTATAAAGGAGGATTAATATGTGCTAAGCTGCTCACCTCGGTCATCTGTGCTCAAAACGGGCATTAATCCAAACATGCAGGAAAGAAATTGTTATAGTTTAAGGCACATTACAAAAAATGCACATAAATCATTACTGTGCAAGACAAGCTGTCCTAGAAGAGCTTAATATATAGCTAAAACATCTGAAAGAAAGAGTAGAGTTGAATAACATGATCAGAATAAGTTAGAAGGAAATCATTTCACAGCAATACCAATTCCCACATTTCACAGCAATACCAATTCCCAACTTCTGTACCCAGAAACTAGATCAGAACACTCTTCCTCCCTAAGTTACACCCAACTAAATGGCCATAAGGAAAAGGACAAGAAAACACCTTAAACAGAATACGCCTCTTCAATAGCACCTTCCATATTCTAACGGTTCGTGCAGCAGCTAGGAAGTGGAACTTGGATTGCAACTTAACCTACTATGCCCGTGAAAAGTTTGCGGACACAATCGACAATCGCAATCCTAACTTAAGGAACCCAGTTTAATGCATACTTACCCCATACATTAGTATTTCATCATCTGTCCCTTAGCTTCTATGGCATTCTTTAGACGTTTTGGCATAGATTCGATCAGGTTTGGGCAAATATCCACGGATATTTCCTTACATCATACATTTTTTATGGCTTCTTGTAACTTGTCGACTGAGCCAGTATTATGGCATTCAAGCTTACTTTTTACAATATGCCATAAATGTTCAATCAGATCAATTTTGGCATGGTGCACCATCATGCATGAACGTTTCAGTCTCATGGATTGCAATTGTGTCTGGAAGTTTTTCCTCAAGCATTGCTAAATACTGTGCGCCGTTCATGGTTGTGTTTTTAGGAAGGAAGTACAGTCTTCCTCTCCCTTTACTACTGAAACAACCCCAAACCATCACACTTGGAGGTGTTTCATTGTTTTCCTCATGTATTTAAGGTCCATCCTATCAGGTTATTCATTACTAAGCGTCTCCTAAGCACATCTGTACGTAAACACGTTCTTCTAGGCCTGCCAGATTATTTGTTAGGGTTTGGCGTTGCATCACCATTACTGTTCTTAGCTTGTAAAATCCAGAAATTAACAACTTTTGGAAATATTTAATTGCTTAACTATTTCTCTATGGGATTTACCACATTTATATAAAGAAATAATTGCACCTCTACAGTCTTTTCCAAGTTGTTTTTTTTCATCCCATCGTAAATACAGTTTATTTACACTACTACCTGTAAACCAAACGAATATTAAAAAAATGCACCAAATTCACAAAATCATGGTTCTTTTAAGCACGCCCTACCGCATCAAACGGCACTTGAACAGTGCCCAGCTGGCGCACAGAAGCTGTCTCGTATCTAAAAGTTACCAGATGTTGCTAGTGAAATTAAAACCAGACTTATACATGTCCCAATATCATTAAAAAAAAATTGCAAATTTTGGATTTGTCCAAACTTTTTGCAGGCTCTTTACTCTAGGATCCAGTTGGGGTGTTGTGCCATATCCACTTGGAAATGACTGACCAGGTGAAAAACACAGTCTTAGCTGCTTGGCATTAATATAATGACTTAGTAATTGCAATAGGTGATATGATCAGGGCAAAAGCTGAGGCTTATTTTTCCTTTGAACATTGTACAGGGTGGCCTATAAGTGCCAGGACACTCGATGTACAACTTTTTTTTATTGCTGTACGCAATTAATTAAGAGATGGGCATCTTTAACTTTGAGATTAAAAAAAAGTTGTTAAATCTTGAAGTTTAGAGTTAGATTTAAGACTCTTATAAATGGTTAAGTTTTTAATGTCACATTGAATATAATTCTAGATTGACTAAAGGGTACATTGGTTCTGTAAGATAATTTCAAATGCCATTTAGCAGTTTTATGGTTCCTAAATTTTTATTTTTTTCATTCCAGAAACGAAGCTTTGCCGCCCAAGCTTCAGTGAATGCTCAACAACAGACCTACCCTCTCCCTGAGCACCAGCCTCAGATCACAAAGCTCCCCAATGGCGGAGTTGTTGCCTCCCTCGAGAATAATTCTCCGTTGTCGCGAGTTTCCATAATTCTAAAGTTAGTGAGGTGGCTTTCATTCTGTCACTCTTTAATCCCTGAGCTGGAAATGTTTATTTACTCATTTGGATTATGCCACTCACTATAGTCACTGGTTATATTGTACCCTTGTCCCTTTGGTTATTATTGCTACTCATACTGCATCCCATCCCCCCTCATTTTAAGACTGACATAGGATCTCCTGTCTTCGCTACATGATGAGAACCATTTTGGAGAGTTGGGAGTCCAGTAGGTTACTCTAGCCCCCAAAGTAGTATCCATTCTTATGTCGTAGCCCCACTAATGCTCATTCCCCATCCAGGACCGGCTCCCGCTATGAGACATCGGAGAACGCTGGTGTTACCCACATGGCGCGTCTCTGCGCCGGCCTCAAGACGAAACACTTCTCCGCTTTTGGGATCACCCGCCGGACACAGCAGCTTGGGGGGACGCTCACGTGCGAGGTCGGTCGCGAACACATGGCCTACACAGTCACCTGCCTCAGGGACCGCCTGTAAGTCACGCCCACACTATTTGGGTCTCCTGAGGAGGGGGGTTTCATCAATCGAGTTTGTATATGTAGTAGCAAGATCATTGATTCTTTTATGGTCCCCTCTCTGGGTCCTCTTGGCATTGAGAACCGGGAGAGAGGTAGGGACTGATTCTGGGGGTTCTGCTAACAGGCAAGAGGCATTCGAGATTCTGGCTAACGTGGCCCTGCACCCACTGTTCCGCCCGTGGGAGGTGGCAAGCGTTCAGGCGCGCCTTCTCGCCGAGTTGGATGCCCGCCCATCGCCCGTCCTCGTGGCGGAGCTACTCCACCAGGCCGCCTTCCGCGAATCTCCCCTGGGCCGCTCCGTCTTCATCACGCCCCATCGGGTTGGGAAGATCACCTCGGAACAGGTGAGTCCCTCCACACTGGGGTGGGATTGGGTAGCACTGCGTCTGGCAGGAGGCACTAACCGTACCTCGTTCTCCCGCAGCTGCACGCGTTCGTAAAGAGCACTCATACGGCCCCGAGGGCGGCCTTCGTGGGGCTCGGAGTTGACCACGTGAAGATATTCAAGCTGGCGCGCGACCTGGCCGACGCCCCCGCAGGTCCCGGGGTGGAGAGCGCCCCGGCCGCCTACGGGGGTGGCGAGGTGAGACACGAAGAAGGCGGTGCGTTGGCACACGTGGCCCTCGTCTCTCCTGGTGCCAAGTGAGTACTTTGACGCTTTGGCACTGATTCGGTCTCCTCACTCCCGCCCTTCATTGACGACTCCTCCCCCACCCCCGCAGATTGGCGAGCGAGGAGGCGCTGGCCCTGTCGGTGGCCCAGTTCGCGCTGGGGGCCCCGCCCGGCATCAAGTACGGGGCGAACCCGACGAGCAAGCTGGCGGCGATGATTTTGGGCGCGGGCGGCGTCGGGGCTGCCACGCCCATTAACATCCAGTACTCCGACGGCGGCCTCTTCGGTGTCCTCATCCGGGAGGAGGCCGATAAGGCGGGCGACGTAAGTCTTTCCAAGCCACAGGCCTGGACCCTCTGTAAGGGTGGTGCGTGAGAATGTTGAGTGCCTGATTTTAAGGTCTATCATCCTCAAAACCCCAGGGAGGGATAATTGTGTAGAGGCGGGCTATTGATAGATGATACCACCTTAGGGGGGGGGTTCTCTTGAACCGAACCGACGGCATCTAGCGTCTTCTTTGGGTTATTATCCAGAGCATCTTCGTCTCTTCTATCCTTGGGTGCGTCGCCATGGTGATTTGTGGTTTTAGTCCCTCATTCGCACGAACTTGGAGGATAATCGTGACGCCCCACACCCTCCCCGCAGATACCGGTGCTCGTCCTGGTTTCGAGTGGGCCAGGGTGGTGCGTGCGATCGCCACCATTTATAGCGGTTCCTGGCACCTCTCGCTGACCCCATCCTTCTCGTTTGACAGGTGGTCCGCGCCGTCACCAAGGGGATTCGGACACTCAAGCTCACAGAGTCAGACATCCAGGCGGCCAAAGCCAAGGCCAAGACGGCCATTTTGATGGGACTTGAGTCTGGGGGTGAGTGTATAGGTCCATCTTTTTCAGGGGGGAAGGGAAGGTTCCCGCAATTGGGATGTCAGCCGACATCTGAAAGATTATATGGCCGTCCCAGCTGCACCTCCCTCAAGTACATCTGCTAAGTATATGCATGTTTTCCACCACTTTATCCAAGCCTGCGGGAGATGCCCACATCCAGGGGGAGGGAGGGTTGTGAGTGTAATTTGCCTGGTTGTGGTGGTATTTTGCAGTTCTTATTGCAACTGTGAGCTACAGCTTAGCCGAGTGGGGGGGGGAACAAAATGATTTGGAGTGAAGTGAAATTAACCACATAAGATGTTGTCTTGCCTGTGTTGACCCCCTCCCCCCCTGATATATCTTCAGTCAACTCTGGCTGCACTCAGGAATGTCCACAGAGGTCTCTTTGGTAGGTTGTATTGAAAGTTCTTAAGATGGTCAGTTTTGTGACTTTCCTAGGGCATAAGTCACTGGTATCCTATAGCTAGTTTAAATTACAAAATGGTCGATTAAGAGTAGGATAGGATGAGATTGGCAATGTTATCGGGTGTGAGGTTTATTCTATTTTTGTATTCATGTAGAGATTTTGGGTGGGTGGAGGTCTGATTGCAGGCGGCCCAGAGGAATGTTTGGTGATCTAAAGTGGATTCGGATCGGTGAATGGGCTGGAGTATGGGGCTTTTGAAGTGATGTGGGGTGTGGGTGTGTGTTTTCTTGTGGTTTGGGGGAAGGTTCACTTAACCCATTAATGCCGAAAATTATCTGAAGGTAGTTTATAAGTTTTTTTCTTTGGAAATAGTTAATGTAGGTATTAATAACACAATAATATGTTTAACATCGACATTTATTCAGAAATGCAGAAAATACAGCCTGGTAACTTTTGTAACCACTCGGCATTAACGTAACAAAATATTCGATTTTGAAATATAAGTTCCTTATAACTAAATTTGATTACTGTAACCTTTTGTGATAATTAATCAAATGAAAAATAAAACAGTTAACGGCAAATCTAAATTAGTATACGGTTCATTTCTTTGTATGAAATGCCTCCATACATTCTGGGTGGATCGGTAAGTTACACATTTTGCAAATGTATACTGTCCGACGACCACATTCTCGGCACCTGCAGCGTTGTTGTTGCCCTTTTGCTGTCCAGTGCTGTTGTTGATTGAATCTTACTGTGTTTTCAATCGTGTTAGATGGATGCCATCTTGGTCCTGGTTGTTTTCGTCCAACACCGTATGTTTTCAGCAAAGAAATAACTAAATTCCTTGAAAAATCCAGCAGACTTACTGCAGCTTTTATCTTTCGATACCGCATCCATGCATTTACCACCTGCGCATTCAAACTCCAAGCGAATAAAGGCCACCACCACTTTTTAGATCGGATTCGAATACGATACACAGATATTTGCTGATTAAAAATATCAATCCCTCCCATATGTTTATTATACACATTCACAGAATTCGGGACATCAATTTGAACATGTTTTTTCGCAATTCGGTCCCACCTCTTGGCTGTTTGAATCGGATCAGCTCTTAGCTTATTTGACCCTACACTGAGTACTTTGTTATCCTTCCATTTGACAACTGACACACATTCGGTAAATGCCTCTTCCATGTAACCACGTTTTTTTTTCTCAATGAGTTTTCTTTGCGGCAATGGAGCTCCTCCGAGGCGATCTTCTCGAAGTGTTGACGTAGCAGCGATTCCTTTATTAGACAGTTCTTTTAGAAGCGAAATTGAGCCAAAATAATTGTCACAGATGACATGTTGCCCTTTTATCAAATCCGTTTTATTTATCATTTCCATAACTACATTGGGTCCATGCCCAAGCCCATGATCTGGAACTTTCGTGTGAGAGCCACAGTAAGGCTCCACATGAAGAAGAGTGCCATCGGATGTACAACTCGCCCAAAGCTTGAAACCAAACCTAACCGGTTTCCCTCTTATAAACTGCTTGTCGCCGTGTCGCCCGTAATACGGCACCATGATCTCATCAACGCTGATGAACTCTTCTGTTTTATTGATTTTATTTGTTCGATTTAGATGCTCGAAAATAGGCCTCACTTTGTAAAACCGATCCCCATCAATTAACATATTATCAGCGAAATGAAGACACCTCATTATTTGATCGAATGTGTCTCTCCTCATTGAGTTTACTACTAACGTATTCTGCACATCTTCCATTTGGGTCCAATATAACCTTCTATTTGGCAATCTATTATATCCGGAAAGAATAAGAATTCCGAACAAAACTCTTAAATTGTCTGGAGTTAGGCAGTCGTGTTGGAGTGATTTTTGTTGGGCATAAAGTTTGCTTTGGTGACAAATGTACTCCAGCCAATCCTCGGTCCAACATTGCCCAATGAATTCTAATATATTCTGGATGTCTTCCGTTTCACTATTTGATATACAAGGTTCATAATCACTTACCGTATCTATGACTTTTGCTTTATTTTTATGCCAAACATTGGTTACTTTTCGTCGTTTCGGTGCTGGAAGAGCAGAGGAAGTTGAAGGTTGGCTTTCGACGTCTTGTCGTTGCTCCTCAGGTGGCAAAATTACACTTGTAAGAAGAATTCTTCTCGGTAGATGATCAGGGTCACAGGAAACCTCGTCGTCAGAGCAGTCAGAATCACAGTCGGTTTCAGCTGTCGCATCCTCAGTTGGTGGCTCAATTCCAACAAACACGTGCTGGTTATCATTTTCTTCCAACAATGCATCGTGAATTTCATTTAATTTCATCCTAAAAATTGAAAAACTAATTAACATTTTATTTTAAAAATAAAGAACAAGTAAAAATAAAACTTAAAATAGCTAGGCCTCTTTAATTTCTATTACTCCAAATGGCGTAAAAAATGTTTTAACCATTTGAATTTTCCCATTTCAAAACGGCTATCAAGATATATACAAAATATATACGTAGTCGTTCGTATCAAATGTGATATTATAGTAGTTATATAATGTATAGAAAACTATTAATTTTAAAATTTATATAAAGCGCTGTTCAAATGCGCTGAAAAAAGGCTACAATCGTATTCTGTACATTATCCACCATTATATACTACCACAGCCGAGCGGTAACTTTTGTTACCATTGTAAATATATCTCTCTATATAAAGATATCTAGAATGAAGACATACTATATTATATTTTTATGTGACAGAACCATCTTTAAGCTAATAAATCAAGTACACGCGAGTAAAGAAATATAAAACTAAAATAAAGATACTTACGGGTTTTTAATCGTGTGTCGAGCCATCGCGAATGACATCCACCTCCTCTGAACTTTCAAGGACGACTGAATGTGACTCATGCTGTCGAATGCTTATATATCCGCTTCAACCTCGTGCTCAAAGTTGTTTCAAACTTATAAACGCTTTAAAATGATTTTTCTCCAACTTTCTGAAGATATATATACATTTATTCACACTGGTAACAATAGTTACCGTTCGGCATTAATGGGTTAATATTGGGTGGTGGTAGTTATTTTTTGGTTATCAGGGTGGGGATGAAGATGGTATTTGGTGGGTAAGGGCCCTACCAGAAAATCACTTAGGTACTCTTTGATGCAGAGAATTTTTGGTTGAGTGTGGTGGAGGTGGGTTTAATGCAGCCATTTGCGATGCAGAGGCTATGTTGGCAGCGGGGGTGGGGGGCGGTGTTAGACATGAATGGTGCCCAGGCTGGGGATGCCTACTTTAGGGTGGTGCGGATAAATTGTTTCTTTGCTAGGGAGTTGGGTTGGGATGTGACCTTTGAGGTGGGTTTTAGGGGGGGGGTGATGCCCAGTAGTGTGAGGTTACGACTGTGGACCCAAAGATGTGCATGTGGTAGTTTGATTTGTAATAGTGAACTAGGGTGAGTTGATTGGGGGGGGGGGTGCACGGAAGTGGGTATAGTAGTCATGCATGGAAAGATTGGAGAGGTTCGTACCTTACCTCCCCTCCCCTCCTACCATTACTCGCCGGCTGTACCCCCTAAATCTCTTAATTCCCCCCTGCCCCCCCTCCACACACACACTTACACCTTTTTCAAAATTGACCCCCTTGGTGGTTAGTTTTGAAAAGGTGGATATGGGTGGGGGGGGGACGCCCCTGGCGTATCCCTCGCTGACTGCCACCTCCCGTTCCTCCTTCACACCGCAGAAAGCGAGCTGATGGAGATGGGGCTTCAGGTCCTCTTCACCGGCAAGTTAGTCTCCCGCGACGAGTTGAGCGCCGCCATCGACAAGGTCCCTGTCGCCGCGGTCCAGTCCGTGAGTATCCCTCCCGAAGTCGGGGGAGCCCCAGGGTGCGCTGGATACCCACTGGTTACTCTGGGTTTGGTGGGCGTCGATGCCCACCAAAGCCAGCATTATTGAAGGGGAGAGTACGAATGGTGCTGTAAAGTGGCGCTGGGTTTGGTTATTGAAGTGATGCACCCACACGATTTCCTTGCAGGGTCCTAGTATGAATTTGTTCTTGTAGGTCCTGAATGCATTCCTACCCTCCAGCCCCGTTACTCTTTCCTGGCGTACGCTCTCCTCGGATTATGTTAAGTTTTCCTTCTCAACCCTATTGCAACCGAGCTCGTACAGAGCGATTTCACCACATTGCACATTATCCTAACCCATAAGAAACTAATTCACAAAAGAATATGCCCATGTATACCCATATCACAAGGATTAAGGAAACGTACCCCAAACAGACCCTTCTGCACCACATTCTGTCAGTTTCAACGAATGACCTCGTGTAGCAATCAACCCATAAGGATTAATTCATGTCGAACACACGTTTCTCGGCAGCTGGTAGCCACATGCTGTCATATTGATCTTTATATTAATTTCCCTATCCAGTTTGGGGGGGTGTGAGTCCGGCCTGCCTGAGTGAGGGATGGTGGTACCTAGAGATCTTTGCACATAGAATCCTAAACACCGACCTCGCTAACCATCGTCACAGATGATGGAGAACCTCAGGAGACCAGGGGAAACCACAGATGATGGGTAACCAGGAAATGAGGGGAAACCATAGATGCTGGGGAAACCACGGATGATGGAGAACCTCGGCAGATGAGGGGAAAATATCAGGGTTGGCAAATAAAAAAACTCGGGTTTTACTGGTTTTTTTTTTTTGCTTTTTCAAATGAAATTTGAAAAAACCCGGGTTTTGTTTTTGTTTTCCAAAATTACATTTTTTTTTTTCAAAAAACGAATGCTACTTATCATTATTTTATTCAAAATTCATATTTATGTTTATAATTTCAACAAATATGTATCAAATTAAGGTTATTTCTCTGATACTGACTCATAATTCATCTCTCCTTCTACAGGTTATGGCTATCATGGGTACCCACAATTCTCAATCAGGGATCTGTTACAGTGATCTGTTCTTACTATAATATAATTATTAATATTATATAAAAATAGATAGCTATTCTTTTTATATGCTATTCTAATGCTTGTAGCATTTGTTTTTTGAAAAAAAATGAGATTTGAAAAACCCTTAAATAAAACCTGTGTTTTATTTGGCTTTTTCCAAAAAAAATTTGGCCAACCCTGTAAGATATAGAGTACTTAGTTGTTTGCAGCTCTTCGGGAGCAGAGGGGATCTCTGCTCCCTTACTGCTTGGGAGCTTAAGGGAGAAAGCCTTTGAGCCCCCTGTGCTCGAGGTCCTATCAACATTATCACAAGTGGGGCTGCAGCTTGTGTGAGAAGGTCCTGAGGTACTAGGTTAGAGAGGAGTGAGGCTGTTGCATGCTGTGGGAACTTTATAGCACCTTGTGCTAGCGCTCCATGCAAAAGTTAGGATGTGGAAGTTCTACTGCAACTTGACCTCATAGATTACATCAAAGTAAGGTCGCGTCTTGCATCCATGTGGTGTGGTTGTGTCCTATCCACTTGGAAATGACTGGCCACTCTTCAACTCTTTGTTCTTGCCCTACAGGGGTGCTAGAGTTTAACCCCCTTCCCCCTCAGCCTTGCCCCATGGGCATTATATAGTACATGAAGCACACAAGTGACACGTACTACTCTCATAGTGCCATTCTCTCACCCCCTACTTTTATTCACTCGTCACATTCCCCAACCACAATTCCAAATTATCCAAACACCGACTCGGGATAAGCTGATGACTGGTAGCACGCCATTCCCCAAATCAGCATGGCAACCACAACCTAACACTACGCGACCACTCAAACAATGTCGTTTACAAATTGGAATGTCAGTCTCCGGCCTCGAATCGTCCCTGGCACTATTCATACCCGACAAACGAGGTTAAAGTGAAAACACAACCAAAACATCGACTCTTGGTCGGGGCTGGTTCGTGCACACCGACTTGCGCACTATACGACTTTTTAGAGGAGGCTGGCCTCCACTTTATTTGACTGTTTGTTGTGGGTCGCATCCTCCTGCGCCGGGCGGAGGCGGGTCCTTCCCCGGCGCTGGAGCGCGCTTCCTTCTTGTTAGCGTTTTGTACTGTTTTTGCTTTTATTCTATTATCTTTTTATCCTTATTTATTTGTTTTTTAATATAGCCTAGTCGTAGGCTGTCGTGAGTATGGTGACTTATGCCCAAGTAGGCGGTCGCCAGAATACCCCCCCCCACAAAAAAAAAAAAATCCACTCTCTTGGGCATGGCACCCAACAGAACTAACATAACAAAGAAACCCTGTCGCCGTTCTCGGCTGTACCGCTTTGGCAGGCAAGGTTGTGTTTCTTGAACTCTATCCTCCCCGCCCCCCTGTAGGGAAGGTACAGAGGGAGTTGTACACTGGTCAGTCACATCACCCCAACTGGATATGGCACGACCATCGCACTCTTGCTAATTCTCTCCTAAGAAGATAGGTCGTCTGTCAGTTTTTCCAATGGCAGTCCCCCCTTTACTTTCCAAGGGGACTGCTAAGAAAGGAGGCAAGCGGCCCATAATTGACCACTCCCAGTTGGGTGGCTGATAGGGCCAACCCCATTAGGGGACTAAAGGACGCCAGAGCACGTCGGCCCATGCCCCCATTAATGTCCTGCAGTTGTGCGCGACAAGTTTGCAGGGGTCAGTGTCCCTGCCCCCCCTCTCTTCCTCGATGGATGCCGGATCGCCGGCATTAGAAGATAAAAATAGAACCTCGAATGGAATCTGTGATGGTGGGGAGGGGGCAAATGGAAGCCCCCCTTGTGATGGACCTGGTCCCTGAGGTGACCCAGCCTCAGATGGTAAGACCTTCCATGGGGTCGTACCTGGGCTCAGTGCCAAACTTTGTGCTCTCCGGATGCACAGCCTGATTTTGGGTGGAGGGTGGTCGATGACCTCCATGATGGTGATCATTTTCTGGGCCGCTACTGCCCGAGAGTCCACCCCGGTGGTTCTTGGTCCGCATTTCAAAAAATGACTGATTTCTCTCTCAGTCGAGGAATTTAGGTCTGTAGATGAGACCGTGGAGTTCTTGTCCGGCAACCTCATCGACGTGGGCCTAATAGTAGTAATTCCTTGAATTCTGGCCGTTTTGCACGCCGACCACTCCCGTGATTTTCAGCCGAGTGTGAAACGGCTCTCAAACAGAAGCGTTATGGCTACATGCGCTATAAGCACCGCCCGAACGATTTCAGTGTCGGTGAATTTCGTCGGGCTAGGGCTAGGTTCTGGTATATTTCGAAGCACGCCCGCCGCTCTTATTTGCGGGCATACGTGCCTTCACTTAATGGAAGGACCCCTCTATCAGAGGTGTGGAAGCGAGTCAAAAGCATTCGGGGCAAGTTCTCGCAGGAACCCCCTCCCGTTCTCCAGGAGAATGGGACCGCAATCTCGGACCCCGCGTCCGTGTCGGAATCCTTCGCGACCGCTTTCTCCGCATTCTCTAGCCAGGATGCTGCTCCGCCAGCATTCAATGCGCTTCCTGATGTCGCAGAAAGCCGCCTACGGAAACTTCAACGACAGGTTTACTCTTAATGAGTTGCGTTCCGCTCTTGATTCGTGCGCGGACACCGCCCCTGGTCTTGATGTTCCGTACGTCATGCTTCGACACCTGGGTGAGCGAAGCATGGCCTTTGTTGGATTTGTTCAACAGAATCTGGGTAGAGGGTATCCTCGCAGATTCCTAGTGAATCGCCACTGTGCTCGCCTTTCGCAAACCTGGGAGATATCACTCTACCCCGGCCGGTTTCCGCCCAATCTCTCTAACCTTTTGAGTGTGAAAGTTGATGGAGAAATTGGTAAATGTTAGATTAGCCTTTTTTTTCTGTACAGCATAGGTCATCCGTCTTCTGAACAGTGTGGCTTCCGCAAGTTCCACTCCACCTCGGATGCTCTGCGAGGCCTTTTTTTCTAGGCAGCACTACGCCACGGTGTTTTTCGATCTGGAGAAGGCTTCTGATACCGCATGGGTTACGGTATCATGGAGTCTCTGCACACAATGGGAGCGAGGGGACGCCTCGTAATCTTATCTGAATTTTTGCGAGATCGTCGATTCCGCGAACGGGTGGGGGGGGAGCCCTCTCCTGCCCAATGGTGCAGTAAGAGGGTGTCCCGCAGGAAAGTGTCCTCAGTGTCTCACTCTTTGCCTTGAGCATTAACGGAAGATGTTAACGCTACGCTCTACGTGGACGACCTTCCGATCTCTTTTGGCGCGGCCCAGATGCCAACTCTGGAGCGTCGACTCCAACGGACATTGAACCGCGTGTCTCGCTATGCCGAAGCGCACAGGCTTCGGTTTTCCTTGGCCAAGACTAAGGTGGTGCACTTCTGCCGCTATCCACGGCTCCACCCTGACCCAGAATTGTTTCTATATTAGGTGCGCCTGGAAGTGGTGGTCTCGCACCGTTTCCTTGGTCTTGTATTTGACCGACGCCTCACCTGGGAGGCTCATATTAGCAGCCTTAGGGTCTCTTGTATCCGTCCCATGGATATTCTTCGCTCTGTGACGTTCAGCGCCTGGAGCGCTGATAGGGCTACTGCCTTGTTCGTTCGAAGCTCGACTACGGATGCGAGTTTTATGTATCCGCAGCCGAACGTCTATTGCGGAAGGTGGACTCAATCCACCACACCGGCCTTCACCTGGCGACCGGTGTCTTCCGCACTTCCCCCATTGAGAGCCTATTAGTCGATGCTAGGGATATACCACTCGCTCTACGCCGTGCACAGTGCATTATTCGCCTGTATGCTCGAGCCCGTCGACTCACTCAGTCGCATACAGTTCTCCCTGCATTCGCAGCTGATCTCGACGGTGCTTATGTCGCCGAGAGACCCCAGTCATACCCTAAGCCCTTCAAGTTTAGGGCCAGGAAACTCCTTCGAGAGCTAGGTATAGCTCTCGGGCCGGTGGCGCCCCTGGTTCTGCCCAGGACTCCACCCTGGAGGGTACCACCTTTGAACCATTTGTAGCCACGCCTCTGCTCCCAAAGCTTGTACAGCGCCGGGAGTATTTCGTTCGACCTTTTGGAGCACACCTCGTGTCACGCTGGAACCGTGCCAGTGTATACGGATGGCATCAAGTCCCAAGAGGTGGTCGGTTTCCACGCCATATCTCTTCTGTTTGAAGTCAGCGGGTCTCTGACAGGCGCTGCGTCCTTCACGGCCGATCTTGTTGCGATATGCCGCTCAGTAAGGGAGATAACGCGACGTGCCCGGTTCCGAGACCGGATTGTGATTTATAGCGACTCAAAGCGCCCTGAGCGCTCTCGGGGCATTGGAATCTCCGCATCCCCTGGTTCGCGATATCTATGACGTCACGGTGCCGGGGGTACCTTCCCCCGACGCAGGAGCTTGCTTCCTCCTTGTTACGATTTTCCCTTATTGTTGTTGTTATTGTTTTTCATTCTTATTTTAAAGTAGCCTAGTGCTAGACTGTCGTGAGTGCGGCGACTTCTGCCCAAGTGGGTAGTCGCCAGATAGGCTCTTAAAAAAAAAATTGGTGAGCCAGGCGGATGTCGAGATTGTCTTCTGCTGGATTCCTGGACATATAGGAATTGCAGGGAATGACGGCGCCAAAGAGTCCTCGAGGCTTGGGCGACCAGACCACCATTTCGCTCTTCCTCACACCGACTACATGGTAGGAATACGGGCAGCTCTCCGGGCTGTTTGGCAAAGAAGATGGGAGATGGTCGAGGGTCAACCTAAAGTTGTGTGCCATTGCGCCGCGACTGTTTCCATGGACCTAGGCCCCAATGCCGCGAAGGCTTAAAGTTGCTTTTTGTCGTCTCCAAATTGGACACACTCGCGGGATGCACCCTTATTTGATGGAGCGCTCGCCTGCGCCTTATTGTGAAGACTGCGTTGTCCCCCAGACTGTTCGGCACATTCTTGTTGAATGTCCCAGTCTGGGCCATCTCCGTGCACGTTACCTGTCCCGGTACCGGGATGAGCGGGGTCGCTACCCATTGTACTCGGGACGAGTTCGTGCACACTCACTTGTGAACTTTGACTTTTTGGAGGAGGCTAGCCTCCTCCACTTTATTTAACTTTTTTTGGTAGGTTTTACGTTCCTGCGCCAGGGGGGGGGGGGGCGCTCACCCCCGACCCCGTGGCGTGCTTCCCGCTTGTTGCCCGTTTTTTATTGTTATTTGTTTTGCAATTGTTATTTTAATTTAGCCTATTACTAGGCTGTCGTGAGTACGGCGACTTATGCCCAAGGTAGGCAGTCGCTAGATTGGCTCGTAAAATAATAAAAAAAAATGTCTGGCCCTGGTTCGCATCCTCTCTGAGATGGACATCAGTCAGTGTTGTAGGGACCCCTGGTTCTGATCCACGCTAATCACTCTATCCCCCTGTGGACAGACACCAGACTCTAAATCTGTTAAAGCCGTTCTACAACAACCAACTTCGTTTGGAGGGGTGCATTTTATTAACTGCCTTCCTCACCGCGTGGTTGGTGTGCATTAATGCCACCAACCATAGTGTTTATCTGAGACCATTTTGCATCTATTTTAATTATGCCTAGTTTTTGTGCCGATTTTCGTGCCCCTATTCCTCAACCCCAACATCTTAGTGTGCCACATCCCAAACCCGTTGATCATTTTCGCCGGGAACTGTGCCCCGATTGGTGGGCGTAGACTGTCATTGATGGGAGCGTTTGGTTTACAGGCGCTTGCGAATGCGGTGAACGGGAAGCTGAGCATGGCGTCCATTGGAGGGCTCTCGCGTGTTCCCTACCTCGACCAGTTGTGAAGGCGGTGCCCCCATCCGTGTACATAGCGCTGTAATTTGCCGGGTCCACCCACCTCCTGGTTCGACTGGAGATACACCGGTTTAAAAGACTAAGAGTTCTTTATGAAGATTTATTATTTATTGTATTGTTATTAAACGTTCGAAAGAGACGAAGCTTTGGTTTGAAGAATCCCGTTATGATGAGTATGTGGTCTCCGGGGTAATCGGGTGTCGTTCGCTAGTGCCATCTCGCCCATTCTCGAGCGAGTGATACCCTCCACCCCATTTTGAACTCTCGCAGGGGCTTACTGTGAACGATAAAGTCCATTACCCCGTCCATGGTACATGGGGAGACTAATGTATATGAAGAAAGTTGGAAGAATCGACGGATCTTTGTCACAATACCGGGTCAGCCGTCCAATTTGAAGCTTTGCCTTAATCGTACCATCCAATAGTTGTTTGGTGTATGTTATAGTCACAAGTAATTTATACTGAGTCGAGTCAAGTGCCAATTAGAAGCTAATTACTGAAACCAGTCACTTCACTTGTAAATGGTTCATATTCACGGCGCATATTTCTAACGGGGTGCCCCTGCCCCCTCACAAGAGTCTTTCCTGTGTAAACTTAGACCTGGCATTTGAAGCAGCGGCATGTTTTCCTGGCACCAGTGATGGGGGTTATTATCGTCACGTATTTTATTTTAAAACGCTTTAGGCATTGATTAACCAAAAAGTATTTTTATGTGATGACGTCAATTTTCCGAACGTTCTTTTTCTAAGTAAAACTGAAGGAAATTGACTTGCAGAATTTAAAATTATAATATAATTTCCTGCATAAAAAAAATGAAGAGAAAGTATACCATTGTCATAACACGGGAAGGGATCACAACATAATTCTATTCAATCGAAATCTTCTTAAAATTGTTCGAGAGAACTTTCATCGCACACAGAAATTTAATCCATGTAATTTTTATATCCTCCCCCCCCTCTTGATTAAAACAAAATTGATATGAAATGTTGCGTGCCCAGGAAACGTGCGACATTCGGCGTTAATTTTTCACTATAAATAACTAAATGGTGCCTTATATAAGAGGCTCTAATATCAGGCAGTCCAGTAAGTATAGCATTTTTTGAGGTGAAAGGTTTAAAATAACAAACTGGTAAATAAATATATTTTTAATCAAAGTAGTTTCCATGTGATTGAATGCACTTTTGTCGACGTATTTCAATGCCATTTATGCCTTTACGGTAGAAATTTTCGCGCCTCAAGTCAAGAAAGTCTTTGCATTTTTAGGACAACCAACTTAACCAAGTTGTAGTAAGGTTTAATACGAAATTTTGGGGGGTAGATTAGTTAAACACAACTTTGTGTTGTCCCACTTTGAATTCTGGTTATTCTTAATTTAGTGTCCTTTATAGCAACATTAAATAAAAGGACCGGCATAATTTATCTTTGAGTTCAAACTTGGAAAATTAGCTACCGAAATTGCACAAACGAGCAACGAAGCATTTGGCGAAGGTTCAGTTCCTGTTTGTACACTACAGCGTTGGTTTCAGAGGTTTCGAAGGCGAGATGTCTTACAGATATTCGACGTCCAGGGAGGAATCGATCCTCGCGGGAACAATGGGAGCTAGCAAATCGTGCATTTCCATCCATTTGATTAACATAATAATAAAAAAAAACAACAAGTTTGTTGCGCCTGAACTGAAAGCTGACCAACAAAATCGTACCTACTAGCTTTGTTCAACCTTGTTGATAAGAACATTTTTTTTTTTTTTTAATTTTATGGAGCCCATCTGGCAACTACCCACTTGGGCATAAGTCGCCGAAAAACACGACAGCCTAGAACTAGGCTACTTTAAAGTAAAAATATGAAAACTTAACAATGATATAAAGTGGAAAAACTTAACAATCGAAGCAATCTCCGGCAGCGGGGGGAGGTCCGCCTCACCCCGGTGCAGGAGAGTGCAACCTACAAACAAAACAATAACAAAAAAAGGAACCTTAAATAAAGGGGAGAAGGCCGGCCTCCCCCAAAAAGTCAATAAGTCCACCAGTCATGGTGCACGCACTCGTCCCGAGTACAAGGGACAGGCGGTAGCGACCCCGCCCATCCCAGTACCGAGACGGGTATCGTGCGCGAAGATCACCCAGACTGGGACATTCGACAAGAATATGCCGAACAGTCTGGGGGACGACGCAGTCGTTGCAATAGGGCGCATGCGAGCGCTCCATCAAGTAGCGATGCGTCACACGAGTGTGTCCGATTCGAAGACGACAGAAAGCAACCTGAAGCCGCCGCGACATTGGGGGATAGGTACATGGGAACAGTCGTGGCACAATGGCACGCAACTTTAAGTTCCCTTCGACCGTCTCCTATCTTCTTTGCCAAGCAGTCCGAAGAGCTGCCCGTATTCTTGCCATGTAGTCGGTGTGAGGAAGAGCGAAACGCTGGTCCGGTCGCAGAGTCCTCGCGGACTCTTTGGCGCCCTCATCGGCTCGCCCATTCCCCGCAATTCCTACATGTCCAGGAACCCAGCAGAAGATAATCTCGACATCTGCCCGGCTCGCCAAAACCGTGGCGTCACGGATATCGCGAACCAGGGGATGCGGAGATTCCAATGCCCCGAGAGCACTCAGGGCGCTTTGTGAGTCGCTATAGATCACAATCCGGTCTCCGAACCGGGCACGTCGCGTAATCTCCCGTACCGAGTGGTGTATTGCCACCAGCTCGGCCGTGAAGACAGACGCAGCGCCTGGTAGAGCCCCACTGACTTCAAACAGAGGGGATACGGCGTGGAAGCTGACCCCCTCTTGGGACTTGGAGCCATCCGTATACACTGGCACGGTTCCAGCGTGACACGATGTGTGCTCCAAAAAGGTCGAACGCAATACTCCCGGCGCAGTACAAGCTTTGGGAGCAGAGGCGTGGCGACAAATAGCCAAATGTGGTACCCTCCAGGGTGGCGTCCTGGGCAAAACCAGAGGCGCCACCGGCCCGAGAGCGATATCTACCTCTCGAAGGAGTTTCCTGGCCCCTAAACCCAAAGGGCTTAGGGTATGACTGGCGTCTCTCGACGGCATAGGCACCATCGAGATCAGCTGCGGATGCAGTGAGAGCTGTTGGCGACTGAGGGAGGCGCCGGGCTCGCGCGTACAGTCGAGTGATACACTGCACGCGGCTTCCCCTACCCGTACGCGGAATCGACGATCTCGCAAAAATTCAGATATAAAAATTGGGAGGCGTCCCCTTGCCCCATCGTGTGGAGAGTCTCCATGATACCGTATCGCCATGCGGTATCATAGGCCTTCTCCAGATCGAAAAACACCGTGGCGTAGTGCTGTCTACGAAGGAAAGCCTCGCAGACGGCATTTTCCAGTCGGAGCAGAGCATCCGACGTGGAGTGGAACTTGCGGAAGCCGCACTGTGCGGAAGACAGATGGCCTCCGCTATCCAGGAAATAGGCTAATCTAACATTTACCAATTTCTCCATCAACTTGCACACGCAAGAGGTTAGAGAGATTGGGCGGAAACCGGTCGGAGTAGAGTGATCTCTCCCCGGTTTGCGAAAGGCAAGCACAGTAGCGATTCGCCAGGAGTCTGGGAGAAGACCTTCCACCCAGATCCTGTTGAACAAATCTAACAGAAATGCCATGCCTCGCTCACCTAGGTGTCGAAGCATGGCGTACGGGACATCGTCCGGACCATGGGCGGTGTCCGCGCACGAAGCGAGAGCGGAACGCAACTCGCTTACAGTAAACTTGTCGTTGAAGGGTTCTCCGCCTCTGGAGGTAAAGTCCAGCCGGCGGCCTTCCGCTACATCACGACGTGCATTGAATGCTGGCGGAGCAGCATCACGGCGAGAGAATGCAGAAAAAGCGGTCGCGAAGGATTCCGCCACGGACGCGGGGTCCGAGATTGCGGTCCCATTCTCCTGGAGAACGGGAGGGGGGTCCTGCGAGAACTTGCCCCCAATCCTTTTGACTCGCTTCCACACCTCAGCTGAAGGGGTCTTCCCGTTAAGTGAAGACACGTATGCCCGCCAAGAAGAGCGGCGGGCGTGCTTCGAAATATACCGGAACCTAGCCCGACGAAATTCAGCGACATTGAAATCGTTCGGACGGCGCTTATAGGACATGTAGGCATAACGCTTCTGTTTGAGGGCCGTCTCACACTCGGCTGACCACCATGGGAGTGGTCGGCGTGCAAAACGGCCAGACGTCCTAGGAATAGTAGTCAGGCCCACGGCGATGAGGTTGCCGGAGAAGAACTCAACGGCCTCATCTACCGACCTAAACTCATCGACTGAGATAGAGAATTCAGTCATTTCCTGAAATGCAGGCCACCGCGCCCGCGCCAAGCACCACCGAGGTGGTCTCTCAGGCGGCAGTTGCCCTGAAAATGATATTTGAATGGGAAAGTGATCACTACCATGGAGGTCATCGACCACCCCTCAATCAAAATCAGGCTGTGCATCCGAAGAGCACAAAGATAGGTCAAGGCAAGAAAATGAAGCGGTTCTCGGACAGTGATGCGTAAACTCATCCACGTTTAGGACACCCATCTCAAGCTCTTCGATCAGATCGGCAAGGACTTGTCCCCTGGGATTTATGGAGTAATCTTCCCAGAGAGGATGCCTGCCGTTCAGATCTCCAACCAAGAGATAGGGCCTCGGCAACCGTGCCACGACGCGGCGGAAGTTTCCCGCGTCGAAGTCAGCTGACGGTGGAATGTACGCAGAAATGATAGTATACCTCCTATCCAGGTACAGCTGCACAGCCACTGCCTGAAAGGAGGTATTTAAAGAGAAAGGAAGAACGGAGACATCATGCCGGGTGTAAACCGCGCATCCCCCAGCTCGGCCATCCCGCGGTGGTGGGGTCGCAAGACCCTTGTACCCTGGGAGGCCGGACAGGGGGCACGCGCCTAGCATGGTCTCCTGCAAAAAGATAGCTAACGGGGAGCGGGACGAGACGAGCCTCCGCAGCTCCTCCCAGTTGGCCCGGAGTCTACGGCAATTCCATTGAAGGAATATGCCCTCCAGGCCTAGCTCGGAGGAGACGCGGGGGCCCTCCTCGAACTGAGGACCCTCACGGGAATGGCCGTACGCTTCCCGGGGGCAGAACCCCGGGCGCTGGAGGCGCTGTCGCCTTCGAGGACTTATTGGTGGAGGTTGGGCTCGCCATGCGAGTCTTTTCCTCCCTCCGCCTCGAAACCTTAGGCGGGCGTTGCGGCTTCGGAGGCGGGGGGCCCTCTTTTCGAGGAACCACCGTCTCCGAGCCACTCGCTCTACCTCGGGGCGTGGGCGAAGTAGCCGAAGCTCCTTTGTTGCTGTCCTCCTTTCGGGGGACAGCTTTAGGAACCCCCGAAGATAGCCTAGCGACCATCTTCAGGGGTGTTGCCTCCTGTGAGTCTAACGACTCGGTGGAGGCGCGTGGCCGTTTCGCCTTGCGGGAAACGGTCACGCTGGGGGAAGAGGGGGGAGCCCTGGTTTTAGCCGGGGCTGGGTATGAACCCTTTTTGCCTCTAGCTTTACCAGGGGAGCGCCCGGGTTGGGTAGAGCCCGCAGAGGGGCTCCGAATGGGCGCGGAAACAACCGTGCTCGTTGGCCTGGATGGGCCAGGAGCAGAGGGTGCCTTTCTAACTACTGAGGCATATGACGTCCCAGGCAGAACTGGGCGCGCCAGGACTAAGTCCTTAGCCTCGCGGAATGAGAGTCTATCCTGGGCCTGAACGGCTAGGATTTCTTTCTCCAGGAGATATGCACCACATTGCTTCGAAGAAGCAGGGTGCGGCTCTCCGCAATTGACACACTTGGCCACACACGATTTGGACTTATCGTGTGCGACCTTGGAGCAATTTACACAGACTTCGGGTGACCCCGACTTTGCACATCTACATGAGCGATTCGTATGGCCAAAGCGGTGACAGTAATAGCACCGCCGCGGCAGTGGCACGAATGCCTTCACGCGGTAGCGGTACCAACCGGCACGCACCGACTCAAGGAGCTTGTCACAGTCGAACGTGACGAAGAGTTTAGGGGTGGGTCTCGAAGCCCCTCCCTGTTTTCTCATCACACGTTCGACCTTGACCGCCCCATGGTCGGCCAGCTCTAGGGTGATGTCCTCAATGGAGTAGTCAACGAGTTCCTTCGCATAAACTACTCCTTTCACAAAGTTCATGGTAGAGTGCGGCGTCACACTCACCGGGGTGCCATGAAGTGTCCGAAGAGCACTTATCTTGGCCGCCTCGGCGGGATTCGCCAGAAGGCTGCCGTCCGAGAAACGGGTCACCTTCGGCTCTCTACCAATTGCACTAGCTAATCCTCCCCTCTGATGGATCATGTTGCCCTTGGACAACATGGTGCCATCAGTGGAGCGAATAACGAGGAAGCGTTTGAAGCCAGCGGGCTCGAAAACGCCAGGTAACCTCTGAATGAGGGGCCCCGATGTCATAGAGGCTCCGCCCTGTGCACTCTTGGTGTTAGTCTTGGTCAGGGGCTCCGAACACAAGGGGGTAGAGGGGCCGGATGTGCTGATCTTGGCTTGGTCGCCTACCAAAGTGGCAGCAGACCCATACGTCCCCGCGGATGGAGAGGAGCCTCGAGTCTTTTTCTTTTTTGGAGAGGAGGGCGGGGAATAAACCCGCTTCTCACCCCCGCCGGCAGAAGCCCCCAGGTCAGATAGACCGGCCTCAGCTAGGTCCCTCTCCGAAATGGAGAAGGTCCTGCTTGTCGTAGTGGCACCTGTCGGAGGAGATCCCTCCCCTCCTTTTACTGCCTCGGAGCCCTCAGCCATTTGAGGAGGACCTCGCATAGGGGCGGATTCGGTGCTTGGCGCCGAGCCCGAATTCCCCCCCTTAGAAGGCCCTACCGTCTGAGGCTGGGTCTCCTCAAGGACCATGTCTATCACAGGAGGGGCCTCCAGTTGGCCATCCCCTCCCAGGACATCGCAGGTCCCCTTGGCAGTGTCGCTAGTCTTGTGTGGGGAGGCACAGGCCTTGACCCCGACAACGTTTAAAATTCTTGCCAGCAGGTCTTTTGAGGGAAGCGACCGAAGGGGCCTGGCTTCCCTCTCCCCCCTAAGGGGGTTTGCCCTACCGAGCCGCTTCGATGGGGAGCGGCTGGCTAAGGGCTGCCTTTCTTGGCAGTCCCCTTGGAAAGAAAAGAGGGTACTGCCGCTGGGAAAAGGGAGGTGCCCGAAAGCACCTCCAGAGAAGGGGGTGAGGGGGAGTCCCCTCCACCCGTAGGCGAAGGAGAGGAGTAAGCCTCCTCTCCGGTTAGAGAAATATGGAGGGTCCCCTGTGCAAGCACAGGAGGGGGGACCTCCATTTTTTTGCTGGAGCTGCCCCAGGGCAGCTCCGTTGTTCTTGGGGAAGTTAGGGGTTGGGTTTTTTTTGTTTGATCTTCATCATTGGGCATGGTGACCCTTTTTTTAACACGGGATGCAATAGCGCACACCTCTCGCAGTAGCCCGCACTGCGAGAGCTGCTTACAAGCCAGGCGCCGCCATTTGGGTCCACCCCTCCCGCCTGGTGGCCTGGCAGTCCATCGGCATGGCGGCTCCACCTTGAACACGGCGTAAAATATATAGATTGTGAAGAGGAGAGGAAAAGGGATGTAAAGAAGGTATGGGTGGGGATGAAGCAGGTTGTTAAAAACCAGCCACCCCAGACCGGAGCTCAGGGGTTAGGGAACATTGTCCCCCACCCCCTCAGCGGGACGGTTGGCTGAAAGGAAGGTCAACATCTACCCTGTGAAATTAGAGGCTGACCAGAGAAAGTTGTGGGAGAGGTTGTGTGAAAAGAGAGGAAACAAGTGTTTTGAAGGAAGGAAGAGAGGCTAAGCTGGGGCCGGACGGAGCGCTGGATCCCGTCAGCACGGCGGCCAGGATGGCAAATCGCCGCGCCCCTTATGATAAGAAAATCAGGAAAAGGTCTACACTGGTTTGACCAACAAACTTACCCGAGACATACCAAAGACCGTGTTCCACAAAAGAAGGTGCAGGGTGACAATATGGTGACCTGCATCTGGGATTATGTACTATAACTTCCTGAACCAAGGAGAAACAATCACAGCAGTGAAATACTGGCAGGAATTAGAGGAAATGCAAACAGTTTGGCGAAAGATCCTGTTCACGGCAATGCTAGTTCACAAGTGAAGTTCAGAAATTAAACGACCTGGGAATTGAAGTTCTGCCTAATCCACCTTATTCTAAAGACACTCCAACATATTTTTCATGATTTTAAACGTCTGGAAGCCTTTCTAAAGAATACATGGTTTCAAACCCAATCAAGTGCAGAAGAAGCTTCTAAGACCTTTTTTTGACTCGAGGCGCGAAAACTTCTACGCATGAATGGCATTGCAATACGACGGCAAAAGTACATTCAATCACTTGGAACCTGCTCTGATTAAAAATAAATTTATTGCTTACCCGTCTATTTCAAACCTTCATCTTTAAACAATCCAATACTTTAACACTAACCAATAATCCAAACCAGTCACCCTGGATAAATAGAGATTAAAATGTTCGATGGAATGTAACCGATTACATAAAATTTCTTAAACCAGCAATGATGTCGGGAATCGAAACGCGTACATTTATTCTTGTCTTGCTAAAGACAAAGAACAAACGGGAAACTAACGCAGTTGTCAGAACGATTTCACAAGTAAGCGCTCTTCATGATCCCGAGGGTGTTCTAAATAACGAGGTGAAAACAAATATTTTCCAGATATTTTGACCACTGAATATACAAATGACCAACCTATAATACAAGACAATAAATTTTGATTAAACAAATACACTTAAATATTGATATAACGACTCTTAAAACAGTTTTGTACAATTTCTAAAATAGTTGTATTTCGGAGGTAAATGTAATGCCAATTTTCCAAAAGAGCATTTAAGATTGATCTTCGAAACTTTCGGCCCATCTCTCTTTGGTTGTCGGTAAAGTCTTAGTAAACCTCATTTGTAATATGCGGTGCAATTTTGGTTTCCATATTACTGTAAAAGGAAACTGTAATATTAGAAACTCGAGCGATTAAATTATTTCTTGAATCTAGAAAGAAATCGTAGAGTGTGCTAAGAAATATAACCGGGCAGTTTAAAAGCTTCGCTTGAACGAGGTTTTCAGACTCAGGAATGGCGCAGTCGATACGCCGCATGCTACTTTCTTTATCTTTTCATACACCTTTTTTATTTACATTAGCCTAAGGAACCTCGATTTACTTTCACCGAAAATCAAAATCTACTAATCTTTAAAATACTGAATACTACAAAAAGCACAAAATTTATTTAGAAAATAACACAAACATGGAATGAATTTCCTAGGAATGTTAAAAGCTCTATATTAAATATGTTTAGCAAAGAATGGATAAATATACCTTATAATTTTAAGGAAATAAGGCATGAAACTTATTCTTTATCCATACCCTCTCTACCTCTGAGTTCCTTCCTTGAAGTAATCTCTAGTGGGTTAAGATCATTTTGGGGCCCCAATTATGTAATTAGGGATCTTTGCTGATAGGCTAACGCTACATGTTGGTATTTCGCTCTTGGACCGGTTGAATTCTAATGGGATCTCTGCCCATAAGATACTAGGGCATTATAACTTATTTATTTAGCGTCGATTTTATTTATTTCCATACCCAACTTCAGTTTGCCACCTTTACCAGGGGCCACACATCAATACTTTGGTTGAATCCATGCGAGAACGGGGTACTGAGTTTCATGCATACGTGATGCCAGTTTTATACTCATATCATTATGCACGTGACCAATTCAAAGCACTGCCATCTTCCATTCGTTCTTTCGTACATATACCCCATCACTTCCACCTCCCTGAATCAGCCTAAAGGGATTACATTTCCACTACTCCCCTGAATTTGAAAGGGTAGCGTTCCCTTGGTCCATGAAATGTTCCTTGGTTGGTGTCACAGTTATCCCTTATCCCAAATGAGGACCGGCCCATGATGTCTTCAGATTTGTCAGCGATTGTCGTTCTGATTTCTATGTTAGTTTCAGCATCCGTTCAGGAAAACTAAGATCTATCACAGGTAAATTGGGGTCTGCAAGAACGAGATAAAAACTAAGTTTAAAAAATAGTTTCGGTTTTGAGTCCCGTTTAACGCCCTATTTCCCCCTTTGCTGGGTCTATACAGACGACCCGAGAGAGCATTATTAGTTTTTCTTTGGAAATGGGGTCGGGAGGGCACGACGCTCCTCCATGTTTCAGTTGTAGCGGGGGCATTAGCGCGTCCACCACACTTCCCTATGCGGGGATAGAATGTTATTTCTTTTTAGCTCTAGTCTTCGTTTAGACGGTGCCGTGTGGTCCATCAACGGTAAAGCCTAGTATTAGGCTTTCCGTGAATTACGGCAACGTTTGCCGTATTAGGCTGTCGACAGATGGGCTCTTAAATTTTTTTAAAAGCATCAACGGTAAACGACAGATAAGCATTTCATAATGATTATTTTCCCAAAGATAGAATGCCTGAATGAGATGTAACACTGATAACAAGTTTCGTTGTCAAGGTGACAATGAACGAGGAATTCTAAGCCTTTTTAGAATCGATTCTTCGAACGTCACTTCTTCATTAGACTCCGTGATTTGGCAGCAATAATCTTGATTCTTTTGTCTTCAAATCTGAAAAGTGGGAAAAAACATTATTTCAGGGAATAACCAAAAGAAAGAATAAAACAACCTTGTTTTTTTTTTAGCGTCGTAGAAGATTCCCTTTTAAATTCTTACGTAAATGTGCGTTGAATTGGGACAGACGGTGTCGGTTTTTATGGCGCCTCGCCATGATTGAGGCTAGTTCATTTTATCTATTATATAATTTTCCCCCTGAATTTTATCTATTCATTATATCCTATTGCATTGTTTGGATCCAGGTACCAAGATAGGTATCGTGAGCTACTCTTAAGATGACCCAGACTGGGGCATTGAACAAGAATCTGCCGAACAGTCCGGGGGAAAAACGCAGTCGACGCCATCAAATGCCGGAGTGTGTCCGATTCGGAGACGACAGAAAGCGACCTGAAGCCGACGTAGCATTAACATAACATAATTTCACAGATGACAAAAGCCACAAAAGGGCCTATCAAAGGTCGCCCTCATCTGTCAAAAAAACCCTCCCGCAAACTGCATCCAGAGGATTGTGTCAGATCATGCATCTACACTATACAATTTAAACCACTCACAGAAATATATCAGAAAAAAACAGTCTAAGGGGAGATATTAAATTATTTTGCCATCAAATTAACAAAAAGAGCTAAAAAATGGGTATTATGCTATGAATAAATAACGTCTTTCTTTTAAAGTGTCTTCCTTCAACGTCGAAGCGTACTTCCTTCTTGCTTTTGTTTCATTTCTTGTATTTTTTTTGGTCTGAATTTTAAAGTTTCCCAGTACTCGGCTGAATTTTGGGACTTATGCCCTTGGCGGCAGCCGCCAGAAGGGCGCTTAAAAAAACATGAATAACATGGCACACTTAAGTCTGGAATTGCACTGGATTAAGACGAATCCTGTCAATAAGTCATAAGATTACTGCTTCAAATGTGAAGACACATTGTAAGGCAAAGGGGCGGGGGGTTGAGACTCAGTGTGGCGCGATCGATACGCCGCTCACCAACGATTGTCCGTTCATCGCCCCTTTTCCTACACACCTATCTACCCAACCCTTGAAAAATATTTTACATATCCAGATTACCCAACATACATTTCTTAGAATATGGATGATGTTCTAGTAGAATTATGTTGCTTACATAGATTAACTATTGTTTGCGCTCTTTCTGATTCTCGATTTATTTTATGGCTAATGTCCAAAGAAGTTTTCCAATCCAAAGTACAGGGTACACATTAAATCTGATTTCAATCAAAATTTAAGGGTAAGGACTTTTTCCCACCATCAATGTATATATATATATATATATATATATATATATATATATATATATGATAAATGAACAATAACGATCTATTCAATGCGATTAGGTAAAGGTAATGACAAGAATTCCTCAATCCGCAGGAAAGGTCTCCTGGAGTTCTGCAACCATCTTAGCTCGATTATATATATATATATATATATATATATATATATATATATATATATATATATATATATATATATAATATGTGAGGGAAGAAATAACGTCAATTTTAAGCATTGCCTCCACGTGATGGGCCTCGTGTAGCTTACAAACAATTTTCGAAGCTTAGAAGCGTAAGAAAGTATAGGAGCGGGTTCATGGAATGTAGCCCTTTTCAAGGCGAGTATTTGAACAAGACGACAAGTCTCTCCCCCCCCCCCACCACTCCTTGCAGCCAAGATGGGAGCGGTTGAGATAATCGCCATCCATCCGGGCCGCGTCGCCATGACTCAAACGATGTGAGATAGTCCCCCCCCCTCCCTCTTCTATGGGGTAAGCTCCCTCACTTCTGGTGTCCATATCTACCCGCGTAACGTGGAATGAGCAGATTGGTGCGAGAGACGCTCATGAGTGCAGACCTTCTTACTCCTCGATTCGGGTTTGTCATACGCCGAAGGCAAGGAAACGTTGTGGGACAAAACCAAGCATCCCTTCTTGGATAAAACAAATATCTACCCCCTAGAGTTAGTTAAAAACTCTTCTCCCCGTAAGAATACCCGTCCGACTCCGCTCATCGACGCCATCTCAGTGAAGATTCATCTTAGCGTAATATCCCCTTGATTACGCATCTCCGACCAAACCGTTGATGTTTCGGAGAAACTCCCCCCTCCATTTGCTTCAAAGGAATTGACACCGGAAAAATTCCCAACCTTCCTTCTCGAAGACTCTGCTACCCCCCTCCCCGTGATCTCCAAAGAATATTTCACTACAAACAAGTTTACCTTGGACCCCGTCGAAGTGACCCAATCATCATTTCACCGCTTCGCCGGAAACGACCAACGTCTTCCAAACCCCTCCATTCGTGTACAAGGTATCGTAACGAATATTTTAGCTTCCCCAAATTTATAATTGTCGTCTACCGTTCCCCATTATCATTTGTGTAACTATGTATCTTAATTAACTGTGTATTATTGTATCATATTAACTTTAATTATTAATATTTATTAAAGTCTATTTTTGCGTACTCCTTTGCTTTCTGACCCTCGAGCTTATCATAGTCGTATAACAATAGCCTGTAACTAAGTGAGATTTGGAACTCACAACCAATACTAAGTTTTAAAGTAGCATCTTTTGGACTAGTCCTCCCTTACGAGGATCTGACCTTGTAACCGGACCTCGGCCTACCCAGACCCTTTAAAAAGGAAACCCCCGCGCACTCTAAATCAAATATAATAGATGTATGTAGGATATATAGAGCTATACCACGACAATATATATATATATATATATATATATATATATATATATATATATATATATATATATATATATATATTCTGATTCTTATGGTTGGACGTACGTCCGACGAAGATGTATCGAAAGGTTATCTCGTGCATGTGTGAAGAAGACAGTGAAATATGGAAGAGGCAGTTTAATAGTATGGGGAGTGAACTCTGCTGCTGGTCCTTGTCTACTTATTCGCCTACAAGGGACTGTCAATGCTGAAATCTAAAAGCAGATTCTTAGACAGCATGCCCTTCCACATCTCAGATCCTCGTCAGTTCAACCTCCTATCTCTGTGCAAGACAATGGTCCCTGCCACACTGGGAAGAGAGTCAAAGATTCTATGAGTGATAAAGAGGTTGATCTCATGGCTTGGCCACCTCAAAGTCCCGATCTCAACCTTATAGAATACGCTTGGAAGATTATTGGAGATGGGGCGCGAAGGAGGAATCCAAAGAACCAAGATGAACTCTGGGAATTATTGAAAAACGAATGGAACAATAATATTACCACATCATTTTGAAAGCAATTAATTCAGTCTTGTGGTAACAGATGGGAGGTCATTGCTAGTAAAGGGATGTTCACAAAATATTAATAGCAAGGGTTTGTTTTTTGTTTTTGTTTCATTTTACATTGTTTTCTAAGTGACCCTTAACTTTTGGCCGCTACAATTTGGAAGATAGTTTGTTTATTTCCTCATAACTTAGGAAATATTTAAATACACTTGTTCTTACTGACCCTTATATTATAGCCGCTAGTGTGTATATATATATATATATATATATATATATATATATATATATATATATATATATATATATATCATCACTAACTAACTATAATATAAGAAGGGGATTTTTTTGAGTATTTGAATAATAATTTCATCTTAGTTTGGTTATGACTTATGTTTTTTATCAAAGTTATTTCTAATCATTCTTTTATAATATCCAAAAACAAAATGGTGAAGTTCAGAAAATTCATTTTTATATATCTTCTATATTTTAGCAACGTGATATTTTGAAAGGGGAGAAAAGTTTGTTTAGAGCTCCTTTTTAAAATTATTATAATCTGAGTTGAATAATATTGATCGACAGTAAAATATAACATCTAGATTAGCTTCTCTCTTTACAGTGTAGCAGGTCACAAATCAACTACAGGGTCACTAAATTTGATGGGCCACGTTTCGCTAGAAGACTCAAAGCATGCTAGCCCTTGCACAAAATCTGTGTTGATGTAGTGACATCTATATACTCAAATCTGTGTTTATGTAGTGACATCTATATACTCAAATCTGTGTTTATGTAGTGACATCCATATACCGATATTACTGCAACGGGAGCATGAGCTGCATATTAATATTCCTATTCAATAAATCACTTGGTTTTAGAAAAAATAATATAAACAATGGAATTCCACCCCTTCCCTTAAACAATAGAAATGTACCCTAAAGCAATGGAAGTTTACCCCACCCCTAAGTCCAAAGAAAAAACAGAATGAATAAAGCAATGGAATTGTACCGTAAAGCAATAGAATATTACCTCCAAACAATGGACATACCACAAAACAATGGAGTTTGGTACTATTGAATAAGAGGGGCGCATGAGTTTTAGGACAATAAAGTCTGTAAAACTTATTTTTATCTTTATAATGGTTTCTTAGGAGTAATATTTCGATGGCGGAAAGGGTCTATCACACTTTATAAATGCTCCAAAAGACTATTTCAACCCGATTCTGCAACGTAATCATTTTTTCAGCGACGCCATTTCAATGATATGAGTCGGACGATGTTACGCTCGCCCGCGCGTTTCATCATTCGTTTGCGATTCTTTGCCTTTTTTCACTTCGACAGTAATTTTTATTAAGGAAACCATGCGATAATGTTGTCGTTTCAACGTTCGCGATAAAACCTTTTTGTGTGAGGATAAATTTAAGTTCATTAACTTAATTTTTAACATAAGCTGATACTAAAAGAAGTGGCGTGTCCGACGTGCGGGAGTAAAGTTACTACTAATGGCTGGCAAGACAGCACCAGGTGGAGGAGGAGGTTACTCCTCCCCTTGTGAGCCCTTGGGCCGGCCCGTGCCGCTTCAGGACCTTTAATGGGGCGGATTCAGGTTCGGTATCTGGCCGCGAGACCAGGTTCGCCCCCCAAGGAAGACCCTATCATCTGGGTTAGGGGCACCTCCGGGATCATCACTTCAGGCGGGCCCTCCAAGTGGCCGTCCCTCCCCGAGCTGGCGGGTATCCCTATGCCCGTCTCAGAAGTCAGTGGGGCCAGCATATGGACCTCCATTGGGAAAATAGGGGGAGCGGGCATGCTACTAAAATTCCTCTATTCATTATTTCGAAAAGTGCTTCGAGAAAAACGTGGCCCAGGGAAAACGGTAGAAATAGACGAGGCTAAATTCTGGAAGCAAAAATACAATCGAGGATGTGTTATCGAAGGGGTTTGGTTTCGTTGGATTCCATCGTGAATCGAAAAGAACTTTTATGGCGTCGGTACCCGATAAAACTAGTAAAATTCTGATTCGATTAATCAAAGAGGCTACGAACGCTCGACCGTTAACACACTCAGAACTTCGTAGATCCAGAAACAGGAGCCAACACCCAGAATATTGAACGGCAGTGGAAGGATGCAAGAAGCCGAATCCTGAAATACGGGAGAAAGGAAGACCATCGAAATATTACTATTAAGAGACTCTTACAACGATACGAAGAAGCATTAAAACATTTAGTATCTTAAAACGGATGCACCCTTATTCAATAATACCTGGAATTTAACCCCCAAACAATGCAACTTTACCCAAAAGCAATAGGACTTTACCCAATTTTCATATTTATCTCATCCACCTTGGCGTCGCATTCAAAGAGTGACTCTCTTTCTTCACAAGCGACAAACGAGACCTGGAATAAAAAGATAAACACCTTTAGGGAATGGTGTCTAGAGAGAAAGAACGCCCGTCATTCGGAGAGACCCGGTTTCTGATTCCCACTAACCTAACCTAACCATGAACACCTTAAACATCTTTTGCTCTGCACAATGGATAAGGAACTGGATTTCCAGACCTGCGGGCAAAGTTCGATTCCCTGGGAAGCTCCTCGTCCCCCAAATTTCGGCACTTGCACGGAGCTACTGCCAATCCCATTGGGGGTGGTGATCAGACGCGAAGGTAGGATCATTCACATACGCCATCACAACCAATGACAAAACTGCTGTCTTTTTTGCTGTATTCGTACATACAACACATCACTCTTCTGTTACAGAACTCTCGGTATGTGTTTCTGTTCCATACTCCCCTGATGGTTAGCGAGTGGTTCTCCCTTCGACCACGGATATTAATATCCTCCCTGTCACACCCATCCCAATGAGGCCCGGCTCCTGGTGTCCAGTAGCTTACTGATTGTCTTAGTGATCCTTATGTGGATTTCATTATCATGTCAGGGGACCACGCAAAAGAAAAGACCGGGACAATTAATAATAATGACCAAAATAATACTGACAACGATAATAATAATAAAAAATACAGTAATAACAACCTGATCTTGTCTCCGGGTTATTTACATTCTATACTCAATGTTTCTCCATTCTTTGAATACACAATTTCCTTTATTTCTCTCTCATCTACCGCGATTCTGGTTGAAAAGCGCTTTCACCTTCGGGTTTTTTTTTTTCCTTCACTCACTATAATTCTTCACCTCACCTCTTTTGGCGCTGTTGAATTGTAAAACTCATATAGCCCCAATGGAGGAGGTTGGTGCCCATGCTTTTTCAGGAGATAAGAGGCATAGCGAATGGCACGATCGAGCTAGAAGAAAAAAAGAGGGTAAGTTGCTTTAGGGATGTCTCTATAACGCCTGAGTCCGCTCCTATCTAATGATTTACACCTCCACTTAATTTGCGTAAAATGGATTTGTGTGTGTAACATGTTAAGTCTCTCACTCTTTCTCTTTAAACCAGTTAGTTCGACTTGGTATCCGGAGGAGCTGCACGTCCTCCCGGCGTCAGTGCGAATTAGGGAAGTCCCATTGGTAAGTTCACTTTAACTCTCAGACGGGGCCCGGAGATGTTGGTGTGCTTCCTCTTGGTCCCCCATCCGCATACACTTTGTTCTATTACTATCCCATTAACCCTTTGCCTAGATTTAAAGACGTGACTAGCTACTATTATGCCTTATCAGAATAAAGGCTTTTAAATCTCTATAAACCAAGCAGTTTAACGCCCGCAGGGGGGGCAAGAGATCAGAACTTGAGAGGTCTTGGGCGTTGGGGCACGATTAAAGGGAAGTTCGGATTCACCTCAATGACCGATTCCATGCGTGTAATGGGCTGACTAGGTAGCTTACTGCGACCGTTCTTGGGTGCATAAGGCTGTACTGATTGTGGCGGGAAACCCTTACTGAATTGTCGGCTGCCAAGCCAACTAAGAGTCTCGGGTCGTTTTTCTTGGTCTGCCGAACAGATCTTCAGATCTTGGCGAGGATTATTATGACCTAATAAGAAAATCCACAGGGTCGCCTTGCCTCTCTGGCTGCTTCTTTGGGAGCTGCTGCCTTTGGGGAGCGACCGGACCACTAGGACCCTTGCTGAACAGTGTGCCTCACCACACAAGTTCGATCATCTCATTAACGCTCCCAGGATGGAGACCTGAAAAGTCTGAAAACCCAAGAATGACTGGACGGGGGAATATCACCCACCACATTTCTTTCCACACTATTTTCTTGGCCAAAAGCTCTGGAAATTTAGTGCCGGCAGGTTCTCACAACTTGACATTTAGGACTATATCCCTCTCAGTAAGTCCTATTTCCCCGCCCTTTTCCCAATGGAGGTCCATATGCTGGCCCCACTGACTTCTGAGACGGGCATAAGGATACCCGCCACCTCGGGAAGGGACGGCCATTTGGAGGGCCCTCCTGAAGTGATTATCCCGGAGGTGCCCCTAACCCAGATGCTAGGGTCTTCCTTGAGGGGCGAACCTAGTCTCGCGGCCAGATACCGAACCTGAATCCGCCCCGTTAAGAGTCCTAAGGCGGCATGGGCCGCCCTCCTCCAAGGGCTCACAAAGGGAGGAGTAACCTCCTCCTCCACCTGGTGTTGCCTTGCCATCAAGATCTCGATTTCGGAGAAGGATCTGGCTCAATCTGGTTCGTTCGGCCTTGGGGACCCTTCCAACTGTGGAGAGAAGAGGGCTCACTCTCATTCTTTCTCTCAAAAAAGAAAAGGTAAGAAAAAGAAGACAAAAAGGATTGATCTCCCTACGCGTCAGCTCCGAGGACGGACGAGTCGCCCTGCCGTTTCGGTAAGCGACCAGGTCAAGACCAACATATCGGTCCCGAGTCGCCCTCGGGAGTGGAGACAAAAACCAAAGTTGCAAAAGCACAATGAACGGAGCTGCGTTTACGTCGGAGCCCCTCGTTGAGGGACTACCTGGCATTATTGAGCCCGCTGGCTTCAAACGCTTTCTGATATTCGCTCCACTGATGGCAGCATGTTGGCCAAAGGTCAGATGTTCCATCGGAGGATAGCATTAGCTAAGTTGGCCGATAGAGCTCGAAAGTCCCCAGTTTATCGGACGGAAGCCTCCTGGCGAATGCGGCAGACCCTTCACATGTGGCCATTATTAGTGTCCTTAGAGTCCCTTAATGGCTCTTTGGTGAAGTGACACCGCACTATAAAATGAATTTCTTGAACGAGGTGGTTTATGTGAGGGAATCGTGGACTACTCCAAATAGCTGGCTGAACAAAGGGCCGTCATGGTCGAATGTGTGATGAAAAAACAGAGGGGAGGGGGAGCTCGAAACCCACCCCTACAGTCTTCGTCACCATCGATCTTGGCAGGCTGAGTGATTCGGTACGTGACGGTTGGTATTGCTACTGTGTCAAGGCATGTAAACGTGCAAGGTCGGGTTTACCCGAAATCTTTGTGAATTGCTCCAAGGTCAATTGCCGAGAGTCGTACCTGTTTCCTCGAAGCAATTTGGTGCATGTCACCTGTAGGAGGTCCTGGCCGTTAAAGCTGCGCGCCGCCTCTTTTCACGAGGCAATGACTTGATCCTGGCAGGCCCAGTACTACCTAGGACGTCTTACGGTTCAATATTAGAAAAATGCACCTTAGGCACATGGCCCCTCCAGACCTACGAGCCCGGTAACTTTTGTGCGAATTCAGAACTCTATTTTTTTTTAGGGCTTTAGTTCCCCTCCCGAGGGACTCCTATGGTCCATCTCGGGACTCAAACTTGGCCTCGACGAAAGCCTTGGTTCCCACTACCTTCCTCTGTGTGACCGTTTCCCGTAAGGCGAAACTACGGGCGTGCGCTTCCACCATTGATAGATTCACAGGAGGTCCCTCCTCCCCTCCAAGGTGGTTGTGAGACTGTCTTTGAAGAATCTTAATGCTCTCCACCGAAAGGAGATTTGCAACAATTGAACTTCGGCTCCCGCGCCCCGGCTGAATAGGGCGACTCTGAGACGCGGGACCCCTCCTGAAACCACGCCGACCGCCAAAGGTTTATGTAGAGTGGGAGGGAGGCACCACGCCACGATATTTTTCCATCTAGACAAGGTCTATGATACTGCATCACCTTACGGTATTATGGAGACCCTCTACACCTGATGGGGGCGAGGGAATGCCTCCCAATGTTCATTTCTGAATTTCTACGAGATCGTTGATTCCGCGGGAAGGGGGTGGGGGCTGCGGCCCAATGAAGCAGGAAGAGAGCGTCAGTGTCACTATCTTTTCCCCGAGCATCAATGTTATCACTTAGGCGCTGCCGGAAGATGTTCTCACTACGCTCTACCAGGACGACCTTTCAATCTATCTTGCTGTGGCCCATATGCCAACTCTGAAGCGTCAACTCCATCAGGCATTTAACCGCATCTCTTGTTCTGCTGAAGCAAATATATTTCGGTCTCAGTCTTCACGATTGAGACTTTTCCTAATCGCGGCTCACATGGTGGTGGTGGACTCGCAAGGATTCCTTTTCTTACTTTTGACGGAATCTTCACCTGGGTGCTTCACATTCGCAGCCTTGAGTTCTCTTGTACCTGCGTCATGGACATTCCTTTTTAAGTGACGTTCAGCACCTTGGGTGCTGATAAGGCTACTGCCTTACTTTTCAACCGATCCTTTGTTCGTTCAAAGCTTGACTACAGATGCAAGTTCTACTCATAAGAAGCCAAGCATGAATTGCGGAAAGTGGACGCCATCCACAACACTGCTCCGTCCGGTGACCGGCACCTTCCTCATGCCGTTATTAAGAGCCTGTTTTTCGTTTCCACTTGCCCTGTGCCGTCCATTATGCGCTTGTGTACCAACGAATCTCTTTGCATCCTCGGCAGATTTCGACTGTGTCTATGCCGTCGAGAGACGCCAGCCATTGCCCTTCAGATTTAAGGCTAGGAAACTCCTTCGAGAGCCCAATGTAGCTCTCTGGCCTGTGGCCTCTCTGCTTCTACAGAGGCCATCACCCTGAAGGGTAACACTTTTGACTCAAGCCTATGCTCCCAAAGCTTCCAAGGCGCCGGGAGTATTGCGCTCGGCATTTTCGGAGCACAATTCGTCTCACGTTAGATCTGTTCCAGTGTTTTCGGATGACTCGAAATCCCAGGAGGGGGTAAGCTTCCACGCCGTATCTTTTCTGTTTGGAGCCAGTTCGGCTCTGCCAGGCGATTTATCTGCTTACACGACCGAGCTGGCTGCAATATACCCCTTGGTACGGGAGATAACGCGTTAAGCCCGGTTGGAAACCGGATTGTGAGCTATAGCGACTCAAAAAGCGTCCTGAAGTGCTCTCTGGCAATTGGGATTTCCACATACCCTGGTTCGCGGTATGCGTGGCGCTACGGTTGCCGAGATTATCTTCTGCTGGTTTTCTGGACATGGAATTGTGGTGAATGGGCCCCCCGATGAGGGGGCCACAGAGTCCGCGAGCACTGGGCGACCACACTAGTGTTTCGCTCTTTCTCTCACCGACTACATGACAGGAATCAGGGCAGCCCTCTCCCTCTGCTTGGCAAAGAATAAGGGAGACGGCCGATGGGAGCTTATTGTTGCGTCACATCGCGCCGCGACTGTTCCCCTGGCAATGCCCCGGCAGCTTCAGGTCGCTTTCTGCCGTCTTCTAATTTGGCACACTCGTGGGCCACACCGCCATTTTATGGAGTGCTCCCCTCCACCTTACTGCGTTGTCCGCCACACTTCTCTACATTCTTGTTAAATGTTCGCCTGAGGGGATCATCTCACACATTACTTGTCCTACTACCGGGAAGAGTGGGGTTGATAACGCTTGTCCCTTGTGCTTGGGACGAGTTCATACCCACAGACATTTTGGACTCATGGACTTTCTGGAGGATGCTTGCCTACAATTTATTTGACTTTGTTTTTGGGCGCACGCTCCGGTACTGTGGGAAGAAGGGCCTTTCCTAACGCCGGAGTGTGCATCCTTCTTTTTTTCTTTTGTTTGCTTGTTCGTGTGTTTTTATATAGTGTGTGCATCCCCTTCTGTGTAGTTTTTTTAGGTAGCTTAATAATAGGCTAAATTAATTACCGCGACTTTGCTATTGGTGGCGGTTGCCAGATGGGCGCTATAAAGAAGAGAATTATCTTAAAAGTACATATTGGGTGGGAGGTTACTACCATTTTTCACCCTTACTTGGTTCCTAGAAGGCGTAGGAAAGAATAAAGAAAAAAAACATGATCGTAGTAAAAAATAGTAATGAAAAGCATTACTACAGCATACCTGAACCACCCTTATTGATGGGACAAAGTATTTCGAACCTTTCGGAATAAATTCCCACCCAGAAAACAATGACCTGAACAAATCCCTTTGCGATAGCCACCCGGCTGACTACCCACTCGCACATTTTGGTTTCCTAATATTGCGCAATGACGTCATAGTGAAAACATCCCCAAGTCAGTTTTAACTGTAAGAACTTCATTTGATACCTTATTGCGTGTTTCTTTTGGGAAAATATTTAGAGACTCTGGAAAGCGTTGCTCTTTTCTACGAAAGCCTTTATGGGAATTTTTCTGAAAAATATAAATTTGAATTATTAAACATTAATGGAGCCTTCCTACAAGCAGTCCGTTAATATGTGGAAATATTTAAATGATCAATGGCACACTGAAAAAACATTCAAGGGTTTAATATCTACATTTGTACTCTTAAAAATAAGCTCACTACACAAATTAAAAATTGGATTATATTTGTGATTACTACTTTTTATTGAAAGTACTACTAGGCAACTCCCTAGACAACAAATACTGTTGTCCATTACAATATTTAGCGTGTAAACCAACAACTATATTTAAATATATTTTGACTGAATTAAAATTTATTCCATAAATTTTAAAACAAAGATTCAAAAAGAATTTCCCTAAAAATAAAAACCTCTCAAGCTAACATTTTGGAGGTAAAGACATCATGCCGAATGTGATTATTTCAAATGGCGGGTCACTGAACATCCCCACTTAACCCTTTAACATCTACTAAGTTTTCGCTATTGCATTTTTTGGAGTTTGCACTTTGCGCAGCGTTAATTTGATTCTCGTTGCCACAAAGACCTCATTACACACACCCACACACACACATATACATACAAAAGTCAAAAGATTCAATACAAAATACCAGCAAATACAAAACATCAAACAGTCAACTAAACGGCAAAGTTAAAAATCCGCCAAACTCCCAAGAAAACCTCATACAAAGACTTAAATCCTAATTACTCCCTTCTCTTTCTCGAGCCAATTCAAGAAAAACAACTGCAGCTTCATCGAGAAAACAACTACCGATGTTCAGGCATCAGCAGGGGATCTCGGAGCAGCAGTGGGCCTCAGAGGTACGACATGCAGGCACACTTGTGTGTGGGCACGCCCTGGCGCCTACCAACCACTGCCCCCTCCCCCCTGCCGTGTGGGTTCTGTCTTTTTTAGGCAAAGGCTAGTAGAGGAAGGATACCTCGATCACAAACCAGGATCGAGAGTGCCTATAGGCGAGCACCAACAGACCAGTGTCTCAGGAGCTCCCTGGTCGTCTCGAGCCTCTCCTGCCTCCAGGGTCCTTCTTCCCTCGGTCAAGATACGGGTCCGAAGACCACACATTCCTACCCGTTTAAACCTAGTGCAGGTTTGATGGCCTCCATCTGAGGGCATCCGTTATCGACCTCGATGGACTTCCCGAAGCAAAGCAAGATGTTTGCCCAATATTTCATTAAAAAAAAGAAGATAAGCTGCGATCCCAAAGCCTATCGTAGAAGTATGAAAACTCTTACCCTTAGGTTGTAGGCTAGAGAGGTTATAGCGAGAAGAACAGAAAAATTAGCCACAGAGGAAAAATAAAATAAAATTGTTAAAAAAAAAGGGTGAGCCATGGAAATATGTCCCCCAAAGCGGATTTACCAGGGCACACTTGAACCGTAGTTCATCGATGGGAACGCGAAGAAACGACAGAATTTTCTTCAACTCCTGTCCAAGATTTTGACGTAGATTTTCGTAATGGACAACGAGTATATCTTTTCCTTCAGTCACCCAGTTGATAAATGTCTCTAACCAATGTTTGGTTTGTATGTGAACAAAAGACGGCCAATCTGCAAAGACATTTCGGTGCAAATCTTCCGTTTTCGCAAAAAACCCCTCAAATTATTCAATTGTAAATCACGGCGTCAACCGAATTTCCATTGTCATAGATACCGCATAGCTTCCGTCGCTTAACGTAAAATAGACCAACCCAATTTTCAGTTGCTATAGAAACCCGACAATACCAAGATTATCCGGCTTTATTCACCGGATAAAATGTGGATTTATTTTAATTGACCACAGATGACTAAATAGTTGTATATTCAATTTTACAACAAAAAGGAGATAAATTTCTACATATCTGGACTAGTTTTTAGTGGCGTGGACGCGACTCTATAAGTTACTATGTCGTTCCTAGGTCGGTCGGTAATCATTTTACTTTTCAATGAGTTCTTTGGCAATAACATCGAAATTTGAAACACTTATGTTGTTTACATTCTCTCTCGAATGATATAATTGCCAAAGTCCTCTCAAGGTTGTTCTAGGAATTATTTGGCAATAACACCGTAACTATTCGGCCAATTCTAACGAAATTTGAAACCTTTATGTTGTTTTATATTCCATTTCAAGAAAACTAACTATGGGTCAAAATTCCCCAATTGTCGAAAGATTTGAAGGTCGTAAGACAGCATAAGTGAGAGCACGCGACTTAGATATGTTGACCTTGTTATGAAAGAAATAGTTAAAAAAAACCCAACTATTTAGACGTTTTAAAAATGCCTTAAATATAATCCTATTTGGACCTGGAAATTCTTCGCTCATGTGAAATGGCCCAGATCGACCCTATGTACCAGAGACACCGTTACCGGGCGCACCAAGTAGTCCATTCTTTACATGGACTACCCTCCACACATTTTCGATTACTCTAACTTCACCACTTTCTTTTACGACCATCTCACCGTCTCTTTATGTAGGAGATGCCTTTGTTGGTCGAGGCTATCACTACAAACTGTGTTCAACGCGCATCAATGCCCTTATATGCCTTCCGAGGCACGAAACCTCTTATCGTTCTCGGAAGGGCGCTATGAATCTCTTCCAGTCGGGGTTTGTGGAGTCTTTGATTTCTTGGAGGAGGATGGCCTCCATTTTATTTGACACTCTTTGGTGTTGGGCGCATACTGCTGCGCTAGGGGGACGGGGAGGGGTTTGGAGAGGTTAGAACCAAAGGTGAAATATAGTAACTTTTCTGTTATGCTGTGGGGAACAATTTGGAATAATGGAAAGTCAGAGTTGGTGGAGTGTGTTGCAGTGGCGGATCCAGGATCAAAATTGAGGGGGGGTGGTAACCTGAATTCCTCCCGAGAAAAAGGGCATTGATCATTAATAAGGGTTATAATAGACAGTATTGATAATAAATAACATCTCATAAAGGAGTGAGCACGAACCCTCTCAGATTCGAATTTCTTTCCTTACATCAGATAATTATGAATTGTGGTTTTTGGACGTCAGCTAAAGTATAAAACTGAATTTAATCATTATTTTTGAGATTTACTTCCATTTTAGACATGTATCATATAAGATACATTCGATCGCAACGGTTTAAAAAACTTTATATATTCTATATTATTAACTCTTTCTGAATAGAAGAATAGTGGCTTAGAAAAGAAATCTAAACATAAAAGGTCTGAAATTTGGTGGGGTCTCTTCAGCCCCCTATCTCCCTCCCCCAGGATCGCGCCTGTCATCACTCAGGAATCCTTCTCCTAACATCAATTCCCTTTGGTCCAAAAATGACTAACCTTTTCTTCTGTAGTTGGAAACCGGTGCGTAAAGATGGTGCCCCGCGAATAGGTAGTTGTGGTAGGCCATGATTGCTCGATATGGATTTCTTAGCAAGATGATCCCCTTTTTGTTGAACTGCCGAACAGCGTCCTTTGAAGATCCATGACTCTTCTGCACAATTGTCGTCCCGCTGTACCAAGGTTCGAATTCCCCCAAATGACCTATTGAAACGAGTTGGTTGAATGATGGTAATTTATCATGTTTTATCTGGACCTAGAAAGAGAGCCGTCAAAATGCAGGCCAAAGAAACGGAGGCAGCGCCTATACTTGCCATCAATTTATGTATTTAATAATTGGAAGGTTTTAGTTACACAGTGAGTGAAAATTGAAGAAGGGGTAAGGGTTCAAAATGTCCTCAGGACAACCCAAAAGGTTAGGAGGGAAGGGAGAAGTGTTAAAATTGCCTCATTGACAAACCACAAGGCTACGAGGAAAGGAAGAAGTGTTGAAATTGCCTCATTGATAAACCACAAGGTTAGGAGGGAAGGGGAAGTGTTAAAATTGCCTCATTGGCAAAACACAAGGTTAGGAGGGAAGGGAGAAGTGTTAAAATTGCCTCATTGACAAACCACAAGGTTACGAGGAAAGGAAGAAGTGTTGAAATTGCCTCATTGACAAACCACAAGGTTAGGAGGAAAGGGAGAAGTGTTAAAATTGCCTCATTGGCAAAACACATGGTTAGGAGGAAAGGGGGAAGTGTAAAAATTGCCTCATTGACAAACCACAAGGTTACGAGGAAAGGAAGAAGTGTTGAAATTGCCTCATTGACAAACCACAAGGTTAGGAGGAAAGGAAGAAGTGTTAAAATTGCCTCATTGGCAAAACACATGGTTAGGAGGGAAGTGTTGAAATTGCCTCATTGACAAACCACAAGGTTAGGAGGGAAGGGGAAGTGTTAAAACTGCCTCATTGGCAAAACACATGGTTAGGAGGGAAGGGGAAGGTGTTAAAATTGCCTCATTGACAAACCACAAGGTTACGAGGAAAGGAAGAAGTGTTGAAATTGCCTCATTGACAAACCACAAGGTTAGGAGGAAAGGGAGAAGTGTTAAAATTGCCTCATTGGCAAAACACATGGTTAGGAGGAAAGGGGGAAGTGTAAAAATTGCCTCATTGACAAACCACAAGGTTACGAGGAAAGGAAGAAGTGTTGAAATTGCCTCATTGACAAACCACAAGGTTAGGAGGAAAGGAAGAAGTGTTAAAATTGCCTCATTGGCAAAACACATGGTTAGGAGGGAAGTGTTGAAATTGCCTCATTGACAAACCACAAGGTTAGGAGGGAAGGGGAAGTGTTAAAATTGCCTCATTGGCAAAACACATGGTTAGGAGGGAAGGGGAAGGTGTTAAAATTGCCTCATTGACAAACCACAAGGTAAAGGGGAAAGGAAGAAGTGTTGAAATTGCCTCATTGACAAACCACAAGGTTAGGAGGGAAGGGGAAGTGTTAAAATTGCCTCATTGACAAACCACAAGGTTAGGAGGAAAGGGGAAAGTGTTAAAATTGATCCAATGATAAGCCACGAAGTTAGGACGAAAGAAGATCTCAAAATACCCCGAATACTACGAGGGAAAATTAATTTCACTTGAATTCCCTGCCACTTGTGTGTGGTGGTAATGACAAAGGAGACGAAAATGCCCTCAGTAGTCATGAAAAAATACCCTACTAACATATACAACCAACCAAATGAGTGAGAGTGACAAGGATTTTTTTTAAATCCATCTTGGCACCTTCAAATGCTAACATTCAGAAATAACCAAACTACCTAACGAAATTTGCCGGGGGTGTACTCGGGTATCGAATGTCCTACTATAAATATTTTATTCGAGTATATACGGGCACATCAAAATATCGAGTGTTTTAGGAAATTTCCCGAGATATTACGCCTCTGGGACCTATTCTTTCTGACGTCACGGTGGTCGCTTTGGCAACGCACCATTTCGTATCGATTAGTCTCTTAGAGTGATAATTGGATGTCAGATTCTAAATAAATTACCCGAACATATACGAGAAAATCACAGATTGATTTCCCTTAGAAATTTTGTTGAGAGATTACGTAAGATGGTTATGCGGTCAATCCCAGTAGTAGTAGGTCATATTGGCGACTAGTCGTGAGGAAGCTGCGCCCTGCTTTTGTTCATGATTCTTCCTCGGTTATATAAACTTTATTTCAGATGTTACCTCCACCAACCCATCTTCCACGACACCCACCTGCGAGATAGAGCTGTCCATCATTATAGACAGATCCAGTGAAGATCCCGGTGGCTTGCTCAATCAATCCTCTGAGCCAGGTGTTTCCCGACCCTGGGTAAGAGGTCAACCCGCACTTGGGCAGAGTTTCGAATTTTCCGAAGCACACTTTGAAACCCCCACATAGATGGTCCTTCCGCCACACCTGCAGGGACTTCCGAACTTCGTCCAGGTGAATGACCATCGGGAGAGGAGGCGGCGATCTGAAAAGGGGTAAAAATAATGATAATAATAGTAATTAATATGATTATATATATAGGGTTTAAGGTAAGGAACCAGTGGGTTGCTGCCCAATCCAAGTGGATTCTATATGGCAGCTAGGATGAAACGAGGCAACTCATCTATAAAAGGTGGAGGAGACCACTTTGTGACAAAAATTTAAGAAACGACGGGTTAAAAGATTCCTCCGCCAATATGAATCAAGATGGGTGTGTTGGGGAATAGTTAAAAGGGTCGGGAAACAGGACAACCGGAGAATGGCGAAATGGCTACAATCCAATAAAAGGTGGGCAACCAATTGGTCCCCACCGCAAAAACGACAGCAAGGGCTGATATGGACACCACCCGAAACAAGATGGCCGTGGGTAAGTCTCGTGTGGCCAATGCAAACTCAGTAAAGGGCCACCTCCAACGACGGCATTCTATGACGACTCGAGGGCCAAGAGTGAATAGAATTTTTAATTTTGTAAAGTTTGGATGATGAACAGTCATCACATTCATTCTGCCACAGTTGAAAAATATATTTTATTATTGAAGGAAAATAGTCCATAAAAGGCAGAGCTGAGTTCTCCGGGGACACTGAATCCGATCAGCCCTCTCATTGCCCAGGACCCCCACATGCTCAGGGACCCAGCAAAAAATAATTCGATATCGGGATGCATTTTGGATCAGCCAGTTGCAAATTTCTGTGACCAGGGGATGGGACGAATTAAAAGATCTAATTGGCTGTAAGACACTCCTTGAGTCGGAAAAAATGACAAAATCATTAAAAGGTAAAATTTGGATGAGTCTAAAGGCTAAAAGGATTGCTGAAAGTTCAGCGGTAAAAATGGATGCTGCTGGTGGCAAAGATAGAGTTAGGAATTCTCCTCCTGGGTAGATGGCTGCGGCTCCCACGCCACTGTCCGACTTAGAGCCATCCGTGTATAATGGGCAGCATTGTTTGTTAGGTCGAATGCTCTAAGAACAAGCTCTTAATGATGCGAGGGTTCATGGAAGACTTCTCCAGGCTCCACATGTCGGTACATACTGTGGGGAGAGGAGCACGCCAATTAGGGGTCAGTAAGGATGGAAGGGTAGAGACCCTTGTAGCACCCATGTTAGAGAGATGATCTCCTATGAGAAAGTTCAAGGGGCGGGGTAAATATAGCAACTTATCATATGCCGCCGTTGATTCGGCAGCATACAGACATCTGTAGACCTCTGATAAAGGGGCTTGCTGTACTCAGCAGAGGTATCTCAAGCAGATTTGAAATCTATGGTAGGGCAAAGAGGTTACCCCACTCTCGCAGTAAAAGCTGTTGACAGGAGAAGTACGGAAGGCTCCACTGGAAAGGCGAACTCAGAGGTTTCGAATGGGGTTCAGCATTTTAAGGGCTGAAGGGGAAGCCGATAAGTAAATTTGACAGCCATAATCCAATTTGGATTGAACGAGGGCTGTTATAATGTCCACAATGTTTGTCGGTCGCTGCCCAACGAAGTGTGTGAGAGGACTTTTAAAATGTCTAGAGCCCGCAGACAGCCTGTTCGAAGTCGGCGTAGGTGTGGTAACCAGGATAACTTTGGATCGAGAGTTACGCCAGGAAACCGAAACTTGGACACGAACTCTATATCTTCGCCTTGTAGGGAGATAGATGGCGGAACAAGAACCCCTCTGCCTCGGTGGAAATACATTGATTTGGTTTTGTTCGTGGAAAAGCGGAATTCCTTAAGTTGTGCTCTTTTGGAGATAGCATCGACCGCCGGTTGTAGCCGACGCGGTGCTGATGGTAGGCGAGGTGAGGAACAGTATAGTGCTAAATCATCAACAAACAGAGTTGCCGATACACCCTCTGGGAGAGACGAAATAATATCATTCATTGATGGTAATTATAAAACATAAGACACTTAAAACACTGCCCTGAGCAACTCCCTCCTCTTGGGGTTGCAGGTCAGAGTATGCGTCTCCAACAAGTACCTTGAAGGATCGAGATGCTAAAAAACTTTGAATAAGTGAAGGTAAAAGGCCTCTCATCCCCCAGACGTATAGCTGCTTCAAGATGCCGTATCTCCATGTTGTGTCGTAGGATTTCTTAATATCGAAAAATATTGCCAGGACTCGGTGCTTTAATGAGAAAGCTTTCCGGACCGATCCCTCGAAACGTACTAGTAGGTCAAGGGTACTATGACCTTTGCGGAAGTCACATTAAAATGGAGAGAGAAGGTGATTGTTTTTTAGGAACCAGTTTAGGCGCTCCAACACCATTTTTTACAGCAACTTACTCAAACAGCTGGTGAGAGCTATAGGGCAGGAGTGATCTGCATTCAACCCGTCCCTGCCCGGTTTGACAAAGGGAAGGATGATCCCAATGTGCCATGATGACGGGTAAAAACCCTTCACCCATATAAGGTTGTACAAATCAAGCAGGAAGAGAGTAGAGTGTGAATGTAGGTGCTGAATCATATCGAAATGGATCTCGTCAAGGCCAGGGGAAGTAGATCTGCAAAGGAACAAAGCGCTTTGCAGCTCAGGGATGCTGAATAGAGCATTATATGGAAGGTTAGATTTTGTTGTGAAGTTGAGAGAATGAGATTCTTCCTTTGATTTGTAGGATTGAAAAGCCTTATCGTAATGGCTGACACTGCTGACGGCGCGGAAATGGTCAGCAAAAGCATTGCTGACCGCCAGGCCGTCATTCTCCAAGGAACCGTGTAAGTTGAGTGTGGGGATAGGATGATCAGCCTAGCAGCCCCTGATCTTATTAATCCTCTTCCAGATCTTAGCGGTAGGTGTCATAGAGGAAATTGATGAAACGTAACGGCGCTATGAATTTCAGCGAGCCTGACGAAGGGTTCTTTGGCGAAGCGCACGAGCTCGGTTTCGGTCGACCTTGTTGCACAAAGTTGGGTTCTTTCGGAATCGGGCATGGGCTAACTTGTAGTTTTTGATAGCTGTTGCACACGTCGAGGTCCACCAGGGAACAGTTGAGCGGCCCGTGGCGGGTCGCCTTCGTGGGATGGTCTGTGTTGCTGCATTGTAGATAGTCGATGTAAAATATTCTACTGCCGCGTCCACTCCATTGAAGGTCCCAAAAGATGCACTTGTGAAGGACGCCTCTTGAAGCATTCCCAATCTGCATGACCTAAGTCCCACTCAAGGGGCATGGTTGTATGAGGGTTAACTTGAAGGGCCGACAAGACAATTAAGAAGTGATCACTCCCATGGAGATCGTCAAGATTTGACCATCGAAATTCCGTGAAGCAATCAGGGGAACAAACAGACAGGTAAACACAGCTAAAAGAGTCCGTCTGGACATGATATGAGGTAAAATCGCTAGTATTTATAACACAAAGAAAGTCAGATAATAAAAGAGACTCTAAAACACTGCCTTTGGCATTTCGAGTGATGTCACCCCAGTATGGGTGACGGGCATTGAAATCTCCTAGTAATAAGAATGGGGAGGGCAACTGGTCTATAAATTCTAAAAGGTCGGGTCTTAACAATGATAAAAAAGGGGGTAGGTAAATAGAACAAACGGTAAAAAGCTTAGTAAGAAAAACCCTCACGGCAACAGCTTGGAGGGTAGAATGTAGGGGGATGGGAGAAACATCGCGGGATGAAGATACCATAATTGATACTCCCCCCCCCCCACGAGAGGAGCTTCCAGCAGGAGCAATAGAGTTGAAAGTCAGAAAGCCGGGTACCGGCGGAAAGGGCCGTATACCCAGTTTATTCTCCAGAAGACAAATAACAGCGGGTTGGATAGTGGTCAAAAGAATTTTGAGTTCTTCCCACTTTGGAAGAACTCCTTGACAATTCCATTGTAAAATGGAAGATATTATGTGTGACGATTAGATACCACTGTGGATATCTTTTTCTTTTTTGTGGCCGATATTGTATTTGAGGTTCGTCCCAAAGAGCTTGGGAGACGGAGAGCTGATTTTGAGCAGCCTGCTTTTGCAGGGAGAGAGATCCTAGATGGAGCAGTAACTGGGGCTATTTTAGTGGGTTTTGGAGAACCGGCCGAGGCCCTTAATTGTAATTCGGGCTCACAACCTGGCGGAAAAGGAAGATCAAGAAGGGATTTTTGGCCGGTAGATCCGGATTCATGGGTCTAGGGTATTTTCGGTGTCTGAGGAGTTGGTCCAACCGCCGCGATTGGTGATGTTGGAGTATCAACTGCTTCCATCGGATCTTGGGTTGAAGGGTGAGCGGAACGAACAGGTGATCTGAGCGAGGTGTGTGGAGCTGGGTGTATATCTGCCATCGTTTGGATCAGGATGTGGCCTAAGTCCTGTGAAGGGCGGGACGGACTTAAGGACATAAAATGTTAAGCCATAGGGGAGGAGTCCATTGAAGATTCCAGGGGCTCGGCCGAGTCAGCTCCAGAGGCTGCCCGCTTATTGGTGGTCGATGACCCAGGTGAGGAATCCTTTCTCTTACCACTGGGCTTTGGGTCTCGTGGCCGGGTGGATGAACTTTCACTGATCGATGTTGAGGATTCTTTCAAATAGCGTCTGATGTCTTTAATGTCTCACCCTGAGCGTCTCTTCCAGCTAGAGCTGCTGGAGAGAGGGGGGTTACATTGGTTATCTCGGTATGAGTGCGATGCTTCGACTGCATATTCTGAATGTTTCCGACGCTGCGCGTAGATGTAGGATGAAGTGCTTCAGGCTGGTCGGAACTCGAGTGTGATGGTCGGTTTCGTCCAGCGTCACGTAAAACGTCAAAGAAGAACCGGCTGAGTGGTGAGGTTTGTGCTCGAGCACGCTGGCGGGACTCTCTTATATCTAGACGTAGGGAGTTGCGCAAAGCGAGCACCTTCTATTCATATAAAAAGATAGAGCAGAGTTTTGACGCAGCACCGTGGGTACCTCCGCAGTTGGCACAGTGGGGCGTTTTGGTGCATTCGGGGCCATGGTAGTCAGAGCTACAATTTACGCAGGAGCGAGGGTGCCGACAGGCACGGCCAACATGTCCAAATTGATTGCAATTGAAGCAGCGTCTGGGTAGTTCGATGTAGGGACTTACCGGAACACGAAGGTACTCAGCTTTAATATACTGCGGCAGTCCTTGTCGTTCGAATATTAAAATCAGCGTGGCGGTTGGGACTCTAGTTGAGCCTAATGTTTTTGTTACCCTGTGTACGTGTGTGACACGTTGGGTACTAAGCTTACTCTGAAGGCGGGTGGGGTCGTAGTCTTTTAGTTCGTTTGAACGGACGACACCCTTGACAAAATTCAGACGCGGATGGGGCGAGACAGTTACTGGAATTTCAGCTATCGAAGATAGACTTCGCACAAGGTTGTGCTAAGAGTGGGATGACACCTCGACTACGACATCACCACTACTTTTTGACCAGATCTGGCGGGGTTCACCACAACGGGAATCAAAAGATTCATTGACGTCAAACACATCGACTTTTGCAAGTGGTGTGTCGGATGATGAACTCATGACAATAAGGCGGGGATAATCGAGATCTGGGTCTACTTCGTTGGAATAGGGGTCCAACGAGCGAGGGAAGGCTGAAAGGGGAGCTAAAGAACATTTGGCACGAGAACTCTAACGAGCGGGAAGGTTTTTGGTTTATAGTTAGCCATTGCAAAAAGAAAAAAACTTCGCATTCTCCCTCGGTACTCCCCACCATGGAGGCCTACAAGGGCCTCGGCACTTGCAACTCTACAATCAGTTACGTCCGGTATGTCCTCTTGGAGAATGGATACGGATCCACTACACCATCTTTAGAAACCTAAGAGGCTGTCCGAGTTCTCCTACGCACGGAGAAAAGGAACCAACGATGGGTTTCTCCTTGGGCATTCGGTAGACAAAGGCGGTGGAGATGCCCAACCTCTTCCACCTTCATGAAAGAACAATTCGGAATCAATCCATAAACGAGCAGAGGTCGGGTATCTTTAAGGGCCACTAGATAGGTGAAGGAAGATGGGGAAATAAAGGGCAGTGGAAGAACATAATAGGGGAGGAAAGAAAGAGGGGCATGTTAAAAGTCTTGTTGGCAGCACCATGGGACCCCTAAGGAGCCCAGGGCTGACACCCCTCACCACGAGAAGGCCAGGGCGCCTCAGGGGACAACCCCTGAAGAAAAAGATCCCAGGAAGGAGGGTATATATATATATATATATATATATATATATATATATATATATATATATATATATATATATATATATATATATATATATATATATATATATGCGTAGGTACTTTGGAGGCTCGGGCCAAGTTGGTTGAAGGCCGTTAGTGAATGGGGAAATTGTTATAACTTCAGTGGGGATGGTTTATTTTTAACTTTGCGGGGTCCTTTTAAAACAAATATTTCACAGTGCAAGTTGGCCAATGATAAACAGGTAGCTGGTACACGTTGGGGTTGCAAAAGAAGGACAATGAAAAAAATATATCTTTACTAGCAACAAAAATATTTAAATATACACAGATAATGGGTTTAAAGGGAATGGTCGCACAGACGGAGTTAAGTATCACTGCTAGATACAGGTGGGTTAATTAGGGGATTAACGTGGTCGGGTCCAGGTCGGTGATTAAAAGGGGGATTTTAAACCGGGCGCGCACACAGAGAATGGATCTATTAGGTAAGCCAGACTGTGGAACAATCTGCTGGCGGCAACAGTTACAATTGCTTACGTGCGCGTTGCCAGAAAGGTGCCAATCGGGATACGATGGGGGAAGTCGGGTTACCTCACGCTTCAGATCAAGGAGCACTCGTAGATTGCCTTCGGAGATGGGAATCTTCGTCAGATACTCGCCGATTGACTATGGCAGAGTTCACGGATGTCGATTTAGCCTTCGTCCTAAGCTCGTTCGCGGTGTTAGGTGGGAAGTCTATTAGTGCTCCTTACTAAACCGAAGGATTATATAGACGCTCAGCGCGGTGGCTTTAGATGGCTTGGCTGACGCCTCCACAAACACGTGCGATTTTGGGGAAAAGCCGGTGACTCCTTCGGAGGGGGGGGATTGAGATAATCTTGGCGTAGAATGTTCGACGAACTCCAATCTATTACGGAAAGATAGGAATGTTGGCTGAAAGGCGGCCATGGGAGACGATGAAATCGGCCCCTAAGCAAATACAGCTGGGGTGTGATAAACGGCGTAGGCTGCATCCTCGCCCTGGTTCAGCCGTGTTTTCCAAGCTCCATGCGGTGATCTCGGGACCACGTGGGTACAGAAGGGCACGTGGTCGCCTTTCGACCTTATTCTGCTACATCCCTCCCATCTAAAAAAATGGCACTTTCTGAGTTGGGGGAGAAATGTGACATCCCCAAAGATGAATGACTTGGAGAAGCGGAGTCTTTCACGCGAGTGGTCAACGGGGTGAGCAGGATAAAGAGAATTCCTGACCTATCGTCTAGCAGGTGTACAAGCTAATTCTTCCCGCCTGCGTGTCATATGAACGGAAAAGGAAATAAATTATTGCCGACCATAAGATAATTAAGGGGGAACGCAATTAAAAAGATGAAACGAATAGTTATACACTAAGCTATACAAAGCAAAAGAAGAAAAGAATGAAATGGATATTCAATGGTACATTTTACATGAATGACAAAGGTTTACGGTGGTACATATACACATAGGGTTGCTGGACCGGGCTTCTAAATTCTCATTTTATATATACAAGGGTGATGTGCGTCATAACATAAAACATAACATAACAATTTCACGGATGACAAAAGCCACAAGGGCCTATCAAAGGTCATCCGCCTCCGTCAAAACCCACCCACAAAAAGCACCATCACCAGGGAAAGACAAAATCAAAGTCCCCCACAATATAATATAACAGATGACAAAAGCCACAAGGGCTCATCATAGGTCATCCGAGTCAAATGACCTCTTTTTTAAGGCACCCAAACTCCCAGGGAAACTACATCCAAAGGATTGCGTCCAGAAACAAGGGTATCACCAATCAAGGCTTGTCAAGGACTAAATCATGCAGCTATAGATATATACAAAACTTAGGAACCATCACAACCTTCCCTCCCCATAAACTCATCCAACCTACTCTTAAATATATTTATATTTGGACTACCTACTACCCTCAGCGGCAATTTGTTCCAGAAGTCTACCACTCTATTGGTGAAAAAATATTTTCTTAAATCCAACCTACACCCTTGCTTTTTAATTTTCAAGTGGTGACCTCTAGTCCGATTTCCATCATCTAACTCAAAAAACTTGCTAACATCCAATTTATCTATCCCGGAAAAACTTTTAAACAGCTCAATCATATCCCCTCTCACACAGCTCCTTTGGAACGAGAACATATTTAATCCCCTCAGACGTTCACATCGAGAAAAATACATAAACACAAATAATTGTCCTTTAGCTCATTCTGGCTGGCGGTTATAATAATTACAAGATGGGCAAATGGCTATGGAGAAATTGACGTGATGGGCCACTGGGAGACTAGATTGGAGCTGGGGGTTCTGGTCGCGATGGAGAGGGAGCGATAGAGGGAGCAGCATTCACCTGGTGAACTTGGTGAATGGGATTACCACGGAGTTGGGAATTTTGGGGGCAATTTGGGGGCGTGTGGCCTTCGACACCGCACGCAAAACATACGATTGGCCTACGGGAAGAGGTTGACGGCCGGGGGATTAGAGATGAGGGGCTTGACATCACGGGCTTCCGCTGGAGGGAAACCTCTGGGCTTAAAGTGGCCCGTAACCTTGGCGAAGTTTGAGGAGTTCTTAGGAGGCAAAAGCGAGTTACTAATTTCATTCTGGGGGGATGAAGGGGAAGGCTTTTGATCTTCCCTCGGGTATAGGTTGTGACTCACCGCATAGATATCTGCTTCTTCTATGCACTCTTTGAAGGAGTTGCACCGACGATCCTTCACAAAGGAGCGGATCTCTGGGGGTAGCGACGCCAGCAACTGATCACTTAAAACAAAATCTACCAGTGACTCATAATCGTGGGGCACTTTCGATGCGTCTAACCAAAAAATGAAATTACGGGAAAGACTATATCCAAAGTGATGGAAGGTCATATTTGGTTGGATGCGGGCGTGGCGAAATTTAGCGCGGTAGAAGTCAGGCGTCATATCATACGCCGCGAGAAGTTCAGATTTGAGGGTGGAGTAATCCACCGTAGCTTCCGAGGGAAGGGATACACAAAGTTGGAGCTGCGAGCTGATGAGGGGAAGAAGCTTAGCGACACCGTCCGTCTCGATGTCCCAATAATTAACTTAAAAATTTCTCGAAGTGAGAAAAGATCCGAAGTCCTCTCATTTTTTGAACGTGGGGAGTTTATTAGAGGCGGATTGAGGGGCTTCTGTACGGGAATTTACTGAACTGATTTGAGCCGATCGGGATTTAATTCCAATTCATGTTGGCGAATTCTCTCTCTTATCTCTAATCTCCTTTTATTCAGCTCTCTCTTTTCTCTCTTTTTCCTGTATATAAGTGACAAGGTAAAGCTTTGACACTTAAACCGAGGAATTCTGCTTTGAGTTTAAATCTCCCGAACGACATTTTGTTCGTAACACGGGGCGTAAGTTGTCCGAAAGAAAGGGTTTAATGGACCGTCGGCACGGGACGGAGAAGGCTTGGGTCACAAATTACTGACACACGGAGGAATATGATTGTTTAAACGCTGAAGCTTTGCAATCCAAATATGCAAACTTATTTAATACACGATAAAAAATTGGAGTCTTCGTCAGATGAGAAGGGCTCAGACTCTATTGGTCTTTCGGGGATTAAAGTGACCGTGGGAGAAGCTCTGTCTCCTAACAAAATTTTCCTATTGAAGGTTCTCGGTCCAAACACACATACAAACACTAAGCGAAAAAAAAATATGGCAGAGTTATTTCCTGTTTTGTTTTGTCTTTGCAACTCAAACAGTACCCAGCTTTGAGAATTACAATAAAGTTAGAGGGTTATCTTAGCAAAAATCTCTCTAAAGAATTTTTAAACATCCTGACACATATGATCACGTGCTCGTTGCCAGAAAGGGGCCAGTCGGGGTACGATGACTGCGATGGGGGAAGTCGGGTTACTTCACGCTTCAGATCAGGGAGCACACGTAGATGTCCTTCAAGGATGAGAATCCTCGTCAGATACCCGCCGATTGACTATGGCAGAGTTCACGGATGTCAATTTAGCCTTCGTCCTCAGCTCATTCAAGGTGGTAGTTAGAAAGTCTATTACTGTCCCTTACTAAACCGAGTCGAAGGGTGAAATAAACACTCGGCGAGGTGGCTTTAGATGGCTTCGCTGCCGCTCCACACACACCTGCGATTTTGAGGAAAAGCCGGTGAATCCTTCGGAGGGGGAGGGGGTATTGAGATAACGTTGGCGTAGAGTGTTCGACGAACTTCAATATATGACGGAAAGATAGGAATGTTGGCTGAAAGGCAGCGATGGGAGACAATGAAATCGGCCCCTAAGCAAATACAGCTGGGGAGTGATAAACTGCGTAGGATGCACCCTCGCCTTGGTTCAGCCGTGCTTTCAAAGCTCCATGCGGTGATCTCGGGACCACGTGGGTACAGAAGGGCACGTGGTTGCCCTTCGACCTTATTCTGATATATATATATATATATATATATATATATATATATATATATATATATATATATATATATATATATATATATATATATGCGGTTAAAAGGCTATTTTTTGGCAAACCAGTCTTCCTCAAAGCCTTCGGAAGGAGCTCTTCTCACATACACAAAAAGCTACCTTTTCGTGTTTGTGACAAGAGCTCCTTCCGAAGGCTTTGAGGAAGACTGGTTTGCCAAAAAATAGCCTTTTAACCGCATAATTAATTGCGTTACTGCAATAATTTTCTTAATATATATATATATATATATATATATATATATATATATATATATATATATATATATATATATATATCGACTGTGTACTAGTGAATAAGTCACCGTAATCATCTTATAGTCTAATGTTAGGTTAGATTAAAAAAACAACAAACAAGCAAAGGACACGCCCTCCCCCACCTAAAAAATAACGCAAACAAACAGGAGCTGCCAAGTGTAGGCCATGAATGGTCTTTTGCAGTCTCCTTCTTTTCTTATGTTCTTAAAATAAACAAACAAAACCAAAGGCTAACGAAAAAACAACACATAAATAACACAAGAATAAAAAAAAGAACAAGAAAGAAACATGCTTCGGCGTGGGAACATGCGACCAACACCAAAATGAGTCAGATAAAATGGAGGAGGCCGGCCTCCTCCAAAAAGTCAGATAGTCCACACGTCTGTATGCATTAATCAGTCCTGAATAGAAGGGACAAACGGTAGCGACCTCGCACTCGACCCGGTACCGTGACAGGTAACGTGCGCGAAGATCACACAGACTGGGACAATCAACAAGAATGTGCCGAACAGTCTGGGGGACAACGCAGTCGTCGCAATAAGGCGCAGGCGAGCGCTCCATCAAATGACGGTGCGTCCCGTGAGTGTATCCAATTCGGAGACTACAGAAAGCGACCTGAAGCCGTCGCGGCATTGGGGGGTAGGTCCATGAGAACAGTCCCGGCGCAATGACACGAAACCTCAAGTTCTCCTCAACCGTCATCTATCTTCTTTGCATGCAGCCCAGAGGGGTGCCCTGATCTCTGTCATGTAGTCGGTGTAAGGGTTAGCCAAACGCTCATTCCCCTCAATTCCCACATGTCCAGGTACCGTATCGCTATGCGGTATCATATGCCTTATCCAGATCGAAAAATACGGTGCCGTAGTGCTCTCTACGAAGGAAGGTCCCTACCCCTACTCGGCGCTTATTTCTCATGTATGCATATTGCTTTTGTCCGAGGGCCGACCATCAACGAAGCGGAAGACATGCAGAATGACCAGACGTTCTAAGAATATTAGTTAGGCTCTCGGCGATAAGGTTGCTAGAGAAGGGTCACTACCACGAAGGTCATCGAACACCTCCTTCCCCAAGTCAAGTTGTGTATCCGGAGATTACACTGACAAATCGAGGCGGGAAACTGAAGCAGCCCTCAGGCAATGATGCCTAAAATCGTCGACCTTTAAGATACCCCTGTTCAGGCCGTCGATCAGGTCGGTAAATACTTGACCCTTGTGATTGATCGTGTAGTCACCCTTCTCTAGAGGGGGTGTCTACCGTTTAATTCCCCGGTTAAAAAAAAGGGCTTGGGCAACCGTGCTACGACGCGGCAGAAGTAGGTTGACGGTGGAATGCATGAATAAATTATAGTATGCCTTCCATCCAGGTGTTGCTGCGTTGTCACTACATGAAAGTATGTAGGTATTTATAGCAAATAGAACGGAAACCTCCTCAAGTCGGGAGTAACGCGAGCACCCTCCTGCTTCAAACCCCATCCTGTGATGTTGGAGTCGCAAAATCCACATACCTCGGGAGGGTGGTCAGGGAGCATGCGACCAGCATGGTCTACTGCAAAAAAAAAGAAACACGTGGAAGTGAGGAGACGAACCTCCGAAGCTCTTCCCAGTTGACCTGGATTCCACGGCAATTGCATTGAGGGAATATGAGCTTTAGGCCTAGCTCGTCGGTGATACGGGGGCCATCTTCGAAGAGTAGACCCTCAACTGGAATGGCCTTACGCTTCTCGGAAGCAGAACTCCGGGCACTGTTGGTCGAACAAGACGCTGTCACCTTTAAGGACTTATTGCCTTCGCTATACGAGTCTTTTCATCCCTTAGTTTCGAAACTTTTAGTGGGCGGAGTGGCTTCGAAGGCAAGGGTCCCTCCTTTGGAAGATTCCGCTTCTCAGAGCTGCCGAGTTCAGCTTTGGGTGGGTGAGTAGGAGCCGAAGCTCCTTTGGTGTTGAGGAGCAGCTTTAAGAACCCCAAAAAACTGTCTTACGACTACATTCAGGGGGTTTGCCTCCTGTGAGTCTAACTATTCGGTGGAGGCACGCTTCAGTTTTACCTTACGGTAACTGGTTACACTAGGTGAGGGGTGGAGCCCTGGTTTTATCCGAGGCTGCGTGTTAGCTCTTTGTGCCGCCAGCTCTACCAGAGCGCGCCAGGGCCAACTATTTAGCCTTGCGAATTGAGAGACGATCGGCAGCCTGAACGACATAAATTTCTTTCTCCAGGAGATACGAGCCATATTGCTTTGAGGGAGAAGGGTGCAACTCTCCGCAATTGACACGATAAGGATTTATCGTTTACGGCATTGGAGAAACTTACACTGACTTCGGGAAAAAGGAAGTCTGCACGTCTACACGAGCAATTCGTATGACAGAAGCGGTGGCAGTAATAGCATCTCCACGGCAGTGGTATGAATGCCTTCACGCGGTAGCGCTACCAACCGGCACGCACCGACTCAGGGAGTCTGTCACGATCGAACGTGAGGAAAAATGAAAGGGTGGGTGTCGATGCCCCTCCCTCCACCTCCTGTTTCTCATCATACCTTCGACCTTGACCGCTCCCTAGACAGCCAGCTCTTCGTTAATGACTTTTAAGTAGTCCGTGATTTTCCTCGCAAAAGCAACTTTCACAAAGTTCATGGTAGAGTGCGGCGTCACACTCACCTGGAAGTCATTGAGTGTACGAAGGACACCTAATCATTTCCGCCTCGTAAGGCTCCGACGTATTCGATAGAAGGCTTCCGTCTGATAAATGGGTCACTTTCGGCTCTCTATCAGTCAAACTAGCTTATGCTCTCCTCTGACGGAACATGTTGTCTTTGGCTAACATTCTGCCATCTACGAAATAAATATCTACAAAACGTTTGAAGCCAGCGGGCTCAAAAACGCCAGGTAGTCTCTGAATGAGGAGCCCCAACGTAATCGAGGTTCCGCTCAGCGCACTTGCAAATTTGATCTTTGTCTGGACCTCTCCGCTCAAGCGCACTTCGAGTCTGGACTTGGGCGAACCCGTTCTTTCCAGGAGTCTTCCCGGAGGGAGAGAAATCCATTTTCCTCTTTAATTTCTTTTTAGTTTTTATCTTCTTCTTTGAGAGAAGAGCGGGGAGTGAACCCACTTCTCTCCCCCCAAAGCAGCTCGGACGAGTCTCGGCAAGATCTTTCTCCGAGATGGAGAAGATCTTGGCCGTCAAGGGGGCACCAGGTGGGAAAGAGGCTCCTTCCTCTCCTTGTGAGTTTTCGCGGACTCGTGCCCCTTAAGAAGACATCGCAGAGGAGCGGGCCCAGGTTCGGTGTCTAGCACCGAGCCAAGCTTCGCCCATTTGGAGGACTCTGTCATCTGGGGTGGGTCACCTACGTGACAATCTCCACTTCAGGTGGGGACTCCAACTACTACTTCCCTCAAGGTGTAGGGTATCACGAGCGGAGACTGAAAGGCCCTTCATGAATGTCACTCGGGTCGTCACACCGACCTGCGTTGAGAAGAGAAGTTGGATCGGCCATGTCGGGGCTCTCATTAATTTGTCAACCCTCGGTTCGACGAAGTGTCTTGACAATACCCAGGGTACTCCGCTGCCTCTTATCCCTTTAAAGGAGTTAGGTCTTTTAACTGGCCCCATCGTGTCGCCGAAAACCGAGGCAGCGCATCTGTTGCCTCGTCCTGTTCCTAGCGGACCCCTGAGGAAGCAAAGGGCGATGATTTTACAAATAAAGAATTTGCTAGTACAAAACCATAACTGACTCTATCTGTGAATGTTCCTTTTAGCTGGTTTTCATCGGCGAAGGAACCAGAAACCTGAGAAAGGCACCAGGAGTCTGGTTTCCAGTAACCAGTGCGGATGCTCGTTAGCGCAGACAACGGGTCGGCTCTAAAAAAACACAGTCGGCCTGTAAGCGAGGGCGCTGGGCCCTAAGTAGAGGGGCCACGGACATCCCCGCATCGGGATTAACCTATGCGGACCGTGTAGAACATATTTTGGTGGGTTGTTACCGAAAGGGAGAAAGTAGGTGTTAGTGGAAGGCGGAGGAGAGGCTAAGCTAGGGCCGGACGGGGCGCCGAGTCCCGTCAGCACGGCTGCCAGGTAAACACATACTAATGATGATTATGATTATTATTATAGTAATAAAGCTAATAATAATGATAATAATAATTATAATGATAATGTTAATAAAAATGATAGTAAAAATAACAATTATAATGCTACTAATGATGATGAGAAAGATGACAATAATAAAAATAGTGATACTAATAATGAGAATAATATAAATAGTAATAATAACAATAATAATAACAATGTTGCTAATGATGATAAAGATAATAATAACAACAATGATAATAAAAATTATAATATTGATAATGATAACAATCATTATTTCCCCAATATTTCTTGAGGGATCATTTCGTTTGAATCGTCTCTGACCCCCCAACCCTCCCTACCTTTCCCTTGAGTCCTTGTAAAAACCAACGAGGGCATTTGAGCCCAAAGGAAGTGCGAAGAGAGGAGAGAAAGCGAAGATGGTGGCACGGTACACTTCTGCCGCCAAAAGGCAGAACAAAGCATTAACTCCACAAATGCGATTTTTGCAAATTTGATATCTATGGCATCGGTAGAATGAGCCGAACATGCCAATTACGGCGCTTTACGTCTGTATTGTCATCATACCGAGATTTCAAATGGTAAGTTGCATTAACTCCACTGAAATCATAACTCCACTGAAATCTTAACTGCATTAAAATCATAACTGCACTGAAATCATAACTGCACTGAAATCTTAACTGCACTGAAATCATAACTGCACTGAAATCTTAACTGCACTGAAATCTTAACTGCACTGAAATCTTAAAGCACTGAAATCTTAACTGCACTGAAATCTTAACTGCAATAAAATCATAACTGCACTAAAATCTTAACTGCACTAAAATAATAACTGCACTGAAATCATAACTGCACTGAAATCTTAACTGCACTGAAATCATAACTTCACTGAAATCATAACTGAACTGAAATCTTAACTGCACTAAAATCATAAGTGCACTGAAATCTTAACTCCACTAAAATCATAACTGCACTGAAATCTTAACTCCACTAAAATCATAACTGCACTGAAATCTTAACTGCACTGAAATATTAACTGCACTGAAATCTTAACTGGACTAAAATTATAACTGCACTGAAATGTTAACTGCACTAAAATATTAACTGCACTGAAATCTTAACTGCATGAAATCATAACTGCACTGAAGTCTTAACTGCATTGAAATCATAACTGCACTGAAATCTTAAGTGCACTAAAATCATAACTGCACTGAAATCTTAAATGCACTGAAATCATAACTGCACTGAAATCTTAACTGCACTGAAATCTTAACTGATTGAAATCATAACTGCACTGAAATCTCACCTGCACTGAAATCTTAACTGCACTGAAATCTTAACTGCACTAAAATCTTAACTGCACTGAAATCTTAACTGCACTGAAATCTCAACCGCACTGAAATCATAACTGCACTCAAATCTTAACTGCACTAAAATATTAACTGCACTAAAATCTTAACTGCACTGAAATCTTAATTGCACTGAAATCTCAACTGCACTGAAATCATAACTGCATTGAAATCTTAACTGCACTAAAATCTTAACTGCACTAAAATCTTAACTGCACTGAAATCTTAACTGCACTGAAATCTTAACTGCACTGAAATCTTAACTGCAGTAAAATCTTAACTGCACTGAAATATTAACTGCATTGAAATCATAACTGCACTGAAATCTTAACTGCACTAAAATCATAACTGCACTGAAATCCTAACTGCACTGAAATCATAACTGCACTGACATCTTAACTGCACTAAAATCATAACTGCACTGAAATCATAACTGCAGTAAAATCTTAACTGCACTGAAATCTTAACTGCACTGAAATTTTAACTGCACTAAAATCTTAACTGCACTAAAATCATAACTGCACTGAAATCTTAACTGCACTGAAATCTTAACTGCACTGAAATCATTACTGCACTGAAATCTTAACTGCACTAAAATCTTAACTGCACTGAAATCTTAACTGCACTAAAATCTTAACTGCACTGAAATCTTAACTGCACTAAAATCATAACTGCACTGAAATCTTAACTGCACTGAAATCTTAACTGCACTGAATTCTTAACTGCACTGAAATCTTAAATATCGATTTTCTCAAAACAAGATTTTCTCGATGCGTTTTACCTTCGGGCGGCAGAATGGGTGAGGGAAGAAAGAGATTAGAGGAAATGGGGATCTGACAAGGTCGAATTTGATCCTAGGCCCCATCTCGGGGTTCAAATTGGTACTTTGGATCCACAAGGTCAATCATGCGTATCCGGGGCAGCCATGCTGCAGTTAACAGCTGAAGAATTGCGTCTCATCACGGCGCCGACGCTTCCATCTTCGCTTTCTTCACAGATTTATCCTCCACAACATTCTGCAGACGATGCTCTCGTTGGTTAGGGCGTTAAATCAACAAATTTGGTACTTTCGAGTGTTATTGTGGTACTTTGGTTGTTCAACTTGTGGATTAGAGTGTTAAAGTGGTAGTTGGGTGTTTAAAATTGGTACTTTAATGGCTTAAATTAGTATTTGGGGGAAGGGGGAATTTTGTAGTTTGGGGGAGGGCTCCTTTGATATTCTAGTGGTTGAAATTGGTACTTTGCTGGTTCAAATTAACACTTGAGAATTCAAATTGGTACTTTGCTGGTTCAAATTAACACTTGAGAGTTCAAATTGGTACTTTGCGATTCAATTTGGTACTCCTGGAAGATGAATTTGGAAATTGGGATGTTAAAACTTTTATTGGCACTAGGTATTTTCAAATTGGTAGTTTAGAGGTTCAAATTGGTAGTGGAAGTTTAAAATGCCTACTATCGTTGTTGAAATCGGTTTGTTTAGGGGTGCACTTTGGTAATTCGAAAATTCAAATTGGTAGTTTTTATTTAATTGATAGTTTGGAAGTTAAAATTGGTACTAAAGTTTTAAAATTGGTAGTTTTTTTAAATTAATATTTTAGAAGTTAAAATTTGTACTGAAGTTTTCAAATTGGTAGTTTTTTAAATTTATAGTTTGGAAGTTAAATTTGGTACTAAAGTTTTCAAATTGGTAGTTTTCAAATTGCTAGCTTAGATGTTGAAATTGGTATTTTTCTTTTGAATTTATAGTTTGGAAGTTAAAATTGGCACTAAAGTTTTCAAATTGGTATTTTATCAAATTGATAGAATAGATGTTCAAATTGGTATTTTTTAAATGGATAGTTTGGAAGTTAAAAATGGTACTAAAGTTTTCAAAGTGGTAGTTTTTTAAATTAATAGTTTGGAATTTAAAATTGGCCTGAAGTATTCAAATTGGTAGTTTGGAAGTTAAAATTGGTACAAAAGTTTTCAAAATGGTATTTTTTTCGAATTGCTAGCTTAGATGTTCAAATTGGTAATTTTTTTAAAGTGGTAGTTTAGAGATTCAAATTTGTTTAACTTGGTACTATGGATATACAATTTGGTACGGTAAATATGTAGATTATCGGCGCGAACGATGGGACGTACTATTTCGTCCGTGTTCCAAAATGTTTCACGTTTTTGGAGTACATTTAAGTTGACGGCTCGTGTGGGGGTAAACACAATGGGGAGACTACACTACGATGATCCTGAGTTTCATTAAATTGGGGGGGGGGGCACAGCCCCCAGTATATAATCCTAATTGTTTATAGAATAATCATTCGAAAAAGACTCAAACGCGCATGAATATTCCGACACGAGTGAACGATAATATTTACACACAATTTTTTTTCGGCCGGGCCGCTAATCTACATATTGACCTTTGGTACTACGGATGTTCAACTTGGTCTTTGGTGTTCAAATTGGCAGTTTTAATTAAAATAATCCTTAAAGCTTCGAATGTGCCCTTTCCTGCCCCATCATGACTTTTGACCCACCAACGTCAAGCACGAATATACCGAACCGAAGGCGAAAGGTGTCTTTAAACCTTTTGGAAAAAAGTAATCCTTTGACCCGAGAATATAGACAGTTCCAGGAGAGTTGCGCGGTTTGATTGTCCCTACGGGCTATGTATTTTACACTCCGCCCCCTAAATTGTCGACCTATTTTAGTCTAAAGCATTCAGCCCGAAATGCCCTCATTGGTTTTCGCTTTACTTTATAACAATTAAAAAATAGTCTTCCATAAACAAACGTGACAATTGACACTTACGTCAACACACGCATCGACGACGCATTGGTTGTTATGAAAGTGTGAATTAGGCCGTTGCTTCTTCTTCTGTCTTCCTTCTGCCGCCGTTGGGGCGGAATAGGAAGGCCTCGAGAGGCCGAGAGGCGACTTCTTTCACTCTTTCCACTCGAGGCGTAAGTGGGGTCGTCCTCCAAGGTGGTACTCCACCGCCTGTCCTGGTTGAGGACAGTGTACAGCAAGGTGAGGGCGCAGAGAACCAACCAAATTAGCCGTTTGCGAAACTTAAATCTGTTAAGAGGAGCTCTGAGAATCATAGTTCCTTACTCTCTTCAATAATTTGCCCGTATATACTCGAGGGAATCGATTGTCTGACTAATTTACCCGAGTGTATACGGGCATATCTAAAGATTGATGAATTTTATAAATTTACCCGAGATATTACGCTTGTTGACTCCCTGACGTCATGTTGGTCGCCTAGGCAACACGCAATTTCGTATAAGCCTCTTGTTTAGATCTGGAATAGAATGCCCGACTCGAAATAGTTTATGGCCGCGTTTATTAACTTATTATTGGGACGAGTCTAATTATATCAATTAAAAATAACCAATTCGTGTCAACGTGTTAAGAATAACTCGCATTCGAGATTACTTTGGAGATAAAAGAATGCCGGGGTCTGCATTTTTCGACTATCGGCCTAATAGAGCTAAAGTTCAAATCGGAAACGGGAAAAAATTAAAAAAATGAAAAGTTTGGGAATTAGGTGTCAAATAAACCTATCGTCCATCTCTGGAAAAGTACATTAATTAATTACCAATATAAATAAAAATAATCTCAGCGGTAAATTTGAGTTTGGAGTCAATTTAAATTGCAAGATTTTCAAAATTCATTTCAAAACAGCGTGGATTCTCGTAATGACGCCCTTTGCCCAACAACATTTATGAGTTTGATTTAATTATTTCCTCAGTTGTGTGAGTTTAATTATTTCAACGTTTCTGACAAATGAACACCGAAACGAGAAGAAAAACAAACCTAAACAGCACAAAATTCAAACAGCGACTGAACTCTTATTTATTGTATCTGAGTCCGGCCAACGTTCTGCATCCAAACCGGTTTTGTGGTCGGATTGGCGTGACTTCCATTTTTAAGTCCGCATAACGGTAATATTACATCGCCTATGTAATCTGTACACGCGCATGTTTGAACGTTCATGTACGTTTTACACGTAATATAACCGCAATAAAACAACGACTATTCCATGAACACAGTATGCTTGTCCAAATACACTATTATACATGAGAGAACAGTCAGAAGAAAATCAAATGAACAGGAATTGTGATAGTGTGGATAGGCCTAAATATAATTCTGGGGGCTAAATTGTACTTCAAGGTAAGAACACTCATTGTTGTTGTTTTTTTGTTGTTATTTATAGCAGCGGACCATATTAAAGCTTATGGAAAGCTTTGCAGGATGCACTTAAACAGTTGCAAATTTCGAATACATATAAGTTAATTTCAATTATCTTCGTGCATTTGTTTGCACAAATTAATTACTAAGGGTATTTTTTTTTGGGGGGGGGGCATAGTTTTGCCACCCCTTTTAAACTGTTTCCAGACTTATATCAAAGGGAATACATCCAGCTTAACGTAGAATCCGAACCACGATTTACAATTCTATATCATGTGGTCATTGCTCAGGGCCCAGGCGTCTCTCATCCAAATATCCAAATACTAACCACAGTCAACGTAGCTTAACTTCCGCGAGCGAAAGAGAGCGTGCAGATAGGGGCAATGAGAATAGGTATTTATAAAGTTGGTACAATCATGGTATCACACGTAACAGCGGTTTTAAACTAATAGGTTTCAAACGAACATGACAAAAAAATTTCACCTCTAAAATCATGGAAAAATGGAATGCACTTCCCGCAGAGGTAGTAAATGTTAGTAGTGTGAATAGTTTTAGAAACAAAATTGACAGTTATTTTAAGAATAATGATATTGTTTAAATACGGAGCCCTGTTATGGGTTGAATGTCGCGTGAGTGAGCATCGTGACGTTAATGTCCAAAGGAGAACTACAAGCATACTACTATAGAATAGGACTGGCCTTTGAGTGGACTAATTAACTATGTAACTACAAATGAAATATATATATATATATATATATATATATATATATATATATATATATATATATATATATATATATATATATATAAAATTAAGTAATTTATGAAACTAGCACTTACATATAAAAAATAATGAGATTCGCGCAAAATGTTCAATAAATAATTTTAAGTATTTTGTGGAATTTGGAAATGAAATGCGGAGAACAGGAAAGTCTTCACGGGCCGTAGCTTGACCACCTCTACTATATATAGACCATTGGTTTACAACAGGGATGTCGCGGGGCCGAATAACCAAGAAATCATTTTAAAAATGCAAAAATTGAAAAAAAATATATATTTCAAAGATTTAAAAAAGCTAACGACATTTCAAAGTATTTTAAAACTAGCTTCTCAGCAATGAAGAAATGAGAGTTTCTTTGTCAACATAAAAACAACGAAAATAGAAAGAGTGGAGACAATGAATGAAGAAATGAGAGTTTCCTTGTCAACATAAAAACAAGGAAAAGAAAAGATTGCAGACAGTGAATTAAAAAATGAGATTTGCCTTGTCAACATAAAAACTAGGAAAAGAAAAGATTGCAGCCAATGAATGAAGAAATGAGAGTTGCCTTATCGACGTGAAAACAATAAAAAAAGAAAGAGTGCAGACAGTAAATGAAGAAATGAGAGTTGCCTTGTTGACATAAAAACCAGGAAAGGAGAAAGTGAATGAAGAAGTGAGAGTTGTCATGTCAACCTAAAAACAAGGAAAAGAGAAAGATTGCAGCCAGTGAATGAAGAAATGAGATTTGCCTTGTCAACATAAAAACCAGGAAAGGAGAAGGAGTGGAGAAAGTGAATGAAGAAGTGAAAGTTGCCATGTCAACTCTTCGTCCCAATCTTAAAGAATTATGTTATTATCATCAAACTCAAATTTTCCATTAAACTTTAAAAGGTAATATTTATTTATTTTCAAATTCTTGTCTCTTATTTCGATTAAATAAGGTTAAATGCCAATCGGGGTTATTTTTTAAGTGCTTTCCACCTCATTCTACTAAATTCTATTATATTGAGGTGCCGCGGCTGCTTCTAGATAACAATTAGAGCACCACTATCATACAAAGGTTCAAAACCACTGCTATAGACTGTGCCACACGCCCCGTCGACGTACCACAATTAAGTGTGGTCGCGCTTTCTGTGAGGTTGTCATGAGGGACCAAGTAAGCGGGAGGGTGGGGGAGAGGGGGTGTTGGACTTTTATAGCACCTATTGTGCTAGTGGTTCATGTAACAGGTAGCAAGTGGAAGTTGAATTGCAACTTAATCTCACGTGGAATACATCCAAGTGGAGCGGTGCCACTGTAGGATTGCATCCATGTGGTTTGCTCGTTTCATACCCACTTGGGCATCACTAACCACTCGTCAACTCTCTTTCCCTTCCCCCCAGAGGTGGCCAGAGTTTGAAAACCACAGCTTTGCCCCCTGGGCAATACTCATTCTTGAGTCCCCACAAGGTCGTTCCAATTCAATCTTTTCCCTGTGATTAAGGATGACTCCGTTGTTAATGTTTATAAAGAGCTTAACAAGGTCATCAGACCAAAGTCGCGTACTCTCAATTATTCTGACTTATGACCTTCCAAACGTTCAATGATTCTAGGCTGACCTTGGGAGAACCGTGGCAATTATATCATTCGAAAATGAATGTAAAACAACATAAGGGTTTCAAATTTCGTTAGAATCGGCTGAATAGTTATGGTGTTATTGCCAAATAATTCCCTGGCTAACCTCGGGAGGACTTTGGCAATTATATCATTCGAAAAAGAATGTAAAACAACATAAGGGTTTCAAATTTCGTTAGAATCTGCTGAATAGTTACGATGTTATTGCTAAAGAAATCATTGAAAAATAAAATGATTACCATCCGACTGATCGACCTCCGGCCGATTTAGTAGAGTCGAGTGCACGCTACTAAAAAAAAAAATAGTTATCATCTCTTCGCTCGTGTGAGCCGTGGGTCAAGGCGTGGCGCGCCATTCTCCCCCCGCCTCCACGAAAACTAGTTCACGAATCGTCCCTCCAATCACGGGGGAAAGAGGGAGTACGGGTGGGGGATAAACTCCCAATTGGCATCAAGGGAAGGAACTTACGTTGATTTTACCAAATTTAATTATTTTTGTTGTTGGTTTTATATTGTCGCTGGTTCCGTCATTGTTGTGGTTATCGTTGCCGTCTTTGCTACCGAGGTTGTGGGAAGGTTTTGGGTAGTGGTGGTGAGAGTGAGGGTGATTTTAGCGGTTGTGGGGGTGTTGAAGATGGGGGTGGTAGCAACCCCCCCTCCCCCGACGACCAAAGTGAGTCGGAAAATCACTTGTGTCCAATTGAATGCCACTATTGAGCGACGAGGTCTTACTGTTCATTCTTGTTCGTGGATCACTTCAAAGCGCCTCATATTCGCACTTACGGGACTCTCTGCTCCGTTTTAGAATTTTAAGTATTTGCCTCCCTATTCTTCTTTAGTATCCATCTTCTTCCTTTCCCTTGTTATTGGCTTACTTCGAGTGCTACATTATGTGGTACCGGTGAATGTGGCGCTACACCACTCGTCGGTTGCACCAGTTTTCTCCATTGTACCCATAAGCACTATATAATGTGGCGCTACCCTCTTCATTTACACTGTTTTCTATTTTTTTTCCATTTATGCTTTACCCGCATTAGTTACATCAGTTTTTCTGGAGTGCCACATTTTATTATGGCACTAATCCCGTTGTTTGGAGTAAACGACCTATTTTTTTTAACTTGAAATAGCTGAAACATTTAATTCTTACGTCGAAGTCTGGGCACCATTTAGAGAGGGTAATCATATCTGCTTAGAAGCGTTTACACTCAGCTATTAATAGGAATAAATAAAAGCCAAAGAGGTTTGAAATGACCTAACAAAATTATATAATTAAATAAAATAAATAAATAATTTAATAGTAATAACCAATAAAGGCTCCCACAGCTCAGGCAAAATCGGGTAAAGTCAGTTTTTTTATTTCGGTTAGGTAAAGTCAGTTTTTTAAGAAAAAAGTCATGTAATTTGTACAAGTTTATAGTTTTTTTAATGTTTTTACTCTATAATTATGTAACAGTTATTTTCCTGCATTGTGTGTACACATTTTACGCAAAACTATAGTACATACAAATATTAAATCATTTAATTTTAATTTAAAATCAACTTCATTTCTCAGCCATGTATAGAATTCCGCAGACATTAAATTCCCCATTGGGGCTGGTATATACTAGCTCAAGGGCGTTGGTATGCCTTGGGTCCTTAGCCTCTGCTTAGATAGCAGTTTGTTTGTTTTATTTTTAATATTCATTTTTTAAACTTTTTTCCTACTTTTTGATGTTGATATTCTGTCCTACTTATATTTCTTTAATCCATAACTCTATAATTTAAGATGGGGATTTTTTGAAAATTTATAAATGGTTTTTTTGCTTAGTTGACAAATGACTTCGGGTGTTTTGGAAATTTAAAGGATTGAAATAGTTAAAAAGATCAAGAAGAAGAAGAAGAAGAAGAGCAAGAACAAAAACAAGATGAAGATGATGAAGAAGATAAAGAAGAAGAACGAGAAAAAGATGGAGAAGAAGATGATGAAGAATTGATGATGAAGATGAAGATGATGATGAAGAAGATGAAGAAAAGGGTGTTCAGGGTGTTAAAATAAAGAGTCTATAAAGGGGATTAAAAAAGGCGGTTAAGATTAGCAAATAAGGCCGTAGGCCACACCCCGCAGGGGTGCCTGTGTAACCAAGCTCTTCCTCTTAAGGAAGAGAACAGCGGCTTGTTACTTTATACTTACGTCAATGAAATAAATAAACTCATCAAATAGTAAATGTCTGAAACAGGATAAAAACCCCCTAAATTTATTGCACATATCATTTTTAAACATTTTTAGAAGCTAATAACTTTTGTAAATAGATAGATATACCAGGCAATGGCTTTGCCACTCCCCCCTACAGGAGAAGCTTGCGCTTCGCTACTAAGATTAAAATTTAAAATCTAATAAAAAGCAGCCATGGTTAAATTTTTATAAATTTTCTGAACTTCGCCAATTATAATAATGGTACCAGACAAAGCCTGTGGTTAGGTTAGAAAAGGTCTTTTATTGTTGACAATCAAAGAATATCGGCGGCAGGCTAGAGGCGAGTTCGCTCGCGTAGTTTTACGGGGCGTTGGGTGCCGTAAAGGTTAGGTTAGGTTTGGATTAATTTATAAGACCTTCTTCCTAATCAGATCTAACCTAACCTAACCCAACCTAACCTAACCAAACCTAACTTGCACCCAATGCTCCTAACCTAACTTAACCCACTCGTTTTGCCGACCATCAGAATATAAAAAAAAAATTTAGGACCTAAAAGGCTATCATTTGATTGGGTTTAGTTTAGGTTTGGTTTGGGGCCCCCAAACCAAAACCTAAGTCAACTCCACAGTCTTCGCCTGGGCGCCGTTTAAATCTCGTATACAAACAAACGAACACACAACATACAATGAATGCAGACAATAAGTACCTCCGCTTCCGGGCGGCAACCTACATCAACACGTGCGCCCATAAATTAGTGTCAGTCTTCTGCTTCGGCATTATCTTGTGGCCATTCCCTCTGTAGACTTTCTCCCGAAAGGTTGTATTGCTCCACACTTTCCAAATCTTGTTTGATATAAGTGATAAATCGTTAGGCACTTTAGTGAGAATTTTGCTTAGCCTAGGTTATCTCCTTATATCTACTGCCTTAATAACCTAAGACCTTTTCCTTAACGAAAGTCACCCGTGCCCTAGGGCACGGGGGCATTCTTCTCTCGAGATGTCTCAAAAGGACAAATCTCGAGTTAAACTAAAACGACCTAATTCTAATACTGATCTCGAATCACCTAACGTTGATCCTACTCTAAAACAACTACACAAAGTGATCAAAGAGACTGACCAAGCTGTCTCGCGTTTCTCTTCACAGCCATCAACTTCTGGTTCAGAGAAATCGAACACCGACCCGAATTATCCTGTTATATATCATAATCCAACGCACAGTAATAAAGCTCCTGTAACATCACAAAGTAAGATCAATGATACAGGTAGTATAAATGTGACTTCCATAAACAAAAATGACCCCAAATTGAATATTGATCCCAAATTTGTTTCTTGGGTATATTCAACTTCTCCAACAGTTAATTTGACAAAATTAAGTTAAAATTGGTACAAAAGTTTTCAAAATGGTATTTTTTTCGAATTGCTAGCTTAGATGTTCAAATTGGTAATTTTTTTAAAGTGGTAGTTTAGAGATTCAAATTTGTTTAACTTGGTACTATGGATATACAATTTGGTACGGTAAATATGTAGATTATCGGCGCGAACGATGGGACGTACTATTTCGTCCGTGTTCCAAAATGTTTCACGTTTTTGGAGTACATTTAAGTTGACGGCTCGTGTGGGGGTAAACACAATGGGGAGACTACACTACGATGATCCTGAGTTTCATTAAATTGGGGGGGGGGGGGCACAGCCCCCAGTATATAATCCTAATTGTTTATAGAATAATCATTCGAAAAAGACTCAAACGCGCATGAATATTCCGACACGAGTGAACGATAATATTTACACACAATTTTTTTTCGGCCGGGCCGCTAATCTACATATTGACCTTTGGTACTACGGATGTTCAACTTGGTCTTTGGTGTTCAAATTGGCAGTTTTAATTAAAATAATCCTTAAAGCTTCGAATGTGCCCTTTCCTGCCCCATCATGACTTTTGACCCACCAACGTCAAGCACGAATATACCGAACCGAAGGCGAAAGGTGTCTTTAAACCTTTTGGAAAAAAGTAATCCTTTGACCCGAGAATATAGACAGTTCCAGGAGAGTTGCGCGGTTTGATTGTCCCTACGGGCTATGTATTTTACACTCCGCCCCCTAAATTGTCGACCTATTTTAGTCTAAAGCATTCAGCCCGAAATGCCCTCATTGGTTTTCGCTTTACTTTATAACAATTAAAAAATAGTCTTCCATAAACAAACGTGACAATTGACACTTACGTCAACACACGCATCGACGACGCATTGGTTGTTATGAAAGTGTGAATTAGGCCGTTGCTTCTTCTTCTGTCTTCCTTCTGCCGCCGTTGGGGCGGAATAGGAAGGCCTCGAGAGGCCGAGAGGCGACTTCTTTCACTCTTTCCACTCGAGGCGTAAGTGGGGTCGTCCTCCAAGGTGGTACTCCACCGCCTGTCCTGGTTGAGGACAGTGTACAGCAAGGTGAGGGCGCAGAGAACCAACCAAATTAGCCGTTTGCGAAACTTAAATCTGTTAAGAGGAGCTCTGAGAATCATAGTTCCTTACTCTCTTCAATAATTTGCCCGTATATACTCGAGGGAATCGATTGTCTGACTAATTTACCCGAGTGTATACGGGCATATCTAAAGATTGATGAATTTTATAAATTTACCCGAGATATTACGCTTGTTGACTCCCTGACGTCATGTTGGTCGCCTAGGCAACACGCAATTTCGTATAAGCCTCTTGTTTAGATCTGGAATAGAATGCCCGACTCGAAATAGTTTATGGCCGCGTTTATTAACTTATTATTGGGACGAGTCTAATTATATCAATTAAAAATAACCAATTCGTGTCAACGTGTTAAGAATAACTCGCATTCGAGATTACTTTGGAGATAAAAGAATGCCGGGGTCTGCATTTTTCGACTATCGGCCTAATAGAGCTAAAGTTCAAATCGGAAACGGGAAAAAATTAAAAAAATGAAAAGTTTGGGAATTAGGTGTCAAATAAACCTATCGTCCATCTCTGGAAAAGTACATTAATTAATTACCAATATAAATAAAAATAATCTCAGCGGTAAATTTGAGTTTGGAGTCAATTTAAATTGCAAGATTTTCAAAATTCATTTCAAAACAGCGTGGATTCTCGTAATGACGCCCTTTGCCCAACAACATTTATGAGTTTGATTTAATTATTTCCTCAGTTGTGTGAGTTTAATTATTTCAACGTTTCTGACAAATGAACACCGAAACGAGAAGAAAAACAAACCTAAACAGCACAAAATTCAAACAGCGACTGAACTCTTATTTATTGTATCTGAGTCCGGCCAACGTTCTGCATCCAAACCGGTTTTGTGGTCGGATTGGCGTGACTTCCATTTTTAAGTCCGCATAACGGTAATATTACATCGCCTATGTAATCTGTACACGCGCATGTTTGAACGTTCATGTACGTTTTACACGTAATATAACCGCAATAAAACAACGACTATTCCATGAACACAGTATGCTTGTCCAAATACACTATTATACATGAGAGAACAGTCAGAAGAAAATCAAATGAACAGGAATTGTGATAGTGTGGATAGGCCTAAATATAATTCTGGGGGCTAAATTGTACTTCAAGGTAAGAACACTCATTGTTGTTGTTTTTTTGTTGTTATTTATAGCAGCGGACCATATTAAAGCTTATGGAAAGCTTTGCAGGATGCACTTAAACAGTTGCAAATTTCGAATACATATAAGTTAATTTCAATTATCTTCGTGCATTTGTTTGCACAAATTAATTACTAAGGGTATTTTTTTTTTGGGGGGGGGCATAGTTTTGCCACCCCTTTTAAACTGTTTCCAGACTTATATCAAAGGGAATACATCCAGCTTAACGTAGAATCCGAACCACGATTTACAATTCTATATCATGTGGTCATTGCTCAGGGCCCAGGCGTCTCTCATCCAAATATCCAAATACTAACCACAGTCAACGTAGCTTAACTTCCGCGAGCGAAAGAGAGCGTGCAGATAGGGGCAATGAGAATAGGTATTTATAAAGTTGGTACAATCATGGTATCACACGTAACAGCGGTTTTAAACTAATAGGTTTCAAACGAACATGACAAAAAAATTTCACCTCTAAAATCATGGAAAAAATGGAATGCACTTCCCGCAGAGGTAGTAAATGTTAGTAGTGTGAATAGTTTTAGAAACAAAATTGACAGTTATTTTAAGAATAATGATATTGTTTAAATACGGAGCCCTGTTATGGGTTGAATGTCGCGTGAGTGAGCATCGTGACGTTAATGTCCAAAGGAGAACTACAAGCATACTACTATAGAATAGGACTGGCCTTTGAGTGGACTAATTAACTATGTAACTACAAATGAAATATATATATATATATATATATATATATATATATATATATATATATATATATATATATATATATATATATATAAAATTAAGTAATTTATGAAACTAGCACTTACATATAAAAAATAATGAGATTCGCGCAAAATGTTCAATAAATAATTTTAAGTATTTTGTGGAATTTGGAAATGAAATGCGGAGAACAGGAAAGTCTTCACGGGCCGTAGCTTGACCACCTCTACTATATATAGACCATTGGTTTACAACAGGGATGTCGCGGGGCCGAATAACCAAGAAATCATTTTAAAAATGCAAAAATTGAAAAAAAATATATATTTCAAAGATTTAAAAAAGCTAACGACATTTCAAAGTATTTTAAAACTAGCTTCTCAGCAATGAAGAAATGAGAGTTTCTTTGTCAACATAAAAACAACGAAAATAGAAAGAGTGGAGACAATGAATGAAGAAATGAGAGTTTCCTTGTCAACATAAAAACAAGGAAAAGAAAAGATTGCAGACAGTGAATTAAAAAATGAGATTTGCCTTGTCAACATAAAAACTAGGAAAAGAAAAGATTGCAGCCAATGAATGAAGAAATGAGAGTTGCCTTATCGACGTGAAAACAATAAAAAAAGAAAGAGTGCAGACAGTAAATGAAGAAATGAGAGTTGCCTTGTTGACATAAAAACCAGGAAAGGAGAAAGTGAATGAAGAAGTGAGAGTTGTCATGTCAACCTAAAAACAAGGAAAAGAGAAAGATTGCAGCCAGTGAATGAAGAAATGAGATTTGCCTTGTCAACATAAAAACCAGGAAAGGAGAAGGAGTGGAGAAAGTGAATGAAGAAGTGAAAGTTGCCATGTCAACTCTTCGTCCCAATCTTAAAGAATTATGTTATTATCATCAAACTCAAATTTTCCATTAAACTTTAAAAGGTAATATTTATTTATTTTCAAATTCTTGTCTCTTATTTCGATTAAATAAGGTTAAATGCCAATCGGGGTTATTTTTTAAGTGCTTTCCACCTCATTCTACTAAATTCTATTATATTGAGGTGCCGCGGCTGCTTCTAGATAACAATTAGAGCACCACTATCATACAAAGGTTCAAAACCACTGCTATAGACTGTGCCACACGCCCCGTCGACGTACCACAATTAAGTGTGGTCGCGCTTTCTGTGAGGTTGTCATGAGGGACCAAGTAAGCGGGAGGGTGGGGGAGAGGGGGTGTTGGACTTTTATAGCACCTATTGTGCTAGTGGTTCATGTAACAGGTAGCAAGTGGAAGTTGAATTGCAACTTAATCTCACGTGGAATACATCCAAGTGGAGCGGTGCCACTGTAGGATTGCATCCATGTGGTTTGCTCGTTTCATACCCACTTGGGCATCACTAACCACTCGTCAACTCTCTTTCCCTTCCCCCCAGAGGTGGCCAGAGTTTGAAAACCACAGCTTTGCCCCCTGGGCAATACTCATTCTTGAGTCCCCACAAGGTCGTTCCAATTCAATCTTTTCCCTGTGATTAAGGATGACTCCGTTGTTAATGTTTATAAAGAGCTTAACAAGGTCATCAGACCAAAGTCGCGTACTCTCAATTATTCTGACTTATGACCTTCCAAACGTTCAATGATTCTAGGCTGACCTTGGGAGAACCGTGGCAATTATATCATTCGAAAATGAATGTAAAACAACATAAGGGTTTCAAATTTCGTTAGAATCGGCTGAATAGTTATGGTGTTATTGCCAAATAATTCCCTGGCTAACCTCGGGAGGACTTTGGCAATTATATCATTCGAAAAAGAATGTAAAACAACATAAGGGTTTCAAATTTCGTTAGAATCTGCTGAATAGTTACGATGTTATTGCTAAAGAAATCATTGAAAAATAAAATGATTACCATCCGACTGATCGACCTCCGGCCGATTTAGTAGAGTCGAGTGCACGCTACTAAAAAAAAAAATAGTTATCATCTCTTCGCTCGTGTGAGCCGTGGGTCAAGGCGTGGCGCGCCATTCTCCCCCCGCCTCCACGAAAACTAGTTCACGAATCGTCCCTCCAATCACGGGGGAAAGAGGGAGTACGGGTGGGGGATAAACTCCCAATTGGCATCAAGGGAAGGAACTTACGTTGATTTTACCAAATTTAATTATTTTTGTTGTTGGTTTTATATTGTCGCTGGTTCCGTCATTGTTGTGGTTATCGTTGCCGTCTTTGCTACCGAGGTTGTGGGAAGGTTTTGGGTAGTGGTGGTGAGAGTGAGGGTGATTTTAGCGGTTGTGGGGGTGTTGAAGATGGGGGTGGTAGCAACCCCCCCTCCCCCGACGACCAAAGTGAGTCGGAAAATCACTTGTGTCCAATTGAATGCCACTATTGAGCGACGAGGTCTTACTGTTCATTCTTGTTCGTGGATCACTTCAAAGCGCCTCATATTCGCACTTACGGGACTCTCTGCTCCGTTTTAGAATTTTAAGTATTTGCCTCCCTATTCTTCTTTAGTATCCATCTTCTTCCTTTCCCTTGTTATTGGCTTACTTCGAGTGCTACATTATGTGGTACCGGTGAATGTGGCGCTACACCACTCGTCGGTTGCACCAGTTTTCTCCATTGTACCCATAAGCACTATATAATGTGGCGCTACCCTCTTCATTTACACTGTTTTCTATTTTTTTTCCATTTATGCTTTACCCGCATTAGTTACATCAGTTTTTCTGGAGTGCCACATTTTATTATGGCACTAATCCCGTTGTTTGGAGTAAACGACCTATTTTTTTTAACTTGAAATAGCTGAAACATTTAATTCTTACGTCGAAGTCTGGGCACCATTTAGAGAGGGTAATCATATCTGCTTAGAAGCGTTTACACTCAGCTATTAATAGGAATAAATAAAAGCCAAAGAGGTTTGAAATGACCTAACAAAATTATATAATTAAATAAAATAAATAAATAATTTAATAGTAATAACCAATAAAGGCTCCCACAGCTCAGGCAAAATCGGGTAAAGTCAGTTTTTTTATTTCGGTTAGGTAAAGTCAGTTTTTTAAGAAAAAAGTCATGTAATTTGTACAAGTTTATAGTTTTTTTAATGTTTTTACTCTATAATTATGTAACAGTTATTTTCCTGCATTGTGTGTACACATTTTACGCAAAACTATAGTACATACAAATATTAAATCATTTAATTTTAATTTAAAATCAACTTCATTTCTCAGCCATGTATAGAATTCCGCAGACATTAAATTCCCCATTGGGGCTGGTATATACTAGCTCAAGGGCGTTGGTATGCCTTGGGTCCTTAGCCTCTGCTTAGATAGCAGTTTGTTTGTTTTATTTTTAATATTCATTTTTTAAACTTTTTTCCTACTTTTTGATGTTGATATTCTGTCCTACTTATATTTCTTTAATCCATAACTCTATAATTTAAGATGGGGATTTTTTGAAAATTTATAAATGGTTTTTTTGCTTAGTTGACAAATGACTTCGGGTGTTTTGGAAATTTAAAGGATTGAAATAGTTAAAAAGATCAAGAAGAAGAAGAAGAAGAAGAGCAAGAACAAAAACAAGATGAAGATGATGAAGAAGATAAAGAAGAAGAACGAGAAAAAGATGGAGAAGAAGATGATGAAGAATTGATGATGAAGATGAAGATGATGATGAAGAAGATGAAGAAAAGGGTGTTCAGGGTGTTAAAATAAAGAGTCTATAAAGGGGATTAAAAAAGGCGGTTAAGATTAGCAAATAAGGCCGTAGGCCACACCCCGCAGGGGTGCCTGTGTAACCAAGCTCTTCCTCTTAAGGAAGAGAACAGCGGCTTGTTACTTTATACTTACGTCAATGAAATAAATAAACTCATCAAATAGTAAATGTCTGAAACAGGATAAAAACCCCCTAAATTTATTGCACATATCATTTTTAAACATTTTTAGAAGCTAATAACTTTTGTAAATAGATAGATATACCAGGCAATGGCTTTGCCACTCCCCCCTACAGGAGAAGCTTGCGCTTCGCTACTAAGATTAAAATTTAAAATCTAATAAAAAGCAGCCATGGTTAAATTTTTATAAATTTTCTGAACTTCGCCAATTATAATAATGGTACCAGACAAAGCCTGTGGTTAGGTTAGAAAAGGTCTTTTATTGTTGACAATCAAAGAATATCGGCGGCAGGCTAGAGGCGAGTTCGCTCGCGTAGTTTTACGGGGCGTTGGGTGCCGTAAAGGTTAGGTTAGGTTTGGATTAATTTATAAGACCTTCTTCCTAATCAGATCTAACCTAACCTAACCCAACCTAACCTAACCAAACCTAACTTGCACCCAATGCTCCTAACCTAACTTAACCCACTCGTTTTGCCGACCATCAGAATATAAAAAAAAAATTTAGGACCTAAAAGGCTATCATTTGATTGGGTTTAGTTTAGGTTTGGTTTGGGGCCCCCAAACCAAAACCTAAGTCAACTCCACAGTCTTCGCCTGGGCGCCGTTTAAATCTCGTATACAAACAAACGAACACACAACATACAATGAATGCAGACAATAAGTACCTCCGCTTCCGGGCGGCAACCTACATCAACACGTGCGCCCATAAATTAGTGTCAGTCTTCTGCTTCGGCATTATCTTGTGGCCATTCCCTCTGTAGACTTTCTCCCGAAAGGTTGTATTGCTCCACACTTTCCAAATCTTGTTTGATATAAGTGATAAATCGTTAGGCACTTTAGTGAGAATTTTGCTTAGCCTAGGTTATCTCCTTATATCTACTGCCTTAATAACCTAAGACCTTTTCCTTAACGAAAGTCACCCGTGCCCTAGGGCACGGGGGCATTCTTCTCTCGAGATGTCTCAAAAGGACAAATCTCGAGTTAAACTAAAACGACCTAATTCTAATACTGATCTCGAATCACCTAACGTTGATCCTACTCTAAAACAACTACACAAAGTGATCAAAGAGACTGACCAAGCTGTCTCGCGTTTCTCTTCACAGCCATCAACTTCTGGTTCAGAGAAATCGAACACCGACCCGAATTATCCTGTTATATATCATAATCCAACGCACAGTAATAAAGCTCCTGTAACATCACAAAGTAAGATCAATGATACAGGTAGTATAAATGTGACTTCCATAAACAAAAATGACCCCAAATTGAATATTGATCCCAAATTTGTTTCTTGGGTATATTCAACTTCTCCAACAGTTAATTTGACAAAATTAAGTCCATTAACAATTAAAACAGTTGTTGAATCCATTTGTCATGGCCCTGTCATCGAGGTTAAATATTGCAGAACAGGATCCCTCTTAATACATACAAAATCCTCAGATCAGACAACAGCCCTTTTAAATACAAAAACCATTATCAATGGACAATATGATGTAGAGTGCTCAGTTGCACAAAATTTAAACACTATTCAAGGTATCATATATGCACCTGATCTACTATACTTTGAGGAAGAATTATTACTTAATGAATTAAAAATTCAAAATGAGTCCGTTATGAAAATTAGACGCCTCAATAAAGGCCCTTCCCGAATCCCTACCCCCTTGTTAGTATTAACTTTTGCTGGGAATGACTTGCCTTCTAAATTATATTATGGATACCTTACGTTCAGTATTGATAACCACTACCCTAATCCCTTGATGTGCTTTAATTGCTGGCATTTTGGACATGGAAGTAGGACCTGTACAAATAAATCCAGATGTCTTTATTGTAATGAGCAACATAATTCTCAGGATTGTATCGCTCCAAGGGAGGCTCCTAAATGTATTCACTGTTCTTCTCCCAACCATTTAGGAAATTCTAAGGAATGTCCTGTGTGGATCAGGGAGAAAGAAATTATTCATTTAAAAATTGCTAAAAATTTATCCTTTTTGGAAGCTCGACAGGTATATTTAAAAAATCATCCTATAAATGCAAGTGACATATATACAAATAACAAGAAAAAAAATATAACTGAAAAAGCTACAAAAGAAACACAATGCGACTTACCCATTACTAGACCACAAACTATACCTGCAAAAAGTATTAATAATGAAGATAAACAAAACTCTCAAAATGTTGATGTCTCAAATGAATACCTATGGTCTATCCTTAAAGAATATAAGAAAATCATGGAAGCAAACATTGCCCCTAAACAGGCAGTTAACAAAATGGCTATAGTGTTTAATAAAATGGGCTTTACAAAAAAAATTGATTCAAGGGATGGTTACAGAATGTTATTTGGTGATTAATAGTTTAAATTATATATAGATAATGAACTTTAAAATATGTCAGTGGAATATACGCAGTTATACAACAAGGTTACCAGATGATCTTAAATGAGTATTCCCCATCAATTGTAATGTTACAAGAAACAAGGTTAGGAATAGAGCAAAACATTTCTTTAAAAGGATATTCCATCTTAAGAAAAGATAGAAGCCGTAATGGAGGAGGAGTTCTACTTGCCATAGCCTCCTGGGTACCATTTGTAACTTTAAATATCGCCTCTGATCTGGAAGCTATAGCAGCTAGAATTAATTTACCATCTTTAAAATTCACAATTTGTTCAATCTATATACCTCCGAGATTTCCTTTAACTACATAAGACCTAATGAATCTTTATAGCCAACTTCCTCCACCAGTATTAATATCTGGAGATTTGAATGGACATCACTACCTGTGGGGCTCATCAGAATGCTGTCAGAGAGGAAATAACAGATTTTATTGAAGAAGCAAATTTATACATCCTAAACTCAAAGGCCCCAACTTATTGCAATGAATTTAGAGGACACTTTTCTCATATAGATGTATCTCTATGCTCCCATTCCTTAAAACTAAACTTAGAGTGGAAAGTACTACCAGATCTTTATGATAGTGACCACTTCCCCATAATTATGGAAACGATGTATGAAATGAAGTATAATACCAGGCCCAAATGGCTATATAAAGGTAATTTAAAAAAATTTCATCAAGAGCTACAAATTCCAAAAGTCAATATTTCACTTAATGCAAATGATGCTTGCCTTCTAGTAACCTCTGCTATGACCAAATGTGCAGCCCAAACCATACCAAAGTCATCATCAAGAATATTCCCTAAATATAACAATCCCTGGTGGAATGATAGTTGTGCCTATGCAATAAAAGTTAAAAAAAAGCCTATAAACTATTTAAGAATTACATGAATCCAGAGTCTTTACTGTTATATCATAAAGCTAAAGCTTAGCCAGAAGGGTAATTAGATTATCGAAACGTTTCTCTTGGAGAAGGTTCGTACAAACTATTAATCATAACACTCATACAGCAAAAGTTTGGGATATGATAGGGAGACTTACAAAAGGACATAAACCTCATCCACTCGTCACATTAAAATCTGGCAGTAACTTTACTTCTGACCCATTTGTGACTGCCCAAATATTAGCCGGCCACTTTGCTACTATTAGCAGTATTCACTCCTACATAGAACCCTTTGTATACACTATGGTGGAGGCTGAATTTAATGAAATTTCATTTGGGGTATCTAACAATGAGGAATATAACTGCCCAATTACATTATATGAATTAGAAAAAGCTATTCCCCAAAACAAACCAAGCTCTCCTAGCATGGATGACATAATATATCCTTTCCTAGCAAATCTTAGTAACCTAAATGAACATAATCTCTTAAATTTCTACAATCACCTATTTCTAAATAATACCTATCCAGATACATGGAAAGAGAGTTTACTCATCCCTATTTTAAAGCCAGGGAAACCAAGTCAGGAACCATCTTCTTACCGCCCTATAGCCTTGACAAGCTGCTTATGCAAGACATTAGAGAGAATATTGACCATTAGATTACAGAAATACCTTAATGAAAAAAAGTACTTATCATACTACCAAAGTGGATTCAGAAAGCACTTCTCAACTATGGATAGTTTGGTACGCTTGGAATGTGACATAAGGGAAGCGTTCCTCTGCAATAAATATGTAATGGCAATCTTTCTGGACATTGAAAAAGCATATGATACCATTTGGCACCATGGTCTTTATAAAAAACTATACAAGATGGGTTTACGTGGCCACCTCCCCAACTTTATTAAAAATTTCATTTCCTCTAGAATTATAAGAGTTTCTATAGCTAATCTCCCTTCAGAAAAATTTGCTGTACAAATCGGCTTACCACAGGGCAGCGTTATAAGTCCACTCTTATTTTCAATCATGTTAAATGATTTATTCAAAAATTTAGACATAAACCATGCCTTGTACACTGATGATATTGCAGTGTAGCTATCTGGTGAAAACTTGGATCAAATGCACAACCAGATGCAAAAAATCATGGATTCTATATCTGACTGGTCACAAAAATGGGGCACCACCTTTTCTCCTACTAAAACTAAGTGTATAATTTTTACAAAACGCCCTAGGAAACATAACTTGCCAGAACTGATAATATTAAATTACCCTATTAATTACATGCAAACTCATAAATACTTGGGCATGGTATTAGATCAGGGACTAACTTGGGCAGCTCATATTACGTCATTAATAGAGAAATGTAAATCTAGCATTTTGCCCCTAAAATATCTTGCAAATACAAACGGGGTCAAATAGAATGCATCTATTACATATATATAAATCCCATATTAGAAGCAAAATAGACTATGGCTCTTTCCTATACCATACATCATCAGAAAGCAGCCTATTAAAACTTGATAGAATACAATTTAATTGTATTAGACTAGCTATAGGTGCATTAAATTGTACCAGAGTTGTTTTTTTAGAGGCAGAAGCGAATATAATGCCTCTTAAATTTCGTAGAATATTGCTAGGGCTAAGATATGGTATCAAAGTACTCAGTATTGCAAATCACCCCACACGTATATGTATTTTACAATTCTTTTGGTATAATTTCTATGACCTTCGGCCTCACCCAAAACCTTTTTGTGGTTGGATTAAAAAATATATAATGAACTTAGGATATGACCTCATTGATTTAAACACCATAAAAATATCTAACTGCTATATAACACTAACTAAAGTTCACTTTAACCTCTCATTAACTGCATACCCTAAGAACAAAACTCCTTCATGTATTTATCAAACATTGTCCTTAGAATTAATTGAGTTGTATAAATCCTCAGGTTTTAATATAACCTTCACAGATGGTTCCAAAAGTAATGAAGGAGTAGCATGTGCTTTTAGCTGGAGGGAAACCATAAAGACCTTCAAACTGCCCCATCACTGCTATATATTTACTGCTGAGTTATATGCAATATTGAGTTCACTCAAGTACATAAATCAAAAGCTAGACAACTGTAAACTACTCATAGTTTCAGACTCCCTATCAGGTTTGCTAGCTGTGAAAGAACAAAAAAGTCACTACTTAATCCACCGTATAATTAACTATATACATAAAATCAACATGGAAGCTGTTTTTTTATGGGTTCCTAGTCATGCAGGTATAAAAGCTAATGAAGTGGTTGACGCAGCAGCTAAAGCAGCAATACACAATGCTAATACGACACACCTGGGGTTCTCAGTATCAGAAATGATAGGCATGCTGCAGCCCTCAGTCTTCAACCTCTGGCAAAATGAATGGTCCCAAAATATTGGCATTCTCCCGCAAATAATTCCTAATTTAAACAATAACAGACCTTATAGAATGTCACATCGTGACAGTATTGTACTAACTAGACTAAGATTAGGTTGCAGTAGACTATCCCATGGCTACTTCTTTGATCCATCACTTTTACACTTTTGTGGAAAATGCAATACACAACTTACCCCAGAACATGCTATAACTTAATGCCCTGAATATGCTTTAAGTCGTAACCACTTATTAAATTTCTGCTTGGAAAACAACTTAAGATTTTCATATGCTACCGTCCTAAATTCCTCAGTCCCATTTGAACTAGTACTAAAGTTTCTAAGAGATACATCATTATATAGACACATTTAATTTATTTATTTATTTTTTTCCAGTTTGTATATCCATTTATGTACATATATAGATATAAGTATTTGTATACATAATTGTGTAACTGTTGGTACTGTCTAGTTTAGCTTATCTTCTCATACTAACAGACTCCACCTTTCTCTTTATTCTTGAGTGTCTAGGAGTGGAGTCCCTAGACTGAAGAGGTGATGGTGACTATCTTGACTGTAATTTCACGGTGCCAATAATCCTTATAGGGTTTCAGCACCCATAAAAAAGATTAAATCAATCAATCAATCAGTCTTCTGCTTCCAGCGGACACAAGTGCAAGGAAATTCAAGGTGTGCAGAAGGTAGTTTTTTTCAATTCCAGCCTATAAAAAAAAAGGTCTCAGGACTTTAAGGAAAACCAAGGGAGGTTTAATAACCCCCGCGCAGGTCCCTCTCGCCAACCCCAGTGTACGAACGGTGCGTCGCCCCCCCTCCCCCGCAAACTCATGCTACTCTCAGACATTAGACGGATGAGCCAGCTGCCCTCACCCCCGAAATTAGCAAAGCAAAGCGAAAAGGAGTCCAGGCGGACATTCACCTGGAATAAGCCCCCCCCTCGTTTTGAACTTCGCAAACTTCTTCTAACCATTCGACCTCATCAAACGTATGGTTTGGGGGTACGAGACCGCCCCCACAACAAATTTACACCACCTGCAAGGTTACATTGAAACCAAAAGTTCAGTAAGGATAAACTTTGTCAAAAAAATAAATACTGCCATTCATTTTGAACCTGCGCATCAGAACGCGCGCCACAACTTCGCATACTGCGTGAAAATTGGCACATACGAAAAAATAGGAAATTGGACTCAAGAAGAGAAGTTGTTGAACACCAACACCCACGGCAAGATAGTAAAGGTAGACAAGTTAACAGCCCAACACGTCATTAGAGGTCTACAGTCGGTAAACATGTAGATCGGCGGCCCGAAAAAGTGGATTTTTGTGCGTTTATATTTCGTTCACCCGTGCATGAATATTCATGCGCGTTTGAGCCCTAGTTCAAATATACCCAGCGCCATTTTTGTACCAAAATGCCCGAAAATAGCCAAACCAAAAACGCTGTTTACTTACTTTATTGCGGTGGGTATACTTCTGAAATAGCGATGAGGAAAGCGGCGAATCTTTCTTTAATTCACGTTTTGGTAAAAGGGAATCTTTTGCAGAAACGGTGCCATTCCATGCCGATTTGTTCAAATTAAGGCGATCCCTTGAGTCACGTTTAGTTTTAGAACATCTAAATTCAAAATTATCGTTAATCTCTAATGCTTGGCCACAAACCTCGCAATCGATTTTAATCTTAAGTAAATTATCATCTTCCAAAAAAGTTAACAATTTATCTCAATCCGAAAATAAAGCACAAAGTTAGACAATAGACGAAGGGCAAATTGAAAATACGAAAGCCATATTCCAACTGAATTTACCGCCTCGACATCATCTTTCCTCTACTCAAAAGGCTCCATTAAAACTAGTTCCTTTAAACGATCTAGCTAAGTATAATTAAGTGTATAAAAAAGGTAATAAAAAATGGTAAAATGAGAAAAGATATATTGACAAATCAAAATGACTACAGGTGAGGATAATAAAAAGATATTAAGTGAAAAATAAAATAAAAATTCACTTCATTCATTTCTGACATCAGACCCCCCCATCCCTCCAATTCGCAAAACGATTAAAGTCGCAGAAATGATTTGGTTAAATCATTCAATTCTATAAACGTTAGAACATTATTCTATAAACAATTATGATTATATACTGGGGAGCTGTGCCCCCTAGACCCCCCCAATTGATTGAAATTCAGGATCATCGTTTAGGGGTCTCCCCCGGAGTGTTTAAATCCACCACGAGCAGTCCCCTTGAATTTACTCCAAAAACGTGAAACATATTGGAACACGCCGATCTATATGTTTACCCTACTTTCAGTAGACCATCAAATATTAAAAAAATACTGGCTACTACCTTTCCAGAAAGAAAGCATTTGACGAGCCTGTTAAAGAAATAAACAATTTAATATTACGCTATCAAAGATATTCACTTTTCATAAATGAACAGTTAAGACAAATGGCAGTTCGAACTCGTCGAGCGTCTCCTCAATCAAAGTACCAGACAAGTAACTTGGGTGTATGATTACCACGGGGCCAAGGGAAAGACTTTCCTTGCCCGCTATCTTCCCGGTTGCTTCGGCTACAATTTGCTGGACGATGTCACTAAAAACGAGGACGTGCTATTCGTCATGACTGAGAAAGTATATGGCATTGTCTTTGACGTGAACCGCATCGACGCGCAAAGCCTTCTGCTATGGGACCCTCGAGAAATGCACAAACGGGTACCTGGTTACGGGAAAATATGAAGGCATTGTTAAAATATTTACTCCCGTACCAGGGATCGTGTTTGCGAACATGCCTTGCGAAAACCATCTCTCGGAGGATGGTTGGGATATCGTCGATGTGACCGACGCCGATATCACTCTCCTCGATCAAAGACTTCCCGCTGCTTGGCCTTGGCGCCCAATTTCTCAAATAGAAATTGAGCAAGCCACGGCTAGAAGCCTACAGTCAATGGAAGAAGCGGCAGCGCGAAGGCTAGAAACCTACAGCCAATGGAAGAAGCGGAAGCGCGAAGGCTAGAAGCCTACAGTCAATGGAAGAAGCGGCAGCGCGAAGGCTAGAAGCCTACAGTCAATGGAAGAAGCGGCAGCGCGAAGGCTAGAAGCCTACAGTCAATGGAAGAAGCGGAAGCGCGAAGCTAGAAGCCTACAGTCAATGGAAGAAGCGGCAGCGCGAAGGCTAGAAGCCTACAGTCAATGGAAGAAGCGGCAGCGCGAAGGCTAGAAGCCTACAGTCAATGGAAGAAGCGGCAGCGCGAAGGCTAGAAGCCTAGAGTCAATGGAAGAAGCGGAAGCGCGAAGGCCTACATAAGGGTAAGTAAATAAAAATACGAACCCATTTGAAAACACAACTGCGTGGGGAGGTCTTTAGCCAATGCAACAAGGTTGATATGCGCAATGTGTATCACATAACCTAACCTAACCCTCTTCGACAAGAACCAAGAACAGGAGGCTATGGCGGTCGATGATGTCCAGCCCGAACACCAACACAGCCAGCAAATGACAGCTACCGCAAAACGAAATGGTAAATCATACAGCTCTAAATTGTATATATTCGTTTGGCGGATAAAAAAAAAGGGGAGGGATAAACTTTCAAGATATATGACGATAGAAATAAATGAACTCTGCTAAATATAATAAAACATTCTTGCTACAGGTGACACACCCCCCGCGGTAACCGGACAAGAAAATAACGGCACGCCAGAATAGGTATACCCCATTCGGGGGGGGGGGGCGGCTAAGCATTGACTAACGACGAGTGCGAGGGTTTGTGCGAAAAGGTGAGTGAAAGGCCTTAACATTATTGGGAAATGGGTTTCAACTCAGTAAGTCACTTTTGGCGCCCAGGTTAGCATGCGAAACTGCTAAACCTGGATATGGGGACATTAATAGCTTGCTTACCGTCAACAGTTTTACGTCTTTTGGGAAAAGGTAGGTACAAAAGCAAAGGAAGTCAGGTATGCCGTGTTATGGGAACACACAACTAAAGCCTTGGCATTTGCAGTTTTAGGTAGTCGTGCAGACGAAAGTGGGAACCATACAACGATCCAAACCGTGTTTGGGGGCCAGAGTCCGTACCTGGCGCGCGTGCATACGTGTGCGCTACGGACAGATGAACCCCTTGCAGACGTGCGGATGGATGGACGGCATCCCATGAGGAATTGCATAGACGCTATGGAGATGAAGCAGATAAATGACGGCTGCAAAGTAACCTAGACTGTCTCTGGAGGACAACATTGGCGCAAGTGAAACCAGCGGGTCGGGCTAGAGGGTGAGGAGTGTGGAAGATATGTATTTTTCGTAAAAAGGGAAGGTGTCGTAGGTCAGGTAGATTTCGCTGATCTTCGATTGCCCGCCCTAAACGCAGTGGGGGAGGGGGGCTTTTAAGAATGAGGGATATGCGAGTGCGTGTATTCCGTTGGCCAACTTAGAAAATAGATCAATGGCTTTTTATGTGGTTCTGGGATTTAAACAAGAGAAAAAAAAAATCTTTACTATTATACAACAAATAACAGAATGTAACAATAATTTATACACTATGGGAAAACTAATCATTCAGCAAAGGAATTAATTTACCATGAAATCTATCGGCACGAGTATGAGTAGCACAATATTTACTCGAGCGAAAACGGGAGGAGATTAGGGGGTGAAGCTTCGTAGTCGGAAAGCGTCACGTATCTTCGACGGTGATCGAGAAAACTGTAATAGGCTTAGGAATTTCCAAGAAGTGGGAGGGAGCACCGAGTGGTGGTTCGAGGGAGTATCCTTGCAGGGCACGGAGCGAAGCGCGTGTTCCAGAATGAGTCCTTACGTCCTTGATTGCCGTAGTTCTTAACTGGTTTCTTGCCTGTGATTCCTTAGAGTAACAGGAAGTCGCGTATGAAGGAGCGCGTATGTCCTTAGGCTGGTTCCAATGAATCCTCGTGATTACTGCTTGGATTCTGCGTGAGCAGTGCCTGCCTCCTGGTTGAGTACTAACTTGCTCGTTTCCGCGCTGGGAAATATATAAGGCTTCGCCGGAAGCGATTTTGTTTGCCGTCGTAAGTGGGTCCTACTCCTATTCAAGACGAGGCGGAAGTTTACCGAAAGATGCCGGTTCAAGATTCGTTCATGCGTGAGATACTCCCTTAGGCTTCCTAATGTGTGTGAATATATATATATATATATATATATATATATATATATATATATATATATATATATATATATATATATATATATATATATATCTCACACACACACACACACACACACACACAACTCCCTCCCCACTCTTTGAGATGAGACTTCGAAGGAAGGGACATCTCGAGAATTGGAAAAGGGGTAATATCTTCGCACCACGAAATAAAAGAACGCATTGTGCAAATTCAAAAGGAATACACACTAAAAGAAGATAAATTAGCATCACAGAAAAAATACAAAGGAATACATTATACAAAATCACACACAAAAAAGAATACAAAATAAATACACACAAAAAAATACCAAAAGAGACTAAAAACTATACATTGATCGATCATAAAGCAAAAGAAAATTTAATATTCAACAATCATGGTTATAAACACTGAATTTTAGCACATCTGCCTCCGTTCCAAAAATAATTGTAAAATTTATTTACATACAAAAGGGTACAGGTTTCCGACTTAAATTTCTGTGTACATATATATAAAAAAATTATAAAACAATAGTAGGCTCAAGATTCAGTTGACTGGGAATCTACCGGATTTCGGCTTAAGCTATCAGCCATAACATTCTCAGAGCCTTTTGCATACCGTATCCTACTATCAAATACCTTTCAAATTTCTTAATTCCCCATATGATAGCGAGAGCCTCTCGCTCTATTCCTGCGTCGTTCTTTTCGCGCGCTAATAACTTTCGACTGGAATAAACAATAGGAAAATTCTCTTCGTTGATTCCGTATCGAATTAAAACACAACCGATGGCGTCTTTGCTTGCGTCCATCTGGATGCCAAATGGTTCGGCTGGATTTGGCAACCGTAATATCAGGTCCGACGCAAGTTCACCCTTTAGTTGTTTGAACCTGGTGATTGGCAGCAGAGTTCAAACTAGTTGTTATGTGGCCTTCTTCTTCAGGAGCTTACAAAGGGGAGCAGAAAGGGTGACAAAATTAGGGATGAATCGCCGATAAAAGGAGGCGGAAACTATGAATGACCTTAGCTGCTTTTTGTTTCCGGGCAGCGGCATTTTTACGATGGCTTGTATCTTATCCTCCTGATGGGCTAATTAATTATTGCCTATGCGGAAGCCTAAGTAATCTATTGTATTAAAAGCAAAACGACAATTGTTAAATTATAATCCCCGAGCCTTTGCAGCAGCGCTTGAAGAGCGGTCAGGTGCTGGCCCCATTCCTCTGTAGCCATGTGAATATTATCGGAATAGAATAATATGTGGGGTAACCCATCTAAAATTTGTCTCATCATCCTACGAGGGGCGGTCAACAAGTTTTGCGAATTGGTAGAGCAAAACAGAGGAAGGGGGATGGCTGTTTGTGGGGGTGTTAGGACAAGTTATGACAAGTCAGGACCTGCAGCCGCACGCTCCTACCTCGTCTATTTAAGAAGCAGTAGCTGATCGCAGATCGTCAGTCACAAATTTTTCAACAATCGAGAAGGTTGAGCACCGCGCAGTGATCAAATTTTTGACCAAGGAAAGCAAGAATGCAAAAGAGATCCATGAAGGCATGGTTGCAGTGTACACCGACACGGCCCCTTCCTATGCAACCATTGCTCGATGGAATAGGGAGTTCCGCCATGGTCGTGAGTCCCTTTAAGATGACCCCCGTCCAGGACACCCGTCAGACGTGACCAACGAGGATAATGTGGCCCGTGTGGAGAGGATGATCCTCGAAAATCGACGGGTGAAGGTCGAAGAAATCGAGCGAGAACTTGGAATATCACATGGAAGTGTTAGCAACATCATCCACAACAATTTAGCCATGACCAAGGTCTCTGCCCGTTGGGTCCCTAGAAACCTCACGCCCCATGATCGACTTCAACGTCGTCAAAGTCCACAAGGCCAGAGTTGCACAAGCTGCCCTGCGCGAGTGCGGATTCGATGAGCTCAACCATCCCCCCTACAGTCCAGATCTGGCCCCTAGCGACTACTTTTTATTCCACCAGCTCGCCGTCCAGGAGCGGATTGAACAGCAGTCAGTAGATTTCTGGGGGTCGGGAATTCGAAGCCTCAGGGACAAGTGGCGAAAGTGCACTGGAGTCGAGGGTAGTTATATTGAAAAAAAATAAAACACTTTTCCTCATATCATATCTCGTTTTCTTATATCCGAATTACAAAACTTATTGACTGCCCCTCGTATTATAGTTACTGCGGTCGGTGACGAGTCTAAATGGGAGTCGACAAAACTGTAGTAACCCCTTTTTCGGTCGGGAAAACGGTGTACCTTTTAACCTCTTCCTGCAATGGGATCTGGTAATAGGCCTTACACAAATCAATTCTGAAATATACTTCGCTTTCTCAAACAAATAGAGATTTTGGTCGATAATGGGAATCGGCTCTGCGTCAAACACGGTAAAGGTGTTTAGTTTCCTGAAATCAATGCAAATCTTATAGAAATTATTGGGTTTCTTGAGCATGACGACGGGGAAACAGTAATTGGATTTTGACGGCTTGATTATCTTTAATTTTAATAACTTCTCAACTTCGGTATTTAAAGCTTCTCTCAAATGCACGGGTAAAGGATACGGCTTGGACCTAATAGCCTCTTGGGTCGCCAATTGATACGCCCCCATTATTCGTACAAAGCCGAGGGTCACTTTTTCCCCCTCGCCCTTCCGAGGCACGAATGGGGTATAACTCTGATATTTTTTTTTTAAAAGCCGAGAGTCCCACCTTTTTAGATCTTGCTCAAATTGAGTAGCACAACTTGTAATATCTGAAATAACGTCACCGAATCGACTTTGGAGAGATGTGAGCTGGTTTATCTGAGCGGAAGGTAGCTGGTTCCTTATCTTGAGCTCGGTAGACGATGATTCCATCACATCTGGTACGAGCAAGGGCTATTCGCTATCTAGCTCTACGCATACAATTTGTACTAAATTTAGGGGGTGCAGAGGGTAATTTGATTCAATGGCCAATTCTTCGTCTATAACTAATATTTGGTTAACTCCTGCGCGTCGATAATATTTCTTAAGGAGGTTTATATGGTAAAGCTTCCTCCCCTTGGGTGTTTCAGCCAAATAATCCACGGGACCGCGTTTCTCTATTATTTTGTAGGGGCCCTTCCATTGGCTTAGCAGTTTGTAATTGTCGGTCGAAAGAAATAACAGAACTTCCTCACTGGGCTTAAATCTTCGATCTTTGGACTTCCAGTCGAAGTAATCCTTATATTTATTCAGATTAACGTCGGCATTTTGGTAGGAAATTTCGGCGCATTCTTCCAATTCCTGACGGAGTTCGATTAGGTAGAGTATGATGATTGTACCTCCCGATCTAATTTTGGGTTAGTGAAACTTCTTTGAGAATGCTTAAGAGGCCTTTAACTTTCCTACCGTAAAGTAACTCAAATGGCGCGAACCCCAAAGTGCGATGTGGTATCTCTCTATACACAAAAAGAGCCACTGGCAGATAACGATTTTATTCTCTTGGCTGTTCTGCGCAAATCTTCCGCAGAATGGCCTTGAGATTCCCACTCAGCCTCTCTCATATACCATTCCCGGCAGGGTGAAATGGGGGTGGTAAACAGTGGCTTTACCATGGTAAATTTTCATACCTGCTCCATCAAATGGGAGGTAAATTGACGGCCTCGGTCAGACAATATTTCCTTCGGTAATCCAAAGCAGGAAGATATGGAGATAAGAGCTTCGGCACACGAAATGCTGTCGATTTTCTTGAGGGGGACAGCCTCAGGAAACATGGTAGCAAAATCCACCAGAGTGAGGACATAATATGGCCCTCACTAGAAGGTGAGTGGATCGGTACAACCAAGTCAATTGCCACCTGTGAGAAGGCTTCTGAGATTAAGGGCCCCTTCTGCAACGTGGCCGGCTTAAATCGCCCCTTAATGGTAGTTTTCTGGCATATGTCGCATTATTGACAATAGCGAAGAATTTCCTCCGACGGTCCGGGCCAATAAAAGTACTTAAAAATTCGGTGGGCAGTATTTGCGTGACTGAGGTGACCCCAGAAAAGGCTGTCATGCGCGGTTTGTAAAATAAGTCGCACATGAGAGCGGGTAACACACAATGCTCGAGACTTGGTGGGATTTCACTCGGAGCATATGTGATAGAAGAGGTTATTTTTAACAACGAAGGAAATTAATTTGCCACCTCTAATGGACTCTTGGGGCGTATTCTGTGCCTTAGTCCACAGATGACAAAGGGATTTACACTTATTCTATTTTTTAGCAAAGTCCTCGTTTACCACATTGTTATATTCTAAAGCACCGGAGGTTCCCAGGGTTTAGGGTGCTTCCAAATCCTGCTGCGCTTGTGAGCTGGTGGTCACTGGTTGAGCCACCGGGGGTGAAGAAACTTTGGGGCCCTGCCCAATCAGAACGGCACAAAACTTGATGGGAGCTGCCACTACTTCGCCCCAGCCAGTGAAGTAGACGCAGTCTATATGGCACTTAAGGATGGGGAACCGATTAGCGCGTCCCAAGTTATCATGCACGATGGCGAACCGATCGTGATCCGGAGCTAAAGGTGGGAGTAGCTTATTCCTTTGGGTGTTTCAACCAAATAATCTCTCGCGCTCTAAAAAAATCTGGCTCGAGTTGTGACTCGTTCCCCCCAAGCTATTCATCAAAATATTGCGTGTCATTCTTCCAATGCCCTCCACCTGTTGAATACCTCCTTTGCTACTGGTCCCATCCCTTTTCCCTTCAAATATGCCCAAACCCATCCGATCCTTAAAAAGCCGAAGCTTAACCCTTCCGACCCAGCTAACTATCACCCGATCTCGCAACTTCCATTCCTCTCTAAGGTCCATGATAGAGTAGTTGTTTCGGGCATTAATAATTCCCACATCATTGTCTGTAATATTGATGAGACTTACCAATCAGGTTTTAAAGCTGGGCACTCTACCAAAACCGCTCTACTCAATGTTATTGATTGCTTACTTAGAGCTGCTGACCTGGGTTGTGCCTCCATCCTAATTCTACTTGACCTCTCCTCTGCCTTTGATACTATTGACCATTCCGTATTGCTTGATCACCTCCACTCTTTCCTTGGCATTTATGGCGATGCTCTCGACTGGTTCCGCTCTTACCCTTCGTCTTGCACCCAATCTGTAGTGATTAACGATGTGTCCTCTGACCCCACTTTCATTCGCTTTGTGTCCCTCAAGGCTCTGTCTTCTGCCCTCTCCTCTTTCGTATCTACTTATTTCCTCTTAGCTCCCTCCTACGTAATCTCGGTCTATCCTTCCACCTCTATGCCGATGACACTCAAATCTGTATTTCCTCTTCCCCCTCGACCATTGCCCACTCAATCTGTGACCTCCTATCTGCCTCTTCTTTTATCTCGGACTGGCTATCGGCTAACTTCCTCAAACTTAACCACTCCAAAACTGAAGTTCTTCTGGTTGGTACCGCCGCTCTAGTATATAAAGTTAAATCCCTCTTTCCCTCCCTCCCTCTGTGTGGAAACTCTGTCGCTTTCTCTGACTCTGTTAGAAATCTGGGCGTTGTGTTTGATGGGCATCTCTCCTTCAAGCCCCACATCCACAATATTAGCAAATCTTCCCTTTGTTTTCTCCGTTACTTCTCCCGCATTCGCTCTCACTTCGATCGCCAAAGTCTTGAGACTGCTGTCCACGCCTTCATTACCTCCCGCCTTGATTACTGTAAATCTCTTCTTGTAAATCTACCATCTTCCTCTCTACGTCCCCTTCAGCTAGTCCAGAACTACGCTGCCCTGCTACTTCGCCGTCGCTCTCGCTTTTTCCCTTCTAAGCCCCTGCTTCAGGAACTGCACTGGTTACCTGTCAGATATCGTTCTCATTTCAAGATTCTTCTCTTCACTTTCAAGGTCCTTCACTAAAAGGCCCCAACCTACCTTTCCTCCGCCCTTTCCCAACGTCTCGCCCCTCGGGCCCTTCGGTCATCTCATGCTCCTCTCCTGAATAATCCTCGCTCGTCCCTCTGCCCAATGGGCGACCGCTCCTTCTCAGTCTGTGCCCCCAAGCTTTGTAATGCTCTTCCAGCCGAAATTAGATCTGCTGCATAACTTATCACTTTCAAGCGACTCCTGGAAACGTATCTGTTCAGGATTGCCTACTCACCCACCTGATCTTAGCTCACAGCCGAACGTGCGCTCTGTGAAGGCCTCTGGCCTTGAAGAGCGCATTATAAGAAATTTATTATTATTATTATCCGAGACCACGATGCACGTGCAACCAGTATCTCGGACTAGGGTGGAGATGCAGCAGCCGTTCACCGTACCAGTCTCGAATTGAAGGCCCAAGGGGTGCTTTTGTTCATCAAAAAGTTCACCTGGTGGCCGGTGGGACCTGAGAAGGGGTGGCACTCACCTGGTGGGAATAGTTATTCCTCAAGTGAGAGTTTTGAGGGCAATTTGTTTTCACATGGCCCTCGATTCCGCACGAATAACACACAATAGTCCTCTTGGGGAACGCTTACGAAGGGGGATTAGAGGAGAAAGGCTGGACTTGTCGTTTGACGGGGGTTCGAACAGGTTTCTGCTAGGAATGTTCTGTCATCTTGACAAAAGTTTCCTTGTTGTGAGGAACGAATTTATGCTTATTTACCTTTGAATTGGGAGAAGATGGTTCCACTTTCTTCCTTCTTTGGTAGCAATTGTGACACTCTTTGAAACTAATACATCTTCTGTTCTTGACGAACAATCTTATTTCTGTTGAAAGTGATGCCAATAGTTGGTCCTTAAGAATAAAATTGATCATAGCATCGTAGCCGTGGGGCACTTTTGATGCGTCAAGCCAGAAATTAAGGTACCGAAATGTCTGAAGGTTTGCCTGGGCTGAATTCTGTACTGCCTAGGCTTCGCGCAGTAAAAATCTGGGATCATATTATAGGCGCCAAGTGGCTCGGCCTTCAACGACGAATAATCAATTGTTGCCTCTGAGGGAAGAGAAATGAAAATATCCCTCAATAATTTAGCTACGCAGTCTGCTTCTATTTCCCAGTGATTTACTTCGAAGATCTTCTGGGAGTGGCTTAAATATGAAGAGAAGTCTTCCCCTTCGTTGAAGACAGGCAGTTTGACAGAGGTGGGTTGCTGAATTCCAGTCCCCGAAGTGATCAATAGGGTTTCGTTTCTCGCCCTTGTCTTCTCTAATTCGTGCAAACGAATTCTCTCCCGTTCTTCTCTTTCTCTTCTCTCTTCTCTTGCTCTTCTTTCCTCTCGTTCCTTGTCTCCTATTTCTCTTCTTTCATCTCGTTCCTTCTCTTCTCTTTCTCTTCTTGCTGTTCTCTCTTCTTCCTAGTTATAGGCCATTAGGTCCTTTTCAGTTAGACCCAGAAATTATCCCCGTGCCTTAAAAAAATCGAACGATGACATAATGTCTCACTTGTTTACACTTAAATAAAAAACAAAAAGAAAACCACGCACACGACAAGAGGATGCAGCGGGTTTGTCGAACCCTAATTAACCATGGTTTACTTAACGCACTTATGAGCACTGACAGAAGTAGTAGACGCACGACAAAAAAACACACGCAAAAAGAACTTGCTTAATTCGCACGATGCGAAATCTGTGATTGAGGCGAAAAAGCCTTGACGCTTAGCCATAGGTGCGTCAAACAAATCGAAAATACAATTTACCTGAATTTTTCAAATGGCAGAGTATAAGGGCCCCCCATCCCCCCCAAAAGAGATATAATATTCCGTTTGTGAAAAAATAGCGATGCACAGTCACAATAATCACAAAGTAATTAATTTAAAATATTCCCTGGAAACGTAAATCTAAATTTGAAAATAATTTAGCAAGAAAATTATTGTTTCCTTGATATCCAGAACCACAATCTTAAAAGCCTTTAAATAAAACCTTTTAACGACCCTTAAAAACCTGACACCAGTTTAATTATATATATATATATATATATATATATATATATATATATATATATATATATATATATATATAATATATATATATATATATATATATATATATATATTATTATTATTATTATGACGTAGGAGCTATATCGACATAGTATGCAGGGACGTGTCAAAGGCATTCGATACAGTATGGCTAAGGGGGATGCAATACAAGATCCTCCATCTGGGTTTAAGCTCAAAACTTGAAAAAATCCTGTGATTATGTCATGGAGAGGTGGGTCTACATCAGTATAGGGCGCACGGACGGTCTCACCTTTAATCTACAGGCAGGATTGCCTCAATGCGGGTGCCTCAGTCCAACTTTATACTCGATATGTACAGCCGACATACCAGAGACAACCCACCCCTCTAACCTGAATATCCAGTTCGCTGAGGACAATATTCAAATCATAGTTAGTGGATATATAAACGCGCCTTTGCAAGCTCGAAAGACTGCCGAGGAAATAAGAAAAATCAACGCTTATGAATCCAAGTGGAAAATCCGAACTAATGGCGACAAATTCAAGATCGTCCCATTGGGAAGAAGAAAAACAACAGATGTGAGAGTGGGGGATACGCGTTATCCCTACACAAACTAGTGCAATGTACTCGGGATGAAGGTCACTTCTAACGGTTATAGGAAGCACGTCACATAACGGATCCAAAAAGTATCTTCGGCAGTCAGAACCCTCTACAGCTTTAGAAACCTTAGCTAAAATAATAAAAAGAAACTGTATCTGACACAAGTCAGACCTCATCTACCCCTCAGTATCTCTGTTCGGCGTCTCAAAAGCAGCAAAATAAGAAATGCAGAGGATACAAAACAAGTGTATGTATATCATCACCAATACAGGGAGGAGGGATAGGAGGAAGCAAGTGGATCTCCACAGAGCGGTGGGACACCAAACCGCTCAATACGATCTTAAAGGAAACAGCGTCAGATATGAAAGAGAAAATTCTAATGAATAGCAACGAGGAAATTAGAACACTCATCGCAGAAAACCAACGAGGTCCCAGTCGCGCAAGATTCCCAAGCAGCTTCAGCAAGCTTGGTGACGCAATTTTCCCATTTTTTGCATAGGAATAAACTATCAACCAAAACCGATGATGAAAAGCAACCGATAATGACGAACCAAACCGATTTTACCTCAAGACCAAAGAAGACAAAATCAATCTAGTGAAGACAACGATGAAGAAAAAAAATTGAAGAAAATAGGTAAGTACGAAACACATAACACACAAAACACAAATACTAAACAACCAAAGATGAATATAGCAAAACATTTATAAAACCAAATAAAACACACGTAGAAATTGATGTAGAAAAAAAACAACATAAAATTAATTTAAACAACCAACTTCACGTAAGTATAGATGGGACGCTGGTAAGCATGAGAACACGCATGCTTAAGAAACAGGCACTTTAATAGACGATGGTCAGTGGGCCCTTTCTCGAAATGCCAAAAAGCAGTACAGAGCTCAGAAGGGCGGACGCCCCAACACGGATCCGGCGGGAATGGGAGGGCCAACATCCCAGGAACACCCAGGGAGGAGAGATGGTCTCCAATCCGAAACCCCAGAGGCCGGGGTAGAGATGGCCGCTGATCACAAGATGCCGAAGAGGACGGGGCAAAAAAAACACTCATGGACTGAGGATGAAGGGTATTGCTGAACACGAAACAGGAATCGTAGGCACACCTGCAGCCGGTGGTATCGCAAGGGAAGCACGCCACCCTCAACAAAGAGGCTAGGGATAGGCGAGGTACGAAAGGCTCCACTACTAAGACGGGCCCCCAGCGAACGAACAGGGTCAGGTATCTTCAAGTCTGAAGGAGACGCTGAAGAATACACCTGGCAACCATAGTCCAGCCGGGATTAGACCAGTGCCGAATAAAGCGAGCACGGGGTGCCCCTATCACCACCCCAAGTGGTGTGGGATAAAACCCTAAGCAAATCCATGGCCTTCGAATAGGACACCCTCAAGCGACGCAAATGGGGTACCCAAGTGAGCTTGCTATCAAGCGTTAAACCCAAGAAATTAAAAACAGGGACATACTCAATCGCCGTGCCATCTAAGAAGAGGGGAGGGGGACCAAGAACAGCACGGCCCCGATAAAAAAGCATGGCCTTCGTTTTGGTGCCCGGAAAACGGAAACCCTCTGAGACAGCACGACCCAACACGGCATCAATTGCCAGCTGTAATCGATGGGCAGCAGAAGGCAAGCGGGAACATGAACAAAACAACGCCCAGTCATCCACGAAGAGGGAAGCCAAAACCCCCTTCCGGAAGAGTAGACACCACACTATTAATTGAAACGACGAAACATGTCACACTCAAAACCTACCCTTGGGGAACACCCTCCTCTTGAATCCGCAAGCCTGAGAAAGCATCCCCAATAAGGACCTTAAAATTACGGGACGATAAATTTTTTTGAATAAAAACCGGTAAAAAGCCCTTCATACCCTAATCATATAACTGACGTAAAACACCATATCTCCAGGTGGTATCGTAGGCCTTCTGAATGTCGAAGAACACCGCTAACACCTGATGCCTGGAGGAAAAGGCCCGTAAAACGGAGTCTTCCAAACGAATGAGGTGGTCAAGAGTACTACGACCGCTACGAAAACCGCACTGAAATGGAGAGAGGAACGAGTTGGACTCCAAAAACCAAGTGAGGCGAACTTAAACCATCTTCTCGAACAACTTACTGAGGCAGCTCGTAAGAACAATCGGGCGATAGTGACTGGGGTCAAAACCACCCCTACCAGGCTTTAGAAAGGGTAGAACAGCCCCCACACGCCAGGAGGCTGGATAAATTCCTTGGACCTAAAGCAGGTTGTAGAGATCAACCAAAAGTAACTCGGAGTGGGGATGGAGACGACGAAGAAAGTCGTAGTGGATGCAATCATCACCGGGAGAGGTGGAGCCACAATGAGACAAAGCATCCCGCAGCTCATAGACGGAAAAGAGAGCATTTTAAGAGTAGGTGGCGCACGTGGTAAAATGTAAAAGGCGAGATGCTATGGCGACCTTATGATCGAGAAACCATCGAGGATAGCTACCAGAGCTACTCAACGAAGCAAAATGGTCAGCCAGAGCTTCGCTGACCAACCGGCCATCGGACACAAGCGAGCCTCCGATGTCGATGTCCAGAATGGGGATGGCATGACCAGCGTAGCGACCATGGATCTTGTTGACCCGCTTCCAAACCCGAGTCAGTTGCGTGGACGAGGAAATGGAAGATACATACCGGTGCCAAGACTCACGGCGGGCACGACGGAGGGTCCTTTGGCGGATGGCACGAGCCCGGTTCCGATCGAACCTATTCAAGACGGTCGGGTTTCGCCTATAACTGGAATGGGACAACTGATATGCAGAAATAGCCGACGCACAATCCTTCGACTACCAGGGGACGGTGGAACGACCCGCAATAGGGCACCTCCGCGGAACGAAGTGCTCAACAGCCTCTAAAATATGATTAGTAAAATATAAGACTGATGAATCAACGGTATCGAAAGACCCGGGAGGGGCTGCATCCCGGGGATTGCGGGCAGTATCATCCCAAGATGGGTGGTGAGCATTAAAATCACCAAGTAATAAAAACGGAGTAGGTAACTGACTTGTGAATTCTAAAAGGTCAGACCGACTCGAACTAAAATCAGGGGGGATGTACATATAACAAACAGTTAAAAACTTGGAAATAAAAACCCTCGCAGCAACAGCCTGTAAGGTAGTACGGAGGGGAAGTGGTGCAGAGAATAGCGAAGAGGAAATTAAAAGCGAAGCACCACCATGCCCCCCCCCCCGGCCGGGGGGATGGAATTAAACACCCGGAAGTGCCGGGAAGGGGCGAGCCTCAAGCTTATTTTCTTGCTAACAGACCACCGAGGGCCGAACGCTTGGAAAGCAAGAGCTGGAGTTCCTTCCACTTGAGAAGAACCCCTTGACAATTCCACTGTAGGATGACAGACATTACTGTCGTCTCGACACAAACGTCGGGATTCTAGTGACGGAGACCGTCGAAGGTTCCCGACTACTAGAAGGCCCAGAAGGGGCAAACGAGAAATTGCGATGAGCCGGGGACGCACCCGGCACGGACTTGGCAGCGTGAACGGCGGGAGGCGACAGCTGAGAGCCAGACCGAACCTCCAACGTGGAGGGCTCATGGCCTGGAGGGAAAGGCAGATTGAGCACAGACGAACGCGAATTAATATGCGAAGAAGATGGAAGAGGAGGCGGAACATGGACAAAGGGTGAGAAAGGAACAGGGTCAGAGGGTAAGGAGGTTATTGAATCAGATTGAGGGGACGGAACAGGGTCAGAGGGTGAGTAGAGAACAAGTTCAGAAGGAGATGAAGGAACAGGAGAAGGAGACAAGGGAGACAAAACTGGCGTAGGTGACATAGAAGACTGCACAGAGTTAAGGGGCAAGGAAGAAGGGACCGGGGTAGGAGGCAAAGGAGACGGACCCGTGTGAGCTTCTGCCGGAAAAATGACATCGGTGGTGCCAACGGGGGAGGCCAGCGAAGACCGGGGAGGAGAAAACATCAAAACAGAGGACGCCTCAACAACCGACTCGGGGACTAAACCAGCCTCATCAGTGGCAGCACGCTTGGATTCCGAACGGGGTGAGGAGGGACCGTTCCGTTTGCGCTGAGGCAAAGGAACGGGAGGAACAGCAGGGGCAGACGCACGAAGGAACTGCCGAATATCCTCCAGTCTCATCTCGGTCGGTCTCACGGTCCGCGACAGAGGGAGGAACACGAGAAGAGACCAATGACAAAAAGGAAGGCGCAACGGAGGAACTGCGAAGAGGGAACAAAGGCAGGGGAGAAGGGGCAACAGAGGGACCGTGATGAGACAAAGGAGGAGTGGGACGACCGGGAGGAGGACGTCATAGAAGAGACGGCCGGAGGGAGCGAGCTGCCCCTGCACCCTACGGCGTGCCTCACGGAAGTCCAGCTTGAGAGAGTCCCGAAGAGCCAGGGTCTCCTTCTCAAAAAGGAATACGGGACAAGAACGCGAAGCCGCGCCATGGGAACTTCCACAATTGGCGCAACATTCATGATTCCCACAAGAGGAGCCATGATGCGCCAAGGCACAGGCCACACAGCGACGAGCCTGCCTACAATTGCTGCTCATATGGCCAAACTGGTGGCAATTAAAACAACGTCTGGGGTGCTCGAAGTAACGGGACACAGGGACACGAAAATAACCAGCACGAACAAACTGGGGCAGATCCTGACGTCCAAAGGTAACAATGAGCGTACTCGTAGGAACCTTAGCAGGACCAACACACTTAGAGACCCTATAAATTTCCGTAACCTTCTGGGAAGAAAGTTTATCCTTTAGTCTCGAAACATCATATTGCAATAATTCGTTAGAACGAATCACTCCCTTAACAAAATTAAGGCGAGGGTGGGGCACAACCGAAACCGGAACCTCCGAAAGGGAGGACAAATCCCGTACGGCAACACACTGCTTTCGCGAAGATACCGCAACCACTAAATCGCCACTACCACGGGTCCACATACGTCGGGGTGCACAAAGAGGGACTCAAACTCCTCATTCAAATCAAACACGTCCAATTAAGAAAGCGGAGACCTGGAACTGGAATTCAGCACCAGGAAACGAGGGTAATCGGAATCAGGGTCTATTCGTATCTCTTCTGCAAATGTATCTAACAAGCGCGGTGTGAGGGAATCCCCACGTGGAAGATCTTTAGCAGAAAGGAACTCCCATGTGCAGCAGAAGGCCCGGCTAGGCCTAAAGTGGTAAGCCTTCTCCCCCGTCCCCCCTTCCACAAGCGGTAGCCTCGAATCGAGTCCCCCACGATTCACCTTTATGCGGGCTAAAATAGCTCTGAAAGAAGATTCGAGGCCCTTCGAGAGTAGAGCTGTTTCCCGCTAACCCCCAACTCCGGGGGAGAGCCTCGGACATAAATAACGCTCGACTTCCCGGAAGAGACACAGAGTTGAGAAATCTCGCCAGAACCCAGAAGATTTCACCCATGGTTCCAAGTCAAGTGCTAGCAACAAAGCAAAGTGACAGCTGGACTATTTTGTGTATTTGGAATTAGCCCCAGCCAGGAGGTAATTCCACTGAACGATCGCCCTGAGTGATTTTTCCCGACTTCTTTCATCAACTCCTGTCGAAGCCCTCCTCATTTTGGGTAGCCGAAATACTCTCCCCTGGACCGGAATTTACCCCCCCCCACCTTTTGCTTTTGGAGAACCATCATCACTCCAACCTCCCGCTCTGAAGTCCGAGCGGCATCACCTTAAGTGCAGAAGACATCCATAAGCCAACCCCTCTCCCCCTTTAAGTAACCCAATTAAGTTAATCCCCCCCATTTGAATAGATTCATCCGGGAATACCTTAAGTTATAACTAAAATTCTCCCTTTCATTTACTGATGTGAGTTTGCCAGTTAATTCTTTGAGGTAATTTTACCCATCAATTCTCTCATTATTTTTGTGTAAATAAAATTATATTTTTGTACATGTCTCTTTAAATAACCTTGAGTTTTGCCATTGTCCATAATTTACCTGACCTCGTTGCACTCTCTCGCTACTCAGCCCGTCTGAACTCGTGGTTTTCCGTCCCTTTAGTCGGTTCGCTTTCAAGTTATTGGTATTGATATAATGTAATGTCATACCACGACACGCGGAAAAGATGACTTATTGACAGGCGTATTACGAGAACCAGAAGGGGGATTTTTTATTATTACTCATATAAAGTACAGTATAAAAGGGGGTGCGAACTCGCGCAGCGCAGTCACTGTCTATCGTCGAGACACCTACTCGGAGCGCCAGCCCAACCAGGAGGGTAAACTCGTCGACCCCTGACCCAACCATTGTTTTAAAAATGGCTGGCCAGCCTCAGAAATTTACCGGTTAGTAAAGCAAAGACCCTCAAGAGCGTCATAGCGGCTCAGGCACCACCCAACCAACACAGGCAGGACCAGCTAAAGGGTCGCGCCCCCTGACGGACAACTCTGATACAACGAGATCGACGAACAAACGTAGATGGGAGGACGATGCAGGGTGAGAGAGAATTGGTACAGAAGACGAAGTAGGGGTTAGCAGAAGGAGTAAAGGGTGCCAAATTGGAGCCTGATGGGGCGTTGAATCCCGTCAGCACGGCGGACAGGGGAGCAAATAGCCGTGCCTCTTACGGGTCGCGTTTCTTAGACTGGTTCCAATGAATCCTCGTGATTACTGCTTGGATTCTGCGTGAGCAGTGCCTGTCTTCTGGTTGAATACTAATTTTCTAGTTTCCGCGCTGGGAAATATATAAGGCTTCGTCGGAAGTGACTTTGTTTGCTGTCGGAAGTGGGTCCCACTCCCATTCAAGACTCGGCGAGTAAAGGCTTAGCGCCCTCTCGCTGATTTGTGTTCCGGCTCTAGCTAAACTCGCCTGGCGTTATCGCTCCGGTAGTTTACCGAAAGATGCCTGTTGAAGATTCGTTCATGCATGAGATATTCCCTTAGGCTTCTTAGTCTGCGTGAATCTCTCTCTCTCTCTCTCTCTCTCTCTCTCTGACAGAAGGCAGCTGGCTGACGGGATGTTTTTTTGGGGTAGAGGGGGTGGATGGGGTAGGCTAAGTCACAAGGACCCTGATCGCTATGGGACCGACTCATAACACGGGTGGGGGGCTCGTAAAACCGTTGGGGCAAATTACACCCAGGGGTGCGAGAGGTTAAAGTGCAACGGCCGAAGGTTTTTTTTTGGGGGGGGGGGGAGGAGGCACCACCACCCCATCCCCAAGATATGGGTATAAACTTGTGCTAAATCGATATTCCTAGCACACGGGCTAAAAGCGCCCTTTCTTCAAATTGACAGAAAATCGAAGATAGTAGAGCTAGGGCGGCACAAACATAACCTACTATAGACCTCTTTCAGAGCTGGCACCTGACGAAGGCTGGCAGTCCTAGCTAGTGCCATAAAGAAGCTAGAGTTCGTCAAAATGTGTGCAAAAAACTGTGCTAAATTTACGGCATGTTCCTGCGACCTACACTGGATTAAAAAAAATGGAAGCCAGTCTCCTCTAAAAAGTCGTATAGTCCACAAGTCGGTGTGCACGAACTCGTCCCGAGTACAAGCTGTAGCGATCCCGTTCTTCCCCGTACCGGGACATGTACCTTGCTCGAAGATCACCCAGACTGGGACATTCACCAAGAATGTGCCGAACAGTCTGAGGGACAACGCAGTCGTCGCAATAAGGAGCATTCCATCAAATGGCGGTGCATCCTGCGAGTGTGTCCAATTCGGAGACGACAGAAAGCGACCTGAAGCAGCCTCAACATTGTTAGATAGGTCCATGGGAACAGTCGCGGCGCAATGACACGTAACTTTAAGTTCCCCTCACCCGTCTCCCATCTTCTTTGCCAAGCAGCCCTGATTCCTGCCATGTAATCGGTGGGAGGAAGAGCTAAAAGCCGGTCCGGTCACCCAGTTCTCGCGGACTCTTTGGTGCCTTCATCTGCCCCTGGGCACTGGGGAGGTTGTTTTATGGGTTCCTGAGCATCTGTTATCAGACGATTGGGTAATTTTGATGCATCGTTCTATCATAGGATCATCCTCATCTCTTGCGTTATTTCAAGGTTTCTGTTCCTTGTGAATGATTCGACTGAGGCCACCGGAAGTAGGAGACCCTTGTTAGTGCGCTCTGGGGTGAGGGAAGGGGGGGCTAAGTAGGCTTATCTGCTGCCCACGTTTAATGTAGATCTCTAGCATTCCGAGAAGTCCGCTCTTTAGATTACTTGAGTTATTTATGTACTTTACGCACACTTTCCCCAACTTCACCAGCTTACGAAAAGGCATTAGGAAGGTTCTTCCCATCTTCCACAGCAGGCGGGTACAAATCTGGGCCTGCGGGTGTAGCTCCGCGCGGCAACCACCTACATGCTTAGCTGCGACAATGGGAGAGTGCATCTGCCGCCTTTGGAGGACCTACTCGCCCTATACATGTCTGGCAGATATAAGGTAAGCCCCCCCCCCACACACACATGTGCCCTGGAATAGTCGTGGGAGGCCCCGAGTGGAGGACACCGGCGATCTTAACCGCTGCGGTGCCCACCATCAAGGGCAGACACCCTCACCGCGCTCGACTGCGACAGCAGTATACAGGTCACTCGGGGGGTGTCAACTTCTAATGCCCATTCTGGGAAAAATATCGATCCCCAAATTGCCCATTGAGGCACGATCCCGTCTGGTGGGAATTGGGGACCTGAAGCGCCTTCCCAACCTGGCCTTAAGCAATGTCTGTCCAATGAGGTTGGCGCGTATCAAAAGTGCACATCTTCGTGACTTCTCTCACTACAAAACTCCACCACTCTCTCTCTATTCCTCCTTAGAATGTGGTCACCACACACAACCCTCTTTCAGTACAGAATCCCACCACCCGCCCATGCAATTAACCCCTCCTTTTTACGCAGTTTTCCAACCCTTCTCACACTCTCGTTCTCGTCTACTCCACCCCTCTATTCCCACCTTTCTTACAAACCCCGACCCCGCCATGCCCAAACCTCACACACCTCTCTTAGAGACCTGTTGTTCCAACCAGGGAGTGTGGTGACCTTCATATGGGCTAACTAACCACCGCGCAGAGAGGTAGGTTAGCCGGTAAGTACATGCCCATAGTTGGGCGTTATCGCGATAACGATATCGGGTTATGTTATCCGATATTCCCCCCCCGCGTTATCGATTCATCGGTAAAGCCGATACTTTTGGTTCCAAACAAGCGATAATCGATAATTTCAGTTTTTGGTTCCAGTTTAGCACAGGGTCGAGCCGCGCGTGCCTTGGAGGTAGAAATAGGTAGGTCGTCCGAGCCGGGAGGAGGATCCTCTAAACCTATGAGGAGATGAAGGAGAGCCTCACCAGGTAAGAAACTAAGGAACAGTATTCAAATATTCTTACTATTGTATTATAAAATAAAACTATATATAGTAAATAATCAATATTGTATTATAATTTTGGATTTATCGGTTATCACCTTATCGGGCGATAAATTTATCACCAGTTATCGATTATCGGTTATCGACGATAAGGTTATCGTTATCGATTTATCGGTTATCGTGTTACATTTTTTTTCGTTATCGCGCCCACCTATGTACATGCCTACACCCACTCAGTCACTCCCCAAATGCCTTTGCTACCCATCCCAAACGGGTAGCACACCATAGGTTAGCCATCCCTGCCTGAACGGGATTAGGCGGGCGAGACGGCGGTGACGTGTTTAAGGATTCCAATAAAATATTTCTTTAATTGAAAAAACTTTATTAATTGATGATAGATAAAGTTAATACTGCGGTACTCAAGTCCTTTCTCACTGAGGTCAACGCTCATGGACGCCATTAAAGACCTATCCACCTTAACATGTCTTATAGAACACAGCTACCCATAGACATTCACACGGATTAACCTGAATCTGCGGACGGGTTCCGCCTCAGCCCCGCCCGCTAGCCCCACTGCCTATAGCAGGAACGAAACACGGGTGCGGCTTCCCACGCCAAAGGCCACTGCAACACCAAAACACTACTTAAGAACCAGTTTCTTACCCACACCCAAACAAAACCCCATCATCCCAGAAAACGCTCAACACACAAAACCCCCCATGACCAAAGAGCAAGACTACTCACCCCCCAAAATAGTTTTTGGCAGCAAATCTCAATAGTTGCAGGTCTTGACGATATCAAACATCCACCAAACTCAATCACTTAGGAAACGGAGTCATCACAGACCATCTAAACATAAAAAAACAAAAAAAACCCACAATAGAATTAAACCCACCACACACATCCAACATAGCTCCAGAACAGACCACAACATTCGATGAAGCGCTGCCCTGAACCTCTTAAGATCGCTTGGTCCCCCAGTCAAACACTCATTTGAATGTCCTAGTCTCAGGGAACTCCTTGGCAGGTACTTGTCCTAGTACCGCTTGTCCCTCGTACTGGGACTCGGATCCTCCATACTAGCCTGGTGTGATTGTGTTTTGAGAGTGGGCTGTCCCCCCCTCAATATTTATTTTGAGTTGTTGGTTGCATGTTCAGACCGCTGAGAGATGGGGGCCTCCTCTATGCACCTAAGCCTGTCTTTTGGGGGGAGGGGATTAAGGTAGCCTATTTTATAGACTTATCGTCTCGGTGGCTGTGTCCTTGGTAGCTACCGTCAAATAAGCGCCTTAAAAATTAAAAGGCCATGGCAAACCACATCTTAGGTTGGTTTGTTGGTTAAGAGGTGCCTTGGCGCACGGTGATCGCGCCACATCTTAGAAGGCTTTAAGGCTTTAACTAAAATTGGCCCTACTATGACACCTCCCCCCTTCCTCCGCTAAAGCCTCGTACAAAAAATAGAGACCAACAAGGGAGTGTCTAGCAAACTTCCTCTCTGACACACACACCCAAGTCCTTCAACGCAGTGGCCAATCAAAAAAGAAGCCCCTCAAGGTGACATCCTCTCCCCCACTCTCTCTAATATTATTATGCGTTGCACAAAGCCACTGCAAGTAAAATTTAAGGGCCATGGTGTTGATGGGCGCCATACAAATCCCCTCATTATATCCTACTCTACATCTGCACGCAAAACTTCCACAAACAAACACTTACACCAACTTCAAAGATCGTTCATATTAAACGTCCCCCCACCCCCAAATGAAGTCACCCTCTTTAGTCCTGACACATGCGAATCAGCAACCTCCTCCAACCCCACCTATGACCTTCACTCATCAGAAAAAAATTACTTCAAAGGAGCCATATCCAAACAACACCTCAGGACAATCACAAACACTAACTTCTGCCAACACAGAGACTTCACAAGTGTTTATCTGCACCACCGTAAATTCCGTCGGGGGGAGGCGGGGATCACCCGACGCCAGAGAACTGCTACCTTCTTCTTGCTTTCTTATGTTTTGGTTCGTCTTTTTGGGGGCGGGTTTGGCGGTTTTTTGTTTTTTTTTACTTATTTTAATGTAGCCTACTATTAGGCTTGAAATTAAGTACAGCGACTGTCCTTGCAGGCAGTCGCCAGATGGGCTCTATAGACCCAGCACCACCCTAAATTACACCTTCTCCCACAATGCATCAGTCCGAAACAAAGCCCTCAGCATCACAAATTACTGTACAATCCCCCCACCCCGATTAAACCGAAATTATCCCCATTAAAAACCGACCTAAATATGATAGCCACCAAATTCCTCCGCCAACTGCTCTCACCCTCACAACACAGCCTTTCCCTTCTTCTCCCAACACCTCCACCCTAATAGCTCTTCTCAACTCGCAAAATATCCTACTCCATAGGGCTATGAGACTATGAACCGGCATTAATCTTTCCCCAGTCGACCAGTAATCATACCCAATGTGGTCCCCTAAGGAAAGCGGTTTCCTAGGACTTGTGTGCTACCTCTGATCGCCTCGGACCGACCTTTTACCCAAGGATCGGTCTCGGGGCAAAACCTTAAAAATATAAGCGGCAAAAGCCTTCTAGAAAATGTCTTTTTAGTGTTCCGTTGGGTGGTTTCTAGTAACAGTCGGTGCGTTGCTCGAAGTTGATGAGGAACCCCCGGGACGGGATAGAGTTCTCACTCGAATTGTGGTTGGAGTGAAAATGGAATTTGAGGCTGGTTGCTCCGGGTTGAAAATGAACCACCCCTGGAAGAAGAGTTGGGGGTGAGATGCGTTAAGGCCAAGAAACGAATCTGGATCTAGTTTTTTATTAAAACCGATTCACTCTGGATGGTGCATATCTCAGGACCCGTGTGGGTTCTCGTAAGGGGTGGCGGTAGGGTTCCTGAAATAGAGGGTCCGTCCCTTTTGTTGTTTTGAGGTTACATTGTTGATGTGAGTGCAGAAATATATAGAGAAATAGAAATTAGACGTGAATGAGCACATGAGACAAGAAACAGGAACTTTTTAAAGGCAAGAGAAAGGAACGTTGCAGCCACCAAGGTCACGGCGAGCAAAGGACGGCCCAATGAAGGCAATCCATACTGAGAAGACAGAAATAACGACAGAGGAAATCGAAGCCGGTTCTCCTGATTGCCGGTCAGATACGCTACCATTAAGCCACCAGACAGAGCAAATCAAAGTCACCCATTGCGTGGCCCTATCAAACCCTGTATCTTGGCTTTGTTGCAACTCCTGTTGTTCAGGTCCTCTGTTTTGTTATGGTTGGTCTTTTATGTATTCTTAGAATTTTTGGTGAAGTTTCCAGTTTATGTTTTTCTTCGGTCGTGAGGTGGTGGGGGTAGGGGACATGGGGGGAAGGAGCATTGATGATTATCTTACACATTATTGATAATAAATAGCATCTCATAAAGGAGTGAGCACGAACCCTCTCAGACTCGAATTTCTTTCCTCACATCAGAAAATTATTAATTGTAGTTTTTGGACGAAAGCTGAGGTCAAAAACTGAATTTAATTATTATTTTTGAGATTTACCTCCATTTTAGACATGTATCATATAAGATACATTCGATCACAACGGTTTAAAAAAAAACTTATTATAGATTCAATATTATTACATAACTCTTTCTGAATAGCAGAATGCTGACTTAGAAATAAAAATAAACATAAACGGGTCTTAAATCGGGGGATGTTTCAGCCTCCTAGCCCCCCCACCCACACCCTGGATCCGCGCCTGTCTTCAAGTGTTTCGTGGCGTTGTTCAGAAGCGTTTTGGTGAACCATGTGTGGGCAGTGATGGAGAGTGAATTATTTACTAGTCTTAGGAGACCATGCGCTCTTGGGAGTAGTAGCCGTGGTCAGTTGTCTGGTAGACATGGTGTGTGTGTGTATTCTTTTTGTTCAAGTGTTTTGTTTCTTGAATGAGGGCTGCGTGTTTACGTCAGGTGAGACCATTGTCCCTTTCCCCAGTGTAGACTCCCTGTGGTTAGGAACAAGAAAACCACCAATGTAATGTCAGCGAGGACTGAATATGATCGCGTTCATTGGCTAGGTCACTCTTCTGTAATAATCCTATGATCGGGTTTATTGACCCGGGGTCATCATCTGCAGGCTATTGTTACACCCTCCAGGAGGGGGTGGGGCTCACATGAGAAGGTGACGTTGCCGCAGAGGAATCCGCAGGAGGGCAGGTGCAGGAAGTCTGCGCAGGCGCCCCCGAACGGGGTCGGCAGGGGGTCCTCGAGCTCGAATCGTACCGACTGCATCTTGACTCCGCAGATGCGCGCGTCCGTCCTGCAACAGACGCAGGGGTAATCCGAGGGGAAGGGGAGGTGATACAAGGAGGCTAAGTTACTCGAGGAGCAAATGATTATAATTAAAACAAAAAAAAGTAACCAACGATGGCATCCGCCCAAGTTTTGGGTAGGTTGTGCGTCTAATTTAGAGGGTATGCCTAGGTAGTCTCAATCTACTTTGATACTGCTGGGATCGGGAGGGCGTATCTTTTCTCCAGGTACCAGGCGTAAGTCTACCTTGTGCCCCCCCCCCCCCACACACTTTGCTGGTTTGGAAGAGGCTCTTAAAGTAGTGAATTAAGAGAAGTGAAAATGAGGTATATTATTTTGTATGGGTGAAAGAGGGCGGTTTTTGTTTTTAAAAGAGCTCATCTGGCGACTCCCTACTTGGGCATTAGTCGCCGTATTTCCTACTGCCTAATATTAGGCATCATTAAGAGAGGATGCTAAAAAAAACATCAATAAAAATAAAACAGAAAAAAGGCAATAAACAAGAAGCAAGCTCCGGCGTCGAGGGGAGGTCCGCTTCCTCCCGGCGCAGGAACGTGCGATCTACTAAAATAACACTAAACAACAAAAAAACAAAAAAAACCCCAACTAATTAAATAAAGGAGAGAAGGCCGGCCTTCCCCCAAAAGTCTATAAGTCCACCAGTCAATTTACACTAACTCATCCCGAGGACAAGGGACAGGCGGTAGCGACCCCACCCATCCTGGCACCGGGACAGGTAACGTGAGCGGAGATCACCCAGAATTGGACATTAAACAAGAATGTGCCGAACAGTCTGGGGGACAACACAGTCTTCACAGTAGGGCGCTGGCGAGCGCTCCATCAAATAAGGGTGCGTCCCGCGAGTGTGTCCAATTCAGAGATGACAGAAGGCAACCTTAAGCCTTCGCGGCATTGGGGGGTAGGTCCATGGGAACAGCCAAAAGAGATCGAAACGTCGTCGACGTAGAACGTAGCGAGAACATCTTCCGGCAGCACCGAGGTGATGCCGTTGATACTCAGGGCAAAAAGTGTGACACTTAGGACACTTCCCTGCGGGACACCTTCTTCCTGCTCCATTTGGCCGGAAAGGGCTCCCCCCACCTGTACGCGGAATCAACGATCTCGCAAAAATTCAGATATAAAGACTGGGAGGCGTCCCCTCGCCCCCATCGTGTGCAGAGTCTCCATGATACCGTATCGCCATGCGGTATCATAGGCCTTCTCCAGATCGAAAAACAACGTGGCGTAGTGCTGTCTACGAAGGAAGGCCTCGCAGACGGCATTTTCCAGTCGGAGTAGAGCATCAGATGTGGAGTGGAATTTACGGAAGCCGCACTGTGCAGAATATGGATGGCCTCTGCTGTCCAGAAAAAAGGTTACTGTAACATTTACCAATTACTCCATCAACTTGCATACGCAAGAAGTTAAAGAGATCGGGCGGAAACCGGCTGGAGTAGAGTGATCTCTCCCTGGTTGGCGAAAGGCGAGCAAAGTAGCGATTCACCAGGAATCCGGGAGGAGACCCTCCACCCAAATCTTGCTGAATAAATCTAACAGAAAGGCCATGCCTCGCTCACACAGGTGTCGAAGCATGGCGTACGGGACATCGTCCGGACCATGGGCGGTGTCCGCGCTTGAAGCAAGAGCGGAACGCATCTAACTCACAGTAAACCTGTCGTTGAAGGGTTCTCCACTTTTGGAGGTAAAGTCCAGCCGGCAGCCTTCTGCGACATGACGACGTGCATTAAATGCTGGCGGAGCAGCATACTGGGTAGAGAACGCGGATAAAACGGTTGCAAAGAATTCCGCCACGGACGCGGAGTCAGAGATTGCGGTCCCATTCTCCTGGAGAACGGGAGGGGGTTCCTGCGAGAACTTGCCCCGAATCCTTTTGACTCGCTTCCACAACTCTGCTAGAAGAGTCTTTCCCGTTAATATTTCGAAGCGCGCTTCGAAATATACTGGAACCTAGCCCTGCACCGATGAAATTCACAAACAGTGAAATCGTTCGGGCGGTGCTTATAGCGTATGTAGGCATAGCGCTTCTGCATGAGGCCGTCTCACACTCGGCTGACCACCCCGGGAGTGGTCGGAGTGCAAAACGGCCAGACGTCCTAGGAATAGTAGTCAGGCCTGCGGCGATGAGGTTGCCGGAGAAAAACTCAACGGCCTCATCTACCGACCTAAACTCCTCGATTGAGATAAGATTTTAGTCATTTCCTGAAAAGCGAACCACCGCGCCCGTGTCAAGTACCACTGGGGCGGGCTCTCGGGTGGCAGCGCTCCAGAAAATGATATTTGAATGGAAAAGTGATCACTACTATGGAGGTCATCTACCACTACCCAATCAAAATCGGGCTGTGCATCCGGAGAGCACAAAGATAGATCAAGACAGAAAAATGAAGCGGTTCTCGGATAGTGATGCGTTAACTTATCCACATCTCAAGCTCGTCGATCATGTCGGCAAGGATTTGACCCCGGGGATTTAAAGAGTAGTCTTCCCAGAGCGTTGTCTACCGGTTAATCTCCGAGCAAGAGACAGGGCCTAGTCAACCGTGCCACGACGCGGCGGAAGTCCCCCCACGTCAAAGTCGGCTGACGGTGGAATGCACGCGGAAATAACAGTATACCTCCTATCAAGGTGCAGCTGCACAGCTACTGTCTGAAAGGAAGTATCTAAAGCGAAGAGAAGAACGGACAAATCATCCTGGGTGTAAATCGAACATCTTCACGCCTAGCCTCCATCCCGTGGTGGTGGGTTCGCAAAACCCTTATACCCCCGGAAGGTGGGCAGGGAGCATGCGCCCAGCATGGTCTGCTGAAAAAAGATACCTAACGGGGACCGGGAGGAGACGAGCCTCGGCAGCTCCTCCCAGTTGGCCCGGAGTCCGCGGAATTACATTGAAGGAATATGTTCTCCAAGCTTAGCTCGGAGGAGACGCGGGGGCCATCTTCGAACATAAGGCCCTCACGGGAATGGCCATACGCTTCTCGGAGGCAGAACCCCGGGCGCTGTTGGCCGGATAATGCGCTGAAGGTGCTGTCGCCTTCGAGGACTTATTGGGGGAGGTTGGGCTCGTCATGAGAGTCTTTTCCTCCCTCCGCCTCGAAACCTTAGGCGGGCATTGCGGCTTTGGAGGTGGGGTGCCCCTCTTTGCGAGGCTCCACCGTCTCTGAGCCACACGGCCCACCACTGGGCGTGAACGAAGGAGCCGAAACTCCTTTGTTGATGTCCTCATTTTGGGGGACAGCTTTAGGAACCCCGGAAGATGGCCTGGCGACCAACGACTCGGGGGAGGCTCGTGGCCGTTTCGCCTTACGGGAAACGTTCACCGTGGAGGAAGAAGGGAGGGCTCTGGTTTTTGCCAGGGCTGTGAATGGGCCCTTTGTGCCGCTAACTTTACTAAGGAAGCGCCCGGGGGTGAGTAGAACCCGCATAAGGGTTCCCAATGGGCGCGGAAACGACCGTATTCGTAGGCCTGGAGGGGCCAGGAGCAGAGACTGGCCCTTACAACATTGAGGAATAGGACGTCTCAGAAAACAAAGGACGCGCCAGGACCAAGTCCTTAGCCTCGCAAAATGAGAGTCGATCCTGGGCCTGAACGGCCAGGATTTCCTTCCCTAGGAGATACGCACGACATTGCTTCAAAGAAGCTGGGTGCGGCTCTCCGCAAATGACACACTTGGTCACTTACGATTTGGACTTATCGTGTGCGGTCTTGGAGCAACTTACACAGGTTTTGGGTAACCTTGACTTTGCACGTCGACAGGAGCGATTAGTATGGCCGAAGTGGTGGCAGTAATAGCACCTCCGCGGCTGTGGCACGAATGCCTTCACGCGGTGGTGATACCAACCGGCACGCGGAGCTTGTCACAGTCGAACGTAACGAAGAGTGTAGGGGTGGGTCTCGAGGCCCCTTCCCTGTTTTCTAATCACACGTTCGACCTTGACCGCTCCATGGTCAGCCAGCTCTAAGGTAATCTCCTCTATGGAGTAGTCCACGAGTTCCCTCGCATAAACTAGTCCTTTCACGAAGGCTATGGTAGAGTGCGGCGTCACACTCACAGGCGTGCCATCAACTTTTTGAGGCGCACTAATCATGGCAGCATCGGAGGATTCGACCCATTTGCCAAGAGGCTCCCGTCTGAGAAACGACTCACCTTCGGTTCTCTGATAATCACACTAGCTAAAACTCCCCTCTGATGGATCATGTTGCCCTTAGCCCACATGCTGCATCAGTGTAGCGAATAACCAGGAAGCGTCCTTTTTGCTAGCGGGCTCGAAAACGCCAGGTATCCTCTGGGACTCCCTTCTCGGGGAAGCAGCGAGGCCAGACGTGCCTATCTTGGCTTGTTCGCTTATCAAAACGGCAGAAGACCTGTCCTTTCCCGCAGGCCCCACGGAGAGAGAGAAGCCTCGAGTTTTTTTTCGTCTTTTTCTTTCTTGGAGAGAAGGGCGGGGAATGAACCCGCTTCTCTCCTACGCCGGCAGGAGCCCCTAGGCCAGATTGGCCGACTTGGCAAGATCATTCTCTGAAATGGCGAAGGTCTTGCCTATCATATTAGTAACAGCCGGGGGAGGAGATCCCTCATCTCTTTGTTTGTCTTCCGGGACCCGCGCTGTCTGAGGAGCAGCTTGAATAGGGGCGGAAACGGGTTCTTTGCTTGCCACCGAGCCCGGGATCGACCTCTTAGAAGGTCCTACCATCTGGGGATGAAAGACCTCAGGGACCATGTGTATCTCAGGGGGCGCCTACATGTGGCCATCCTTCCGAGACATCACGGGTCTCATTCGAGGTACCTTTAATCATTTGTAATTTATCTTAAATTGGTACTCTTGCAAGAGTAGACTCCGGCGCATAATTTGGCCGTTGGAGTGTCGTACATTCCGAATATAGGCCAATGGGCGGTGGTCAGTTCCTATCTGAAATTCTTTTCCTATCAAATACATTTTAAACTTTTCAATAACCCAAATAATAGCTAGAGCTTCCTTCTCTATAGTGGCATATCTCTTTTCGCGGGGTAATAACTGGCGACTAGCATATGCAACTGGATGACTCGTTCCGTCATCCTCATATTATAGGAGTACACCTTCAATGCAAGCGTTGCTTGCGTCGGTCTTAATCCCAAAGGATTTTTACGGGTTGGGCAACTTCAAAATGGGGGCAGAAATGAGCTTACTCTTGAGCTGATTAAAATGAGAAACAGCGACATCATTCCAACGTAGTCGATCGGGGAAATTATTTTTTAAAGGGGAGCTGAGGGGCGCTGAAATTGCAGCGAAATTCGGGACGAATCGCCGATAGTAAGAAGCTGATCCTAGGAATGATCTTAATTGCTTCTTAGTATTCGAGAGGAGCATGTCGGCGATTGCCTTAATCTTGTCCTCCTGTGGACCTAACTGGCTTTGTCCTATTTTATAACCCAAGTAGATATGGGTTCGTGGGCAAAATGGCATTTGAGGGGGCCAATGGTAAAGCCATTTTCAGGCAGTCGCTCGAAGAGAGCTAATAGGGTAGTTAAATGATGACTCCATTCCCGAGTGGCGACGTAGACGTTATCGAAGTAAAAGGAGACATTCGGAAGTCCATCTAACAACCTTCCCATGAGACGGTTATAGTTACTACAAACGGTCACGAGGCCAAAAGGAAGGCACTTAAATTGCATTAAGCCTTTCCCAGTTGCAAAGGCGGTATATGCTTTCACATCGGGCCGGAGGGGAATTTGGTAATACGCCTTACACAAATCAAGTTCTGAGATGAACTTTGCGTCTTCAAAAAGGTGAAGGTTTTGATCTACCAACGGGATGGGCTCGGCGTCGAACACAGTTACCGAATTTAACTTCCAGAAGTCGATGCACATCCGATAAGAGCCATCAGGTTTCTTGACCATGACGATTGTGGAACAATAACTAGAGGTGGAAGGTTCTATTATATCTAAAATAATCAAATTATCGACTTCGACGTTAAAAGCTTGGCGTAAATGAATCGGCATGGGATAGGGTTTTGAACGGACAGGTTCTAAGGTCGTTAATTTAATATCATGCTCGAGACTAGTAGCGCATCCAAGCTTCTCTGAAATAACGTCGTCGAACTGACATAATAATTCTTGTAGCTGACTCTTTTGATGTGGTGTCAGCTGAGCGTCGATATCCAGGTCAGAGGGTTCAAAAGACTCGCCTGGCAGAGAAGGAAGAGGGTAATTGGCATCAGGTTGGATGCACACTGTCTGTATGACATTAAGGGACTCCGCGGGGTAATCCTCTTCAAGCGCCGATGTTTCGTCCAGTGCTACGAACGTATCCCCATGGGCGCGTCGCTGGTACTTTTTCAACAAGTTGACGTGGTAGAGCTTATCGCCTGCTGGGGTACCAATGAGGTAATCTACTGGTCCTCGTACCTCGCGGACCGAGTATGGACCTTTCCATTAGCTCAGTAATTTATTACTCGCTGTGGGAAGGAGCAGGAGTACTTCATCACCGGGCTTAAATTTCCGATCTTCGGACCTGACATCAAAATAGGTTTTATATTTTTCCAAATTGACATCGGCATTTTCATAGGCGATGTTTGCGCATTTCTCGAGCCTCTGGCGTAGATCGAAGACATAGGCGTAGGATGACTGGAGTTTTTGATCCAGTTGGAGCTTGATTAGCAACTCCTTTAAAATGCTGAGTGGTCCGCGTACATTATGTCCATAAAGGAGCTCGAACGGGGCGAAGCCTAATGTACGGTGAGGAATTTCTCGATAGGCGAATAGGGATACGGGGAGATATCAGTGCCATTCGTGGGGCTGCTCGGCACAAATCTTCTTAATAATGGATTTTAAAATTTGCATTTAATTTTTCGCAAATCCCGTTTGTCTGTGGCCGGAAGGGGGGGGGGGGTAAAAAGGGGCTTTACCATGAGCAGCTTCCCTACGTACTCCATCAACTCGGAGGTGAATTGTCGTTCTCTGTCTGAGAGTATTTCCTTGGGGACGCCTACCCTTGAAAAGATGGAAATGAGGGCCTCGGCGCAAGAAATACCATCGATTCGGCGAAGGAGGACAGCCTCGGGAAAACGGGTAGCAAAGTCAACTAAGGTGAAAATGTAGCTGTGCCCTTCGCTCGAAGGGGGGTGGATAGGGCCAACCAGGTCGATGGCCACTCTGGAGAAGGGTTCAGTTATGACTGGTCCCCTTTGTAAGGGAGCAGGTTTGACCCGCCCCTTAGCGGACGTCTTCTGACACACATCGCACGATTGACAATGCTTTAAGATGTCAGCTGCAGCACTCTGCCAGTAAAAATATTTAAAAATACGCTGACCCGTTTTAGTATGACTAAAATGACCAGAAAAGATGCTGTCATGAGCTATTTTGAGCACTATAGGTACATGGGATCGTGGAAGGCATAAGACAGTTGTAACAGCGTTATTACTGTCCTCGGCGGATCGGTAAAGTAGACCACCTTGCTCCAGGTACCTTATTACTTCGGGTCCACGGACAGTCTCCGTGTCCTTGTTTTGGGCCTTATCCCATAAGGGTGTTAGTGCTTCACACTCCTTTTGTGCGGACCTAAAGTCCTGGTTAAGGATCTCCGAGAATTCGAACGGTATCGGGGTTCTGTGGGGGACGGACTCCTGAGCTTTCTTCTTAGCTCGGCCTCGAGTAAGGGCGGCCTGGGACACAGGGTCGGAGCTTACTGAGGGCTCTGCCCTGTAAGTACGGAACAAAATTTTATAGGTGCTGAAATGACTTCAACCCAGCCATCATAACACTGACACTGCAGGTAACATCTAACGACGGGGAATCGGTTCGCCCGCCCACCGCAAATTTTTCGTGGTTAGGGTCCACTGGGGGGGCGAGTTAGTCGGACACGATGAAACACGTGCACCCTGTGTCCCTGACGAGGGTAGATACACCGCTGCCCTCCTCAAATTTCAAAGTTCCCGGGGAACTTTTATCAAAAATAAAATTTACCTGGTGGCCTGACGGAGGGGGAGAAGTTGATTCTTGGGTCTGCACCACCGGGGAAGCCGGGGTGGCATTAATCTGGTGAACTTGGTGGGCTGGTCCGCTTTTAAGCCTAGAATTTTGGGGGCAATTCCAGCTCATGTGGTTTTCTACACCGCAGGTGAAGCATATGATTGGTCGCTTTGGGAAGAGTGATGGAGGAGAAATCTTAACAGGAGGTTTGGTGTCCCATTGTTGGTTTGGGGGGAAGAAGTTTTGGGGTTTTACGGGGCCCGGAAACTTCGTCGGCTTTCCTGAGAAGGGCCGCGAATCCTTCCTTCTTTCCTGGTAGGGGGATTGGTGAGAATTTCGATTCTCTTTGGGGTATAAATTATGGCTTGCGGCATAGACATCCGCTTCATCGGTACACTCTTTAAAGGTCTGGCCCCGATGATCCTTGACGAACGCGCGGATCGTCGTCGGGAGAGACGCCAAAAATTGATCCCGCAACACGAAGTCTGTTAAGAGTAGTAGTTAGGATCAACCTTTGAGGATTCTAACCAGAATTTAAAATTCCTCTAAAGAATGTATCCGAATTGATGGAACGTCTGTCCGGGTTAAAAAAAAGACCTCCTCGAAATTCTTGTCGGTAGAAATCGGGAGTCATATTATGAGCGACCAATAACTCAGCTTTTAAGGTGCTGTAGTTAATTGTACATTCAGATGGTAAAGATATGAAAATGTCGCGCATTTTACAATTTAAAAGGGGAAGTAATCTGACTACACCTTCAGCCTCCAGATCCAGGTTATTGATCTCGAGGATCTTTTCGAAGTGTGCTAAAAATGCTCCGAAATCCTCTCCATCCCTGAAATTGGGGAGCTTAAGTGGGAGATTGGGCGGGGCTTCTGAACGTGAACTGACTGATTGTATTTCATCATCTACACGAGCCATTCCAAGCTGATTGGGAAGCTCAGCTTGTCTTTTCCGTTCCTCTCTTTCTTCTCGTTGGATTTCTCTTTCTCTTTCTTCTCGTTGGATTTCTCTTTCTCTTTCTTCTCGTTGGATTTCTCCTTCTCTTTGCCTTTCTTCTCTTAATTTTTCTCTTTCTGTTCGTTGCTTCTCTTGAACGTATTCAATCAATTCTCTTCCGGAAAGTCCCAAGGATTCTCCTTGCGCTTTGAAGATTTCAAACTGAGTCATATTTGCACTTGGGGGCGCAATAGTCAACCAACTAAATTCCTTGCGATAAGAATTATGCCTTCTAGAGAATTGGCCTACCTAAATATGGGCACTGACCTATTCGTGATTGGTTTCTCTACGTAGATAACCAATGACTATAATAACACACAAAAAAACACGAACAAATTATTATAACAGTTCCTTGAGCTACTCCAGCTTCTTAAGTTTCAAAAAGGAAAAAGCAATCGTTAAAACAAAAGGGAACTACTAAACTCTATTCTTATGACGAATAACACTATGCTTCACTCGACTGAGACCAGTGTTTGCAAAGATATAGCCTTAAACCTTACACACTTGATACCAAATTTAAATAGTATATATATATATATATATATATATATATATATATATATATATATATATATATATATATTCATATATATATATATATATATATATATATATATATATATATATATATATATATATATGTCGTGGAATAGGCTCTCGACGATATACCATATATAACTATTCGTTGAGGGAATTATTCTAATATTTAGAGTCCGTGGTAATCTGATTGACCGAGGTTAGTCTAAAAGGAAAGGGGGGCCTGGAGAGGCTTATTTATCTTCAATATGCTTAAGAAGTGGAACGGAACACAAGGATAAATAATATGCCTATCATTAATAAAATAGAGTTTTATTAATTAAACTATCAACAACACAAAAAAAAATGTTTACATAAACGGAGAATGGAAAGGGTCATGGGAATATCTGACTAATCCGAGGATTAAGCTTTGGAGAGATTTAAAAAGGTAAACAAATAAAAATTAAAAGGGGGGAATGGTTCGCTAAACCATTTAAAGCACAGGGTAGCGTTGACAAAAGGTTAGATGATTAAAGGTAATGCTCAGCTTACGTAATTACAAAGTTGTTGTGCAAGGGAAGACGATGCGAAGGAATCTTCGGTCCACTGGCGATTTCCAGCAGAAGGGTTCTTCGGGGAGTTGTCCTTAACGGAGGAGAAGGACTGTCTTCGAAGAGTGAGAGCGGAGTAAGGCTCGGAAGTACGAGCGATCTTTGTGACAGCAAACCAGAGATGTTCTAGATGAACAGTGGAGGTTATTGTTGAAACCAAGCGTTCTCTTGAAGAACGTTAAAAAGGGGGAATCAAATAATCCTGACGTGATGTCTTGGGAACGAGAACCGTTTCTTGACGAACGGGCTTGAAGAAAAATGGCTGTTCTAACGTTGTTCTCTTTCTGAACAACAGGGGGGGCCTTGTTGACTTAGCGTCTCGAAGGCACGAACCTTGGCACTCAAGGAATATTGTCCTCTTCTAGACAATAAGGAGGTTCTCGAGGTACAGAGTTCCTAGGTGCACAAGGGAGACCGGATCGGCGTGATGCCTCGCGAATATAATCGGGATCTGCTTCAATTGGGAAAAGCTATTGTATAAGTACCCGGAGCCGTCTCCATGGCGTAGGGGATAATTGAGTGGGAGACTTCGGTCGCGCCTTGGAAAATACCTTATCTGCCCATAAGCCTAACTCAATCTGGCGAGATCGACGTATGGAGGCGAAACGGGGAAATGAACCTCCTTGATTAAATATTTGCTATGGTGGCGATAACGCGCTCTGCTTCCTCTCGCAGATGCACGTGGGTAGCATGTGTTTCTAAACATGTGATAGCGGCTGAATTTAAGCGGCCTCAGACCGTTCTATCACACATATATATATATATATATATATATATATATATATATATATATATATATATATATATATATATATCTATCTATCTATCTCTCTCTCTATATATATATCTATATATATATATATATATATATATATATATATATATATATATATATATATATATATATATATATATATATATATATTGGATATTAAGATTTTCCGGTCAGAAAACAAAATTTCCACTTCAGTATATAGAAAACCCACATCCACTCTGCTTGGCACTAATTATTTCTCGAGTTTACCAAACTGCTTCAAAATATCATCTGTAAGGTGCAGAATAAACCGTGCTTTCAAAATATGCTCTGACTGGAACAATTTTCATAAAGAGATGTCTTATCTCAAACAATTTTGTAAATTTAATTTATTCCCAGCATCATTACTCGAAAAATTTATTAAAAGTTTCCTAAATAAAATACACGGGATTCCTCTCGTCAAATCTAAGAAATCGAAACAGAAAATATATCTCAAAATACCCTACATAGGTTCCCTGACCAACAAACTCAATTAACAAACAATTATTATCTAAAGTTTATCCCCAAATCAAATTCTACTGTATCCCAATTAATACTATCTCTCTTAAAACCTACTTGTCTCATAAGGAGAAGCTACCATTGCTACTCAGATCCTCACTTGTTTAGCAATTTATGTGTGCAAGTTGCCAAACTCGCTACGTAGGTAAAACTACCCTACAATTGAAGCTGAGGATTTGCAAACATAAGGGGGTTTGCCACTACACAGACACACCCGTTGCTAAACCAGAATTCTCTGCAATAAGGAATCATTTGGATAACTGTACCTCATTATTGTCCCCCTCAAATTTCAAAGTTTGGGGTTCTACGGATAGATCTCAACATTTTGGAATCTCTATTTATTCAAATGCTTAATCCAGAATTGAATTCGAGTCAGTCGTCCACACCACTTTACATCTATTAATTCAAATATCTTAATTTTAGTTTGTTTTATATTTCACTTTTACCTAAAATGAAATAACAACTCACTCAATGACCCGATAATTATAATGTTCTATTAGTTGGTTAATCATATTTCAGTTATTTTAAACAACTACCATGTTTAGCTCAGTTGAAATTTCCCACATATTAAATCATTCGATTCCTGTCTTTCTCTCAAGTTGGTAAGTGGTCATTCATTTATTTCATTTTAATTTTTGCTTTGTTTTATAATTTTGCAGTGTTTTTCTTTGTAAGTTCGGTAATTTTTGCATTGTTTTCTTGAAAGTTTGACTAAACTCTAAATTTATTCATTATTACATTGTCGCATTATTTTCTCTTAAATTCAACAAACCTTAAACTATATATATATATATATATATATATATATATATATATATATATATATATATATATATATATATATATATACTATTATACTTTATGGCTCTGGCTTTGTGTGGATGCTCATTACTTGCATTGGTGCTTTATAATTATAATATTGCTGTTGTCAAATATTTAATAATCATTAAAAATTGAAAGTTTGACGAAGAAAAATAAAAATTAACCGTCTTTTTCAGAGATTTTGTGAGAAAAACTAATGCAGATAAACACCTACATGAAGATTTGTTTTGACATTTCAAATGTGAATATGGATTTGCAATAAATTTGTATAACAGGTTATGTGTTAATAATAATTATAATGATGGTGATGCATTAGTTGTATGCGTCGCTTTTCTGGACACTCACAGATGCCGTACATCGCATTAGTCATTCACTCGATGCTCGGTGGTTGTAAGCTACTATTGTAGCCAAGCTGCCTGGGGCAGACTGACGGCCAATCTGCGCCAAAGACCCTTCCCACCGCCACCAACCACTCACTCACACCACATCATACATAGGGAAGGTGCGTGAAGCGTCTTGCCCAACGACAGTCTGCAGCTGTGGGAGCCAGGATTCGAACCGCCAACCTTCCGGTCATAAGGCGACCCGCCCTACCATCCGAGTCACTGTAGAAACCTTCAGGAATTCTTGCATATATTACTCAACATTACCGATATAATTGGGGGTATATTCCGGCCTGGGTATGAAATGGCATGAGCCATAATATACCCGGGGTTTAAATTGGTCTAGGTACCTTTAACCCCGGGTATAGACCAGACAGGGGGTATACTTTGGCCTTGTTACACCGGGGTGAGAGGCGAAAGGAGAGAGATGTAGATAACCCTTGGGTGCAAGATGTCACGTGTGTGTCCACCCGCCGCCCCGCAGATGATCCCACCTCACGAACTCGTAGACGCAGTCGAGCGCGGGAGGGTATTGGGCAGGAAAGAACGGCGTGTTGATGGTGCCTCGCCTGTCCGTGATGCGGGTGAAGCAGGGGGGCGCCCCGTCCGTTCCCGGAATAGGCGTGATGGGCGGTGAGGGCGTCTGGAAGGGACCCGGGCACTGGCGCAGCAAAGAGTACCTGCGGGAGGCGGAAATGTCATAAGTGACCCTCCGCGGGGGCGGTACCTACATATCCCTTATTAGATCAATGCGTCTCTGAACCAGGAAATCTTTCAAACTCAGCCGTTTAAAATATCACTACGAAATTTACACTTATGGCAAATTACTGGAAAACATTAACATTCAACTGGTATTTGTAAGCAAACACTTGAATAGAGAAATGTGGGCAGGGTTTCAATAATAAAGATGTGAGCCACGCCCACTGGCATGACGTCAGCAGAACCTCCAACTTTGTTTCTCGTTTAGTCGTTCCTTCAAAGTTCCTCAAACGTTTCAAACACAACCTTGAGCCATAGGATTGCTATTTATTTAAGCCATTTCACCATCGTCAAAATGGCAAAATTCACTGATATGAAAGAGATGGAAACATGATATTTCATCCAAGCCGAATCCACGCTTCAAGTAAGGTACCCACTGTTTACCTTAACGATGGGAGAGAGGCGCCAATAATGAGTGCCACCACTACTAAGTGCTTTCTTAATAATGTTGAAAACTTATTTGCTGAATAAATGTATTATTTTATTGGTTGAATAAATGATTTTTATATTAAAAAATATTTTCCTTTCCTTACACCCCCCCAACCCGACATTAATTTCTTGACACCTAATATATGTATATTTTCCTACATTCTTATGTCACGGACATGGCAATGGCTGATTGCAGCACATTCAGGGGGAGGAGGGGGGGGGGACTTTATTTCGCAATCTTACCATGGTTCGAACCCATCCGTGGCTGCGTTGATAAATGCAATGACGGGCGAACGGCGGCGCTAAACCCATGGAAAAAATACGCCCGTTCCAAAGACCAACGGATGGATTTCCATCGCGAAAGAAACGTCTGCCTCTCAACCCAATCCAAGACCCCGGCGGATCCCAGATTTAGAGAACAAAGGGACCCTTCTTTCTTGGAACGGGGTTATGAGTAATCACTCCTTAATACCCCAAGTCTCTACCAATTTACCTTCCCACCTTTTCACTTGAATACATTTCACCTCTGAGAACTTTAATAACTTTTGCGGATCCTGCCTTGATGGTCTCTTATTTTAGTTCCATATATCGGTTTAGTTCTCGACAATGGTGATGCAAATGGTAGTTAAATTGGTTCCACGAACGACTGGTTAAAGAGATGTTGTTAATACCCTCTACAGAGTAGACTCCCTCTCTGCCCCTCCCTCCAATCGCTTGGGATATTAAAGGGGAAACCCTTCAATCTTACACCCTGTGTTGTAGGCCCCGGCCTACGTGACCAAAATACAGTGGGGTCGCCCCTTTCGTGAGACTACTGAAGGACAGGGTTAGAGTGAAGGGAGGCTGTTGCATGCTGGAGGGAATTTAATTGTAGCCCGCCCTCCTGTGCTAGCGGTCCATACATCGGCTAGAAGTGGGCGTTCAATTACAGCGCGCTCCCCCTCAGGGATTGCATCCAAGTGTAGTAGTCGTGCCCATACCCACTTGGGCATGACTGACCACTCATTACATCATGCCCTAAAGGGTAGTCAGTTTAAAAACACAGCCTTGCCCCCTGAGCGTGACTCGGTAAGAGAGAGATGGAGTGAAAGAGGGTGCGACCCTCTTCTGAGCTGGTATGGGCATGCAAGATGGAAGTAGAATCGTGTGAAGAGAATATACAAGTGTGAGGATGTTAGAACAGTTGGAACACCGCGGAAAGGGAGGATGGGGGTCGTATGAATGAGGGTGAGAGAAAGGGCTGACTGGAGAGGAAGTGGGAGGTGTATGAGAGAAACGACCGGAGTGACTTTGTGATGGAGTGTGATAAGGGCCTGCCTATGGATGAATCCTGACGGGGTGAAGTCCTACCACACACACCACTACATCGCTAGGAAGTGGCAATTTGTGGTTAATGGGGCATGGAGTGTTGGGTAGGTTTGGGGCGTTGATGCGCGTTGACCTCACTATGGGAAGTCGGTGTTTGACAAAGCACGAAGGAAGGTTCTATGCCACAACATTTCGTATACAATCTCTTGCCATAATACACAGACGCCCTCCTTTTTAGGCGAGGTCACGGGGTCAACTCTCTACAGAGGCCTCCATGGGATTATTACCCAACTCAAAATTAGGGGTAAGGGGAAAACTTACCGGATCTTGAAACCGGTTCTCCCCTCGCTCACATTACCGGCGTGGAACTGGAAGCGGATGGCGGAAGCTCCCGGCTGGAACAAGTACTGAACTGCCCGCGGAAAACAGAAAAGAGGGGATAGAAACAAATGAGGCGAATGGAAAATAATTGATTACAGTAATTAATTCCCAATAGAACATAAGCCAATTTAAGGTGGTAAACATATGTTTTCCGCTATCACTCCTGAAATGGGCGTTTAAATAATCGCCCGAAGTCCCCATCGCCACAAACAAATGGATTCTAATGATGTCGCGCCAATGGGCGTGTCATGGCCAAGCCAGGGTCTGTTTTACGAGTGCACTGCCAAGGTCATAAGCTTCAATAACACCCACTTACCCAATGTCTCAAAACAGGCTTGTTACACATTTTTTTTTTAATTTAGAGAATACAAATGTCTTGAATAAATATAATTATACCGATTGATAAATTGTCGGTATTCGATCCTGTGCTGTCAAACCCGTATTTTCATCGGGAACAATTTTATTTAAAAACTTGATATGATTAATTTCCAAATTAAATGTAACAAGCCAATTATATGTAATATGTAGATCTAACAACACGGTTATATGTAACAAGTAGATGTAACAATCCAATTATATGTAATAAGTAGATTTTTATAATAAGTATATGTGACAACCCAATAATATGTAACTAGTAGCGAAACAAGGCAATTAGATATAATAAGTAGAAAGATGTAAAACTCTGATGCTATGTAACAAGTAGATGTACCAACCCAACTATGTAACAAGGCAATTATATATAATGAGTATGTAAATTTAACAATCCAATTATATGTAATAAGTAGATGTAACAAGGCAATTATATGTAACAAGTAGATGTAACAAGGCAATTATATATAATGAGTATATAGATGTAACAGCCCAATTCTCTGTAACAAGTAGATGTAACAATCCAATTCTGTGTAATAAGTAAATGTAACAACCAAATTCTATGTAAAAAGTATATGTAACAACCCAATTCTATGTAACAAGTAGATGTAACAACCCAATTATATGCAACAAGTAGAGGTAACAAACCCAATTCTATGTAACAAATAAATGTAACAACCAAACTCTATGTAATAAGTATATGTAACAATACAATTTTATGTAACAAGTAGATGTAACAACCCAATTCTATGTAACAAGTAGATGTAACAACCAGCCCTATGTAACAAGTAGATGTAACAACCCAACTCTATGTAATAAGTAAATGTAACAACACAGTTTATGTAACAAGTAGATGTAACAACCCGATTTCATGTAACAAGTAGATGTAACAACCCAGCCCTATGTAACAAGTAGATGTAAAAACCCAACTCTATATAATAAGTAGATGTAACAACCCAATTTTATGTAACAAGTGATTTAACAACCCAGCCCTATGCAACATGTAGATGTAACAACCCAATTCTATGTAACAAATAGATGTAACACCCAATTTTATGTAAAAAATAGATGTAACAACCCAACTCTATGTAACGAGTAGATGTAACGACCCAATTCTATGTAACAAGTAGATGTAACTACCTAACCCTATGTAACAAGTAGATTAATGACCCAATTATATGTAACAAGTAGATGTAACAATCCAATTCTATGTATCCCGTAGGGGGCGTGGCGATTTGCCTTCCTGGCCGCCGTGCTGACGTGACTCAGCGCCCAGTCTGGCCCCAGCTTAGCCTCTTCTCCTTCTTTCAGATAGCCTGTGTTTCTCCCCTACTTCCTTACCTTCACTACAACCTCACCCACAACCCTCTCTGGTCGTCCTCTATTTTCTCAGGGTAGATGCCGACCTTATTCTCAGGCAACTATCCCGGATCAGGGCTGAGGGGCTGGGGACAATGATCTCTCACCCCTGAGTTCCGGTTTGGGATGGTGGTTTTTTTAAATAACCTGGCTTATCCACACCCAGATCTTCCTCACCTCCTCTTCCTTTCTATTTTCAAACACTATACATTTTACGCCGTGTCCAAGGTGGAGCCGCCATGCTGAAGGACTGCCAGGCCACCAGGCGGGAGGGGTGGCCTTGAATGGCGGCACCTGGTTCTGCCAGCCCCGTACGCACCCCTTGCAGGGCGGGGGGTACTGCAAGGGGTGACGAGCGATTGCTTCCTGTAAAAAAATAGGGTCACCATGCCCAATGATGATACCCCCCAAAATCTTCCCTTAATTTCCCCTTTTCCATCCTCGGAGCCGCCCTCGGGCAGCTCCACGAAAAAAAGAGCCCCCCCCCCACTGTGCTCTAGCAGGGGACCCTCCAAATCTCTCTTACCCGAGAGGAGGCTTACTCCTTTCCTTCGCCTACGGGTGTAGGGGACTCCCTCTCACCCCATTGTCTGGAAGTGCTTTCGGACACCTCCCTCTTCCCAGTGGCAGTTCCCCCTTTACTTTCCAAGGGGACTACCAAGAAAGCCAGCAAGCAGCCCATAGCCGACCGCTCCCCATTGAAGCGGCTCGGTAGGGCAAACCGCCCTTAGGGAGGAGAGGGAAGCCAGGCCCCATCGGTCGCTTCCCTCAAAAGACATGCTGGTGAGAATATTGAACCTTGACGGGGTTAAGGCCTGTGCCTCCCCAAACTCGAATTATGAGAGCGCTGCCAATGGGTCCTGTGATGGCCTGGGAGGGAATGGCCAACTGGAGGCCCCCCTGAAATAAACATGGTCCTAGAGGCAACCCAGCCTCAGACGGTAGGGCCTTCCATGGGGGCGAATCCAGGCTCGGCGCCAAATACAGAACCCGAATCCGCCACTATGCAAGGTGCTCCTCAAACGGCCCGGGTTTCCAAGGCAGTAAAAGTAGGGGAGGGAAATACTCCGACCGGTATCCCTGCGACTGCCAGGACTTTCTCCATCTCGAAGAAGGACCTGGCTGAGGCTGGTCTATTTGGCCTGGGGGATCCTGCCGGTGAAGGGAAGAAGAGGGTTCATTTCCCGCCCTCCTCTCCAAAAAAGAAAAAAACAAGAAAAAGACTAAGAAGACTCGGGGCTCCTCTCCATCCGCGGGGGCTGAGGGGAAGGATGGGTCTGCTGCCACTTCGGTAAGCGACCAAACCAAGATTAGCACATCCGACCCCTTTGCCCCTCGGGTGTGGAGACCCTGACTATTACTAAGACGAAAAGAGCGCAGGACGGAGCCTCGATAACATCGGGGCACCTCATTCAGAGGTTACCTGGTGTTTTCGAGCCCGCTGGCTTCAAACGCTTCCTCATTATTTGCTCCGTTGATCGCAGCATGTTGGCCAAGGACAACATGATCCATCAGAGAAGAGCATTAGCTAGTGTAATTGATAGAGGCCGAAGGTGCTTAGCTTCTCGGACGGGAGCCTTCTGGCGAATGCGGCGGATCCCTCCGAGGCGGCCAAGATAAGTGCTCTTCGGACACTTCATGGCACCCCGGTGAGTGTGACGCCGCACTCTACCATGAACTTTGTGAAAGGAGTAGTTTATGCGAGGAAACTCGTTGACTACTCGATAGACGACACCACCTTAGAGCTGGCCGACCATGGGGCGGTTAAGGTCGAACGTGTGATAAGAAAACAGGGAGGGGCCTCGAGACCCACTCCTACACTCTTCGTCACGTTCGACTGTGACAAGCACCCTGAGTCGGTGCGTGCCGGTTGGTACCGCTACCGTGTAAAGGCATTCGTGCCACTGACGCGGCGGTGCTATTACTGTCACCTCTTCGGCCATACGAATCGTTCATGTAGACGTGCAAAGTCGGGGTCACCCGAAGTCTGTGTAATTTTCTCTAAGGTACTCATATTTTTCTACCAGAGACCATGATAAGCGCTTGCCCCCTGCCCTCCCGGGGTATAAGGGTTTTGCGACCCCAACACCACGAGATGGGGGCCGGGCTGGGGGATGCGCGGTTTACACCCGGCACGATGTCTCCGTTCGTCTTTTAACTTAAGATACCTCCTTTCAGGCAATGGCTGTGCACCTTCACCTGAATAGGAGGTATACCGTTATTTGTGCGTACATTCCACCGTCAGCTGACTTTGACCCGGGGAACTTCCGCCAAGTCGTGGCACGGTTGCCGAGACCCGTTCTCATGCTAGGAGATCTGAACGGCAGACAACCTCTCTAGGAAGATTACTCAATAAATCCCAGGGGACAAGTCCTTGGTGATCTGATCGAAGAGCTTGAGATAGGTGTCCTAAATGTGGATGAGTTTACTCATCACTGCTCGAGAACCGCTTCATTTTCTTGCCTTGATCTCTCTTTGTGCTCTTCGGATGCACAGCCTGATTTTGATTGGGGGGTGGTCGATGACCTCCATGGTAGTGATCAATTTGCCATTCAAATATCATTTTCAGGGCAACTACCGCCAGAGAGCCCACCTCGGTGGTGCTTGGCGCGGGCGCGGTGGCCTTCATTTCAGGAAATAACTGAATTCTCTATCTCAGTCGAGGAGTTTAGGTCGGTAGATGAGGCCGTTGAGTTCTTCTCCGGCAATCTCATCGCCGTGGGCCTGACTACTATTCCTAGGACGTCTGGCCGTTTTGCATGCCAAACACTCCTGTGGTGGTCGGCCGAGAGTGAGACGGCCCCCAAACAGAAGCATTATGAATACATGCGCTATAAGCGCCGCCTGAACGATTTCACTCTTAGTGAATTTCGTCGGGATAGGGCTAGGTTCCGGTATATTTCGAAGCACGCCCACCGCTATTCTTGGCGGGCATACATGTCTTCACTTAATGGGAAGACTTCTCAAGCAGAGGTGTGGAGGCGAGTCAAAAGGATTCGGGGCAAGTTCTCGCAGGATCCCCCTCCCGTTCTCCAGGAGAATGGGACCACAATCTCGCCCCCGCGTCTTTGGCGGAATCCTTCGCGATTGCTTTCTTCGCATTCTCTAGCCGGGATGCTGCTCCGCCAGCATTCAATCCACGTCGTGATGTCACGGAAGGCCGTCGACTGGACTTTACCTCCTGAGGCGGAGGACCCTTCAGCCACAGGTTTACTGTGAGTGAGTTGCGTTCCGTTCTTGCTTCATGCGCGGACACCGCCCATGGTCCGGACGATGTCCTGTACGCCATGCTTAGACACCTGGGTGAGCGAAGCATGGCCTTTCTCTTAGATTTGTTCAACAGGATCTGGGGGAAAGGTCTTCTCCCAGACTCCTGGCGAATCGCTACTGTGCTCGCCTTTCGCAAACCGGGGAGAGATCACTCTACTCCGACCTGTTTCCGCCCAATCTATCTAACCTCTTGCGTGTGCAAGTTGATGGAGAAATTGCTAAATATTAGATTAGCCTTTTTCCTAGACAGCGGAGGCCATCTGTCTTCCGCACAGTGCGGCTTCCGCAAGTTCCATTCCACGTCGGATGCTCTGCTCCGACTGGAAAATGCCGTCTGCGAGGCTTTCCTTCGTAGACAGCACTACCCCACGGTGTTTTTTGATCTGGAGAAGGCCTATGATACCGCATGGCGATACGGTATCATGGAGACTCTCCACATGATGGGGGCGAGGGGACGCCTCTCAATGTTTATATCTGAATTTTTGCGAGATCGTCGATTCCGCGTACAGGTGGGGGAAGCCCTCTCCTGCCTAAAGGAGCAGGAAGAGGGTGTCCCGCAGGGAAGTGTCCTCAGTGTCACACTCTTTGCCCTGAGCATCAACGGCATCACCTCGGTGCTGCCGGAAGATGTTCTCGCTACGCTCTATGTGGACGACCTTTCGATCTCTTTTGGCGCGGCCCAGATGCCAACTCTGGAGCGTCGACTCCAACAGGCATTGAAACGCGTCTCTCGCTATGCCAAAGCGCACAGGTTTCAGTTTTCCTTGGCCAAGACTAAGGTGGTTCACTTTTGCCGCCATCTACGGCTCCACACTGACCCAGATTCGTTTCTTAATGGGGTGCACCTCGAAGTGGTTAAATCGCACCGTTTCCTTGGTCTTGTATTTGACAGACACCTCACCTGGGAGGCTCCTATTCGCAGCCTTAGGGTGTCTTGTACCCACGTCATGATATTCTTCGTTCCGTGACGTTCATCGCTTGGGGTGCTGATAGGGCTACTGCCCTACTTTTTTATCGATTCTTTGTTCGTTTGAAGCTCGAGTACGGATGCGAGTTTTATGCATCCGCAGCCGAACGTCTATTGTGGAAGGTGGACTCGATCCACCACACCGGCCTTTGCTTGGCGACCGGTGCCTTCCGCACTTTCGCTATTGGGAGCCTGCTTGTCGATGCTGGAGAGAAGCCATTATATATGCGCCGTGCACAGTGCATTACATGCCTGTACGCACGAGCGCAGTGTCTCCCTTTGTTGTTAACAGCTTTATAGCATCTGCAGCTGATCTTGACGGTGCCTATGCCGCCAAAAGACGCAAGTCATATCCTGAGCCCTTTGGGTTTAAGGCTAGGAAACTCCTTCGACAGCTAGATATAGCTTTTGGGACGGTGGCTGGGCCCCTGGTTCTACCCAGAACGCCACCCTGGAGGGTACCACATTTAGCTATTTGTCGCCACGCCTCTGCTCCCAAAGCTTATATAGCGCCGAGAGTATTGCGTTCGACCTTTTTGGAGAACACTTGGTGTCACGCTGGAACCGTACTAGTGTATACGGATGGCTCCAAGTCCGAAGAGGGGGTCGGCTTCCACGCCGTATCGCCTCTGTTTGAAGTCAGCGGGGCTCTGCCAGCCGCTGCCTCTGTCTTCACGGCCGAGCTGGTGGCAATACACCACTCGGTACGGGAGATTACGCGACGTGCCCGGTTTGGAGACCGGATTGTGATCTATAGCGACTCACAAAGCGCCCTGAGTGCTCTCGGGGGATTTAAATCTCCGTATTCCCTGGTTTGTGATATCCGTGACGCCACGGTTTTGGCAAGCCTGGCGGATGTCGAGATTATCTTCTGCTGGGTTCCTAGACATGTAGGAATTTTGGAAAATGAGCGCGCCGATGAGGGCGCCAAAGAGTCCGCGAGGACTCTGCGACCGGACCAGCGTTTCGCTCTTCCTGACACCGACTAGAGGCAGGAATACGGGCAGCTCTTTGGGTGGCTTGGCAAAGAAGATGGGAGACGGTTGAATGGAACGTGAAGTTGCGTGCCATTGCGCCGCGACTGTTCCCATGGACCTACGCCCCAATGCCACAATGGCTTCAGGCTGCTTTCTGTCGTCTCCGAATTGGACACACTTGCGTGACGCACCGCCATTCGATGGAGCGCTCGCCTGCACCCTGTTGTGAAGCCTGCGTTGTACCCCAGACTGTTCGGCACATTCTTGTTGAATGTGACAGTCTGGGCGATCTCCGCGCACGTTACCTGCCCCGGTACCGGGGCAAGGATGTTTTTTTTTTATTTGTTTTTTTAGCATCCTCTTTTAAAGAAGCCTAATTTTAGGCAATGTTGATTACGGCGACTAATGCCCAAGTAGGCAGTCGCCAGATGAGCTTTTTAAAAATCGAAACAAAAACAATTCTCTGTAACAAGTAGATGTGTAGATAGAGGAGGGTAGGAAAAGGGGCAAAGAAAAAATAATAGCGTAGGCGAGTTGCGAACAGCTTCCCGGGTCGCTAGACCACTGTTAGCCAGCGGAAATCCACCCGGCCATCCTGAGTCTCAAAAAATACTCATTCAAACGAAGCTTTTAAGCCGCTCGCCTGCACTTCTCGTACGCTATACAACCCCCCTCCTAGAAGCGGAGCGTATTTTGAAGAAATGAAGAGAGCTCGTTTGGAAATGTTATCCAAGAGCTAACGCTCCCCCTTCCGGGTTTAGGCACCATTGTAGAGCGAGGGGTGTAGGAAAAGGGGCAAAGAAAAAATAATAGCGTAGGCGAGTTGCGAACAGCTTCCCGCGTTGCTGGACCACTATTAGCCAGCGGCGAATCCCCTCAGCCATACTGAGTCTCAAAAAAGACTCATTCACACGAAGCTTGCTGCCTCTCCTCTGCACTTCTCGTACGCTATAGATGTAACAAGGCAATTATATATGAGTATCTAGATGTAGCAACCTAATTCTATGTAACAAATAGATCTAACAACCCAATTCTATGTAACAAATAGATCTAACAACCCAATTTTAAGTAACAAATAGATCTAACAACCCAATTTTATGTAAAAAGTAGATGTAACAACCCAATTTTATGTAACAAGTAGATGTAACAACCCAATTATAGGTAACAAGTAGATGTAACAGCTCAATTATATGTAACAGGTAGATGTTACAACCCAATTTTATGTAACAATTACATTTAACAACCCAGCCCTATGTAACAAGTAGATGTAACAACCCAATTCTATGTAACAAGTAGATGTAAAACCCAATTCTATGTAACAACTAAATTTTATGTAACAAGTAGATGTAACTACCCAATTCTATGTAACAAGTAGATGTAACAACCCAATTATATTTAAAAAATAGATATAACAATCCAATTCTATGTAACAAGTAGATCTAACAACCCAATTATATGTAGCAAGTTGATGTAACCACCCAAACCTATGTAACAAGTAGATGTAACAACCAGCCCTATATAACAAGTAGATGTAACAATCCAATTCTATGTAACCATTAGATGTAACAACCCAATTTCCTCTAACAAGTAGATGTAACCACCCAACCCTATGTAACCAGTAGATGTAACAACCCATTTTATGTAACAAGTAGATGTAACAACCCAATTCTATGTAAAAAGTAGATGTAACACCCAATTTTACGTAACAAGTAGATGTAACAACTCAGCCCTATGCAACAAATAGATGTAACACCCAATTTTATGTAACAAGTAGAAGATTCACAATACAAAGGAAAAATCGAATAGGAAAAATTGACTCGCTCCGACCACACACAATCACTCCATTGCCCGCAACCTTCATCCCTCCCACACACGTTCTTACACCCACACATCCCCATGCGCTATAAAAAAAAAAAAAAATAGCCCTCGGAGTCAGATGCGTTGGCGCGCTTCAATAACATCTGCGGAGCGCAGGGTCTCACCACTACACGAAACCACCATTGTCACTCCTAACAGGACCCCATGTAAGAAACCCCGCAAAATGCAAGGTATTCCCCCCCCCCCCTTCATCCTCAGAAATCAGGCCCTCCATCACCCACAAATCCACACAAAGCTCTTTAACACAATTCCACCAGACATCCACCCAGAAGAAACGTCCCTCTTACATTACACACGGGTCGTCCTGGCAAGGTTCCGGTGCGGTCACTACCGATAACGAAACATTGAAATCCTGCACTGTTTTTGCCCTAGGCAGTCATCTGCCTCCGGGCACCAGGTACCAGAAACAGTTCAACACGCATCCATAACTAAGACAAAAGGTGCAGATGTACTGGATTTATAGGGGGCCCTCGTCAGGAGGGGGGTTCTTTGGGGCAGTTGGGTTGGGGTCAGAACCCAAAAACCAGAGTTAAAATAACCAGACTTGATAATTTTGGGACCCCTCATCATTCTTCACATTTTTTCCTTACCCTCCTCTTCCCATTCATAGCCTCTAGTGGCAAACTAGCGTTTCAATCAGTGGTAAATTTCAGTAAGGGGTCATCCAACTCCCCAACCATACATACACTCCATACCTCGAGTGTAAATGGTTTAAGAGGTTAAATGAACAAAGAACTCGCTTCTAAAGTAAACAAAGAACTTTGGGAACTCAAGGTAACCACTAGATTTTGTCGAGTCCTCGAAGTGCTCGTAGTAGTGAGAATACTTACAATATTGGCCGGTGTCGTTGCCGCAGATACGAGTACCCCTCTCGGGGACACAGGAGGGGAGGGAGAACCAATCCTGTTGACAAAATCCTTCTTCCTCGCCGCGACCGACGTCCAGGTTCTCCACTGCGAAGCAATGACTACGGTTAGTAGGCCGTACCATCGATAAACAAATTTCAGTAAATCAACCTGCACATTTCATGTTTTGTACACTTGACTACACATTTCAAAGGTGGGATTTATTTTTTTTGAGAAATATTCGGAATCCCCCTTTTTTTTAGCTCAAAATTTCTTCTTTTTTTCGAGCCAGAAAGATATACACCATCAGAGTTGTTGGTTTGTTGTTTTTTGTGCTTCTAAATACATTAGAGTTGAGTTTAAACTGAAGGATAAAGTGAGGATAAACTGATACATACTGTCGTGGAATGGCCAGACTCTATATTTATATATACGTGGGTACTTTGGGGCTTGGGCCCAAAGTTGGTTGAAGACCGATAGTGAAAGGGTAAATTGTTAGGCGTCCAGTGGGGATGGTTTATTATTACTTTGCAGGGACCTTTTAAACAAATATTTCAGAGTGCAAGTTGACCAAAGATTAACAGGTAGCTGGTATGCGCTGGGGTTGCAACAGAAAGACAATGACGAAAATATAACTTTACTAACAGCAAAAGGATATATATATATATCTATATATATATATATATATATATATATATATATATATATATATATATATATATATATATATATATATATATATCCTTTTGTTGTTGGTAAGGAAAAATTATATATATATATACATATATGAATCCATTAAACCACATTGGAAGAGAAAACGGAATAATTTTTCCTTGCAGTAATATTTTTATTACCTTTTTTCGAAAAAATCCGCGCACGGAAGCGATTCGAACCAGGCACACTGAGGCAGCGAGCACCGCTTTGATCACAGTTAAAAGTATGCTATTCGAAAAAAGGTAATATGGTTTAATGTGGTTTAATGGATTCATTTTTCATCATTCTCTCGCGCTACTTTGAGATATATATATATATATATATATATATATATATATATATATATATATATATATATATATATATATATATATATATATATATATATATATATATTTACATATATATTTACATAGAAATTGGGTTTAAATGGAATGGTCGCCCAGACGGGGTCAAAGATCTACACGCGACCAAGTAGGCTAATTAAGGGATTAAAGAGGTCAGATACAGTTGGTGATTTAAAGGGGGATTTTAAACTGGGGCGTACACACAAATAGTGGAGCAATTGAATAAGCCAGATTTACGATCAATCTGCTGGTGGCAACGGTTACGAATACCTTATTTGCTCGTTGTCGAAAATGGGCCAGTTAGGGTACGGTGAATGCGACGGAAGAAGCTGGTTTACCTCTACCTTCATACGAGGGAGCACTAGTCGTCTTCGGAGTTGAAAATCCTTGTTAGTCCTTGCCAGTTGACTAGGGCAGTGTTCACTGATGTCGAAGCTTGCCGATTGACTAAGGCAGAGTTCACGGATCGATTTAGCTTTCACTTGAATCGAAATCGCCGCTGGGAGGGCGGAGGGGCAGAGCGTCCTTTAGCTCGTTCGTTGGAGTAGGTTGAAGTCTGACAGTGCTGCTCTCTAAACTCAGTCGAAGCGTTATATAGGCGACTGGTGAGGAGGCTCTAAACGCGAGCGCGATCTTGGGAAAAAGTCGGCGAATCTTTCGGGGGAAGGGGGAATCTTGATAGCGATCGTTGGAATGTCCAACGGATTCCAATCTTCGAGCTGAAAAGCCCGAATGCTCGCGGAGAGGTGGCCGCGTGTGTAGGGAGGGGGGGGGGGGGGGTGATGTCGGTCCCTAGACAAATACAGCTGGGGCGAGTGATAACAGCGTCGGCCGCCTCCTTGCCTAGGTTCCCATGCTTTCACCAGCTCCATGCGGTGATCTCCGGATCCAAGTAGGTACATAAGGGCACGTGGCCACCCTTTGACCTCATTCTGTTACACATACTATTTGTCAACTGATACATTAAAATCATGTTTTGTCTCAAACGATGGCATGAAGTGACGGTATTTTAGTACAGCTCGAATGTAGCCATCTCTTGCTTCTTTTCCATAAACTTCGCCAGAAGCTTCCGTCACCATTCGCACACACTGCTCCGTACCTTCGGAATGGCATGTAATGTCAATAGAGAGTGGCTCGTCAACAATATTATGCAGTTCCGCATTCGATACATGCATTGTAGTTGGTGGCTCAAACCTGCACTCTTCTTCAGGGGGAAGTAGATCTCTTAGGTTCTTAGCAGTCTTATCTATTTTTGATGGCCTGAAATCACGTAGCTCTCCCTCATACACAGGAACTTCTCGGATCTTCTTGATTCTGTCAATAGCTAATTAACTGCCCGCATGAAGACTGCAAGATTCATAATAACTCGAAGTACGTTGGTATTTCAACCACCACTCTTTCGAGGCGTTTAACCATGCACCTTCCAAACGAGTGCCTAAAACCTTTATGGAAACCATACATAATACCAGCCTAACGAGGGATATATTAGTTGAAAACCAAAATAAAAAGAAAAGAGGAAAATCAATCTAGACTGAAGATCTTAGAAGCCATCTTAATCAACGAAGAAAGACCAACCCTTAACACCCAGGCTACAAGTTGGAATCTGATATTAAAATCGATTTAAAAGATCCACTCGCCTGATTGGCCTGTTTCGCTTGACATTACGTTCAAGTTAGGGGGGATAAATACCCTCTAAAAACCGTTTTCATTTCATTCTGACTGCTCATTTTGGAAGACTTCATTTGCAGTCACAAGAGCAAAGTCCTACCCCATCCATCTTCGCAATTCTCCACTGGGATTAGTAGGTGAAGAAAATTTACGGAATTTGAAGACCACCGCTTTGGATCCACTTGAAATCTTCTGGTTTTTCACACGGCCATCCATACGGGTGCGCGCGCAGGAGAGAGGGAGAAAGAGAGAGAGGGAGAAAGAGAGAGAGGGAGAGGGAGAAAGAGAGGGAGAGAGCGCGTGTACATGTTAATTCGGAAGCTTCGGAAAACTCCACTGCGCATTTGCCTGTTCCCATTACAGCAACACATCTCTGGTTCTGATAACCGTTCTGCCACTTAAGGTCTGTATAATCTGCCTGTCTTTGACGTGTCTGAACCCTGGAAGGAAGCTTCGCAGGCAGGGGGGGGGGGAGGCGCTGGGTCAGAGTGGTTAGGACAGGTAGGAGGAACCTGCTAGACATTTTATTTAAGTAGGGCAGAAAGGGTGAACCAGAATATATTCAGGTACAAGCACCTGCGATAAGGGCCTGCTAGGTTCGCAAGAGGAGTCTCCGCAGTTGGGGCCGTCATGGACGACCCCAACGGCAAGAAGCCTGTCCAGCCCTGGGTCAAGGAGCGATGTCAGAAGCCAACGCGCTAAAAAGTGTTCGAATCAGTTTACTCCAAGCTGGGAATCGCGCTTTATAGGCTTACAGATCAGGCCTACGGGTATATGCCTTTTTTTGAGTCGAATCAGGATTTGGACAACTTGCTCAGCGAAAAGTAACGAAAAAAAACTGTAAGAGATCGGCCTCATACCAAAGGTTCCTCTGCACGTCTCAGCAAAGAGATCAATTATATGTCGGTGTATTGACCCTTACGTTGGAGCCCACTCCGCTGAAGAAATCAAAAAGGAAATTGAGGATAAATAGACTTGGGGAAAGATCGATGAGGCCATTAAATTTAAAAATCGCGAAGGTGAAGAACACTCACATGTGTTCAAGTGACATTTCAGACGACCGAGATGGCTGCGAAAGCAGCGGAAAACGGGTTGGTTATATTCAACTCAAAGGTCACCGCCAGCTGTATTAAAAGAAGTATTTGTCTCGCTTGAGCTTTTTTTTTTCATGCCATGGAAAAGCACGCCACAAAAGATTGTAAAGCCGAGGCGAAAGTATACTCCGAGTGCGTGGGATCTGATCACACCTGGATGGATTCCCCGAATCAAAACAAGAAATGTCTTAACTGTGGCAATTCCCAACGCACATTGTCGATGACTTACCCAATTAAAAAAAAATTGATAACGATGACTTCCCCAATTAAAAAAACTTCGATAACGGACAAGAAAAAGGCGATGATCGAAGAGAGAAACAGAAGGGCTAACACTATGTATGCACATGCGACGAAAAGAACCGAGCAGGAGAAAAACATGCTGCAAATCGACAAAAATATGAGACCAGATCTTATAATGTGCAATTTTCATGTCCATTTCATAAACATCACAGAGCTTAATAAAATGTTGGTTCACAATGGTCTCAAGCTGATGTGGTTTCCTGATAACCCACCATCAGGGGACCTATTCCACGCAACGATCGGCCTTCTGGTACACTCGCTTTCGCAAGAAAGATCAGATCCTGCCGAAGACCAGGAATCTCAAATGGAAACGAGCGACCTACCAGGAGAAATTGTGTCACCCAGCGATATCGAAATCGAGGAAGAGGCAACAGAAACTGCCGCACCCGCTAAATCATTCCAGAATACTCTCGACCTATGCATGGAGATTTATGGCTCTCCATCTGCACCTAAACAGAGGAAATCCGAGGTTGCGGACTTGATTGAAGGTGTCATAAAAGGAAAATATAAGTGTGATTTAGACGCGCAACTCGCAGAAGATGAATTGTTACAAGTATTCGGACTGAGCCTAATCCAAATCTTCACCGAATCCTGCTTTAATCTAAACCGGGAAGAAAAGATCGGGAAGGGCGAGGTCGCCAGCCGGAGATTTTTTTTATAAATTTTAGGAGCTCATCTGGAGACATCCTACTGGGGGATAAGTCGTCGTACGCACGACAGCCTAGTACTAGGCTACAGTAAAATAACAATATGTAAAAAAAACTTGAGCCCGAACAAAAAACGGCAATAAAAAAAGGAAAGGGGCAACAAACAGGAAGCACCCTCCCGCGTCAGGGGGAAGCCCCCTCTCCCTTGACGCAGGAACGTGCAACCTACAAAAAAACGACATTAAAACCAGTTAAATGAAGTAGACGAGGGCGGCCTCCTCCACAAAGTCATACAGTCAACAAGTCAGTGTGCACAAACCCATCCCGAGTACAAGGGAAAAGCTGTAGCGACCCGCCCTCGTCCCGCTACCGGGACAAGTATTGTGCGCGAAGATCACCTGGACTGGGACATTCAACAAGGATATGCAGAACAGTCTGGGGGACAACGCACTCATCACAAGATGCTGAAGGTGAGTGCTCCATCAAATGGCGGTGCGTCCCACGAGTGTGCCCAGTTCGGAGAAGACAGAAAGCAAGATGAAGCTGTCGCGGCATTAGGGGGTAGGTTCATGGGAACAATCGCGGCGCAATGGCACACAACTTTAGGTTACCCTCGACCATCTCCCATCTTTTTTGCCAAGCAGCGAAGAGAGCTGCCAGTATTCCTGCCATGTAATCGTTGTGAGGAAGCGCAAAACGCACTACTCTGGTCGCTCAGTACTCGCGGACTCTTTGGCGTCCTTATCGGCGTACTCATTCCACGCAATTCCTACATGTCCAGGAACCCAGCAGAAGATAATCTCGACATTCGCCCGGCTCGCCAAAATCGTGGCGTCACGGATATCGCGAACCAGGGGATGCGGAGATTCCAATGCCCCGAGAGCACTCAGGGCGCTTTGTGAGTCGCTATAGATCACAATCCGGTGTCCGAACCGGAAACGTCGCGTGATCTCCCGTACCGAGTGGTGTATTGCCCCCAGCTTGGCCGTGAAGACAGACGCAGCGCCTGGCAGAGCCCTGCTGACTTCAAACATAGGGGATAGGGCGTGGAAGCCGACCCCCTCTTGGGACTTGGAGCCATCTGTATACACTGGCACGGTTCCAGCGTGACAGGAAGTGTGCTCCTAAAAGGCCTAACGCAATACTCCTGGCGTTGTAGAAGCTTTGGGAGCAAGAGCGTGGCGACATATGTTTAAAGGTGAGAGCTTTTAGAGACTCAGGCGAATAATGCACTGTGCACGGCGCAGGGCGAGTGACATCTCCCCACAATCGAAAAGTAGGCTCTCAATGGAGGAAGTGTGGAAGGCACCGATCGCCTGGCGAAGGCCGGTGTGGTGGATAGAGTCCACCTTCCTCAATACACGCTCAGCTGCATAAAACTCACATCCGTAGTCAAGCTTCTAACGAACAAAGGATCGATAAATAGTAAGGCAGTAGCCCTATCAGCCCCCCGGGGGCTGAACGTCACGGAACGAAGAATATGCAGGGCGCGGGTACTAGACACCATAAGGCTGGGAATATGAACCTTCCAGGTGAGGCGTCGGTCATATATAAGACCAAGGAAATGGTGCGAGTCCACCACTTGCATGTACACCCCATTGAGAAAAAAGTTTTGGTCAGTGTGGAGCCGTGGGTGGCGGCAGAAATGCACTACCTTAGTCTTGGCCAAGGAAAACCGAAGCCTCTGCGCTTTGGCATAGTGAGAGACGCGGTTCAATGCCGGTTGGATTCGATGCTCCAAAGTTGGCATCTGAGCCGCGCCAAAAAATATCGAAAGGTCGTCTATGTAGAACGTAGCGAGAACATCTTCCGGCAGCACCGAGGTGATACAGTTGATTCTTAAGGTAAAGAGTGTAACATTGAGGACACTTCCCTGCGGCACATCCTTTTCCTCCTCCGTTGGGCCGGAGAATCCCACCCGTACGCAGAATCGGCAATCTCCCAAAATTCAGATATAAAGAATGGGAGGAGTCCCCTGGCCCCCATCGTGTGGACAGTCTCAATGATAACTGGTCGCTATGATGTATCATTGGCCTTCTGCAGATCGAAAAATACCGTGGCGTAGTGCTGTCTACGAAAGATGGCCTCACAGACGGCCTTTTCCAGTCGGAGCAGAGCATCCGAGGTGGCGTGAAACTTGCGGAAGTCGCAATGTGCAGAAGACAGATCGCCTCCGCTGTCCAGAAAAAAAATGCTAATCTAACATTTACAAAATTTCTCCATAAACTTGAACACGCAAGAGGTTAAAGAGATTGGGCGGAACCCTAGCAGGGTAGAGTGATCTCTCTCTGCTTTGCGAAAACCGAGCAAAGGAAAGATTCACCAGGAATCTGGGAGGATACCCTCTACCCAGATCCTGTTAAACAAATCTAACATAAAGGCCATGTCTCGCTCAACCAGTTGTCAAAGCATGGCGTACGGGACATCGTCTGGATCAGGGGCAGTGTCCGTGCGTGGAGCGTGGACGGAACGTAACTTTCAAAAGTAAACTGGCGTTGAAGGGTTCTTCGCTTCTGGAGTAAAGTCCAGTTCGCGGACTTTTGCGATATCAGAATGCGCCTTGAATGCTGGAGGAGCAGCATCCCGGATACAAAATACGGAGAAATAGGTCGCAAAGGATTTCGCCACGGAGAGAACTCGCCCCAAATCCTTTTGACTCGCTTCCACGTATGCCCGCCAGGAAGAGCGGCGGGCGTGGTTTGAAACATACCAGGACGTACCCCTAGTCTGACGAAATTCATCTAGTGTAATAGTTCGGGCGGCGCTTATATCGCATGTAGGCATAACGCCTCTGCTTGAAGGCCGCCTCACACTCGGGTGACGACGACAGAAGCGGTCGGCGTGCAAAACAGCCATGCGTTCTAGGAATAGTAGTTAGGCCCAAAGCGATGAGGTTGCCGGAGAAGAACTCAACGGCTTCATCTACCGACATAAACTCCTCGACTGGGATAGAGAAATCAGTCATTTCCTGAAATGCAGACCACACCGCCCCCTGCAAACAGTACCATAGCGGGCTCTCGGGCACCATAAGTCAAGAAAGTGATATTTAAATGGGAAAGTGATCACTACCATGGAGGTCATCGACCAACCCCAAAACCAAATCAGGCTGCGCATCTGGAGAGCACAAAGATAGATCGAGACAGAAAAAGGAAGCGGTTCTCGGGCAGTGATGCGTAAACTCATCCACATTTAGGACACTCATCTCTAGGTCGTCTATCAGGTCTTGAAGGACTTTACCTTGCGTTTCAATCGAGTAGTCTCCACATAGAGGGTGTCTACCATTTAGATCTCCGAACAAGAGAAAGGACCTCGGTAATCGTGTCACGACGTGGCGGAAGTCCCCCGCGTCGAAGTCGGCTGACTATGGAAAGTACGCGGAAATACGAGTAACAGTATATCTCCTATCCAGGTGCAGCTGCACAGCTACTGCCTGAAAGGAGGTATCTAAAGCCAAGCGAAGAACGGAGACATAATACCGGGTGTAAATTGAGCATCCTTTCACCCGGCCCCCATCCCGTGGTGGTAGGGTCGTAAAACCATTATTCCGCGGGAAGGTTGGCAGGTGGCACACGCCCAGCATGGTCTCCTGCAAAAAGATAGCTAACGGGAAACGGGAGCAGACGATTCTCCGCAGCTCCTCCCAGTTAGCCCGGAGTCGACCGCGATTCCATTGAAGGAATATGCCTTCTAGGCCTAGCTCGGATGGGATGCGGGGGCCCTCTCGAAGAACAGACACCAATAGCCGTACGCTTCCTGGAGGCAGAACTCCAGGCGCTGTTGGCCAGACATTGCGCTGGAGGCATTGTGGCCTTCGAAGACCTATTGGGGGCGTCTTTCCCTCCCTCCCCTCGAAACCTTAGGCGAGCAGGACTGCTTCAGAGGCGGGGGTTACTCTTTCGGAGGATACACCGTGTCTAAGCCACCCAGCCTACCACTGGGTGTGGGCGAAGGAGACGAAGCACCTTTATTGCTGTGCTTCTTTCGGGGGCAACGTTAGGAATCCCGGAAGATGGGTTCACGAGCATCTTTTGTGAGTCTAACGACTCGGTGGAGGAGCGCGGCCGTTTCTTCCTAAGGGAAACGGTCACGCTGGAGGAAAGATGGGGGACGGGGGACGTGAGCTCTAGTTTTAGCCGGGACTGGGTGTGAACTCTTTGTGTCGTCAGCTTTATACGGGGAGCTCCCGGGGTAGGTAGAATGCGCAAAAGTTTTCTGAATGAGCGCGGAAACGACCGTGTTCGTAGGCCTGAAAAGGCCAGGAGAAGAGGGTGTCCCTTTTAATATTGAGGTATAAAAGGTCCCTGGCAGCGCTGGTCGTGCGAAATGAGAGACGATCCTGGGCCTGAACGGCCAAGACTTACTTCTCAAGGAGATGCACCACATTCCCGTTTCTTTTCTTCTTTGGAAAGGAGGATGGGGAATGAGCCCGCTTCTCGCCTCTTCCAAAAGAAGCCCTTAGTCCAGATGGACCGGCCTCACAAAGATCTTTCTCCAAAATTGAGGTCTTGGATGTTACAGGGGCACCGACTGGGGGAGGAGATTCGTCCTCTCCTTGTAAGGCCTCGGGAACTCACGTTACGGGCTTGGCCCTGAGCCCGGGTTCGACCACATGGAAGATATTAAAATTTGCTAAATCTATATCCACTCTCCGCATTTAACAATCTCCATTAAATATTACCACCCAAACTTAAATAATGACACTTAATCCTTTCCATTGTTTATAACCCAACCACCAACCAAACGGTATTCAATCTTAAAATTCCTTCCCGTTTTCATGTTACGTTTATTTTGTTTGCATTTGATTGATACGATCTCCTTGCTAATATTTTTTGTTGTACTCACCTCACGTTATTTTTTTGTTTTTGTTTTCCCATTAAAGTTAATTTTAGTATTTACCGTCGTTTATGGGACATTTTCTCAGATTTATAGCATTAAATTATTGAACTTGTACTGTAATATAGGTTTTTAGTTTTATATTACTTATTTAAAATTTGTTTATAGCTTCTGAAGAAGGGTTTTGTAATAACCTGAAACGTTGAAATTAAAAGATGGGACCTGCCTTCTTGTCTTTCTTAATAAATAATTGTATATATATATATATATATATATATATATATATATATATATATATATATCCAATTTAAATACACACGCTAATTTATTTGACCGCTAAACTACATAGTTTTATGACATAAGCAAATAGGGTGATTTTTCTCTTACCAAGAAGTGAAACCCCACAAAATTCTTCGCTGGGGCGATGAATATCATAGCAACAGTCTTGTTCCACGGGGTAAGGCTTCGGGTACCCCGGGGACTGCAGGTGCCCTTGCTCATCTTCCAGGGGGAAGTGGCAGGCCGGTTTTGTTACGACATCTGCAATGTAAAAGAGGAGATGATGACAGTGTCTTACACGGTGAGTCGCCAAGGCTTGATCCATTGGCAAAAACCTACCAGACGCCCGAAAGAGTTCATGCGCTTTGTGGGGCCTACGTAGGTGAATTTGAACACTAGGATTATCTGATTGGGTATTAAGCAAGTAGATGTTTTGGTTCTAAAGTCGATTTAATCCAATACAAAACTTGAATCAGTCATTTGTGCTTTCCGGTCGTTCGGTGTAAGGGTTTGTCAGTTAGAACATGACCGACCATGCTGTGAATGATATTTGGTGACCTGAGTGCCCTTAAGACCCCAACGTTCGCGGGCGCTTTCATATATTTCCCACAACTACTCGTATTTTCCGGTCGACTCTTCGTTATTTATTGCTTCTGAGTTTTAAATAACGACGGGAAAACCTTTCAGCCTCCTTTTAAGGATTGTAATTACGAGCGGGTGCAGGTATCTTACATAGAAGAGGCTCACAATAGACTAGCGCAGGGACAAAAGCCTACTTAATTAATTCCATTTTGCAGACTGTAGTCTATCGAAAAGCGCAAGAGAGCGGTTTAAAAGCTTCCCTTGAATGTGTCTTGTTTGAGACTCAGGCTGGCGCAGTGGATTCGCCGCTTGCTAGCAATGGTCCGGCGACGCAGCAAGCTGTTCGTTCATTATTTTTTCATCTCTTTTCCTACACCCACCAATTCATTGTTTCCCTACAAAAAGTACTCCCATAAAGTCATTGAAAAGTTAATTAATTTTAAAATTCATAATTTGTTTTCATTTTTTTAAACTGATACATAGTTATAGTAGTTATTTATAAACAAAATAATGTGCAACTTGCTTTGTATATTTAATTAACATTTTATGAATGCGGCTTTGAAAATAGGAAAAGTTCCCCAAACCTGGACTAGAGTGTGGTCGCCTCTACTCCTTGCGGTCGGTTATACCCCGTCCCCCTCACTGCGACCGTTGTCTGGTAGACAATGGTCTGCTTAGGTTTGATGAGCCAAGAAATGATTACCAACTGTTCCCATTCAAATATCCCTAAACTACGTCATTTTCGACTATGAATTAATTATATATTTAGAAAATTCACGAACGAACTTTTTCGGGCAACTGTTCAAAGTCAAATGTGAGCGAAGTTCGATGTACCCAATTTTGTTAGTGATAACGGAGAGAACCTTTGTGTATGCGAATACAATAACCTCAACATTCTTCTTGGGCAACTACCCTTCTGTCCAAAATTAGAACAACTACATTTTATCGAAAATATTCGTTTAATTTCAATTAAAATAGTGCAGAATATTCTTTGAAATTTGGCTTCGAGACTGTCCAAGTTTCATTTAATAGAAAAGTGGCTTAAAAAATATGAAGAAAGTAATTGAGTATTAAAAGAAAGTATTCATATAAAACTAGAGAAACCGAAGCATAGATTTCAGCTATAACTAAAAAAAAAACTATCTTAAAGACAATGGAACAAATATTAATAAGAATGAAGACCTTGTTCTAAAGGACTTGAGCACAACTTCAGTCGCAGGACTTCGACAATTTGTAGCATTATTCGGGTTAATTTTATGTGATTATTCTTTAGCAAAGATCTTAACCCTTCGTCGGTTTCTGAGCCATCGTAACCTTTTTCTTAGCCAGATTTTTCCCCGCAGGTTTTCTATTGGGTTTAAATCGAAGCACTGAACAGGTCATAGCTAATATTTTGAGAATGCAAAAACTGCTTCACCGTCTTTGCTGATTGACATAACATTATACAACATGAAAACAGACTCCGTCCTCTCGATGCTCTGAGTGAGGGGATCGCATGTGTCTGAATCGGATTACTGTATACTGCCGTGTTTCCCAGCACCTAAAGACATCCTAATCCATAAAGTTGCCACATACAAATTTAATAGTCTTCTCGTGCATGTGGGATGTTTTACATGCTGTTCCCATCCGATACGGAATTAAATTTTCTTTCATCCCTGAAAAAGTATTTCCTACTTTTCAGCACTTTTCAGTAATGAAGGCCAACGTAGCCACTTTATTCTTTTCAGTTATGAGTGGTTTCTTAACAGGGAAGGGGGCAGCGTTATGAGTCCCACATCTTACTAGCGAATGGAACAGCCTTGTGCTGAAGTGGAATAACGGCCAATGTCTTAAATTGGTCATTGATCTACATCCGTGGCATCGTGCGATCTTCACTAGGAGTGTTTTTCGAACTTTTTGGCCGATTACATTAAAGCCTAGAAGGGTTGGACTGTAACTCCCTCACTCTTCTACTAGAGAACCAGCTTTCTGAAAGCTTTGATGACCTTAGGTCGTCTCTCCATGCTGATGAGTAATACCATCAGGAGCAGTGCACAACACAAGTGAGTGTTGCCACACACATTACGAATTGTTAGGAATAAACTGAAACATATGTTATAGTCCTCATAATTTTTTTTAGTCTAAGAAATGAAGCTTAGTCACCTGCAGAAGCAAATCTAAAAGAATATTCTCTACAAATTTCATGGAAATAAAACAAATATTTTCAAGAAAATGTTGATTTTGGTATTGTGGTCTAATTTTTGGACGGTGCCTGCACATATGCGTTCAGTCCCGAGACTGGGTGACATTATTCAGTTTGCACAGAACTGAAATACGAATTCCGAAACCCGAAAACTATCTACGTACAGAAGGGACTATTTCCCCCAACTATTTTTATAACCCTCTATTTGTAAAATTAACACATATCCTTGACCACCGATGAAAATGAGAGAGTGCCTATAATAGCGGAGTGGGGAGCGTTACTTACAATAACGGACTGGAGGCGTGTTACAATAGCGGAGTAGAGGAGAGCGTCACTTACAATAGCGGACTGAAGGAGAGCGTCACTTACAATAGCGGAGTGGATGAGAGCGTTACATATAATAGCGGAGTGGAGGAGATTGACCACCGATAAAAATGAGAGATTGCCTATAATAGCGGAGTGGGGAGCGTTACTTACAATAACGGACTGGAGGCGTGTTACAATAGCGGACTGAAGGAGAGCGTCACTTACAATAGCGGAGTGGATGAAAGCGTTACATATAATAGCGGAGTGGAGGAGATTTTTAGTTACAAGAGCGGACTGGAGGAGAATGTATTTACAATAACGGAGTAGAAAGAGTTACTTACAAAAGCAGAATTGAAAGCGTAACTTAGAATAGCGGAATGGGAAGTGTAGCTTAAAATAGCGGAGTGGAAAACCTAACTTAGAATAGTGGAGTGGATAACGTTAATTAGAATTGGAGTGGGTAGCGTTACTTAGAATAGCGGGATAGATGAGAATGTTAAAAATATCTAAGTGAAGGAGAGCGTTACTTGCAATAGCGGATAGGATGAGAACGTTACAAAAGAAGATGAGAGCATTACTTAAGATAGCGGAGTGCAGAAGATCGTTACTTACAATAGAGGAGAACATTACTTATAATCGCGGAATGGAGAATCGCTACAGACAATAACGGAGTTGAGAGAGTTACTTACAATAGGTGTGGATAGCGTTAATCGCAATAGTGGGATAGAGAACGTTACTTAGAATAGCGGAGTGGCGGAGAGCGATTACAATAGCGGAATGTGGGAGTGTTACACTAACCCAATGGAAAAGATCGTAGGTTAAAATAGCGGAGTGGAACACGCTACTTACAATAGCGGGATGAAGGAGTTACATACAATAGCAGACTGAATAACGTAATTACAATAACGGAGTGAAAAGCGTAACTTAGAATAGCGGAGTGGAAAGCGTTACTCAGAATACAGTAGATAGCGTTATTTACAATTACAGAAAATAGTTACTTAGAATAGTAGAGCGGATAGCGTTACTTAGAATAGCGGGATGGATTCTCGAGAGTGTTACTTACAATATCTGAGTGGAAGAGCGTTACTTATACTATTTGAGTTGAAGAGCGTTACTTACAATATCTGAGTAAAGGAGAGCGTTACTTAAAATAGCGGAGTGGATGAGAACGTCATTTACAATAGCGAAGTGGATCAGAGCGTTACATACATTAACTGAGTGGAGATCCTTACTTACAATAGAGGAGACCCTTACTTACAATAGAGGAGAAGAAAGTTAATTATAAGAGCGAAATAGAGGATACCTTACAATGGCGGAATATAGAGCTACTCATAATAGCGGATTGGAAAGCAATACTCAAAATAGCGGATTGGAAAGCAATACTCAAAATAGCGGATTGGAAAGCAATACTCAAAATAGCGGATTGCGAAGCGTTACTAAGAATAGCGGAATGGATAGCATTACTGACAATAGCGGAATAGACCATTATAAACATTAACGGACTGAAGCGCGTTACTTACGATAGCGGAATGAAGAGCGTTAAAAATAGAGGACTTGGAAGCTATACTTACTTAGAATAGCCGAGTGGAAGAGCATTACTTACAATACCCGGCTGGAGAGCGTTACTTACAATAGCGGCTTGGATGAGAGCGTTAAATACAATAATGTAATGGATGACAGCGTTACTTACAATAGAGTAAATGATGAGAGCCATACTTATTATAGCGGTGTGGAATAGTTACGATAGCGGGGTATAGAGCGCTAAGTACAATAACAGAGAGAGTCACTTACATTAGCGCAGTATAAAACGTTACGTATAAGCGGAATAGAGAGTTTCATATAATAGCGGGATGGAGAGTTACTTGCAATAGCCGAGTGATGAGCGTTACTTAAAAAAAGCTGAGTGGATAGCATTACCCGCGATAGCGGGGTGGAGAGAGTTACTCGCGATAGCGGGGTGGCGGATAGCAATAATTACAATAGTGGAATGGAGTGTTACTTACAATAACGCAATGGATAGGATATTAAGTTAAAATAGTGGAGTGGAAGAGGCTACTTATAATAATGCAGAATAGCATTACTTACAATAGCGGCGTGGAGAGTGTTACTTAAAATAGCGAGACGAGGAGAGCGTTACAATAGACCGGTGGAAAGCGTTATTTACAATATTGGAGTGTATTAGTGTTAATAACAAAGCGGGACGGGTACTATTACTTACAATAGTAGAGTGCGTTCCATAAAATAACTGAGTTTAGAGCGTTACTTACAATAGCGGAGTTCACGAGCGTTACTCAAAATAGCTGGGTGGAGAGCTTTACTTACAAACACGGAATGGAGAGCGGTTCTTACAATAGCGGAGTGGAGGAAAGCGTTACTTACAATAGCGGAGTGGAGGAGAGCGTTACTTACAATAGCAGAGTGGAGGAGAGCGTTACTTACAATAGCGGACTGGAGGGGAGCGTTACTTACAATAGCAGAGTGGAGGAGAGCGTTACTTACAATAGCGGAGTGGAGGAGAGCGTTACTTACAATAGCAGAGTGGAGGAGAGCGTTACTTACAATAGCGCACTGGAGGAGAGCGTTACTTACAATAGCGGACTGGAGGAGAGCGTTACTTACAATAGCGGACTGGAGGAGAAATATACTTGAGGAAAATGCGATACGCGTTGGAGGGCACTACAAGGTCACGTGCAGAAGATACTGAGGTCACAGTTCCTAGAGAAAGCGAGATTGGGTCAATAATATAAGGAGGCCTAGTGGTAGATAGGTTTTTTAGAAGCAGCAAAATAACTTGAGATGAGAGAAAAGTTATTTTCTGTGCCTTCCTTTCCATACTCTTGAGTATGGAAGGGGCTTGTTTACATTGTAAATATATTTTCAGCATGCAATTAACTTCTCAATATTCTATCCGGCATTCTTATTATAAATTTGGACCTGTTCAACTCTTTTAGATTTGTACACGGTATATTTAATTAAAAAACAACAACCAACGCAATTCGTATATGATCGCTAATTGGAATTTCGAATCTCGGTATAATCTTGATGTTGATATCTGCTATTTGAATAATTTCAATTGATTTTCAGTCTCCGGCAAATGTGTAACTGTGCTCCATTTATCAGTATGGAAAGAAAGTAATGTCCGATTTTAGTCTATATATATTAAATATGAAAAACCTGATGACTAATGGCATATCTAATTATAAGCATAACCTCCATTCCTTTCTATAACCTCATTCCATCTGTCAACAAGCTTGAATATGCTGTAGCACTGCCAGATTCTTGTGATCTGCAGTACTCCAAATATAAACAATTATATCTTATTTATCAAATGAACTCGAGCGGAGTGATAAGTCAGCCAATACATATACGAAATTATATTTATATGTGCTATCTAGATCGACAATATAATAACCAGCACACATAAAAATGGTGCCCAGAATTAAATAATCTCCCGTCAATCGATAATTATTATAAATTCAAACGTATATTATATATAGTTTTCAAAACTAATCGCTGCCATTTATGTTTTCCCTTTTCGAACACCCATTTCATTCACGTGTTTTCCTTTTCGTATCATATTTTATCGACAGCATCTTTCTTCCAATTGTTACAATTCTTATCAATTTAAATTAAATAATATCCCTTAAATACAACGAGTAATTTCCTCTTTATATTTTTGTTCATTTTTTCACTTTTCGGTAGCGTGACTAATTTGCGCACATACATACACACACCTGAAATTAGTTGTTCCCCTTTCACGCATATCATTACAATTTCCATGCTTTACCATTTAATTTATATTTCAATAACAAACATAACATACAACATCACGAGGTCACAATGGTAAATAAAGCATTGGCTAAAACAACGGTGAATGGCCAATCAGTTTCAACGATGCAATCTTCAATTGAAACTGGCAAGGTTCAGTCAAAATCCCCCATGGCTTCCTCACTCTACCGGTTTTTAATTAATTAAAGGCAATCCCTTGGTTGGACGTTTGTGAGCTTATTCTCCACCCTCGCTACCGGTTTTTAATTGATTAAAGGCAATCCCTTGGCTGGACGTTTGTGAGCTTATTCTCCGCCCTCGCTACCGGTTTTTAATTGATTAAAGGCAATTCCTTGGCTGGACGTTTGTGAGCTTAATCTCCGCCCTCGCTACCGGTTTTTAATTGATTAAAGGCAATGCCTTGGTTGGACGTTTGTTGAGCTTATTCTCCGCCCTCGCTACCGGTTTTTAATTGATTAAAGGCAATGCCTTGGTTGGACGTTTGTGAGCTTATTCTCCGCCCTCGCTACCAATTTTTAATTGATTAAAGGCAATCCCTTGGCTGGACGTTTGTTAGCTTATTCTCCACCCTCGCTACCGGTTTTTAATTGATTAAAGGCAATCCCTTGGCTGGACGTTTGTGAGCTTATTCTCCGCCCTCGCTACCGGTTTTTAATTGATTAAAGGCAATCCCTTCGCTGGACGTTTGTGAGCTTATTCTCCGCCCTCGCTACCAGTTTTTAATTGATTAAAGGCAATGCCTTGGTTGGACGTTTGTTAGCTTATTCTCCGCCCTCGCTACCGGTTTTTAATTGATTAAAGGCAATGCCTTGGTTGGACGTTTGTGAGCTTATTCTCCGCCCTCGCTACCGGTTTTTAATTGATTAAAGGCAATCCCTTGGCTGGACGTTTGTGAGCTTATTCTCCGCCCTCGCTACCGGTTTTTAATTGATTAAAGGCAATGCCTTGGTTGGACGTTTGTGAGCTTATTCTCCGCCCTCGCTACCGGTTTTTAATTGATTAAAGGCAATGCCTTGGTTGGACGTTTGTGAGCTTATTCTCCGCCCTCGCTACCGGTTTTTAATTGATTAAAGGCAATGCCTTGGTTGGACGTTTGTGAGCTTATTCTCCGCCCTCGCTACCGGTTTTTAATTGATTAAAGGCAATCCCTTGGCTGGACGTTTGTGAGCTTATTCTCCGCCATCGCTACTGGTTTTTAATTGATTAAAGGCAATCCCTTGGCTGGACGTTTGTGAGCTTATTCTCCGCCCTCGCTACCGGTTTTTAATTGATTAAAGGCAATGCCTTGGCTGGACGTTTGTGAGCTTATTCTCCGCCCTCGCTACCGGTTTTTAATTGATTAAAGGCAATCCCTTGGCTGGACGTTTGTGAGCTTATTCTCCGCCCTCGCTACCGGTTTTTAATTGATTAAAGGCAATCCCTTCGCTGGACGTTTGTGAGCTTATTCTCCGCCCTCGCTACCGGTTTTTAATTGATTGAAGGCAATGCCTTGGTTGGACGTTTGTGAGCTTATTCTCCGCCCTCGCTACCGGTTTTTAATTGATTAAAGGCAATCCCTTGGCTGGACGTTTGTGAGCTTATTCTCCGCCCTCGCAACCGATTTTTAATTGATTAAAGGCAATGCCTTGGTTGGACGTTTGTGAGCTTATTCTCCGCCCTCGCTACCGGTTTTTAATTGATTAAAGGCAATGCCTTGGTTGGACGTTTGTGAGCTTATTCTCCGCCCTCGCTACCGGTTTTTAATTGATTAAAGGCAATGCCTTGGTTGGACGTTTGTGAGCTTATTCTCCGCCCTCGCTACCGGTTTTTAATTGATTAAAGGCAATCCCTTGGCTGGACGTTTGTGAGCTTATTCTCCGCCATCGCTACCGGTTTTTAATTGATTAAAGGCAATCCCTTGGCTGGACGTTTGTGAGCTTATTCTCCGCCCTCGCTACCGGTTTTTAATTGATTAAAGGCAATGCCTTGGTTGGACGTTTGTGAGCTTATTCTCCGCCCTCGCTACCGGTTTTTAATTGATTAAAGGCAATGCCTTGGTTGGACGTTTGTTAGCTTATTCTCCGCCCTCGCTACCGGTTTTTAATTGATTAAAGGCAATGCCTTGGTTGGACGTTTGTGAGCTTATTCTCCGCCCTCGCTACCGGTTTTTAATTGATTAAAGGCAATCCCTTGGCTGGACGTTTGTGAGCTTATTCTCCGCCCTCGCTACCGATTTTTAATTGATTAAAGGCAATGCCTTGGTTGGACGTTTGTGAGCTTATTCTCCGCCCTCGCTACCGGTTTTTAATTGATTAAAGGCAATGCCTTGGTTGGACGTTTGTGAGCTTATTCTCCGCCCTCGCTACCGGTTTTTAATTGATTAAAGGCAATGCCGTGGTTGGACGTTTGTGAGCTTATTCTCCGCCCTCGCTACCGGTTTTTAATTGATTAAAGGCAATCCCTTGGCTGGACGTTTGTGAGCTTATTCTCCGCCATCGCTACCGGTTTTTAATTGATTAAAGGCAATCCCTTGGCTGGACGTTTGTGAGCTTATTCTCCGCCCTCGCTACCGGTTTTTAATTGATTAAAGGCAATGCCTTGGCTGGACGTTTGTGAGCTTATTCTCCGCCCTCGCTACCGGTTTTTAATTGATTAAAGGCAATCCCTTGGCTGGACGTTTGTGAGTTTATTCTTCGCCCTCGCTACCGGTTTTTAATTGATTAAAGGCAATGCCTTGTCTGGACGTTTGTGAGCTTATTCTCCGCCCTCGCTACCGGTTTTTAATTGATTAAAGGCAATGCCTTGGTTGGACGTTTGTGAGCTTATTCTCCGCCCTCGCGACCGGTTTTTAATTGATTAAAGGCAATCCCTTGGCTGGACGTTTGTGAGCTTATTCTCCGCCCTCGCTACCGATTTTTAATTGATTAAAGGCAATGCCTTGGTTGGACGTTTGTGAGCTTATTCTCCGCCCTCGCTACCGGTTTTTAATTGATTAAAGGCAATGCCTTGGTTGGACGTTTGTGAGCTTATTCTCCGCCCTCGCTACCGGTTTTTAATTGATTAAAGGCAATGCCTTGGTTGGACGTTTGTGAGCTTATTCTCCGCCCTCGCTACCGGTTTTTAATTGATTAAAGGCAATCCCTTGGCTGGACGTTTGTGAGCTTATTCTCCGCCATCGCTACAGGTTTTTAATTGATTAAAGGCAATCCCTTGGCTGGACGTTTGTGAGCTTATTCTCCGCCCTCGCTACCGGTTTTTAATTGATTAAAGGCAATGCCTTGGTTGGACGTTTGTGAGCTTATTCTCCGCCCTCGCTACCGGTTTTTAATTGATTAAAGGCAATACCTTGGCTGGACGTTTGTGAGCTTATTCTCCACCCTCGCTACCGGTTTTTAATTGATTAAAGGCAATGCCTTGGTTGGACGTTTGTGAGCATATTCTCCGCCCTCGCTACCGGTTTTTAATTGATTAAAGGCAATTCCTTGGCTGGACGTTTGTGAGCTTATTCTCCGCCCTCGCTACCGGTTTTTAATTGATTAAAGGCAATGCCTTGGTTGGACGTTTGTGAGCTTATTCTCCGCCATCGCTACCGGTTTTTAATTGATTAAAGGCAATCCCTTGGCTGGACGTTTGTGAGCTTATTCTCCGCCCTCGCTACCGGTTTTTAATTGATTAAAAGCAATTCCTTGGCTGGACGTTTGTGAGCTTATTCTCCGCCCTCGCTCTTGGTTTTTAATTGATTAAAGGCAATGCCTTGGTTGGACGTTTGTGAGCTTATTCTCCGCCCTCGCTACCGGTTTTTAATTGATTAAAGGCAATGCCTTGGTTGGACGTTTGTGAGCTTATTCTCCGCCCTCGCTACCGGTTTTTAATTGATTAAAGGCAATGCCTTAGTTGGACGTTTGTGAGCTTATTCTCCGCCCTCGCTACCGGTTTTTAATTGATTAAAGGCAATCCCTTGGCTGGACGTTTGTGAGCTTATTCTCCGCCATCGCTACCGGTTTTTAATTGATTAAAGGCAATGCCTTGGTTGGACGTTTGTGAGCTTATTCTCCGCCCTCGCTACCGGTTTTTAATTGATTAAAGGCAATCCCTTGGCTGGACGTTTGTGAACTTATTCTCCGCCATCGCTACCGGTTTTTAATTGATTAAAGGCAATCTCTTGGCTGGACGTTCGTGAGCTTATTCTCCGCCCTCGCTACCGGTTTTTAATTGATTAAAGGCAATCCCTTGGCTGGACGTTTGTGAGCTTATTCTCCACCCTCGCTACCGGTTTTTAATTGATTAAAGGCAATGCCTCGGCAGGACGTTTGTGAGCTTATTCTCCGCCCTCGCTACCGGTTTTTAATTGATTAAAGGCAATCCCTTGGCTGGACGTTTGTGAGCTTATTCTCCGCCCTCGATACCGGTTATTAATTGATTGAAGGCAATCCCTTGGCTGGACGTTTGTGAGCTTATTCTCCGCCCTCGCTACCGGTTTTTAATTGATTAAAGGCAATGCCTTGGCTGGACGTTTGTGAGCTTATTCTCCACCCTCGCTACCGGTTTTTAATTGATTAAAGGCAATGCCTTGGCTGGACGTTTGTGAGCATATTCTCCGCCCTCGCTACCGGTTTTTAATTGATTAAAGGCAATTCCTTGGCTGGACGTTTGTGAGCTTATTCTCCGCCCTCGCTACCGGTTTTTAATTGATTAAAGGCAATGCCTTGGTTGGACGTTTGTGAGCTTATTCTCCGCCATCGCTACCGGTTTTTAATTGATTAAAGGCAATCTCTTGGCTGGACGTTTGTGAGCTTATTCTCCGCCCTCGCTACCGGTTTTTAATTGATTAAAGGCAATTTCTTGGCTGGACGTTTGTGAGCTTATTCTCCGCCCTCGCTCTTGGTTTTTAATTGATTAAAGGCAATGCCTTGGTTGGACGTTTGTGAGCTTATTCTCCGCCCTCGCTACCGGTTTTTAATTGATTAAAGGCAATGCCTTGGTTGGACGTTTGTGAGCTTATTCTCCGCCCTCGCTACCGGTTTTTAATTGATTAAAGGCAATCCCTTCGCTGGACGTTTGTGAGCTTATTCTCCGCCCTCGCTACCGGTTTTTAATTGATTAAAGGCAATCCCTTGGCTGGACGTTTGTGAGCTTATTCTCCGCCCTCGCTACCGGTTTTTAATTGATTGAAGGCAATGCCTTGGTTGGATGTTTGTGAGCTTATTCTCCGCCCTCGCTACCGGTTTTTAATTGATTAAAGGCAATCCCTTGGCTGGACGTTTGTGAGCTTATTCTCCGCCATCGCTACCGGTTTTTAATTGATTAAAGGCAATCTCTTGGCTGGACGTTCGTGAGCTTATTCTCCGCCCTCGCTACCGATTTTTAATTGATTAAAGGCAATCCCTTGGCTGGACGTTTGTGAGCTTATTTTCCGCCCTCGCTACCGGTTTTTAATTGATTAAAGGCAATGCCTTGGTTGGACATTTGTGAGCTTATTCTCTGCCCTCGCTACCGGTTTTTAATTGATTAAAGGCAATCCCTTGGCTGGACGTTTGTGAGCTTATTCTCCGCCATCGCTACCGGTTTTTAATTGATTAAAGGCAATGCCTTGGTTGGATGTTTGTGAGCTTATTCTCCGCCCTCGCTACCGGTTTTTAATTGATTAAAGGCAATCCCTTGGCTGGACGTTTGTGAGCTTATTCTCCGCCATCGCTACCGGTTTTTAATTGATTAAAGGCAATCTCTTGGCTGGACGTTCGTGAGCTTATTCTCCGCCCTCGCTACCGGTTTTTAATTGATTAAAGGCAATCCCTTGGCTGGACGTTTGTGAGCTTATTCTCCGCCCTCGCTACCGGTTTTTAATTGATTAAAGGCAATGCCTTGGTTGGACATTTGTGAGCTTATTCTCTGCCCTCGCTACCGGTTTTTAATTGATTAAAGGCAATCCCTTGGCTGGACGTTTGTGAGCTTATTCTCCACCCTCGCTACCGGTTTTTAATTGATTAAAGGCAATGCCTTGGCTGGACGTTTGTGAGCTTATTCTCCGCCCTCGCTACCGGTTTTTAATTGATTAAAGGCAATCCCTTGGCTGGACGTTTGTGAGCTTATTCTCCGCCCTCGCTACCGGTTATTAATTGATTGAAGGCAATCCCTTGGCTGGACGTTTGTGAGCTTATTCTCCGCCCTCGCTACCGGTTTTTAATTGATTAAAGGCAATCCCTTGGCTGGACGTTTGTGAGCTTATTCTCCGCCCTCGCTACTTGTTTTTAATTGATTAAAGGCAATCCCTTGGCTGGACGTTTGTGAGCTTATTCTCCGCCCTCGCTACCGGTTTTTAACTGATTAAAGGCAATCCCTTGGCTGGACGTTTGTGAGCTTATTCTCCGCCCTCGCTACCGGTTTTTAATTGATTAAAGGCAATCCCTTGGCTGGACGTTTGTGAGCTTATTCTCCGCCCTCGCTACCGGTTTTTAATTGATTAAAGGCAATTCCTTGGCTGGACGTTTGTGAGCTTATTCTCCGCCCTCGCTACCGGTTTTTAATTGATTAAAGGCAATTCCTTGGCTGGACGTTTGTGAGCTTATTCTCCGCCCTCGCTACCGGTTTTTAATTGATTGAAGGCAATCCCTTGGCTGGACGTTTGTGAGCTTATTCTCCGCCCTCGCTACCGGTTTTTAATTGATTAAAGGCAATCCCTTGGCTGGACGTTTGTGAGCTTATTCTCCGCCCTCGCTACTGGTTTTTAATTGATTAAAGGCAATGCCTTGGTTGGACGTTTGTGAGCTTATTCTCCGCCCTCGCTACCGGTTTTTAATTGATTAAAGGCAATCCCTTGGCTGGACGTTTGTGAGCTTATTCTCCGCCATCGCTACCGGTTTTTAATTGATTAAAGGCAATCCCTTGGCTGGACGTTTGTGAGCTTATTCTCCGCCCTCGCTACCGGTTTTTAATTGATTAAAGGCAATTCCTTGGCTGGACGTTTGTGAGCTTATTCTCCGCCATCGCTACCGGTTTTTAATTGATTAAAGGCAATCCCTTGGCTGGATGTTTGTGAGTATATTCTCCGCCCTCGCTACCGGTTTTTAATTGATTAAAGGCAATCCCTTCGCTGGACGTTTGTGAGCTTATTCTCCGCCCTCGCTACCGGTTTTTAATTGATTAAAGGCAATCCCTTGGCTGGACGTTTGTTAGCTTATTCTCCGCCCTCGCTACCGGTTTTTAATTGATTAAAGGCAATCCCTTGGCTGGACGTTTGTGAGCTTATTCTCCGCCCTCGCTACCTGTTTTTAATTGATTAAAGGCAATCCCTTGGCTGGACGTTTGTTAGCTTATTCTCCGCCCTCGCGCCATAACAGAAGAAGAGAAGACATCTTCCATAATCCAAAGAGTTCCCTTAAGTATCTTCATTAAGTTGAGGCATATTGTATTTAATGGGAAAAAAGTGGGAGCATATAACGAATTGAAGGAGGTCTTCCGAAAGGAATTTGGGAAGTCACAAGTTGAAGACTTAAGGGAGCTCCTTAATACACAAGAAATGGGAGATACGTGTTCCACTAGCGTCTTAAATCATTTGAAGGACCTTATCAGGGCCAAACGGCTCGCAATCTGACCTTTTCGACCCTCTCCTCACCGAAATTTTCATGTGGGGTGTCCCTCATTATATTAAGCCCCTGATTCTTATGTCATTACCGATCGATGTTGACTAGCTGGCAAAAGCAGCCGACCAGCTGTATAAAAATCCTTATGTAAATTCAGGCAACGTACAAAATCAAGGCCCCAAGCATTAATTCTTCCTTTTTTCAGGTTCGGGCAACGACGAGTTCTGCTTGTAACGACCGGAACGCGGAGAAATTCCATCCCCCCTAATGAGGGATTTAGCAGCCCCGTTATCAAGGATTGTGAGTGACGTCAGCTGGTCGAAATTGCAGCAAGGGACACAGAACGAGCGTGGTACGGGTATGGTGAGTGGAGAGATAGTGCCTGTTCGAGTTCAAGTAAAAGAAACCAACGAGTGACTCCTAAAAGAAAGAATGAGATGCAGCAATTTTCACAATCTTTCACAACAAAAGGGTCTCTGCCGGTATCATCAAAGGTATGGCAACAACGCGATACGCTGTACACAGCCTTATAACCACCAGTATGCCTTTTCCCATTTTGCGCCATTTCTTTTCACTTTGGGAGCCTATTTGGCGACTGCCTACTTGTTCATAAGGTGTGGTACACCTTATATATTAAAAAGAAATAACAAAATACAAACAGATAACAATATGTAAATAACAAATAACGATAAAAAGTACAAAGGCTAAAAAAATAAGAAAAAGCAAAAAGGCAAGAATAAAGCGCGCTCCGGGGTCGGGGGGTAGGCCCACCTTCCCCCGATGCAGGAAAATGCAACCTATAAAAAAACAACAACAGTCATATAAAGGGAAAGAGGCCACCCTCCTCCGAAGGTCGTATAGTTCACAAATCCATGTGCACGAACTCGTCAAGAGTACAAAGGAGAAGCGGTAGCGACCTTGCTCGTCCCGGTACCGACAGGGAGTAACGTGCGCGAAGATCACCCAGACTGGGACATTCAAAAATAATGTGTGGAACAGTCTGGGGGACAACGCAGTCGCCGCAATAAGGCGTAGGCGAGCGCTCTATCAATTTGCGGTGCGTCGCACCAATATCAAATACGAGACGATAAAAAGCAACCTGAAGCTCTCGGAGGATTGGGGGGTAGGTTCGTGGGAACAATCGCAGCGCTATGGCACGTAACTTTGTTTTCCTCGACAATCTCCCATCTTCTTTGCCAAGTAGCCCAGAGGGCAGCCCGTATTCCTGCCATGTAATCGGTGTGAGGAAAAGAGAAACACTGGACTGGTTGCCTAGTCCTCGCTGACTGTTTGGTGGCCTCATCAGAGTGCTCATTCGCCCCAATTCCTAAATGACCAGGAACCCAGTAGAAGATAATCTTGACATCCGCCCGGCTCGCCATAGCCGTGGCGTCACGGATATCGCGAGCCTGGAGATGCGGAGATTCCAATGCTCCGAGAGCACTTGAGGCGCTTTGTGAGTCGCTATAAATCACAATCAGGTCTCTGAACCGGGCACCTTGCGTTATATCCCGTACCGAGTGGTGTATTGCAACTAGCTCGGTCATTAAGACAGACTCAGCGCTTGGCAGAGCCCCACTGACTTCAAACAGAGGTGATACGGCGTGGAAACCGACCCCCTCTTGGGGCTGAGTCATCCGTTTACACTGGCACAGTTCCAGGGTGACACGGTGTGCTCTAAAAAGGCCGAACGCAATACTCCCGGTGCTGTAGAAGCTTGGGGAGCAAGAGCGTGGCGACAAATAGACAAAGTTGGTGCCTTCCAGGGTGGCGTCATAGGCAGAACCAGGGGCGCGACCGGCCCGAAAAAAAGACCTAGCTCTCGAACGCGGCGTAGGCACCGTCGATATGAGCTGCGGATAGCGTGATAACTTTTGGCGAATAAGGAAGGCGCTGGGCTAGCGCGTACAGGCGAAACATGCACTGTACGGCGCAGAGCAAGTGAAATATCCCCAGTATCGACAAGTAGGCTCTCAATGGCTGGTGTGGTGGATCGAGTCCACCTCCCGCAATATACGCTCGGCTGCGGATGCATAAAAGTCTCATCTGTAGACAAGCTTCGAACGAACAAAGGATCAATAAAAAAGTAAGGGCGTAGCCAAATTAGCGCCCTAGGTGTTGAAAGTCACGGAATGGAGAATAACCATGGCACGGGTACAAGAGACACTAAGGATGCGAATATGAGCCGCCTTAATGAGGCGTCAGTCAAATACAAGACCCGGGAAACGGTGCGAGTCCACCACTTTCAGGCGAACCCCATTAAGAAACAAATCTGGGTCGGGGTGTAGCCGTGCATTACGCCGGAAGTGCACCACCTTAGTCTTGGCCAAAGAAAACCGAAACCTGTGCGCTTCGGCATAGCGAGAGACGCGGTTCAATGCCTGTTGGAGTCGACGCTCCAGAGTTGGCATCTGGGCCGCGCCAAAAGAGATCGAAAGGTTGTCCACGTAGAGCGTAGCGAGAACATCTTCTCGCGGCACCGAGGTGATGTCTATGAGGCTCAGGGCAAAGAGTGTAACACTGAGGACACTTTCCTGGAGGACACCCTCTTCCTGCTCCATTGAATCGGAGAGGGCTATCCAAACCAGTACGTGGAATCGACGATCTCGCAAAAATTAAAATATAAAGATTTAGAAGCGTTCTCTCGCCCCCATCGTGAGGAGAGTCTACATGATAGCGTAGAGGAGGATGCCCTCTACGCAGATCCTGTTGAACAAATCTAACAGAAAGGCCTTGCACCCCTCACCCAGGTGTCGAAGCATGGCGTATGGGACATCGTCCGGACCAGGGGCGGTGTCCGCGTACGAAGAGAGGGCGGAACGACCCCCACTCAAAGTAAACATTTCGTTGGAGAGTTCTCCGCCTCTGGAGGTAAGGTCCAATAGGCAGCCTTCCACGTCATCCCGGCGCACATTGAATGCTGGTGGAGCAGCATCCCGGCTAAGGAATGCGGAGAAGCCAGCGCGAAGGATTAGGCCAGGGACGTGTAGTCCGATATTGTGGTCTCATTCTCCTAGAGAACTTGCCCCGAATCCTTTTGACTCGCTTCCACACCTCTGCTAAAGGGTTGTTCCTTTTAAAAAAAAAAAATTAGGAGCCTATCTGGCGACTACCCACTTGGGCATGGGTCGCTGCAATCACGAAAGCTTAGCACTAGGCTACTTTAAAATAAGTATATGGAAAAACAACAACAATAAAAACGCGAAAATGGCAACAATTAGGAAACAAACTCCGGCGTCGGGGAGGGGGGGGGGAGGTCCGCCTCCCCCTGGGGCAGGAGCATGCAAGCTACAAAAAAATCAGCAACAACCAAAAAACAAAAACGAAACCTAGTTAAATAAATGAGAGAAGGCCGGCCTCCCCCCAAAGGTCTATAAATCCACCAGTCAATGTGCACGAACTCGTCCCGACTACAAGGAAAAGGCGGTAGAGACCGAGCCCATCCAGGCACTGGGACAGGTAACGTGCGTGGGGATCGCCCAGACTGGGACATTCAACAAGAATGTGCCGAACAGTCTGAGGGACAACGCAGTTTTCACAGTAGGGAGCTGGCGAGCGCTCCATCAAATGGCGGTGCATCCCGCGGGTGTGTCCAATTCAGAGACGACAGAAAGCACCCTAAGGCGTTCGCGGCATTTGGAAGTAGGTCCATGGGAACAGTCGCGGCGCAATGACACGCAACTTTAAGTTCCCCTTCGAACATATCCCATCTTCTTTGCAAAGCAGCCCGAAGAGCTACCCGTATTCCTGCCATGTAGTCGGTGTGAGGAAGAGCAAAACGCTGGTCCGGTCGCAGAGTCCTCGCGGACATTTTGGCGCCCTCATTCCCCGCAATTACTACTTGTCTAGGAACACGGCCAAAGATAATATCGACATCTACCCGGCTCGCCAAAACCGTGGCGTCACGTATATCGTGAACCAGGGGATGTGGAGATTCCAATGCCCCGAGAGCACTCAGGGTGCTTTGTAAGTCGCTATAGATAATAATCCGGTCTCTGAACTGGGTACGTCGCGTAATTTCTCGTACCAAGTAATCTATTTACACTAGCTCGGCCGTGAAGACATACGCAGCACCTGACAGAGCCCCGATGACTTCAAACAGAGGGAAAACGGCGTGGAAATAGACCCCCTTTTGGAACTTCGAGCCATCCGTATACACTGGCACGGTTTCAGCGTGACACGAGGTGTGCCCCTAAAATATCTAACGCAATACTCCCGGCGCTGTACAAGCTTTGGGAGCAGAGGCGTGGCGACAAATAGCTAAATGTGGTACCTTCCAGGGTGGCGTCCTGGGCAGAACCAGGGGCGCCACCGGACCAAGAGCTTGACCTAGCTCTCGAAGGACTAGAGGGTTCTTCCCATTAAGTGAAGACACGCATGCCTCCCAGAAGAGCGGCAGGCGTGCTTCGAAATGTACTGGAACATAGCCCTAGCTCGACGAAATTCACCGACAGTGAAGTCGTTCGGGCGGCGCTTATAGCGCATGTAGGCATAACGCTTCTGTTTGAGGGCCGTTTCCCACTCAGCCGACCACCACGGGAGTGTTTGGGGTGCAAAAGAGCTAGACGTTCTGGGAATAGTAGTTACGCCCACGGCGATGAGGTTGCCTGAGAAGAACTCAACGGCCTCATCTACCGACCTAAACTCCTCGACTGAGATAGAGAATTCAGTCATTTCCTGAAATGCAGGCCACCGTGCCCGCGCCAAGCACCCCTGAGGTGGGCTCTCAGGCGGCGGCTGCCCAGAAAATGATTTTTGAATGGGAAAGTGATCACTAACATGGGGGTCATCGACCACCCTCCCACCCAAAATAAGTCTGTGTATCCGGATAGCACAAAGATGGGTCAAGGCCGCAAAAAGAAGCGGTTCTCGGTCAGTGATGCGTTAATTCATCCATATTTAGGACACCTATATCCAGATCGTCGATCAGGTCGGCAAGGACTTGACCACCTTGATTAATAGAGTAGTCTCCCCAGAGGGGTTGTCTACCGTTTAGATCTCTAAGCAAGAGAAAGGGCCTCGGCAACCGTGTCACGACACGGTGTAAGTCCTGCCAATCGAAGTCGGCTGACGACGTTAATCGCGCATCCTCTTGCCCTGCACCTTCCATTGTTGGTTGGGTGGCAAAACCCTCATACTCCGTGAGGGCGGGCAAGGGGTATGCGCCCAGCATGGTCTCCTGAAAAAAGATAGTAAAGGAAAAACGGGAGGAAATGAGCCTCCGCAGCTCCCCTCAGTTGACCCAGAGTCCGCGGCAATTCCATTCAAGGAATATGCCCTCCAGGCCTACCGCAGAGGAGAGGCGGTGGCCCTCTTTGATGAGAAGACCTTTAGGAGAATGGCCGTACGCTTCCTGGTAGCAGAACTCGGTGGGAGCTTGTCACAGTCGAACGTCACGAAGAATGTAGGGGTGGGTCTACAGGCCCCTCCCTTTTTTCTCATCACACCATCGACCTTGACCGCCTCATGGTCGGTCAGCTCTAAGGTGGAGTAGTCCACGAGTTCCCTCGCATAAACTACTCCTTTCACGAAGTTCATGGTAGAGTGCGGCGTCATACACACTCACCGGCGTGCCATTTTGTGTCCAATGGGCAATAATAATAGCTACCTCGGAGGGATTCGACCCATTCCCCAGAATGTTACCGTCCGAGAAACGGGTCACCTTTGGCTCTCTACTAATCATGCTTGCTAGTGCTCCCCTCTGATGGATCATGCTGCCCTCAGTGGAGCGGAAAACGAGAAAGAGTTTGAAGTCAGCGGGCTCTAAAGCGCCAAGGAGCTGGAAGGAGCCCACGAGCACAGATGGACAAGCCTCAGCAAATCATCACCGAGAAGGGGTCTTAACTGTTAAACGGTACCCAGTCAGGTAAGAGGTCCTGACTTCTGCGTCGATGGGGGGGGGGAGGGAACCACGCAAATACAAGCTTACACAGGGCGGATCTAGGTTCAGTGTTGTCATCCATCCCAGTTTCATACGCATGGAAAACTCGGCTATACGTGGCTGGTAGCCTCCGGTGCCATATCTATTTCAGGGTGCTTCCATGTGGCGGCCATTCCTCCCATAAGGTATCATGGATCCCAATCAAGGACTCTGTCTTTTATTTTTACACCCTTGCAGGCTTAAAATATAGGACTGCTGGACGTTATGGGTACGGACCGACGGGTACTGCTATCCCTTGAGCGGATTAGTCCTTTCAAGCCGCTCACTCTGGCAACGGTAATTTTGGCCACCTGCCTTCTCTCTTGGCAGTCCCCTGCGATGGAAAAGGGGCTGCCTTTACTAAAGAGATAAAGTCGCCCCAGGGCGCCTCCGAGGAAGGATGTGATAGGAAAGTCACCGCACTTGTAAGCATAGGACAGCAGTAAACCTCCTTTCCGGTAGATGAGGGTTGGAGGGACCCTGAGAAAGCACAGGGTACGCCACCTTTCAGAGATGGAGCTGACCGAGAGCGGCTCCAAAGGTAGCAAAGGGGAAGTCCCTTTGCCGCATGCGAATGCTAAGAGGGGGAGTCCCTCCATCGGTCGAAGAGGTGTCGTGTTTCCTAGGGAGGGTGAGACTGCGCTTGGAGACGGACCCTCAAGGGCACTCCTAATATGCCTTTTATTGTCATCATATTATCAGAAAAAGATACTATGAACCCCCACTGTCTTTGGATGTTAAGAGAGAATCTCGATAGGATCGATCCGAAATTCCACTTAATCTGTCCCGGTCCAACGTTGATGGGCTTTCTCAAACCAGCCCACCTTTTAGGCGAAATCTCCCTTGAGCTTTAACCAGAAAGGATGGTGCCGGCGTAGCCCCCTTATAGGTGTACTGGAGGAACGTGAGCAGTATCGACCTCCCAGCACACCCCGTAACTAATACTTGCCCTAGCCAGCGACCTTTCGGCCCTCGTGTCAGGTAGGGACCTCACACCATACACTGCCACTCGACTAAGGCTCATGAGAGGACGAATGTGCGCCGGGCAACATGAACCTCTGTAGATAGGAGAGCAATTGTGGAAATGGGTATGAGGGTATGTAATAAAGAGATAGGCGGGTCTACTAACGAGTAGGGTGGCTGATTACCTATTATTATCATACCCTGGTGTTAGGTGACCCCAAGATGGCATGCATTCAACCAAGGCACCATGGCTACCGGACCGAACTCTTTATAGGTAGAAACAATCCTCCTGGGGCAAAATGTGGGGAGAAAACGTTGAGTGAAGACTCGTAATGATAAATAATAATAAATATTATGAAAATAATAACATAATACTAATAATAATTAATATAATCATAACCTATTATGAATAATAAGGTAATGAATACTAATAGATAATATAAAAATACTGAATCATAATAAAAAGATAATAGTATTGCTAATACAAATAATAATAATAATAATGCTAATCATAAATGAAAAATAGTGTTAAGATGGAGCGAAAGGAACTCGCACCAATAACTTTCCCAGGCTACATCAGAGTTCAAATCAATCCAGTGACGGGGCCTCCCGAATTTGAACTCAGGCCCAGAGGATCTACAGCTCCCAGGTGGCCTAGAATAGGCCTCTGACACGCAAAAGATATCGTCCACGTAAACCATGGCGAGAGTGCCATTTGGCAGCGCCGACGCGATAGCGTTGATGCTCATGAGCAAGATTTTTCTTCTATAGAAATTTTCACTCCCCTGTGGCGATTGTAATCAAAGGACCATTATGAGACTATCGTACTATAAAAGAAAAGGAAAAACAAGCCAATAAGCTAACAAAATTGCACGTTCATGTGACCGAATAAGCTCTTCCCCCAGACACTTTCGGGTCTAAGCGTTTGGAAACAAAATTAAACGATATGAAGATCTACTTCCTCCCAAAACAACCACTCATGAATTTCCCCCAGACCTTTGACATTCAATCAAATGACGCTGCGTCACGGAGGGTGTACCGATGCGGAGGGTGACAAAAAATAGCCTCTAATGGCTTAGAGGCGATTTTGGGTAGGTACACAGAAATATTCAGGATGCAATTGCAAGCAATTCAAGTCCGCCGTTTTCCACCTTTGCAATGCATCCCAAAGGCTGCCCTCATTCCTGCACGAGTGAAGAAGATTTTTTTTTTAAGGGCCCATCTGGCGACTGCCTACTCACTACAACCTAGTACTAGGCTACATTTAAAAACAACAAAAAGAAAAAAGAAAAAGGTCAACAAGTAGGAAGCACGCTCCGGCGTCGGAAAGAGGACCGCCCTCTCCCAACGCAGGAAAGTACAACCTACAAAAAACACCCCCAAAATCCAGTTAAATAAAGTGGAGGAGGTCGACCTCCTCCAAAAGATCAAAGTTAACAAGTCAGTGTGTACAAACCCGTCCCGAGTACAAGGGACAGGCGGTATCTACCCCGCTCATCCCGGTACCGAGACAGGCAACGTGCGCGGAGATCACCCTGACTGGGACATTTAACAAGAATGTGTCGAAAATCTGGGGGACAACGCAGTCATCACCAGGGGAGTGCTCTATCATATGGTGGTGCGACCCACGCGTGTGTCCAATTCGGAGACGACAGGAAACAACCTGCGGCATTGAGGGGTAGGTTCAAGGAAATAGTCACGACGCAATGGCACGCAACTTTATGTTCCCTTCGACCGTCTCCCAACTTCTTTGCCAAGCAGCCCGAAGAGCTGCCGGTTTTCCTACCATGTAATAAGTGTGAGGAAAAGCGAAATGCTGGTCCGGTGGCCCAGTCCTCTCGGACTCTTTGGGTCCCTCATCGGCGTGCTCATTCCCCGCAATTACTCAAAGTCCAGGAACCCAGCAGAAGATAATCTATACATCCACCCGGAACGAAAAAACCGTGACGTCACGGATATCGCGAACCAGGGGATGAGGAGAATCCAATGACCCGAGAGCACTCGGGCGAATTTTGATTTTCTATAAATCACAATCCGGTCTCCGAACCGGGTACGTGGCGCAATCTCTCGTACCGAGTGGTGTCTTGCAACCAGCTCGGCCGTGAAGACAGATGCAGCACCTGGCAGAGCCCCGATGACTTTAAACAGAGGGATACAGCGTGGAAACTGACCCCCTTTTGGGTCTTGGAGGCATCCCTATACACTGGCACGGTTCCAGCGTGACACGAGGTGTGCTCCAGAAAGGCCGAACACAATACTCCCGGCGCTGTCGAAGCTTTGGGAGCAGAGGCGTTGCGATAAAAGTTCAAATGTGGTACCCTCCAGCGCCCCAGGCACTGAACGTCATGGTGCGGGTGCAAGAGACCCTAAGGTTGCGAATAGAACCTCCCAGGTAAGGCGTTGGTCAAATAGAAGAGCAAGGAAACGGTGCGAGTCCACCATTTCCAGACGCACCATATTTAGAAACCAGTCCGCGTCAGGGTGGAGCCGTGGATGGCGGCAGAAGTGCACCACCTGTCTTGGCCAAGGAAAAACGAAGCCTGTGCGCTTCGGCGTAACAAGAGACGCGGTTCAATGCCTGTTGGAGTCGACGCTCCAAAGTAAGAATCTGGGCCGCGCCAAGAGATCGAAAGGTCGTCCACGTAGAACGTAGCGAGAACATCATCCGGCAGCACCGAGGTGATGCACAGGAGTGCGCAACTCTCCTTCCCCCCTTTGAGAGAAAACTAAAGCCCTCGAGCGTGAGTCCACCCGAGGTAACAAACGAGTGTCGTATCTCGTGAAGAAGGACTTATTGAGAGGTATAAGACCTACTTTGACCTTAATTCACGAGAACGAAAATTCAAGCCTGGCGCGGACGTGCTGGTGCTACTTCCCACGGGAAGCAACAAAATCCTTAGCTAGTGAAAGGGACCCTACCCCGTCCTCGAGGCTAGAGGACCCATGGATTACCTCATCCATACTCAGGCTGGAGCGAAGGTTTTCCACGTAAGTTGTGTATATTATCTCATTAATGTTCTTAATTATGATTTTTTTTGGTCCTCATAATTGTTTAGTCTTTAGTCCCATATTTATGCCTCCATTTAATTGTATCTTTTTGGGGGTTCCATTGAAATGTCGCCAATGTTCTCCTGTGATTTTTTTTCTGTTTAAAAGTGTATTAGTTAAACTCCCCGCTGAGCTCATATTTACGTTTTTTTTGGTGTGTACACCTGTCGTCGCAGGTCAGAATTTCCGTAGACCCTTGATAATTCTAGTTTGACGGGTGGGATGATCCTTTCCTACGCAACTGCTCTGTAAAGCATCATCTTTCGGTTGGGAGATGTGTAGAGGAATTCCACGTGGAATTTCATTTCCAGCACGGAAGGTTCCTGTGCCAAGCCTAGCCGCCCCTTCCCCCGCCCCTTCCACAAGCGGTAGCCTCAAACGGCGTCCACCACGGTCCATCTTTACATGGGTTAGAATAGCCTGGGCGAGAAGATTCGAGACCATTCGAGAGTAGAGCTGTTTCCCACTACCCCCCTTCCCCCGCGGGGAGAGCCTCACACGTATATAGTGCTTGTTTTCCATGAGACAGACACACAGTTGAGAAGTCTAACCTGGACCCAAGAAGATTCTCCTAGTCCCAAGTCAAGTGCTAACAACAAAGCAAAGTGACGGCCGAACTATTTGTGTATTGGAATTAGCCCCAGCCAGTGAGGTAATTCCATTTAACGATCGCTACCGAGCGATTTTTCCGACTTCACTCATCAGCTTCTGTCGAATCCCTCCTCGTTTTCAAGTGACCGAAATACTCTCCCCTAGACCGGACGTTACAGCCCCCCCTCCCTTTTGAGAACCGTCATCACTTTAAGTTCCCGCTCAGAAGTTTTGAGCGCCCTTGCCTTACTTGCAGAAGACATCCGTGAAGCCTTACCCCGTCGTCTCACTCGGAATCTTCCGTAAGCCAACTTCTCTCTCTCTTTAGTAACCCATTTTCGTTAATTCTCCGCATTTGAATATTCTCCTCCGGTAACACATTAATATTCATAACTACAATCCCCCTACCCCCCCCCCCCCCCCGTCGTTCATCTGATTTAATTTTGCCCAATAATTCTCTGATGTAATTTTGCCCATCAATTCATCTCATTATTTTTCTGTAAATAAAAATTATATTTTTGTACATGCCTCTTTAATTAACCTTGAGCGTTGCATTGCCAATATTATACCTGACCTCGTTGCACTCTTATCTCGCCCTCCGCCCATCGAAACTCTTGGTGTTCCGTCCTTTTGTCAACTCGCCTTCAAGTTATTGGTCCCACCCCCATAGATATAATATGGTATTGATTTAATATAATGTCATACCACGACACTAATAATATATTGTATTTTTTTTTATTCAGCAGCAATGTAGCAGAGATTGATAAATTAGATACAGTTAAATCTTTTTCTTATTTCACCAATTACCACCAATAAATTTCGTCTATACATTGTCATGACTCAATATCTATATATGAAAACTGCAAAACCTACAGCTAAAAAGTTATTACACTTAGTTTTCGAATAACCTCAAATAATGTTGAAAATGGTCTTGGGGGCCTGTATGCAAGTGGCCAATATTCTGAGCTCAGTTCAGATTGTAAGAGGTCTGTGGCCCCAATAATTCTATCACTGTAAATATGTACATAAAATAAAAGTCGTTAATATCGGCAATTTGAGTTAACAATTAAGATACATAATCGACTTTAGTTCTTATAAACGGAAGCATAAAGTTCTATTTCCTGTGCTCTGCGGGGTAATATACAAATATGAGTTGGCAATTAAAGCTCCGCAATTAACTTTAGTTCTTATAGCCAGAAATACAAGGTTCTATTATTCTTTATTCTCCAAATAAATCCACACCCATTTATATCTTTTGAGCAGGACATCGATAAAAATATTTCCTGAATGGATTATTATTGAAATTATTGTATTTTAGGAATTATAATTTTAATATATGCATTAATTAGAATCTATTAAATTAAACTATTTATGTATATAAAGGTCACTCCTACAAGTTTGTGTTCGAATAAAAAGCAGTATTTTTAGAAAATACTTAGGGTACAGAGAAATAAGCCGTATGAATAAAGTAATAAAGACTATTTCCTTCTCCTAGATCGAAAGATTTTAAGAAGAGATTTAGCCTTGATAAAAGCACTAGGAATATGTTACAAAGTAGGTGTACAAGAAATTCATGTAATTTTAAAAAATGAAAGTAAAATCATTTTTAATATACCTTTCCCCGAAAAACAGGAGTTACTATCGTTTAACCAAGCAGTGGATTCCTTTCTTGCAGTACAGTGGATTCCTACCTTGTAAACTTTGTCATTAACAGTTGAATAAATGGTAATCGAATGGTAAGAGATCTGGTCAGTGTGGATAAGGACCTTTTCCGTTGGCGTGCATGACGTCGGAATGCAGCCGAGACAGAAGCGGAGGTCGAAGCCGGGAACACTGAAGCGGAGACGGAAGCAGAAGCCGAGGCTCAAATCAACCTACTCCCATCCCCCCCGTGGCGGGGGGGGGGGAATATCACCTTTTTAGTGATCTACCCCGTGGACCCGCTCACGTGGGCAGGGGTTCTGCTCCTCCTTTGAGAAATATGCATTTTTAAAAAAAAATTAAGAGCCTATCTGGCGACTATCCACTTGGGCACAAGTAGCCACACCTACCAAAGCCTAGCACTAGACCACTTTAAAATAAGAATGAAAAACAATAACAACAACAATAAGAAGATAAATTCCCAACTAGGAGAAATAAAGCTCCGGCGTCGGGGGAGGTCCTCTCGGCGCAGGAACGTGCGACCTACAAAGAAAACAACAACAACAAAAAAACTAGTTAAATAAAAGGGAGAAGGTTAGCCTTCCCCCCAAAGTCTATAAGTCCACCAGGTAATGTGCACGCACTCGTCCCGAGTACAAGGGACAGGCGGTAGCGACCCCGCCCATCCCGGTACCGGGACAGGTAACATGCGCGAAGATCACCCAGACTGGGAGATTCGAGAAGAATGTGCCGAATAGTCTGGGGAAGGACGCAGTCGTCGCAATAGGGTGCAGGCAAGCGCCCTATCAAATAGCGATGCGTCACACGTGTGTGTCCGATTAGGAGACGACAGAAAGCGAAGTGAAGCCATCGCGGCATTGGGGGATAGGTCCATGGGAACAGTCGCGGCGCAATGGCACGCAACTTTAAGTTCCTCTGGACCGTCTCCCATCTTCTTTGCCAAGCAGTCCGAAGAGCTGCCCGTATTCCTGCCATGGAGTCTGTGTGTGGAAGAGCGAAACGATGGTCCGGTCACCCGGTCCTCGCGGACTTTTTGACCCCCTTGTAGGCACGCTCATTCCCCGCAATTCCTACATGTCCAGGAACCCAGCAGAAGATAATCTCGACATCCACCCGACTCACTAAAACCGTGAAATCACGGATATCGCGAACCAGAAGGTTCGGAGATTCCAATGCGCCGGGAGCAGTCAGGGCGCTCTGTAAGTCGCTATAAATCACGATCCGGTCTCTGAACCGGGCACGTCGCGTAATCTCCCGTACCGAGTGGTGTATTGCCACCAACTCAGCCGTGAAAACAGACGCAGCGTCCGGAAGAGCCCTGCTGACTTCAAACAGAGGAAATAAGGTGTGGCCGCCCCTCCTTGGGACTTGGAGCCATCCAGATACACTGGTACGGTTCCAGCGTAACACGAGGTGCTCCAAAAAGGTCGAACGCAATACTCCCGGCGCCGTACAAGCTTTGGGAGCAGAGGCGTGGCGACAAATAGCCAAATGTGGTACCCTCTAGGGTGGCGTCTTGGGCAGAACCAGGGGCGCCACCGGCCCGAGAGCTATACCTAGCTCTCGAAGGAGTTTCCTGGCCCTAAACCCAAAGAACTTAGGGTATGACTGGCGTCGCTCGGCGGCATAGGCACCATCGAGATCAGCTGCGAATGCAGTGAAAGCTGTTGGGGACTGAGGGAGGCGCCGGGCTCGCGCATACAGGCGAGTAATACACTGCACGCGGCGTAAAGCGAGTGGCATCTCTCCAGCATCGACAAGAAGGCTCTCAATAGAAGTGCCGAAGGAACAGGTCGCCAAGCGAAGGCAGGTGTGGTAAATCAAGTCTACCTTCCGCAATAGACGTTCGGCTGCGAATACATAAAACTCACATCCGTAGTCGAGCTTCGAACCGACAAAGGATCGATAAAAAAGTAAGGCAGTAGCCCTATCATCACCCCAAGCGCTGAACGTCACGCAACAAAGAATATTCATGGCCCGGGTACAAGAGACCCTAAGGCTGCGAATATGAGCCTCCCAGGTGAGGCGTCGGTCAAATACAAGACCGAGGAAACGGTGCGATTCAACCACTTCCAGACGCACCCCATTAAAAAACAAATCTGGGTAGGGGTGGAACCAGGGATGGCGCCAGAAGTGCACCACCTTAGTCTTGGCCAAAGAAAACCGAAACCTGTGCGCTTCGGCATAGCAAGAGACGCGGTTCAATGCCTGTTGGAGTCGACGCTCCAGAGTTGCCATCTGGGCCGCGCCAAAAGAGATCGAAAGGTCGTCCACGTAGAGCGTAGCAAGAACATCTTCTGGCAGCACCGAGGTGATGCCGTTGATGCTCAGGGAAAAGAGTGTGACACTGAAGACACTTTCCCGTGGGACACCATCTTCCTGCTCCATTAGGGCGAAGAGGGCTTCCCCCCACCCGTACGCGGAATCGGCGATCTCTCAAAGATTTAGATATAAAGACCGTGTTGCGTCCCCTCGCCCCCATCGTGTGGAAGGTCTCCATAATACCGTATCGCTATGCATTATCATAAGCCTTCTCCATGTCGAAAAACACCGTGGCGTAGTGGTGTCTACGAAGGTCTCGCAGAGAGCAGTTTCCAGTCTAAGTAGAGCATCCGACGTGGAGTGGAACTTGCGGAAGCCTTGCACACGCAGGAGGATAGAGAAATTGGGCGGAAACCGGCCGCGGTGGAATAACTTCTTCCCAGTTTGCGAAAAGCTAGCAGAGTAGCGATTCGCCAGGAGTCTGGGAGGTTAGCGTCTACCCAGATCCTGTTGAACAAATCTAACAGAAAGGCCATGCCACGCTCACCCAGGTGTCGAAGCATGGCTTACGGGACATCGTCCGGACCATGGGCGGTGTCCGCACACGAAGCAAGAGCGGAACACAACTCACTCATACTAAACCTGTCTTTGAAGGGTTTTCTGCCTCTGGAGGTAAAGTCCAGCTGGCGTCCTTCCGCGACATTACGATGTGCATTGAATGCTGGCGGAGCAGCATCCCGGTTAGAGAATGCAGAGAAAGCGGTTGCGAAGGATTCCGCCACGGATGCGGGGTTTGATATTGCAGCCCCATTCTCCTGAAGAACGGGAGGGGGTCCTGCGAGAACTTGCCTCGTATCCTTTTGACTCACTTCCACACCTCTGCTAGAGGAGTATTCCTGTTAAGTCAAGACACGTATGGCCGCCAAGAAGAGCGGCGGGCGTGCTTCGAAATATCTTGAAACCTAACCCTAGCCCAACGAAATTCACTGAGAGTGAAATCGTTCGGGTGGCGCTTATAGGGCATGCAGGCATGTTTGAGGGCCATCTCATACTCGGCCGACCACCACGGGAGTGGTCGGCGTGCAAAATGGCCAGACGTTCTGAGAATAGTAGACAGGCCCACGGCGATGATGTTGCCGGAGAAGAACTCAACGGCCTCATTTATCGACCTAAACTACTCGACTGAGATAGAGAATTCAGTCATTTCCTGAAATGCAGGCCACCGCGCCCGCGCCAAGCACCACCGAGGTGGGCTCTCAAGCGGCAGGACCATGGAGGACATCGACCACCCCCTAATCCAAATCAAACTGTGCATCCGGAGAGCACAGAGATAGATCAAGGCAAGAAAATGAAGCGGTTCTCTGGCAGTGATTCGTAAACTCATCCACGTTTAGGACACCCATCTGAAGCTCTTCGATCCGATCGGCAAGGACTTGTCCCCTGAGATTTATTGAGTAGTCTCTCCAGAGAGGATGTTTGCCGTTCAGATCTCCGAGCAAGAGAAAGAGCCTCGGCAACCGTTCCAAGACGAAGCAGAAGTTCCCCGCGTCGAAGTCAGCTGACGGTGGAATGTACGCTGAAATAACAGTATACCTACTATCCAGGTGAAGCTAAACAGCCACTGCCTAAAAGGAGGTATCTAAAGTGAAAAGAATAACGGAGACATCATGCCGGGTCTGAACCGCGCATCCCCCAGCCCGGTGCCGACTCCATCCCGTGGTGGTGGGGTCGCAAAACCCTTATACCCTGGGAGGGTGGGCCGGGGGCACGCGCCTAGCATGGTCTCCTGCAGAAAAATAGCTAACGGCGAACGGGACGAGACGAGCCTCCGCAGCTCCTCTCGGTTGGCCCGGATTCCGCGGCAATTCCTTTGAAGAAATATGCCCTCCAGGCCTAGCTCGGAGGAGACGCGTGGGCCCTCCTCGAACTGAAGACCCTCACGGGAATGGCCGTACGCTTTCCAGAGGCAGAACCCCGGCCGCTGTTGCCCTCGAGGATTTATTTGGCGAGGTTGGGATCGCCATGAGAGTCTTTTCCTCCCTCCGCCTCGAAACCTTAGGCGGGCGTTGCGGCTTCGGAGGCGGGGGGCCCTCTTTTCGAGGAACCACCGTCTCCGAGCCACTCGCTCCACCTCGGGGCGTGGGCGAAGGGGCCGAAGCTCCTTTGTTGCTGTCCTCCTTTCGGGGAACAGCTTTAGGAACCCCGGAAGATGGCCTAGCGACCATCTTCAGGGGTGTTGCCTCCTGTGAGTCTAACGACTCGGTGGAGACGCGTGGCCGTTTCGCTTTACGGGAAACGGTCACGCTGGGAGAAGGGGGGCTCCAGGGTTTTAGCCGGGACTGGATGTGAACCCTTTGTGCTGCCGCTTTGTCCAGGGAAGCGCCCAGGTTGAGTAAAACTCGTAGAAATGCTCCGAATGGGCATGCAAACAACCGTACTCGTTGGCCTGGATGGGCCAGGAGCAGAGAGTGTCTTTCTTAACATTGAGGAGTAAGACGTCCCAGGCAGAGCCGGGCGCGCCAGGACTAAGTACTTAGCCTCACGGAATGAGAGAAGATCCTTGTCCTAAACGCCCAGAATTTTTTTCTCAAGGATTGATTGATTGATTATTGATTGTTTAAGGGCTACGCAACTTCAATCAACAGTTATTGTCGCCCCTCAGAAGGAAGGAGGAGAGGCTAAGCTGGGGCCGGACGGAGCGCTGAATCCCGTCAGCGCGGCGGCCAGGATAGCAAATCGCTGCGCCCCTTACGGGAAGACGAAGCATGGGTTAGCAGAAGGAGAAAAAGGATGCCAAGCTGGGGCCGGACGGGGCGCTGAATCCCGTCAGCACGGCGGCCAGGATGGCAAATCACCGCGCCCCTTACGGGGTCTTTCTCAAGGAGATATGAAACACATTGCCTCGAAGAATCAGGGTGCGGCTCTCCACAATTGTCACACTTGGCTACACACGATCTGCGCCCTTCGAGCAATTTACACAGATTTGACTTCGGGTGACCCCGAATTTGCCCGTCTACATGAGCGATTTGTATGGCCGAAGCGGTGACAGTAATAGCACCTCCGCGACAGTGGCATGAATGCCTTCACGCGGTAGCGGTACCAACCGGCACGCACCGATTCAGGGAGCTTGTCACAGTCGAACGTGACGAAGATTATAGGGCTGGGTCTCGAGGCCCCTCCCTGTTTTTTCACCACACGCTCGACCTTGACCGCTTCATGGTCGGACAGTTCTAAAGTGATATCTTCTATAGAGTAATCCATGAGTTCCCTCGCATAAACTACTCCTTTCACAAAGTTCATGGTAGAGTGCAGCTTCACACTCACCCGGGTGCCATCAAGTGTCCGAAGAGCACTTATCTTGGCCGCCTCGGAGGGACCCGCTGCATTCGCCAGAAGGCTCCCGTCCGAGAAACGGGTCACCTTCGGCTCTCTACCAATTACACTAGCTAAAGCTCTCCTCTGATGGATCATGTTGTCCTTGGCCAACATGCTGCCATCAGCGGAACGAATAACTAAGAAGCGTTTGAAGCCAGCGGGCTCGAAAACACCAAGTAATCTCTGAATGAGGGGCCCCGACGTAATCGAGGCTCCGCTATGCGCACTTTTGATCTTATTTTGTGATTTCCCGCCCTTCGAGCACCGGGGCCGGACGTGCCGATCTTGGCTTGGTCGCGTTCAAAGATGTAAGCTGCCTCATCCGTTCCCGCGGCCCCCGTGGAGGAAGAAGAGCCCCGAGTCTTTTTGGTCTTTTTTTATTAGTCCTTTTCTTTTTAGGAGAGGAGGGCAGGGAATGGACCCGCTCCTTCCCTCCCCCAGCAGGAGCCGCCAGGCCAGATGGGTCAGCCTCTGCAAGTTCCTTCGCCGAGATGGTGAAAGTCCCAGCAGTCGTGGGGGCACCGGCCGGAGGAGGAGATCCCTCCCCTCCTTGGGCTGTCTTAGCAGCCCGACCACTTCTGGAGAGGGCCCTGCACAGGAGCAGAATCGGGCTCGATGCTTGATGTCGAGCCCGAATCTGTCCCCATGGAAGGCCCCACCTTCTGAGGCTCTGCTGCGTCAGGGAGCATGTCTATCTCAGGGGATGCCTCCATTTGGCCATCCCCATCCTTGACATCACAGGTCATGTCAGTTTCGTCCTTGTTCTTTGGGGGGGCATAGGCCTTCCCCCACGCTAGATTTAATATTTGGGCCAGCAGGTCTTTAGAGGAAAGCGGCCGATGGGGCCTTTCTTCCCTCTCCCCCCTAAGGGGGTTTGCCCTCCGAGCCGCTTCAACCAGGAGCGGCCGGTTATGGGCTGCCTGCTGGCTTTCCTGGCAGTCCCCTGTGAAAGCAAAGGCGGGACTGCCAGATTTGAGCTGGAATCAAATGGTGACTACAAGGAAGGGGGTGAGGGAAAGCCCCCTGCACCCGTAGGCACTGGAGAGGACTAAGCCTCCTCTTAGGTTCAAGAGTTATGGAGGGTCCCCTGGGAAACCACAGGGGGGGAAGGATCCTCCATTTCTTCTGTGGAGCTGCCTGAGGGCGGCTCCGTCGTTCTTAATGGGGAAATGGGGAGAGATTTTGTGTGGAAGTTTTCATCATTGGGTATGGTGACCCTTTTTTTTACGGGATGCAAACGCTAATCACCCTCTGCAGTGGCCCGCTCTGCGAAGGGTGAGTACAGGCCTGGCAAAGCCAGCTGCCGCCATTTCGGACCCCCCCTCCAGCCTGGTGGCCTGGCAGTCCCTCAGCATGGCGGCTCCACCTTGGACACAGCGTAAAATGGATAGTGCTTGAAAATAGAAAGGAAGATGAAGTGAGGAATATGTGGGTGGGGATAAAGCAGGTTATTAAAAACCCAGATCTCAAAATGGAGCTCAGGGGTGAGGGATTATTGTCCTCTCCTCCCTCAGTCCAGATACGGGATTGTTGGCTGAGAAGGTCAACATCTACCCTGTGAAATTAGAGGCTAACCAGAGAAAGTTGTGGGAGAGGTTGTATGAAAAGCAAGGAAACAGGGGGAAAACACAAGTGTCTGAAGGGAGAAGAGGCTAAGCTGGGGTCGGACGGGGTGCTGAGTCCCGTCAGCACGGCGGCCAGGATGGCAAATCGCCGCGCCCCTTACGGGGTGGGGAACGTGGAGACCAACCCGGGGCACACAACATGGACATTTACACTATGCAATAAATGCATCATAAAAAGACAAACACCCATATTGTGCAACAACACCACAACACACTTGGTAAATCTTAAATGCACAAATACTATAATCAAACAATCCCCAAAACACCAAGTACAACACCCATCAACGCCCACCCAACCACAACCAACAAACATCACAAACCCCTAAACAATCAAACAAACGAAATACCTACAATTACTACAAATAAACAAATGGACTGAACAAGAGAACGACAGGACTCGAGCACCTCACAAACAAACATGAAATAGACAATCACCATCCAAGAAACCAAACTCAGAAAAAAACAGAAACCCCCTCAAATCACAGACTACACAGCAATCAGAACTGAAAGAAAACACAAAGAGGGAGGTGGCCTCATCACATAAATCAAAAACAACATCACCTATACACAGACCCCACCTCCCAAACAATATAAACACACAAAAAACTGAAGCTCAAATCACCAAAATCCACTTAAGCAAAACTAAGCACTTACACCTCACAAATCTCCACATTCCACCCAGAGACACTACGTACCCCAACCACCGAAATGAAAATGTAGACAAAATTCCTCACCCGCGCAACCACTCTCACGAACTCCATAATCACAGGAGACATCAACAAACACTCAGAACTTTGGAACTCACCCATAGAAGACCCCAGAGGAGAACTCATCGCCGACATCATCCAAAATTCAAATCACATAACTTTAAACACAGATACACCAACCCGCATACCCAGACACATCAACCAACAACCCACTTAGCCAGACATCACCACTGCAACAAACACCCTACACAGACACCTCACCTGGAACACGACACATATTCTCTCCTCTGACCATCTACCCATCTTAATCACATTAAGCACAAAAACAAACTCCAGGCTACAACAAAACCTCAAAACATACACAAATTATCATAAGGCCAACTGGACAGAATACACAAAAAAATTGAACAAGCACTCTCCAATATCTAACTCCCCATAGATGCACACACGGAAAACAAAATACTAGCCAACACCATCCTACAAGCAGACAAACACAACATCCCACGTGGGAAAATACACAACACACAATACCTACTCCCTGAACCACTCAGAAATATCCTAGCACAACGGAACAACACTAGAAAACAAAACCCATCAGATCCCAACATTATAGAACAAAACGAAAAATCGCGCCATACAAGAACACAAACAAGAATTATGGAAACATCACCTAGACCAGCAAGGGTACCACAAAACACACACACACACACACACACACACACACAAACTCTGGAAAAACTTTGCTGGCCTCACAAACAAAAAAACAACACAGCCACAAAACAACACCATCACCTTGGGAAACAAAGAAGCCACAACCCCCATACAAAAAGCAGAACACTTCAACAAACAATTCACAAACAAAACCATACACCAAAGTAAAAATGAATACAGAAAAATAGACAAACTTACAAAAAAACTACCCAAACCACAATTTACAATCACAACAGAACAGACCATCAGAGCCATAAAACAAGCAGGAGACAACAACTCCACTGGCCCTGATGACAAACATCAAACACCTCAAACACCTAGGTCAAAACGCCATAAACCTCCTCATGCACAATTACAACCTGGTCCTAAACACAAATAACATACCTAAACAATGGAAAGTAGCAAAAATAATCCCAATACCCAAACCAAACAAAGAAACAAAGGAGACTCCTACAGACCAATAGCGCTGCTTTCACCCATGGCCAAAACACTAGAAAAAATCATCCTACCCTACATCACCTCCAACATCCCAAATACACTACACCAACATGGGGTTCAAACCCATGCACTCAACTACCACAGCATTACACACAATAAACAACATAATCATAAATGGATTCAACAAGAAAATTCCACCACACAGAACCATGGCAGTCACCCTTGATATGTTCAAAGCATTCGACACAGTAGATCTACACAAACTAGTCAACAAGATCCACCATACCCACCACTCTTATCGAGTGCATAGCAAACTACATCAAGGGACGACTCCAATACACCCAAATACAAATCGAAATCCAAACACAGACACACAGAATCCGGAGTTCCCTCAAGGAGGAGTACTTTCCCCAAACACTTTTCAACATCTACACCTCGGATATACAAACCTACGCAGACGACATCACAATACTCTCCTCACACAACAAACGCGAAACCGCTGCACAACAGATACAACCTTACATCAACAAAATAAACAAATGGACAATAGAAGACTAACTAAAGCTAAACGCCACCAGAACAATGACCACTCTCTTCACACCAGACCCTGCAGAATACAACCCAACACTAAATCTAAACATATAAAACATACCCCTACCCACCACAAAAATAACCGAAGATCCTTGCCCTTACTTTCAACCCCAAACTCACATACTCAAAACACAATAGTCAAGGCCACGAAAACACTCAAAGTCATCAAGTCACTTACAGCTACACACTGGGGGAAAACCAAGGAAACGCTAATTAACACATACAAGGTAATCACAAGCCCGGTACTAGAATACGCCAACACAATCTGGTCCCCAATCATTTCAGAAACCAACACCAAAAAACTACAGACACTACAAAACACAGCCCCCCGCACTGCCACAGGATGCACTCTTGACACAAACACCCAACATCTACACGATGAGACAAACATCCTACCAATCAAAAATCACCGAAAACTACACGCATCACAATTCAGGCAGAAAACGCAACATCCAAATAATCCACTCCACCACATCACCAGACAACCCCCCAATCACCGACACAAAAAAACAGACCATTTTCAATAACAACAACAACAATACACCACCAACTTAGATAAAGACCTTAACACAACAACAGAAGACACAATCAAGCAAAACATGAAAACAATTCATCCACTCTCAGATCATCCAACAATACTTGACACACAGAACCCACCACAAAATATTAAGTGCACCACCTTCAACCAACCATACACAACTCAGAACTAACACTCACAAAGTAGATCAGAAGAACAAGCACAGATAGGAACTAACAGATCACCACTCCTGACATCATACATGCACAAAATATCTCCCACCACCCATACAACACTAAACTTTCCCAAATGCCTAATAGAGAGAGATACACGACACTACACATCTCTTCCACTGCCAACAGATGCGCACAGACCTTGAGCTTGGTGGATCTCTGGGAGAGACCCCAGGAGGCGGCGGGTCTACTCTTGCGATGATCCGGGGAGCTGAGGTGGGGCATGGAATAGGTGTGAGGGTCCCAGACCCACTGTCGGGGTTGGAGAGGGAGTCGCCACCACCGTCGCTACCACCACCGTCGCTACCACCACCGTCGCTACCACCACCACCACCACCACCACCACCACCACCACCTTCTTTTGGTTGACTAGTGGAGGGAGTTTTTGTTCAAGAGCTTCATTTAAACGTTGGGATTAGTGAGCAGTTAGGTTAGGTTATAGATTAAGTAATATTAACACGTCATTTAAACAGCTCATGCACCTTTCAACACAATCTTTGTATGTTTAGAAAGACTTTGGCCTTATCACTACAAGTATCTTTAACCAGCTTGCCGCAATTTGAAACAAGGGCACAAGTGGCCGTAATAATTAATTTTAGCCTATTATTAGAGTAGATTAAAAAAGACGAAACAAAAAAAATATATACAAACCCCGAAAGAAAATAAAACCAAGCAACAAACAAAAAAATAAGGCATGGAACAACTGCAATAAGAAACAATCAGGCCCCTCGCCGGGAAAAGACGCCGCCCCTGGCGAAGGAGCATGCAACCTAAAACAAAAAGTTAAAATCCAAAAGTCTGCGTGCACGAACCCGTCCCGAGTACAAGGGACAAGCGGTAGCGACTCCGCTCGTCCCGGTACCAGGACAGCTAACGTGCGCCAAGATCACCCTGAATGGGACATTCAACAAGAATGTGCCGAACAGTCTGGGGGACAACGCAGTCTTCACAGTAGGGCGCAGGCGAGTGTTCCATCAAATGGCGGTACGTCCCGCGAATGTGTCAAATTCGGAGAGTACAGAAAGCAACCTGAAGCCTTCGCAGCATTGGGGGGACTGGGGTAGATCCATGAGAACAGTCGCGGCATAATGGCACGCAAACTTTAGGTTCCCCTCGACCGTCTCCCATCTTCATTTTCAAGCACCCCGGAGAGCTGCCCGTATACCTGCCATGTAATCGGTGTGAGGAAAAGCGAAACGCTGGTCTGGTTGCCTAATCCTCGCGGACTCTTCGGCGCCATCATAGACGCATTCATTACCAGGAATCTCTACATGTGTAGGAACCCAGCAGAAGATACTATCGACATCAGTCTGATTCGCGGCAAATGCTGCGATACAGATACATCGAACGAGGGGGTGCGAAGAATCCACCACCCAGTGAAATCCAGAACGCTCTGTGGATTGCTATAGAAAACGACTCTGTCTTCGAATCGGGCACGTCGTGTAATCTCCCGCACCGAGTGGTGTATTGCCATCAGCTCGGCCGTGAAGACAAATGCAGCGCCTGGCAGAGCCCCGCTGACTTCCAACAGAGGGGATACAGCGTGGAAACCGCCCCCTTCTTGGGACTTGGAGCCATCCGTATACACTGGCACGGTTTCAGCGTGAAACGAAGTGTGCTCCAAAAAGGCCGAACGAAGTACTCCTGGCGCTGTATAAGCTTTGGGAGCAGAGAAGTGGCGACAAATGATCAAAGGCGCTACCCTCTAGGGTGGCGTCGTGGCAGAATCATGGGCGCCACCGGTCCGAGAACTATACCGAGCTCTCGAAAGAGTTTGCTAGCTCTAAACCCAAAGGTCTTAGGGTACGACTGGCTTTTCCCAGCGGGAAAAAGGAACCTCGAAGTCGGCTCCAGGTGCAGTAAGTGCCGTTGGCGAGGAAAACACCGGGCTCCCAGGTACAAGCGCACAATGCCCTGTGTACGGCGCACAACAAATGGGATCTCTTCGGCAACACCTAGTAGGCTCTAAAATGGGGACGTGAAAAAGGCACCGGTTCCCAAATGGATACCGGTGTGGTGGATCGAGTCTACCTTCCGCAATACACGCTCAGCTGCGGATGCATAAAACTCGCATCCGTAACCGAGCTTCCAACGAACAAAGGATCGATAAAAAAGTAAAGCAGTAGCCCTATCAACACCTCAAGTGATGAACGTCACAGAATTAATAATGCCTGTAGCGCCAGTAAGATAGACCCTAAGGCTGCGAATATGGGGCTTTAAAGGGAGGCATCAAATGAAAACAATAGCAAGTGAAGGGTGCAAATCCAATAATTCCAGGGGAACTTCCTTTAGGAACATTTCTGGGGCCGGGTAAAGCAATGAATGGGGTAGAAGTGCACCAGCCTTGTCTTGGAAAAGTAAAACCGAAACCTATGCGCCTTGGCATAGTGAGAGAAGTGGTTCAATGCCTTTTGGAATCGACGATCCAGAGTTACCACTTGACGTAACAAAAGAGATCGAAAGGTCTACCTAGAGCATAGCAATAACTTCTTGTGGCAGCACCAAAGTGATGCCATTGATATATTCAGGGCTAAAAGTATAACAATAAGAGCACTTTCGTGCAGGATGCCCTTTTCCTGCCCTATTGAGCCGGATAGGCCTATACACCCGTACGCAAAATTGAAGATCTTGCAAAATCTCAGAAAAAAGATTGGGAGGAGTCACTTCGTCACCATCGTGTGGGGGGTTTCTATACATAATACCCTATCGTCATGTGGTATCATAGGCCTTCTCAAGATAAAAAAAAATAGGGTAGGGAGGGGGTCTACGAAGGAAGGTCTTGTAGACGGCATTTTCCAGTCAGAGTAGAGCCTCCGATGTGGAGTCAAACTTTAAGACAGGTGGCCTCCGCTGTTCATGAAAAAGGTTAATCTAATATTTACCAATTTCTCCATCAATTAGCACACGCAGGAGGTTAGAGAGATTGGGCGGAAACCGGCCGGAGTAGAGTGATCTCTTCCCGGTTTGCAAAAAGCAAGAGCAGTAGCGATTCGCTAGGAATCTGGGAGGATACCCTCTACCTACGCCTTCTTGAACAAATCCAACAAAATGGTCATGCCTAGCTTACCTATTTGTAGAAGTATGGTGTAGGTGACATCGTCCGGACCAGTGGCGGTGGCCGCGCACGAAGCGAGAGCGGAACGCAACTCACTCAATGTAAACCTGTCCCTGAAGGGTTTTGTTGGTGGCCTTCCGCCGCGAAATCTGGACGCGCATTGAATGCTGGCGGAGCAGAGCATCCCGGCTAGAAAATGCAGAGAAAGCGGTCGCGAAAGATTCCGCCACGGAAGCGGGGTTTGAGATTGCGGTCCCATTCTTCTGAAGAAGGGGGATGGGGGTCCTTGAGAATTGCCAAGAATCATTTCGACTCTTTTCCACACCTCTTCTAGATGGGTCTTCTCGTTAAGCGAAGACACGTATTCCTCCCTAGAAAAGTGGCCGGCGTGCTTCGAAACATACCGGAACCTAGCCCTACCTCGACGAAATTCAGCGACAGTAAAATCGTTCGGTTGGCGCTTATAGCGCATGTAGGCATAACGCTTCTGTTTGAACCGTCTCAGACTCGGTTGAGCACCACGGGAACGGTCGGCGTGCAAAACGGCCAGACATTCTAGGAATAGTAGTTATGCCCACAGCGATGATGGGGTTGCCGGAGATATTTCAATGGTAAAAGTGATCGCTACCATGGTAGTATGTCTTCGAATACCGCGAGTTATCGATTATCGCCAATAAGGTTATCGTGATACATTTTTTCGTTATCGCGCCTACCACTAGTAATTATAATAATTTTAATAATAATAAAATACTTATAATATAAAATAATAATATTCACATACTAATAATAATTAATACTAATCTAATAAATAATTATAATACATATAATAAATACTAACAAATATTATAAGAATCCTACTAAATAATAATAAGAAAGTATCGCTAGAGGGAGTGAGGAGGAATTGCATCAACAACTTTCCCAGGCCCCATAAGAGAGTTCAAATCGACCCAGTGACGGAGGCCTCCCAAATTTCCAGTCAGACCGGGAGGAGGTGCAGTTAGTTCCTCCGGATACCAAGTGTAACAGGTCACACAGGGTAACCCCCTGCGGGGATATAGGGCTAAGTCATTAACATATAACAATAGAGGTCCAAACACAGACCCCCGGGGTCGGTTTTAATACTGATCTTATTATTTAATATACCTGGTGGGACTATTCGAAAGCTATTCCCCATCCTGACCCTGATATCCAGTGAGGTTCAAACGTAAACAACTTCTGATGTGGAACCTATTCAAATGCATTACTTAGGAAGAGAGATGCCACATCTACTGTGTAGTCTAAAAAATCTAGCAAGGTTGTTTGCCTTGGTCTACCTTTCTGGACCCATGTTGAGAATTCGAAATCATATTTAGGCTTTACAAAAATCCCTAATTGTGTCGAAAAAGTTTCTAGAGCCGAATTTTCAAACTAGAGAAATTAAAAGCTAACAGGTCGATAATGTGAGGCATCTTTCGCATTTCCTTTTTTACAAATAGAAACCACATTGTCACACGCCCACTAGGATTATATGGGACCAGAGGGTGCTGAAACGGCAAATACTAGTGTTTAAATTAAAGGATTGGAGATATCTTCCTTTGATCCAGTCATAGCCGTCCTAAATTTCCCATTACCCTGTCTAACTGCCCATCTTCTAGGGCAGGGGCCATCTTGTCCATCAGCAAACCTCTTCCCATGGCTGGGAGACTCACCCCACGAGCATCTCCGATCCGACCACCGACCCAGGCCAGCGGATCGAACCCGAGGGCGAATTATTAGGCTCTTAACGACTTACTTCGGAAATCGACGCAGGCTGCGCATGCGCAGTGCGACCGAGACCGGCCGCAGTATCCGTAATCGCTGCAACAGGGGCGCTCGCTGCTTGGGTCGCATTCGGCTGCCGCGGAGGAGGCGAATGCCGGGAACCCACGTCCACACCTTCCGTCCCGTCTCCAGGAAACGAGCGGGCCTACAGGGGGGTTGGAGGAAGGCTTGTATTAGGCCCATTCGCACTAGACGAATCCGCCAAGTTACGGCTTTGTTATAAATGGGCAGGGATGATCAAAGGCTTATTTCAATGTGGTTCAGGGGACTGTCCGGAGCTATGCCCCTAGTGCCATAATGAACCCCTCATTCGCTTAACCCTGAAGGGGGGGAGAGACTATGGTTTCAAAACGGGGAAAAATATTCAAGAGTTGCGCGTCCCATCGGGGAATAGCATGCCTACCACTATGGCTTTGTCTCTTTCGCACATTTTCACTTCCCCTAATTCACTAGTTTCTATAAGAACCCCCATTTCACACACTTTGGAAGAAATGACCCCATTACTTTCCCATTTTTATCTATTTTATTAAGTAAATGAGTTTCCTGAATGGGATTGGGATCGTGGAGGGACCCTGCCTGTCAAGGGATCGACATTCGAAATATGTCCTTCCAAGCTGCCACCATCGCACGAGGTCTTGGCTCTCTCCAGCAGTCGCTAGGCCTACTTCCCCATGCCCCGGCTATCCATTTAAAATAGCCTTACACATCCGTACTAAAGTGTATTAATCAAACCACCAATGGGCTTTAGGTGTAGTATGGGCCATCGTACCTCAGCTGACATTTATATGATCGTGCCCTCCTGGTCCCAAAGCTTGCAGGAGAATCTGGAGCTATATATCTTCCACGCATTTTCACTTTCTCCAAGTTCACACATTCATTCAAAAATCTATCCTTACATGCAAAAGGACACATGGATCCCAAATCTTGAAATAAGGACACGGATCCCTATCCAGGCAATAATGAAAGATGGATCCCTATCCATGCAATGACAGATCCGTATCCGTGCAATAAAGACAAGTATCCCTATCCATGCAATAAAGACACGGATCCCTATTCATGCAATAAGGACATGGATCACAATCCATGGAATAAGGACACATGGCTCCCTGATCATGTAATAAGGACACATGAATCCCTACCCTTGCAATAAGAACACATGAATGCCTATCCATGCAAAAGGAGAAACATGGATCCCTATCCAGGCAACAAGGAAACATGGATCCCTATCCAGGCAACAAGGAAACATGGATCCCTATCCAGGCAATAAGGAAACATCCATATCCATGCAATAAGGACACGTGGATCCCTATCCATGCAATAAGGACACATGGATCCCTATCGGTGCAATAAGGGAACTTGGATCCCTATCCATGTAATAAGGACAGATGGATACTTATTCACTCAACGAGACATGGATCCATATCCATGTAATAAGGGTAGATGGTTCCATATCCATGCAATAAGGACACATCGCTCCGTATCCATGCAATAACGACACATGGATCCGTATACATGAAGTAATGACACATAAATCCGTATCTATGCAATAATGACACGGATCCATATCTATGCAATAAGGACAGTTGGATCTCTATCCATGCGAAAGGGAAAAAATGGATCCCTATCCAGGCAATAAGGAAACATGGATTCCTAACCATTGATCCCTATCCATACAATAAAGACATGGATCCCCTATTCGAGCAATAAAGACATGGATCCCTATCCATGTAATAAAGACACATGCATCCCTATTCATGAAATAAGGAAACACGGATCTATATCCATGCAATAAGGACACATGGATCCGTATCCATGAAATAATGACACATGGTTCCGTATCCAAGCAATAATGACACGGATCCCTATCCATGCAACGGGGGAAACATGGATCCCTCTCCAGGCAATAAGGAAATATGGATTCCTAACCATGCAATGACACATGGATCCCCTATCCATACAATGAAGACACATGGATCCCTATCCATGTAATAAAGACGTGGTTCCCAATCTGTGCAATGAGGACTCATGGATCCATATCCATGAAATAAGGACACATGGATCTTATCCATGAAATAAGGACACATGGATCTTATCCATGAAATAAGGACACATGGATCGCTATCTATGCAATAACGTCAGATGGATCCATATTCATGCAATAAGGACACATGGTCCCCTATCTATGAAATAAGGATAAATGGATCCCTATCCATGTAATAAAGACGTGGTTCCCAATCTATACAATAAAGACTCATGGATCCATATACATGAAATAAGGATACATGGATCTTATCCATGAAATAAGGACACATAGATCACTATCTATGCAATAACGTCAGATGGATCCATATTCATGCAATAAGGACACATGGACCCCTATCTATGAAATAAGGACAAATGGATCCCTATCCATGCAATATGGACAAATGGATCCCTATACATGAAATAAGGAAACACGGATCCCTACAAAGAAATGAGGAAACACGGATTCCTATTAATGCAATAAAGAAAGACGGATCCCTCCTATCCATGCAATAAGGGAAACATGGATTCTTATCCATGCAATAAGGACAGATGGATCCGTATCCTTGCAATAAGGACTGATGGATCCATATCCATGCAATAAAGACATGGATCCTTATCCATGCAGTAACGACACACGAATCCCTATCCATGCATTTTTTCTACAATGTTGTAGCCCATCTGTCGACTGCCTACTTCGACATAAGTTGCCGTACACAATAAACAGCCTACTATGAGGCTATATTAAAAAAAATAACAATATCTAAAAATCACATAACAATAAAACAGGATAAAAGCTAAAAAAAAATGACTAGAAAAAGAAAAAAAAGGCAAGAGGGAAGCGTACTGGGCCGTCGGGGGTAGGCCCGTCTCACCTAGACGCAGGAACATGCGACCCAGAAAAAGAAACACAAAGAAGGTCAAATAAAGTGAAGGAGGTCAGCCTCCTCCAAAAACTCGTAAACTCCACAAGTTGGTGTGAACGAACTCGTCCCGAGTACAAGGAACAAGCGGTAGCGACCCCGCTCGCTCGTCCCAGTACCGAGACAGGTAACGTTCACGGAGATCACCCAGCCTAGGAAATTCAACAAGAATGTGCCGAACAGTCTGGGTGACAACGCAGTATTCACAGTATGGCGTTGACGAGCGCACCATCAAATGGCGGTGCATCTCGCGACTGTGTCATATCCGGAGACGACAGAAAGTAACCTGAAGCCGTCGTGGCATTGCAGTTGGTTCATGGGAACAGTCACGGCGTAATGACACGCAATTTTAAGTTCCCCTTGACCATCTCCCATCTTCTTTGCCAAGCAGGCCGGAGAGCTGCCCGTATTCCTTACATGAAATTGGTGTGAGTCCTTCAGACTCTTGGTGCTCTCATTCCCCGCAATTCCTACATGTCCAAGAAACAAGCAGAAGATAATCTCTACATCCGCCCAGTTCACCAAAACTGTGGCGTCATGGATATCGCGAACCAAGGGAAGGGAAGATTCCAATGCCCTGAGAGCACTCGGGGGGCTTTGTGATTCACTATAAATCCCAATCTGCTCTCCGAACTGCGCACGTCACATTATCTCGAGGACCGAGCGGTATATTGCAACCAGCTCGGCCGTGAAGACAGATGAGGTGACTGGCAGAGCCCCGCTGACTTCCAACAGAGACGATACAGCGTGGAAACCGACCCTCTCTTGTGGCTTGGAGCCATGTGTATACACTAGCACAGTTCCATCGTGAGAGGAAGTGTGCTCCAAAAAGGCTAAGTGCGATACTACCGGCGCTGTAGAAGCTCTGACAGCAAGGCGTGGCGACAAATATTCAAAGGTGGTACCCTCCAGGGTGGCGTCCTGGGCAGAACCAGGGGCGCCACCGGTCCGAGAGCTATACCTAGCTATCGAAGAGTTTTCTATCTCTAAACCGTTAGGGCTTAGGGTATTACTGGCGTCTCTTGGCGGCATAGGCACCATCGAGATCAGCTGCGGATGCAGTGAGAGTAGTAGGCGACTGAGGAAGGCGTCGAGCTAGCGTGTACAGACGAATAATGAAATGTGCACGGTGCAGAACGAGGGGTGGCATCTCCCCAGTATCGACAAGTAGGCTCTTAATGGGGAAGTTGCTGAAGGCATCGGTCGCCAGGCAAAGGCCGGTGTGGTGGATCGAGTCCACCTTCCGAAATACACACTCGGCTACGGATGCATAAAATGCGCATCCATAGTCGAGCTTTGAACGAAAAAAGGATCGATAAAAAAAGTAAGGCAATAGCCCTATCATCGAGCCAGGCGCTGAACGTCACGGAACGGAGAATGTCCATTGCGCGGGGACAAGAGACCCTGAGGCTACGAATATGAGCCTCGCAAGTGAGGCGTTGGTCAAATACAAGACCAAGGAAACGGTGTGAGTCCACCACCTCCAGGCGCACCACATTGATAAACAACTCGGGGTCATGGTGTGGCCGTGGATAACAACAGAAGTGCACCACCTTAGTCTTTGTCAAGGAAAACCGAAGCCTGTGCGCTTCGGCAAAGCAAGAGACGCGGTTCAATGCCTGTTGGATTCTACGCTCCATAGTTAGCTTCTGGGACGCGCCAAAAGAGACCGATAGGTCGTCCACGTAGATCACATTGAGAACATCTTCCGGCAGCACCGAGGTGATGTTGTTGTTGCTCAGGGAAAAGAGTGCGAGACTGACGACACTTCCCTGCGGGACGCCCTCTTCCTACTTCATTGTGCCGGATAGGGTTCCTCACAGCCGTACACGGAATCGACGATCTCGCAAAAATTCATATATAAAGAGAGGGAGGCTTCCCCTCGCTACCATCGTGTAGAGATTCTCCATGATACTATATCGCTATGCGGTATCATAGTTATTCTCCTGATCGAAAAACACCGTGGTGTAGTACCATCTACAAAGTAAGGCCTCGCAGACGGCATTTTCCAGTCAGAGAAAAGCATCCGATGTGGAGTGAAACTTATGGATGCCGCACTGTGCAGAATACAGTTGACCTCAGCCGTCCAGAAAAAAAGCTAATCTAACATTTACCAATTTCGTCATCAACTTGCACACGAGGCAAGTTAGAGAGATTGGGCGGAAATCGGCTGGGGTAGAATGAGATTTCTCCGTCTGTAAAAAGTGAGCACAGTAGAGAGTCGTCGGGAGTCTGGGTGGATACCCTCTACCCAGATCCTGTTAAAAAAAATCCAACCGAATGTCCATGCCTCCCTCACCAAGGTGACTAAGCACAGCCTACGGTACATCGTCCGGGCAAGCGGCGGTGTCTGCGCCCGAAGCGAAAGGTCAACGCAACGCAACTCACTCAAAGTAAACCTGTCGTTGAAAGGTTCTCCGCGTCTGGAGGTATAGTCCAGTCGGCGGACTTCCGCCTCGACATCATGACGCGCAACGAATGCTGGCGGAGCAATATCTCGGTTATAGAATGCGGAGAGTGCGGTCTCGAAAGACTTCGCCACGGACGCGTCGTCAGAGATTGTGGTCCCATTCTCCTGGAAAATGGGAGGGGGTCCTGCGAGAACTTGGTGCCAATTCTTTTGACTCGCTTCCACACCTCTACTAGAGGGATTTTCCCGTCACTTGACGACACGTATGCTAGCCAAGAATAGTGGCGAGCGTGCTTCGAAAGATACCGGAACCTAGCCCTAGCTTTGCGAATTTCACCGAGAGTGAGGGCAACCACACACTCCGCTGGCCACCACGGGAGAGGTCGGCGTGCAAACCCCCCAGACGATCTAGGAATAGTAGTTAGACCCACGGCGATGAGTTTGCCGGGGAAGAAATCAACGGCCTCATCTACCGACTTAAACTCATAGATTGAGATAGTGAAATCAGTCATTTCCTGCAATGCGGACCATGCGCCCGCGCCAAGCACTACCAGGGCGGGCTCTAGGGCGACATCAGCCCAGTAAATGATATTTGAGTGAGAAAGTAATCACTACTATGGAGGTCATCGACCACATCTAACCCCAAATCAGGCTGTGCATCTGGAAAGCACAAATAGAAATCGATGCAAGAAAATGAAACTGTTCTCGGGCAGTGATGTGCAAACTCATCAACATTTTGGACACCCACCTCCAGCTTGTCGATCAGGTCGGAAGGACTTGACCCCTGGGACTAATCTAGTAGTTTCCCCAGAGAGGATGTCTACCATTCAGATCTCCGAGCAAGAGAAAGGGCCTCGGCAACCATGCCAGGGCGCGGCGATAGTCTCACGCTTCGAAGTCGGCTGACGGTGGAATATACGCAGAAATAACAGTATACCTCATATCGAGGTGAAGCTGCACAGCCACCGCCTGAAAGGAGTTATCTAAAGCAAAGAGAAGAACGAAAACATCATGCCGGGTGTAAATGGCGCATCCTACCGCGCGGCCCTTATCCCGTGGTGGTTAGGTCGCAAAACCTTTATACCCCGGGAGGGTGAGCAGGGGGCACGCGCCCAGCATGGTCTTCTGAGAAAGATAGCTAACGGAGAACGTAAAGAGATGAGCCTCCGCAGCTCCTTCCAGTTGACCGGGAGTCCTCTGCAATTCTATTGAAGGAATATGCCCTCCAGGCCTAGTTAGGAGATTCGGGGGCCGTCTTCGAAGACAACATCACAGGAATGGCCGTACGCTTCCCGGAGGTAGAATTCCAAGCGCTGTTTGTGGGCATTGTACTGAAAGCGCTGTAGCCTTCGAGGACTTATTGAGGGAGGTTGGGCTCGCCTGCGAGTGTTTTCCTTCCTCAGCCTCATAACCTTAGGCGAGCGGAGCGGCTTCACAGGCGAGGATCCCTCCTTTTGGCGGACCCATCTCTGAGAGACCATACTACTACTGGGTAAGGGCGAAAGAGCTGAAGCTCCTTTGATGCTGTCCTTTCGAGGGGTCAGCTTTAAGAACCCCGGAAGATGTCCTCACGACTATCTTCAGGGCTGTTGCCTATTGCGACTAACGACTCGCTGGAGTCGCGCAGGCGTTCCGCCTTACGGGAAACGGTCCCGTCGGGGGAAGGGAGGGGAGCCCTGGTTTAGGCCGGAGCTGAGTGTCAATCCTCTGTGCCGCCAACCATACGGTCGTAGGTCTGGAGGGGGTAGGAGCAGATGGTGTCTCTTAACATTGAGGCATAAGACTTCCCAAGCATCGCCGAGCCTGCCAGAAACCAGTCCTTACCCTCGTGAATTGAGAGCCGATCCGTAGACTGAACAGCTAGGATTTCCTTCAAGAGATACGCACCACATTGATTCAAAGAAGCGAGGTGTAGCTCTTTGCATTTGACACACTTGGCCACACACGATTTGGATTTATCGTGTGGGGCCTTCGAGCAACTTACACAGACTTCGGGTAACCAAGACTTTGTGTGTCTACAGGAGCGATTACTTTGACCGAAGTAGTGACAGTCATAGCACCTCCGAGGCAGTCATGAATGACTTCACGCGGTAGCCATACCAACCGGCACGCATCAACTCATGGAGCTTGTCCCAGCCGAACGTGACGAAGAGTATAGGGATAGGTCTCCATGCTCCTCCCTTTTTCTCATCACACGTTCGATCTTGACAGCACCATGGTCAGCCAGATCTAAGGTGATGTCATCTATGGAGTAGTCCACGAGTTTCCTCGCATAAACTACTCCTTTCCACGAAGTTCATGGTAGAATGTGGAGTAATTGACGGGTTGCACACGCTCATCAACCCACGCAGTAGCCCGCTCTGCGAGAGGTAAATACGGGACCGGCAGAACATGGCGGCCCTACCTTAGGCACGGCGTAAAAAAATATATAGTGAAAGGAGAAATGGGATGTGAAAAAGGGGAAAGTGAAGCAGTTTATTAAAAACCCACCATCCCAAACCGGAGCTCAGGGGCGAGGGGTCGTTGTACCCTCACCCCTCAACCCCGATCTGGGATGATTGGGTGAGAGGAAGCTGGTCGGCGTCCACCCTGTGAAATTAGAGGCTGAACAGAAAATGTGTGGGTGAGGTTGTAGGGAAAGTGAAGGAAGTAGAGTAAAAACACAATCTGTCAGAAAGAAGGAGAAGACGCCAAGGTGGGACCGGACGGGGCGCTGAGTCCCGTCAGCACGGCGGCCAGGAAGGCGAATTGCCGTGCCCCTTACGGGCTCCTATCCATGCAAGAAGGACAAATGGATCCCTATCCATACGATTAGGAGACATGGATCCGAATCCATGCCATAAGGACACATGGATCCCTATGGATGCAATAAGGAAACTGATCCCTATCCATGCAATAATGACACACGGATCCCTATCCATGCAATACGGACAGGTGTATAGCTATCCATGCAATAAGGATACAGATATCCCTATCCATTCAATAAGATCAGATGGATCCCTATCCACGTAATTAGGAAAGATGAATCCCTATCCAAGTAATAAGGACAAATGGATCTCTATCCATGCGATAAGGACAGGTGGATCTATCCATTCAATAAGGACACATAGATCCCTATCCATCCAATAAGGATAGATGAATCTCTATGCACGTTAGGACAGTTAGATGCTTATCCAAGTAATAATGACAGATGGATCCCTATCCATGCAATAAAAACAGATGGTTCCATATCCATTCAATAAAGACAGATGGATCCATATCCATGCAATAAAGACAGATGGATCCATATCCATGCAATAAAGAGATGGATCCCTATCCATGCACTAAAGACAAAGGAATCCTTATCAATGCGATTAGGACTACACATGGCTATCTTCTATGGGATACAGACAGATGTCTCCCTATCCATGTACTGACGGATCTGTTCAATCTTGACAGATCCCCTTATATCTTGCTCGCCTTTCAAGTGCTATCACAAATTAAAATGTGTTGATCGCGTAGAGCTTTGGAGAGCGAGAGAAAGCATCGGTATGGCAGTTTGTAACAGAAGGTCACAGTTTTAACTGTCAATTCTAGCTGCATGTTATCATTTATGGCCTCAAAGAAGTCTTAATTTGCGTTAGGGACGAAAATTCGGATTCAACGAGATAGAAAAAACAGATCCTTCGTTCATGTTCCCGAAAGCGAGGAAATTTTGTCTGATTTTTCCCATTTTCAATGGGATCTTTGTTATGAAAATGAGACTACAAATTGGAATCTTCTGACAGCTCAATGAAATCATCTGTAGTTCTTCGGGTGTATTGGTTACATCAACTGAGGGCGACGTTTGATTTTTAATATTATTAAACATTGTATTCTTTGGTTATTAATTCGACAAACGATTCGTATTCATCAAGTGATTCACAGAGATACTCAAAACTACCATTAATTACTTTTGGTAGCCGAGGAAAGAGTTCTTCAAAAGGTTTCCATTGAACAGTTTCCTGTTTACATTTTTTTAAATGCCGGGAGTTTTTGTCACATATGATATATGGATTACTTTTACCTTGCAACAAAACTCTCAACTCATTCTGCTTTGTCATTATATTACACAGAAACGCGACATTTCCATGGATTTTTTAACCTGATAATTCACAATGCCTATATTCACTTCCTGGAAAAAGTTCAGTAATTACAGAATGAGGAAGAGAGGACGGACGTTTTTAAAATGGCTATTACTCAGCCGCAGGGGGAGGGACATTTGTCCGACAGGTACCATTCGATTCGTGATGTCTAAACATTTTTTTTCTTTTCATCTGAAGTTATGACGCTGTGGACGATAGAACGCCACGTGTTCGCCAACGACAGTTTCGTGAAGAATAACGAGTATGTCACAGCAGTTTAGTGTGAGTTTCCTCGCCGATTCAACGTTCTCCGAAATCAGGCTGCTCTCACTTTTAAAACAATCTTACGTTGGGTTCATGTATTTCGTAAACGAGGTACAGTAATGAATAGCAGACCTGTGGGGGATTCACGAACGGTATGTAGCCCAGAAAATGGGGAGCGCGCTAGAAGATCTTTGAGCACAATCTGAATAGCTCTACTCGGAGGCATGCTACTGAGCTTGGCATCGAAAATTGCTTGCTAAGGCGTATTTCGCATGAAGACCTGTACTTCCATTCCTGCAATAATGGTCATTGCGCGACAGTTGAGACCAGGAGACTATGCACAGTGGCTTAACTTCGCCCGTCAGATGGAAGCAATTTTTGAGACAACTGACAACCTCATTTTGTGAATGAGTTATGAAGCTGATTTTTATCTCAATAACATGATGAATCAGCAGAATTATAGTTATTGGGATCTTGAAAATCCGAGAGAACTGCACGAAAGACCACTGTACAGCCCAAAAGTGATGGTTTGGTGTGCTGTTGGAAAAGCTGGAGTCATTGGTCTTTAATTCGTTGAATACCATGATAAACAACTTCTTTGTGCCTGAATTACGACTAAAACGTATACCTCTCAGATATGTTGGGTTTCAGCAGAAAAGGGCGACGGTCCACACAGCCAGAACGTCAATAGATGTTCTTCACCCTCTATTCGGCGACCGTCTCATTTCCAGGTTTGCTGATACTCCTTGGCCCCTCTGCGCCCTGATTTGTTCATGTGTGATTATTTCTTGTGGAGAAACCTCAAGGCACGTGCGTAAGAGCATAGGCACCATAAATTGCACGATTTGAAGAAGGTTACACGCGAGGAAGTCAACCAAATCGATAGAGTAATTCTGAAAAGAGTAGAGGCCAACTTCCAAGAGGGGTTCAGAAATGCATCATTGAAAACGCACACCACATGAGGTATATTGCTTTCCACACTTGAGTTTGTCAAATGCTGATTCAATACAAACACATTATTGTCAATAAAAAAAATAAGCTAAAATTAATGATTATGTGAATTTTTCAAAAAATCCGTCCTCTCTGCCTCAGCTCGTATTATAGTTAAAATAAAATTTTAACCAATACTTGTTCTGACCACAACCAGCGAACATACGAGTGATGGGAAAATATTGCTAATTACTACTTCATCCATAACGAGGATGTCACGAAACTATGCTGCATGACATTTTAAATGGTTGATTTGGCACAGTAATTTCGGTGGTGGAAAATTGAATGAAAATAAATAAGAACATTAAGTTCTGAAACTTTTTTTAAAGATGTGTAATATATCCTTTGTGCTTCCCTATCATGGAAGGTGAACAATCTGTACATACTCAATAATTTAATACAATGTAGTCCTACTTCCAGGCATTTAATGGTGAAGTTGAAGTTATCTGTTTCTCGTGTCTTCCCCGTAAAGGTAACTAGTCTTCATTTTAATTCGTACAGTCAGTCGAACCAGTTCAATCAGACAAAGCTTTTAGATTTTTTTAAGGCACATGTACGGCGGTCACTCAGTAAGGGCACAGAGGGTAAAATCATAAATAAACCTATCACTAGGCTACACAAAACAATTAAATAAACAAAGCAACATAAAAAAACAGAACCCCACCCCCCTAAAAAAAATAAAATACAGCAAGCTTGGGTACCTTTGGGAGGACCGCCTTCCCTGGAGCCTGAGAGTGCCACTAAATGTCAATGAGCAGTACCATCTCCTCTCAGGACTTAGGACACGCGGTAGCGATCCTGCTCGTGGTGGTACTGGGACACATACAGATCACGGAGCTCCCAGACTAGAACAATTAACCGAGTGTGTTATGTGTTGGGAACCATTTTTACCCAGAATCTATTCTGGTGACTGCCTGCACGACCAAGTCGTCGTTAAGGCAATACTTAGACGATAAAATTGGCTATATTAAAGTGAAATATAAAAACAAAAGGGACAATAAAAGGAAACAAGGAAAACCACAGGGCAAAGCAAAACAACAACAACAAAAACAAAGAACTCAGAAAAAAGAAAAATGTACGCTCCAATGTCGGAAGATTTTTATCTTATATCCCATCTAGGAACTACCTACTATGGCAAAAGTCTCTGTATAGCTTACTGCTAGGCTAGATAAAAACTAACAAAAAATATACAGAACGAAAAAACAAAAGAAAGCAAGAACAAGAAGCACGCTCCAGCGTCAGGGGGGAGACCCGCCGTCCCCCCGGCGCAGGAACATGCGACCTACAACAAAAAGTTAAATAAAATGAAGGCCAACCTCCTCCATATAGTCAAATAGCTCACAACTCTCTATAAACGAACCCATCCCGAGTACAAGGGACAAGCGATTTCAAAACCGCTCATCCCGATACCGGATCAGGTAACATGCACGAAGATCACCCAGACTGGGACATTCAACAAGAATGTGTCGAACAGTCTGGGGGACAACGCAGTCTTTACAGTAGGGCGCAGGCAAGTGCTTCATCAAATGGGGGTGCGTCTCTCGAGTGTTCCCAATTCGAAGACGACAAAAAGCTACCTGAAGCCGTCGCAGCATTGGGTGGTAGGTCCATTGGAACAGTCGCGGCGCAATCGCACGCATCTTTAAGTTCCCCTGGACCGTCTCCCATCTTCTTTGCCAAGCAGCCCTGTCATGTAGTCTGGTGAGTAAGAGCCATACGCTGGTCTAGTCGCCCAGTCCTCGCAGAATCTTTGGCGCCCTTATTCCCAGAAATTCCCATGTGTCAAGGAACCCAGCAGAAGATAATTTCAATCTCCACCAGGCTCGCGGCAACATAGGCATACGGATTCCGCGAATTAGGGGGCAAGGTAGATATTTCAATACCTAGAAAGCAATCAGGATGCTTTTTGAGTCTCTACAGTTCACCATCTTGTCTACGACCCGGGTACAACTATTTATCTCCCGTCCCGAGTGGTGTATTGCAACAAGCTCGGCCATGGAGACAAGCAGCGAGTGGCAAAGCTCCATTGGCTTCAAACTGAGGCGATACGGCGTGGAAATCGACCGATCCTAGGACTTTGAGGCATCCGTATACACTGGCACGGATACAGCGGGAGGCGAAGTGTGCTCTGAAAAGGCCTAAGCAATACTCCCGTCTCTGTAAAAGCTTTGAGAGCAGAGGCGTGGCGACAAATAGACAAAACTGGTACTATCCAAGGTGGGGTTCTGGCAAAATCAGAGGTACCACCAGCCCAAGAGCTACGCGGAGCTCTCGAAGGATTTGCTAGCATCAAACCCAAAGGGCTTAGCGTATAACTTGAGTCTCTCGGCGGCAAAGGCACAGTCGACATCGGCTGCAGATGCAGTGAGAGGCGTTAGCGAATGATTGAGGCGCCGGGCTTGCGCGTACAGGCGAATAATGCACTGTATACTGCGCATAGTGAGGGGCATCTCCCTGGCATCGACAAGTAGGCTCTCAATGGGGGAAGTGCGGAAGGCACCGGTCTCTAGGCAGAGATCTGTGTAGTGGATTAAATCCACCTTCCGCAATAAACGCTCAGCTGTGGATGCATAAAACTCGCATCCGTAGTCCAGCTTCGAATGAACAAAGGATCAATAGAAAAGCAAAGTAGTAGCCATAACAGGATTCCAGATGTTGAACGTCACGGAACCAGGAATGTCATGGCGTGGATACAAGAGATCTTTTTTTTATTATGAGAGGCTATCTAGCGACTGGCTCCTAGGACAAAAGTCGCCGTTCTCGCATCCTAACCTAATACTAGGCTAGATTAAAAAACAAAAACAAATAAAAAATATGTAAATAACAAATAGCAAAATTAAAAGCACAAGTTAAAAGCAACAACAAATAAAAAAACACAAAGAAAGCAAAAAAGGCAACAAGAAGGAAGCGCGCTCCGGTGAGGTTAGGCCCGCCGGCTTCTCCAAAATTCGTACAGTCCACCAATCTGAATGCAGGAACCAGTCCCGAGTACAAAGCAAAAGTGGTAGCGACCCTGCTCGTCCTAGTACCGGGACAGGTAACGTGCGCGAAGATCTACTAGATTGGGACATTCAACAAGAATGTGCCGAACAGTCTGGGGGACAACACAGTCGTCAAAATGAGGCGCAGGCGAGCGCTCTAGTCCAATTCGGAGACAACAAAAATCAACCTGAAACCCTCGCGGCATTGCAGGGGGGGATGGGGTCCATGGGAACAGTCGCGGCGCAATGTCACGCAACTTTAAGTTCACCTCGACCGTCTCTTCATCGTTTTTGCCAAGCCGTCAGGATGATTGCCCGTATTCCTGCCACGTAACCGGTGTGATGAAGAGCAAAACGCTGGTCTGGTCGCTCAGTCATCGCAGACTCTTTAGCGCCCTCATCGGCGCGTTCCTTCCCCGCAATTCCTACATCTCCAGGAACATAGCAGAAGGTAATCTCGCCATCCGCCCGGTTCGCCAAAACCGTGGCTCACAGATATCGCGAACCAGGGGGGTGCGGAGATTCCAATGCCCCGAGACCACTTAGGGTACTTTGTGAGTCACTATAAATCATAATCTGGTCTCCCTACTAGCGTTTGCGATTAATTGGTTAATATTACCTTTAACCGAATACTTATTGTACTGAAACTGAAAATGTGACAGGATAATAAAAAAATATATATGAATCATTCATATAATTTATTTAATTATAACTTTGTAACATTAATAAAGCAATGAAGGAAACATTTGTTTATTTATTTTCAAGTTATTTATTAAATAATCTCTCAAAAAACAATGAGTAATGTTGCTTCAGACATACTATATCTGAATTTTGTTACAAATTGACCAGCAGCTGAAAAGGCTATTTTGGCCTGAACGCTGGTTGCTTGCATTGACAACAAAGAATTATATAGTTTTCTAATATTGTCGGCTCGAGTTGCTTTAACTTCAAAACATTTAAGTTTATTTATTATGCTGGAATTAGCTATTTTTGTTGAGTTACGACTTTCTAGAGAACTATTGTATTCGCTTAAAACATCGCCCCTTTCATCGTTAGTAACTCTATCCCCACTTTCCCGTGTTTCGTTCAATAATTCTCCCCGTTCTTGAGGTTCGTTGTATAATGTGCAGGATAGACGTTCACAAAAGTTTCTTATGTTTGCCTTCGAACCCAACTTAACAAATTTGATCTTACGTAACAGATCTAGATCATGAAGAAATAATGCAAGTATAACAGCATCGTTTTGACATCTACTAGTAATTCTTTCAGAAAAGCGTTGATGTAATTGGGTAGCGATAACATTTTTCATACTCTCCAGCTTTGACACTAGAAATTGAATCGATATTTCTGCTTTAACCAAATTTGAGTTTTCAGAGCACAAATTCTTCAAAACTATTTGCACAGGTTTGAGTGAATCAGTAATATTTTGCAGGGTACGCCATTCAATATCAGTTATTATTTCCGTGGAGCCAACTACTCTGAGAGCTTTAGGAATACAATTTTTTAAATTTAAGAAATCTTTCAAGCATGGTAAGTTTACTATTCCAGCGTGTTTTTGCAATCCAATAAAAGTTTTAATTTGTTCCATGTTCACCCTTTACAAAGTCTTGCAAAGTCATTTTTTAAGGGTGATTTACGAAATAGTTTGCATATTTTTCTCGTTTTATCAGTAATATCTCTATAATTTTCATTAACTTCTACAAAGCAAGAATCTTTACCCTTCGTATCGTTGTTAAGGAAATTTAATATATTTTCAGATAAATCACGGTGTTCGTCACTATCATTTTCAACATCTGGGTCTTGCTCTTCATTCATAATTTTACTTTGCTTGCAGTAGAGAAGTACATCACCAACAGCTAAATCAATCGTGTGAGCATTGCATAGCTAATGAGATGATTCTATTTCATTTCCAAGTTTCACCATTACAGAAGCTCCATCTTTTGTACAACTAACTACATATGTAATGGTTTAGATATAATCAAAATTTCTTTATTTAACTAGTTGTTACCTCTCAGGTAAACTAAACACGGATTCTCTCACATCTGCCTTACATAAATTCTTTTAGTTTGTTAACAATAATATTGCAACTAAATAAGATTTACATCACTAAATAAATATATTATTTCATTAAATCATTTTAGGTTAAATATGATCTATCCTTATTTGGTTTAAACTAAGAATATTCAGCTTTCATACTATACATTACTAAATACACAATATTCGGTTAATCAACATTTAACCGGTTATTAACCGCCTTTTGTTAACCGGGTTTAATAGATTATTAACTTAATCAATTTAACCGGTTACAAGCCTTACTCTGAACCCGGCACGTCGCGTTATGTCCCATACGCGCGGTCTATTACAACCAGCTCCGCCGTGAAGACAGTCGCAGCGCCTGACAGAGCCACGCTCACTTCAAACAGAAGGGACACGGCGTGGAAACCTACCCCCTCTTGGGACTTAGAAGAACCATCCGTATACCCTGGCATCGTTCCAGCGTGACACAAATGAGGTCCAATAAGGTCGAACGCAATACTCCCACGCTATAGAGTTTAGGAGCAGAGGCGTGGTGATAAAGTTAAGGGTGGTGCCCTCCAGGGTGGCGTCCTGGGCAGAAGCAGGGGCTCCACTGGACCGAGAACTATACCGAACTGTCAAAGGAGTTTCCTGGCCCAAAGCCCAAAGGGCTTAGATAATGACAAGCCTTTCTCGCGGCATAGGTACCCTCGAGATCAGCGGCGGATGCAGTGAGAGCTGTTTGAAACTGAGGGAGGCACGCGTAGAGGCGAATAATACACCTCGCACGGTACAGAGTGAGTGGCATCTCCACAGCATCGACAAGTAGGCTCTCGATGGGGGATGGGGGGAAGGCACAGGCCGATAGACGAAGGCCGTTGTGGTGGATCGGGTCTACTTGACGCAATGCACGCTTGGCTGCGGATGCATAAAACTCGCATCCGTAGTCGAGTTTCGAACGATAATAGGATCTATAAAAAAAATAAGGCAGTAGCCCTATCAGCGCTCCAGGCGCTGAACGTCACGGAACGGAGAATATCCATGGCGCGGGTACAAAAGACCCTAAGGCTGCGAATATGAGCTTCCCAGGTGAGGCGTCGGTCAAATACAAGAGCAAGGAAACGGTACGAGACCACCACTTCCAGTCAAACCCCATTTAGAAACAAGTCTGGTTCAGGGTGGAGCTTTGGATGGTAGCAGAAGTGCACCACCTTAGTCTTGGCCAATGAAAACCGAAGCCTGTGCGCTTCCCCATAGTGAGAAACGCTGTTCAATGCCTGTTGGAGTCTACGCTTCAGTGTTGGCTTTTGGGCAGCGCCAAAAGAGAACGAAAGGTCGTCTACGTAGAGCTCAGGGCAAAGAGTGCGACACTGAGGACACTTCCCATTGGGACACCATCTTCCTGCTCCACTGGGCGGGAGAGAGCTCTCCACACCCGTGCAGGGAATCGACGATCTCGCAAAAATTCAGATATAAAGATTGAGAAGAGTTCCCTATCATGTGGAGAATCTCTAAAATACCGTATCGCCATACGGTATCACAGGCCTTCTCAAGATCGATAAACACCGTGGCGTAGTGCTGTCTACGAAGGAAATCCTCGCAGACCGCATTTTACAGTCGCAGCAGAGCATTCGACGTGGAGTGGAACTTGCGGAAGCTGCAATGTGCAGAAGACAGATGGCCTCCGCTGTCCAGAAAAAAAACTAATCTAACATTTACTAATTACTCCATCAAATTGCACACGCAGCAGGTTAGAGAGATTTGACAGAAAGTGGCTGGGGTAGAGTGATCTCTCCCTGGTTTGCGAAAAGCGAGGACAGTAGCGATTCGCCAGGAGTCTGGGAGGATACCCTCTACCCAGCAGATATTTTTGAAAAAATCTAGCAGAATGGACATATCTCTCTCACCCAGGTGTCGAAGCATGAGACATCGTCCAGACCAGCGACGGTGTTCGCGCACAAGCGAGAGCGGAACGCAACTTACTAAATGTAAATCTGACATGGAAGCGTTCTGGGCCTCTGGAAGTGCAGACCAGTTGGCGGCCTTCCACGACATCACGACGCGCATTGAATGCTGGCGGAGCAACATCCCGGCTATTGAATGCGGATAAAGCGGCTGTTAAGACTTCACCACGGACGCAGTGTCCGAGATTGCGGTCCCATTCTTCTGGATAACAGGGAGTGGGGGGGGGGGCTGCAAGAACTTGCCCCGAATCCTTTTGACTCGCTTCAACACAACTGCTAAAGGCAGCGGCACAAAAATTGATGTGAATGGGAAAGTGTTCACTACCATGGATGTCATCGACTATCCCTCACCCCAAATCAGGCTGTGCATCCAGATAGCACAAAGATATGTAGATCAAGACATGAAAATGAAACGGTTCTCGGGCAGTGAGGCGTAAACCTATCCACATATGGGGCACCTATCTCTAGCTCATCGCTCAGGTCGGCACGGAACTGACCCTGGAATTGATAGAGTAGTCTTCCCAGATGGGGTGTCTACCATTCAGATCTCTGAGCAAGTGAAAGGGCATCGGCAACCGTGCCAAGACGCGGCGGAATTCCCTCGAGTTGAAGTCCGCTGACGGTGGAATGAACGCAGAATTAATAGTATATCTCATATCCAGGTGCAGATGCACAGTTACTGCCTAAAAAGATGTACTCAAAGCAAAGAGAAGGACGGAGACATCATGCAGGGTTGTGGTGGGGTCGCAAAACCCTTATACCCCAGTAGGATGGGCAAATGGCACATCTCTTGCAAAAAGATAGCTAAGGAAAACGGGAAGAGACGAACCTCCGCAGCAACTCCCCGTTGTCCCGGAGTCCCGGCAATTCCATTGAAAGTATATACCCACAGCTCTAGCTCGCAGGAGATGCGGAGGCCCTCTTCGAAGAGAAGACCCTCACGGAAATGGCCGTACGCTTCTCGAATGCAGAACTCCGGACGCTGTTGGCCGCACAATGCGCTGAAAGCGTTGTCGCCTTCGAAGACTTATCGGGGTAGGGTGGGCTCGACATAAGAGTCTTTTCCTCCATAAGCCTCGACACCCTAGGCAGGCGGGAAGGCTTTGGAGGATCCACTTACTTCGAGTTACTCAGCCTACAACTCCGTGTGGGCTTAGGAGCCGAAGCTTCTTTAGGGCTCTCCTCCATTTGGTGGGCAGCTTTAGGAACCCCGGAAGATGGCATCACGACCAACTTCAGGGGTGCTGCCTACTGTAATTATTCGACAAGGTGGAGGCGCGCGGCAATTTCGCCTTACAGTAAACGGTCACGCTGGAGGAAGGGGGGCGAAGCCGTGGTTTTAGCCGGGGTAGGGTGGGAACCTTTTGTCCCTTCAGCTTTACCAGGGGACTTCCCGAGGTGCGTTGAACCCGTAGAAAGTTTCCGAATGGGCGCGGAAACGACCTTGCTCGTAAGCATGTAGGGGCCAGGAGCAGAGGGTGTCTTTTTTAATAGTGATGTATAGGACTTACCAGGCAGCGCCGAGCGCGCCATGACTACGTCCTTAGCATTGCGAGATGAGAGACTTATTCTTGTCCTTAACACCCAGGATTTCCTTCTAAAGGAGATACGCACCATATTGCTTTGAAGAAGTGTGGTTGGGTTCTCTACAATCGAAACACTTGGCCATACACGATTTGGACTTATCGTGTGCGGTCTTGGAGCAACTTACACAGACTTCGGGTAACCCCGAATTTGCATGTCTACATGAGCGATTCGTATGGCCGACGCGGTGACAGTAATAGCACCTTCGTGGCAGTGGCACGAATGCCTTCACGCGGTAGCAATGCCAACCGGCACGCAACGACTCGGGGAGCTTGTTACAGTCGAACGTGACGAAAAGTGTAGGGGGGGGGGGGGGCGTTTCGAGGCCCCTCCCTGTTTTCTCATCACACATATGACCTTGACTGCTCCATGGTCAGCCATCTCTCAGGCGATCTCATCTATGGAGTTATCCACTAGTTTCCTTGCATAAACCACTCCTTTCACGAAGTTCATGGTAGCGTGCGGCGTCACTCACCGGAGTGCCATTAAGTGTCCGAAGGGCACTAATCATGGCCGCCTCAGAGGGATCTGAAGCAACCGCCAAAAGGCTCCCGTCCCAGAAACTGAACACCTTCGGCTCTCTACCAATTAAGCTAGCCAATACCTACCTCTGATGGATCATGTTGCCTTAGGTCAACATGTTACCATCAGTGGCGCGAAAACCAGTGTTTGAAGCAAATGGGCTCGAAAACGGCAGGTAGTCTCTCAATGAGGGCGCCCGACATAATTGAGGCTCCACTCAGCGCACTTGCAAATTTGATCTATATCTGCGACCTCCCATATGGGGGCGCCTAGGGGTCCGACATGCCGATCTTGGCCTGGTCGCTTGCCCTAACGGCAGCATACCCGTCCCTCCCCGGAGTCCATGCGGAGTGAGGAGAACTTTTGTCCTCTTCTTGCTTCTTTTTAGGAGAGGAGGACGGGGGATGAATTTTCTTCTCTCCACCGCCGGAAGAGCGGTGGACCGACTTCAGCAAGATCCTTCTCCGAGATGGAGGTCTAGCTATCAGAGGGACACACGAGGACTCACTAGGAGAGGAGCTACCCTCCTCTCCTAGTGAGTCCTCGTGTGTCCAAGCAGTTTGGGGAGAAGCTAACAGAGGGACACACTTGGGTTGGACCCCATAGAAGATCCTGCCGTTTGGGGGCAGGGTCACCTCCGAGACCATGTGCCTCCCCCTCAGGGCATCTGTGATTCCATTCGCCCTACTCCACGTCACTGTCAAATATCTGGTTAAAGGGGTGCCTCGATTCCCCTCATCCCCTCCCCCTCCCTGATACTTAGGGAGGACGAGGCAGCGTTTGAAGGATCTCCACGCGCTTTTCTACTCTTGCTTCCAGTTGTAACCATGAGAAAATGGAAAAACAAAAAGGGGCCTCCTGGAAAGTAGAAACTATGCCCTTATGAATGAGAAGGTTAAGAGAAAAGTCTTCATAGGAAAAGAAATTCCAGAATGTGATCATTTACACATAATCGGTTCCGTTTCAATGTTTAAGGACTTTGCCAACCTTTCCCACCATTTAGGCGAAATTGTCCTGGAACTTTGACCATAAAAGATAGTGCCGGCATAGCCACCTTATATGTGTACTGGAGGAAGGTAAGCATTGTCGGCCTCCCAGCACAACCCGTAACTAATACTTGCCCTAGCCAGTGGCCTTTCGGCCCTCGCAGCCGGTAGGGACATCGAGGTATAAACTACACTGCCCTTCGAATAAGGCTCATAAAAGGACGAAAGTGCACCGGGCAGCCAGAACCCCTGTGGATAGGAAAGCAGGTGTGGAATGGTATAGGAAAGTATGGGATAAAGAGAAGTAGAGAGAGGTGGTTCCACTAACCAGTAGGATGTGTGATCACCTATTCTATCATACCCTGGTTTAGGTGGTCCCAGGATGGCATGCAGTCTACCAAGGCGCCATTGCTACTGGACCGAGCTCTGTCCATGTGGGAACAGTCCTCCTGGTACAAAGTGTGGGTAGAAAAGGTTGAGGGGATAGCCGTAATAATAATGCTATTAAATAATTAATAATAATACACAATGATTATAATATATAATACAAAATAATGATAAATCTAATAACAAATAAAAATACTAAAAAACACTATTAATAAATAATGTGATAATATTTATAATAATGATAATAAGGTAAAGTAATGCGTACCCCAACAACTTTCCCAGACCCCATCATAGAGTTCAAGTCAACCCAATGACGGGGATTCCCTACTTGGCACTCAGGCCGGGAGGAGGTGCAACTCCTCTGGACACCAAGTGTAATAGGCTAAACAGAGTCCTTTCCCTGCGGGGTTGAAAAGAGAAAAAAAACCCACATGAAAAAAATACTATGTCGTTCCATTGACTCGGGAGGTATATGAAAAGTCCCCATTGAGTCAAACATCTATAATAGGATCATTTACATATAATTGACATCGGTCATGGGATAAGATGGCCCAGGGCAACCATTCTCAGTATATCAAATGGCTTTGTCCTTGCGCTTTGCCCCATAAAGGCTGGGGCTAGCTTAGCCTCCTCATAGAAGCGGAGAATAGTCTGCAGCCAATTACAATCCTTATCTCGTACCTGCGCCACGCTGCGGGTAGGGGCCTCGCCGATCATCCCGCCACTGGACTAGCTGCAAATGAGAGACTTTAAGAGCAGCCGGACACTACACCCTCTCTAAATAGCAAAGGAGCTATTTAGGTGGTGCTGACTAGGATGGGTAATCGTTTACCCATTACCTTATTCCGGCAAAGAGATCGGTAAGGTGGGCTACTTCTTTAGGTTTCAGTTGTAGAAGGGGAATCCCCCCCCCTCCCCTCTCCATACCCAAAGCTATTGACAAATGCTGCTTTATTTGGGTTATTCAGGGCTACTCAAGATGTCGACCAGCATTCCTTCTTCTCTAATGAGTTAACTCTTTATATTTAACTTCATCAGGGTATAAAACTTCCTAGAACTTCATTGCTAAATAGCTTACATTTTTTCCTTCAACTTAATACGTAGTAGCATTTCCTTGATGTAGCACTGACTTTGCTTTTTTCCCCATCTTTCAATTTTTGCAGTGTAATCCTTCGAAGCTCGTCTTCTACTTTGACATTCATTTTGTTTTGATGAGTGAATTAATGCTTTTTCGGCTGCATTCGAACAAATTCTATGTTTGATTAGGTTCCAATAATGAATGGAGAAAATATGAGATGTAAGCAAATTTTGTTTTCTCGAATGCACAATTACTTATCAAAGTAACCTGATCTATTGTACAAAAAGGTAGGTACCATTTACTTCCCAATACCTTCCATCTTTCCAGGAGTTTTACTCGCCACCATTTTGTCATTTTTACGAGGCTATTTTCATGGACTTTCTAGCGATGTACTTATTAGTTGTCAGTTTATTTTCTCGGTAAAATGTAGAAAGGTTTTCTGTATAAATTGGATTATATACAAGGTTTTGTCCTATAAATAACACAAGAAAAACAACCATAATTGATCTTTAGTGGTAGAAATAAGGTTAAATAAATCGCCGAGCTTGGTGTTAAATAAATCAACTGAATTGTAGTCGTTTTAGAGACCAAAATAGTCTACGTTAAAATAAATCAACCGAATTTCAGTCGTTTAAGAGACCAAAATAGCCTACGATTGGCGTTAAAATAAATTAACCGAGTTTCAGTCGTTTAAGAGACCAAAATAGTCTACGTTAAAATAAATCAACCGAATTTCAGTCGTTTAAGAGACCAAAATAGCCTACGCTTGGCGTTAAAATAAATCAACCGAGTTTCAGTCATTTTAGAGACCAAAATAGCCTACGTTTGGCGTTAAAATAAATCAACCGAGTTTCAGTCATTTTAGATAGCAAAATAGCCTACGCTTGGCGTTAAAATAAATCAACCGAGTTTCGGTCATTTTAGAGACCAAAATAGCCTACGTTTGGCGTTAAAATAAATCAACCGAATTTCAGTCATTTTAGAGACAAAAATAGCCTACGTTTGGCGTTAAAATAAATCAACCGAGTTTCAGTCATTTTAGATAGCAAAATAGCCTACGCTTGGCGTTAAAATAAATCAACCGAGTTTCGGTCATTTTAGAGACCAAAATAGCCTACGTTTGGCGTTAAAATAAATCAACCGAATTTCAGTCATTTTAGAGACAAAAATAGCCTACGCTTAGCGTTAAAATAAATCAACCGAGTTTCAGTCATTTTAGAGACCAAAATAGCCTACGTTTGGCGTTAAAATAAATCAACCGAATTTCAGTCATTTTAGATAGCAAAATAGCCTACGTTTGGCGTTAAAATAAATCAACCGAGTTTCAGTCATTTTAGAGACCAAAATAGCCTACGTTTGGCGTTAAAATAAATCAACCGAATTTCAGTCATTTTAGATAGCAAAATAGCCTACGTTTGGCGTTAAAATAAATCAACCGAGTTTCAGTCATTTTAGAGACCCAAATAGCCTACGTTTGGCGTTAAAATAAATCAACTGAATTTCAGTCATTTTAGAGACCCAAATAGCCTACCCACATCGTTAAAGACCTCGTAATTAAAAGTGCGTTTATTCACTGGAAAAAGCAAATATGTGTGTGTTTAAGGCGTGAGAGTTTCGTTGTATTAGTTTCAATTCTTCTTGGTGAGGATTTCATATATTTATTTAATTTTTCTAATTATCAGAAACTGGACCCCAAAATTCATCTCGGAAGTTAGTAAAGAAATGGTAAGGTTGGGAGGTGGGGTGGGGAAGGTATAGACCACAGGTAGGCAAAAATGAAAAAAAAACGACGAAGGCAACAGGATTTCCCTGCTTCACGGACTAGCAAAAAAAGTGCCCTGGTCTACTCGACCAAGCAAATCAATGCGTCGTTCTGGTGGACAAATGCGGTAGTCTCCGCCATGTCTTTAATCAGTAAAATGTGGATGAGTCAAGGCTAAATTATCTTCCAAGAATTCACAGCACTAATTATGCCACAAGATCCCCAACTCAGTGTCGTCTGCATCTAAATTGGCCCACACCCACTCGTCGTTTCAATATATTATTTTTTTTTTTACGGTTTCTATCCGTAACCTACATACACGCATTTCTAAACAATCACACATTTGCAGCCATATACGGATCTGCACGGTGCCCTTGACATTTCAGCCTAGTAGCCCCAGGCTGCCAGAATACGAGAGGTAAATTTGCATATTAATTTTGAATAGCTCGTAATGCACTGTTTTTTTTTTTATTACTTTCTCTAAATTTGATTTGTGGGCCTTGAAAATCTAGTCTGTCCTGTCCTTAATTTAAATTCCCCCTCCCCTCCCATGATTTTTTTTATTTGGATTACTTGCGACAAGTTCGAATTTAGTTTATTTATATTATTTACGGAGATGGTTTCCGTATTGGAATATTCTAAAGTTAGAGTTAAAGAAGAAAATGATTCTCATTTTTCTATATTTTATCTTAATTTTATGATGCAAACATACAAAGAAAATCACCGTTTAATTAGTTCTATTAATTTTTTATAGGAAAATATAGACTAGTTTGAAAACTATCGCTCATAAACTGCAGGTGTTAGCGTTTTGTTTTCTTTGCAGTGTCGGATTTAGACTTGGTGAGGCCTTAAGCGATATAAAGCCTGAGGCCCCCTTCCTTTAAATTACGCCAGCTGGTACCAGAAAATTTGGAAATATACATGTCTTTTAATTATATGAAAACATTACCTTTTAATTTTTATTAATATACATGTTTGCAAAATCACAAAAATTATATTAGATAATCCTCTAACTTAAATCTTTTTCTTTCTTGATTTTCCAAAAGCAAAATCATTGATTATGTCGTCAAAAGATATGCTTTGCAACTTATCACTTTCTATGCACATGATGCTAAGTGCAGCTAATTTTTCTTGAGATATAGTTGCTCTCAGGTGCGCAGGCTTGACTGGTATTTTTTTCAATGCATAAATAGTATTAAGTACAGTAAAGTACCAGTCGCAAATGGCTATAATTCCATGAATTGTCCATACCTACACCCGAACATTGATTCTAAATAATAAATCACCTGTAATTGATCTGTCTAGACAAAAGAATTATAGATGATTAATCTGAAAATTTTAATTTTAAGACAATTAAGACAATACACTGAGTAAAAGAAATTTTAATCTTGAATTTTTTGAGGCCCTCTACAGATTGTGAGGCCCTAAGCTATAGCTTATTTAGCTGGTACCTAAATCCGGCACTGGTTCTTTGTATACTGAAATCAGGTCCAGAAGTAAGCTTCCGAACATGCCGCTTAATCACTCCCAATTTACAGCTGTGATCATATAAATAAAAGAAATCACAAAAAAACACTTCATTTATTTCTAACCATTCTTTTCTCGCAAAGTACCAAACATTTCGATCTAGTTATTACAGCGGAATGGTTTGGTTGTTGTTTTTTAAAGACTTTTTCTGAGTAGCCATTGTAGCTAAATATAATTTCAGCGTTAACAAATAAAAAATAGAGGTACAGGGTGTTCAGGTTAAATTGGACAATTTGCATAAACAGATCACCCCTCTCCCCCCCTGCAATATATCAACCACAAATAATTGTATTTTGAAAATATAAAATATCAACTTGATTTTAGCTGGGAGATAATAGTATACTTAAAATAGCCACCCTCAATTTCCACCCTGTTCCTCACTGTGTCTCTTGGAAGATCTTTGAACACCTCCTTGATCTGTGCCACTAGCTCGGCCTTGGGGTTGCAGGCACAGAAACTGGCAGTAGTGAAGTCGGAGAAATATTTCTGACAACCACTTCCGACTCTTTCCGGATGTATAGATTTCCAGCACCGACCCTCTCCAGCCAGAGATCGACAAGTCTCTTGCCGCTCCACACAGCCGTTTGAGTTATGGCTAAAGCCTTGGCCAAATATGCGGGGCAATGTGACGCCACAGTGACTGGAGACACACCCTAAGACCTTAACAGTTGGGGGAACTTTGGTTTTCATGATACATGAAACGTCGCATGGATTGTAGTCATCTGTTGTTTCTGAGTATTGTGCAACTGGTTCTGGCAGAAGTTCTTTCCATCTGAGAAGAACCGGATCGTCTTCCTGCTTAACAGGATGCTTCAGCTTGTTCAGGAGCTTCTTGCCTTCGTCAAGCGTTTCTCCTTGGCCGTCAGAAATTGTCCCGCGCGCTCTTGTACGAGTGGTAACGAAGGTCTTCATTCAGAGACAGTTTCATGGTGGCTACTTCAACACCCACCTTTCTCGTCAAAGCCCTGATTCCCTTACTTGGGTCTTCCATCACCTTCTCTTGCACTCGTTGGATGAAGTCCGGGATGCGGAGGCAGTCAGAACGCCCTCTAGATTCCTTTCTGCTGGTCACGGTTTCGTAGTCTCTGTTGCAGCTGCCCCAGCCGCGTCTTGCAGCCTTTATAGTGGAGTGTTACCAGGGCATCGAGTACCAGTCATGATGTCTACAATTTGATACCTGACGCGAATCATCATGATGCAGGTAATTCTTTACCAATATTCATACTTTACTACTCTTCTCCAACGCCGTTGACTGTTTACCGATAAGTCAACATATTCCAGAAAAAAAAGGAGACGTTCAAAATCGTCAAGCCCGAACACCCTGTATATACTTTTTGGATCAAGATAATCCCTCCCTTTTATGTTAGAGGAAGGGGGGTCATCTTGACTTGATCCTACCTTTTTAACATTTATCAGGAGATTTATAGATCGATTTACAAAATCCATTCCATTAAAAATTATTACAATGGGACAGTTCGATCTCAACAGACATTTTAACGCATATAATGAGACACAGTTTATGTTTAAAACCCTCTTTCACCCTTTGCTGGGTCTAAGGAGGAGCGGATAATAAGTGGGGAAGACGACCGAGAGAGAGAGAGACGAGCAGCAGTTTCTCTTGGGGCCCCGGGATCGTGAGGACGTGCTGTTACTACAGGCTTCAGTTGTAGTAGAGGCGTTGCCCTTTCTACCCCCCTCCCCCCTTATCACTTGCGGGGAGAAGAGAACATGCACTGGAACATATATGTCCCATGGTGAAAAATCAGAATGTAAGAAGGTAAATTTCTGTCTTTTTTACATCTAGTTGATGCTAATCCTTTGTTTCCAGCGATTAAACCTCACTGGTTTTGAGAAACTCCCTTACAAAATGTGTACTTTCTAAAAGAGTCTAATTTACCTACCGCTAATTTTGTGGAGATCAGGACTATTGAAAATCGGGCAGATACATGAGACTAATTTTTCCAACCCTTTCCGGATGTATGGCCTTCCATCAGCAACCCCTTTCCCACGGGGTTTGACCACGATCTCTAACAGCTTCACGTAGCCATCTGAATTATGCCTAAAGCCCTGGTCAAAGACGCATGGCAGTATGACATTATATGAAGAATCCGGTCTATAACCTCCAGATTCTACAGATGAACTATTTTAACGTCCTGATTCTTCACTCTAGACAATTAGCAATAATTCAGTGATTAATGGGAGGTATATTGTGCTCTAGCAAAGACATTTTCACATAATGTAAAACAAAATTAGTAAATTTTAAAATTCATTTGTTTAGTTGGTTGATATGTAGAACTAATTCACTTCACTGAGTTTATATAAGATATCCATTTTCTTTAGGTGGTAAATTTTAGACGTACCTAATATTCAGTTGGCTAAACTGACGTCCAGATTCTAGACCTACCATGGTTCACGTAAACAGGTTCAGGAAAGTCCTTGCACATATCATTTTAAATTTAGAGTGGTGCGTTTCCAGCGGGGAATAGGTTCACGTTAACAGGTTCAGGAAAGTCCTTGCACATACCATTTTAAATTTAGAGTGGTGCGTTTCCAGCGGGGAATAGGTTCACGTTAACCGAAGAATTGTGTATAGTCATTTTCTTCAACCATATCTTCATTGTGAGGAAGTCAAAATGTGAATAGGATACATATGTGGTAACTATCTTTAAGAAGAGGGATTAAACAACTATGTCCAATTACCGGACGGTGAGTTTGACATCAATGGTGGAGAAAATGATAGAATTTGTATTAGTGAAATCTATTATGGACCACTTAAATAAACAAGTTGATTAATGATTATCAACACGGCTTTACTAGGGGCAAATCGTGTTTGACTAATTTACTGTCTTTTTAGAGAAAAGTGAATGATGCTGACGATAGAGAGGAGAATTAGGATATTGTTTATTTGGATTTTAGTAAGGCTTTCGACAGGGTGTGCCACAATTGCAAATTTTGACTAAAGTTCAAGCGCATGGAAGGATTTTTAGGTGGATTTAGTCTTAGTTTAGTGACAGGCAGAGAAGAGTTTGTAGAGATGGGATTAAATCCGACTGCAAGAATGTTATTAGTGGGGTTCCTCTGGGGTCGCTGTTGGGGCTGCTGTTGTTCTTGATTTATAAACAGAAAGAAATAATAATTGCTTAAAGAAACTCCACGGTGTATTATTTATTTATGTATATACTGGTCAATCAAGAACACGTGCCCCCGAATACAAAGCCCAAGTACCCATAATTACCAACAAGTACTCCTGAGTACAAAGCACAAGTACAACTTAAAGCACTTACTGGAGGCGCAGTTGGCCCAGCAACAGGCGACAGCCGTAGAGAGGATCGCCACCGCCCAAATGAGCGGTTGACCTGTTGGGAAGGGCGCTGGGTGTCCCCGACCGAGGTCCCTAAGGGGCGCCATGTCAGCTGCTGGGGCTCACCAGAGTGAAGCGCGGAGTGTCATGGCGGCGTCGGTGGCGAAGCGGATTTCTCACTATTCACACAAGTCATCAGCATAGATTCTGGTACACAAGTCCTTAATGCCACCGGGCAGCATTAACATTCGTACCCCCTCAGGGCTGGGGTCCTAAGAGTATCGGTGGGGGCTCTAGGGACCTTCCCAAACCAAATGGGGGTGTCAGAGGCCCAATTTATTTAAGGGGGGGTGAAAACAGGTAAAGTCCAGTGCTATACTTGGGATGCGATATTAAGCTGGGATTAAGGATTTATGCCTTCGTTGTTATCAGTGGTAATTAACGGCCTAATTTGAGGGTAATTGTAATTAATTGGCAAGGATTTAACCGAAATCAACAGCCTATTCAAATCTCAGTAATGCCCTAATTTTTCTGTACGCCTATTTCGGATAATTGGACCTTCCCTAGAGATACATTCACGGCGTCCTTCAAGGCGCATCCCTAGCGTCCCCTCCAATTTAATTATTACCACTAATTCGACCTTCAATTCGCGTGGTAATTGAGAGGAAATGGATTCGAATCTGGAGTGCCTCGTGCTTTAATGATCCACTTTTACTTAACCTTGATAGAAATTGAAAGCAAGCGCCCGGTTGCTCCCTTTCTGGAGCTCTTAGGGAGGGGGGGGGCACTAGCTCCGTGACGTCAGGAGGGATTATAGCCATTCCTCCCTCCCTCTTAATGGGAGACTCGATTCTCGGAGTAGAATTATTAGAGGATTTTTGGATGATTTTTCCATCGGAGAAAAGTCTGTGAATTGACATTTATGACCTATGAGACTCGATAGGGAGGAGGATTTCGGGGTGGGGAGTTGGGGAGTGAACTTACTACTCAAATGGACAAATTGATTATTTAGAATGCAATTTAATGTAATCGAAACAGGGAAGGTAAGAAGAGGGAGGGGAGAAAAAAATGTAAATAAAAAGAAAGAATGCGAACACTGACAAAGATCAAGGCATTAAAGGAACAAAGGAAATACGACCTTTTTTTTAAACCTTAATAAACTTGAAGGGAAACTTTTCCTTCTGATGATGTTAAAAGAGCCGTTTGAACGCGCTTTCATTTTTCTAGAAATAGTTTTAAATGGAGGGTAGTAGTAGTAGTATACTACTCTCCTCCCTATTGAGTTGCATAGGTTATCAGTGTCAAGACACTGAGACTTTTCTCCGATGGAAAAATCATCCAAAAATCCTCTAATAATTCTACCCCGAGAATCGAGTCTTCCATTATGAGGGAGGGAATGGCGATAATCCCGACGCCACTTCCTAGACGACGGTAGTCTAGGAAGACTCTAGATCTGCATTCCGGGGCATCAATCCAGGTTGGGAACCGCGTAGATTGTGGCTGGCAGGTCCGATGCGGGAATGGCAGTCCCTCTGGCACCGCGTAGATTGTGGCTGGCAGGTCCGATGCGGGAATGGCAGTCCCTCTGGCACCGCGTAGATTGTGGCTGACAGGTCCGATGCGGGAATGGCAGTCCCTCTGGCACCGCGTAGATTGTGGCTGACAGGTCCGATGCGGGAATGGCAGTCCCTCTGGCACCGCGTAGATTGTGGCTGGCAGGTCCGATGCGGGAATGGCAGTCCCTCTGGCACCGCGTAGATTGTGGCTGGCAGGTCCGATGCGGGAATGGCAGTCCCTCTGGCACCGCGTAGATTGTGGCTGACAGGTCCGATGCGGGAATGGCAGTCCCTCTGGCACCGCGTAGATTTTGGCTGACAGGTCCGATGCGGGAATGGCAGTCCCTCTGGCACCGCGTAGATTGTGGCTGACAGGTCCGATGCGGGAATGGCAGTCCCTCTGGCACCGCGTAGATTGTGGCTGGCAGGTCCGATGCGGGAATGGCAGTCCCTCTGGCACCGCGTAGATTGTGGCTGGCAGGTCCGATGCAGGAATGGCAGTCCCTCTGGCCCCGCAGACGGATGAATGGTGATGGAGGTCTATGGATGGCATCACCGCGGAATTCGTCCGATGTGAATACCGCCTTGGAACAACTAGTAAAGAATGTGTATGACAAACAGCGCCCCCCTCCCATGGTGCCACGTACCCCACTCTCTCCGAAGAGAACGTGTACAGCCCAAAGTGCCAGTTTCCCCTCCCCCCTCGGAAATCTTCCTAGGTCACCCCCTGGATGGATTAAAGGGTTTGTAGTAGCAGGTAACAACGAGGAGCAGCGAGAAACAAATAAGAGCAGCTGGGAACGAATAAACAGCTGGAAGCAAATGAGAAAAGCAAGAAACAAAATTGAGCAAATGAAAATGAATGAGAGCGACTAGAAACGAATGAAAGAGGCTAACGACGAATGAGAGTAGGTGGATACAAAGGAGAGCAGGTTGAAAGAGTTGGAACCAAATGGGGGCATCTGGAAACAATTTGGTATCAGGTGTTAACCACTAGAACCACTAGGCACGAAATGGGAACAGCGAGAAACAGCTGGAAGCAAATGAGATCAGCCAAGAGTAGTTAGAAAGAAATGAGCAACTGAAAGCAGTTGGAAATAAATGGAAGCCGTTGGAAATAAATGGAAGCAGTTGGAAATAAATGGAAGCAGTTGGAAATAAATGGAAGCCGTTGGAAACTGGGGGCAGCAGCTAACAACTAGGAGTTGCTACAATCAGTGTATAAACAAATTAAAGAACCTCGATACAATTGGGACCAACTAGAGGCAGCAGCCAACAACTAGGAGTTGCTACAATCAGTGTATAAACAAATTAAAGAACCTCGATACAATTGGGACCAACTAGAGGCAGCAGCCAACAACTAGGAGTTGCTACAATCAGTGTATAAACAAATTAAAGAGCCTCGATACAATTGGGACCAACTAGAGGCAGCAGCCAACAACTAGGAGTTGCTACAATCAGTGTATAAACAAATTAAAGAACCTCGATACAATTGGGACCAACTAGAGGCAGCAGCCAACAACTAGGAGTTGCTACAATCAGTGTATAAACAAATTAAAGAACCTCGATACAATTGGGACCAACTAGAGGCAGCAGCCAACAACTAGGAGTTGCTACAATCAGTGTATAAACAAATTAAAGAACCTCGATACAATTGGGACCAACTAGAGGCAGCAGCCAACAACTAGGAGTTGCTACAATCAGTGTATAAACAAATTAAAGAACCTCGATACAATTGGGACCAACTAGAGGCAGCAGCCAACAACTAGGAGTTGCTACAATCAGTGTATAAACAAATTAAAGAACCTCGATACAATTGGGACCAACTAGAGGCAGCAGCCAACAACTAGGAGTTGCTACAATCAGTGTATAAACAAATTAAAGAACCTCGATACAATTGGGACCAACTAGGGGCAGCAGGCAACAACTAGGAAAGGATGGAAACCAATGGAAGAACATGGAATTGGTTAAAAACAAATGGAAGCAGGTAGACGCGAGAGATACTCTCGTTGGCGTTCGCTTAACGGAAGCTGGAGACAAGTGGGAGCAGCCGTTTCTTACACCGACCACATCTGAACATCTTCAGTGCCACCTAAAATACTCGTGTCACCCTTAGGAACTCCGAGAGAGCAAATTGGGATGAAGGAGATAAATGGACTAGGAAATGGGAACAGAGGCTGCCTCCTATAGGCTATTAAATAGCATTTTGCACATTCCTCCTTTTCTTATGCTCTTTTTTTAGACCTTAAATTGAGGCTAACAGTTTTTATCACTTTCCGAGGCAGTGTATTAAAAGCATAAGAAAGGAAGGGGTCTGCAAAAGGCAAATCAATAGCCAATGCGAGGTAGTTCATGCTTCCATCATAGAGATCAGTTTCCCTTAGCATCCTCATCCATAAATCTATCCCCAAGTTCAGTTCTCCTTAGCATCCTCATCCATAAATCTATCCCCAAGTTCAGTTCTCCCTAGCATCCTCATCCATAAATCTAGCCCCAAGTTCAGTTCTCCCTAGCATCCTCACCCATAAATCTAGCCCCAAGCTCAGTTCTCCCTAGCATCCTCATCCATAAATCTAGCCCCAAGTTCAGTTCTTCCTAGCATCCTCATCCATAAATCTAGCCCCAAGCTCAGTTCCCCTTACTATCCTCATCCATAAATCTAGCCCCAAGTTCAGTTCTCCCTAGCATCCTCATCCATAAATCTAGCCCCAAGTTCAGTTCTCCCTAGCATCCTCATCCATAAATCTAGCCCCAAGTTCAGTTCTCCCTAGCATCCTCACCCATAAATCTAGCCCCAAGCTCAGTTCTCCCTACTATCCTCATCCATAAGTCTATCCCAGTTTACTTCCCCCTAGCATCCTCATCCATAAATCTAGCCCCAAGTTCAGTTCTCCCTAGCATCCTCATCCATAAATCTAGCCCCAAGCTCAGTTCCCCCTACTATCCTCATCCATAAGTCTATCCCAATTTACTTCCCCCTAGCATCCTCATCCATAAATCTATCCCCAAGTTCAGTTCTCCCTAGCATCCTCATCCATAAATCTAGCCCCAAGTTCAGTTCTCCCTAGTAACCTCATCCATAAATCTATCCCCAAGTTCAGTTCTCCCTAGCATCCTCATCCATAAATCTAGCCCCAAGTTCAGTTCTCCCTAGTAACCTCATCCATAAATCTAGCCCCAAGTTCAGTTCTCCCTAGCATCCTCATCCATAAATCTAGCCCCAAGTTCAGTTCTCCCTAGCATCCTCATCCATAAATCTATCCCCAAGTTCAGTTCTCCCTAGCATCCTCATCCATAAATCTAGCCCCAAGCTCAGTTCTACCTAGCATCATCATCTATAAGTCTAACCTCAAATTCAGTCATACTTAGCATCCTCATCCATAAATCTAGCTCCAAGTTCAGTTCCCTCTAGCATCCTCAACCATCTAGACTCAAGTTCAGGGAGAAACTTCAGAAAACCTATGCAGTGTTTTTTTTTGTAGTAAAAACAGTACTAATGGTGTTTGTAGGCCTTCTAGTCATCATTTGCGGCTTCGGTTAGGCGCGGAAAGCACTTATTTTTAAGATACTCGCACTCTGAGGATGACTTTATTTGCCGTGATACTATCTTAAAAGTAACTGCTTTCCCTGCCAACATGAAGCCCTAAATGACTTCTGAGATGCCGAAAAACACCATTAGTACCGTTTTTACGTACTTACTATTTATTTATAGAATATTCGTATATGCATTTGTTTACTGGGAGCCATTATCGAGCCGCTCACTGGGTTGTCATTATGGAGGGCTTCCCCACCCCTGCTTGCTTCGCTGGCACCTCAGGAACAAGTACAGCGAAACCTTATCTAAAACACCTGGTTTTCTTAACAATTTGAAATCCTAGCATTAAGTTTAAATCCAAAGACAAAACAAACTATTCAGTGGTGGGAATATTATAATCAATCCGTACCTGTCACGACGCTTCGCTTTCAAAATGAGGCTAGAATTTTAACAAAAGTCTATTAAATTTACCGAGGAATTATGAGAAGTCTTATTAAAGATTAAAAATTTTAATACGCGAAACAAATGACTATTGATAACGTTAAATACACAGGTAATTCGAAAGCAGAGATCTTATAAACACTTGTATCCAGGAATGCCAATGTGTGGATAGTGCGAATTAAATGTTGCCAGTGTGTGAAAATAATGATTTATTTTCGCATTAAGAGAAGGCGAAGTTGGCGAATTTCAATGTAAATTTTAAGTCCATAAAGGTGTAGTTAGTATCTTTAAAATATGTATTTTCCGCGCCAAACCGAAACCATACATAGGACTGGAATGGCTAAAAGAACCATTAGTACTTTTATAACACTAAAAATACGGCGTAGGTTTTCTGAAGTTTGATCCTATTCCTCTATCCCCAAGTTCAGTCCCACCCTAGCATCCTCATCCAGAAATCTATCCTTAAATCTGGGCAGGGAGGACGCTTCTATCACATGATTATTGACCCCATTCCATTCATCTACCATTCAATTTGTAATCCAATTTCTACCAATCTTTCCTAAACCGAAACTTGTCCAAACCCATGGTTACGTGTGCCATCCTCTTCGCTAAAAATAAGAACCTTACCCGTTTTTGCTATTGAGGATGTATATCCATGGGTGGATTAGCAATATAGAGGTCGGGTGACATGGATTGCCGGGGGAAATTAGGTTCTCTTGTAAGTGTTATTCAATTTGTAAAAAGAAATTGTGTAAATTTAGTAGGTACATTGAATCACTATTTTATTTATATACTTTTTATAATCATTTGATGTGTTATTGTTTCATATAGATGAATAATAATAATATACTAGTTGCTCCAGACCGGGTTTTTTTTGGAGGGGGAAGGGAACAGTTCAGAAGGGGCACGCTAAAGGCGTGGTTCGCCCATGGCGTCATAACTGCCAGAACCGCCATGTGTATATTGTTAAGTAGGTATGTGTATGGATAAATGTAATGGAGAGATCGGTTAAATTTGGTTGGTTCGATTGGGCTAGGCTAGGTTTATGTATCAATCTCAGTTGGGTGGGTTCTTTGCATTTACGTATGTTGGGTTAAGTTTCACCGTATGTACATATATATTCTTTGCATTTATGTATGTTGGATTAATATGTACATATATGTATTAAAGTGTGTGATTTAGGGTTAGGACGTGATTGACAAACATCTCTGCTCACAGATGACCATCGGAGTTGCATCTCCAGCGCGAATAATTGGGGGTAGAGCTATGCATAGCCGCCCTCCCCCATCCCCATCCCACATTGAGTGCTGGAGGGTGGGGAAGGGGGGTAGCAACGATGCAAGGCCCACTCCTGTCTCTGAGCCTACATCTCCGCAGCGGACACATAACTAAACATTTTGAAACGGGCGACAGGGACAACCACAAGGGGCCCACGACACCGGAATTTGTATACCCTTGCAGGGAAAGGGGGTTGCCCTTTGTATACGGGCGTAACGCAACACCTGAAATCATCGGTTTGTATTTGAACCCACCCGAGGAGCTTCTATGCGTGCCAGTACCCCCTATTGACTTATTCCTTCAACTATGGTCGTTAGTAGGACACGCTTCCTCTCACCTTAACGAAAAGAGCGAAACGACACAACTTAACACGATCACGGTTACAGACACACTGATTTTGAAGCAGACAGAGCCACAGGGCCGCTAGACCGGAACATTATTTTATGAAGTTACAAAACAAGGTGACACGGCGTATTTTTAGTCGCGTGCCAATGTAGTCGCGGGTGACTCTACATCTCGCTATGTCGGTCGGGCCCTGTTTTGCTTTTTTTATTGTTTTTGTAATAACATTGTAACTATTCGACCGATTCTAGCAAAATTTGAAACCCTTCTGTTGTTTTACATTTCTTTTAAAGGATATAATCGCCAAAGTTCTCCCAAGGTTAGCCAGGGAATTATTTTGTTTTGGCAATAACATCATAACTAGGCCGATTTTAACGAAATTAGAAACCCTCATGTTGTTTTACATCATTTTTCGAATGTAACAATTTTCAAGGTCCCCCCATGGTTAGGCATGTAATTATTGAAAGTTTTGAAGGCCTTAAGGTCATAAATCAGAATAAGAGAGAGCACGCGATTTTTGGGGGGTCAGCAGACCTTGTTTAAAACAAATTTAGATCTAACAAAACTAACTTATTAAAATCTTGCTCTTTATTCTTCCTATTCCTTTGCATATCAACTTTTAGCTATATATTAAAAATCTTAGTTCATAAGAAGGAAAAAAGGATCAAATAAGAATGTCTTTTCCTTCCGAAAGTTATACAAATTCATTTCAAATGACGTCGGTATGCATCATAGCTACGTCATCTGAGATACACCATTGGAAGATTATTTTTTTGTATTAATCTTAGCATTATCGCTAACTATATTGATATTACTTGATATTATGGTAACTCCTTAAGTTTTTTTTTATTCTAAACTCATACAAAGTTTCCCGGGTAAATAGTTGTTTTAGTGCTATATTATTCGTTTTTAGTAATTATTGAGTTGCGCTATTTTTTTTCTTAAATTAATTTTACGATCATAGTTTACTTTAATAAAAAATTAGCCAATACGAGTTACATCGTTCCTCTATGCTTAGGGTCCTTCATTTGGTGATAGTTTAACAGCAGGATGTTCCGTTTGGCCAATATTGCCCACTGTACAAGTTCTTTTCTATACAACTCCTTATAGTTTAGGTTCAAGAGAATTTGAAGTTAATTAGCCATATATTATTTTCCCCTTTATTCCCCCCAAAAATCCTATAAGTGACATAGGACTTCAAATTTGAAACCTTCTTTCAAGCCTAGCCTCTAGCTCAAATTCACCATTAATGAATATAACAAAACAAACAAATAGAATTCAAGATATTGTATCTATGCTGACAAACCAAAACAAGATAAAGACTCGAATACTGTTAATAAACTTGAAAATATAATCAAATCCCATGTTAGGAAACTAAGGCTTCCAAAATTATACCTTTCGACAAATGAAAACAAATATTAATGCCAGAGTCCATCTAGATGCAAGTAAAAAGAAAACTCATAAAAATAACCCTTAAAACCTTTTAACTTTTTTACCCTGAATGCGCGTATGTGTATAAGAAATCCACTATTGACGCCAATATTACTAAATTAAACCCATTTTCAATTGACTCAGCTTTAAAAAATATATATCTTCGAAGAACCTTTTAATCCGGCTTTCACCGCAGGACTTGCAGATACTTACACCTTCCGGTACAATCGAGGGAAACTTCCAGCCGAACTTCCGCCTGCCTCTGAAAAGTGAATCTTCTCCTTGGATCTTCAGAGAATATCATGGAAACACGTAGGTGTTGGAAATTCATAGATAGAAAATAATATTTCAATAAGACAGATTAATATATCGGGGAAAATATTTAGGCAAGAATATATTTTGGATAAATGTAGTCACGTGTAAAATGGAAAATATTTCATAGGAAATTAATAAATAAGACCACAATGAAGGAGGTCCATCGTGTGCTATTCCTGTGGAGTTCCGGGTCACGTGAAGTCCAACTGCCCTCAAAACTCGCAGTTTAGAAGCACCCCTCCTTCTCACCAGGTACACTTCTACGCCCCCACCGTCACAAAAGGAAGCCCCCTCTTTTTCCAACACGCCGAATACTACTGGCCACCCAGCTAAACTTTTTGTTCGATAAAAGTACCCTATGGGCTCCTCCAATTTGAAACTGGAGCAGTGAATGGGTGTCGGATCTCCACCCTCGTCCGTGATACAGGGTGCACGTGCATTGTTGTATCCGATGAACTACGATCCCCTGTGGATCCGGACCACAATAGGTTTGCCGTAGTGTATGATTACTTGGGGCGCGCCAATAAATTCTGCATTGTTCACTGGTACATTGAGTGCTCCTATTTTATTGGTTGGGCTGAAGTCGTTGCAGCCCCCATCAAATTTTGCTCTGTCCTAATTAGTCAGTCCCCCCAGGTTTTTTCCGCCCCCGTGGGTCAAACCCGTTACTACCCGAACCCGCGCGAAGAAGAAACTGAAAGCCCCTACACCTCTGGAACCCCCGAGTGCCCCCGAATTCCAGACCGATGACCCATGACTTTGCCAAAAGTCAGAGGGAATGTGAGTCTCTTCGTCCCTTGTGGTCCAAAGCACAGGACAAAACACGCGAAACCGTCAGAGGAAATAAGGTGATTTCCTTCCTCATCAAGGACGACCTCCTCTATCGAGTATGCACTAAGGAAAACGACACCGAGTCCCACACATTATGTGTATCCCGCTCCCACGTCCCTACAATTCTGCAAACGGCCCACGATAGCCTATTTTCTGGTCACTTTAGTCACACAAAGACAGCTTAGAGGATCTTCAAATATTTTTATTGGCCTGGCGCGACCGACAAAATTCTGCGATATTGTCGTTCGTGCGACATTTGCCAAAAGACGGCAATAAAAGGACGAGTCAGACCTTCGCCTTTGCAGAAGGGACCACTAATCTCTGAACCCTTCTCCCGAGTAGCTATCGACCTAATCGGCCCGATCCACCCCCCGTCGAGCGAAGGCCCTAGTTACGTTTTAACGCTGGTCGAATTTGCCTCCCTATTCCACGTGAGGATCCGCCGCCTGCCCATGCCGTCAGTATCCGCCGCCGCCCGCCCGTCAGATTCCCTGCCCATCCCCCGTCAGTACCCGCTATTTGTATCCCGTTGGACTCTGCACAATTCTCGTAAGACCCCTCAAGCTCCGGGTATTCTCGATTAATTCGCGTGAGTCTACCAGGACTCGTTCTACCCACTCCTCGAACGCAACTCACCATATATATATATATATATATATATATATATATATATATATATATATATATATATATATATATATATATATATATATATATATATATATATATGAGGAATTAAACCACATTCTCCGAAGACAATTTAATTCAGAACAGTTCGGTGTATCTCACACCCTTTTTCAACTGACACTGCGTAGAAAATATAAGAGAAGTGCATATAAGCATAACACAAGATCCCCTTTTTTTTCCCAATCCCCTACTTGTGGCTAATCTGGGGGACGGTTAGGCCTAAACATATTGAAGGGCTGACATTTTACTATTTTGTTTATTTGCTTTCTTATTGCAGGATTAAAAGAAAATTGACCCTCAGATAGATTTAAATTAGGAACTGACGATATCAAGCTCGATTCTACGATTCTTCTCTTAACATAGTTAGCCGATTTAAATACCATTTTACCTCCATTGAAATCGATCGTATGATTCTTGTCTCTAACATGGCAAAATATTCCACTGCTTTCGCTGCCCACTCTAATATCTCTTTTGTGTTCGTACAATCTCTTGTCTAGATTTCTCCCCGTTTCCCCTATATAAACTTTATGGCAATCGTTGCATGGTATTGCATATACTCCTATGTTATGATGTTCTTTGGATTTCCTGGCCATCATCAATTGGTTTAAGGAATTATTATATTTAAAGGCTAGATTAATACCCACTTTTCCAAATATGTCCTTTAAACTATTTAATTTATTATTAAATGGCAATGTTATACATTTGTTGAAGTCGTTAGTGCGGGAAGGCTTATTACCATAGAATGTTTTCCTAGCTGCAAAATGGGCAGACGATATGAACCAATCGGGGTAATACAAATTAGAAAAAATGGTCCTGATAATGACAATTTCTTCATCTAAATAGGAAGGATGACATATTTTCTATGTTCTAAGGAAAAGGTTAGAAATTACCGATTTTTTTAACAGTAATATCGTGAAACGAAAAATAATGTATATAGGCATTCGAGTGGGTTGGTTTCCTATACACGTCAAGTTTTAATTCATGGTGATATTTATTAATGAGGACATCTAAAAAGGGTAATCTATTATCATATTCCCATTCATATTTAAATTTGATGGAGACATGCAAATTATTCAAATTATTAAAAAAGATATCAAAATCATGGCCATTAGGCCATACAGAAAATACATCGTCAATGTACCTTAACCATATAAAGTTAGGGGGAGAAATTGTGGGAAGGAGTTCAGTCTCAAAAGATTCCATGAAGAGACATGCCAATGTCGGAGATAAACTATTTTCCATGCTAAGGCCAAATATTTGTCTATAAAACTCATTATTTACTCGAAACATATTGTCAGAGAGACACAATTCAACTAAATCGATAAATTTACTCGTAGAAATGGGAAGATCCAAATTAAGTCTAGGCATGATTTCCCGCAGAAGGCCCATGGTTTGGTCAACCGGAACTTTGGTAAACAAAGAGTTTACATCAAAGCTCACAAGTTTTCCATCCGGTAATTGCAAGTGGTTGAGGCGGTCAACGAAATCTTGAGTGTTCATAATGTGTGCAGATTCGATTCTTCCAACTGCTGGAGATACATGCTTTGCGAGCCATTTGGAGAGCTTATATATATATATATATATATATATATATATATATATATATATATATATATATATATATATATATATATATATATATATATTTATATATTTATATTTATATATATATATATTTATATATATATATATATATATATATATATATATATATATATTTATATTTATATATATATATTTATATTTATATATATATATTTATATTTATATATATATATATATATATATATATATATATATATATATATATATATATATATATATATATATATATATATATATATATGCAATGTCCCGCAGGAAAAAATGAAAAATGAAATGGTGTTTACAAGTACTTTCGAACTTTATTAAGTTCCTTATCAAGGATAACTACAAGAAATCACCAATGAGGAAGACGGAAGGGGGAAGGTAAAGATTCACATTAAGAATTACAAGAAGCAGGTAGTAAGGTCAAACTGAGAAGACGTAAAGGGAAGCAGATTAAAAGAAATGGAGATAGCCTAACGAGGGAGATTATAAGACACGCGGAGCGAAAGAGCGGGGAAGACAAGAAGAAGGAGAAAATAATATAATGTGCATAACAGAGCAGTGACATAATTAAAAAACAAAATAGGTCCACATAACTAAAGATTGTATATAAAACTAAGGACAAAAGTCAGAACTAATTTCTTTAAATATTAGTTTTCTAATTATAGCATCTATTTTATATAAGCCAGGGGAAAGGTTAAAATTATCACATGTGCTTATAAAAGCACATTCAATAATATTCATTTTTATAGGGTCATTGGAACGATAAATAAATTTTGCCGAGTTCCAGTTAATTAGATGGTCCTTATCTGACATGTGGACAAAGAAATACCACACACTCTCTCTCTCTCTCTCTCTCTCTCTCTCTCTCTCTCTCTCTCTCTCTCTCTCTATATATATATATATATATATATATATATATATATATATATATATACATATATATAGTGTGGTAAGGAGTAGCAAAAAATGATACCACCCGCTTCTTATAGTCCCTAGGGAACGCCTTGGTTACCACCAGGGAAGATAGGGTTTCAGTTAGCCATTTCTCGCGAACCCTCAAAAGTTCATTCGAAATTGCAACCTTATACTTAAGATCTCTTGTTTTTTGACTAGAAAACGGGGAATTAAACATAATTTCTTGGGTATCTATGTTAAACACTTTTTGACATGTATGGAGAATTTCAACATATGGTGCGGTAAGTAGATAGCACAAAATAATACCGCTCGCTTCTTATAGAACCCCTGGGAAACGCCCTAGTTACCACCAGGGAAGATCAAGTTTCAGTTAGCCATTTATAGCGAACCCCCGAAAGTTAATTCAAAATAGCAACATTATATTTAAGGTCTATTGCTTTTTATGAGGAGAAAACGGGGACTTAAACATAATTTCTTGGGTTTCTAAGCTTAACAAATTTTTTAAAATATGGAAAATTACAACAGATAGTGCGGTAAGTAGATAGCACAAAATCATAACACCCGCTTGTTTAAGAGATCTTAAGTATAAGGTGGTTATTTCGAATGAACTTCTTCAAGTGCGATAGAAATGGGTAACTGAAACTTGATCTTCCTTGGTGGTAACTAGGGCGTTCCCCATGGAGCTATAAGAAGCAAGCGGTATTATTTTGTGCTACCTACTTACCGCACTATCTGTTGTAATTTTCCATATATATATATATATATATATATATATATGTACCACGGAGGGAAACTGAATAAAAGACGGATTGGAGTTAGTACTTCCGTCTATTTGACATTTTCAAACTCACAATGATAAGAAAAAGTAAGACACATAGTATTTATACTAAGCACGTTTCCCTATGAGGTCAACTTTTTAATGCTATCAGATAAGTCAGATTTTAGAAAAAGTCATAAAATTGGATCTAGCGAAAACAGCCCTAGGCTAATATTGAGATTACTCTCCTTTGTGTGGGAGATTAAAAATGATTCCAGGATATTTCTCTTTATAAAATCATTACTATGGATTATTGTATCAGTTTTTGACCAGTTAATTCCGTGCCCCATCTTGGAATTGTGGACAGCTAAGGCATTATTCAGATAACCCTTAATTACTGCATTTTTGTGTTGTTGGGTCCTTATGGAAACATTTTGTGAAGTTTGGCCTACATGGAATAAATTACAATCTAAACATGGAATTCGGTAAATTACATTATTATCATTATTGGGGCTATGCTTTATTAAGAGATTTTTTAATGTATGATTGTATTTAAAGGCAACCTTAATATGGACCAAGAATTGCATATTACAAAAGTTGATAAATCTAACACGTTTTTTTATAATGAACAAAACAACGTATTTAGAAAAATTGTCCACCTTATTATCCGATAGGTCTACATACCTCCGTTAAGTAAGGATCCCTTAGATGACGTAATCAAGTGTTTTAATAGAGACGTAAAAACCACTTTAAAAACCAAAAATCAATTATAGACTCTCTCTCTTCTAGTGGCTCTTCTTTACCCTATTTGTATGGCCTAATATAAACCCATAAACCAGGAAACCCCAATAAGACCAATCATAAGTGCCACTGGTTCAATCCAATATAAACTTTCAAAATACTTAGTAGATTTACTTTCCCTTATCTTAGGAACTATATCCCCCTCGCATATAAAAAATTCCCTTGACCTTTGCAATAAATTAAACACTATGAGGGTAACATCAGATCTGAGACTAGTCAGTTTTGATGTCACCTTATTATTCACCAAAGTGCCCATTGGTGACTTATTGGACTTCCTAGCCTCTATTCTAAATGCTTATGACATCCCTTTACCAACCAATGCGATCAATGAGTTTATTTGTTTATGTATTAAAAAAATGTAAATTTAGTTTCAACGGCAAATTCTATGGGCAAGTGTTTGGTATGGCTATGGGTAATCCCTTATCTCCCTTATTGTCAAATTTATATATGGAATTTTTCGAAACTAGGTTGATCTCCCCCTTTCCCTTCCCCTTTTTGGTCTACTCAAATTGTTTGGTTCTGGTATGTTGACGACATCCTGGTAATTTTAAACAACAGTTTTGACATCTATAGTTTTCTTTTAATTATCAACTCATTGGTTCCGTCAATTATATTCACCGTAGAAAAGGAAGTAAATAAGAACCTTCCATTTTTGGATGTCCTAATAATTAGAGAACCACATAGATTTAAATTTACTGTTTATAGGAAACCTTCAAATAATTTATCTTATGTCCATTTTCATTCAAGTCATGCCAAAAATATAAAATCTACTGTTTTTTCCTCCATGTATCTTAAGGCTTTTCGAATATGTAGTCCCGACTATATAGATAAAGAATACACAAAAATTGAAGATATTGCTACCAATTTATGCTACCCAAAGTACTTTCTAGGAAAAATTTAAAAATATAGCCAAAAAACATTTTATAATTGTAGATTAGAGACAATAGAACCTCGTAAAAACCTATTAATTTTACCCTATCATGATAATTTTATGTCTGTAGTGCCCATTCTAAAACAACTTAATATTAAGGTAGCCTTTAAATACAATCATACATTAAAAAATCTCTTAATGAAGCATAGCCCCAATAATGATAATAATGTAATTTACCGAATTCGATGTTTAGATTGTAATTTATTCTATGTTGGCCAAACTTCCCAAAATGTTTCCATAAGGACCCAACAACACAAAAATGCAGTAATTAAGGGTTATCTGAATAATGCCTTAGCTGTCCACAATTCCAAGATGGGACACGGAATTAACTGATCAAAAACTGATACTATAATCCATAGTAATGATTTTATAAAGAGAAATATCCTGGAATTATTTTTAATCTCCCACACTAAGGAGAGTAATCTCAACATTAGCCCAGGGCTGTTTTCGCTAGATCCAATTTTATGACTTTTTCTAAAATCCGACTTATCTGATAGCATTAAAATGTTGACCTCATAGGGAAACGTGCTTAGTATAAATACTGTGCGTCTTATTTTTTCTTACCATTGTGAGTTTGAAAATGTCAAATAGACGAAAGTACTAACTCCAATCCGTCTTTTATTCAATTTCCTTCCGTGGTACATATTCATATTTATAGTTATTACGCGCTAACTTTCATGATATTTCCCATATGTATATATATATATATATATATATTATATATATATATATATATATATACATATAATACACAGGTTCCTTTCTAGAAAGCGGAGCGAATTTGCGGATTGGGGAGAGACTAGTCTTGGATTTCTTAATCGAGGAGTAGTAGCTCTCCCTCCTACGACCTCCGAGTCTGCGGGAATGAGTGGAACGAATTTAGAGGGATTGAGGAGAGCGAACGAAGTCTTGTCTCTAATCAATCGAAATATGTCACCATACCAGTTGGATGACTACGGTCACGGAGACAAAAATTACTACTAGTGCCAATCAATTAAGGCAAGGCACTATCATGAGCGAAGGTGAATGGACCGAAGGTGATCCGTTTTGTTGTTTCCTCTTTGCTTGCGTCTAGCGGGAGTTAGAAGTTTTGAGTCTGGCTCTCCATAAAAAGAGTGAGCAATAATAGATAGATTTGCTCTTGAGTAACCACCACTTACGACGAGGGTTGCTGCAACAAAAGAGTAAGCCACACCAATTGGTTTAGAGGAAATGGGCGTAGAATAAGTGATTGGTGGATGATTTAAGGCACGAGTATGGGGAATCACTGAACTATTTAGCGTTATAGTGGAAGTCAAAGGAGAGAAGGGCTGTTTAGGGTGAACTGTCTGTATGAAAGTTAGTTTCAGGCAAAACAAGGAAAGAGTATTCTGTTTTGTGCCAAGCTGCAGTACAAAGAGTATAAGCTTCATAGAGATGACAAGAAAGGCTCCATCATAATCGGAATGCAACGAGGAACGAATTGAGTCTTGATGGACAAAAACATAGGAAAGATTTATATATTCTTTGGTACGAAAGGTTTCTGGCATTCACCCGGACCAAATTGTGTACGTATGAAGCAATATCGAAATAAGAAGGTAGAGTGTAGTCATTAGAAGAAAGCTCAAGCACCTCAGCCAACTTTGAGCCTTTGGTGTATATTGGTATGTCCGTTAAGTGCCCGTTTCTGCTGTGTTTGAAGAGCTGAGCTACTGTTGAAGGTGGTTGGGAAGATTTGTAGTAATTTAATATTGGTTCACACACCTTCGGGCTTGTTGTCTTCCAAGGGGGGGATATTGGGATTTCCTTAGAGACTTTTAACGTGGAAATTGCAGCTTATCTAATATATTATGTATGCACGTTGCGTATGGATAGCATGTGCTCGGACCGAATCTTCCCGGTAGAGTATGCTTTAGATGATTCATAAGAGTTTGGAGCTCTCACCGGTTTAAGCGGATGAAGTATTTTAGACCATACTCGTCTCTTCGAAGTTTTAGGGATAACAGGCCTATTTCTATGGATAGGAATAGGGCAGGAGAGCTTTTGAAGGATCCCGTTGCTATTCTAATAGCTTGATAATGGATTGAGTCTAGTTTGTTCATCAGACACTTTGTAGCTGCAGAAAAGAGATGGCTGCCATAATCCAGTTTGGGGAGCAATAACATTTGGTGAATATGTAGGAGTGTTTTTCTATTCGCTCGCCAGTGTAAGTGGGATAATCTGGTTAGTACAGGGAGGGTATTTTTTTTCCATGTTCAAATTTTGAAGTTTAGTAAAATCAAGAAAAATTTTGTGATCATAATGAAACTTTCAGAAGTTGTTGGTAATAGTTGTAAGTTTTTTTTTGTTCTAAAATGGCTAATTGATTTGTTTCTTATTTTCTAAGTTATGCCAGTATTAGTAAATCAATGATTTTTTTTGCTAGAAACGGAAAGCGTAAAATGTTTTGTTAAAAAAAGTTATTTGGGGAATGCTCGATTCTTAGCAAAATTTTAGCGAGAATTTCGAAGTAACAAATTTAATAGCATCACAGTCATTCGTAGACTATAAAAGAAGATTTTTTTCTAGCAAAAATCATTATTAAGAAATTTTTCAAACTGAAAACAAGGAAGCTCCTGGAAATGATTAGACAAAAAAAAAAAATTGTTGAAACATTCTTCAGATGCAACTGTTCAGTGGTTACAACACAACGACGGATGAGACGTGAAGGAGCTCAAGACGTACTATTACGACGAGCGCTATGCAGACTAATTACAAAAAAAATCGAGACACTGGTAGTTTACAAGATGGACGAAAAGGGCGTGTTGGCAGAAAAGGCGTAGAACAACATAAAATAGAAGAGTTACGTCAAAACGTAGAACGGTCGCCACATAAATCATTGAAAAGAAGATCAGAACAAGTGCGAACGTCAAAAAGTGCAACCTAAAATGTAATGAAGAAAAAACTGAAACTTAAGCCATACAAGATTCAGGTTGTGCAAAAATTAGAAAACAACGATTTCGCGAAAAGAAAATAGTATGCAAAAGAATTTAGACCAGAATTTTGGGAAGTTGATGTACCGCCCGTGATAATGTCTGAGGATCCGCACTTTCATCTCAGCGGCTAAAATACTAAGCAGAACAACAGAATATGTTCGGATCACAGAACAGAAGTTATACACTAGAAAGAGCTGCATCCTGCAAAAACCACAGAGTGGTGTGCGATAACACCTCAGAAGTAAATGAATGTTATGAAAAGAATGGTCAGCAGTTGAAAAGAAGAATCTTCAAATAAATTAAGTTATTATGTTAATTATGCGCAAACTGATTATTAATCTTAGTTTTATGTTAATTCTAATTAAATACAATTAGTTAAAATAAAATTGGTTTTAAGAATCGATAAATATCTGAAAGTTCAGCGAAAATTTGTAAAAAATAAATGCTTCACTAAAACTGGCATAACTTCAACAAAAATCAATAAACCAATCAGCCAGTTTAGGAAACAGAACTTGCAACTATTACCAAAAAGTTCTGAAAGTTTCATTATGATCACAAAATTATTCTTGATTTTAGTAAACTGCAAGCGTAGGACATGTAAAAAAAACAACTCCCTGTACATTAAAGAGGAGTATCGAGCATCTTCGAAGGTCATCTATGTGATGTCGCCATGTCATTTTTTGATCAAATATAAGGATCAGGAATTTGGCGTGGTTGGATGATTTGAGTGGGGTTTCTGCCATAAATAGTGTGATCACGGGTACTTGCCTACTTTTATTGAATGTTACTTGTGTGCGTGTGTTTAGGTGTGTGTGTGTGTTTCTCCTGAGATGTTGAATCCATTTCGCTCCGTATAGTCGAGGATAGAATTGATGGCATATTGAATTTGTTGTGTAACTTCTCTTGCAAATGCTCCTCTATGCCATACTGCAAAGTCGTCAACATGCAAGGAAAATTTTATTGGTGGTGGGATGTTAAAAGGTAACTCGTTAGTAGCTAGAGTAAATAGAGTGGTACTAATGACGCTTCCTTGTGTGATGCCCTCAAACTGTTGAAAAACTTGGGAGCGAGCTCTTTAAAGGTCTACACAGAAGTTTCTGTTCGAGAGAAAATTCCTTATTCAGATTGGTAAGTGTCCTTTGACTCCTATTCGATGTAACTGGTTGAGTATGAAACGCCTCCAGATACTGTAATAGACTTTGGATAAGTAAAAGAATATTGCCGTAACAAATCCATCATCTGATTTTTTCGGTAGCTGTATTGGTTGGGTGAGAGAAACCCCTTTTGATTCAAGAGGCCATTTTAGTCTTTCATTGACCATTTTTTCTACGAGTTTGCAAAAGCAGGACGTAAGGGCAATTGGTCTATAGCTTGTTGGTAGAGAAAAATCCTTTGGTGGCTGTAGAAAAGGCAGTATTATTGCTTGACGTCATTCTTCTGAAAAAGTGTGTGAGCCAAGGGTCGTTGAATAGTTTGAGGATCATCTTTAAGTAATAAGGGTGCGATCGAAGGAAGATGATATACGTAATTTGGTGATCTCTGGGTGCAGTGTTCGGACACTTGGCCAGTGTAACTTCTAGTTGCCTCATGGTAAATGCAACGTTATATGGGAAGAGGGTTGTTGTTGTGAAGTTAATGTCCTTATTTTCCGTGTTTTCTTTAATTATTTTTAATTCTGCTTTGTAAGACCTTTTAGAAATGACGCATAGAGTCTAGCCGATGGCCGTAGCAATATATTCAGGGTGACCTATCAATCTCTCGTTTACTTTTAGTATGTGTGAGTCGGTGTATTATGTTGGGGTTTCCGGTCATTTTACGGATCCGATGTCATATTTTCCCTATGGGTGTTGTGGAGTAAATTGTTGATGCGAATTTCTGCCATGATTCGCATTTGCTTTTTTGAAGTTATATATTGCTATTGCACTTAGTCATTTATATTCGATGTAGTCAGCGATTGATCTAGAGTTGCGTATGTTTCTATGAGCTCGGTTTCCTTCTTGCTTCTTCGTCTTTCTACATTTTTCATTCCACCATGGGTGGAGGAAAAGTTATTTCTTGATAAGATTTGCGGGATGTGCTTCTTGGTCGGCTTGTACTAACAATTTTCTCAAGGATTTTCCACCATTAGGTGGGTGTAGTTCTGGGGTGGTGCCAATGGGTACAGTTTCGTTATAGTAAGCTTGTCAGTTGGCCCGACTATAACACCAGCGTTGTTTGGTCGAGGGAGGTCTTTCATGATAATTGGATAATGATCGCTTCCATTTAAGTTGGGGTGGGTGTACCAGACAAAGTCTGCGGATGGTTTGGGGAGCAGAGTGAAAGGTATTTTGTGGTAAATAAGTTATTCCACTGTTGATAGCGAGTTATTTTGCCATTATTTAATATTTCTAAGCTATTCTGTTTTATTAGTTCAAGGATAACGCGGGCACGGGTGTTTTCTTTATTATCTCCTCAAGCACGACTTCTGGCATTGGTCTCCAAGGATTAAGTGTGGTTGGTGGGGCTGGTTAATTATTTCTTCTATGTCGGTATACATAAGGTTATGTTTGGAGATAGATATACTGAGCCTTTTTTTTTTTAGTTTTTGCAGGTGGATTTGTACTGAGATTGCATGGAGTGGTGTATGGGGACTGAACGGGTGTTATTAATGAGTAATATTGCATTGCCATGTTTTTCGTTTTGTTTTTCGAAGTAACATTGAAACTTGTTCTTAGTCGCGGGTGACTCTACATCTCACTATGTCGGTTAATCGGTCGGTCGGTGCCCAATGTGTTTTTTTTGGGGGGGTTTGGTAATAACATTGTAACTATCCTGTCGATTCTAACAAAATTTTAAACAATTATGTTGTTTTGCATTCTATTTCGAACGATATAATTGCCAAGGTCCCCGAAAGGTTAGCCCGGGAATTATATAGTTTTGGCAATATCATCATAACTATTCGGCCGATTCTAACGAACGAAATTTGAACCCCTTGTGTTGTTTTACATTCTCTTTCGAATGGTATAATTGTCAAGGTCCTACCAAGGTTAGTCCGGGAATTATTGAAAGTTTTGAAAGTCGTAAGGTTATAAATCACAATAAGTAAGAGCACGCGACTTTTGGTCAGTAGGTCTTGTGTGCATAGTCTCGCTGAGGCAGATGGATGTAGGTTTATATTCTTGGGAAAAGGCATGCAGGAATTCATTATAATTGGTCCTGAGACCACGTATATTCATTGTAGGAATTAGGTAGGTACTTTATTTATTTTTTGGCCAATTTTGGGAAGTTAGTCGTCTTGGGTTGGGCTGTGTTAACATTTTGTTTGTATATATTTTGATACTTTTAGTTTAGATGAACTTGGTTTTGAAATTGGTGATATTTGAAGAGTAGTTTGGGAGATATCTTCCGCTGTGGGTGGATAATTCTTGATGTTCTGGAGGCATTGGATCATTGGTTTTGTTGTTTAGGATGTTTCGAGTTGACTAACTTTGTTCAGCTGATAAGTGCAGGACCTTTTTGAGGCTTGCCCGATTGCAGAGATTTTTGTGTTGGCTGAGGACTTACTGTTCCCCCTTGTCGTAACTTTTTTTTAAAAATCAGCATCTTATTTGGATCACACGTAGTTGGCTTAAATATTGTATGTGAAGGTTCTGATAAGGGTATTCGGGGGTGGCGGGGGGAGGTGAAGAGCGCTGTTAGTTTTTGTTAACTAGTAGCAAGATATTACAATTTGCCGTAGAGTTCTGGCTTTCAGAAGTTGTTTTCGGGAATGTATGACGACTCTTTGGCTCATTTGTCTCTTTGTTGGGGGATCCAGTTAGTTCATCCTCAAATGTGATGGTATCTTCACTGGAAGCACTGTGTCTACGAGTAGATTTAAGATCTGGGATTTGGTTGGTGAAAGAGACGATCTGGATGAGTCTTGTCTCACTCTTTTCTGTGCATGGATACTGGTTGTTTTATGCTGTTGAGTTGCGTGGTATTCTGGCTTTCCACATCTGTTTCGAGAGATGTACGGCCATCTTTCGATGCGTTTGCCTCTTTGGTAGTGGATACGAATTTTTGATTTTCGGACAAGTCTTCGTTATAGGCACTATGTCTGTGATTCGATTTGACTTCTAGACATTGAGATGATGAAAAAGATGATCGTAATTGGAGAGAGATTTGCCTCGCTCTTTTCTGTGTAATGATGTTTGTTGTGTTATGTTGGGACATCGCTTTTGTTGTTTGTGGTAGTGCGCTTGAAAGGGGCTTGCATATTTGATGAGGTAGATATTCTTGTATAATCTCTATTATCGACAGTGAAGGGGGCACCCACAACATCTGCGTAGCTTTTCTTGTTTAGTTCTCTGCTCTCTTCCTACATGTCTGCTATGGCTTGATGACGGGTGAATTCTGCAGCGCAACATTCGTAATTTGCGAGAAGGCATGATGGTCGGCACCGCAATTGTAGTATTTTAAAGGAGATTGACATTCCACGCTTTTATGTCCCTTGTTTGAACATTTGAAACACAGCTGTGAGTCTTGGGTCTAATATTTGGCGAGATGTCCAAACTTTAAGAAGAATTTGCATTGTATGGGTGTCGGAAACTCTTCTTGGAAAGGGATTATAGTACCTGCGAATCTAATTCCACCGGAAATGGTTTATTGCTTGAATATTACATTTACTATTTTAATGGGATTTGGCGTGTTGGTAAGCTTTTTGTGAACAAGGTCTACTGACCAAAAGTAGCGTGCTCTCACTACTTCTGATTTATGACCTTACGACCTACAAGACTTTCAATAATTCCCGGCCTAACCTTGGAAGGACCTTGGCAATTATATCAATCAAAAGATAATGTACACCAACATAAGGGTTTCAAATTCCGTTAGAATCGGACGAATAGTTATAATGTTATTGACAAATAATCTCCCTGCTAACCTTTGTTAAATTTTGCCAATTATATCATTCGGAAGAGAATATAAAACAATATAAAACAATATCGTTAGAATCATCCGAATAGTTATGATGTTATTGCCGGAACAAAATAATTCCAGGGATAACATTGGAAGGACCTTGGCAATTATACCATTTGGAAGAGAATGTTAAACAAAAGTGTTTCATCTTTTTTTAGAATCGGCCGAATAGTGATGACGCTATTGCCAAAACAAAATATTTCCATGGCTACCCTTGGGAGGACCTTGAAAATTATATAATTCGAAAGATAATGCAAAACAATATAGGGGCTTCAGATTTCGTTAGAATCGGCTGAATACTTACAATACTATAACAAAAAAAAAGAAGCAAAACAGGGACCGACCGACCGCCATAGCGAGATATAGAGTCGCCCGCGACTAAAAATGGAGACGGATTTTATTTGATGATTGTCGTCCTCGAAAAGTTGTTTTGGTGGATTTGCATATATAGGTTTCGAATCTATTTGGGCTAGGCTTGAAACAACTGAGTAGGGCGGTCCCCACTCTAATGTTGCGTTAGTTTTTATCTGTTGCATTGAGAAGTTAATCATCTAAGGCGTCAAGGCCAATAAGTTTTCGAGATTTTTTTTTAGCTTTTGGCTTTGGCCGTTGCTTCGGTTTTGTTTGCATTTATGGAATTTCTGGCTGCGTCTCCCCGTTTACGGTTTCTAACCGTTCTCGGAGCTCTGGGGCGCAAAAGTGGTTATTGTCTTGGGTTTTGAGGGTGACTTATCTTGACCAACATACTGGTCCAAATACTTGCCTTAGGTCAATTGGCTTAGATTTGTTTGCTTGCGGTATTTTCTTTTGTGTTAGGTGCGTAGTATGGTTTTCAGTGGAGTTATTCATGGCCATTAGGAAGGAATTCGCCACCACTGCCTGTGACGGCCAACACTGATGCCAACAAGGAAACGGCACTACTGGTCACCTTTGATTGACCCCTGCCGCTATCACTGGGCGGGATGATATACACGTTCTCCGCCACCCCTTAGGAAACCCCGGACCAAGTCCTACCCGTGGCGTGGTAGGCAGGTCGGGATGGCGGATCCAGCTTGGTGACCGGCTTCTGAGGGTCACCGTGGCTAACATCGGGTCGTAGGAATGTTCAGTACCCAGGTACAGGTGAGCGCCGGGTCGTGATCGAGGAGGTCCAGGGGCAGGAGAAGAAGGGGCAAGCAAAGGGTAGAGAAAAGGTGATTTTAAAGGAACGACGGAAAAAAGCAGGAGTACAATGATGGAGAGTTGGTACAGGAGACAGTCCCGCCAGCACGGCGGCCAGAGAAACACATCGTCGTACCTCTTACGGAATACCCTACCGTTGATGCCAACCATACGGACTTTATGCTTTAACCTGCCGTGTGGCACTTTATCAAATGCCTTTGAAAACTTCAGGTATAGGATGTCACCAGCCCGACTATGATTGTACTCGCCCAAAATACCAAGAAAAAATTCTAGTAGATTTGTGAGATATGATTAGTTCCTACGAAAATGGTGTTGGGAATCCAGGATCAAGTTGTTTGTTTTTAGGTGTTTTACTATGCTATCTGCGATTATGCTAACTTACACTTTGCCTCAACGGGCGTCAAACCTATAGGCAGGTGGTTTCCCGAGCTTTTGCGCTCTACCTTCTTAACCCTAGAACCCCAACGTTCATTTTGAGTCACACTAACCACAACCTCGGGAGAATTTCACCCGTTTTTGGAAAATCAAAAAAGGATAATATTTTTCAATTAAGGTTTATTACAAAGTATACAGTGAAAAAGTAACTCTTTAGCTTTGGAATGCTGCCTAGTATCCTTAATTTGTACTTTATCTTAATACTGTTACTGATTTTATGGTGAACTAGACTAAAAGAGGCTAAATTTTAAGATGTTCTTAGGAAAAAAAAATTCGCCCCCAAAATTACTGCAGCTGGAGACTTCTTCTGTTGTACAATGGTTCTGAGGTAATTGAACCCTCACCTGAGTCAGGTACAGCCCTCTAGTGCCACTGGGATCTGTATGGAAGACACGTGAAAAATGGCTGTATTTTTTGTTGAATTTTTCGTTTTCATTTGTTTTTCATCCTTTTTACAAAGCTGATAGTCATTTATTTCAACACAAAATGAAGATGCACAATGAAAATAAACTTACCTTTTACAGGCAGTTACCGTAGGTGGGGTATAGATGCCTAGGGCACTTTGGTTTGGCACACTTGTTGCAGCGGTGCCGGGTCTTCCTGTCTGACTTGCTAGGGAAGTCAGAACAGCGTACCAGGGGTGACTTGCTATCAGCAAATGACTTCCCTGGCGACCCGGCAGCGCTGCCCAGTGATGGAAGGTCACATGTTGTTATCAAGGTGTGAAGTTGGCGGGACAGGAATGGTGATGACAGGCGTGACTGAGCCCAGGGAGTGATGAGTGCCCTCCTCTTCGGTATGCTGATGCCCTTCCTTGCACAGTTCTCGCAGCTGATGATGAAGGCATTGATGCTCGCTAAATTGAGGATGCCATACCACACACAGAGGGGCCAACGTCGTGTCTTCCTAGAGCATGAACTCGTTGCACACTTTTGGTCGAATGTGTCGACCCCTCCTTTTGTGGCATTGTAAAATTCTATGATATCTGGCTTGCCACTTGGTGCAATGGTAGGCTGGGTGTGCTGGGATGACATGAGCAGCACCATTTTTTTCTTTGTGCGGTATGTCTGTGCCACGTACGACACAAGCGTCATCTCTTTGCCTTCATCTCCTGTGGAATTTCAGCCTTGTTGGCTCGAACTGTGCCAACAAGGGTCATTCCACAGTTGTTCAGGAGGTTGGAGATGAGAGGCACTAATGTGAACCAGTTGTCCGTGGTCACATTTCTGTTTGTTCCGTGGTATGGCCTGGTGAGTTCCTTGGTGAAGTAATGCCCGAGTTTCAACCCCATCCCGTGGCCTTGGCCCCTGCTTGCCAAGGTAGGGTATGGCACCAAGCATGTACTTGGTCTCAGAATCGCAGATCAGGACAGGCGTGATGCCATATTTGGCAGGTTTGTTGGAGATATACATCCGGAAGGGGCAATTCCCTCTAAACCCCAACAGTTGTTCATCTACTGTGAGGTTTTCCTGTGGGACATAGAGCCGGCCACAGTTCTTGATAAACTCGTCCCAAACCTTCCTCACATGGGCTAATTTATCCTGTTTCTGACTCTCGTCACGGGTTTCGGGGTTGTCAAACCTTAAGCAGGATAGGAGAAACTCAAACCTTCCCTTGGACATTGCTGCCCGATACAGGGGACACTCACTTACAGTGCTCCACATCTCAATGAGGGAGAGATGGTTATCCCTTTGCTGCCCTGCCACTATGAGCACTCTCAGGAGTGCTAATATCTCCTTAGGCTCCGTAGCACTTTGACTTGCCATACTTTCCTCCACACGCTCTATACGTTTGTTTGTCCAAGTGTCAATTTCCTGAACAATGGGATGAGTAATAAAGAGCTTGATTGCCTCTTCAGGGGCGATTATTTCCCTTGCCTTCTGAGTTGGCCCTGGAGTGTGTCTTGCTAAGATATTCCTTGACAACCTCCTCGTTGTTGCAACGTGATGGGGCTGACAGCTCCACCTGAAATTACTTCGGGTGGAAATTGAGGTTTTGTTGAAGTCCACAACGGGTGGAGCATCAGCCCCCAGGTGGCGTTTTTCTCTCCGTCCACCACTGGCAAGGGAAGTAGCAGAGGTACTGGCAGGGGCAGGACTTTTTCTTAGTGTAGACGTGAAAATCTTCCCTTTTCTTTTCTTTGGAGGAGCATCATCCCTCTCAAACTCATCACTACTTCCTGGTTCAATCACGGGCTCATACTCTTCGTCATCGTCACTATCGTATAGTTCGTCTATTTCTAGGTTGTCACTGAATTCACTTTCATTATCTATATGTGACTCAACATTATCAACACCTTCACTATCACTACTATCTTGCAATCTTAGGCCTGATCTGTTTATTATGTCCGAAAGTCCATCTGTACTGAGTCACTTGCCTCGACCAGCCATAATTTTGTTATTCCTGAAATAAATAACTTAATACCTGAAAAGAAACACACGTAAGATTTAAAAAAATAGTACGGTCACCATAACGTAGGGAGTATATCACCCTGGTAAAAATTCTCTCGGTCACCATAACGTCGGGTGAATTTCTCCCCAAATCACAAACTTTCCCCCGTGATGTAAAATTCCAAACCCCGAGTGAGAGCGCACGCCTACCCTTCAAGACGTCACACAAAGCACTGGAGGTACTGAGGGGCGGAGTGTGCTCCCGCGCTTCCATGGCTATGAATCACGTGACCACACCATGCGCTCGGGTAAACATCTCCCTACGATGTGGTTCCAGGGTTAAATATGGGTGTCATTTCCGCCGTCTTCTCGTCCTCTGGCACATCTCTCGTTTCTAGTGATTCATTAAAGATCGCAGTAAGTTGTCCACAGCCTCACCGCTCACTTACCGCAGAATTCTAGGGAGAAAACCACCTTTTCGGGAGACTTGTACGGGTTAAGGTTCTTTATTTTAGCCTCCAGTCCTAGCCGTTTGTAGACAGAAACGCGAGAGAGACTGCCGTAGGGGCGCGTATGCTGAATAAGACTGTTTAGTGATCGTTATTGCCCAGACACTTATCCACGTTCAGTCCGGAGGCCATACCATCATCGGTGTTGAACAACAAGTCTAACAAGTTCTCACCTCTCGTCGGCTCTTCGACCCACTGCAATGACTTTACCACACCAGTCAACTCCACGGCCATTAAAGTCGCTCAGAAGCAGGCTCGGGCGATTTTCCATCAACTTGGCAAGTTTAGCGTCCAGGTTCGAGTCCACTTCCTCAGGCTACCTTTGCGGACTGTATGCCACCACGAATCGGTAGGAAGCTACCAAGATTTACGTCTACTCCTAGTATCTCGTGGACACTTTTAACATTGCAATCAACCGCGGGAATTCAGTTACGGACGTATCACAATACTCCGCCACCCTCTCGATTAGGTATATCGGGATGGAACATCGTTTAACCGGAATCATAACATCATTAATCATCTTTGAAATATCGAGTCTCAGTACGAAACCAGATCTCCGTGATGGCAACGTCTATTCGGGTGTCATCGGACAACATGACCACAAGGTCATCTCACTTGAAGAGTAGGCATTTAAGGAAAAGCGGGCTATTTCACACGTCCCCTACCATATCGCGAATCCCTGCCGTACGGTCGAGTTGTTATACCCTGAGGCTGGCACATCAGCTCGAGTGACACCCAAGTTGCAGAGACCTCCCCAATGCGAACCCGGATCCTCTTTGCCGCTATAAGGCTTCGTACTTCCTTCGACTTGAGATCCCGCGGTTTTGGCGAGAGTTCAAAGTCACCTTTATTCAAGAATGTGGAAAATCGGAGGTGAGCAGATTGCGTGAGCTTTGGGAGTACTCGGGGAATAGGGGACAGGCGTCCCCACCTGATTACTAGACGATTTTGAAATACTTGGATTCGGATGTAAGTGCAAAGCTTAATGTTATCAAACCCCTATTGAAAGAAATATCCATACGGGTAATCCATGAACACAATCGTCCGTTGCTGACTATTATGAGCACAGGAAACTTGGCAAAATTAGCTAAAGTGGCTTGCTAGCTTTACCTAAGCGCATAAAAAAAATGTGGGGAGCTTCTTCTGCAATCTGTACCCCCATATCTAACTCAAATATTTGTTCGCAGGTCTAGGTCCTATCACAGGTTTCGAATAACAGGCCAGAATGCAACCAAGTGGAGGGCTTCCATTGTCGGAACTTGCACCCACAAGATAGGGGATACGAAAACAGCTTTACAATCTATAGTTGCAACTGTGGGACAGACCCATGTGCCAGCGCGACCAACATAAGCACTACCGTAGACTCAGTTCGCCCTCCCAACGAGGTAACCTGCGAGGGTACTACAACAAAACATACGAGGTATGGCATACTAATCTTTATACTACTACTCACTCCACTCATGCCAGTAGTTTTCAGTCTTACAATATGTACAACAATCTTTCACTTACCCCCGTATTCCCCCTCCCTCTCTGGGATTTTTTTTCAGGGGTTGTTCTCAGAGAGGCTCTGGACTTCTCGTGGCGAGAGGGGTTAGCCCTGGGCCTCTAGGAGTCCCATGGTGCTGCCAACTTGACTTTTAAGATACCCCTCTTTCTTTACTCCCCTATTACATTCTTCCACTGCCCTTTATTTTCCCCTCTTCCTTCACCTATCTAGTCGCCCTTATAGATACCCGACCTTTGCTTGTTTTATGGATTGATTCCGAATTGTTCTTTCATGAAGGTGGAAGAGGCTGGGCATCTCCACCGCCTTTGTCTACCGAATGCCCAAGAAGAAACCCATCGTTGGCCCCTTTTATTTGTGCTTATGAGAAACCGGGCGGCTTCTTTAGTCTATAAAAATGGTGTAGTGGATCCGTATCCATTCTCCAAGAGGACATACCGGACATAAATGATTGTAGAGTTGAAGTAGTGCTGAGCCCTTCTAGGCCTCCATGGTGGGGAGTCCCGAGGGAGAATGTGAAGTTATTTCTATTTACAATGGCTAGTCATAAACCTAAAACCTCCCCTTCTCATAAGAGTTTTCGTGCTAAATGTTCTTCAGCTCCCCTTTCAGCCTTCCCTCGCTAGTTGGACCTCTATTCCAACGAAGTAGACCCAGATTTAGATTATCTCCGGTTTCTTGCCACGAGTTCATCATCCGACACCCACCTTGCAAAAGTCGATCCGTTTGACGTCAATGAATCTTCTGAGTCCCGCTGTAGTGAACCCCGCCGGATGTGGTCAAGAGGTAGTGGTGATGTCGTGGTCGAGGTGTCATCCCACTCTTAACACCTTGTGCGAAATCTATCTTCGATAGCTGAAATTCCAGTAATTGTCGCGCCCTATCCGAGTCTGAATTTTGTCAAAGGTGTCGTCCGTTCAAACGAACTAAGGGACTACGACCTCACCCGCCTTCAGATAAGCTTAGTACCCAACGTGTCACACATGTACGCAAGGTGACTAAAACATTAGGCTCTAATAGAGTCACAACCGCCCCACTGATTTTAACATTCGAACGACAAGAACTGCCGCAGCATATTAAAGCTGGTTATCTTCGTGTCCCGGTAAGTCCCTACATCGAACTACCCAGACGCTGCTTCAATTGTAATCAATTTGGATATGTTGGCCGTGCCTGTCGGCACCCCCACTCCTGCGTGAATTGTAGCTCTGACTACCATGGCGCCGAATGCACCAAGGAACCTAACTGTGCCAACTATTGAGGTAACCACAGTGCTGCGTCAAAACTATTCTCTATATTTTTATATGAAAAGGAGGTGCTCGCTTTGTGCGACTCTCTACGGCTAGATATAAGAGAGGCCCGCCAGCGTGCTCGAGCACAAACCTCCCTACTCGGCCGTCTCTTCTCTGACGTTTTACGTGACGCTGGACGAAACCGACCATCACGCTCGAGTTCCGATCAGTCTGAAGCACTTCATCCTACATCTACTCGCAGCATCAGAAACATTCAGGATATGCAGTCGAAGCATCGCTCTCACACCGAGATAACGAAAGTAGTCCCCCTCTCTCCAGCAGCTCTAGCTGGGAGAGACACTCAGGGTGAGACACTTGAAGACATCAGACTATTTGAAAGAATCCTCAACATCGACCAGTGAAGGTTCATCCACCCAGCCCCGAGACCCAAAGCCCATGGTAAGAGGAAGGATTCCTTACCTGGGTCATCGACCACCAATAAGCGGGCAGCCCCTGGAGCTGACTCGGCCGAACCCCGAGAATCTTCAATAGACTCTTCTTCTATTGCTGAACATTCTATGCCCTTAAGTTCGTCCCACCCTTCACAGGACTTAGGCCCCATCCTGATCCAAACGATGGCAGATATACACCCAGCACCACACACATCGCTCAGATGTGTGATAAACTGTATCACGCTTTATTGCAGGTTTATTTTTGGCTAATATTTCTGTTCTACAACGGAAAAGGCTACGAGTCAAAAAGCGGTATTTCTCCTATGAATCATTTGATGATCCTTTCAATGACACTCTGAAGAAGCAGGATGTGGAATTTTTCAATGTTGTTGTTGATGCTGCAAATTTCCAGTCTCTTAGATGAGGAATTGGTAGAACAGTGTAAGGCTCTTGGTGCTGACTTGCTCTTTAAGAGACACTGACTTGGACGGCAGAGAGCTTGTAAAGGAGCTGAAGAATCTGCTTGACCTTCCAACAAACGCCATTTCTCTGCTTGTGATACCCAATTTTTTCATTAAAGGGAGTTCTCGGAAAAATACACAAATTTCTGGGCTGTTCTCCGAATTGCACTCACTCTGCCCATAACTGTAGCTGAGGCAGAGAGGAGCTTCTCAAAGCTTAAGCTCATCGAATATTTTCTGAGGTCAACAATGTCACAAGAACGTCTTACTGGTCTTGCAGTCATCAGTATTGACCACAGCATTGCTGAGCAGGTAACTCCATCTTATAGTTTGCTGGTGACACAACCATCATGGGCCTCATCACAAATAACTATGAAGCCGCCTATTGAGATGAGGCGGAAACAAAACTAAAGATGATAATAGAGTTCAGGAGACAGCAGGGAGACATATATAGCCCCATCATCGAGAGCTTGCTGACAGGCTGCATCGCAGTGTGGTATGGGAACTGCTCCAGTCGCAGTCGAAAACACTGCATATAGTAATATAGACGTCACAACACATCACTGGAACAGTTTCCCCTTCATTCAGGACTTTTACCGCAGCCGGTGTCTGCGGAAGAGCACACAGCATCATTAAAGATCACAGCCATCCAATCCAGCACACACACTTTCCTGCCTGCTACCATTTGGCAGAGGATATAGGAGCATGACTACGCGCACCAAAAGACTGAAATACAGCTTTTACCATCTGGCTGTCAAGCTTCTTAACTCAATATAAACTGTTTGAGACATTGTACTACCTCATATTTAACGCACAAAGATTCATGAACACATTTTAGACTGTGTTACAATGGATATTGCACATATATCAAGAAATGTTATTTTCTCGTTTATGCTTCTTGGACATTTTGATACTACTGTTTACATTCATATTCATTGTTTTTTATAGAGTTAAAAATAGTGAGTTGATTGGCTCTTTTTCTTCAAAGCATTTCATTGCTTTGTTGACCGTGTGCTGACCTGAATATGACAAATAAACGAATATGAATAAGAAGAGATGTGTGTGTATGTATGGCTGTGTATATTGGGGGAGGGTATGCTGTGTGGATTGGGGGAGGTGAGGCTGTCCTCTCGGAGCGACATTCAACTCAGGACCTATACTGGGAGTTCCCTAGGGCAGTGTATTAAGTGTTACTTTATTCACTATTGCAATAACTAGCTTGGGATACTCCCTGCTCGAAGGAGTGTTTGCAACCTTATTTGTAGATGGCCTCACTCTCTCTTGCTCCGCCTCACACCAGGCAGCCGCAGTCCGCCTTCTCCAGTTGACTATTGATACTATCAGCCGCCGAAAGCGGGGGGCAACAAGTTAAGCCCCCTCTTGTCCCTACAGGGTACCCCCTTCTTAATTTGTGTCAGAAATATGGTTTTTGAGAATGATCCTAGATCACAAACTCACTTAGTGTCCTCATATTTGTGATCTGCTACGGATACGTCTCTGGAAGATGGACCTACTTAAGATGCTCTCCATAGATCTTTGGGAGCGATAGGCTCACCTTGAGACTATACACCTCTTTGGTCCAGTCACAATTAGATTATGGTCGGGAGATGTATTCCTTGGCTTCATCCTTATATCTGTGTATGCTAGATCCTATCTGCAACCTAGCCATCCGTCTATCCATTGGCGCATTTATGATGAAGGAGGCATTTTCCCGCTCTATCACCACCACCTCCAGGTCTGTCTACGGTATATTTTGCGTATTCAGCAGTTCTCAAGTCTCCACCCATACACCCTTCTTTGGGACTTTGTGTAGCCGAAAAAGTCTTCCATTTAGGTCCACGCAACTCAGACATGCTCTCGTTTCCGCTTGACCCCCGGTGTACATTCCCCATGACAAATATTTGCATGACTCATTGACATGCAGAAGTTTGGTTGACCCGCATGTGGCACCTGCTATTTTTATTGAATATGCGACATCTCACATTTCATCTCATGATAGATGGGTCAAAAATGAACGAACGTGTGGGGGCTGCTGTGATCTTATCGGGCATTATTATTTTTATAATTTTAAGAGCTCATCTGGCGACTGCTACCTGGGCATTAGTCGCCGTATTCAACACTGCCTAGTACTAGGCTACTTTGAAAATAAGATGCAAAAAAACCGCCAAGAATAAAAAAAGGAAAGAAAAAGGCAACAGACAGGAAGCAAGCACCGACGTTGGGGAAAGGACGCTTCCCCAAGGCGTAGGAACGTGCAACCTACTAAAATAACAAAAAAACAACAAAACCCAACTAGTTGAATAAAGAGGAGAAAGCCGGACTCCCCCCAAAAGTCTATAAGTCGACATGTCAATGTTCACGAGCTCGTCCGGAGTACAGGGGACAGGCGTTAGCGACCCCGCCAGACCCGGTACCGGGACAGGTAACATGCGCTGAGATCGCTCAGACTGGGACATTCAACAAGAATGTCCCGAACAATCTGGGGGACAACGCAGTCTTCAAAGTAGGGCACTGGCAAGCGCTCCATCATATGGCGTTGCGCCCCGCCAGTGTGTCCAATTCGGAGACGACAGAAAGCAACCTGAAGTCCACGCGGCATTGGGACGTAGGTCCATGGGAACAGTCGCGGCGCAATGACACGCAACTTTAAGTTCCGTTAGACCGTCTCCCATCTTCTTTGCCAAGGAGTCAGAAGAGCTGCCAGTATTAGTGCCATGTAGTCGGTGAGGAAGAGAGAAACGCTGGTCCAGTCGCTGAGTCATCGGGGACTCTTTGGCGCACTCATTCCCCGCAATTCATACATGTCTAGGAACTCAGGAGATAATCTCGACATCCACCCAGCTTGCCAAAACCGTGGCGTCACGGATATCGCTAACCAGGGAATGCGGAGATTCCAATGCCTCGAGAGCGCTCAGGGCGCTTTGTGAGTCGCTATAAATCACAATCCGGTCTCCTAACCAGGCACGTCACGTTAAACTCCCGTACTAACTGGCATATCGCAAAATCGGCCGTGAAGGACGCAGAGACTGGCATAGACCCACTGACTTTAAACAGAGGGGATAGGGTGTGGAAACCGACCCCCTCTTGTGACTTGGAGCCATCCGTATACACTGCAACGGTTCTAGCGTGACACGAGGTTTGCTCCAAAAAGATCGAACGCAATACTCCGTGGGGCTGTATAAGCTTTGGGAGCAGCGGCGTGGGGACAAATAACCAAAGGTGGTTCCCTCCAGGGTGGCGTCCTGGGCAGAACTAGGGGCGCCACCGGCCAGAGAGAGCTATACCTAGCTCTCCAAGGAGTTTCCTGGCCCTAAACCCAAAGGGAACGGTATGACTGGCGTCTCTGGGCGGCCTCGGCACCGTCGAAATCAGCTGCGGATGCAGTGAGAGCTGTTGGCGAATGAGGGAGGCGCCGGGCTAGCGCGTACAGGCGAGTGATGCACTGCACGCAGCGCAGAGCGAGTAGCATCTCCCCAGCATCGACAAGTAGGCTTTCAATGGGGAAAGTGCAGAAGGCATCGGTCGCCAGGCGAAGGCCGATGTGGTGGATCGAGTCCACTTAGGCAATATACGCTCAGCCGCGGATGCATAAAACTCGCATCCGTAGTCGAGCTTCGAACGAACAAAGGATCGATAAAAAAATAAGACAGTCGCCCTATCAGCGACCCAAGCGATGAACGTCACGGAACGGAGAATATCCATGGCGCGGGTACAATAAACCCTAAGGCTGCGAATATGAGCCTCCCAGGTGAGGCGTCGGTTAAATATAAGACCGAGGAAACGGTGCGATTCCACCACATCCAGGCGCACCCCATTAAGAAACAAATCTGGGTCGGGGTGGAGCCGTGGATGGCGGCAGAAGTGCACCACCTTAGTCTTGGCCAAAGAAAACCGAAACCTGTGCGCTTCGGCATAGTGAGAGACGCGGTTCAATGCCTCTTGGAGTCGACGCTTCAGAGTTGGCATCTGGGCCTCGGCAAAAGAGATCGAAAGGTCGTACACGTAGAGCGTAGCGAGAACATCTTCCGGCAGCACCGAGGTGATGCCGTTGATGCTCAGGGCAAAAAGTGTGACACTGAGGACACTTCCTTGCGGGACACCCTCTTCCTGCTCCTTTGGGCCAGAGAGGGCTCCCCCCGTCCCGTACGCGAAATCGACAATCTCGCAAAAATTCAGATCTAAGACTGGAAGGCGTCCCCTCGCCCCCATCGCGTGGAGAGTCAACATGATACCGTATCACCATGCGGTATCATAGGCCTTCTCCAGATCGAAAAAGACGGGGGCTTAGTGCTGTCTACGAATCAAAGCCTCGCAGTCGGCCTTTTCCAGTCGGAGCAGAGCATCCGAATGGAGTGGAACCTGCGGAAGCCTCAATGTGCAGAAGACAGATGGCCTCTGTTGTGCAGGAAAAAGGCTAATCTCACATTTACCAATTTCTCCATCAACTTTCACACGCAAGAGGTTTGAGAGATTCGGCGGAAACTTGCCGGAGATGAGTGATCTCTCCCCAGTTTGCGAAAGACGAGCACAGTAGCGATTCGCCAGGAATTCGAGAGGAGACCCTCCCCCCAGATCCTGTTGAACAAATCTAACAGAAAGGCCATGCCACGCTCACCCGTTTCGAAGCATGACGCACGGGACATTCCGAAGCATGGACGGTGTTCGCGCACGAAGCGAGAGCGGAACGCAACTTACTCAAAGTAGACGTCGTTGAAGTCCAGCCAGCGGCCTTCCGCGAAATCACGACGTGCATTGAATACTGGCGGAGCAGTATCCCGGCTAGAGAATGCGGAGAAAGCGGTCGCGAAGGACTTTGCCACAGACGCGGGGTCCGAGATTGCGGTCCCATTCTCCTGGAGAACGAGAGGGGGTCCTGATAGAACCTGCCCCAAATCCTTTTGACTCGCTTACACACCTCGTCTAGAGGGGTCTTTCTCGTGAAGATACCTATGCATGCCAAGAAGAGCCTCAGGTGTGCTTCGAAATATACCGGAACCTAGCCTGACGAAATTCACCGACAGTGAAATCATTCGGGTGGCGCTTATAGCGCATGCAGGCATAACGCTTTTGCTTGAGAGCCGTATCACACTCGACTGACTAGCACCGGAGTGGTCGGCGTGCAAAATCGCCAGACCTTCTAGGAATAGTAGTTAGGCTCGCGGCAATGAGCTTGCCGAAGAAGAACTCAACGGCTTCATCTACCGACCTGAGTTAGAGAATTCAGATATTTCCTGAAATGCAGACCACTGCGCCCGAGCCAACCAACACCGGGGCGGGCTCTCCGGCATCAGGGGCCCAGAAATGATATTTGAATGGGAAGGTGATCAATACCATGGGGGTCATCGACCCCCACCCCCCCAATCAAAATCAGGCTGTGCATCTGGAGAGCACAAAGATAGATCGAGGCAGGGAAATGAAGCGGTTCTTGGGCATTGATGCGTAAACTCATCCACATTTAGGACACCCATCTCAAGCTCGTCGATCAGGTTGGCAAGGACTTGACCCCGGGGATTAATAGAGTAGTCTTCTCAGAGGGTGTCGTCTACCGTTTAGATCTCCAAGCAAGAGAAAGGGCCTCGGCAACCGTGCTACGACGCGGCGGAAGTCCCCCGCGTCGAAGTCAGCTGACGGTTGAATGTACGCGGAAATGATAGTATATCTCCTATCCAGGTGCAGCTGCACAGCTACTGCCTGAAAAGTGATATCTAAAGCGAAGAGAAGAACAGAGATATCATGCCGGGTGTAAATCTCCTATCCTCTCACCCGGCCCCCACCTTTTGCTGGTGGGGTCGAAAACCTCTATATTCTGGGAGGGTGGACAGGGGACATGCTCCCAACATAGTTTCCTGCAAAAAGATAGCTAACAGGAGGAGACTAACCCCAGCAACTCCTCTCAGTTGGCCCGGAATCAACGTTAATTCCATTGAACGAATATTTCTATCCAGGCCTAGCTCGGAGATGCGGGAGCCCTCTTCGAAGAGAAGACCATCACTGGAATGGCCGTACGCTTCTCTGAGGGAGAACACCGGGCACTGTTGTTCGGATAATGCGCTGTCGCCTTCGAGGACTTATTGGAGGAGGTTGGGCTCGCCATGCGAGTCTTTCCCCCCCCCCACCGCCTCGAAACCTTAGGCGGCGGGGAGGCTTCGTAGGTGGGGTTGGGGGGTCCTATTTACGAGGTTTCCTCGTCTCCGAGCCACCGAGCCCACCACTGCACGTGGGCGAAGGAACCGAAGCTCCTTTAGTACTATCCTCCTTTTGGTGGGAAGTGGAGGGGGACCCCTTGTTTTAGCCGGGACTGCTAGGTAGTGTAGAGCCCGCAGAAGGTTTCTGAATTGGCGCGGAAACGACCGTACTCGTAGGCCCGGAGGAGCAAAGAGCAGATGGTGTCTTTTTCAACATTGAAGCATAAGACGTCCCGGGCAGCACAGGGCACGCCAGGACCAAGTCCGTAGCCGCGCGAAAAGAGAGACGATCCTGAGCCTAAGCGGCCAGGATTTCCTTCTCAAGGAGATACGCACCACATTACTTCGAAGAAGCGGGGTGCGGCTCCCCGCAATTGACACACTTGGCCACACACGATTTGGACTTGTGTGCGGCCTTGGAGCAACTTACACAGGTTTCGGGTAACCCCGATTTGGCACGTCGACAGGAGCGATTAGTATGGCCGAATCGGTGGCAGTAATAACACCTCCGCGGCAGTCGCACAAATGTCTTCACACGGTAGCGATACCAACCAGCACGCACCGACACCAGGGAGCTTGTCACAGTCGAACTTGACGAAGAGTGTAGGGGTGGGTCTCGAGGCCCCTCCTTTTCTCATCACATGTTCGACCTTGACCCCCCCCAAGTTCTGCCAGCTCTATGGAGTAATCTAAGAGTTTCCTAGCATAAACTCCTTTCACGAAGTTCACGGTAGGGTGCGGCGTCACACTCACAGGCGTGCCATCAAGTGTCCGAAAAGCAATAATCATGGCCCCTTCGGAGGGATTCGACACATTCGCCAAAAGGCTCCCGTCCGAGAAACAGGTAACCTTCGGCTCTTTACCAATTACTCTAGCTAAAGCTCTCCTCTGATGGATCATGTTGCCCTTAGCCAAACATGCTGCCATCTGTGGAGCGAATAAGGAGGAAGCGTTTGAAGCCAGCGGGCTCGAAAACGCCGGGTAGTCTGAATGAGGGGCCCCGATCTAATCGAGGCTCCGCTCTGCGCATTAGCACTTTTTGTGTTTGTTAGAAGCTCCGCACCCGGAGGGGGGGGGGGGGCAGAGGGGCCGGATGTTCCTATCTTGGCTTGGTCGATTACCGAAGTGGCAGCAGACCTATCCGTCCCCGCGGATCAAGACGAACCTAGAGTCTTTTTCTTGTTTTTTTCATTTTAGGATAGGGCGGGGAATGAACCCTCTTCTCCTTTCCGCCGGCAGGAGCCCACAGGCCGGATGTACTAGCCTCAACAAGGTCCTTCTCTGAGATGGAGAAGGGCCTAGCGGTCGCAGGGGCCCCAGCCGGAAGAAGAGATCCCTACCCTCCTTCTACTGCCTTGGAGACCCGAGCCATTTGAGGAGGACCTTGTATAGGGGCGGACTCGAGTTCAGTGCCGAGCCTGGATTCGATCCTATGGAAGGCCCTAACTTCTGAGGCTAGGTTGCTTCAAGGACCATGTTTATCTCGGGGGGAGCATCCATTTGCCCCCCCCCCCCACAACATCACAGGTCCCATTGGCAGCGATTCCATTAGTCGTGTATGGGAAGGCACAGGCCTTGTCCCCCGCTAGGTTTAATATTCGAGCCTGCAGGTCTTTTGAGGGAAGCAACCGATGGGGCCTGTCTTCAACCCCTTAAGGGGGGTTTGTCTTACCGGGCCGCTCAATGGAGAGCGGTCGGCTATGGGCTGCCTGCTGGCTTTCTTGGAAGTCCCCTTGGAAAGTAAAGGTGGGACTGCCGCTGGAAGAGGGAGGCGCCCGAAGGCACCTCTAGACATGGTGTGAGGGGCGTAGGCGAGGGAGATGAGTAAGCCTCCTCCCTGGTTAAAGAGATTTGGAGGGTCCCCTGCGAGAGCACAGGGGGGCAGGACCTCCATTTTTTTCAGTGGAGCCGCTCCGTCGATCGTGAGGGGAAAAGGTAAAAATGTTTTTTTTTTGTTAGATTTTCTTCATCGGGCATGGGGACCCTATTCTTTCTGCCTGAAGCAAACGCTAATCACCCTTCACAGGGGCCCGCTCCTCGAGGGGTGCGTATGGGGCTGGCAGAGCCAGGTGCCGCCATTTTAGGCTACCCTTCCTGCCTGGTGACCTGGCAGCCCTTCAGCATGGCGGCTCCACTTTGGGCATGGCATAAAAAAATAAATAGTGAACTGAGAAGGAAAAGGGATATGAGGAAGGTATGGGTGTGGATGAAGCAGGTTGTTAAAAACCCACCATCCCAAACCGGAGCTCAGGGGCTAGGGAATATTGTCCCCTTCCCCCTTAGCCCCGATCCGGGATAGTTGGCTGAGAAGCTCAGCATCTACCCTGTGAAAATAGAGGCCGACCAGTGAAAGTTGTTGGAGTAGTTATAGGGGAACTGTGGAAGTAGGGCAGAAACACAGGCTAACTGAAGGAAGAAGAGGCTAAGCTTGGGCCGGACGGGGCGCTGAGTCCCGTTAGCACGGCGGCCAGCTAGGCAAATCGCTGCGCCCCTTAGGGGGCAAGGATTCAGGAAATATTTCTTTTAAGGCGGGGTACGTATGTAAGCCACAGACCTTTTGTTATTCTGGAACACGTAAAGATATATAGCGAAACCAAGCAAACGGAGCTAGGATGCTATGTGGGTTTGTTGTCGGTTTTCGGCGAAGATTGAGGTGCTGTTGAACACTAGAAGGTTTGCTGATATTGCGAGGGTGCGACCGAAAAGTGTTTGCTGCGACAATTTCCGTTTGAAGGCGAGATAGAGGTTGTCGCGTAGACCCCCCAAATCGCCTGGTCCAAAGAGAAGTCCATGATCGTATCCAGCGGAGGATCAAGAGATTTTTAAAGATTTAATTGATGGTCATGGGGTCCATGTTATTATCGCGGGACGCAAACGCTAATCACCCTAGCAGTAGCCTGCTCTGCGATGGGTGAATATCAGGCTGGCTGCCACCATTTGAGGCCATACCTCCAGCACAGTGTCCAGGCAGCCCATCGGCATGGCGGTTCCATCTTGGCTCGGGCTAAAATTAATAGTCTGCGGAAATAAAGAGAGGGTATGCGAGGTAGATGAGGGTGGGGGGTGAAGCAGGTTGTTAAAAACCCACCACCCCAAACCGGAGGTGAGGAGTGAGAGGGCGTTGTCCCCTCCCACCTCAGCCCAGATCTGGATTGGTGGGTGAGAGGAAGCTGGTTGGCGTCTACCCTGTGAAATTAGAAGCCGAGCAGAGAAAGTTGTGGGAGAGGTTGTATGGAAAGTGACGCAGCAGAGTAAGAAGAAAGACTCTCAGAAAGGAAAAAAGGCTAAGCTGGGGACGGACAAGAAAGAACATCGCAGCGCACCTTACGGGGCCACGATGCAAAGGTTCAGGCGGCGCTTGTAGCGCATTAAATTTAAGAGTTTAAGGGAAAACAAGGTGGCAGCCGCCCATTCCTAATGGACTCTCCTTGGCAGCACTGATAAAACATGGTCGCCCGAAAAAGGTCATAAGGGGCGAGGGAAACACTCAATAAAAATGGGGAAAAGCAAAAGATTAAAAGAAAACAGCCCAAACACATACTTAAATTACAGGCATACAGCACACATTCTAAAGACACGGGCGGCTGGGGCAAAAAATAAATGACATGCGCCAGCCGCATGGGAGGGCGCAAGACCAAAAAATAAAACAAACCTAAACACAAAAATGAAAAGAATTTATAAAAGGGATAAAACGCCACTTCGTGATAGAAATGTAAGGAGGGAGGACAACCGACGGGAGTCCTCTGATAAAATAAAACAAAGTCGAGCAGGGAAGGCGATGTCAGAAAGGGTAGGGAAGCAAGAATTTCGAAGAGAAGCCAGGCGGGGACAAACTACTCTGATTTGAGCCACAGACAACTTGCCACAACAACAGGGACAACCAAGGGCAACTCGGCCTCCACCCGAAACTAAATAGCTATGGGTGAGTCGCCTGTGCCCAATTTGCAAGTTCCCAAGACTGGAGTCGCTGAGATCTAGAGGACCAGGGACGGACAGTGTTTAATAAGGGACAGCTTAGAAGGGGGAGAAGCGAATCCCACTCTCTCTGCCACGAACGAAAGATATACACCCTGATTATGGGGTAGGAATCCCTAAAGGGCAGAGGGGCGGCATCCAGGACATCAAGGGCACCTGAACTGGCTAGCCAATCAGCCTCCTCGTTGCCCAGGACTCCAACATGAGCCGGAGCCCAACAGAAAGCCACCGTGTAACGGAGGGAGGCGTTTCTAACCAGCCAGGAACGAATCCGTAAAACCAAAGGGTGGGTGTACGTAAAAGCCAAAATAATGGCCGTCAGCTCCGCGGTAAAAACGGATGCTACAGAGGGAGAGCGGACAGAAGGGACTCCGTAGAGGACACCGCGGCTGCCCCAACACCGAAGTCCACTTCGTGCCGTCAGTATATATAGAACGCTGGTAGGTATGAGAACACGCATGTTCAAGAAACAGGCAATTTAATAGACGGGGGTCAGTAGACCCTTTCTCGAAACGCTAGAAAGCAGCACAGACCTCAGGAGGGCGATCGCTCCAATACAGAGACGGCGGGAGGGAAGGCCAACACCCAGGAAGGCGAGATGGCCCACAGCCTGGAGCCGCAGAGGCCAGGGTAGAGATGGCCGCCGATCAAAAGATGCCGAAGAGGACGGGCAAAAAGGCACTCATGGACTAGAGATGAAGGGTACTGCTGAGCACGAAACAGGGATCGTAGGCACACCTACAGCCGGTGATATCGCAAGGGAAGCACGCCACCCTTCACAAAGAGGCTAGGGATAGGCGAGGGGCGAAAGGCTCTATTGATAAATATGAATTATTTAACAGTTAGAAAGTCCTTATCCTGGTTGTGACCTAAATATATTTCGCATTAATTATGTGACCTAATTTGTCTAATAATTAAACAGATTTTCAATTTAAACTTTAGAAACCAACAGATCTCGGTAAGTGAACTTACTTTATATTAATTTGAACTTACAAAAGACCTATCAAGACTTGAAAAAATGCCTGGAGCCCAAAGATTAAAAGCGTTTTGTTTTAAATGCAATACAATAAAGTGGATTATAGATTTCCCCGAACAATGCTTTGAACGAATTACATCCCAAAGTGTTTGCCTCTTTTGTAAAATGGCAGAACGCCATGAAAAAGAAAAGAACGACCTGATGAAACTTATTCATGACTTGGCGAACAGAATAACTGCCTTAAAAAGCAAAGGATGTGACTGCGCCATAAATGAAAATCAAATAACACACATCGATCAAAAAGTGGTGAAATTAGAACAATCTTTACTGTTACTAGAAAATAAAACTGAACATAATACTGCTAGAGAAGAGGAGTTCATCACAGTTACCAATAAACGGAAAATTAGGCCCAAACCAAATGAGAACTCACCCATTGAATTTCAAAATAGGTATTTGAGATTAAAAGAAGAGTTAGTTAATTGGTGACTCTTTAATCAGATCGAATACTTCGGTGCGAAAAATTCTAGAAAGCGTAAAGTGTGTCCAGTAATAGCCAATGTCGGTAGCAATGACGTCTTCAGTAAAAATAATTATCCCGGAACAGAAAAAGTAGTTGAGGAGTATACTACGCTGGTCAAAAAATCAAATCTAGGACTAAAAGAGGCATGGTAATAGGCATACTACCAAGATTGAATTCCAATAGAGAAGCGTTGAGTCGAACAATTGGCATTAACGATCGCGTAAAGAAAATGTGAAAAAGAAAATGTCAAATTCGTTGACTTTTGGCATAAATTTATTCGCAATCACGAGTACTTCAACCACGATGAAACGCATTTTAGCCAAAAAGGAATATGGAGAAATGCTCCACTTGAACTTGAAAGAACTTCTAGAACAAACTAGGATCTCGTCAGAACCCCAAGAAAACCCGGGAAACGACTTCGGTGTAGCATGAGAAACAAACGGACTAGTTCACTTAAAGCAATCTTATTTAATGCTAGGTCAATCAGAAACAAATTTTCAAAATTCAAAGCATTAGTAGCAATAAAGAAAAATATGATATAATAGGCATCACCGAAACGTAGAGGATTCACAGTCATACGAGGGATTATATTAATGAATTTCAATTGCAAGGTGACAAATTATTTCACAAGGATAGAATTGATAAGAAAGGGGGAGAATTACTCTTATATGTATATATGTGAAGACCTCCAACCTATTGATTGCAATATAGACAGAATTTGAACTAATAGGAATAAAACTAAATGAAAATAAACGTTTTATATATATATTTGGCCTATAGAAAACCACAACAATCAACTAACACTCAATTTTATGAATTTTTGACGAGTGTAAGAAGAGAAATTTACTCATTATTGTCGACTTTAACTGCCTCCAAATTAATTGGTTGACAGAGAACGCAGATTCTGAAGGGCAAAGATTACTAAATTTTATAGACGAGAACCTGTTAATTCAAAGTGTCACAAAACCACAAGAGGAAACAATATATTGGAATTAATTTTAACTTCAGATGATGAACTTATTTCAAACGTAAATGTGGGCGATCAACTTTGCAACAGCGATCACAACCTAAGATAATTTGAAGTGAATGTACCTCATAAAAAAAATGAAAGAAGTACTACAAAATTAGATTTCCGAAAATAAAAAAATAAATAGCAGAATCAGAAAACGAAAAGGATCTCGGTATCTGATAGGTCAAATAATCTCAAGTTCACACAGAACTGTGTTGAAGTAGAAAAGAAGGCGCTAAAGTTACTCCGTTATATTAAGCGACAGATTAGCTATAAAAGAGAAATGGTATTAGTAAACCTGTACAATGCTCTTGTAAGACCACAACTAGAATACTGTGTACAGGTATAGTTACCGTCCTCCAGAAAAGATATAGAAAGATTAGAAAAAATACAAGCTAGGGCTACAACAATGATAACTTCATTAAGAAAATATAGTTATGAAACACGGCTGGAAAAGTTAAACCTTTTTAAACTAGAGACAGAACGTATACGAGGTCAACTAATAGAGGTATATAAAATCTTACATGGAATTGATAATGTGGACTACTCCATCTGGTTTGAATTCAATAGAAACATTACACGTAATAACAGCATGAAGCTCGTTCCGAAAAAGTACAGACTTAATGTATGTGGAAACTTTTTCTCATACAAAATTGTCAATGTAGGGAATCAGTTGTGGGAAGAGATTGTCTCAAGTCCCACAGTTAACACATTCAAAAATAGGTTAGACAAAGTCATAAAGAATATTAACTGCTAAAAATAATAATTGTTGCTAAATATAATTTTTTTTATAAAATTAAGGGGAAAATTAATAGAGATAGGTTCATCTTTTCTATAAAAATTCCTGAGTGTGTACTTTTATTCCACACACCCATATGTCTTTTCCAATTTTTCATGCCCGAATGATTCGGGTGGGAGAGTCTTAAAACTTTACTATACTTTCTCTAAAGCTATGAGATAGGGTCTTCAAAAACAGTACCTCCTCGGTATGGACAATATTTTCATTTGAGGTACTACTATTCCTTGTAAATAAGACTGGCCCCAAGCGAACGAACAGAGTCAAGTAACTTCAAAGCCGAAGGAGATACTGGAGTACAACTGGCAACCGTAGTCCAGCCGGGATTAAACCAGCGACCACAAGGTACGCCTATCACTATCTCAAGTGGTGCGGGATAAAACCCGAAGCAAATCCATAGCCTTCGAACAGGAAGCTCTCAAGTGACGCAAATGAGGTACCCAAGTGAGCTTGCTATCAAACGTTAAACCCAAGAACTTAAAAACGGGGACATTCTCAATCGCCGTGCCTTCCAAGAAGAGGGGAGGGGGACAAGGACCATACGACCCCGATAAAAATGCATGGCCTTCGTTATGGTAACCGAAAAACGGAAACCCTTGGAGACAGCACGACCCGACACAGCATCAATTGCCAGCTGCAATCGACGGGCAGCAGAAGGAAAGCGGGGAGATGAACAAATCAACGCGAAGTCATCCAGGAAGAAAGAAGCCAAAACCCCCTCCGGAAGAGTTGACACCAGACTATTAATGGCAATGGCGAAACATGTCACGCTTAAAACACACCCCTGGGGAACACCCTCCTCTTGAACCCGCAAGACTGAGAAAGCATCCCCAATACGGACCTTGAAATTACGGGACGATAAAAATTCTTGAATAAAAACCGGTAAAAAGCCCCTCATACCCCAATCATATAACTGACGTAAAACACCATATCTCCATGTGATATCGTAGGCCTTTTGAATGTCGAAGAACACCGCTAACCCCTGATGCCTGGAGGATAAATCCCGTAAAACAGTCTTCCAAACGGATAAGGTAGTCAAGAGTAAAATGGCCGCTGCGAAATCCGCACTGAAATGGAGATGAGCGAGTTGGATTCCAAAAACCAATTAAGGCGAACTTGAGCCATTCTCTCAAATAACTTACTGGGGCAGCTCGTAAGAGCAATCGGGCGATAGTGACTGTGGTCCAAACCGTCCCTACCAGGCTTGAGAAATGATAGAATACCCACATACGCTAGGAGGGCGCATAAATCTTTTTGAACCAAAGCAAATTGTAAAGTTCAACCAAAATCAACTCGGAGTGGGGATGGAGACGACGGAGAAAGTCGTAGTGGATGCAATCATCACCGGGAGAGGTGGAACCACAGTGAGACAAAGCACCTCGCAGCTCAGGCGGAAAAGAGAGCATTATAAGAGTAGGTGGCACACGTAGTAAAATAAAAAAGGCGAGACTCTATAGAGCTTATGATCGAGAAACTGTTGAGGATAGCTACTAGAGTTAATCACCGAAGCTTAATGGTCAGACAAAGCTTCGCTGACCAACCGGCCATACGACATCCTGAGTGGGAAAGGCATGACCACGGATCTTAATGACCCGCTTCCAAACCCAAGTCAACGACGTGGACGAAGAGATGGAAAATACTTACCAGCGCCAAGACTCACGGCAGGCACGACGGAGGGTCGTCTGGCGGATGGCACGAGCCCTGTTCCGATCGACCCTATTCAAGACGGTCGGGTCCCGCCTATAAGGGGAATGTGCCAACTGATAGGTAGAAATAACCGATGCGCAATCTCTCGACCACCAGTGGACGGTGGAGCGCCCCGCAACAGTGCACCTCCGCGGAACATAGCGTTCTGCAGCCTCGAAAATACGAGACCGCTGAATCAAAGGTATCGAAGAAACCCAGGAAGGCATCAATAAAGGCAGCCTCTCGGAACCCAACCCACTTTGCTAAAGGCAGATCCCAACAAGGAGGGAGGAAAAGGCACTGGCCAGGGAGGGCGGCCGAAAGGACGATCGGGACGCGATCACTGAAAGGTCGTCCCGAATCGACCACCGGAAATCGAGGAAATAGTCGGGCGAACATTTGGACAAGTCTACAGCAATAAAAGAATCCGTTTGAACATGGTAAGAAGTAAAATCGCCAGAATTTAAAAGACAAAGGGAATCGGATAATAGGAGGGACTCAACCACTGCGCCCCAGGGATTACGGGCAGTATCACCCCCAAGATGGGTGGCGAGCATTAAAATCACTAAGTAATAAAAACGGGGTAGGTAGCTGACTTGTGAGCTCTAAAAGGTCAGACCGACTCAAATTAAAATCCGGTGGGATGTACACAGAACAAACAGTTAAAAGCTTAGAAATAAAAACCGTCGCAGCAACAGCCTGCAAGGTAGTACGGGAGGGAAGTGGTACAGATAATAGCGAAGAGGAAATTAAAAGAGAAGCACCACCATGGGGCTCGGCCCTGGCGGGGGTTGTGGAATTAAACACCCGTAAGTGCGAAAGCACTGGGAAGCGGCGACTCCCAAGCTTATTTTCTCGCAAACAGACCACCAAGGGCCGAACGCTAGAAAGTAAGAGCTCGAGTTCCTCCCACTTGGGGAGAACCCCTTGACAATTCTACTGTAGGATGACAGACATTACTATCGTCTCGACACCAACGTTGGGATTCTAGTGATACAAACTGTCGAAGGTTCCCGACGACAAGAAGATCCAGAGGGAACAAGCGACAAATCGCGAGGAGCCAGGGACGCACCTGGCACAGACTTGGCAGCGTCAACAACGGGAGGCGACAGCTAAGAGTCAGACCGAACCCTCAACATGGACGGCTCATGGCCCCGAGGGAAAGGAAGATCGAGCAGAGACGGACGGGAACTAAGATGCGAAGATGGAAAAGAAGGCCGAACATGGACAGAGGGCAGGGAAGGAAACAGGGTCAGAGGGTAAGGAGGGAATTAGGTCAGATGAAGGGGAAGGAACAGGGGTAGAAGGCAAGGGAGACGAAATAGGGTAGGAGACATCGAAGACTGAACAGAGTTAAGGGGCGAGGAAGAAGGAACCGGAGTAGGAGGCAAGGAAGATGCAACCGGGGTAACCTCCGCCCTCACAGTGACATCGGTGATGCTAACGGGGTAGGAGAAGGCATCAAAACGGAGAGCGCCCTAACAACCAACTCGGGTTTTAAACCAGCCTCGTATCAGAGGCAGGGCACTTGAGGCAAAGGAACGGAAGGAACTGCGAGATATCCTCCAGCGTCTCAGCTCGGTCGGTTTCAAGGTCCGCGACAGAGGGAGGAACATGAAAAGAGACCAAAAGCAAAGGAGATGGCGCAACGGAAGGATCGCGGGGAGGGACCGAAGGCAAAGGAGAGGGAGCAACAGAGGGATCGCGAGAAAGAAGGAGTGGGACGACCGGGAACCCGCCTCTCGGAGAACGTTAGAGAAGAGACGGCCGGAGGGGGGGGGGGGAGCTGCACCCCCGAACCCTACGACAGGCCTCGGAAGTCCAGCCTGAGGGAGTCCCAAAGAGGCAGGACCTCCTCCTCAAAAAAGAATACATGACAAGAACGCGAAGTCGCGCTATGGGAACCTCCCCAATTGGCACAACATTCCTGATTCTCACAAGAGGAGACATGGTACGCCAACGTACAGGCCACAAGGCTGCCTACAATTGCTCCTCATATGGCCAAACTGGTGGCAATTAAAACGTCTGGGAAGCTCGACATAACGAGACACAGGGGCACTGAGATAACCAGCACGAGCAAACTGGGGCAGATCCTGACGTTCAAAGGTGACGACGAGCGTAGTCATAGGAACCTTAGCGGGAAGAGCAGACTTAGAAACCCTATAAACGTCCGTAAACCTCCGGGACGAAAGTTTATCCTTTAGTCTCAAGACATCATATTGCAGTAATTCGTTGGAGCAAATTACTCTATTAAAAAAAATTAAGGCGAGAGTGGGGGCAAAACCGAAACCAGAACCTCCGAAAGGGAGGACAAATATCTCACGGCGCCACACTGCTCTTGCGAAGATACCTCAACCACTAAATCGCCACTACCACGGGCTCACATACGGCGGGACTCAAACTCCTCATTCAAATCAAACACGTCCAATTTAGAAAGCAGAGGCCAGGAACTGGAATTCAACACCAGGAAATGAGGATAATCCAAATCAGGATATATCTCTTCTGCGAAAGGATCTAACTAGCGCGGAGAAGAGGGCTTATTGGCAGGCGTAGTACGAGAACAAAAGTATAGAAGGGGATGCGACACCTACTCGGAGCACCGGCCCAACCAGAAGGGTAAGCCCGTCGACCCCTGACCCAACCATCATCTTAAAAATGGCCAGCCAGCCTCAGAAATATACCGGTTAGGAAAGCAAAGACCCCCCCCAATCCAGTTCAGGCATCCACCAATCAAAACAGCCAGTACCCAGCCATGGTGCCGCGCCCACTAACGGACAGCTTTGATACACCGAGATCGCCAAACAAACGTAGATGGAAGGACGATGCAGGGTGAAAGAGAATTGGTACAGATGACGAAGTAGGGGTTACGGGAAGAAAAAGAATGCCAAGCTGAGGCCGGACGGGGCACTGAGTACCGTCAGCACGGCTGCCAGGAGAGCAAATCGCCGTGCTCCTTACGCGGGTAGCGCATTGAGACATTTTGCTTCTATTTAAGGTTTATTTATCGCGAGTGTTGGTTCTTAAATGTACCACAATATTATCCTTTCTCTGATCCTAATAAGGGCAAAGGCTTCTCACCATTGTGAGTATATGAATGGCTTTTAAGAATAGCTTTAGTTGTGGCCGCATAAAGGCAAAGGTCGCATTTGAAACGTTTGTCGCCTGTGTGAGTATATGAATGGCTTTTAAGCTGACCTTTTCGTGCAGCCTGATAAGGGCAAAGAGTGCATTTAAAACGCTTCTCGCCTGTGTGAGTATATGAATGGCTTTTAAGCTGACCTTTCGTTGCAGCCTGATAAGGGCAAACGTCGCATTTGAAAGGCTTCTCACCAGTGTGAGTATATGAATGGCTTTGAAGATGACCTTTCGTAGCAGCCTGATAATGGCAAACGCTACATTTAAAAGGCTTTTCACCAGTGTGAGTCCTTAAATGTATTCTAAGATGTCCTTTCGTTACAGCCTGATAAGGGCAAAGGCTGCATTTGAAAGGCTTCTCGCCAGTGTGAGTAGGCATATGCACCTTAACTTGCCTTTTCGCTGCAGCCTGAAAAGGGCAGAGACTACATTTGAAAGGCTTTTCGCCAGTGTGAGTACGCATATGCACCTTCATATACCCTTTCGTTGCAGCTTGATAAGGGCAAAGGCTACATTTGAAAGGCTTTTCGCCAGTGTGAGTACGCATATGCAACTTTATTTGCCATTGCGTTCCAGCCTGATGAGGGCAGAGCCTACATTTGAAAGGCTTTTCGCTAGTGTGAGTAAGCATATGCACCTTAATTTGCTTTTTCCTTGCAGCCTGATAAGAGCAGAGGTTACATTTGAAAGGCTTTTCGTCTGTGTGAGTCGTTGAATGGCTTCTAACATGTATTTTCGTTGCAGCCTGATAAGGGCAGAGACTACATTTGAAAGGCTTTTCGCCAGTGTGAGTACGGATATGTACCTTTATATGCCCTTTCGTTACAGCTTGATAAGGGCAGAGGCTACACTTGAAAGGCTTTTCACCAGTGTGAGTACGGATATGCACCTTTATTTGCCATTGCGTTGCAGCTTGATAAGGGCAGAGATTACATTTGAAAGGCTTTTCGCTGGGGTGAGTAAGCATATGCACCTTAATTTGCTTTTTCCTGGCAGCCTGATAAGAGCAGAGGCTACATTTAAAAGGCTTTTCGTCTGTGTGACTCGTTGAATGGCTTCTAACATGTATTTTCGTTGCAGCCTGATAAGGGCAGAGACTACATTTGAAAGGCTTTTCGCCAGTGTGAGTACGCATATGCACCTTTATATACGCTTTCGTTGCAGCTTGATAAGGGCAAAGGCTACATTTGAAAGGCTTTTCGCCAGTGTGACTACGCATATGCACCTTTATTTGCCATTTCGTTGCAGCCTGATGAGGGCAGAGGCTACATTTGAAAGGCTTTTCTCCAGTGTGAGTAAGCATATGCACCTTAATTTGCTTTTTCCTTGCAGCCTGATAAGAGCAGATGCTACATTTGAAAGGCTTTTCTCCTGTGTGAGTCGTTGAATGTCTTAAAACTTCTCTTTTCGTTGCAGCCTGATAAGAGCAAAGGCTACATTTGAAAGGTTTCTCGCCAGTGTGGGTTCTTAAATGTATGTTTAAAGCTCCCCTCTGTGCAGTCTGATAAGGACAGGAGCAGCATTTAAAGATTTTCTTATTCATTCTTGCATGATGCAGCGCATGTGAATTTGTGTGTGTCGACTGGAAAGGTATGGAGTCGTTTTCGGCGCATCTTTCTGGGCTTTCAGATCTTGAATATATACCATTAGTCCAATTTGAGTCATACTCAAGCGATCGAGGCGGCGATGATATCATACCACTAAATTGTAGTATAACCTTAAGGTTACTAGACGAACGCAATTTCATCTCCTGAAAAAGAAACAATAGTTATTTTACAATCTCTCGTTCACAATCTTTCTGGTGTACAGGAGAGCATTTCTGCAATAGGAAGAAAGGGTAGAGAACACACCCATCCGAAATTCATTCTTTAAAACTCCCATCTGACAATGACCTCAATAAAAAGTGATCATATATCTCGAGGCATTCCGCATCAGAATATCACGAATTTCTTGCGCAAGGGGATAAGAAGAGTTAAAAGAACGTAGTGATTCTAAAAGTTATATAATCAGTATAATAAAATTTTGAAAAGTAAAAATAAGAGAAATTTAAGATATGTGATAATTCAAGTTTCTGTATAAATTTTGCATGGGTAGCATGAGATCTTTTTTTAATTTAAGTCTGCTATGTTGGCACTGGCAACTTAGGGCATGATTTTTTCTCTAATTTAAAGTGACCATCTGGCGGCTGCCTACTAGGACAAAAGTCGCCGTAATTAACGGAAAGCCAAATACTAGACTATATTAAAAAAAAACAAGAAAATAACAAATAAAAACAACAACAGGGGCAAGAGACAAGCTAAAACAAATAAAAAAAATAAGGGGAAACGCGCTCCGAGTTGGGGGTAGGCCCACCTAACCCGGCGCAGGAACATGCGACCTACAAGAAACTAAAATAAGTGTAAGAGGCCAGCCTCCTCCAAAAATGTCATATAGGCCTCAAGTTTGTGTGAACGAACCAGTCCCGAATACAAGGGAAAACGGGTAGCGACCCCACTCGTCCCGGTACCGGAAGAGGGAACGTGAGCGGAAATCACCCAGACTGGAACATTCAGCAAGCATATGCCGAACAGTATGGGGGACAACGCAGTCGTCACAAAAGGGCGCAAGTGAACGTTCCATCAAATGGTGGTGCGTCCCACGAGTTTCCAATTTGGAGACGACAGAAAGCAACCTGAGGCCGTCGCGGCATAGGGTGGTAGGTCCATGGAAACAGTAGCAGAGCAATGGCAAGCAGCTTGAAGGTCCCCTCAACCGTTCCCATCTTCTTTGCCAAGCAGCCAGTATTCCTGCCATGTAATATGTGGAAGGAAGAGCGAAACGCTACACTTGTCTGCTAGCCCAGTCCTCGCGGACTATTTGACGGTATAATTCCCCTCAATTCCTACATGTCTAGGAACACAAGATAATCTCGACATCCGCTGGGTTTACCAAACCCTGGCGTCACGGATATCGCGAACCAGCGGATACGGAGATTCAGATGTCCAGAGAGCACTCAGGGAGCTTTATGAGTGGCTATTAATCATAATCCGTTCTCAGAACAAGGCACATCGCATTATCTCCCTTACCGAGCAGTGTATTGCAACCGGCTCGGTCGTGGAGACATGGATGCAGTCTGGCATAGCACCACTGACTTCAAACAGAAAGGAGATGGCGTGGAAACCGACCCTCTCTTGAGACTTGGAGCCATCCATTTAAACTGTCACGTTACCAGCGTGACACGAAGTGTGCCCCAAAAGGCCTTGGGAGCAGAAGCGTGGCGACAAATAGTCAAAGGTGGTACCATCCAGGGTGGCGTCCTGGGCAGAACCAGTGGAGCCACTGGCCCAATAGCTATTACCGAACTCTCAAAGGAGTTTAATAGACCTAAACACAACGGGCTCAGGGTATGATTGGCGTCTCTCCGCGGCATAGGCACCGTCGAGATCAGCTGCGGATGCAATGAAAGCTTTTGGCAACTGAGTGAGGCGACCAGATGGCGCGTGAAACGAATAATACACTGTACACGGCGCATAGCGAGTGGCATCTCCACAACATTGACAAATAGGCTCTCAATGGAGCATGTGCGGAGAGCACAGGTCGCCGGGCGAAGCTCGGTGTGGTCGATCATATCCACCTTCCGCAATACACGCTGGACAGCGGATGCATAAATCTCGCATCCGTAGTTAGTCAAGCTTCGAACCAATAGGCGCTGAATGTCACGGAACGAAGAATATCCATGACGCGGGTACAGGAGTCCATAAGGCTGCGAATATGAACATCCCAGGTGAGGCGTCGGTCAGATACAAGATCAAGGAAACAGTGCGAGTCCACTACTTACAGGCGAACCCCATTTAGAAACGAGTCTAAATCAGAGTTAAGCCGTCGATGGCGGCAGAAGTGCATCACCTTAGTCTTGGCCAAGGAAAACCGAAGCCTGTGCACTTCGGCATAGAGACGCAGTTCAATGCCTTTTGGAGCCGACGCTCTAGAGTTTGCATCTGGGCCGCGCCAAAATAGATCGAAAGGTCGTCTACGTAGAGAGAATATCTTCCGGCAGCACCAAGGTGATGCAGTTGATGCTCAAGGCAAAGAATGTGACACTGAGGACACTCCACTACGGGACACCCTCTTCCTGCTCCCTTGGGCCAGAGATGGCTCCCCCCACCCGTACGCGGAATCGAAGATCTCGCAAAAATTCAGATATAAAGAGGGGACGCCCCCTCGCCCCAATGTGTGGAGAATCTCCATGCAGTATCATAGGAATTCTCCAGATCGAAAAAAACGTGGCGTAGTGCTATCTATCAAGGTAGGCGTCGCAGACAGAATTTTCCAGTCGGAGCCAAGCATCAGACATGGAGTGGAATTTGCGGAAGCAAAACACTGCAGAAGACAGTTACCTCCGCTGTCCAGAAAAAAAGGCTAATCTAACATTTACCAATTTCTCCATCAACTTACACACGCAGGAGATTACAGATATTGGGCGGAAACCGGCCGGGGTAGAGTGATCTCTCCTCGGTTTACTAAAAGCAGGAACAATAGCTATTCGCAAGGAGTCTGGGAAGATACCCGTAAAAAATCTAATAGAAAGGCTAAGCCTAGCTGAACTATGTGTCGAAGCATGGCGTACAGGACATCGTTCGGACAAGGGACGGTATCCGCACACGACGAAAGAACGGAACGCAACTCACTCAAAGTAAATGTTATTGAAGGGTTCTCCACCTCTGTAGGTAATGTTCATTGGGCAGCATCCCGAATAGAGAATGGGAGAAAGCAGTCGCGAAGGATACCGCCAAGGACGCGGTCCCATTCTCCTGGAGAACGGGTGGGGTAACAAAAACGCACCGTGCGCGCTCTCCGCACTCCCAAGTGTGCTGGAATACTCGCCCCACTTCTCCTCCGTCCTAGTGTGAACGCCCCCATCTCCCGCTTTTTGAGATGGAACCCGGTACAATTCGCCTTCATCTCGACGCGTCAACATCTCTTAAAACTCCCGACACGTTCCGTTTCTTCCCCTTCAAAATACGGTCCAGTGGTTTTCCATGGTAAGATCCCAATTCCGAGGCAGCTAAAGGTAAATACACAATTTCTTATTTCTGGGAGAACGGAGCCTGTCCTTCAAATTTTCCTTCTTCTCAACTCTTCCCCGTTTCTTTTACCTTTGTAACCTGTGAACTAACGACGGTTCTCTGGGCTGACTCTGCTTAGAGAACCTTTCCTGAAAAGACCACCTGTATCTTTTCAAGACCTTACTCTTATTTATCGGTTCCCTTTTTTCTGGCTTTCAGCCACTCCCCTTTTAGGTTAACTAACCGAATACGTTGGTTTCCACGCCTTTCAAGCTTAGGCATTGAGACTAACAAAGTTTAAAAGATACAGACTTCAGAATTTATTTCGGGTTTTTGTTCCCTGACCACCTAATCTAACGATAATTTGAGTCTGGTTCTGGCGGAGGTTCCCCTTTGGTTTGCTACTTTCTCAACTTGTAACCTCAAATTTTTCGCCTCCCTTTCCACCTTTCAATCCCTTTATCTTCAAACTCCGGTCAGAATGGCTTGTGGGAATATCCCCTTTCTACCAGATTTTGATGTTGAATTAAAAGTTAGTTAAAAGCCGCGCTATCCTCACAAGGAAAATAGTTCTTAGCCTTAAAAAAAATATGCGCTGAACTAGAGTCTGAGTCCATCCCTGAGTTAGACGTGTAAATTAGATTGAACCCCGTTAGAACTCTCCTTACTTCCGTAAACTAGTTAGACGAGGAAATCCTCTCAACTTTCTAAACTTATGACCGTGATAATTATCCAACCCTCGAAACAGAGTTAAATTCGCAAGTCGATTTTGAGTCAGATGTGGCCTCCCCACTTAACGCCTTATCGCGGAAAGGAAAAGTTCCCTCCCCTGACGACTCCACCCCACTCGACTCTAACAACCTCAGTTCTGACCTAAAAGCGATACTAGCCTGCCTAGGGAAGTCTAGCTCTGAACTCTCCCCGCCCTCTATCCCTTGTGAAAAATTTTCCGGGACCCATGACAAGTTAAACTTCCACACTTTCATTTCTCAATTTCACAACTTGGTGGGGTCTAGAACAAATATTTCGGATTCGGCAAAAGGCGTACCTTAAGGGTTATTTAAGACTATGCGTTTTCCCTCATCAAACATCTTTGTACTACGGACGAAAATGATCAGATCGCTCTTCAACTTTTGGATGACGAATTCTTGGACAGAGATGCCATTGTCAACAAGTAGCTCGGTAAAATTATTTCGGCCCTTTCTTTTCTCGACTCCAACTTATCCAAACTATCCCTTTGGTTAAACGAAACCTGCCCTCTTGATCGGACTAAAAAATCGATGTAAATCTTTTTGAAGAAGGTAGCTCAGGTACCTTCTATGACATATTTATGTCAAAATGCCACTGAATTTGAAAAGGGAACAGACATTGACGACAAGGAGTGATTATCCTTCTCTCTCTGACCTTTTTAACAATTATTCCTCAACCATTCAGAGCCTCAAAAAGATTTTTACTCCTCCTTCAAAGGTCCCCCTCACATCAAATTAACAATAGCAACTATTTCAAAAATGCAAATCCGTAAAATTAAAATAAATCTTAGACCTCAAATAGCTCGAATTTCTCAAATAAACCCAATTACGGTATCAAATCGACCCGCTCAAATTATAACAATCCCATTAATGATCAACCGTGGATCCAAAGGCTTAAGACGAATATTTCTGTTGGCCGGGGGAAACCTCCAAGCAAAGGCTCAAATTCAAATTCTCTCCAAATTAGGGCTCTTAGGGCCCCTAATCTGTATTGTAAAATGTGTACAGGGAACCATTCAATGTTAAAGTGCCCCGTTTTCAACACTACAGCCCTTAGGATAGAGAGGTGTTCCGCGTTAAAGCTATGCAAAAAGTGTAGCAGTTCTTGGCATCTTTCAGATGCTTGTCCGACTGAGCAGAGAGATTTATCTCATCCTTGTAGTTTCTGCCAAGCGAGAATCCATATTTCTGCCCTTTGCCCTCAAACTTAAAAATCATGGTGAAACCGCCTGACTAGGAGAGGGCCGTGTGGTGAGTTGGGGTTGGTCACATATCCTGACGAAGGTCCTGGTACGAGTCCCGTTAGCAACTCAAATTTTTTGCTCCCTACTCTTACCGTTGACCTTGGTCTGGGGAAAAAGTTTCAACTAGCCAGGGCACTACTGGACTTTGCGTCCCAAAGGTCTTACATTTTGGAATTTCTGGCTATCTCATTGGGTGCTAACCTGGGCAGGCTTCTGAAATACTCATGCACAATTCACACGCTCACAAAACCTCCATTTGGGGCAAATGGAGGCCGACCTCTACTTCGGGTTTCAAATTATTCTGGCTTTATTTTTGGTTGATCCGAATTTGCCCTTGGACTTTTCACTCATCGGACTTGACAAATATGTACCCACTCTCCGGATCGCTGGGGTTCCTTTAGCAGAAAGAGCATTTTTACCTCTCGAGCGGTGTGAAAGATCGCGTCGTGGGCGTAAATTGTCTGCTGGGGGTAGACAGCATCCAATCCATGGAAAATCTTCAAAATAAGACGCAGGGCGGGGATGCATTCTTATCTTGTGGGCTTGGACTCGTCCCATATGGGAGTGTAATAATTTTGCAAAGCCCCTCTAAGGGAGAGATTGCTACGCCCCCCTGGTGTTAGACGCCAGTCTTAGCCAGGCTGGGATGGGGACAGTTGCAATGCTGTCAGGTGTAAATGAAGGCGAGACGCCGACGGAGGCAAACGGTCAACCCAAACCCCTTCAAACTCGAACTTACATGAAGCCCAACACTCAAATTCAACTCGGAAGCCCTGCCTCGGGAAGCAATTCGCCGGAGGCCTACTCCACAGTCCTCAATGTCAATCAAGATGACGGAGCGGGGACTGAATTAAAACCAGCTGTAGGGCTCTCCGATACCGACCCAGAAACGGATGCTTCCATCGTCCCCTATGTCAACGCGGGCTTCAACCCTATTCATTCATATTTTTCCTCCCTCGATTTATGCAAGTCCGATACCGATTTAGACGTAGGGCTTGAACATGTGTTTAGCTTGGAATCGTTGGACATTAAAGACGTTGATACGGGGTCCCTGGATACGATTAAAATCTCCCAATTTCATAATTCCATAGAAAAGAGGATGAAATTTTGCCGGAAGTTCAGTGGAGCAGCCCGAGAGCGGCTTCCATGATGTTACTGGAGAAGTGGATAGTTATTTTTTAATTTTCTCATCATCGGACACGGTTGACCCTATAGTTTTCACAGGACGCAAACGCTCATCACCCCCACGCAGTAACCTGCTCTGCGAGGGGTGAACACGGTGCCCTCAAAACAAGCTGCCGCCATTTCAGGTCACTCCTCCCTAGTGACCTGGCAGCTCCACTTTAGGCACAACGTAAAATTGATAGACAGTGAAAGGAGAAAGAAAGGGTATGTGAAGAAGGTATGGGTGGGGATGAATCAGGTTGTTAAAAACTATCACCCCAAACCGGAGCTCAGGAGTGAGGGGGCATTATGCCCTTCCCCCTCAGCCTCGATCTGGGTTGGTTGGGTGAGAGGGCGCTGGTCGGCCTCTAATCTGTGAAATTAGAGACATACCAGGAAAAGTTGTATGGGAAGTAAGGAAGTAGGGTAAGAAGACAGGGTGTCAGAATGAAAATGAGGATAAGCTGTGGCCGGAGGGGGCGCTTGAGTCCTGTAAGCACAGTGGCCAGGAAATCAAATCACCATGTCCCTTATGGGGTACCATTTTATATATATCTCATACAGTTCAAGTGCAGACTTAGTTCACACATTGAAGCAGATTAACTGCCACGACTGACAAGATCTGCATAGAGAGCTTGCAGTATAATACTCTTTGCATGGGTAGCAACTTCTCTGACAAGCAACGCCATATGTTTTTTTTTTTATTATTTTAAGAGCTCATTTGGCGACTGCCTACTTGGTACTCCACACGGCCTAATACTAGGCTATATTAGAAAATAAATAAAACAAATAATATGTAACTAACAAATAACTAAAAAATAATGAGAAAAAGCAGGACAAAAAGGAAGCATGCTCGGGCATCATGGGGAAGGCCCGCCTCCCCTCGGCGCAGGAACAGACGACTTACAAAAAGAATCACAAAAAAGGACAAATAATGGAGAGAAGGCCGACCTCCTCCAAAAAGTCATAGAGTCCATAAGTCAATGTAGACGAACCCATCCCGAGTACAAGGGATAAGCGGAAGCGATCCCACTCGTCCAGGTACCGGTACAAGTAACGTGAGCGGGGATCGCCAAGACAGACATTCAACAAGAATGTGCCAAACAGTCTGGGGAAAAACGCAGTCTTCACAGTAGGGCGCAGGCGAGCGCTCCATCAAATGGCGGTGCGTCCCGCCAGTGTGTCGAATTGGTAGACGACAGAAAGTGAACTGAAGTCTTTGCGGCATTGGGAGGTAGGTCCGTGGGAATAGTCGCGGTGCAATGGCACGCAACATTAAGTTCATTTCGACCGTCTTCCATCTTCTTTGCCAAGCAGCCCGAGGAGCTGCCCGTATTCGTGCCATGTAGTCGGTGTGAGGAAGAGCGAAACGCTGGTCCAGTCGCCTAGTCCTCGCGGACTCTTTAGCACCATCATCGGCGCGCTCATTCCCCCCCAATTCCGGGAACCCAGCAGAAGATAATCTCGACATCCAGCGGGCTCGCCAAAACCGTGGCGTCACGGATATCGCGAACCAGGGGATGCGGAAATTCCAATGCCACGAGAGCACTCTGGGCACTTTGTGAGTGGCTATAAATCACAATCCGGTCTCCGAACTGGGCACGTCGCGTAATCTCCCGTACCGAGTGGTGTATTGCCACCAGCTCGCCCGTGAAGACAGATGCAGCGCTTGGCAGAGCCCCACTGACTTCAAACGGAGGGGATACAGCGTGGAAGCCGACCGCTTCTTGGGAGTGGGGACATCCGTATACACTGGCACGGTTCCAGCGTCACACGAGTTGTACTCCAAAACGGTCGAAGGCAATACTCCAGGCGCTGTACAAGCTTTGGGAGCAGGGGCGTGACGACAAATAGCCAAAGGTGGTACCCACCAATGTGGCGTCCTGGGAAGAACCAGGGGCACCACCGGCTTGAGAGCTATACCAAGCTTTCGAAGGAGTTTATAAAAACTAAAGCCAAAGAGCTTAGGGTATGACTGGCGTCTCTAGGCGGCATAGGCACTGTCGAAATCAGCTGCGGATGCAGTGAGCGCTGTTGGCGACTCAGGAAGTCGCCGGGCTCACGCGTACAGGCGAATAATGCACTGTGTACGGCGTAGAGCGAGTGACATCTTCCCAGCATCGACAAGTAGGCTCTCAATGGGGGAAGTGTGGAAGGCACCGGTCGCCAGGCGAAGGCCGATGTGGTAGATCAAGTCCACCTTACGCAATACACGCTCAGCTCAGGATGCATAAAACTCGCATCCGTAGTCGAGCGTCGAACGAACAAAGGATCGATAAAAAAGTAAGGCAGTCGCCCTATCAGCGCCCAAAGCACTGAACGTCACGGAACGGAGAATGTCCATGGCACGGGTACGGTCAAATACAAGACCAAGGAAAGGTGCGATTCAACCACTTCCAGGCGTACCCCATTGAGGAACAAGTCTGGATCAGGATGGAGCCGTGAATGGCGGCAGAAATGCACCACCTTAGTCTTGGACAAGGAAAACCGAAACCCGTGCGCTTCGGCATAGCGAGGCGTCCCCTCGCCCCCATCGTATGGAGAGTCAACATGATACCGTATCACCATGCGGTATCATAGGCTTTCTCCAGATCGAAAAGCGCCGTGGCCTAGTGTTGTCTACGAAGGAAGGCTTCGCAGACGGCATTTTCCAGTCGGAACAGAGCATCCGACGTGGAGTGGAACTTGTGGAAGCCGCACTGTGCAGAAGACAGATGGCCTCTGTTACCCAGAAAAAAAGGCTAATCTAACATTTACCAATTTCTCCATCAACTTGCACACGCAAGAGGTTTGAGAGATTGGGCAGAAACCGGACGGGGATGAGTGATCTCTCCCCGGTTTGCGAAAGAATGGTAGGTAGCGATTGGCCAGGAATCCGGGAAGAGACCCTCCACCCAGATCCTGTTGAACAAATCTAACAGAAATGCCATGCCTCGCTCACCTAGGTGTCGAAGCATGGCGTACGGGACATCGTCTGGACCATGGGCGGTGTCCGCGCACGAAGCACGAGAGGAAGGCAACTCACTCAAAGGAAACCTGTCGTTGAAGGTTTCTCCACCTCTGGAGGTAAAGTCTAGCTGGTGGCCTTCCGCGACATCACGACGTGCATTGAATGCTGGCGGAGCGGCATCCCGGCTAGAGAATGCGGAGAAAATGGAGAATGCGAAGCCTTCCCATTCTCCTGGGGAGAATCCTTTTGACTTGCTTACACACCTCTGCTAGAGTAGTCTTCCTGTTAAGTGAAGACACATATGTCCGCCAAGAAGAGCTCCGGGCGTGCTTCGGAATATACCGGAACCTAGCCCTAGCCAGACGAAATTTACCGACAGTGAAATCGTTCGGGCGGCGCTATAGCGCATGTAGGCATAGCGCTTCTGCTTGAGGGCCGTCTCACACTCGGCTGAGCACCCCGGGAGTGGTCGGCTTGCAAAACGGCCAGACTTTCTAGGAATAGTAGTTAGGCCCGCGGCGATGAGGTTGCCGGAGAAGAACTCAACAGCCTCATCTACCGATCTAAACTCCTCGACTCTGATAGAGAATTCAGTCATTTCCTGAAATGCAGGCCACCGCGCCCGCGCCAAGCACCACCAGGGCGGGCTCTCGGGCGGCAGCGGCCCAGAAAATGATATTTGAATGGGAAAGTGATCACTACCATGGAGGTCATCGACCAGCCCCCAATCCAAATGAGGCTGTGCATTAGGAGAGGACATAGATGATCGAGGCAGGAAAATGAGGCGGTTCTCGAGCAGTGATGCGTAAACTCATCCACATTTAGGACACCCATCTCAAGCTCGTCGATCAGGTCAGCAAGGACTTGACACCCCGGGGATTAAAAGAGTAGTCTCCCCAGAGGGGTTGTTTACCGTTTAGATCTCCGAGCAAGAGAAAGGGCCTCGGCATCCGTGCCACGATGCGACGGAAGTCGGCTGATGGTGAAATGCACGTCGAAATAACAGTATACCTCCTATCGAGGTGCAGCTGCACAGCTTCTGCCTGAATGAAGTTATCTAAAGCGAAGAGAAGAACGGAGACATCATGCCAGGTGTAAATCGCACATCCATCCGCCCGGCCACCATTCCGTGGTCACAAAACCCTTATACCCCTGGAGGGTGGGCAGGGGGCATGCGCCCAGAATGATCTCCCTCAAAAAAATAGCTAACGGGGAACGGGAGGAGAAGAGCCTCCGCAGCTCCTCCCAGTTGGCCCGGAGTCCGCGGCAATTCAATTGAAGGAATTTGCCTTCCAGGACTAGCTCGGAGGAGACGCGGGGGCCCGCTTCGAAGAGAAGACCCTCACGGGAATGGCCGTACGCTTCCCCGAGGCAGAACTCCAGGCGCTGTTCCCTTCGAGGACTTATTGGGGAAGTTTGGGCTCGCCATGCGAGTCTTTTCCCCCCTCCGCCTTAGGCGGGTTGGGCGGCTTCAGGGCCGGGGGGGCCCTCTTTTCGAGGATCCATCGTCTCCGGGCCACCCAGCTCAACACTGGGGGTGGGCGAAGGAGCCGAAGTAACTTTAGTGCTGTCCTCCTTTCGTGGGGCAGATTTAGGAACCCCGGAAGATGGCCTGGCGACCAACTTCAGGCGTGTTGCCTCCTGTGAGTCTAACGACTCGGTAGAGACGCGTGGCCGTTTCGCCTTGCGGGAAAGGCGCTAATCATGTCCACCTCTGAGGGATTCGACGCATTCGCCTAAGGCTCCCGTCCGAGAAACGGGTCACCTTCGGCTCTCTACAAATCACACTAGCTAAAGCTCTCCTCTCATGGATCATGTTGCCCTTAGCTAACATGCCGCCATCAGTGGAGCGAATAACCAGGAGGCGTTTGAAGTGAGTGGGCTCGTAAACGCCTGGTAGTCTCTGAATGAGGGCCCCGACGTAATCGACGCTCTGCTCTGCGCACTTCTCCTTTTGGTCTTTGTCAGGGACTGCGCACCCGGGGGGGCAGCGGGGCCGGACGTGCCGATCTTGGCTTGGTCGCTTAGCGTGCAGCAGACCCATCCGTCCCCGCAGATGGAGACGAGCCCTGAGTGTTTTTCGTCCTTTTCTTGTTGTTTCTCTTCTTTTTAGTTGAGGGCGGGAAATGAACCCGTTTCTCCCCTCCGCCGGCAGGAGCCGCCAGGCCAGATGGACTGACCTCAGCAAGGTCCTGGGGCGCAGGGGCACCGGCCGGAGGAGGAGATCCGTCCCCTCCTTGTACTGCCTTGGAGACCCGAGCCGTTTGAGGAGGACCTTGCATAGGTGCGGGCTCGAGTTCGGTGCTTGGCGTCGAGCCCGGATTCGCCCCCATGGAAGGCCCTACCGTTTGACCCTGGGTTGCCTCAAGGACCATGTTCATCTCGGTGGGGGAGGGGGCTCCATTTGCCCCCACCCCCCCCACCCCCCAGGACATCACAGGTCCTATTGACAGCGGTGTAATGAGTCGAGTATCGGGAGGCACAAGCCTTGACCCCTGCTAAAGTCAGTATACGAGCCAGCAGATCTCTGGAGAGAAGCGACCGATGGAACCTGGCTTCCCTGTCCCACCTAAGGGGGTTTGCCCTACCGAGCCACTTTAATGGGGAGCGGTCGGTTATGGACTACCTGCTGGCTTTCTTGGCAGTCCCCTTGGAAAGTAAAGGGGAAGGCACCCGAGGGCACCTCCAGACAAGGAGATGATTTTTTTTAAAGAGCTCATCTGGCGACTGCCTACTTGCGCATTAGTCGCGGTATTCAACATTCCCTAAAATTAGGCATCTTTAAAAGAGGATGCTAAAAAAACATAAAATTTAATTATTAAATAAGTAAGTCAATACGATAGATAACACAGCAAATAAAATGAAGACAAGATGGAAAAGAATATAAAAAGTGGAGACTACCTTATCAACAAGGGGATGAGGGGGAAGTCCCCAACACCCGTAGGCGAAGCAGAGGAGTATGCCTCCTCTCTGGTTAAGAGATTTAGAGGGTCCCCTGTGAAAGCACAGGGAGGGGAAGGACCTCCATTTTTCCAGTGGTGCTGCCCGAGGGCGGCTCTGACGGTAGACAGGGGAAAATCAAGGGGATTTTTTTGTTAGACTCATCATTGGGCATGGTGACCCTTTTTTATTCACGGGATGCAGACGCTAATCACTCCTCTCAGTAGTCCACTCTGCAAGGGGTGCTTACAAGGCTGGCAGAGCCAGGTGCCGCCATTAAGGCCATCCCTCCCGCCTGGTGACCTGGCAGCCCTTTGGCATGGCGGCTCCACCTTGGGCACGGTGTAAAAAGGATAGAGTGTGAAGTGAGAAGGAAAGGCGATGTGAGGAAGGTATGGGTGGAGATGAAGCAGCTTGTTAAAAACCCACCATCCCAAACTGGAGCTCATGGGTTAGGGAATATTGTCCCCTTCGCCCCCAACCCCGATCCGGGATAGTTGGCTGAGAAGAAGGTCAGCATCTACCCTTTGAAAATAGAGGCCGACCAGAGAAAGTTGTGGGAGAGGTTGTAGGGAAAGTGAGGAAGTAGGGGAGAAACACAGGCTGTCTGAAAGAAGGAGAAGAGGCTAAGCTGGGGCCGGATGGGGCGCTGAGTCCCGTCAGCACAGTGGCTAGGAAGGAAAATCACTGCGCACCTTATGGGGCCCCATATATGGACTTAGTCACCTTTTATTTGGCATTTGGTCGATTTTTCTCATGAAACTTTGCAGGCATTATAAACTTTCACCCAAATTAGTAAGTATTTTGCCTGCATTAAAACTTGTGAATAAATTCGGTATTAAATATTAAAGTGGGCAAAATTACCTTTTCTTGGAGGCTGTTTTGTAGGACCATTTCAGTAGAGGATTTGGGGATTGAGTTTTCCCCTTGTGATTTGAGTCTCTCTTCATCAAGGAAAAGACTTTCCTCTTCCAGGGGTTCTTCTTTAATCTCCTCTTTCACTAAAGTCTCAGCTAATCCATCCTAAAGTAAAGACAAAACCAATTTATTTAAATACCCAAGAAATACTTGAAGGTAACTAATATTTTTTTCTCTATATAAAATGGAAGAAAAGCACCAAAAGAACTACTCTTTATTTATTCATAGGCCTGTTCCAAGCTAATCACTCTCAGATTTATGTCCCACAATGCACTTGTGGTGCAATTGGCCTATGAATGAATCTTTACACATTTTTACAAAAGATTCAGACATGCTAATTAACATAAAATGTTGAAGAAAAAGATGACATGCAGTCATTTAAGACTGACAAAAATCACAAGGAATAAGTAAAAAATGTAAGATACGTACTTATCTCTGTTTTAATGTAAACCAAAGAAAATAGGAAAGCAGGAATTCTGCAGCAAAAGGACAAATAAACACCACCTGCACACCTGATGCTCATGCTAATGCCGTCACTCTTGTCTACTAGTCAGGAATTTCTGCCCCCCTTAGTCACTCTCTCAGTAAAGAAAATGTTTCCAAATTTGGCCCAACAAACAATTAATCTTATTATGCAATGCTATCACAATCAGCTGTTTATAAATACTATGAAAATGAAGACTGTCAAGCTATAGTAAAACCGATGGATAAAAAGTTATTGACTTACTTTTATTACTATTGCTACCATTATTCTTGTATTAGTACCATAATCATTAATAATAGTATAATATAAGAAGTACAGCAATAATGATAGTGTAAGACACATCACATACAGACAGCAAAGACTCCTCACTTATAGTTTTATAAGATGCAATCCTATTGGTCAAAATTCCAAAATTCTAGCTGATACGTCTCCCATCTTCTTTGCCAAGTAGTCCGAAGAGCTGCCCGTATTCCTGCCATGTAGTCGGTGTGAGGAAGAGCGAAACGCTGGTCCGGTCGCGGACTCTTAGGCGCTCTCATTCTCCGCAATTCCTAAGTGTCCAGGAACCCAGCAGAAGATAATCTCGACATCCGCCCGGCTCACCAAAATCGTAGCATCACGGATATCGCGAACGAGGGGATGTGGAGATTCCAATGCCCTGAGAGCACCCAGGGCGCTTTGTGAGTCGCTATAGATCACAATCGGGTCTCCGAACCTGGTACGTCGCCGGATAAGAACTCAACGGCCTCATCTACCGCCCTAAACTCAACTGAGATAGAGAATTCAGTGATTTCCTGAAATGCAGGCCACCGCCCCAAGCACCCGCGAGATGGGCTCTCAGGCGGCAGTTGCCCTAAAAATGATATTTGAATGGAAACGTGATCACTACCATGGAGGTCATCGACCAACCCCCAATCAAAATCAGGCTGTGCATCCGAAGAGCATAAAGATAGGTCAAGGCAAGAAAATGAAGCGATTCTCGGGCAGTGATTCATAAACTCATCCACATTTAGGAAACCTATCTCAAGCTCTTCGATCAGATCGGCAAGGACTTGTCCCCTGGGAATTATTGAGTAATCTCCCCAGAGAGGATGCCTGCCGTTCAGATATCCAAGCAAGAGAAAGGGCCTCAGCAACCGTGCCACGACGCGGAGGAAGTCCCCCGCATCTAAGTCAGCTGACGGTGGAATGTACGCAGAAATGATAGTATACCTCCTATCCAGGTAAAGCTGCACAGACACTGCCTGAAAGGGGCTATCTAAAGTGAAAGGAAGAACGGAGACATCATGCCGGGTGTAAACCGCGCATCCCCCAGCCCGGACATCTCGTGATGGTGGGGTCGCAAGAACCTTATACCCCGGGAGGGTGAGCAGGGAGCACGCGCCCAGCATGGTCTCCTGCAGAAAAATAGCTAATGGGGAATGGGACGAGACGAGCCACCAAAGCCCCTCCCAGTTGGCCCGGAGTCCACGGCAATTCCATTGATGGAATATGCCGTCCAGGCCTAGCTAGGAGAAGACGCGGGTGCCCTCTTCGAACAGAAGACCCTCACGGGAATAGCCGTACGCTTCCCGGAGGCAGAACCCCGGGCACTGTTGGACGAACAAAGCGCTGAAGGCGCTGTCGCCTTCGAGGACTTATTGGGGGGAGGTTGGGCTCGCCATGTGAGTCTTTTCCTCCCTCCGCCTCAAAACTTTGGGCGGGCGTTGCGGCTTCGGAGGCGGGGGAGCCCTCTTTTCGAGGTAAAACCGTCTCCGAGCCACTCAGCCGACCACTAGGCGTGGGCGAAGGAGTCGAAGCTCCTTTGTTGCTGTCTCCTTTCGGGGGCCAGCTTTAGGAACCCCGGAAGATGGCCTGGCGACCAACTTCAGGGGTGTTGCCTCCTGTGAGTCTAATGACTCGATGGAGGCGCGTGGCCGTTTCGCCTTACGGAAAACGGTCACGCTGGGGGACGGTGGGGAGCCCTGATTTTAGCTGGAGCTGGGTGTGAACCCTTTGTGTCGCCAGCTTTACCAGGGAAGCGCCCGGGTTGAGTAGAACCTGCAGAAGGGCTCCGAAGAGGCACGGAAACAACCGTGCTCGTTGGCCTGGATGGGCCTGGAGCAGAGGGTCTTTCTAACATTGAGGCATAAGACATCCCAGGCAGAGCCGGGCGCACCAGGACCAAGTCCTTAGCCTCGCGGAATGAGAGTCGATCCTGGGCCTGAACGGCCAGGATTTCTTTCTCAAGGAGATATGCACTACATTGGTTCGAAGAAGGGGGGCACGGCTCTCCGCAATTGACACACTTGGCCAAACACGATTTGGACTTTCGTGTGCGACCTTGGAGCAATTTACACAGACTTCGGGTGACCCCGACTTTGCACGTCTACATGAGCGATTCGTATGGCCGAAGCGGTGACAGTAATAGCACCGCCGCGGCAGTGGCACGAATGCCTTCACGCGGTAGCGGTACCAACCGGCACGCACCGACTCAGGGAGCTTGTCACAGTCGAACGTGACGAAGAGTGTAGGGGTGGGTCTCGAAGCCCCTCCCTGTTTTCTCATCACACGTTCGACCTTGACCGCCCCATGGTCGGCCAGCTCTAGGGTGATGTCCTCAATGGAGTAGTCAACGAGTTCCCTCGCATAAACTACTCCTTTCACAAAGTTCATGGTAGAGTGCGGCGTCACACTCACCGGGGTGCCATGAAGTGTCCGAAGAGCACTTATCTTGGCCGCCTCGGCGGGATTCGCCGCATTCGCCAGAAGGCTGCCGTCCGAGAAACGGGTCACCTTCGGCTCTCTACCAATTGCACTAGCTAATCCTCTCCTCTGATGGATCATGTTGCCCTTGGACAACATGGTGCCATCAGTGGAGCGAATAACGAGGAAGCGTTTGAAGCCAGCGGGCTCGAAAACGCCAGGTAACCTCTGAATCAGGGGCCCCGATGTCATCGAGGCTCCGCCCTGTGCACTCTTGGTCTTAGTCAGGGGCTCCGCACACGAGGGGGTAGAGGGGCCGGATGTGCCGATCTTGGCTTGGTCGCCTACCAAAGTGGCAGCAGACCCATCCGTCCCCGCGGATGGAGAGGAGCCCCGAGTCTTTTTCGTCCTTTTAGTCTTTTTCTTTTTTGGAGAGGAGGGCGGGGAATGAATCCGCTTTTCACCTCCGCCGGCAGAAGCCCCTAGGCCAGATGGACCGGCCTCAGTCAGGTCCCTCTCCGAAATGGAGAAGGTCCTGGTTGTCGTAGGGGCACCTGTCGGAGGAGATCCCTCCCCTCCTTCTACTGCCTCGGAGCCCTCAGCCATTTGAGGAGGACCTTGCATAGGGGCGGACTCGGGTTCGGTGCTTGGCGCCGAGCCCGAATTCCCCCCCATGGAAGGCCCTACCGTCTGAGGCTGGGTCTCCTCAAGGACCATGTCTATCACGGGAGGGGCCTCCAGTTGGCCATCCCCTCCCAGGACATTGCAGGTCCCCTTGGCAGTGTCGCCAGTCTTGTTTGGGGAGGCACAGGCCTTGACTCCGGCAAGGTTTAATATTTTTGCCAGCAGGTCTTTTGAGGGAAGCGACCGAAGGGGCCTGGCTTGCCTCTCCCCCCTAAGGGGGTTTGCCCTACCGAGCCGCTTTGATTGGGAGCGGCTGGCTAAGGGCTGCCTGCTGGCTTTCTTGGCAGTCCCCTTGGAAAGAAAAGAGGGGACTGCCGCTGGGAAAAGGGAGGTGCCCGAAAGCACCTCCAGAGAAGGGGGTGAGGGGGAGTCCCCTGCACCCGTAGGCGAAGGAGAGGAGTAAGCCTCCTCTCCGGTTAGAGAAATATGGAGGGTCCCCTGTGCAAGCACAGGGGGGGGGGGGCACCTCCATTTTTTTGCTGGAGCTGCCCGAGGGCGGCTCCGTTGTTCTTGAGGAAGTTGGGGGTTGGGTTTTTTTGGTGTGATTTTCATCATTGGGCATGGTGACCCTTCTTTTAATACGGGATGCAATAGCGCACACCTCTCGCAGTAGCCCGCACTGCGAGAGGTGCTTACAGGCCCAGCAGAGCCAGGCGCCGCCATTTGGGACCACCCCTCCCGCCTGGTGGCCTGGCAGTCCATCGGCATGGCGGCTCCACCTTGGACACGGCGTATAAATGATAGATTTTGAAGACGAGAGGAAAAGGGATGTGAGGAAGGTATGGGTGGGGATGAAGCAGGTAGTTAAAAACCAGCCACCCCAGACCGGAGCTCAGGGGTTAGGGAACATTGTCCCCCACCCCCTCAGCCCCGATGCGGGACGGTTGGCTGAAAGGAAGGTCAGCATCTACCCTGTGAAATTAGAGGCTGACCAGAGAAAGTTGTGGGAGAGGTTCTGTGAAAAGAGAGGAAACAAGTGTTTTGAAGGAAGGAAGAGAGGCTAGGCTGGGGCCGGACGGGGTGCTGAGTCCCGTCAGCACGGCGGCCAGAATGGCAAATCGTCGCGCCCCTTACGGGGCAGCAACAAAGGAGCTTCACTCCTTCGCCCAGGCCTAGTGGTGGAGGGAGTGGCTTGGAGACGGTGGTTCCTCGAAAAGAGGGCCCCCCCGCCTCCGAAGCCGCAACGCCCACCTAAGGTTTCGAGACGGAGGGAGGAAAAGACTCGCATGGCGAGCCCAACCTCCCCCAATAAGTCCTCGAAGGCAACAGCGCCTTCAAGGCTTTTTCCGGCCAACAGCGCCCGGGGTTCTGCCCCCGCAAGCGTACGGCCATTCCCGTGAGGGTCTTCAGTTCGAGGAGGGCCCCCGAGTCTCCTCAGAGCTAGGCCTGGAGGGCATATTCCTTCAATGGAATTGCCGTGGACTCCGGGCCAACTGGGAGGAGCTGCGGAGGCTCGTCTCATCCCGTTCCCCGTTAGCTATCTTTTTGCGGGAGACCATGCTAGGCGCGTGCCCCCTGCCCGCCCTCCCGGGGAATAAGGGTCTTGCGACCCCACCACCGCGGGATGGCCGGGCTGGGGGATGCGCGGTTTACACCCGGCATGATCTCACCGTTCTTCCTTTCTCTTTAGATACCTCCTTTCAGGCAGTGCTGTGCAGCTGCACCTGGATAGGAGGTATACTATCATTTCTGCGTACATTCCACTGTCAGCTGACTTCGACGCGGGGGACTTCCGCCGCATCGTGGCACGGTTGCCGAGGCCCTATCTCTTGTTGAAGATCTGAATGGCAGGCATCCTCTCTGGGGAGATTACTCCATAAATCCCAGGGGACAAGTACTTGCCGATCTGATCGAATAGCTTGAGATGGGTGTCCTTAACATAGATGAGTTTATGCATCACTGTCTGAGAACCGCTTCATTTTCTTGCCTTGACCTATCTTTGTGCTCTTCGGATGCACAGCCTGATTTTGATTGGGGGGTGGTCGATGACCTCCATGGTAGTGATCACTTTCCCATTCAAATATCCTTTTCAGGGCAAATGCCGCCTGAGAGCCCACCTCGGTGGTGCTTGGCGCGGGCGCGGTGGCCTGCATTTCAGGAAATGACTGAATTTTCTATCTCAGTCGAGGAGTTTAGGTCGGTAGATGAGGCCGTTGAGTTATTCTCCGGCAACCTCATCGCCGTGGGCCTGACTACTAATCCTAGGACGTCTGGCCGTTTTGCGAGCCGACCACTCCCATGGTGGTCGGCCGAGTGTGAGACGGCCCTCAAACAGAAGCGTTATGCCTACATGCGCTATAAGCGCCGCCCGAACGATTTCATTGTCGCTGAATTTCGTCGGGCTAGGGCTAGGTTCCGGTATATTTCGAAGCACGCCCGCCACTCTTCTTGGCGGGCATACGTGTCTTCACTTAACAGGAAGACCCCTTTAGCTGAGGTGTGGAAGCGAGTCAAAAAGATTCGGGTTCAAGTTCTCGCAGGACCCCCCTCTCGTTCTCCAGGAGAATGGGACCGCAATCTCGGACCCCGCGTCCGTGGCGGAATCCTTCGCGACCGCTTTTTCCGCATTCTCTAGCTGGGATGCTGCTCCACCAGCATTCAATGCACGTCGTCATGTCACGGAAGGCCGCCGGCTGGACTTTACCTCCAGAGGCGGAGAACCCTTCAACGACAGGTTTACTGGGAGCGAGTTGCACTCCACTCTCGCTTCGTGCGCGGACACTGCCCATGGTCCGGACGATGTCCCGTACGCCATGCTTCAACACCTGGGTGAGCGAGGCATGGCCTTTCTCTTAGATTTGTTTAACAGGATCTGGGTGGAGGGTCTTCTCCCAGATTCCTGGCGAATCGCTACTGTGCTCGCCTTTCGCAAACCAGGGAGAGATCACTCTACTCCGACCGGTTTCCGCCCAATCTCTCTAACCTCTTGCGTGTGCAAGTTGATGGAGAAATTGGTAAATGTTAGATTAGCCTATTTCCTGGACAGCGGAGGCCATCTGTCTTCTGCACAGTGCGGCTTCCGCAAGTTCCACTCCACGTCGGATACTCTGCTCCGACTGGAAAATGCCGTCTGCGAGGCTTTCCTTCGTAGACAGCACTACGCCACGGTGTTTTTTCGATCTGGAGAAGGCCTATGATACCACATGGCGATACGGTATCATGGAGACTCTCCACACGATGGGGGCGATGGGACGCCTCTCAATGTTTATATCTGAATTTTTGCGAGATCGTCGATTCCACGTACGGGTGGGGGGAGCCCTCTTCGGCCCAAACGAGCAGGAAGAGGGTGTCCCGCAGGAAAGTGTCCTCAGTGTCACACTCTTTGCCCTGAGCATCAACGGCATCACCTCGGTGCTGCCGGAAGATGTTCTCGCTACGTTCTACGTGGACGACCTTTCGATCTCTTTTGGCGCGGCCCAGATGCCAACTCTGGAGCGTCGACTCCAACAGGCATTGAACCGCGTCTCTCGCTATGCCGAAGCGCACAGGTTTCGGTTTTCTTTGGCCAAGACTAAGGTGGTGCACTTCTGCCGCCATCCACGGCTTCACTCCGACCCAGATTTGTTTCTTAATGGGGTGCGCCTGGATGTGGTGGAATCACAGTTTCCTTGGTCTTGTATTCGACCAACGCCACACCTGGGAGGCTCATATTCGCAGCCTTAGGGTCTCTTGTACCCGCGCCATGGACATTCTCCGTTCCGTGACGTTCAGCGCTTGGGGCGCTGATAGGGCTACTGCCCTACTCTCTTATCGATCCTTTGTTCGTAATAGCACCGCCGCGGCAGTGGCACGAATGCCTTCACGGGGTAGCGGTAAAAACCGGCACGCACCGACTAGAGGAGCTTGTCACAGTCGAACGTAATGAAGAGTGTAGGGGTGAGTCTCGAGGCAGGCCCCTCCCTGTTTTCTCATCAAACGTTTGACCTTGACCACCCCATGTTCGGCAGCTCTAGGGTGATGTCCTTAATGGAGTAGTCAACGAGTTCCCTCGCATAAACTACTCCTTTCCCAAAGTTCATGGTAGAGTGCGGCGTCACACTCACCGGGGTGACATGAAGTGTCCGAAGAGCACTTATCTTGGCCGCCTCGGCAGGATTCACCGCATTCGCCAGAAGACTCACGTCCGAGAAACGGGTCACCTTCGGCTCTCTACCAATTGCACTAGCTAATCCTCTCCTCTGATGGATTATGTTGCCCTTGGACAACATGGTGCCATCAGTGGAGCAAATAACGAGGAAGCGCTTGAAGCCAGCGGGCTCGAAAACGACAGGTAACCTCTGAATGAAGGGCCCTGATGTCATCGAGGCTCCGCCCTGTGCACTTTTGGTCTTAGTCAGGGGCTCCGCAACCAGGGAGGCAGAGGGGCCGGATGTGCCGATCTTGGCTTGGTCGCTTGCCAAAGTGGCAGCAGACCCATCCATCCCCACAGCCCCTGCAGATGGAGAGGAGCGCCGAGTCTTCTTAGTCCTTTTGGTCTTAGTCTTTTTCTTTTTTGGAGAGGAGGGCGGGGAATGAACCCGCTTCTCACCTCTGTCGGTAGAAGGCCCTAGGCCAGATGGACCGGCCTCAGCCAGGTCCTTTTCCAAAATGGAGAAGGTCCTGGTGGTCGCAGGGGCACCATCCGGAGGAGATCCCCAGCCATTTGAGGAGGACCTAGCATAGGGGCGGATTCGGGTTCGGTATTTGGCGCCGAGCCCGGATTCCCCCCCCTGGAAGGCCCTACCGCCTAAGGCTGGGTTTCCTCAAGGACCATGTCTATCACAGGAGGGGCCTCCAGTTGGCCATCCCCTCCCAGGATATCGCAGGTCCCCTTGGCAGTGTCGCCAGTCTTGTGTGGGAAGGCACAGGCCTTGACTCCGGCAAGGTTTAAAATTCTTGCAAGCAGGTCTTTTGAGGGAAGCGACCAAAGGGGCCTGGCTTCCCTCTCCCCCCCTAAGGGGGTTTGCCCTACCGAGCCGCTTACACGAGGGGCGGTCGGCAATGGGCTGCCTGCTGGCTTTCTTGACAGTCCCCTTGTAAAGAAAAGAGGGGACTGCCGCTGGAAAAAGGGAGGTGCCCGAAAGCACCTACAGAGAAAGGGGTTAAGGGGAGTCCCCTGCACCCGTAGGCGAAGGAGAGGGGTAAGCCTTCTCTCCAGTTAGAGAAATATGGAGGGTCCCCTGCGCAAGCACAGGGGGAGGGACCTCCATTTTTCGGTGGAGCTGCCCGAGGGCGGCTCTGTTGATGAGCAAGGGGAAGTTGAGGGTTTTTTTTTTTAAGTTGTGCATCATTGGGCATGGTGACCCTAAATTTTCTGCGGGACGCAATAGCTCATCAACTCTTGCAGTTGCCCGCACTGCAAAGGCCTTGATCTCCCGCTAAAGTCAGTATATGAGCCCGCAGGTCTCTGGAGGGAAGCGGCTGATGGGCCCTATCTTCCTTTTCCTCCCTAAGGCGGTTTGTCCTACTGAGCCACTTCAATGGGGAGCGGTCAGTTATGGGCTGCCTGCTGGCTTTCTTGGTAGTCCCCTTGGAAAGTATAGGGGGAACTGCTGCTGGAAAGAAGGAGTCACCCGAGGGCACCTCCAGACAAGGGGGAGTCCCCTACACCCATAGGCAAAGGAGAGGAGTAAGCCTCCTCTGCTGATAAAGAGATTTGGAGGGTCCCCTGTGAAAGCACAGGGGGGATGGGACCTCCATTTCTCTAGTGGAGCTGCCTGAGGGCGGCTCCGATGGTGGATGGGGTGAAATTAAGGGGATTTCATTTTTTTAAGACTCATCATTGGGCATGGTGACCCTTTTTTATTCACAGGATGCAGACGCTAATCATCCCTCGCAGTAGCCCGCTCTGCAAGGGGTGTGTACAGGGCTGGCAGAGCCAGGTGCTGCCATTTAAGGCCACCCCTCCTGCTGGTGACCTGGCAGCCCTTCAGCATGGTGACTCCACCTTGGGCATGGCGTGAAAAGAATAAAGTGTAAAGTAAGAAGGAAAGGGGATGTGAGGAAGGTATGGGTGGAGATGAAGCAGGTTGTTAAAAACCCACCATCCCAAACCGGACCTCAGGGGTTAGGTAGCATTGTTCCCCTTCCCCCTCAGTCCCGATCTGGGATAGTTGGCTGAGAAGAAGGTCAGCATCTACCCTGTGAAAATAGAGGCCAACCAGAGAAAGTTGTGGGAGAGGTTGTAGGGGAAGTGAGGAAGTAGGGGAGAAATACAGGCTGCCTGAAAGAAGGAGAAGAGGCTAAGCTTAGGCTGGATGGGGGCTGAGACCCATCAGCACAGTGGCCAGGAAGGCAAATCACGGTGCCCCTTACAGGGTTTATGGCGATAGATGGCTGGCTGCAAATATCACATGGGTGTGTCTGCCTGCCAAATATTGGGACAGTAATTTTTGTATGGTTGTTGTTATGGCGCAGATGGATTTGAAAGCTTTAATTATGTCTAGTGTCACAAGGGTGGGTGTAATGGTGCTTGTGATGATGATTGGTCAATGACAAGTGATTCTTTGTGTCAGGTTCTGTATGAAGAGTGGTTGAGCATAGTGGTCTGAAACCATGTTTTGTGAGTAAGGAAGCATAGCTAGAAGAAGGGCACACCTCCCTGGTGTGGGAGCATTGTGCTATTGAAGTAGCTGCAGTATTCCATTTGGTTCAAATTATCTGTTACTAATATCAAGAACACAGGCTTCAAAGTGCTCAAGGCTGTGGATGTGATTTGTCAGATAGTTTGTGAAAGATGTGTAGTAGTCTGCATCGGTGGAGAAATGTAGGGTTTAAGTGGTTAATGTGGGAATGCTTGCTGAAGATGTTTGCTCGAATGGTGTCTAATGTAGTAATTGCTGCATGTAATTGTATAGTGTATTTGTTCTACAGTGTGACACTGCTTTGTGTTTAGTAGTTTTATGGTGTTTGTTGTGGGGTCAAATGTTTGCCAGTGTTGTGTTTTCTGTCTTAGTATTTTGTGGCTTATTTGTGCTGAAAGCTTGCATTAAGTGAGCTATTTCTTGTGAGAATTTTATGTGCGAAAGTGTGGTTGGGTCTTTTTCTGTTATGCGTTTTTGTCTGTATTTTGGATCATTATTTTGAAATGTGTATAGAGGTGTTGATGTCTCTGACAGTTGTCCTGTTTAGCATTTCAAAGTATTTTCCGTTATTTGTGTATGCTTCCCAATTGACTCTTGTGTAATTTGTGCATGTGGGTCTGTGGCAAAGTTTAATTCTTGTGTTTGTTATGACAATGATTAGTAGGTGGTCAGATCACAAGGATTCAACCAATTTCCAGGATGTTTTGTGGGAAGAGCAGGTGATTGGTGTCAGAGGGCTTGATGGGGGATGCGAGTATGAAGGTGTAGATTGGTCAATATGGAGAGGAAGTGTGTGCACAAATGGATACCATACTCTTTGTCTGTATTGGGGTTGTTTTCATACCAGACATTGAAATTGCAAGCGATGATGAGGTTGGGTTGGCTGATGTATGGTGGTTTAAGGGAGTATTTTATGGACCAATGGGTGAGGTGGCATGTGTGTGTGTGTGGTATAAACATTTACCCTGGTTATGTTAGTTTTGTAGTAGTGACTTGAGGAGTAAGGTGGGAGTTAGTATATGCAGTGGTATCTGTGAAATCTACGCATATATTTACCAGGGTGATGAGTCCACCGCCAGTGCTATCTTGTGGTGGTGAAGTTTGGAAACTGAGGAACTTTGATTATAATAGACATTTTTGATGGGTTTAAATACAATTGTTATGGGAGCAATGGTTATGCAACCTTGATAAGCAGATTAGAGTGAATTAGCTTGAGGCCAATTTTTATGATCTTGTCACAATGGTGAGTGATAGAATAAGTTCCCTTAATACTGCAATACCTTTTTGAGAGTGATTGAATAAGTTCCCGTAATACTGCAATACCTTTTTGAGAGGAAAGTCTGGTTCCTGAGAGATATCATCTGATGGTTCATGACCAGTGATCAGTCTTGGTTCATTTTCATCAGATGAATCAGAAAACTCTTCTTTTATTTTCTTGTTGGAGACTTCTTCCCAAATGTCCTAATAATAAGTTTACATCTTATTTTCCATCAAAATCTACAAGAAATGCTTATAAGTCATGTCTATCATGGAGCTCCTGGGGAACAATGCACCGCCAAATCATGAAACAAGCAAATTCACTGAAATTAAGACTAAATTTGATGCTTAATGTAATGAAAATAAGATTATTCTAACATCTTTACCTTTTTATCCTCCACATTGCACTTAAATGGATCTTCAATACTTTCTTTTCTATTTCTTCCAATGTTATACATTGAAAAAAATCCTATAATAAAAACTATGCTGCAATCTTGTCAAAGCTTTTCTGCATGGATTAGTTATAGAATGAATAAGAGCATAATACTATAGAAGTATATCACAGCACATTTTTTGGGGTTATGTTGAAAAATTAATATTCAATATGGAAATATCTAAAAATAAAGAAACTATTAGAAAGTTCATACAAAGTGATTTTTTATTTAATGATTATACTTTGTAAGATATCTCTGATGTCTCTGGCTTTTGCATGCCATCACATAATTAATTGTACTTGCTTTACTTTGCCATCCCATGTTTTTTTTTTTCAATCAAACCTGGTAGCACTGAGGAATGATGACATGACAAATGGCCTATTCAAGAGATTATATTGAGAATGCTTCTGAAATGAAGAGGAACTTGCAAAGGCAGGATAGGATGAGAAGGAAAGCATTTTCAGGTTATTGGAGGTGGTATCAGGGGTATAATATATATTTGGTGTTGTTGTTACTGTGGTTACCTGGGCCCTGTTATTCCAGGAAGCCTGTACCACATAGGTAGGCCACATCTTCCACTGGACTCGACCAAAGCTGCAGGACATCATTAATGTTATTGTGTTGTCAAAGAGCTGCCAAGCTAATGCTATCTTTAATGAAATGCGTGATGGTGTGGGGGCTAGTGTGAGTGTATGGGGGTTAGCATAATGGTGTGGAGGTTACTGGTTATGAACATTCAAAGGAACCTGAACTAAAATATTCAGATGTGCTTCCATTGTTACAAAAAATAGAAAGGCACACCAACGATAATTGCACCTGGAAAAAAATCTACTCAGAATGCAGTGGACCTCAGTCATGGCGAAACTACACAAACAGCATAAAGAGATGTATAAAATGTGCAGGAAGCAGTGGCGTGCAGTGGCTATTGAAGGTGATGAAGCAATTCAAGTTTTACAAAAATAAATGTTAATTGAAATAAATATGTTGTTCAATAAAAATAACTATAAAATTGTAAGCTACTCACTTTATTAAATGGTGTATACAAGTATAAGGAAACAAATGTGAGAATAAAATTGATTCTGCTGTCATATTAATTATTGGGATATAATTTATTTTTTCTTAAATAGAGGAAACATTTATTTCCTTGCTTCCATTAATTGTATGCCACTGGTGGAAAGCTACAAAACAATGGCTATGTCATGCCCGAAGAGGAGAGAGATAACTAAAAGGAAAGAAACCGAAAACCATCAAAGAAAGGAGGCAAACAAAACACTATATGCAACAGTAGCAACCATAAAACAGAAAATAACACTCAAATCAATATTGACAGAACACTGAATAGAAAAATCCTAATGTGCCTTCTAGATTCACACATTATGAATATAGCCCAACCTGGAACTTATGCAACCACTCTGAACTCGATGCTAAGGGAAAACAGCCTAGTAGAACCAATGAAGTTCCCAAAATAAGTAGATTTTTATGCCATCTTCAATATAAATATATCTGAAGAAACTAAAAAGTCACTATCACAACCAGTGGTGGCTCATAGCTAAAATTAGTGGGAGTGCTGCATCAGATTTTTTAGTATTATTTTAATATTGTGTAAAAGGAAATAAACATATAAAAAGAAAATTTATAGATAAAATTGATAAAATCCTAAACAAAACTAATAGCCTGAATTGTTACAGTTCAAGCTTGATCCATTCATTTAAAAATAAAATCCATTCTTCGTGTTTTAATTTGCATGAAAAGATTAATTATTTTCACCTTGATCTCTGAATAACCACTGAGGATTTTTTCTCCATTGAAAGCACTGCAAATGCATTTAGTCTTTCAGAATTCCTAAGGCTTCTTAAAAAAGTTTTGATTCTTTTCAGTGTTGAAAAGCAACATTCTGTTTCTGATATAGTCATGGAATTATTAAGAGGATTTTGATCAGTTTCATAATTTCACTAAGAACATCATCATCTAGATTATTTTCCAAGATAAATTTCAGCAGCGCAATTATTTAATCAATTAATTAATAAAGGAATTGAAAAAATGAATTAAATTCTACACTTTATTACATTCAAGAATATAAACACGTTTTTAAGCAAAACACACACTGAGTAAAATAGAAACATTATATTCCACCAGCAAACTAGGATTGGAACTGTGTGAGCCACAGTGCTCTCTCTCCCTATCTCGGACATGTGAGCATGCGCACAACAGCCAAACAGCATCGTCTGAACTGTGAAGGGTACAATTCTATACCCAGGATTTTTGTATTTTTTTTCATAAACTAGGGGATGGCTACTGACATTAAACTTAAGGATTATATAATGTACAAGTATAAAGAAAGAATTAAAGAAACAGGACTCATAGTGAATGTTTTCTATAATATCAAGTGGAAATATGGGGTGCTGCAGTTCTACAGTGCCTATACATGAGCCGCCACTGATCACTACAAAAAGAAAATGAAGAGAGAATGAAACTGAACCAGAAGTAGAGGAAACTTAAACTGAAGAAACTGACACAGAAAATGGAAGAGATGAGATGAATGATGAAGAAGTTCAAGAAATTATTAAAAGGAACCTTGAAACAGAAAAAAACAAAGTATCAAAGACAACTCTCCACATGATATAACACCCAAACTTCCTAATCTGAAAACTGGATCAGTACAGATGGAAAACCAACTGCCAAGAACTAAAGATCAAATATAGAAGCAAGAAAACTACAGATACTGCAAGCAAATACCAATGGATGAAAGATAAAGAAAGCCCATTCAGAAACATTTTTAGAGAAATTGAACCAGACCTGATATTAATTTTGGCCCATATAGTAAACCTAGAAACTGGAAAAATCAAAATATGGAGTTATAAACTGATAACTGCTAATCATACAAACAAACAACACGATGGTGAAGCGATAGCCATAAAAAGAGGACTGGATTACAAGACAGAACAAGGACTGACAAGTCTTACCTTGCAATTGAGGTAAAAATGGAACTATGTAATAATAGCTATGGGGTATCAACAAAACATAATTTTATGGATGAGAAAAGCCGCAAGAGACTATCAAAGTTTCTCCACAAACTTGTGAATTACTTGATCATTCAAAACTTGAATGTCATTGTGGACTGCAAGTAATGCGAGGCCATTGAGGCGATCCTAGCTAATGGTACTCCTCATGTACAGCTCTAGCTGTTTTAAGGCTGTGATTGAGCGTTCGCCCTCTGCATTTGAGACCGACAGAGTCATTAAGATGGTCAGGAGCTTTGCAATGTTCAGGAACATACAGGTCTCAGTGTACTCCTTTGTATTCTTGACAGGCCCAGAGACTGGAGCAGAATTTGTCCACCATTTTGTTTCTGCCTGCATGAGCACCAGTGAGTCAACATCGCTCTCAAAAAGCTTAGCAGCATTAAGGAAGGCATGGATGTCTGCTTTTGAGCCCTTGAAAAGCTCTTTTAACCAGAGAGCAACTGTCACAGTATTATCCTCACATCTTCTCTTCAGTTCAGCGATCAAATGGTCAATGAATGGAATATAGACCTGAGCGTCGATAGTACTCCTCAGTAGTCCTGGCTGGTTGTGGTAAAGTCAGTTTTGGCTCCAGTGTGTGTGCCAAAACTGACTTCACCACAACCCACCCAATGAGAAATTGAGGCAAGTAAGATGCCAGCATTGGCATCCAGCTTCATTTCATCTTACATGAAGACCGCGATGTGAGGCAGAAACTTGATGAACACGAGGACTGCATCATGCTGCTCAACCCATCTGGTGGGACACAAGGCCACCAATTTCTCCGGCTTAGCTGAAGGAAGCTTCATGATTTTGGAGAACTGGAGCATCCGCATGTTGCTGGAGTAAATGAAGTTACAGACTTCGTTGAGCATCTAAATGGAGAGTTTCACTTCTTTCACATCACAGGCCTTGGTCAGCACCAGGTTCAGTCAGTGATTAAAGCAGTGGATCGGTATGGCGAGGGGGTATTGCTCCATGATAATGGTGGCACAACCTCTGAATGCACTGCTTCAACTATATTGGGGGCAGAGAAACCACTTGTACTGCCCATGAGCTTTTTCACTCTTTTCCAGAATTTGTTTGGTGGAGTTTGGTGGTTGATAGAGTTGATGTACCTTTTTAAGGAAATTCGGTGAGCCTGGTGGAGGGTACGCTGTCATACTGCCCTGATTTGGCTACAAGCATACTTATTGATGGCAGTAAGATTTGGATGGTAGCGATGACAAGCTTGCTTACACTCTGTCACCACTTTGCTGTCTTTCTCAGACCAAAAGGGAGATGGGTCTTGTGGGAAGCAGTTTTGGAGAGGGGCATGGAAGAATTTGCTGCCTGGTTGACATGATCATGGAAGTTCTCCAGGACCATGTCAATGTCACCCTGAGGGAAGTGTCCAGAATGGTGAGAAAGGCATTTAAACTTTGGCCAATTGGCTTTCTTGGTGTTCCACCTATTGCCCGGGGGGCCACCCAGGCATGAGGTCAGAACAACTGGGAAGTGATGGCTTTCTCTCAGATCAGGATCCACCGAGCAGCTGTAATCTGCTCTACAGTCTAAGGAACAAAGTGACAAATCTACAGAGGTAGAGCTGTTATGGCTGGACATGGAAGGATGTTGCAGTGCCATCATTAAATAACGACACATCCAAGGTCCCCATAAGTCTCACAATCAGATTTCTCTTGGGGTTGTCATCATAGTCTCCACAAAGGTGGTGTCTTGCATTAAAGTCTCCAACTAGTAGGAATGGGGACGGGAGTTGGGAGATATGATTGGCTAATTTGTTAGCTAAATCTGAAGCAACTTCTCCTTCACCAGGAGGGAGGTACAGTGAGCAGACTGTGTATAAATGATTGGTATACACACAAATCGCCACTGCTTGAAGGTCTGTTCTCAACGGGATTGCTAAGTCAGAACAGTCTTCATGGACAAAAAATAGCTGAACTATGAATGGGTTCAGGTGGATCCTTAAAAAATCCCAAATAGTGGGGATATTGGGTAATCAACGAATACCCAATTGGGTCTCCTGTAATGCTATACACCAAGGGTTGTAATCATGAAGCAGGAGTTTGAATTCTTCCCATTTGGAGATCCTTTGTAGATTCCATTGAACAATTGGAAACATATTAATCATTTAAGGATAACTAAATTTTTCTTTACACCTGGTGAAGGTGACTGGGGTTTTGAACCTTTTAGATTTTTAGGTGTAATTAATGTTTGAGGTATAGGCTTTTTTATTAGATGGCAAAGAACCATCTGTCAGAGGTGAATATGAAAGGGTGGTTTTGGCTGGCAAAGATGCCCTGTGAAGATATTGGGCCCTCTGTCAAGAGAGATGGTACCGAGTCATTCTGAAAGGTGGTTGGTGGGTCAGCTGGGGTGGGTGAAAAAACCCAAGAAGGCTGTTTCTTCTCTTCCAAAAGGGCCACAGCCAAAGCTGGATCAGAAAAAATCTGTTCAGCTTCTTCTAGAGTTACAGATGCTGTGGATATAATAGGCTGGCTAGTTGTGACTGATGGACTCAAGGCAGATTCAGTGGGAGGAGGGTGGATGTCCAAAGGTGAAACAAACATAACACGAACATCCTCGGAATCTGACTCCATGTCTTCAAGACATGTCAATGGTTGGTTAGATGTAGATGCTGATGGAAGGGAATCTGAGGAACGGCGAGTCCTCTTGCGTCTTGGTTTAGGAGAAGCAGGAACCTCCCTAATGATTGGAGAGGGAGGAGGAGCATCATTCTGAGGCAGAGATTCTATTGGGGTTTCTTGATGGATATTCTGCGGCTGTAAAAGTGGAGGTCTGAATGGTCTCTGCTGTCTGTTACGGACTGGTCTGGTCACTAAGAGCGTCCGCAAAATTCACTCCTGGTTGTATGTATAATTCTTTAGCTCTCCTTCTAGCATCCTTCATGCTAATTCAGAATTTATTCCGAGCAGCAACAACCTCTCTCTCATACAAGAAAAAGGTGCACTGCTTAGAGGTGGCTAGGTGATCACCACCACAGTTGGCACAACAAGGGAGACGAGGGCACGGTGTTCCATGGAAATCAGAGGAACAATTCGCACATACCCTGTCCTGTCTGCAGTGCTTACTGACATGTCCAAAATGTTGATAATGAAAGCATCTATGGGGATTCTCCACATTGGGCTTCACAGGAATACACAAATTACCAGCCTTGATATTCTTAGGGAGTTTGAACCTATTGAAAGTTAATATGATAGTAGCGGAAGGAACTCTGGTGCCATTAACATTACGAGTGATGTGGTATGGACCAACTACCTTCTGAGAAGTCAGTTTAGCAACAAGCTGGTCCACATTATATTCAATAAGCTTCCCCGACCTGATAACCCCCTTGCAGGTGTTAAAGGTAGGATGGGCTGAAGCGGAGATATTGAGAGAAGCAAGAGAATCTAGTGCTTTGATTTTTTGATGCTGATTAAATGAAGAGGACTCCACAACAAAGCAGCCATTATTCCTAGGCCACATTTGGGCAGGTTCACCACATTGGCAACAAAGTCTTCATAGACAGTGAAAATGTCAGCCTTACTTATTGGTGTATCATTGTCTGATTTTAAAACTACAAATCTATCATAATCTAGATCATTATCAACCTAGGAACCAAAAGGATCAAGTCTTCCAAGATTACCGTCATTGGTGGCATGAGGACCAGAAGCCTGGGGCCTCTGGGAAAAGTTTTTATTATTTTTACCCATAAATATTTGTATTAAAAGAACACATAGCCCTGGGGAAGTGGAGTCATGTTACTGTAGCTGCCCCCAGACTAGGCGCTTTAGACCATCCTCAGGGTAGCCCTCCCTCATGCTACAGCTGTCATTTTAAAAACAGTGCAATGTCATGAATGGAAGTTTGATGACGGCTAGGCTAAGACCCACGCTGTGAACTGCTATCTGCCCCAGAACAAGTGTAACCTTCAAGGCGATATCTCCGGTGAACATGATAGGCAACCTGTACAGCGGTACTCAATACACAGGCGTGAGGATCATTAGTCTGACTCCTCCACAGTGGCCTGTTCAGCAAGGTAGGACCCCTAAAAACAGACTGATGGACAATAATGTCCATCACAGTCTTCACTGACATAGCCCACTGTGTCATTGAAGTATGCAAGCTACTCCACCATGACACAGTGATCCTCAGGGAGGGAGTTCTGAGGCAGGAACAATCCAGAAAAAGATATTTGAATAGGAAAGTGGTACCGGTTATGAAAGATATTGGCCGCATCCCACTCCCAAATCAAGCTATGAATCCACTAAGGACAGGGATAGAACTATACATATATATGAAGCAGTTCTCAAATAATGATGCATAAATTCACCACATTTAGGACACTGATCTCCAGCTCTTCAAACATGCCAGCAAGGACCTGGACACTGGAATTAATTGTTGAGGGAGTACATATCTTTCAAATCCCTGAGGAGAGAGAAAAGGCCTCACCAACTAGGCCTTAATGAGGCAGAAGTTTGCAATATCATGGTTTGCTAATGGTAGTTATATACTGAAATAAAAATATACCTATCTAGGTATAGCTGTAATAACATTGCCTGAAGTATTTACAGCAAAAGAGAGATGAGACATTTCAGGTGTAGATCACCATCCACCTATCCAGTCCCATCCCCTAGTGGTCCAGTTGCAAAACCCTTATACCATGGGGATGGGGCACACATCCAACATGGTCTCCTGAGGGCAAATAGCTAAAGGGAGAGTAGGAAAAGATAAGCCTCCAGCTTGTCCCAGTTAGCTAAGAATCTATAGCAATTATGTTGAAGAAAAATTGCTTTTGAGGCCTAGCTTGGAGATGGTGGGCTCTTTGGTTTGAAGACCATCAAGGGAATGGTTGTAGCCTTCCTGGAAGCAGAACCATTTGTCACAGAAGGCACCGCTGCCTCCAAAGGATCATTGTAAGGTGCTTGGCTCGATCGTATAAGCCTTCCTTTCCTCCAGCTCAAAACTTTTGGCAGACAAGAAGCCTTGGGGTAGGGGGGGGGGGTCCCTCATTTTTTAGAGAATGTCAGAGAACCCTATCAAGTCTCAGATAAGGGCAAGAGAGTTTCAGCTCCCTTGTTGCTGCCCTCATTTCAGAGGGGTAGCTTTAAGAAGCTCTGGGGGATGGCCGCAGGACCATCTCCCAGAATTTTCTTCCCGAGTCTAATGGAGGTGTGTGGCTATAGGGGGAGGGAAGGGGCCCCAAGCTCTAGCTGGGGCAAAAGTAAGCTTGCATGGCAGCCAGCTGTACTTGAGCAGACTTTTAAGGGCTGAGTCAAGAGAGAAAGAAAATTGATCAATTTAATTAATTTTCAAATTTTTTTTACAGCTCTCGTTAAGATCATGGGCCTCGACAAAGAGAAGCTTGATAGAAGAGGTGGTTCTTTAAGGCCTGCTTGAAGGCCCGAAGGAACTGGGCTGTGTATCACAGTGGGTATATCATTGCAGTAGATAGTATTGCAGTAGATCTTGAGAAGTTATATACTAGATCACTAGAGTTTGGAGAAATACCTAATGATTGGAATTTAGTGAATGTAGTGCCAATTTTAAAAAGGGAAGTAAAGATGACCCGAATAACTTTAGGCCTGTAAGCTTAACTTCTATTGTCTATAAAATCTTCGAGAAGATAGTTAAGAAGGGGATTTCTGACCATCTGGAGTATGGTAGGTTAATAAATTAGAAGAGGTAGATCGTGTTTAACAAATTTACTAATTTTATTTACCTTGAATCCCAGTTGATGGGTACCCTCTTGGATAATGAGACCATACCGTTGTTTTCAGTTGTTGTATGTAGAACGGATTTTTCAATATGTGAATATATAACTGTGTAGGTCTTTGTGGTTTTTCCATTCTTTTTCTAATCTTGACTTAAAAGATATTTACAGTTTTGCTGGTTACAGTTTCTGTTGAGAGTTTGTTCCATATTGAAGTGACTCTTGTCGGGAAGAAATTGGCTCTTAGACCGAACGAGCTCTGCACTTAGTACTTAAAGCAGGGTCCTCTTGTGTTAGTCAAAAGACCCGGAGTAAACATTGACCTGTCGCACAGCTTACAGTGGTTTCCTATTTGCAGTTCGTTGTGTCCATGTGAAATCTTATATAGTTGTATAACATCTGACCTCTGTCTTATAAAGTATAGGGTAGGTAGATTAAGGGCTTTTGGACTCTCCGAATAGGAGAGATGAGAGATACTGTGAACCATGCGTGTTGCTCTACGCTGCACCCTCTCTACCATATCTCTGTCTCTTTTAGTTTTGGGAGACCAGATTACTGATGCATACTCTAGATAGGGTCGAATAAGACTCTTGTACAGGAAAAGGAAGGCATCTTTGTCTAGATATTGAAATGTATGCTTAATTGCCCCAAGTATCTTGTTGGTTTTGTTGACTTGAGCTTGGACGTGGTTACTAAAGCTTAGGTTGCAATCAATAAGGACTCCCAGGTCCTTCTCTTCTGTAGTGTGTGATCTGTTCCATCATCTCTTGTCATTTTGTATTTGTGCTGGGGGTTGCTATTTCCCATGTGCATTACTTTGCATTTATCAGGGTGGAACTTCATTTGCATTTTAACTGACCATTCTTGTAGGATTTTCAAGTCTGCCTGTAAACAGTTAGTATGGGAGTTGCCTTCACAGTTTTGGACAGCTGCATATATCTTTGTGTCATCTGCAAAGAGCGATATGAAGTTTTGTAGTTTGTCAGGTATATCGCTGACAAATATCATAAAGAGAAGGGAGCCCATCACAGATCCCTGTGGTACGCCACTTATAACTGGTTTCCAACATGATGCTGTACCACTTACTATCACTCTTTGCCTACGCTCCGTCAAAAAACCATGGATCCACTGCAGGAGGTCACCGACGATACCAAGTGACTTCACTTTTCTGAGTAGTCTTTCATGTGGGACTGTGTCAAATGCTTTTGCATAGTCCAGGAAAATGATATCCACTGGTAAGCAGTGACTGAGAGCCTCTGTCCATACATCCAGCGCTTCTAAGAGATTTGTTACTGTGGATTATGTTACTAAACAATTAGATAAGGGAGAGAATGTTGATGTAATTTACTTAAGATTTTAGCAAAGCTTTTGATAAGGTTCCACATAGGAGACTAGTTCACAAATTAAAAATGCATGGGATATGTGGTAAAGTTTTAAATTGGATAACTGAATGGCTGAAACACAGCCCTTGAAATGTGGGATAAATTTAAAGAAGTATTAGACAGAATTCAAAGAATATGTATTCCACTTAAAGAGATAAGAAACTCTCGACATATGCGACCACAGTGGTGGAATAAAGAAATTAGCCAGAAAATCAGAGAAAAAAGATTATTTAAAATTCTTAAAAGTACTGGTGGTGCAATTAACTTGGAAAGATATAGGATTCTTAGAGATGAGTTGAATAGATTAATTAGAGCTAGTAAGAGGAGAGTGGAAATTAACCTAGCTCAGAATTATAACACAGATTTAGAGATTTTTTGCTTTCTATAAATATAGGAAGAAAGATGGCATAGGTCCATTAGTGTCTCAGGGCAGATCAATTGTCAAGGATGAAGATATAGTCAAAGTTCTAAGTAAATACTTCAGTTCAGTATTTGTCAAAGAGAATTCAATACAAGATACCAATGACCTTGATAGCAGGACAGACTTAACACCAATGATATCTGTTTTAACCTGAATGAAATAAAGCATGCTATATCCTGTATGAAGCCAAATAAGTCTTCAGGGCCTGATGAAATTTCAGTAACACTTCAGTTTTGGGGCACACGGCAGGTGGTGCTGTTTATAGGGTACAATTTTGGGCTACAATATATGTCTTATGATGTCAGATGGTAGTGTCCGATGTGAACAGACCGCCCCAAATTGATTGAAACTCAGGATCATCACAGGGTAGTCCCCCCCGCAGTGATATCTCCCTCATGAGCAGTCCCCTTGAATTTACTGGAGTTTTTTCCCCAACAGCTTTTTACTGGCAGAAAAACCTAACCTAATGACAAACCATACTTACTTTTATAGGTTTATTGATTAGTTTATGCGCCTCTAAATAATCTAAAAGTTTTTCGCAGTCATGCAAAATAAACCCAATTCGAATAACGAAGAAGCACAACTAGAGGACATGAAAAAGCCATAACGAAAGAGAAACAAATGCTAACCGGGTTCTATTTATAGCTACGGCGTTGCCAGTAAGAAGCTGTTATCGTTCACTGAGAAACAAAAAAAATATGAAAACAAAAAAGACAATAAAAGACATCAAGGAACCTTACCTAACTTAGAAAAAACTATAAGCGAGCGGAGGCGCAGATATTTAGTAAATAATAGACTAAAAGTTACAAATCCCCAAAACAACAAAAAAATATAATGCCATGATTGGTACCCCAAATCTGAAGTATTATCGAAATTTCTATTAGAGTAGTTCAGGAGGTTCATTTTATTTAGCCTGGCCTTTGAGATTAATATTTAATAGATGCATAGGATATTGTGAAGTACCAATTGATTGGAAGTTGGCGAATGTTGTTCCAATTTACAAAAAGGGAGGCAAAGGTGATGTCAATAATTATCGGCCTGTCAGTCTTACTTCCATTGTTTGTAAGGTATTAGAAAAACTGATCAAATCCTGGTTATATGGGTTTCTTATGGATAGAAACTTGCTAGAGAAATCTCAACATGGTTTCAGGCCAGGTAAATCATGCTTGACTAATTTACTGTCTTTCCTGGAATACATAACATAATTTAGACCAGGGCGAGGATATAGATATTGCTAATTTGGATGTTAGGAAGACATTTGATACAGTGCCTCACAGACAGCTGTGTATTAAGTTGAGAGAAACTGGTTTCTCTTTTAGTTTATGCAATTGGATTCGAGAATGGCTCAGGAATAGGAGCCAAAAAGTAATTTTAAATGGTACTAAATCAAAGTGGACTCCTGTGCTTAGTGGAGTGCCTCAAGGTTCTGTTTTGGGTCCACTTTTGTTTATATTTTATATAAATGATTTAGAGAAGGGATTGCAAAGCAAAGTTTGGAAGTTTGCTGATGATACCAAAATAGTGGCCAGAGTAACAAGCATTGAAGGAGCAACCCATTTTCAAAAGGATCTGGATAAAATCTTAGGTTGGTTGGATAGCAAAGTAATGCATATGAGTGCACATAATATGTCATTTTGTTATGATCTAAATGGTACCCGGCTGGAAGTAGTTTCAGAAGAAAAAGACTTCGGAATAACCATTTCTAGTAATGCTAAAGTTCACAAACAATGTCTTCAGGCTAGGAAAAGGGTAATAAAATATTGGGAATAATCAGGAGAAATGTGAGTTATAAAAGCACGGAGGTGATTTATAGGCTCTATAATTCGTATGTTAGGCCTCACATAAAATATTGTGCTCAAGCCTGGGCCACTTATCATGAGCAGGATTTGGATATGCTTGAGGGTGGTCAGCAAAGGGCCACTAAACTTATTCCAAGACTCAGTAGGATGAGTTATGAGGAAATGTTGAAGGAGTTAAATATGTTTTCTGTTAGGCGTAGGTTTCTTAGTGGTGATATGATTCATACCTATAGGATATTTCCTGAGTGTGAGCAGGATACATTTCGAGAGTTTTTTGAATTGTCAGGTATAAATTTAACAAGGAGTCATAACATAACATAGCATAATTTCACGAATGACAAAAGCAACAAGGGCCTATCAAAGGTCATCCTCATCCGTCAAAACCCACCCACAAAAAGCACAATCGCCAGGGGAAGACAAAATCAAAGTCTCCCACAATATAATATAACAGATGACAAAAGCCACAAGAGCCCATCATAGGTCATTTGAGTCAAATAGCCTCTTTTGTTAAGGCACCCAAACTACCAAGAAAACTACATACAGAGGATTGCGTCCAGAAACAAGGGTGTCACCAATCAAGGCTTGTCAAGAACTAAATCATGCAGCTATAGATGTATACAAACAATATTAATATATACAAAACTTAGGAACCATCACAACCTTCCTTTCTCATAAACTCATCCAACCTATACTTAAATACATTTAAATTGAGACTACCTACTACCCTCGGTAATACTTCAGATTTGGGGCGGACGTTAGGTGGTGCTGTTAGTAGGCTACAATTTGGGGCTATAATATATCTCGTATGATGTCAGATGGGAGCTTCAGATGTGACCAATTACGGTGTTATATTTTTTGTTGTTTTGGGAATTTGTAAGTTTGTTTTTTTTTAATTTTATAGAGCCCATCTAGCAACTGCCCACTTGGGCATAAGTCACCGAAAAACCAGACAGCCTAAAACTAGGCTACTTTTAAAAAAAAAATATGAAAACATAACAATGATATAAATTAGAAAACTTAACAAGCAGGAAGCAATCTCCGGCAGCAGGACGAGGTCCCCCTCACCCCGGTGAAGGAGAGTGCAACCTACAAAACAACAATAACAAACAAAAAACAAAAATCACCTTAAAGGGGAGAAGCCCGGCCTCCTCCCAAAAGTCAACGAACTTCGCCCCGAGCACAAGGGACAGGCGGTAACGACCCCGCCCATCCCAGGACCGAGACAGGTATCGTGCGCAAAGATCACCCAGACTGAGACATTCAACAAGAATGTTGTGAACAGTCTGGGGGACAATGCAGTCGTCGCAATAGGGTGCTGGCGAGCGCTCCATCAGATAGCGATGAGTCACACGAGTATGTCTGATTCGGAGATGACAGAAAGCAACCTGAAGCTGTTGCGGCATTGGGGGATAGGACCATGGGAAGACGCAGGCGCAATGGCACGCAACTTTAAGTTCCCTTCGACCATCTCCCATCTTTTTTGCCAAGCAGTCCGAAGAGCTGCGCATATTCCTGCCATGTAGTCGGTGTGAGGAAGAGCAAAACGCGTGTACGGTCGCAGAGTCCTCGTGGACTCTTTGGCGCGCTCATTCCCCGCAATTCCTACATGTCCAGGAACCCAGCAGAGGATAATCTCAACATCTGCCCGGCTCGCCAAAACCGTGGCATCACGGATATCGCAACCCAAGGGATGCGGAGATTCCAGTCCCCGAGAGCACTCAGGGCACTTTGTGAGTCGCTATAGATCACAATCCGGTCTCCAAACCAGGCACGTCACGTAATGTCCTACACCGAGTGGTGTATTGCCACCAGCTCGGCCGTGAAGACAGATGCAGCGCCTGGTAGAGCCCCGCTGACTTTAAACAGAGGGGATATGGCGTGGAAGCCGACCCATTCTTGGGATTTGGAGCCATCCGTATACACTAGCACGGTTCCAGCGTGATACGATGTGTGCTCCCAAAAAGTCAAACGCAATATTCCCGGCGCCGTAAAAGCTTTGGGAGCAGAGGCGTGGCGACAAATAACCAAATGTGGTACACTCCAGGGTGGCGTCCTGGGCAGAACCAGGGGCGCCACCGGCCCGAGAGCTATATTTAGCTCTCGAAGGAGTTTCCTGGCCCTAAACCCAAAGGGCTTAGGGTATGACTGGCGTCACTCGGCAGCATAGGCACTATCGAGATCAGCTGCGGATGCAGTGAGAGCTGTTGGCGACTGAGGGAGGCGCCGGGCTCGCACGTACAGGCGAGTGATGCACTGCACTGCACATGGTGCAGAGCGAGTGGCATCTCCGCAGCATCGACCAACAGGCTCTCAATGGGGAAAGTGCGGAAGGCAGCGGTCGCAAGGCGAAGGCCTGTGTGGTGAATCGAATCCACCTTCCGCAATAAACGCTTGGCTGCGGATGCATAAAACTCGCATCCGTAGTTGAGCTTCGAACGAACAAAGGATTGATAAAAAAGTATGGCAGTAGCCCTATCAACGCCCCAAGCGCTGAACGTCACGGAATGGAGAATGTCCATGGCGCAGGTACAGGAGACTCTAAGGCTGCGAATATGAGCCTACCAGGTGAGGCGTCGGTCGAATACAAGACCAAGGAAACAGTGCGACTCCACCACACCCAGGCGCACCCCATTAAGAAACAAATTCTGGTCAGGGTGAAGCTGTGGATGGCGCCAGAAGTGCACCACCTGAGTCTTGGCCAAAGAAAACTGAAACCAGTGTGATTCGGCAAAGCGAGAGATGCGGTTCAATGCCTGTTGGAGTCGACGCTCCAGAGTTGGCATCTGGGCCGCGCCAAAAGAGATCGAAAGGTCCTGCAGGACACCCTCTTCCTGCTCCTTTGGGCCAGTAGAGGATGTATTTGAATTAGTAAGAAAATTTGGATTGCTTGTCTTATCATAAACAATGGGGTTATTAATCAAGGTTTGGTGGTGAATTGATTTGCCATTTGCTGTATTATTATTGATGGTTCTATCTTGTAGGTTAGTTTTTAATATATGCGCATAGCTAGCTTGGTTAACTTCTTAGGGGTTTTGAATAATTGCAGCAGTTTCCTTGGAAGTAGAGGATGGATAAGAGTTTATATTATAAGGTTTATTATTGGGTTCAGTAAAAATAGAATGGTGCATTTGGGAGCTTTTTACAGGCCACCTGGGCAGACTGATGATATGGATGAACTAATGATAAGAGAAATAAGTAAGGGATGTGAAACAGATGCAGTTATTATTGGGGACTTCAACTTAAACTCTGTGGACTGGGAAAATATGATAGGTAGGGATAGAACAAGTGGCAGGTTCATAGAATGCTTTGAGGATAATTTTTTGAATCAATTTGTTAATAAGCCAACGAGGGGGGACAATATATTAGATTTAGTACTTTCTAACAGTGATCATTTAGTTCAAGAATTGACTGTTGGGGAAGCATTGGGAAATAGTGACCATCAGATAGTTCGTTTTAACTTGGGAATTGAGAAGGGTAAAATAACTGAGAATGCTGAAAAAGTTCCAAATTTTCATAAGGGAGATTATGTAAAACTTCGAAGGTTGCTAAATTTGGTAGACTGAGATATAGAATTCAGAGGTAAAAATGCTTATGGGATGTGGGATACTTTCAAGCATATAATAAATGTAGTCCAAGAACAATGTATCCCAATGAAGGCCATTAGGAACAAAAGTAGGAAACCATTATGGTGGAATCAGGAGATAGCTAGAAAAATTTCAGAGAAGAAAAGGGCATACAAAAAATTACAGGTACAAAATAATATTCAAAATTTAAGTGATTATAGAATGGCTAGGAATGAGTTAAATAAGATTATAAAGAAGAACAAAAGGGTGTCAGAAATTAAATTAGCTCAGGATAACAACAAAGATCCTAGAAAGTTTTTTAGTTACTATAAAATTAATTACAAGTCTGGCAGAGTTAAAATAGGACCTATCAAATATGAAGGGGTTGTGAGAGAAACTGATGAGGAAATAGTTGAGGTACTAAATGGTCATTTTGCATCAGTATTTACAAAGGAGAAACTAAATAGTCCTATGTATAGTACTCATGGGTCAGGAAAAGAGGTGTTTACTAACATTAGTGTGGATCGGAGGATGATAAAAGGACTAATAGGTGATTTAGATACTACCAAGGCCTCCGGCCCTGATAATATTCATTCTAGGATACTTAAAGAAGGGGTAGAAAGTATCTCAATAGCTCTGGACAAGTTATATACTAGGTCATTGGAATATGGAGAAATACCCGATGATTGGAAAAGAGCGAATGTAGTCCCCATTTTCAAGAAGGGTAGTAAAGAGGATCCAAATAACTTTAGACTGGTTAGCCTAACTCCTGTAGTCTGTAAAACTCTTGAGAAAATAGTTAAAAAAGGGATTTGCCAACATATAGAGAGGGAGGGGTTAATCAGCAAAGCTCAGCATGGGTTTAACATAACATAACATAACATAATTTAACGGATGACAAAAGCCACAAGGGCCTATCAAAGGTCATCCGTATCCATCAAATCCCACCCATATAATGCATCCATAGGATTTTGTCAGATCATGCAGCTACAATATACAATTTAACAATCCATAGGAATGTCCAACCATGCATCTACAATATATAATTTAAAGCCTCCATAGGAGTCAGTCAAAAACAAAATCAAAGTCCCCCAAAATATACAATAAAAAGAAACTGCATCCACAGGAATGAGTCAAGAAACATATCCACATACCAAAAAGTAAGAAATTAACCCTCCATCCCCATATAATCATCCAATCTGCGCTTGAAAACATTCAAGTTTGGGCTGTCTACAGTCTCAGGTGGCAAACTATTCCAATAATCTACCACTCTGTTAGTGAAAAAATATTTTCTAACATCCAGTCTGCACCTCTGTTTTTTAATCTTTAAGTGGTGGCCTCTAGTTCTATTACTACCTTCTAACTCAAATAACTTGCTGAAATCTAATTTATCCATCCCAGAAAAGATTTTAAAAAGCTCAATCATATCTCCCCTCACACACCTTCTTTCAAATGAAAACATATTTAATACCCTCAGTCTATCTTCATATTCAAGGTGCTTCAGGGATGGTATTATTTTTGTTGCCCTCCTTTGTACTGACTCTAATAAGTTTATATCATGTCTAAAATGTGGTGACCATGCCTGTATACAGTACTCTAAATGTGGCCTGACATAAGAGTTGTATAGTTTAAGGATGACCTCCTTACTCTTGTAGCTAACATTTCTTTTAATGTAACCTAGCACCCTATTTGCTCTATTTTTTGCCTCAATACACTGCTTTGAAAATTTCAGTGACCTATCTACTACCACTCCTAAGTCTTTCTCATCTTCAACTGAATTAAGCCAATATCCATCCATCTCATAGCTAAATTCCCTATTATCTCTCCCCATGTTAATAACTTTGCATTTATTAAGGTTAAAAGTCATCTGCCACTTCTGAGCCCAAGCTAACAGCTTATCTAAGTCACCCTGCACTTTAAAGCTACCCTCAACCTCTTTGACTACAGCTGCCAATTTAGTGTCATCAGCAAAAATTGACACTTTGCTATTTACACCTTGCCCAAGATCATTTACATAGATTATAAATAATAAAGGGCCTAAAACTGATCCCTGAGGTACGCCACTAATAACATTCCTCCATTCTGACCTCACTCCATTCAGTACAACTCTCTGTTTCCTATTTTTCAGCCATTCAGTTATCCAATTTAAAACGTTCCCACATATCCCATGCAGCTTTAATTTATGAACTAGTCTTCTATGTGGAACCTTATCAAAAGCTTTGCTGAAATCTAAGTAGATCACATCAACTTTCTCACCCCTATCTAATTCTTTAGTTACATAATCCATAAAATCCAGTAAATTAGTTAAACACGATCTATCTTTTCTAAAACCATGCTGAGCATCATTAATTAACCTGCTACTCTCTAGATGATCAGAAATTCCCTTCTTAACCATCTTCTCAAGAATTTTACAGACTATAGAAGTTAAGCTTACTGGTCTAAAGTTATTTGGGTCCTCTTTGCTTCCCTTTTTAAAAATTGGCACTACATTTGCCAATTTCCAATCATTTGGTACTTCTCCAGACTCTAGTGATCTAATAAATATCTTCTCGAGAGCTACTGCAATACTTTCTACACCTTCTTTGAGTATCCTAGAATGAATGTTGTCAGGGCCAGATGCCTTACTAGTATTTAACTGAATTATAAGCCCTTTAATTTCTTCTCTGTCTATATTAATAGAATTTATCACTACTTCCCTTGACCTAGAATTATCATCAATTAATCTAACTGGTTTCTCCTCTGTGAATACTGAAGCAAAATGATCATTAAGGACCTCTACTATTTCCTCATCAGATTCTTTCAAAACCCCTTCATATTTAATAGGCCCTATTTTATCACTGTTAGATTGATTATTGATTCTATAATAGCTAAAGAATTTTTTAGGATCTTTATTATTATTTTTAGCTAAATTAATTTCTGCTGTCCTTTTGGTCTTCTTAATAATCTTATTTAGTTCATTTCTGGTTGACCTATAATGGTTTAAATTATCTAAACTACTCTCACTTTGTAATCTCTGGTATGCCCTTTTTTTCTCTGAAACTTTATTAGCTATTTCTTGGTTCCACCATAATGGTTTCCTACATTTCTTCCTAATAGACTTCATCGGAATACACTGTTCCTGAACCCTGTTTAATATAGTCTTAAAAATATCCCACATCTCATAAGTATTCTTTCCATGGAATTCTATATCCCACCTAATCTGATTTAGCATGCTGCGTAATTTATCGTAATCTCCCCTATAAAAATTTGGAATTTTCGTGGAGTTTGTCGTTGTTCTACCCTTAACTATTTGCAAATTAAACCGAACCATCTGATGATCACTGTTTCCCAATGATTCCCCTACACTCAATCCTTGAACTAAGTGATCATCATTTGAAAGAATTAGATCTAATATATTGGCACCCCTTGTTGGCTTATTAACAAATTGGATCAAAAAGTTATCCTCAAAACACTCCATAAACTTACAACTTGCTCTATCTCTTCCTATCATATTTTCCCAGTCTACAGAAGTTAAATTAAAGTCACCAAGAATAACTGTATCTTCTTTGCATCCTTTACTTATTTCCCTAATCATTAACTCATCGATACAATCAGTCTGTCCTGGTGGTCTATAAAAAGCTCCCAAGTGTATTTTCCTATTTTTACCAACCTTAATATCTATCCATAATGATTCACCTTCTCCTTGCTTTATAGAGTTATTTAGATTTGAAGAAATGCTATTTCTGATATAAATAATCAACCCACCACCAGTCCTATCTCTCCTTTGACTAATGTACATAGTATAACCCTCTAGTTCAAATTCACTGACATTATCATTAAATATATTTTCATTAACCCATGATTCAACTATACATATTATATCTATATCTTCATGAATGATATAACTAAATAATTCATCCTTCTTATTTCTAAGACTACGAGCATTTGTGTAAAGACAACTCAGCCCACCTATCCCTGAAGCACCTGAGGGCCTATCTCCTCTGCATCTCCTTTCTCTCTTTCCCCGACCCTGTACTCTTGTATTTCCCTGACCACTATCACTACTCAAGTAGTTTAACCCTATCTTAATAGGTGATTTAGATACTACCAAGGACTCCGGCCCTGATAATATTCATTCTAGGATACTTAAAGAAGGGGTAACATAACATAACATAACATAACATAAGATAGGGTTTAGATCAGGTAGATCATGTTTGACTAACTTACTAGACTTTCTGGAGTTTGTAACAGATCAAGTAGATAAGGGAGAGAATGTAGATATAATTTACTTAGATTTTAGTAAAGCATTTGATAAGTTACCACACAGGAGACTAGTTCATAAATTAAAAATGATTAGGATATGTGGGGGTGTTTCAAATTGGATAGCTGAGTGGCTGAAAGACAGGAAGCAAAGGGTAGTGCTAAATGGTGTAAAGTCAGAGTGGAGGGATGTTATCAGTGGGGTTCCTCAGGGATCAGTTCTCGGTCCATTATTATTTGTCATCTATATAAACGATCTTGGGGAGGCAGTTAATAATAAAGTGTCAATTTTTGCGGATGATACCAAATTAGCAGCTGTAGTTAAAGATATTGATGATAATTTTAAAGTGCAGGGGGACTTAAATAAATTGTTATCCTGGGCACATAAGTGGCAAATGACTTTTAACCTTGATAAGTGCAAAGTTATTAACATGGGAAAAGATAATAGAGAATTTAACTATGAAATGGATGGGCATTGGCTGAGCTCAGTAGAGGATGAGAAAGATCTAGGAGTAGTAATAGATAAGTCATTAAGGTTTTCTAAGCAGTGTATTGAAGCAAGAAATAGGGCAAATAGAATGCTGGGTTTTATTAAGAGAAATGTCAGTTACAAAAGTAAGGAGGTTATTCTTAAACTCTATAACTCTTATGTTAGGCCACATCTAGAGTACTGTATACAGGCATGGTCCCCACATTTTAGACACGATATTAACCTTCTTGAGTCAGTGCAACGGAGGGCAACAAAGATTATTCCTTCCCTGAGGCACCTTGAATATGAAGATAGACTGAGGGTATTAAATATGTTCTCGTTCGAAAGGAGGTGTGTGAGAGGGGATATGATTGAGCTCTTTAAATTTTTTTCCGGGATAGATAAATTGGATGTTAGCAAGTTTTTTGAGTTAGATGATGGAAATCGGACTAGAGGTCACCACTTGAAAATTAAAAAGCAAGGGTGTAGGTTGGATTTAAGAAAATATTTTTTCACCAATAGAGTGGTAGACTTCTGGAACAAATTGCCGCAGAGGGTAGTAGGTAGTCCAAATCTAAATGTATTTAAGAGTAGGTTGGATGAGTTTACGGGAAGGTTCCTAAGTTTTGTATATATTAATATTGTTTGTATATATCTATAGCTGCATGATTTAGTTCTTGACAAGCCTTGATTGGTGATACCCTTGTTTCTGGATGCAATCCTCTGGATGTAGTTTTCCTGGGTGTGTGGGTGCCTTAAAAAAGAGGCTGTTTGACTCGGATGACCTATGATGAGCCCTTGTGGCTTTTGTCATCTGTTATATTATATTGTGGGGGACTTTGATTTTGTCTTCCCCTGGTGATGGTGCTTTTTGTGGGTGGGTTTTTGACGGAGGCGGATGACCTTTGATAGGCCCTTGTGGCTTTTGTCATCCATGTAATTATGTTATGTTGTTATTGTTTTCTTTTATTTGTGTTTTAGCACTTTCATAACTAATATTTAACTTTTTTGCTACGATTTCAACTTTCTTAGCTTCCTGGTATACATGGTTTAAGTTACAATTTGGGCATTTTAAAGTGACTCTCGGGCAGTCCTCAGCAGAGTGGTCATTGCTACATATTAGACATTTTGCTCTTGATCGACAGGAATTAAATGTATGTCCATATTTTTGACATCTGAAGCATTGTATCGGTAGTGGAGTATAGTCGTTTACATAGAAATTTGTATACAGTATTTTAGGTATAGTTGGCTTATTTTCAACTGAGAAGTCAATTTTAATAAATTGTGTTGGAGTGTTATCTTTTTTTATTCTTTTATTGATACAAGACATTGATAGTATAGGGTAGCCTTTAGATATTAATTCATTCTTTATTTCCACTACATTCTCATTTAGAGCATTTGGGCCAATAACCCCATAGGATTTTGGAAGATCTGATAGTAATTTACGAGTTACTTTCCACTCACCTAGTAAGAAACCTGCACTATCTAAGAATATATTTTTAATCTTAGTACTGGTACTAATAATGCAATTTTTGGTGCGACCAGTAAAAGTTACATCATGATGTTGGATATCATTAAGTAAATTACTGTTTTTAAGGGCAATGCTAAAATGAAGGGGCTTGAGATTAAATTTATCATCTTCTTTTACAGGTACTATTAAGTATTTGAATGGAAGATTTATATTATCAGGAGGATACCCATCGGGGTCATCCTGCATTTCAAAAGACCTACCGGAAATCAGTAGGCCTGTATAAGCTCCCAATTATAAATAAGTGCAGCAAACCTTAATTACTAAAAATATATATAGAAAGATTTAGTTAATGAAATATTAGTTATGCGGAGCTAATCAGATACGTCAACACCATCTCACAAAAGCTTCTCGAATCTGGAAACCATTATGGTGGAATCAGGAGATAGCTAGAAAAATTTCAGAGAAGAATAGGGCATACAAAAAAAAATTGCAGGTAGAAAATAATATTCAAAATTTAAAAGATTATAGAATGGCTAGGAATGAATTAAATAAGATTATAAAGAAGAACAAAAGGGTGTCAGAAATTAAATTAGCTCAGGATAGCAACAAAGATCCTAGAAAGTTCTTTAGTAACTATAAAATTAATAACAAGTCTGGCAGAGTTAAAATAGGACCTATCAAATATGAAGGGGTTGTGAGAGAAACTGATGAGGAAATAGTTGAGGTACTAAATGGTCATTTTGCATCAGTATTTACAAAGGAGAAACTAAATAGTCTTATGTATAATACTCATGGGTCAGGGAAACAGGTGTTTACTACCATTAGTGTGGATTGGAAGACGATAAAAGGACTAATAGGCGAGTTAGATGCTACCAAGGCCTTTGGCCCTGATAATATTCATTCTAGGATACTTAAAGAAGGGGTAGAAAGTATCTCAATAGCTCTGGAGAAGTTGTATACTAGGTCATTGGAATATGGAGAAATACCCGATGATTGGAAGAGAACGAATGTAGTCCCCATTTTCAAGAAGGGTAGTAAAGAGGATCCAAATAACTTTAGACCGGTTAGCCTAACTCCTGTAGTCTGTAAAATTCTTGAGAAAATAGTTAAAAAAGGGATTTGCCAACATCTAGAGAGGGGTTAATCAGCGATGCTCAGCATGGGTTTAGATCAGGTAGATCATGTTTGACTAATTTACTAGACTTTCTGGAGTTCGTAACAAATCAAGTAGATAAGGGAGAATGTAGATGTAATTTACTTGGATTTTAGTAAAGCATTTGATAAGGTACCACATAGGAGACTAGTTCCTAAATTAAAAATGATTGGGATATGTGGGGGTGTTTCGAATTGGATAGCTGAGTGGCTGAAAGATAGGAAGCAAAGGGTAGTGCTAAATGGTGTAAATTCAGAGTGGAAGGATTTGGTAATTTGGTAAATTGAGGGCCAAAGAGTGCGTGGGTCAGCACTATGGGCCCTGGAGAAGGTCAATGCCGTTTATATTTCTCTGTACTTTGGCTTAGGAAAGATTTAGCGGACTTTGCTTGCTGGGCTGACTTAGCAATCTAACAGGAGATAAGCCATGTTAGTACAGGAGGGAGGGGATGATCTATGATTTATATTCTATGTGATGGTGCAGGCATTCTAGTAGGAAGTGCTGGATGGTTTCTGGTTGATTGGGGCACCAGGGGCTGTCTGGAGAGGGAGAGAGACCCAGGCGGAAGAGATGAGCAGACAGACCAGAATGTCCAATTCTCAATCGGACGAGGGCAGAGTCAAGACGACGATTGATTGACCTTGACCATGTTGGCGGAGGTCTTCTTCCCATGTAGCTCTGGTGTGTGCCTTCCAGAGGGAGGTTCATGTGGCTGGAGAGATGGGAAGTGTTCCCAGAATGGGAGTGGAGTGAGCTTGGTTTGCTGCTCTGTCCACTTTTTCATTGCCGATGATACCAGAGTGGGCTGGGATCCATTGCAGCTTCACATCCCATAGAGGGTGGATGAGGAAGTCAAGGAGCAATGCCTGAATTTCATAGCAGAGTTGTGGGTGGGTGAGGGGTGCGGAGGAGAGGAGAAGCTGAAGCGAGGACATTGAGTCAGTGTAGATGATTATTTTCCTGGAGGGGACAAGTGTCCGGGCTATTTTAAGAGCGTGGAACAAGGCATACAGTTCAGCCACCACGATATTGTGCAGGGGATCTAAATGCCATGTGAATTCAAATGGGCATTCTAGGCAGATGACTGCTGCTGTAGAGTGGAAGGATGTTATCAGTGGGGTTCCTTAGGGATCAGTTCTCTGTCCATTATTATTTGTCATCTATATAAACGATCTTGGGGAGGCAGTTAATAATATAGTGTCAATTTTTGCAGATGATACCTAATTAGCAGCTGTAGTTAAAGATATTGATGATAATTTTAAAGTGCAGGGGGATTTAGATAAATTGTTATCCTGGGCACATAAGTGGCAAATGACTTTCAACCTTAATAAGTGCAAAGTTATTAACATGGGAAAAGATAATAGAGAATTTAACTATGAAATGGATGGGCATTGGCTGAGCTCAGTAGAGGATGAGAAAGATCTAGGAGTAGTAATAGATAAGTAATTAAGGTTTTCTAAGCAGTGTATTACTCACAGACGTTGCCCGGGTTGGAGGCTATTCAGTCTATGTGACCCGGCTCCTCATCAATGACCTCGTTAGTTGTGTGTCTTGGGTGGACATTTCTATTTTTTCTAATTTAGCCCTATAGTCATACTTTATCGGCTGGCCACCCCATACCCTATCAAGTGCAATTTCAAATTTCAAAACATTTTCAGCAGATATTACGTATTCTGGTAGGTCATTCCATTTTTCTACTACTCTGTTGCAGAAAAAGTTCTTCCTAATATTAAGTCTTGACCTCTTGGTGTAAAGCTTCTTGCTATGTCCTCTGGTGCGACCATCCTCTTGCAGCTCAAAAAGCCCCTGACATGCCACCTCATCATATACCTCTTGCAATATTTTGTAAGTTTCAATCATTTCACCCCTAGCTCTTCTGTATGCCAGTGTTGGTAACTTTAATTTCCTTAAACGCTCCTCATATGACAAGTCTTTTAGGGATGGTACTAGCTTCGTAGCTCTTCTTTGAACATTTTCCAGTGCTGTTATGTCTTTTACCTTATAAGGGCTCCACACTGGGCTTGCATATTCCAGGATTGGTCGGACCAAGGCCACAAACAATGATCGAAAGACCTCTTCATCAAGACACGATATGGTACGACGTATGAGACCCACTATTCTATTAGCCGAATTTATTTTCCCTGATATGTGCTTTTCAAAGTTCAGATCCTTGTCAACTATTACCCCTAGATCTTTCTCTTCATTGGTGAGTGTTAAGCTCTACTCCATGACATAATCACCATGTGGTATTTCTGATATACCAATCCTCATAGCTTTACATTTATCAGGATGGAATTTCAAGAGCCACTTATTTGACCACTCCTTAAGGTCAACCATGTCATCCTGTAGTTTTCTACACTCATCAACATCTTTAATAGACCTGAATATTTTCGTATCATCAGCGTACAAAAATAGTTGGCTCTCATTGGACATCGATTCTGGGTCGTTGATGTACATGACGAACAGCAGAGGTCCGAGTACGGAGCCTTGCGGTACCCCGCTTATGACGCTCTTCCAGCTGGACCTTTCACCATTAACCATGACTCTCTGCTGCCGTCCACACAAAAAAGACTCAATCCAACCTATGTAACTGGGCCCCAGATTAAAGGCTCTCAACTTTTTCAGCAATCTTTGGTGGGGAACCTTATCAAAGGCTTTCATAAAGTCACAATATGCGACATCTGTAGCCCATCCTTCATCCAGTGCTTCAGTCCATTTGTTGGCTACTTGTAGCATTTGCAATGTTGTTGACCTACCAGAAACAAAACCATACTGCTTTGAGCTGCACAAGTTATTTTCTTTCATGTGTGTGATGATACGGTCTTTGATGACTGATTCCATGATTTTTCCAATGATGCAAGTAAGGCTCACCGGGCTGTAGTTGCTGGGGTCGCTTCGATCACCTTTCTTGAAAATTGCTGTGACATTAGCCCTCTTCCACTCTTCCGGCAACTTTCGATTTTTGAAGGAGAGTTCGAATATGATCTTCAGTGGAGCCACTAATTGTTCTGCTAATTCCTTAATGATCCTAGCGTGTATACCATCTGGCCCTGATGACTTGTTACGCTTGAGGCTATCAAGCTTTTGCTTTATGATCTCTTCTGTCCATGTTATTTCCTCCAGTACTGGGACCTCCTTGACCTCTATCTCTGGGACCTCTCCCTGTGGCTCTTCCGTGAAAACCTTGCAGTAAAACTCTGACAATACTTCGGCCTTCTCCATATCTCCCTTGGTTTTTTCATCCCTTTGTTCATTTATATACAGCTCTGGTATCGTACAATTACTCCTTGTTTTAGACTGCACAGCTTTCCAAAATATTTTAGGGTTCTCCTTAACATTTTTAGCTATTACTTTATCTTGTTTGATTGCTTCATTCCTTGTGGCTCTTCTTACTTGATTATTTATCCTTCTGTAATTATCGTACACATTGCTTAATTCACCAACATAATTTTCTGCACCAGTTGTCTTGATCTGCTTTAGTCTTGACCATAACCTACGTTTTTTCTTAATTTTGGACCACAACTTCTTATTCTGAGTGTACTTTTTATGTACTTTATTGTTTTGCTCCACCCTAAACTTTCTCTTGGGAATACAGTTATCTACATCTCCAAATAGCTTTGTCTTAAATTTGTTCCAAATTTCATCCACATTTTGATCATTTAGATAGTCCTTCCAATCAATGTTCATTAAGTCCCTTAGTTTCCCCCAATTTGCTCTCTCCATCATGTATACCATTTTCTCAGAATACTTATGTTGAATCTCCAAGTCACAAGAGAATAATATACACCCATGGTCACTCTTCCCAATAGGGCTATCAATTGACACTTCCTCAATCAACTGATCATCATTGCAGAATACCAAGTCAAGTATATTCCCAGCAGACCCCTCTCTGAATCTTGTTACTTCATCCACCTTTTGAAATAGGTACCCATCCCGTATTTTCTCTATAAAAACTTGGCTGAACTGCTCTGTGCTGGTCCAAAATCTCCAGTCAATGTTTGGTAGATTAAAATCCCCACACAATACCTTAAATTTATCATCTAAATCATTAAATTCACTGATTAAACTTAGCAACTTGTGATTATTTTCTTCCGTGCTGTTAGGGCTTCTGTATACTGATACAAGTACAACATTATTAGGCTGTGTCCCGATTCTTATACCTAAATATTCACAAGTGCTGGTTAAAATTAAGAATACTATATGGCAAACTTTTTCTTACATATATCAAGAGACCACGTCCATCATCATTTTTCCCTAAATTTTTCTCAATAGTCTCGTACCCATCAATATTATACTCCACAAGTTCCCTTTCAAACTGAAAATTCTTAGGCTTAACCTCTTGTAGAACCAAAGCAGAGGGAGCCTCCCTCATGGTACTTATTCTTGTTTGTAATTCAAGCACTTTGTCTGGGCTAAATATATCCACGTTACTAAGCAAAAAACTAAACTTATTACGGCTATCATCATCACTAGTTGATGTATAAATTAGGCGTTCTCCTCGACCCTGTGCACTATTGCTAGATCCACGTTTGTCTTGGTTTGTTCCTCCACTGGCACCGCTATTTGTGCCTCGTTCCTTCTTGTCATGTCCCTTCCTGAGGCCTTCTCTTCCACCGTTGTTCCTGGTGCTCTCCTCCTGATACGTACAACTTCTCTCTCCCAGGGTAGACCTCTCACCACATGAAAAAACTCTGATCCACTTGCTCCCTGATTTTTTTTTTTTGCCTCCTGCTTCAGCAGGCTGTCCCTAATCCTTTCCTCTTTGTTCATGTCATGTGCAACACCAATATACTTTACCGCCTCATTTGTACAGTTCTTCAGTTTGTGAACATTCCTCAGCACTTTCTCCTTCAGTTCGTTCTCTAATGTTATCAGGATAGGCCTAAGCTTCACATTAGAGTTTGTCTCAGACATCGGCACATACTTGCCAAGTCGCATAATTTCACCTATATCCTCATTTTTACAATCTACTCCAATTTCAGTACAGAGCTTCATAAATAGCAACTTATCCTGTTTTGTTTTCTCTTCGCTAAAATTTAAGTTCATTCCAGTGATCCACTCTTCTGGGGCCTTATACAATACTAACTTCTTCAGCCTGTTTAACCTGTCCTGAATTCTTGTTGTAGTTGCATCAACAATTCCCTCACTCTTTGGTTGCCTGTTGTCAACATTTCCTGACAAAGCTACTCTCTTTGCTTCCGCCATCAGAGCATCCTTGTAATTAGAGCCGACTTGCTGGATTTGCACCGTGACCTCATCTTTAACCTTATTTTTCAGCTCTGCAAGGTTATCCTCTACCGCTTTCACTTTACCGTTGACCTGAGGTACCAGCTGATCTTCTAGGCTCACCATCCTGGCTTCAACAAACCCCAAACGGTCCTCAAGTTGCTTACATTTATCTCTGTCCTCCGTCAGACACTCCCTCATTTCACCTACTGTTCCTTCCAAAATTTGCTGCTTTGTGCCAATTTCCTTCACCTGGACTCCTATTTTCTCAATCTTAGCATTAACTTTCACCATACCTCGCTGGCAGAAGCTGCAATGCCAGGTGAGCTGTTTTCGAGCAGGATTTTCCACCATGAAATCATAAACCGCCTTTGGCACTCCCTCACACCTAATATGATACCAATAATCACATAACTCACAACATAGGGCTAGATGGGAGTCCAAAACAGCCTTAGCACACTTTCCACATGTGGTTTCCTCTCCATGCTTGGTTTGTTTACATCCTGAGTTGCTATTGTCCCCGTTTACGCCCTGATTCGTTGCCATCTTGTTAGAGCCAATACCTTATTTTTCAACTTGAGAACACTTCACAAATGTTTCACAAATATTTATATTAAACCAATCTTGGCCTTAGCCAGGATGGTCCTATCTTGCACTGCTTGCAAAGTACAATCTCCTGGTTTGTTTTACCCAGAGGAAAAACCGCGGGTCGACCCCTCGGACGGCTTCCCCTAGAGCAAATCTACAGACGCTCCTGATTAGTTTCTTAATCTTGTATCCAAATAATAATCGAAGAATGGCTTAAAATCACTTTTTTAGTAAATATAAATCTACCGTGCCCAGTAAATATAAACTAAACTATCGTTAAATTATTTATTTATATTAATTATTTATTTTATTATTATTTAATTAATTTATTTAGTGATTATTTAACTGATGTAAGTTCGAAAATTCGAGATGGCGGCGCCCAGCACAAATGTAAATATAAACTAAACTAACGTTAAATTATTTAATATTCTGTAATTATTTATTTTATTATTATTTAATTAATTTAGTAATTATTTAACTGATGTAAATTCGGAAATTCGAGATGGCGGCGCCCAGCACGAATGTAAACAAAAACAAAAGCCCCAAAGATACCCGAAAACTACGAATTTGTATCTTTACGTATTTAATCAATCTTTTATCCTATGTTAATATTTTTTTTTCATGTTTTTGAGTTCACAACGATTTAATTAATAAGTTGTACTTTATATTATTAACTTAAACTTTATATTGGACTTTGTATTATTAACTTAAACTTTATATTCGAGAGCGCAGGAGAACACGTGCGATCAGCACCACTATCACTATCACAAGAAATAGGGCAAATAGAGGGCTGGGTTTCATTAAGATAAATGTCAGTTACAAAAGTAAGGAGGTTATTCTTAAACTCTATAACTCTTATGTTAGGCCACATCTAGAGTACTGTATACAGGCATGGTCCCCACATTTTAGACATGATATTAACCTTCTTGAGTCAGTGCAACGGAGGGCAACAAAGATTATTCCTTCCCTAAGGCACCTTGAATATATAGATAGACTGAGGGTATTAAATATGTTCTCGTTCGAAAGGAGGTGTGTGAGTGGGGTTATGATTGAGCTGTTTAAAATTTGTTCCGGGATAGATAAATTGGATGTTAGCAAGTTTTTTGAGTTAGATGATGGAAATCGGACTAGAGGTCACCACTTGAAAATTAAAAAGCAAGGGTGTAGGTTGGATTTAAGAAAATATTTTTTCACCAATAGAGTAGTAGACATATGGGGGGAGCTGGATAGTGTGATTAGGACCTTACGGGTGGGAAACTAGAAGCTGTTAGAGGTAAGGGAATAACAGGAATAGAGGGCAGGTGTAGGAAATGGAAGGGATGCAGAGATAGAGGAATAGCTAAGGGAGAGGGCATACTGATGTGTTATAGGGGGACTAATGCACAAGTGAATGAGCAGATAACTAGGAATAGAAAAGCACGATGCAATGAAGATGGGAATAATAAAAAAAACTTAAAAATATACTACACAAATGGTCGGAGTATAAGGAATAAGATAGATCTCTTAAGAGCATTAGCGAGTGAAGAGAATTTTGATATAATTGCGATAACAGAGTCATGGCTTGATTTGGCAGGAAATCACTTTAAACCTGAGGTTGAGATTGAGGGCTTTAACATGTTCCATACAGATAGGAATAGGAAGAGAGGAGGAGGGGTTATTATTTATATTAAAGATAATCTCCAGTGTTGTGTAAACAGTACAATTAAATTAGATGATAACACAGAGTCATTATGGCTAAATGTAAAGGAAGGTAAAAACAAGCTTGTCATAGGATTATTATACAGACCACCAAATCTTAGTAAGGAAGCTTCAAATCTTCTGTGGCAGGAGATTGAACGGGCATGTAGAAGTAAGCATGTGTGTATAATGGGCGATTTTAATTACAGAAATATAGACTGGGAAGCTCTTGTGGGTGATCAGGAGGCTGAGGAATTTTTGAATGTTGTCCAAGATAATTTTCTGAGGCAGATTATTAACGAACCCACTAGAGGTAATAATATACTGGATTTAGTTCTGACAAATAGGGAAGAAGTTATTAAGGATACTGAGATTGGAGGAAATTTGGGTAATAGTGACCATTGTGAAATTAGATTCAAGATGAAATGGAATGGTATTGATAGTAGCATGAACAATGTTAAAATTCCTGACTTTAGAAGAGCAAATTATAATGGGCTAAGGACTTACCTGGAGGCAGTTGTACAGAAACCAGGCAATGAAATCAATTCAGGAATAGATTCAATGATATCAGTTAGTGGAGACAATAATCACCAGGAGGAAGAGATTACAATTGAAGAGGAGTATGAAAGAATAATTGAGCAATTAATTACAGGTCAGATGATTAACATTCCTTATAAGGAGATTAGGACTAAAAATAATGACCCAAAATGGATGACAGATAAAATTAAGCATTATATTGGCATTAAAAAGGGCATTTATAGGAAAATAAAAAATGGGGAGGATCACTTAAGGCAGAGATATAATGAACTAGCAAGAGATGTTAAAAAGTTAGTTAGAGTAGCAAGGAGAAATTATGAAATTAAAGTGGCAAATAGGGCAAAGGAAGATCCTAAAAGTTTTTATCAATTATACAAAACTAACGTTAGAGATAAAATAGGCCCACTTATAGATTCCAATGGAGAATTAGTGAGTGATAGGGACTCAATGGCTGGAATGCTAAATGACTTTTTTCTCTCAGTATTTACACAGGAGGATACTCTAAATATACCTGAGGTGTCAATGATCTTTCGGGGTAATGATGAAGAGAAATTAAAGGATATATTGATCACAAAGGAGATAGTGACAAAGGAAATTGATAAAATCAAAAGTAGTAAAGCACCCGGTCCTGATGAGCTCTTTCCTAGAATTTTGAAAGAATGTAAGGATGTGTTAAGTGAGCCCCTAGCATGCATCTTTAGAAAATCATTGGAGAGTGGCATTGTGCCAGTGGCATGGAAGAAAGCCAATGTGATACCTATATTTAAGAAAGGGGATAAAACAAATATGTCTAATTACAGACCAGTAAGTTTGACATCAGTGGTAGGGAAAATGATGGAATCTATTATAGCAAGGAATATTAGAGATCACTTGGATAAGCATAAGTTGATAAAAGAATCACAGCATGGCTTTAGTAAGGGTAAATCCTGCCTGACTAATTTGCTGTCTTTTTATAGTAAGGTGTATGAAGCAGCAGATAAGGATGAAAACTATGATATTTTATACTTGGATTTTAGTAAGGCTTTTGATCGAGTGCCACACTTACGGCTTCTGAGCAAAGTTAAAGCACACGGGATCGATGGCAGTATATTTAGGTGAATTCAGTCATGGCTTGGTGACAGACAGCAAAGAGTTAGTATAGATGGAGTTAAATCTGAGTGGGGGTGTGTTAGCAGTGGAGTTCCGCAAGGATCTGTTTTGGGTCCCTTGCTATTCTTAATTTATATTAATGATCTTGACATAGGTATAAGTAGTGACCTGAGTAAATTTGCTGATGATACTAAGCTAGGTAGGGCCATTAGGGCTGATTCTGATGCTGTTGTAATGCAGGAGGAATTGATCATTCTGTCCAATTGGGCTGAGAAATGGCAAATGAAGTTTAACATAGACAAATGTAGTGTACTTAGTATAGGTAGAAATAATCCACTGAATAGTTATAAATTAAATGGGAGAAATTTAGGGAGGACCGATTGTGAGAGGGACTTGGGTATTTTGGTAAGTTCAGACCTTCGTCCTAGAAAGCAATGCCTAAATGCTAAGAATAAAGCTAATAGGATTTTGGGATTCATTAGGAGGAGTGTAAGCAATAAGAGTGCTGAAGTCATTCTAAAACTGTATCTGGCGCTAGTTAGGCCTCATCTAGACTATGCAGTACAATTTTGGTCACCATATTATAGGAAGGATATTGATTTGCTTGAGTCTGTGCAGAGAAGGATGACAAAGATGATTGGTGGGCTAAGGAACTTACCTTATGGTGAAAGGCTCAGAAAACTAAATCTACATACATTGGAAAGGAGAAGAGTCAGAGGGAAATTGATTGAAGTCTTCAAATGGGTAAAAGGATATAATAAAGGGGATCTGGGTAAGGTTCTTATACTTAGTGAACATGACAGGACACGTAGCAATGGGTTTAAGCTTGATAAGTATAGGTTTAGGAAGGAGATTGGGAGGAATTGGTTTACAAATCGTGTGGTAGATGAATGGAATAGGCTCACTAGACATGTGATAGAAGCCTCCTCTCTGGGTAGTTTTAAGAATAGATTAGATAAATATATGAATGAAGCTGCTAGATGGGACTGACTTTTTTATGTACATATGTATATATTTTTCTAAGGAGTGGGGAGATTATTTTGCGGTTGCATGAATGGACATAATCCTCTGGATGCATTTTATGTATATTGTAGATTAGATCTGACGAACTCCTTTAAAGGGTGACAATGTTGATGACTTTTCTCTGGTAAGAAATCTTTTGTGTGTTGACTGGAACAGGAGCTGCCAAGTGTAGGCCATGAATGGTCTTTTGCAGTCTCCTTCTTTTCTTATGTTCTTAACACTTCAGATTCGGGGCGCACGGTAGATGGCGCTGTTAGTCGGCCGCAATTTTGGGCTACAACATATCTCATATGACGTCAGACGGTAGCGTCAGCTGTGAACAATATCGGAGTAATATTTTTTTGTATATGAGTATATACTGGGGGGGCTGCGCCCCCCAGACCCCCCCAATTGATTGAAACTCAGGATCATCGCAGGGTGGTCTCCCTGCAGTGATATCTCCCCCATGAGCAGTCCCCTTGAATTTACTGGGGGTTTTTTCTCCCCGCAGCTTTTTACTGGCAGAAAAACCTAACCTAATAACAAACAATTCTTACTTTTATAGGTTTCTTGATTAGTTTATGTGCCTCTAGATAATCTAAAAGTTTTTCACGATCATACAAAGTAAAGCCGAATTCGAATAACAAAGAAGCACATGGAGAGCATGAAAACACAATAACGAAAGAAAAACATTTGCAAAACGGGTCCTATTTATAAGCTACGATGTTGCCAGTAAGAAGCTGTTATCGTTCGCAGTAAACAAAAAATACGAAAACAAAACAAAAACAATAAAAGACATCAAGAAACCTTACATAACTTAGAAAAAAAACTATAAACGAGCAGAGCGCAGATATTTACTAAATAATAGACTAAAAGTTACAAATCCCCAAAACAACAAAAAAATATAACGCAGTGATTGTCACATCTGACGCTACCGTCTGACGTCATAAGAGATATGCTGTAGCCCCAAATTGTAGCCGACTAACAACGCCATCTACCGTGCGCCTCGAATCTGAAGTATTACCGACATCTGGAACAAATTGCCGCGGAGGGTAGAGTAATACTTCAGTTTCAGGGCGCACGGTAGGTGGCGCTGTTTATAGGCTACAATATATGTCTTATCACGTCAGACGGTAGCGTAAGATGTAAAAAATTACAGCGTTATATTTTTTTGTATATCGAGTATATACTGGGGGCCTGCACCCCCAGACCCCCCCCCCCCATCAATTGATTGAAACTCAGGATCCTGGCAGGGTGGTGGTCCCCCAGCAGTGATATCTTCCCCATGAGCATTCCCCTTGAATTTACTGTTTTTCCCCTCAACAGCTTTTTACTGGCAGAAAAACCTAACCTAAGATAAACAATACTTACTTTTATAGGTTTCTTGATTAGTTTATTCGCCTCTAAATAATCTAAAAGTTTTTCACAGTCATGCAAAATAAACCCAAATTCGAATAACGAAGAAACACAAATAGAGCATGAAAAAGCCATAACGAAAGAGAAACAAATGCTAACCGGGTTCTATTTTTAGCTACGACATTGCCAGTAAGAAGCTGTTATCGTTCACTGTGAAACAAAAAAATATAAAAACAAAAAAGACATCAAGAAACCTTAGCTAACTTTGAAAAAACTATAAACTTGCAGAGGTGCAGATATTTAGTAAATAATATAGACTAAAAGTTAAAAATCGCCGGATGTTCCTGGAGGACTTATCTCTCTCTTTGATGTGTTGTGGCCGCTGGTTGAATTTTCGTCGAGGAGGGATTACTTGTCGCCTGTGACGGGGGCTGATTCTTCAACGTAATTAAAGAACGGGAGTTCGTTGGGGATGGGTTCTTCTCCTCTCACTCTTACGGTGCTTGAGATGTGAGAATCACTCGAGTGTGAGCGGCTTTGCTTTTCTTCAGTCGGACTTCTTTGCAGACTGAAAAGGCTTCTTCGGTATGGCACCGATATAAAGCTTGACTATTTAGGTTAATACGGCCCTGAAAGGGGGGATCGATTTTCTCAATCTGATCCTATCGTTTCTCACGGAAATAGTCTTGTATGGCTGAAGGATCGATCTTCACAAACTAACCCTTTTCTGGCGTATCGACTTCTAATCTTCTTGTCTGGCTGAAAGATCGATCTTCACGAACTAATCTTTCTTCTGGCGAATCGACTTCTAATATTCTTCTTGTCTGGCCGATAGATCGATCTTCACGAACTAATCCTACTCTGGCGTATCGACTTCTGATAATCATCTTCTCTTTCTATGCGGGGCTTATTTATAGGCGGATTGCCGCCCCATCTAAAGGGGGAAGTGACCAGGCCACAAAGGCAAAGGGGGGGGGGGGGAAGGGTGAGTTAGCATCTGGGGAGAGCGAGAATTCCTGAGGTGGCACTGGGGTGCCCAAGTCAGCTCGCAAATTAGATGCTCGCAACCGCACCGCTACTTGGCGTGCCTTCTGACTCGCAGCGCTTTTTTTTCCATAATTACGGGTTTATGGGTCTCGTAGGTAATTGGATCGTTAGAGCGTCGTTTAAGGACCTTAGGTGGTCGCCTTAAAACAGATGTTAGCTCCAACTGCCCACAGCGGCGGGGAGATCACACATGGTAAGCAGTTTCGCCGGCTACCTTTCCCACGCTTCTCCTCATGAGAGGGGGGGGGGGGAGCTTTAATGTACCTATACTCCTCTAGGATGCTTAATGTAGCCATTTCTCTACATTTACCTCCCTCCTCAAGAAATTAACGGGAAGGGGGGGGGGGGGTCAAATCCGACGCTTACAATAATATACATGGGTAACTTACGGAACATTATATTCTACAATAAATTCTAGTTCACTCGGGAATGCCTCGATAACATTTCACCTGACCTTACATCAATTCCTATATTACTGTGCGAACTTAGGATCTTCTTACCTTCCACTAGGGGGTTACTCGCCCCTACTTACTTACAATTCTACTGATTTACACTTAACTTTGCTATAATATAATAGTTGGGCTGCTCCTTAATCGTCGACAGGGTTCCGACATAACGAGTCGGCGATACAATTGTTGGACCCTTTTATATAGTGAATGGAGTACTGGTACTCCATCAAGAGTAAACTCCATCTCAGGAGTCTTACATTCTTACTCTTATTTTTACTTAAATATGACAACGGTTTATGGTCGCATTCCAACTTAAACTCGCGCCCTATTAGATAATATTTGAATTTACCTATGGACCATATTATGGCCAAAGCTTCGATTTCGATAGTAGAGTAGGCTTTTTCTCTACTCAACAGTTTCCTACTGACATAAGCTATGGGATAGGCTGTTTCGTCATCTTCGTATTGAAGCAATACTCCGCCTAACCCGTTTTGACTAGGGTCCGTGCGAAGGCCGAAGATCTTGTTGGGATTTGGTAAGCGAAGAATGGGCGCAGTTACGAGTTTTCTTTTTAGAACCTCCACAAATCCAATTCGGTGATGAATTTAGCGTCTTCAAATAAATGGAGATTTTGATCTATTAGTGGGATGGGCTCGGCGTCGAAAACGGTCACTGAATTCAATTTTCGGAAGTCCACGCAGATCCGAAATGATTGATCAGGTTTCTTAACCATTACTATGGGGGAGCAATAATCGGACTCCGATGGCTCTAAAATTCCCAATTTTAGTAACTTCTGGACTTCCTTATTGAAGGCTTCTCGTAGGTGGATCGGTAAAGGAAATGGTTTGCTTCGAACCACTGAATTAGTTTTTAGTTTTATTTCATGGATAAAATCCTTGGCACATCCGGGGTTTTCAGAAATGACTTCTGGGAATTCCATGAGCAAGTTCAACATTTCCGCTTTTTGTTGAATCTCTAAGTGGGGATTTATCTTTAAATCCACCCGAGGGTCTTCCGGGGTAGGTGAGAGCGAGGGAAGTTCGTATTCCTCGTCTTGTTCCACACACACGGTGTGTATGACTTGTAGGGGCGTACCCGGGTAAACGGCATCCATCGGTTCTTCTTCGTCTAGAAGGGTAATATTCTTTATGCACGCGCGGCGGTGATATTTTTTTAGCATGTTTATGTGATAGGTTCTTCGCCCTGTTGGGGTATCTATCAAGTAATCGACTGGACCCCGTGCCTCGATTACTTCAAACGGTCCCTTCCAATGGGCCCATAACTTATTATTTTCGGTCGGGAGTAATAATAAGACTTCATCTCCTGCCTTTAATTTTCGAGCCTTTGCTTTCATATCGAAGTAGTCCCGGTATTTGGCTAAATTTTTCTCGGCGTTCTCTCGAGCTAAGCCAGAGCAGTATTCTAGGCGCTCGCGCATATCCATCACGTAGGAGTAAGACGATTTGATTTCTTGGTCGAGCTTCGCGTTGGAAAATAATTCCTTAAGAATACTCATAGGACCTCGCACATTTCTCCCGTATAATAGCTCAAAGGGCGAGAATCCCAACGTCCGATGAGGTATTTCTCGGCAGGCGAAAAGGGCTGCAGGCAGGTATCTGTGCCACTGTGTAGGGTTGTTTTAACACAACTCCTTCAATATATTTTTGAGAGTCCCGTTTAATTTCTCGCAGATTCCGTTAGCAGATGGATGAAATGGACTCGTAAAAATTGGCTTGACTAACAGTAGTTTATTAAAATACTTCATCAATTCTGAGGTGAATTGGTGCCCTCTATCCGATAGAATTTCTTTAGGCAGGCCTACTCGTGCAAATATTGAAATTAATGCTTCCGCGCAGGAAATAGTGTCAATCTTCCATAGTGCCACGGCATCTGGGAACCGGATGGCACAATCCACTAGGGTGAGGATGTAGGAGTGTCCTCCACTTGAAGGGGGGTGAATTGGTCCCACCAAATCAATAGCCACTCGAAAGAATGGTTCGGTTATAACGGGCACCTTTTGTAAGGGTGCGGGAGGTACCCGTCCTCTGGAGGGATCCTTTTGACACACGTTGCATGATCGGCAATAGGCCACAATTTCCCTGGCGGCCTGGGGCCAATAAAAGTGTCGGAATATCTGCTGCGCTGTTTTGTTGTGTCCAAAGTGTCCGGCTAATATTCCATCATGCGCGGTATTCAAAATTTTTTGCGTGTATTCTTGAGGTACACGCAGTGCTTTCTTGTTCTCCTTATCCTACCCCGCTGATAGTACGGTAGAGAAGTGAGTCTTCTACGATATACTGGATAGGCTTCTTTCCTTTCACTTGGAGAGTTTCACCTTTAATAGCCTTCTCCCATAGAGGTTTAAGAGTGGGGCATTCCTTCTGAGCACTGGCGAAGGAAGTCAATTTGAACCCATTGTCTTCGAGGGTAATCCTCGGAGTCAACTTAGCAGGCTGCTCTACCCTCTGGGCTTCTTGTGCCCGGGTGACTACTTGTTGGGCCACTTCTTGCTGGGGAATTAGGGTGTTTTGTCCGATTAGTACTGCGCCGAACTTAATCGGGGCTACTACCACGTCCGTCCAACCGGTGAAATATCTGCATTGTACAGTATATGACATCTCACGACGGGAAATCGATTGTCGCGTCCTAAAAAGTTGTGGACGATTGCGAATTTCTTATGGTTAGGGTTTACTGGGGGCAGCAACTTGTCGGATACCACTATGCACGTACATCCGGTCTCTCTGACTAAAGTGGATACTCAGCACCCATTAACAGTGCCCTCTTCAAATTGTAGGCCACCTGGCGAACTTTTGTTGAATAGAAAGTTTACCTGTTGCTGGGGTCCTTCGGATGTCGGCGCGGGGACGTAGGACAAACCAGCTTGTCCTGCTGGGATCGCGGCAGTCAGGTTTTGCACCTGTTGTCTCGAGGTCTCCCTCAGTCGAAAGTTCTGTGGGCACTGGAAACTCAGGTGACCTATTATCCCGCAGGTATAACAAGTGACGGGCTTCCTGGGATACGTGCCGGTATTAGGGTATGATCCTTGTGGAATCCTAACTTCTTTTTGATTTTTTTCTCCTCCAAAATTTGGTTTATAAGTTCCTTTTGCTGCTGAGAACTTAAAGGGTTTCTTCTGTAAATGCCTGGGTGGCGGCTCATTTTTCTTTGGGGAGGGAGCCTTCTCTTTCTTGTACTCCCTCGGATATAAACGATGATTTACCGCGTGGAGGTCAGCCTCGTCCAGACACTCGTTGAAGGTAGAAGCTTTTCGGTCCTTAACGAATGCACGGATTTCCTGGGGTAGTGTACTTAATAAGTGATCTCTAAGCATGAAGTCGACGACCGCATCGACTTCGTTCTCTACCCCTTCTGACTCCATCCAAAACTGTAGGCTTCGACGAAGCTCAAAGCCAAAATGTTTGTATGTTTGTCCAGGTCTTATACGAGCCTGCCTGAACTTCGTCCTATATTCTTCCGGGTTAAGGTTTGTTGCTGAGAGAAGTTCGGCTTTGAGGGTGGAATAGTCCACAGTCGCTTCTGAGGGTAAAGATACGAATATCTCCCTCATCCTACGATTGAGTAGCGGTAACAGTCTGGCGACCCCATCTTCTTCTAGGTCCCAATTATTGACTTCAAATATTTTCTAAAAATGGGAGAGATATGAGCATAAATATTCTTCGTCCTTGTACTCCGGGAGTTTCATGCTGGCCGCTGGTGACACTCCTGCTCTGGATGACACTGACTGCACCTCTAACTGGTCTTTACTAAGAGCTCTTTCGTGGGCCCTTATCTTCTCTCTTTCATCAGCTTTCATTTTCATTTTACGTTCCTCTCTCCTTTCTTCTCTTTCGTTTCTCTCTTTCTCCTGAATAAACGAGCTCAGATCGGCTCCTCCCAGTCCGAGGCTTTGACCTTGCTTCCGATAAAGGTCAAACAATGCCATCGCGCTTATGTCAGTCATCTACCTTGTTTTTAATCAAGCCTGACCTACTCCACCACCGAAACTTACCACTTGGCCTAACAATTACCTTTAGATTGTATCCACTGCTAACTTTACCAATTTTCCACTCGTCAAATATTCTATTATTCTCGGTGTTCCTTTTATGTGTTAGCTCTTCCTTAAATAGACACTGCTGGGTTCTTTCTAATATAAAACCTATAGACCTGACACCACTTTTATAATATGTCGTAGAATGACCCTTGGTTTTGATCACTATACTCTCTGACACCCTTTTAGTAGCGGTACGCTTTAAGGGGCGTGAATTACTTCTATGATAAAGTAGGCTTTGTTCTAAGAGTGCTAATTCAGTAGTTTTGTTCTTAAGGAAGAGCTATTTTTAAACACATAAGGATAAGAGGAAACACCAGAATCTACCAAAATAAACATGTATTTTAAATGAAACACTTAACTATTACAAACCAACGGTTAACACATTTCTATCTTTGGCATCAAAGATCTTTCAATGACAAAAAATAAACAAATAGGCTTCCCGTAAACATACCAATTGCCGATTAGTATTTTTTTTATCGCGACTCTATTTGATTAGCGTTAAACATTAAATTAACGTACTCTCGTCTACAAACACATGACCTAGGTTCAAGAACAATGGTTTCTACTCTTCTTTAAAACGTGGGACGTATAAACTTCTACTAACGCAATAGGAATATAAATGTTATTTTTAACTTACAGGTAGGTATTAGGGATTGCCGGATGTCGCTGGAGGACTTATCTCTCGCTTTGAAGTGTTGTGGCCACTGGTTGAATTTCGTCGAGGAGGGATTGCTTGTCGCCTGTGACGGGGGCTGATTCTTCAACGTAATTAAAGAACGGGAGCTCGTTGGGGATGGGTTCTTCTCCTCTCACTCTTACGGTGCTTGAGATGTGAGAATCACTCGAGTGTGAGCGGCTTTGCTTTTCTTCAGTCGGACTTCTTTGCAGACTGAAAAGGCTTCTTCGGTATGGCACCGATATAAAGCTTGACTATTTAGGTTAATACGGCCCTGAAAGGGGGGATCGATTTTCTCAATCTGATCCTATCGTTTCTCACGGAAATAGTCTTGTATGGCTGAAGGATCGATCTTCACGAACTAAACTTTCTTCTGGCGTATCGACTTCTAATCTTCTTGTCTGGCTGAAAGATCGATCTTCACGAACTAATCTTTCTTCTGGCGAATCGACTTCTAATAATCTTCTTGTCTGGCCGATGGATCGATCTTCACGAACTAATCCTACTCTGGCGTATCGACTTCTGATAATCATCTTCTTTTTCTTTGTGGGGCTTATTTATAGGCGGATTGCCGCCCCATCTAAAGGGGGAAGTGACCAGGCCACAGAGGCAAAGGAGGGGGGGCGAATGGTGAGTTATCATCTGGGGAGAGTGAGAATTCCTGAGGTGTCACTGGGGTGCCCAAGTCAGCTCGCAAATTAGAGGCTCGCAACCGCACCGCTACTTGGCGTGCCTTCTGACTCGCACCGTTTTTTTTTCCATAACCACGGGTTTATGGGTCTCGTAGGTAATTGGATCGTTAGAGCGTCGTTTAAGGACCTTAGGTGGTCGCCTTAAAACAGATGTTAGCTCCAACTGCACACAGCGGCGGGGAGATCACACATGGTAAGCAGTTTCGCCGGCCACCTTTCCCACGCTTCTCCTCATGAGGGGGGGGGGGCTTTAATGTACCTATATTCCTCTAGGATGCTTAATGTAGCCATTTCTCTACATCGTTCACTGTGAAACAAAAAAATATAAAAACAAAAAAAACAATAAAATACATCAAGAAACCTTAGCTAACTTAGAGAAAACTATAAACTTGCAGAGGTGCAGATATTTAGTAAATAATACAGACTAAAAGTTAAAAATCCCCAACCCCGTAAGGAGCACGGTGATTTGCCATCCTGACGCCGTGCTGATGGGATCCAGCGCTCCGTCCGGCCCCAGCTTAGCCTCTCTTCCTTCCTTCAGATAGCCTGTATTTCTCCCCTAACTAGTCGCTTTTTAAATACAACCTCTCCCACAACTTTCTCTGGTCAGCCTCTAATTTCACAGGGTAGATGCTGACTTTCTTCTCAAGCCAACCGTCCCGGATCGGGGCTGAGGGGGGAAGGGGACAATGTTCCCTAACCCCTGAGCTCCGGTTCGGGATGTTTTTTTTTAAACAACCTGCTTCATCCCCACCCATACATTTCTCATATCCCTTTCATCCTCAATTCACTGTCTATCCTTGATTTTACGCCGTGTCTAAGGTGGAGCTGCCATGCGGATGGACTGCCCGGCCACTAGGCGGGAGGGGTGGTCCCAAATGGCGGCGCCTGGCTCTGCCAGGCATGCAAGCACCTCTTGCAGTGCGGGCTACTGTGAGAGGTGATGCACGATTGCATCCCGTGTAAAAAAGAGGGTCTCCCTGCCCAATGATGAATATAAAAAAAACCCAACCCCCAACTTCCCCTATAACATCAACGGAGCCGCCCTCAGGCAGCTCCACCGAAAAAATGGAGGTAGCTTCCCTTGTGCTTTCGCAGGGGACCCTCCATACTTCTTTAACCGGAGAGGAGGCTTACTTCTCTCCTACGCCTACGGGTGTAGGGGACTCCCCCTCACCCCCTTCTCTGGAGGTGCTTTCAGGCACCTCCCTATTTCCAGCGGCAGTCCCTCCTTTTCTTTCTAAGGGGACTGCCAGGAAAGCCAGCAGGCAGCCCATTGCCGACCGCCCCTTGTGTAAGTGGCTCGGTAGGGCAAATCTCCTTAGGGGTGAGAGGGAAGCCAGGCGCCTTCGGTCGCTTCCCTCAAAAGACCTGCTGGCAAGAATTTTAAAACTTGCCGGGGTCAAGGCCTGTGCCTCCCCAAACAAGACTGGCGACACTGCCAAGGCGACCGGCGATGCCCTGGGAGGGTAGGGCCAACTGGAGGCCCCTCCTGTGACAGACATGGTCCTTGAGGAAACCCAGCATCAGAGCGTAGGGCCTTCCATGGGGGGGAATCCGGGCTCGGCGCCAAACACCGAGCCCCAAATCCGCCCTTATGTAAGGTCCTCCTCAAACGGTTAGGGTTTCTGAGGCAGTACAAGGAGGGGAGGGATCTCCTCCAACCGGTGCCCCTCCTACCACCAGGACCTTCTCCATTTCGGAGAAGGACCTGGCTGAGGCCGGTCCATCTGGCCTAGGGGCTTCTGCCGGAAGGGGAGAAGCGGGTTCATTCCCCGCCCTCCTCTCCAAAAAAGACTAAGACCAAAAAGACAAAGAAGACTCAGGGCTCCTCTCCATCCATGGGGGCTACGGGGACGGATGGGTTTGCTTCCACTCTGGCAAGCGACCAAGCAAAGATTGGCACATCCAGCCCCTCTGCCCCCTCGGTTGCGGAGCCCTTGACTAAGACCAAAAGCACACAGTGCGGAGGCTTGATGACATTGGGGCCCCTGATTCAGAGGTTACCTGGCATTTTTGAGCCCGCTGGCTTCAAACGCTTCCTCATCATTAGCTCCACTGATGGCAGCATGTTGGCCAAGGGCAACATGATCCATCAGAGGAGAGGATTAGCTAGTGCAACTGGTAGAGAGTCGAAGGTGACCCGTTTCTCGGATGTGAGCCTTCTGGCAAATGCGGCGAATCACGCCGAGGCGGCCAAGATAAGTGCTCTTCCGACACTTAACGTCAGCCCGGTGAGTGTGACGCCGCACTCTACCATGAACTTTGTGAAAGGAGTAGTTTATGCGAGGGAACTCGTTGACTACTCCATTGAGGACATCACCCTAGAGCTGGCCGACCATGGGGTGGTGAAGGTCGAACATGTGATGAGAAAACGGGGAGGAGCCTCGAGACCCACCCCTACACTCTTCGTCACGTTCGACTGTGACAAGCTCCCTGAGTCGATGCATGCCGGTTGGTACCCCGGAAGATGGTCGCAAGGCCATCTTATGGGGTTCCTAAAGTTGTCCCCGAAAGGAGGACAGCAACAAAGGAGCTTCGACTCCTTCGCCCACGACCCGAGGTGGAGCAAGCGGCTCGGAGACGGTGATTCCTCGAAAAGAGGGCCCCTCGCCTCCGAAGCCGCAACGCCCGCCTAAGGTTTCGAGGCGGAGGGAGGAAAAGCCTCGCATAGCGAGCCCAACCTCCCCCAATAAGTCCTCGAAGGCGACAGCGCTTTGTCCGGCCAAGAGCGCCCTGGGTTCTGCCCCCGGGAAGCGTACGGCCATTCCCGTGAGGGTCTTCAGTTCGAGGAGAGCCCCCGCGTCTCCTCCGAGCTAGGCCTGGAGGGCATATTCCTTTAATGGAATTGCCGTGGACTCCGGGCTAACTGGGAGGAACTGCGGAGGCTTGATTCATCCCGTTCCCCGTTAGATATCTTTTTGCAGGAGACCATGCTAAGCACGTGCCCCCTGCCCGCCCTCCCGGGGTATAAGGGTCTTGCGACCCCACCACCGCGGGATAGCCGGGCTGTGGGATACGCGGTTTACACCCCGCATGATGTCTCCGTTCTTCCTTTCTCTTTAGATACCCCCTTCCAGGCAGTGGCTGTGCAGCTGCACCTGGATAGGAGGTATACTATCATTTCTGCGTAAAATCCACCGTCAGCTGACTTCGACGCGGGCGAATTCCGCTGCGTCGTGGCACGGTTGCCGAGGCCCTATCTCTTGCTTGGAGATCTGAACGGCAGGCATCCCCCTTGGGAGATTACTCCATAAATCCCAGGGGACAAGTCCTTGCCGATCTGATCGAAGAGCTTGAGATGGGTGTCCTAAACGTGAATGAGTTTAAGCATCACTGTCCGAGACACGCTTTATTTTCTTGCATTGACCTATCTTTGTGCTCTTTGGATGCACAGCCTGATTTTGAATGGGGGGTGGTTGATGACCTCCATGGTAGTCATCACTTTCCCATTCAAATATCATTTTCAGGGCAACTGCCGCCTGAGAGACCATCTCGGTGGTATGGCGCGAGCACGGTGGCCTGCATTTCAGGAAATGACTCAGTCGAGGAGTTTTGGTCGGTAGATGAGGCCGTTGAGTTCTTCTCCGGCAACCTCATCGCCGTGGGCTTGACTACTATTCCTAGGACGTCTGGCCGTTTTGCACGCCGACCACTCCCATGGTGGTCGGCCGAGTGTGAGACAGCTCTCAAACAGAAGCGTTATGCCTACATGCGCTATAAGCGCCGCCCGAACGATTTCACTGTCGCTGAATTTCGTCGGGCTAGCTTCCGGTATATTTCGAAGCACGCCCGCCGCTCTTCTTGGTGGGCATACGTGTCTTCACTTAACGGGAAGACCCCTTTAGCTGAGGTGTGGAAGTGAGTCAAAAGGATTCGGGGCAAGTTCTCGCAGGACCCCCATCCCGTTCTCCAGGAGAATGGGACCGCAATTTCGGACCCCGCGTCCGTGGCGGAATCTTTAGCGACCGCTTTTTACGCATTCTCCAGCCAGGATGCTGCTCCGCCAGCATTCAATGCACGTCGTGATGTCGCCGAAGGCCACCGGCTGGACTTTACCTCCAGGTGCGGAGAACCCTTCAACGACAAGTTTACTGTGAGTGAGTGTCGCTCCGCTCTCGCTTTGTGCGTGGACATCGCCCATGGTCCGGACGATGTCCCGTACGCCATGCTTTGACACCTGGGTGAGCGAGGCATGGCATTTCTGTTAGATTTGTTCAACAGGATCTGGGTGGAGGGTCTTCTCTCAGACTCCTGGCGAATCGCTACTGTGCTCGCCTTTCGCAAACAGGGGAGAGATCACTCTACTCCGACCGGTTTCCGCCCAATCTCTCTAACCTCTTGGGTGTGCAAGTTGATGGAGTAATTGGTAAATGTTAGATTAGCCTTTTTCCTGGACAGCGGAGCCCATCTGTCTTCTGCACAGTGCGGCTTCCGCAAGTTCCACTCCACGTCGGATGCTCTACTCCGACTGGAAAATGCCGTCTGCGAGGATTTCCTTCGTAGACAGCACTACGCCACGTTGTTTTTCAATCTAGGGAAGGCCTATGATACCGCATGGCGATACGGTATCATGGAGACTCTCCACACGATGGGGGCGATGGGACGCCTCCCAATGTTTATATCTGAATTTTTGTCGAGATCGTCGATACCGCGTACGGGTGGGGGGAGCCCTCTCCGGCCCAAAGGAGCAGGAAGAAGGTGTCGCGCAGGAAAGTGTCCTAAGTGTCACACTCTTTGCCCTGAGCATCAACGGCATCACCTTGGTGCTGTGGAAGATGTTCTCGCTACGTTCTACGTGGACGACCTATCGATCTCTTTTTGCGCGGCCCAGATGCCAACTCTGGAGCGTCGACTCCAACAGGCATTGAACCGCATCTCTCGCTATGCTGAAGCGCACAGGTTTCGGTTTTCTTTAGCCAAGACTATGGTGTTGCACTTCTGCGGTCATCCACGGCTTCACCCCGACCCAGATTTGTTTCTTGATGGGATGCGCCTGGATGTGGTTGAGTCACACCGTTTCCTTGGTCTTGTATTCGACCGACGCTTCACCTGGGAGGCTCATATTAGCAGCCTTAGGGTCTCTTGTACCCGCGCCATGGACATTCTCCACTCCGTGACGTTAAGCGCTTGGGTCGCTGATAGGGCTACTGCCTTACTTTTTTATCGATCCTTTGTTCGCTCGAAGCTCGACTACGGATGCGAGTTTTATGCATCCGCAGCCGAGCGTTTATTGCGGAAGGTGGATTCGATCCACTACACCGGCATTCGCCTTGCGACCGGTACCTTCCGCACTTCATCCATTAAGAGCCTGTTGGTCGATGCTGGGGAGATGCCACTCGCTCTGCGCAACGTGCAGTGCATCACTCGCCTGTACACGCGAGCCCGGCGTCTCCCTCAGTCGCCAACAGCTCTCACTGCATCCGCAGCTGATCTCGATGGTGCCTATGCCGCCGAGAGACGCCAGTCATACCCTAAGCCCTTCGGGTTTAGGGCCAGGAAACCCCTTCGAGAGGTAGATATAGCTCTCGGGCCGGTGGCGCCCCTGGTTCTGCCCAGGACGCCACCCTGGAGGGTACCACATTTGGCTATTTGTCGCCACGCCTCTGCTTCCAAAGCTTGTACTGCGCCGGAAGTATTGCGTTCGACCTTTCTGGAGCACACATCGTGTCACGCTGGAACCGAGCCAGTGTATACGGATGGCTCCAAGTCCCAAGAGGGGGTCGGCTTCCACACCGTATCCTCTCTGTTTGAAGTCAGCGGAGCTCTACCAGGCGCTGCGTCTGTCTTCACGGCCGAGCTGGTGGCAATACATCACTCGTTACGGGAGATTACGCGACGTGCCTGGTTCGCAGACCAGATTATGATCTATAGCGACTCACAAAGCGCCCTGAGTGCTCTCGGGCCATGGAATCTCCGCATCCCCTGGTTCGCGATATCCGTGACGCCACGATCATGGCGAGCCGGGCAGATGTCGAGATTATCTTCTGCTGTGTTCCGGACATGTAAGAATTGCAGGGAATGAGCGCGCCGATGAGGGCACCATAGAGTCAGCGAGGACTCTGCGACCGGACCAGCGTTTCGCTCTTCCTCACACCGACTACATGGCAGGAATACGGGCAGCTCTTCGGACTGCTTGGCAAAGAAGATGGGAGACGGTCGAAGGGAACTTAAAGTTGCGTGCCATTGTGCCGCGCCTGTTAGCATGGACCTATCCCCCAATGCCGCGGCGGCTTCAAGTTGCTTTCTGTCGTCTCCGAATCGGACACACTCGTGTGACGCATTGCTATTTGATGGATGCTCGCCTGCGCCCTATTGCAACGACCGCGTCGTCCCCCAGACTGTTCGGCACATTCTTGTCGAATGTCCCAGTCTGGATGATCTTCGCGCATAATACCTGTCCCGGTACCGGGATGGGCGGGGGCGCTACCGCCTGTCCCTTGTACTCGGGACAGATTCGTGCACATTGACTTGTGGACTTGTTGACTTTTGGGGGGAGGCCGGCCTTCCTCCTTTCATTTAACTAGGTTTAGTTGTTGTTTTTGTTATTGTTTTGTTATTGTTATTGCTTCCTAATTGTTATTTCTTTTTATTGTTTTATTGTCAAATTTTCAAAGCAGCCTAGAACTAGGCTGTTTGTTTACGGGGACTTATGCCTAAGTTGGCAGTCGCCAGATACCCCTTAAAAAAAAAAAATCGTGCGCGGACACCGCCCATGGTCCGAACGATGTCCCGTACGCCATGCTTCGACACCTGGGTGAGCGAGGCATGGCCTTTCTATTAGATTCGTTTAACAGGATCTGGGTGGAGGGTCTTCTCCCTGATTCCTAGCGAATAGCTACTGTGCTTGCCTTTCGCAAACCGGGTAAAGATCACTCTACTCTGACCGGTTTCCGCCAATCTCTCTAACCTCTTGCGTGTGCAAGTTGATGGAGAAATTGGTAATTGTTAGATTAGCCTTTTTCCTGGACATCGGAGGCCATCTGTCTTCTGCACAGTGCGGCTTCCGCAAGTTCCACTCCACGTCGGATGCTCTGCTCCGACTGGAAAATGCCGTCTGCGTGGCCTTCCTTCTTAGACAGCACTACGCCACGGTGTTTCGCGATCTGGAGAAGGCCTATGATACCGCATGGCGATATGGTATCATGGAGACTCTCCACACGATGGGGGCGAGGGGACGCCTCCCAAATGTTTATATCTGAATTTTTGCGAGATCGTCGATTCCGCGTACGGGTGGGGGCAGCCCTCTCCGGCCCAAAGGAGCAGGAGGAGGGTGTCCCGCGGGGAAGTGTTCTCAGTGTCACACTCTTTGCCCTGAGCATCAACGGCATCACCTCGGTACTGCCAGAAGATGTTCTCGCTACGCTCTACGTGGACGACCTTTCGATCTCTTTTGGCGCGGCCCAGAGGCCAACTCTGGAGCGTCGACTCCAACAGGCATTGAACTTCGTCTCTCGCTATGCTGAAGCGCACAGGTTTCGTTTTCCTTGCCTGAGACTAAGGTGGTGCACTTCTTTCGCCATCCATGGCTTTACCCCAATCTAGATTTGTTCCTTAATGGGGTACGCCTGGATGTGGTAGAATCGCACCGTTTCCTTGGTCTTGTATTCGACTGACCCCTCAGCTGGGAGGCTCATATTCGCAGCCTTAGGGTCTCATATACCCGCGCTATGGACATTCTCCGTTTCGTGACGTTCAGTGCTTGGGGCGCTGATAGGGCTAACGCCTTACTTTTTTATCTAACCTTTGTTCGTTCGAAGCTCGACTACGGATGCGAGTTTTATGCATCCGCGGCCGAGCGTTTATTGCGGAAGGTGGACTCGATCCATACACCGGCATTCGCCTTGCGACCGGTGCCTTCCACACTTTCCCTATTGAGAGCCTGCTGGTCGATGCTGGGGAGATGCCACTCGCTCTGCGCCGCGTGCAGTGCATCCCTCGCCTGTACGCGAGAGCCCGGCGCCTCCCTCAGTCGCCAACCGCCTTCACTGCATCCTCAGCTGATCTCGATGTTGCCTATCTCGCCGAGAGACGCCAGTCATACCCTAAGCCCTCTGGGTTTAGGGCCAGGAAACTCCTTCGAGAGCTAGATATAGCTCTCGGGCCGGTGGCGCCCCTGGTTCTGCCCAGGACGCCACCCTGGAGGGTACCACATTTGGCTATTTGTCGCCACGCCTCTGCTCCCAAATCTTGTACGGCGCCAGGAGTATTGCGTTCGACCATTTTGGAGCACACATCTGTCACGCTGGAACCGTGCAGGTGTATACGGATGGCTCCAAGTCCGAAGAGGGGGTCGGCTTCCACGCCGTATCCCCTCTGTTTGAAGTTCGTGGGGCTCTACCAGGCGCTGCGTCTGTATTTACGGCCGAGCTGGTGGCAATACACCAATCGTTACGGGAGATTACGCGACGTGCCCGGTTCGGAGACCGGATTGTGGTCTATAACGACTCACAAAGCGCCCTGAGTGCTCTCGGGGCATTGGAATCTCCGCATCCCCTGGTTCGCAATATCCGTGACGCTTCGGTTTTGGCGAGCCGGGCAGATGTCGAGATTATCTTCTGCTGGGTTCCTGGTCATGTAGGAATTGCGGGGAATGAGCGCTCAAAGAGTCCCGAGGACTCTGCGACCGGACCAGCGTTTCGCACTTCCTCACACCGATCTCATGGCAGGAATACGGGCAGCTCTTCGGACTGCTTGGCAAAGAAGATGGGAGACGGTCAAAGGGAACTTAAATTTGCGTGCCATTGCGCGGTGACTGTTTCCTTGGACCTATCTCCCAATGCCGCGACGGCTTCAGGTCGCTTTCTGTCGTCTCCGAATCGGGCACACGTGTGACGCATCGCCATCTGATGGAGCGCTCGCCTGCGCCCTATTATGACGACTGCGTCTTCGCCCAGACTGTTTGCCACATTCTTGTCGAATGTCCCAGTCTGGGTGATCTTCGCGCACGATACCTTTCCCGGTACCGGGATGGGCGGGGGGGCTACCGCCTGTCCCTTGTACTCGGGACAGATTCGTGCACATTGACTTGTGGACTTGTTGACTTTTGGGGGGAGGCCGGCCTTCCTCCTTTCATTTAACTAGGTTTAGTTGTTGTTTTTGTTATTGTTTTGTTATTGTTATTGCTTCCTAATTGTTATTTCTTTTTATTGTTTTATTGTCAAATTTTCAAAGCAGCCTAGAACTAGGCTGTTTGTTTACGGGGACTTATGCCTAAGTTGGCAGTCGCCAGATACCCCTTAAAAAAAAAAAATCGTGCGCGGACACCGCCCATGGTCCGAACGATGTCCCGTACGCCATGCTTCGACACCTGGGTGAGCGAGGCATGGCCTTTCTATTAGATTCGTTTAACAGGATCTGGGTGGAGGGTCTTCTCCCTGATTCCTAGCGAATAGCTACTGTGCTTGCCTTTCGCAAACCGGGTAAAGATCATTCTACTCCGACCGGTTTCCGCCCAATCTCTCTAACCTCTTGCGTGTGCAAGTTGATGGAGAAATTGGTAAATGTTAGATTAGCTTTTTCCTGGACATCGGAGGCCATCTGTCTTCTGCACAGTGCGGCTTCCGCAAGTTCCACTCCACGTCGGATGCTCTGCTCCGACTGGAAAATGCCGTCTGCGTGGCCTTCCTTCTTAGACAGCACTACGCCACGGTGTTTCGCGATCTGGAGAAGGCCTATGATACCGCATGGCGATATGGTATCATGGAGACTCTCCACACGATGGGGGCGAGGGGACGCCTCCCAAATGTTTATATCTGAATTTTTGCGAGATCGTCGATTCCGCGTACGGGTGGGGGCAGCCCTCTCCGGCCCAAAGGAGCAGGAGGAGGGTGTCCCGCGGGGAAGTGTTCTCAGTGTCACACTCTTTGCCCTGAGCATCAACGGCATCACCTCGGTACTGCCAGAAGATGTTCTCGCTACGCTCTACGTGGACGACCTTTCGATCTCTTTTGGCGCGGCCCAGAGGCCAACTCTGGAGCGTCGACTCCAACAGGCATTGAACTTCGTCTCTCGCTATGCTGAAGCGCACAGGTTTCGTTTTCCTTGCCCGAGACTAAGGTGGTGCACTTCTTTCGCCATCCATGGCTTTACCCCAATCTAGATTTGTTCCTTAATGGGGTACGCCTGGATGTGGTAGAATCGCACCGTTTCCTTGGTCTTGTATTCGACTGACCCCTCAGCTGGGAGGCTCATATTCGCAGCCTTAGGGTCTCATATACCCGCGCTATGGACATTCTCCGTTTCGTGACGTTCAGTGCTTGGGGCGCTGATAGGGCTAACGCCTTACTTTTTTATCTAACCTTTGTTCGTTCGAAGCTCGACTACGGATGCGAGTTTTATGCATCCGCGGCCGAGCGTTTATTGCGGAAGGTGGACTCGATCCATACACCGGCATTCGCCTTGCGACCGGTGCCTTCCACACTTTCCCTATTGAGAGCCTGCTGGTCGATGCTGGGGAGATGCCACTCGCTCTGCGCCGCGTGCAGTGCATCCCTCGCCTGTACGCGAGAGCCCGGCGCCTCCCTCAGTCGCCAACCGCCTTCACTGCATCCTCAGCTGATCTCGATGTTGCCTATCTCGCCGAGAGACGCCAGTCATACCCTAAGCCCTCTGGGTTTAGGGCCAGGAAACTCCTTCGAGAGCTAGATATAGCTCTCGGGCCGGTGGCGCCCCTGGTTCTGCCCAGGACGCCACCCTGGAGGGTACCACATTTGGCTATTTGTCGCCACGCCTCTGCTCCCAAATCTTGTACGGCGCCAGGAGTATTGCGTTCGACCATTTTGGAGCACACATCTGTCACGCTGGAACCGTGCAGGTGTATACGGATGGCTCCAAGTCCGAAGAGGGGGTCGGCTTCCACGCCGTATCCCCTCTGTTTGAAGTTCGTGGGGCTCTACCAGGCGCTGCGTCTGTATTTACGGCCGAGCTGGTGGCAATACACCAATCGTTACGGGAGATTACGCGACGTGCCCGGTTCGGAGACCGGATTGTGGTCTATAACGACTCACAAAGCGCCCTGAGTGCTCTCGGGGCATTGGAATCTCCGCATCCCCTGGTTCGCAATATCCGTGACGCTTCGGTTTTGGCGAGCCGGGCAGATGTCGAGATTATCTTCTGCTGGGTTCCTGGTCATGTAGGAATTGCGGGGAATGAGCGCTCAAAGAGTCCCGAGGACTCTGCGACCGGACCAGCGTTTCGCACTTCCTCACACCGATCTCATGGCAGGAATACGGGCAGCTCTTCGGACTGCTTGGCAAAGAAGATGGGAGACGGTCAAAGGGAACTTAAATTTGCGTGCCATTGCGCGGTGACTGTTTCCTTGGACCTATCTCCCAATGCCGCGACGGCTTCAGGTCGCTTTCTGTCGTCTCCGAATCGGGCACACGTGTGACGCATCGCCATCTGATGGAGCGCTCGCCTGCGCCCTATTATGACGACTGCGTCTTCGCCCAGACTGTTTGCCACATTCTTGTCGAATGTCCCAGTCTGGGTGATCTTCGCGCACGATACCTTTCCCGGTGCCGGTACCGGGATGGGCAGGGTCGCTACCGCCTGTCCCTTGTACTCGGGACGAGTTCGTGCACATTGACTTGTGGACTTGTTAACTTTTGGGGGGAGGTCGGGCTTTTTCCCTTTATTTAAGGTTCTTTTTGTTTTTTGTTTGTTGTTGTTGTTTTGCAGGTTGCAATCTCCTGCACCGGGGTGAGGGGGACCTTCCCCCGCTGCCGGAGATTGCTTCCTGATTGTTAAGTTTTTCCAATTTATATCATTGTTATGTTTTCATATTTTCATTTTAAAGTAGGCTAGTTCTAGGCTGTCGTGTTTTTCGGCGACTTATGCCAAATTGGGCATTTGCCAGATGGGCTCTATAAAATTAAAAAAAAGAAGATCTCCCATCCCCCTACATACTACCCTCCAAGCTGTTGTTGTGATGGTTTTTCATACTAAGCTTTTTACCGTTTGCTCTATTTACCTACTCCCTTGTTTATCAGGCAAGCCCCAACCTTTTAGAACCTATAGACCAGTTGCCCTCCCCATTTTTATTACTAGGAGATTTTAACGCCTGTCACCAATACTGGGGCGACATCACTTGGAATGCCAAAGGCAGTGTTTAAGAGTCTCTTTAATTATCTGACTTTCTTTGTGTTTTAAATAATACAGTCGATTTTACCTCTTATCATGTCCAGACGGAATCTTTCATCTGTGTTTACCTGTATGTTTGTTCCCCTGATTGCTTCACAGAATTTCAATGGTCAAATCTTGAAGATCTCCATGGGAGTGACCACTTCCCTATTATCTTGTTGGCCGTTCAAGTTAACCCTCATACAATCATGCTCCTTAAGTGGGACTTAGGCCATGCAGATTGGGAAGGTTTCCAAGAGGCATCCTTCACAAGTGCATCCTTGGGCACCTTCAATGGAGTGCATGCAGCAGTAGAATACTTTACATCGACTATCTACAATGAAGCAACACAGACTATTCCATGAAGGCGACCTGCCACATGTCGTTCAACCATGCCCTGGTGGACCTCGACATGGGCAACAGCTGTCAAAAACTACAAGTTAGCTCATGCCCGATTCCCAAAGAACCCAACTATGTGCAATAAGGTCGCCGAAAGCGAGCTCATGCGCTTCGCCAAAGAACCCTTCATCAGGCTTCCCGAAATTCATGGCACCATTATGTTTCATCAATTATCTCTGACACCTACCGGTTCCTTGGAGAATGACAGCCTGGCGGTCAGCAATGCTTTTGCTGACCATTTCCGCGCCGTCACAGTGTCAGCTGTTACGATAAGGCTTTTCTATCCTACAAATCAAAGGAAGAGTCTCATTCTCTCAACTTCACAACAAAATCTAACTTTCCATATAATGCTCTATTCAGCACACTCTACTCTCTTCTTACTTGATTTGTACAATTAGATCTTTTAACGCATCCCATCCCTTAGTCACAGAAATTTGCAACTGGCTTGTCCAAAATGCGTCCCAATATAGAATTATTTTTTGCTGGGTCCCTGGGCATGTAGGGGTCCTGGGCAATGAGTGGGCTGATCAGCTGGCCCACTCAGCTGATCAGTAGTCCCTTTTAGGGACTACTTTCCTCAGAATGAATGGGATGACTGTTCATCATCCAAACTGTACAAAATTAAAAATTCTGTTCATTCTTATCCCTCGAGCCATCATAGATTGCCATGGTTGGAGGTAGCCCTTTGCCAAGCTCTTCGCATTGGCCTCACAAGACTTACTCACGGCCATCTTGTTTTGGGTGATGTTCAAATCAGCCCTTGCTGTCAGTTTTGTGGTGGGGACCAATCGGTTGCCCAACTTTTATTAGATGCCACCCATTTCGCCACTCTCCGGTTGTCTTGTTTCCCGACCCTTTTAACTAACCCTCAACACACCCGTTTTCTATTCATATTGGCAGAGGAATCTTATAACCCTTCGTTTTTTTTATATTTTAATCATAAAGTGGTCTCCTCTGCCTTTTATAGATAATTTGCCTCGTTTTATCCTAGTTTTTACCTTAAACCTTAAACCCTAGTCTTTTTACACTATTAGGGCCTAGTGGGCAAACTTGAATCTGAGGAGTTTGGGTACCCTTTTGGTCATTCTTTTTCCCCCATTTTATATAAAAATATTAGTTTTTGAGTATTTAAATAGAATTGACCTTGTCTTTAACTTTAGGAGCGATTTTATGAGATTTTAATGAAAGAGGAGATTAAAGAAGAACCCCTGGAAGAGGAAATTCCTCTCTTTGATGCAGATAGATTCAATTCACAAGAGGAAGACTCTAGCCCCAAATCCTCTACTGAAATGGCCCTACTAAACTTACTTCAAGAAAAGGTAATTTTGCTCACTTTAAAATTTAATACCAAATTTATTTCCAAATTTTAATGCAGTGAAAGACTGTAATTTGGGTGAAAGTTTATAGCACCTGCAAAGCCTTGTGAGGAAAATCAACCAAATGTCAAATAAAAGGCAACTAAGTCCAGATATGGGGTTGATGACCTTGTTGAGTCATAGTGGTTAATCTGGATCTATGGTTTAGTGGACTGAGTTATATATAAAATGGGAAAAGTAAATTGTTCTATCCATCCTTCATAGATAAGATCTTATTGAAATTGATATAAAGATCAGACTGACAATTGCTGATAGGTGCTTTTTCTTTGAGGGCAGGAAGGAAAAATGCACCCCAAACACAACGACATGTATTTTGCTATGTGCTTGATAATGTGTGATACCCTTGCAAAGGTAAGTAGCTCCACGCTCATCAACATGCTCATAGCCTTTCATTTCATCTGTAGCAATTCCCATCCCACCTACATAAGACCTATGTTCTTGAACCCCACTGATGGAGGCACTCATATCCACTCTTTGAGGGAAGCCCATCTGGCGACTTCCTACTTGGACATAAATCGCCGTACTCACCACGACAGCCTAGTACTAGGCTACTTTAGAATAACAACAAAAAACAACAACAATGAAAAATAATAAGGCAACACCAGGAAGCAGGCTCGAACGTCGGGGAGAGGTCCGCACCCCCCCCCGGCGCAGGGACGTGCGTCCTACAGAGAAAACAACAAGAAGAAAACCCCCACCTAATTAAATAAACGGGAGATGGCCGACCTCCCCCCAAAAGTCTATAAGTCCACCAGTCAATGTGCACGAATTCGTCCCGAGTACAAGGGAGAGGCGGTAGCGACCCCGCCCATTCTGGTACCGGGACAGGTAACGTGCGCGGAGATCGCCCAGACTGTGACATTCAATAAGAATGCTCCTAACAGTATAGGGGTCAACGCAGTCTTCACAGTAGGGCACTCCATCAAAGGGGGGTGCGTCCCGCGAATGTGTCCAATTCGGAGACAGCAGAAAGCAACCTGAAGCCTTCGTGAATTATGGGAACAGTCGCGGCGCACTGGCACGCAACTTTAAGTTCCCTTCGACCGTCTCCCATCTTCTTTGTCCGTATTCCTGCCATGTAGTCGGTGTGAGGAAGAGCGAAACGCTGGTCCGGTGGCGGAGTCCTCACGGACTTTTTGGCGACCTCATTCTACGCAATTACTACATGTCCAGGAACCCAGCAGAATATAATCTCAACATCTGCCGAGCTTGCCAAAACCGTGGCATCACGGATATGGCGAACCAGGGGATGCGGAGATACCAATGCCCCGAGAGCACTAAGGGCGCTTTGTGATTCGATATAGATCACAATCCGGTCTCCGAACCGGGCACGTCGCGTAATCTCCCGTACCAAGGGGTGTTTTGCCACCAGCTCGGCCGTAAAGACAGACGCAGCGCTTGGCAGAGCCCCACTGACTTCAAGCAGAGGGGATACGGCGTGGAAGCCGACCCCCTCTTGGGACATGGAGCCATCCGTATACAATGGCACGGTTCCAGTGTGACACGAGGTGTGCTCCGAAAAGGTCGAACGCAATACTCCCGGTGCTGTAGAAGCTTTGGGAGCAGAAGCGTGGCGAAAAATAGCTAAAGGTGGTACCTTCCAGGGTGGCGTTCTGGCAAAAACCAGGGGCGCCACCGGCTCGAGAGCTATATCTAGCTCTTGAAGGAGTTTCCAAGCCCTAAACCCAAAGGGCTTAGGGTATATCTGGCGTCTCTCGGCGGCATAGGCACCGTTAAAATTAGCTGTGGATACAGTGAGAGCTGTTGGCGACTGAGGGAGACGTTGGGATCACGCGTACAGACGAATAATGCACTATGCACCGCGTAGAGGGAGTGGCATATCCCCAGCATCGACTAGTAGGTCTCTCAATGGGAAAAGTGCGGAAGGCAACGGTGTGGTGGATCGAGTCCACCATCCGCAATAGACGCTCGGCTGCGGATACATAAAACTCGCATCCGTAGTCGAGCTTCGAACGAACGAAGGATCGAAAAAAAAGTAAGACAGTAGCTCTATCAGCGCTGAACGTCACGGAACGGAGAATATCCATGGCGCAGGTACAAGAGACCCCAAGGCTGCGAATATAATCCTCCCAGTTGAGGCGTCGGTCAAATACACTTCCAGGCGCACCCCATTAAGAATCAAGTCTGGGTAAGGGTAGAGCCGTGGATGGCGGCAGAAGTGCACCATCTTAGTCTTGGCCAAGGAAAACCGAAGCCTGTGTGCTTCGGCATGTCGAAAGACGCGGTTTAATGCCTGTTTGAGTTGACGCTCCAGAGTTGGAATCTGGGCCGCGCCAAAAGAGATCGAAAGGCGGGCCACGTAAAGCGTCGCGAGAACATCTTCCGGCAGCATCGAGGTGATGTCGTTGATGCTCAGGGCAAAGAGTGTGACACTGAGGACGCTTCCTTGCAGGACCCCGTAAGGGGCGTGGTGATTTGGCATCCTGGCCGCCGTGCTGACGGGATCCAGCGCTCCGTCCGGCCCCAGCTTAGCCTCTCTTCCTTCCTTCAGATAGCCTTTATTTCTCCCCTACTTCTTCACTTCCCCTACAACCTCTCCCAGAACTTTCTCTGGCCAGCCTCTAATTTCACAGGCTAGATGCTGACCTTCTCAGCCAACCGTCCCGGATCGGGGCTGATGGGGCAGGGGACAATGTTCCCTAACCCCTGAGCTCCGGTCTGGGGTGGTTGGTTTTTAACAACCTGCTTCATCCCCACCCATAACCTCTTCACATCCCTTTTCCTTTCCTCTTCACAATCAATTTTACACCGCGTATCAGGTGGAGCCGCCATGCCGATGGACTGCCAGGCCACCAGGCGGGAGAGGTGGTCCCAAATGGCGGCGCCTGGCTCTGCCAGGCCTGTAAGCACCTCTTGCAGTGCGGGCAAATACGAGAGGTGATGAGCTATTGCGTCCCGTGGCACAAAAAGGGTCAACATGCCCATGGATGAGTCTTCAAACAACCAAACCTTTTTAACTCCCCTTGAAACAACGACGGAGCCGCCCTCAGGCAGCTCCAGCGAAAAAATGGAGGTCCCCTTCCCTGTGCTTGCTCAGGGGACCCTCCATATTTCTCTAACCGGAGAGGAGGCTTACTCTTCTCCTTCGCCTATGGGTGCAGGGGACTCACCCTCACCCCCCTCTCTGCAGGTGCTTTCGGGCACCTCCCTTTTTCCAGCGGCAGTCCCGTCTTTTCTTTCCAAGGGGACTGCCAAGAAAGCCAGCAGGCAGCCCTTAGCCAGCCGCTCCCCATCGAAGCGGCTCGGTAGGGAAAACCCCCTTAGGGGGGAGAGGGAAGCCAGGCCCCTTCAGTCGCTTCCCTCAAAAGACCTGCTGGCAAGAATGTATAACCTTGCTGCGGTCAAGGCCTGTGCCTCCCCAAACAAGACTGGTGACGCTGCCAAGAGGACCTGCGATGTCCTGGGAGGGGATGGCTAACTGGAGGCCCCTCCTGTGATAGACATGGTCTTTTAGGAAACCTAACCTCAGACGGTAGGGCCTTCCATGGAAAAGAATCCGTGCTCAGTGCGAAGCACCGAACCCGAATCCGCCCCTATGCAAGGCCCTGCTCAAAAGCATGGGGCTCCGAGGCAGTACAAGGAGGGGAGGGATCTCCTCTGACCGATGTTCCTGCGACCACCAGGACCTTTTCCATTTCGGAGAAGGACCTGGCTGAGGCCGGTCCATCTGGCCTAGGGGCTTCTGCCGGCGGAGGTGAGAAGCGGGTTCATTCCCCGCCCTCCTCTCCTAAAAAGAAGAAAAATACAAGAAAGACTAAAAAGACTTGGGGCTCCTCTCCATCCGCGGGGGCTACGGGGATGGATGGGTCTGCTACCACTTTGGCAAGCGACCAAGCAAAGATCGGCCCATCCGGCCCCTCTGCACCCCCGGTTGCGGAGCCACTGACTAAGACTAAAACTGCACAGGGCGGAGCCTCGATGACATCGGGGCCCCTCATTCAGAGGTTACCTGGCGTTTTCGAGCCTGCTGGCTTCAAACGCTTCCTAGTTATTCGCTCCACTGATGGCAGCATGTTGGCCAAGGGCAACATGATCCATCAGAGGAGAGGATTAGCTAGTGCAATTGGTAGAGAGCGGAAGGTGACCCGTTTCTCGGACGAGAGCCTCCTGGCAAATGCGGCGAATCCCGCCGAGGTGGCAAAGATAAGTGCTCTTCGGACACTTGATAAAACCCCGGTGAATGTGACGCCGCACTCTACCATGAACTTTGTGAAAGGAGTAGTTTATGCGAGGGAACTCGTTGACTACTCCATTGAGGACACCACCCCAGAGCTGGCCGACTATGGGGCGGTCAAGGTCGAACGTGTGATGAGAAAACAGGGAGGGGCCTCGAGACCACCCATACACTCTTCGTCACGTTCGACTGTGACAAGCTCCCTGAGTCGGTGCGTGCCGTTTGGTACCGCTACCGCGTGAAGGCATTCGTGCCACTGCCGCGGCGGTGCTATTACTGTCACCGCTTCGGCCATACGAATCGTTCTTATAGACGTGCAAAGTCGTGGTCACCCGAAGTGTGTGAAATTGCTCCAAGGCCGCACACGATAAGCCCAAATCGTGTGTGGCCAAGTGTGTCAATTGCGGAGAGCCGCACCCAGCTTCTTCGAAGCAATGTGGTGCATAGCTCCTTGAGAAAGAAATCCTGTCTGTTCAGGCCCAGGATCGACTCTCATTCCGCGAGGCTAAGGACTTGGTCCTGGCGCGCCCGGCTCTGCCTGGGACGTCATAGGCCTCAATAGTTAGAAAGGCACCCTCTGCTCCTGGCCCATCCAGGGCAACGAGCACGGTTGTTTCCGCGCCCATTTGGAGCCCTTCTGCGGGCTCTCCAGTGCTTGCACTCTTCCCTCAGCGTGAGCGTTTCCCGTAAGGCGAAACGCCCACGCACCTCGACAGGAGGCAACACCCCTGAAGTTTGTCTCCAGGCCAACGGTGGTTCCTCGAAAAGGCGGCCCCATCTTCCCCCGAAGCCGCAACGCCCACCTAAGGTTTCGAGGAGGAGGGAGGAAAAGACTCGCATTGCGAGCCCAACCTTCCCAATAAGTCCTCGAAGGCGACAGCGCCCGGTGTTCTGCCTCCGGGAAGCGTACGGTCATCCCCGTGATCTTCTTTTGTTCGAAGGGGGCCATCGCGTCTCCACTTAGCTAGGCCTGGAGGGTATATTCCTTCAATAGAATTGCCGTGGACTCCGGGCCAACTGGGAGGAGCTGCAGAGGCTCGTCTCGTCCCGTTCCCCTTTAGCTATTTTTCTGCAGGAGACCTTTTCTGGCGCGTGCCCCCTGCCCGCCCTCCCCGGGCATAAAGATCTTGCGACCCCACCACCAAGAGATGGCCGGGCTGGGGGATGCGTGGTTTACACCCGGCATGAGGTTTCTGTTCTTCCTTTCCTTTAGATACCTCCTTTCACTTTAGATACCTCCTTTCAAGCAGTGTCTGTGCAGCTTTTCCTGGATAGGAGGTATACTGTTATTTCTGCGTACATTCCACCGTCAGCTGACTCCGACCCGGGCGACTTCCTCCGCGTCGTGGCACGGTTGCCGAGTCCCTTTCTCTTGTTTGAAGATCTGAAAGGGAGGCATCCTCTCTGGGAAGATTACTCAATAAATCCCAGGAGACAGGTCCTTGCCGATTTGAACGAAGGGCTTGAGATAGGTGTCCTAAATGTGGATGAGTTTACGCATCACTGCCCGAGAACCGCTTCATATTCTTGCCTTGATCTATCTTTGTGCTCTTCAGATGCAGAGCCTGAATTTGATTGGGGGGGGGGGTGACCTCAATGGTAGTGATCACTTTCCCATTCAAATATAATTTTCAGGGCAACTGCCGCCTGATAGCCCACCTCGGTGGTGCTTGGCGCGGGTGCGGTGGCCTGCATTTCAGGAAATGGCTGAATTCTCTATCTCATTCGAGGAGTTTAGGTCGGTAGGTGAGGCCGTTGAGTTCTTCTCCTGGAACCTCATCGCCCTGGGCCTGACTATTATTCCCCCAAAGTCTGTCTGTTTTGCACGCCGACCACTCCCGTTTGTCGGCCGAGGTTGAGACGGCCCTCAAACAGAAGCGTTATTCCTACATGCGCTATAAGCGCCGCCTGAACGATTTCACTCTTGGTGAATTTCGTAGAGCTAGAGCTAGGTTACGGTATATGTCGAAGCACGCCCGCCGCTCTTCTTGGCGGGCATACCTGTCTTGACTGAACGGAAAGAACCCTCTGGCAGAGGTGTGGAGGTGGGTCAAAAGGATTCGGGGCAAGTTCTCGCAGGACCCGCCTCCCGTTTTCCAGGAGAAAGGAACCGCAATCTCGGACCCCGCGTCCGTGGCGGAATCCTTCGCAACCGCTTTCTCCGCATTCTCTAGCCGGGATGCTGCTCCGCCAGCATTCAATGCACGTCGTGATGTCGCCGAAGGCCGCCGGCTGGACTTTACCTCAAGAGGCGGGGAGCCCTTCAACCACAAGTTTACTTTGAGTGAGTTGCGCTCCGCTCTTGCTTCCTGCGCGGACACCGCCCATGGTCCGGACGATGTCCCGTACGCCATGCTTCTACACCTGGGTGAGCGAGGCATGGCCTTTCTGTTAGATTTGTTCAACAGGATCTGGGTGGAGGGTCTTCTCCCAGATTCTTGGCGAATTGCTACTGTGCTCGCCTTTCGCAAACCGAGGACAGATCACTCTACTCCGGCCGGTTTCCGCCCAATCTCTCTAACCTCTTGCGTGTACAAGTTGATGGAGAAATTGGTAAATGTTAGATTAGCCTTTTTCATGGACAGCGGAGGCCATCTGTCTTCTGCACAGTGCGGCTTCCTCAAGTTCTACTCCACGTCGGACGCTCTGCTCCGACTGGAAAATGCCGTCTGCGAGGATTTCCTTCGTAGACAGCACTACGCCACGGTGTTTTTCAATCTGGAGAAGGCCTATGATACCGCATGGTGATACGATATCATGGAGACTCTCCACACGATGGGGGCGAGGGGACGCCTCCCAATGCTTATATCTGAATTTTTGCGAGATCGTCGATTCCGCGTACGGGTGGGGGGAGCCCTCTCCGGCCCAAAGGAGCAGGAAGAGGGTGTCCCGCAGGAAAGTGTCCTCAGTGTCACACTTTTTGCTCTGAGCATCAACGGCATCACCTCTGTGCTGCCGAAAGATTTCCTCGCTACGCTCTACGTGGATGACTTTTCGATCTTTTTTGGTGCGGACCAGTCCAATATGCATTGAACCGGGTCTCTCGCTATGCCGAAGCGCACAAGTTTCGGTTTTCTGTGATCAAGATTAAGGTGGTGCACTTCTGCCGCCATCCACGGCTCCACCCCGACCCAGATTCGTTTCTTAATGGGGTTCGCTAGGAAGTGGTGTAATCGCACCGTTTTCTTGGTCTTGTATTTGACCGACGCCTCACCTGGAAAGCTCATATTCGCAGCCCTGAGATCTCTTGTACCCGCGCCATGGACATTCTCCGTTCCGTGACGTTCAACGCTTGGGGCGCAGATAGGCCTACTGCCCTACTTTTTTATTGATCCTTTGTTTGTTCGAAGCTCGAATACAGATGCGAGTTTTATGCATCCGCAGCCGAGCGTTTATTGCGGAAGCTGGATTTGATCCACCACACCAGCCTTCGCCTTGCGACCGGTGCCTTTCGCACTTTCCCTATTGAGAGCCTGTTGGTCGATTCATAGGAAGATGCCACTCGCTCTGCGCCGCGTGCAGTGCATCACTCGCCTGTACGCGCGAGCCCGGCGCCTTCCTTAGTCGCCAACAGCTCTCACTGCATCCGCAGCTGATCTCGATGGTGCCTATGCCGCCGAGAGACGCCAGTCATACCCTAAGCCCTTTGGGTTTAGGACCAGGAAACTTCTTCGAGATCTATATATAGCTCTCGGGCTGGTGGCGCCCCTGGTTCTTTCCTGGGCGCCACCCTGAAGGGTACCAAATTTGGCTATTTGTCGCCATGCCTCTGCTCCCAAAGCTTGTACGGTGCCGGGAGTATTGCGTTCGACCTTTCTGGAGCACACCTCGTATCACGCTGGAACCATGCCAGTGTATACGGATGGCTTCCAAGTCCGAAGAGGGGGTCGGCTTTCACGCTGTATCCCCTCTGTTTGAAGTCAGCGGGACTATGCCACGCGCTGTGTCTGTCTTCACGGCCGAGCTGGTGACAATACACCACTTGGTACGGGAGATTACGCGACGTGCCCGATTCGGAGACTGGATTTTGATCTATAGCGACTCACAAAGCGCCCTGAGTGGTCTCTGGTCATTGGAATCTCCGCATCAACTGGTTCGCGATATCCGTGACGCCACGGTCATGGCGAGCCAAGCAGATGTCGAGATTATCTTCTGCTGTGTTCCTGGACATGTAGGAATTGCAGGGAATGAGGGCGCCAAAGAGTCCGCGAGGACTCTGCGACCGGCCCAGCGTTTTGCTCTTCCTCACACCGACTACATGGCAGGAATACGGAGTGCTTGGCAAAGAAGATGGGAGACGGTTGAAGGGAACTTAAATTTGCGTGCCATTACGCCACGACTGTTCCCATGGACCTATCCCCCAATGCCGCGACGGCTTCAGGTCGCTTTCTGTCGTCTCCGAATCGGACACACACGTGTGACGCATCGCCATTTGGTGGAGCGCTCGCCGGTGCCCTATTGCGACAACTGCGTCGTCCCCCAAACTGTTCGGCACATTCTTGTCGAATTTCCCAGTCTGGGCGATCTTCGCGCACGTTACCTGTTTCGGTACTTGGGTGGTTTGAGTCGCTACCGCCTGTCCCTTGTACTCGGGACGGGTTCGTTCACACTGACTTTTAGACTTTTTGGAGGAGGCCGGCCTTCTCCCCGTTATTTAACCCTTTTGCTACTATGATCGACATTTGTCGCTCAAATAAAGTTAAACATTCAATGCGACAATCGACAAAAGTCAACATTACTGGAAAAATTGTTCTTTTCACTGCTACAGGCGACAAGAGTCTCATGACTCAAATAAACTCAATTTCCTACGTTTGCGTGGAGTATAAATATCCCCGAGCGTCAGATTTGCGAGCTGTATGCAGCTGTCATTGTGGGTGGCGTTTCGCTGTTGTAAGTTTCCATTCATGTTTTCCGATTACGTCGTTTTTATTTTACTATTATAATGAATACTTATTGTATTTTATATTTATATATATTTTTACTTTTTCATATCATACCTCTACAGTTTTATATTATGTTTTACAATATTTAACACTTAGGGGAGCCTACTTTAGAAATTTTCCACTTCATGTATGCTCCACAGATCCTAGCCTACCTCTGAAAAGCGTCCTATTATAACTAGTTTGAGAGAGAGCGTGTGTAGGTGTGTGTGTGAGAGAGAGAGGAAGAAAGATTTGGAAAGAATAGGAGACACAATTAACTTTCTCTTCATAAGGAAATTGCTCACTGCTTGGCATTGTCCAGTGTCCACACGTCATCCGGACAGAAACCATATTCTCGTATCTCTTCCGGATAATATGTTTGTATGTATGTTATGTTTATTTATTTCTGGTAATGTCTATGTCTGCTTGTCTGTCAGTCTGTTTGTCTTCCTTTTCTCTCTCTTTCTCTCTGTCTCTATCTCTCTCCACCTCTCCCTCTGTAATATCTGTAAAATGTACCATTCCCAAACCATTTTCAATACCTACTACATTTATATTACAGGTTTATAGCCCAGGCATGGATTTACAGCGAAGCCTTCGAGATGAAGGTATTCAAGAATTGTTTTCTGATGTTGAATCAGAGAGTCTCTCGACAGATGAAGAAATTGAAGATATTGAACAGTCAAATTCGTCAAGTGAGGATTATGAAGAGGATGAGCTTACTGATTTAGATGGTGGTGAGGAGGTAGGAGACCCACTAAAATGAAAAAAAGTCAATGTTAGTAAGGAAAATACAAATCTGTTTTATCTTCAAGGAGTAATCGATTTCAGTGGGGCGCATCAAGTAATTGGCTTCCAGAATCTTAGTCCTTTTCAATGTTTCGAAAAGTTTTTACCTCCAGAAATTTATGAAATTACAGCCACAGAAACTAATAGGTATGCAAAGAAAATTATTGATAGGGAGCCGCCTCTCTCTCCTAGATCTAGATTTAGGAAATGGAGTGATGTATCTGGAAGTGATATAAAGGCATTTGTCGGATTATAAATTGTTATGGGTATGGTTCATAAGCCTACACTGCAGTCAAATTTCCAACAAAAATATTTTCTTGCCTCTACACCTGGCTTCAGAACTGTAATGTCTAGGGATCAGTATTTACTTATTCGATCATTTTTGCATTTTAGTAGTAATGAAACTGCAGATACAGATGACAGATTGAATCAAATTAGGCCGATTTTGGATGTTGTTAGTGGATTGTACACACAACATTACACAAGCAATAGGGAAATAAGTGTAGACGAAACAATGGTAAAATTCAAGGGGAGACTGTTCTTCAAACAATATTTGCCAACAAAACCATCTTCGAAGTGGGGAATTAAAATTTGGTCACTCTGTGACTCACGTGCAGGTTATCTTCTGAAATTTAATGTCTACACGAGGAAAGAAGCTGGACCTGTTAGTGGTAAAGGCCTTGGACATAGAGTAGTTACTTCACTACTCAGTGACTTTGAAGACAAAGGTCATATTGTCTATTTAGATAATTTTTACTCAAGTGTTGTCCTCTATGAAGACCTCAAATCCAAGAAAATTGGAGCATGTGGTACAGGAAAGGTGAACATGCTTTCAAATGTAGGCAACACAGGAATATCACCAGTTGAAGTGAATTCAAAGGTAGGAAAGAAAGTGGTTCATAAACCTACTATCCAACAAGCTTATAATTAATTCATGGGGTGAGTAGATAAATTCGACCAACTGTGTTCTACATATCCTTTCAACCAAAAATAAAAAAAGTGGTACCAAACTATATGGCATTTTATAATCGAAGTAGCTTTGGTAAACAGCAATATCTGTTATAATATTCAAAATCCCAATGACAAAATGTTGCCTCAGAAATTCAGAGAAGAGGTAGTAACTGGTATGCTAGAAGGCTATGCCACTTGTGGCAATTCAAATAAACGGAAAAGGGGAGCTGGCAACACACTGATGGCAAATCGGTTAGTTGAGAGGCATTTTCCATCATGCCATGAAGACAAAAAAAATGAAGCCGAACTGTATTGTTTGCAGTACACTTCCAAGTAAATGTAGCAAAAAAGGAAAGGGAGATTGTAGAAGAAAACAGACTTCATATGTTTGCAAAAAATGCCCACAAACACCAGCATTATGTATTGTCCCTTGTTTTGAAATTTTCCACACAAAGAAAGTATACAAAAAGGTATGCTGCTGTTCTGCAACAAATAACTAGATCAAAAAAGGGTGTGAATAAAGTCGCTCACCGCAGGGATGCCATTAAAAATTTGAATACATTCGACAGTAGTCGACTCCCGCATTTAAGAATTAAACAGGTCATTCATTTTTATTTTTATTTTTTTGTATTTGTATTTACTTTTCAAATGCTATGTAAGGTTATGATTGCCAAAATGTAATAAAATGTTTGAATAGCATATTTTATTTTTTACCATCAAAACTGCACTCCTAGGAGTAGGCTATTTCCAAACTGTGACGCAGCAAAAGGGTTAATATTCGACTATGGATCGCGGTCTTCTTCAGCGCGGGAGGGCCGAAGAAGACCTTCGTCGTCCATGGAGCTCGCTCTATAGTTTTTCAATTTGTTTGTTTTTCTTTTGCTTTTGTTTGTATTTTTTTGTTTTTGTTATTTTTTAATTTGGCTTTTAATATAGCCTAGATTTAGGCTAGCTTGAATACGGTGACTTATTTCCTAGAAGGCAGTCGCCAGTTGAGATATAAAAAAAAATTCCGTTTTCTCATCATACATTCGACCTTGACCGCCACATGTTTGCCTAATTCTAAGGTGATGTCCTCTATGCAGTAGTCGACGAGTTTCCTCGCATAAACTACTCCTTTCACGAAGTTCATGGTAGAGTGCGGTGTCATACTCACAGGCGTGCCATCAAGTGTCCGAAGGGCACTAATCATGTCCGCCTCGGAGCGATTCGACGCATTCGCCAAAAGGCTCCCGTATGAGAAACGTGTCACCTTTGGCTCTCTACTAATCACACTAGCCTACGCTTTCCTCTGATGGATCATGTTGCCCTTAGCCAACATGGTGCTATCAGTGGAGCGAATAGCCGGGAAGCGTTTGAAGCCAGTGGGCTCGAAAACGCCGGGTTAGTCTCTAAATAAGAGGCCCCGATGTAATCGAGGCTCCGCTCTGCGCTCTAGCACTTTTGGCTTTAGGCAGGGGCTCTGCACTCGGGGGGGAGGGGGGCAGAGAGGCCGGATGTGCCGATCTCGACTTGGTCGCTTACCGAAGTAGCAGCAGTCCCATCCCTTCCCGTAGCCTCCGCGGATGGAGAGGAGCTCCGAGTCTTTTTCTTTTAAGGAGTGGAGGGCGGGGAATGAACCCGCTTCTTCCCTCCGTTGGTAGGAGCCCCTAGGCCGGTTGGCTCGGCCTCAGCAAGGCCCTCCGAGATGGAGAAGGTCCTTGCTGTCGCAGGCACCCCGGCCGGAGGAGAAGATCCCTCCCTCCTTGTACTGGCTTGGAGATCCGAAGCGTTTGAGGAGGACCTTGCATAGGGGCGGACTCGAGTTCAGTGCTTGGCACCGAGCCAGGATTCACCCCATGGAAGGCCCTACAGTCTGAGGCTAGGTTGCCTTAAGGACCATCTCGGGGGTGGGCCTCCATTTGGCCACCCTCCCTCCCCCAGGACATCACCAGTTCCATTGGCAGCAGTTTCACTAGTCGAGTTTAGGCAGGCACAGGCCTTGACCCCCACTAGGTTTAATATTCGAACCAGCAGGTCTTTTGAGGGAAGCGACCGATGGGGCCTTGTCTTCCCTCTCCCTTTAAAGGGGTTTGCCCTAACGAGCCGCTTCAATAAGGTACGGTCGGCTTTGGACTGCCTGCTCGCTCTCTTGGCAGTCCCCTTTGAAAATAAAGGGGGGACTGCCACTAGAAAGAAGGAGATCCCAAAAGCACCACCAGACCATGGGGTGAGGGGGAGTCCCCTACACCCTTAGGTGAAGCAGAGGAGTAAGCCTCCTCCCCGGTCAAAGGATTTTGGAGGTTCACATTTTTTAGTGCAGCTGCCTGAGGGTGGCTCCGTCAGTGGACTAGGGAAAATTGAGGGGAGACTTTTTGTTTTCTCATCTTTGGGCATGGTGGCCCTATTTTTTTACGGGATGCAGACGCTAATCACCGGTCGCAGTAACCCGCTGTTCAAGGGGTGCGTACGTGGCTGGCAGATGCAGGTACCACCATTTAAGGCCACCCCTCCCGCCTGGTGTCCTGGCAGCCCTTCAGCATGGCGGCTCCACATTGGGCACTGCGTAAAAATGATAGAGTGTGAAGTGAGAAGGAAACTGTATGTGAGGAAGGTATTGGTGGAGATGAAGCAGGTTGTTAAAAACCCACCATCCCAAACTTGAGCCCTGGGGTTAGGGAGCATTGCCCCTTCCCTCCTCAGCCCTAATCCCGGATAGTTTGCTGAGAAGAAGGTCAGCAAATACCCTCTGAAAATAGAGGCCGACCAGAGAGAGTTGTGCGAGAAGTTGTAGGGAAAGTGAGGAATTAGGGGAGAAATACAGGCTGTCTGAAAGAATGAGAAGTGGCTAAGCTGGGGCCGGACGGGGCGCTGAGTCTCGTCAGCACGGCCTCTAGGGAGGCAAATCGCCGCACCCCTTACTGAGTTTTGTATAGTGAAGTGACCTGAGTTGAGAAAGAATCACTGGGTGTGTTCTCTGTAGTGATTTCTCTGTTTGCTCATTATGTCGGGGTGGGAACTCGTTACTGGTAGTGTGTTCAAGTACCTTTAGGTCAAGGTAGTGTGGATGTTTTTGATTAAGCTTGGGTTTGGTGGTGTGCGGTATTTAGTGTAGAGGTGTAGGAAGTAGTGAGCTGGGGGCTTTTTCTTGTGTTAGGGCCATATTATTTTGTGTGTTAGATAGAGGTTGGGGTGGGGACAGGTTAATGCTCTGCTGAAGTGTTGTGGTTCCAATTATGTCTAGATGTATTTTGGTTTTAGCAGGAAGGACTGGGGTGGGTGTTCAAAGAGGAAGTTTTTCTTATTATCATAAGGTTATGTACAACTTCCTATTTTTTAACCTAAAAAATTTAAAAAATCAACTATTTTGACCTTAATTAAAAGCCCAAAATGAACTATTTTCACCGGATAAAATAGCTGAAAATTGTAACTATTTTTTCCTAGAATATTGGAAAGTATTGCTGCATCTAGGTTTAAATTTTCTGCCTTGAAATCGGCAAAAAGTACCCATTCCAGGGGCTTTAAATCATGTTTTACACTATAAATTTTTATCTGCAAAAGATTGAGCAAAAAATAAGTACCAAATTAGTGGTTATGATCACCCTTCTAATTTATACAAATATGATACTCTTGGAACCAGAATTGATTAATATCACAAAATTTGGTTTCCCACACTCAAGGCACACAAGGCACCTTATTCATGACACATATTGTTACAAGTCTAATGGATCAAGAGATGAGAGTGTTACAAGATAATTAAATTCATAATGGCATTTCCATTCATTTGTTGCAAGTTTGGTTCTTGAAAGTCGAAGCGGCGCTGTTAAACTCCATCGCTTAAAACCAATAGTCCTTTTGCTTGGACTGTGTTGTGATGACATTTGCAATCATTCGTCACATTAACCCCAAATCACGTTGGATAACTCCATCTTTCGACAAATTGCAGCCCTCCTCCCCTTGGTCAATCACAGCTGAGTTATATCAAAAGGGGCAGCAGGCCCAAAATCGACCACTCCCGGTGGGACCGACTCGATGGGGCTAACAGAAAGCGGGACGCGTCGGTCCGTGCCCCTTGCAGTCCTTCACTCATGCATGTTATCATTGCGGGCGATCAGCGTGACTTTCTCCTGCCCTTTGCCGATGAAAGTTGATTTGCCTGCCAGAAAGATAGCTTGAATGGGATCTGTGATGGCATGGTGGATTATGGCCACACGGAGGTCCCCAATAGTTGGACATGTTCCCGGAGGTGACCCATTCCCATTTCCTGGGGGCTCCGGGGACGGACGGGTCCGCTGTCGTTTCGGGAAGCGACCTGGCCAAGATTGGCACGTCCAGCCAAGACGAGTCCTCGAGTAGGGGGTCTCGGACCAAGACCAACGTCTCAAGTGCGCTGAGTGGAGGCACAATTACGCCGGGAAACTTCATTGAGAGAATACCTCGCGTTTTCGAGCCAGCTGGCTTCAAACGTTGGTGGTTATTCGCTCCATTGATGGCAACATTCTGGCCAAGGGAGAAATGATCGATCAGAGGAGAGAGCACTAGCTAGGTGATTCGTAGATAGCCGAAGGTGACACATTTCTCGGACGGGAGCCTGCTGTCGAATGCGTCAAATCTCCCCGAGGCGGCCATGATTAGTGCCTTTCGAACACCTGATGGCACGCCGCTGAGTGTGACGCCGCACTCTACCATGAACTTCGTGAAAGGAGTGGTTTATTCGAGGGAACTCGTGGACTACTCTATAGATGATCACCTTAGAGCTGGCCGACCAAAGAACGGTCAAGGTCTAACGTATGATGAGAAAACAGAGAGGGGCCTCGAGACCCACCCCTACACTCTTCGTCACGTTCGACCGTGACAAGCTCCCTGAGTTAGTGCCTTCCGATTAGTATCGCTACTGTGGGAAGGCATGTGTGTCATTGCCGTGGAGGTGCTACTACTGCCACTCCTTCGGCCATACCAATCGCGCCTGGGACGTCTTATGCCTCTTTTTCAAAAAAAGCACCCTCTGCTACTTGTCCATCCAAGTTTACGAGCATGGTTGTTTCTGCGCCCATTCGGAACAATTCTACAGGTTCTACCTAACCCGGGCGCTCGCATCATAGAGCTAACGGCCTTTGCTAAATCCATGGATCTTCCCTCGCCTCTCCAAATGTGACCGTTTCCAGTAAACATAAACGGCCACGCACCTCCACCGAGTCGCTAGACTCACAGGAGCCAACACCACTGAAGGTGGTCGAGTGGCCGTCTTCCAGAGTTCATAAAGCTGCTCACGAAAAGAAGAACACCAAAGGAGCATCTACACCCATACCCAGGGCTGGACTGGGTACCTTGGAGACGGTAGATCTTCCAAAGTATGGACCCCTGACATCGAAGCCAAAGGTTTTGAGGCGGAGGCAGGAAAAGACTCGCATAGTGAGCCCAACCTCACCCACTAAATCCTCAAAGGCGATAGTGCATTGTCTGGCCAACAGCGCCGGAGTTCTGCCTCCGGGAAGGGTCCTGTCATTCATGTGAGGATCTTCTCATCGAAAAAGCCCCCTTCCCCCCGCATCTCTCCCGAGCTAGGCCTGAAGGGCATATTTCTTCAATGAAATCGCCGCGGACTCCGGGCCAACTGGGATGAGCTGTGGTGGCTCGTCTCGTCCCGTCCTGTTTTCCCTTAGCTATCTTTGTGCAGGAGACCATGCTTGGCAAGTGCCCCTTCCCCACCCTCTGATGACCGGGGAGGGGTGAGGGGGTTGTAATGGACCACCCCCGAAATAGACATGGTCATTGAGGCAACCCAGCCTCAGACGGTAGGGCCTTCCATGGTGGCGAATCCGGGCTTGGCGCTAAGCACCGAACTCGAGTCCGCCCCTATGCAAGGGCCTCCTCAAACGGCTCGGGTCTCCAAGGCAGTACAAGGATGGAAGGGATCTCCTCCTCCGCCTGGTAACCCTGTGACCGCCAGGACCTTCTCCATCTAGGAGAAGGACCTTGCTAAAGCCGGTCCATCTGGCTTGAGGGCTCCGGCCGGCGGAAGGGAGAAGCGGGTTCATTCCCAGCCCTCCTCTCGTAAAAAGAAGAGAAACAACAAAAAAATGACGAAAAAGACTCGGGGCTCCTCTCCATACGCGGAGGCTGCGGGGAAGGATGGATCTGCTGCTTCGGTAAGGGACCAAGCCAAGATCGGCACGCCCTGCCCCCTGCCTCCCCCCTTTCGGGTGCGGAGTCCCTGACAAAGACAAAAAGTACAAGTGCGCAGAGTGGAGCCTCGATTACATCGGGGCCACTCATTCAGAGACTACCCGGCGTTTTCGAGCCCGCTGGCTTCAAACGCTTCCTGGTTATTCGCTTCACTGATGGCAGCATGTTAGCTAAGAGCACCATGATCCATTAGAGGAGAGCTTTAGCTAGTATGATTGGTAGAGAGCCGAAGGTGACCTGATTCTCGGACGGGAGCCTTCCTTTTAGGGAATGCGTCGAATCCCTCCGAGGCGGCCATGATTAGTGCCCTTCGGACACCTAATGGCACGCCCGAGAGTGTGACGCTGTACTCTACCATGAACTTCGTGAAAGGAGTAGTTTATGCGAGGGAACTCGTCGACTACTCCATAGACGACATCACCTTATAGCTAGCCGACCATGGGGCGGTCAAGGTCGAACGTGTGATGAGAAAATAGGGAGGGGTCTCGATATGGACCCATAAACTATTCGTCACGTTCGACTGTGACAAGCTCCCTGAGTCCGTGCGTGCGGGTTAGTATCGCTACCGCCTGGAGTCATCCGTGTCACTGCCACCGCTTTGGCCATACTAATCACTCCTGTCGGCGTGCAAAGTCGTAGTTCCCCGAAACCTGTATAAGTTGCTCCAAGGCCGCACACGATAATTCTAAATCGTGTGTGGATATGTGTGTCAATTGCGGAGAGCCGCACACCGCTTCTTCGAAGCAATGTGGTGCGTATCTTCGTGAGAAAGAAATCCTTCCGTTCAGGCTCACGATCATCTCTGATTTCGCGAGGCTAAGGACTTGCTCCTGGCGCGCCCGGCGCTGGCCGGAACGTCTTTGCCTCAATGTTAAAAAAGACCCCTTCTGCTCCTGGCCCCTCCAGGCCTACGAGTGCGATCGTTTCCGCACCCATTCGTAATCATTCTGCGGTTTCTACCCACCCCGGGCGCTGCCTTTGTAAAGCTGGCGGCACAAAGATGATTCCAAACACAGCCCCGGCAAAAACGAGGCTCTCCCCGTTCCCCCCAAGCGTGATCGTTTCCCGCAAGGCGAAACGGCCACGCGTTTCTACCGAGTCGTTAGACTCACAGGAGGCAACACCCATGAAGTTGGGTTCCAGGCGATCTTCCGAAAGGAGGACAGCACTAAAGGAAATTCGGGAGGATCTTCTCTTCGAACAGGGCCCCCGCTCCTCATCCGAGCTAGGCCTGGAGGGCATATTCCTTCAATGGAATTGCCGCGGACTCCGAGCCAACTGAGAGGAGATGCGGAGGCTCGTCTCCTCCCATTCCCCATTAGCTATCTTTTTGCAGGAGACCATGCTGGCGCATGTCCCATGCCAGCCCTCCCCAGGTATAATGGTTTTACGACCCCCACCACCACGAGATGGGGGCCTGGCTGGAAGATGTTCGATTTACACCCGGCATGATATCTCCGCTCTTCTCTTCGTTTTAGATACCTCCTCCCAGGCAGTAGCTGTGCAGCTGCACCTTGATAGGAAGTATACTGTTATTTCTGCGTACATTCCACCGTCAGCTGACTTCGACGCGGGGGACTGCCGCCGCGTCGTGGCACGGTTGCCGAGGCCCTTTCTCTTGCTTGGAGATCTAAACGGTAGACACCTCCTCTGGGAAGACTACTCTATTAATCACCATGGTCAAGACTTTGCAAACCTAATCGACGAGCTTGAGTTGGGTGTCCATAATGTGTATGAGTTTACTACGCATCACTGCCCGAGAACCGCTTCATTTTCCTGCCTCGATATATGTGCTCCCCGGAGGCACAGCCTGATTTTGATTGGGGGGGGGGGTCGATGACCTCGATGATAGTGATCACTTTCCCATTCAAATATTTTCTGGGCTGCTTCCGCCTGAGAGCCCGCTACGTTAGTTCTTGGCGTGGGCGCGATGGTTTGAATTTCAGAAAATGACTAAATTCTCTATCTCAGTTGTTGAGGTTAGGTCGGTAGATAAGGCCGTTGAGTTCCTCTCCAGCAACCTCATCGCTGCGGGCCTAATTATTTTTATTATTCCTAGAAGGTGTGGTCGTTTTGCACGTTAACCACTTCAGTGGTGGTCAGCGAGTGTGAGACGGCCCTCAAGCAGAAGAGTTATTCCTACATACGCTATAATCGCCTCACGAATGATTTCACAGTCGGTGAATTTCGTCGGGCGAGAGCTAGGTTCCGGTATATTTCGAAGCACGCCCGCCGCTCTTCTTGGCGGGCATACGTGTCTTCACTTAACGGGAAGACCCCTTCAGCCGAGGTGTGGAAGCGAGTCAAAAGGATTCGGGGCAAGTTCTCGCAAGACTCCCCTCCCGTTCTCCAGGAGAATGGGACCGCAATCTCGGACCCCGTGTCCTTGACTGAATCCTTCGCGACCGCTTTCTCCGTATTCTCTAGCCGGGAGGCTGCTCTGCCAGGATTCAATGCACGTCGTGTCGTGATGTCGCGGAAGGCCGCCGGCTGGACTTTACCTCCACAGGCGGTGAACCATTCAACGACAGGTTTACTCTGAGTGAGTTACGTTCGCTCTTGCTTCGTGCGCGGACACTGCCCATGGTGCGGACGATGTCTCGTACGCCATTCTCCGACACCTGGGTGAGCGAGGCATGGGCTTTCTGTTAGATTTGTTCAACAGCTCATGGGTGGAGGCTCTCTTCCCCGATTCTTGGCGAATCGCTACTGTGCTCTCTTTTCTCAAAATGGGGAGAGATCATTCTACTCCGGCCGACTTCCACCCAATCTCTCTAACCTCTTGCGTGTGCAAGTTGATGGAGAAATTGGGAAATGTTAGATTAGCCTTTTTTCTGGACATCGTAAGCCACCCGCCTTCTGCACAGTGCGGCTTTCGTAAATTCTACTCTGCGGCGGATGCCCTGCTCTGACTGGAAAATGCTGTCTGCGAAGCCTTCCTTCTTAGACAGCACTACTCCACGCTGTTTTTCCATCTGAGAAGGCCTATGATACCACATAGCGATACGGTATCATGGAGACTCTCCACACGATGTGGTCGAGGGAAGGCATCCCAGTCTTTATATCTGAATTTTTACCAGATCATTGATTCCGCGTACGGGTGGGGAAACCCCTCTCGGGCCCAATGGAGCAGGAAGAGGGTTTCGTCAATGTCACACTCTTTGCCCTGAGCATCAACGGCATCACTTCGGTGCTGTCGCAAGATGTTCTCGCTACCCTCTACGTGGACGACCTTTCGATCTCTTTTGGCGCGGCCCAGATACCAACTCTGGGGGCGTCGACTCCACTAGGCATTGGACCGCGTCTTTCGCTATACCAAAGCGCACAGGTTTCGGTTTTACTTGGCTAAGACTAAGGTGGTGCATTTCTGCCGCCATCCCCTCTTCCACCCTGACCCAGACTTGTTTTTCAATTGGGTACGCCTGGAAGTGGTTGAATCGCACCGTTTCCTTGGTCTTGTATTTGACCGACGCCTCAACTGGGAGGCTCATATTTGCAGCCTTAGGGTCTCTTGTACCCGTGCCATGGATATTCTTGGTTCAATGACAAACAGCGCTTTGTGCGTTGATAGGGCTACTACCTTATTTTTCTATCGATCCTTTATTCGTTCGAAGCTCGACTACGGATGCGAGATGTATGCATCCGCAGCTGAGCGTATATTGCAGGAGGTGGACTCGATCCACCACACCGGCCTTCACCTGGCGACCGGTGTCTTACGCACTTTTCCCATTGAGAGCCTACTTGTTGATGCTAGGGAGATGCCACTCGCTCTACGCCGTGCACAGTGCATTATTCGCCTGTACGCGCGAGCCCGGCCCCTCCCTCAGTCGCAAACAGCTCTCACTGCATCCGCAGCTGATTTCGACGGTGCCTCTGTCGCCGAGAGACGCCAGTAATACCCTAAGCCCTTTGGATTTAGGGCCAGGAAACTCCTTCAAGAGCTAAGTATAGCTCCTGGGCCGGTGGCGCCCCTGGTTCTGCCCAGGACGCCACATTGGTGGGTACCATATTTGGCTATTTGTTGCCTTGTCTCTGCTCCCAAAGCTTCTACAGCGCCGGGAGTATTGCGTTCGACTTTTTTTGGAGCACACCTCCTTTCACGTTGGAACCGTGCCAGTGTATACGGATGGCTCCAAGTCCCAAGAGGGGCTCGGCTTCCACGCCGTATCCCTCTGTTTGAAGTCAGCGGGGCTCTGCCAGGTGCTGCGTCTGTCTTCACGGCCGAGCTGGTGGTAATACACCACTCGGTACGAGAGATTACGCGACGTGCCCTGTTCGGAGACCGGATTGTGATCTATAGCGACTCACAAAGCGCCCTGAGTGCTCTCGGGGCATTGGAATCTCCGCATCCCCTGGTTGGCTATATCCGTGACGCCACGGTTTTGGCAAGCCGGGCGGATGTCAAGATCACCTAATGCAGGTTCCTGGACATGTAGGGATTGCAGGGAATGAGCGCGCCAAAGAGTCCGCGATGACTGGGCGACCGGACCAGCGTTTCGCTCTTTCTCACACCGTTTACATGACAGGAATACGAGCAGCTCTCCGAGCCGCTTGGCAACAAAGATAGGAGACGGTCAAAGGGAACTTAAAGTTGCGTGCCATTGCGCCGCGACTGTTCCCATGGACCTACCCCTAATGCCGCTAAGGCTTCAGGTTGCTTTCTGTTGTCTCCGAATTGAACACATTCGCGGGACGTACCGCCATTTGATGGAGCGCTCACCTGTACCTTATTGTGACGACTGCGTTTTCCTGCAGACTCATCTGCACATCCTTTTTGGATGTTCCAGTCCTGTTGATTTTTGCGCTCATTACCTGTCCTGGTACCGGGACGAGTGGGTTCGCTACCGCTTGTCCATTTTACTCGAAACCGGTTCGTGCATACAGACTTTCGAACTCTACGCCTTTCTGGAGTAGGCTGGCGCCCTACACTTTATTTGACTGTTTGTTGTACCTCGTATGTTCCTCTGCTGGTGGGAGGCGGGCCCAATCCATACGCCGGAGTGCGGTTCCTTGTTGCCTTTTTGATTTGTTTTCGATAGCTTATATCTTTCCTTTTTTTCTTTGTATCTTTATTTTTTATTCACTTGTTTTTTAACTTAGCATAGGTTTAGTCTTTTCGTGAATTAGGGCGAATTTTGCCCTAGTAGAGAGTTGACAGTTTTCCTCGAAAAAAATTTTTCAAAGACTTCTTAAATCCTTAAAATTGAGGTGAAATTACTTTAATCTAAACTTTATAATCGTGCTATTTTTAACACAAAGACTATTTCCAGATTAAATGTCCGTTTTCAAATGTCGTTGAAGTTGATTTCTCCCAATCTAACTCTGATCTGCGCCCGTTTGATGGAAAACGAAAGCTTAAAAAGAAGTCGCAAACTATTGCAAAACATTTCAAATGTAGATCTTGTCCTTATCGATCAGCAAAATTTGTATCTCTTCGGACACATGAAAGTATCCACATGGGTGAAAAGCCTTTCAAATGTAGGTACTGTCCTTATCAAGCATCCCAAATGGGGGATCTTACGAAACATGAAAGATTCCACACCGTCGAAAAGTCTTTCAAATGTAGTTCCTGTCCCTATCAAACAGCTCATATGGGGGCTCTTGCGAAACATGAAAGAATCCACGTTGAAAAACTTTTCAATTGTAGTTCCTGCCCCTATCAAACAGCTCATATGGGGGCTCTTACGAAGCATGAAAGAATCCACGTTGAAAAACCTTTCAAATGTAGTTCCTGCCCCTATCAAGCAGTTCATATGGGAGGCTCTTGCGAAACATGAAAGAAGCCACATGCGTGAAAAGCCTTTCAAATGTAAGGCCTGTCCTTATCAAACAACAAATAAGCGTCATTTTGGGACACATGAAAGAATCCACACGGGTGTAAAGCCTTTCAAATGTAGTTACTGTCCTTATCGAGCATCGCAAGTGGGGAATCTTACGACACATGAAAGAATCCACACGGGTAAAAAGCCTTTCAAATGCAACTCCTGTCCCTATCGAACAGTACGAAAGTACGATCTTCGGACACACACAAGAATCCACATGGGTGAAAAGCCTTTCAAATGAAGTTACTTTCCATATCAAGCAATCCTTATCAGTGGCGGATTAATAGGGGGACTTACTGGGCTGCAGCTAGGTTCCCCCAAAATTGTTAACAAAATGTTTTTTTCATGGAAGGTTTATAAATAAAAACTTTTAATTTATAATCCTTCCATATAATTCCTTGGTTTCGTACTATATATATATATATATATATATATATATATATATATATATATATATATATATATATATATATATATATATATATATATATATATATATGTGTGTGTGTGTGTGTGGATAAAACCACTGTAATAGGACTAATTTTATATGTGAAACCAGGTTTCGGCGGAGACCTCATGAACAAGTGAGATACAGAAGTTGTTTAACGTATACACACACATCAGTGGTGCTAAGGTGGATTATGCACCAAACATCCAAACATTCATAGAAAAGTGCCACTATAAAGCCAGAACCATCTATTACTCCCCAGCTAATTATAAGGAAAACAGATGTAACAACTATTGTGTTACCTTTCCATACTCTCCCCAGTTAATCAATTTCAAAAAGTTGGCACGGACCAACAACATCAATGTTACCTTTCAGTACGAGAATACGATCAGAAATATCCTATCCAAAAATAGATCGATCGATAATGGACAGGGAGTTTATTTTATTTCATGCAAATAATGTAATGAATTATACATCGGTGAAAACAGCAGATTTTCCAGGTGAATGAATGAACATAAATGCGACGTGGTACTCTCTTCTTGAGTTTATTTCTACATATGTCCAATGAAAATCATCAAATTGATATTGATAATGCTAAAATAGTTTAAGTCTCACAATTATATACATCGACGCTTAATTGAATCGGCACTTATAAAAGAAATCTCCAACTTTAATACTTCCGACGGCCTATTCAATACTAATACCTTAATAAGAAAGAAATTCATACTTCCGTTTCTCAAAAATGCGGACACAATCTCGCATAATCCATCTTAGCGCCACTGATTTGTGTGTCTGTACGTTAAACAACTTTTGTATCTCACTTGTTCACGAGGAATTGACAATGACGGAGATCTCCGTCGAAACCTGGTTTCGCATATAAAATTAGTCCTATTACTGTGGTTTTATCTCTATAGTTACACGTATATATATATATATATATATATATATATATATATATATATATATATATATATATATATATATATATATATATATATATATATATATATATATATATATATATATATATATCATATTAAAAGACACCAATTTTTAACAACTTGGGAAAAAGGGAACTACAGAGCCGTAGCAACCGCCCTCCGACCGGGGAGAGGCTGCTCTTGAAAGGGTCCCACTGTGGCCAACAATTTTAATTTTATTAATGAAAATATAAAATTTTTGAATACACATTTTGTGTAATTATCTGGTTTATGTATTCCCTTTCAACTGTGTCATTAATGATAGACCAAAATATTTGTATTACAGAAATATTTCTGGAACCATTATTGTAGGGGTTGTTTGTTACCAGTGCCGAGAGGAGCTTCAGCAGAATGAAAATTAGCATGATATTGCAAAATCTTGATTATGACAAATTGGTGGAAAATTTTCTCAAGTTAAAACAAGAAAAAGGTATTTTTATAACCCCACAAATGTTAATAAGCGCATTTTGATTTTTTGATTTCTTTTTTATACTATTTCCAGCAAAGCTGGAATAGTATATTGTAATGATCTTTCGTGGCTCTTCGTTCGTTCTTTCGTTGGTTAGTTAGTTCGTTAACAATATTACGCAAAAAATACAGGCCCGATTTTCACGAAATCTGACAAAAACATTTTCTTGCGTTGATATTTGTTTTTTTTCTGGCGTTTTTTTGCTATTTTTTTCATTGTGTATTTTGTTGGGTTTTTGTCCGATGTAGGCATTTTCCATGTACAAGTTTAGTTTTTTTGAATAAATCATTTGTTTTATATCTTGTGTTTTAACCTCCTTGTCTAAATAGGTTGTATGGGATAAACCATCCACAAGGGTACCTCTTGGTTGGCACCACGCCCAGTCTACCTTTGGGCCCCATTTTCTTGCGTTGAGGACTTCCCTCTACAAAATGGCTAATTGGCTAACTAACAATATTCAAGGGTAATAAAAACGCTTAAGGACAAGTATTCTGTAGCAGTCCCTGGAACGCCGAAAATAGTCTTTGTCGTGCCTGGCACTATTTGTAAATCTATGATATATTGTTTTGGGGGCCCCACAATCTTGATTTGGTGGAGGGGGGGGGGGAACTAGATATTTCTACTGCTCTGGGTAACTATATAGGATTTCTCCATTATTTTTCATTTTTCCAGCATGAAATAAACATATGGTAAAGTGAACTACTTTTTTTCCTTTTTTTTTAAATCCATTATATAAAATTAAAAAAATATTATATAAGCACAAATAAATATATTCATGGGACACATGTTAAATAGAACTAAAAGTAAAATTCATCTTCAAGATAGTTAGTACATTCTCTCTCTCTCTCTCCCTCTCTCTCTCCATATATATATATATATATATATATAGGTGAGCGTTATCTCGATAACAATATCGGGTTATCGGCTATCCGATAATTTTCCCCCCGCGTTATCGATTAATCGGTATCGGCGATACTTTTGGTTCCAAACTAGCGATAATCGATCATTTCAGTCTTTGGTTCCAGTTTAGCACAGAGGCTAGCCACGCGTGCCTTCGAGGCAGAAATAGGTAGGTCCGAGCTAGGAGGAGTATCCTCAAAACTTATGAGGAGATGAAGGAGAGCCTCACAAGGTAAGAAACTAAGAAACTATTCAAATATTCTTAATATTGTATTTTAAAATAACGCTATATATAATCAATATTGTATTATAATTTTGGATTTATCGGTTATCGCCGATAAGGTTATCGTTATCAATTTATCGGTTATCGTGATACATTTTTTTCGTTATCGCGCCCATATATATATATATATATATATATATATATATATATATATATATATATATATATATATATATATATATATATATATATAGGCCTACCTACAACAGTGGCCCTACAATTTCTGAGACAAGAAAAATTGATCTACTGTGCCTAGATATAATGGATCATTAGAGTCACTTAGTTATATAGTTCATATTACTCCAACCATCTTTAAATATTTGGAGTAATGTGAACTATTTTTATACCATTCATATTTCTATATGGTTGTTTGTAGATATCCCAGATAGTATTTTTTTAAACAGTAAGATACTACCTAGCAGTAATTGAATAATATGGACTGAGCCAAGACTAGCTGAGTACTATCTGTATCAAAGTAAATTTTTTATGTAAATTACATCTTTAAAAGCCTAATCTCCAATATGTGATTAAAAATAGTCATTAATAAAATATGAAGTTTAACTCAGAAATTTACTAAACCTTTATATTAACAAATATTTAAAAACTAATAACTTTGAAATGCAAATGTACAGCTTCTAGGATATTAGTTTAAAGGTTTTAGTTCACTTCACTCCCGTTTACTATATAATGGATTTGTTTCTTTAAATATATGTTCCTGTTTTTTTTTTTATTTAATAAATAGAGCAACGCAAATAGAAAAATATTATAAAATAATATATAATAATATATTCTATGAAGTTAGATGCTAACTTATATTTTCTTCTTTTTTGTTTCGGATAAGCTATGCAACGCAACTCTCTCAGTGGAGCACAAAAGCGTGCAGCTGCCTTAAGGTGCATACACACTGCGCTGATGACACGTGTTAACACGCCATATGACGTGTTAACACGTGTTAGCAAAAAATCTGGAACATGCGTTCTCATAATGAAGTTCACACTGGTCTGATATGTCGCGTAACACGTCAGCTGACGTGTTACGCGACATATCACGTGTTAACACGCATCAGATGAAAATCAAAACTCCCAGATATTCGTCAGAAGGAAATCTGCGTCAGATAGGTGTAGTAGGCACATATTATTGTATAGTGTTTTAATATTATTGTATGTTTTGAAGTATTCTATAGTGTTTCGATATTATTGTATATTTTGAAATTATTCTAGTGTTTCGATTTTATTTAACGGGTACTATTGTATGGTGACAAATTGATAAAATAAAGTAAAAGTGTTTTCGTTATGGAGGAACAGTTAATAGAATGTGTTAGAGGATACGATCACTTATTTAATCCACAAAACAAGGATTATAGGGACCTGAAGGCCAGAAGAGAAGCTTGGGAGGAAATCAGCGAACGAATTGGTATTTCAGGTAAATTAACATTATATTTATTTTATTTATTGAATACAATATATAAAGAATACAGTTCGGTAGCAGTTTCAAATAGCTTTTTAAGCAGTAGTATACTAATTTCATTTGCTCGCTTGTTTGTTGAGAATTTTCTATTTTTAAAGGTCACAATAATTCACCGTTGAATTCCTTTCTGGTTAATGTGTATTCCTGCCTTTACGAATAGCGTCCCACTGCCATGGGCATTTTAAAGCTCCTTCTTGTGTGACAAAATGCTTCTTGAAACTTTCTCGTACGGCAGCAGCTTCTCGCACATGATTTCTTCTGACTGATTGTAGATCTCCTAATGCCTGAATTTCTGTCTCGGATGCCTGAATACCTTCTTCGAAATTCGTATTCCTGGAAACACGAAGCATGTTGTGAAGGCAGCAGGAAGCCAGTACAATTGAATCAACTGTTTCTGGTTGAACTTCAAGCGGTTTCAGGAAAACCCTCCACCGCCCAGCAAGAATGCCAAAGGCGTTTTCCACAACTCGCCTTGCTCTCGACAACCTATAATTAAAAATCTTTTCTTCATCTCCATTGATTGAATTTTTAGCGATAGGTCGCATAATGTACGTTTTAAGAGGAAACGCTTCATCTGCTACCATGACAAAGTCACATGGATCACCAGAAGCGTCAAGTTTTTCAGCTTTAGGAAAATTAAGCAGATTTTTGGCACATTTTTTACCAAAATTAGACCTTTCAAATGTTCCACCATCACTATTCCTTCCAAAAGCTCCTACATCAATCATAATAAATTTATAATTGGCATCTACCAACGCCAGCAAGACAATGGAATGATTTCCTTTATAGTTGTGGTAAGAGGACCCCCCATTGTAAGGGCATCGCATTTGAATGTGTTTACCATCCATTGCTCCTAAGCAATGTGGAAACCCCCATATCTCTTCAAAATCTTTCGCAATTTCTTTCCACTTTATTTGTTCTGGCTCTGGAATATGAATAGATTTAAGTGATTCCCAAATAGCTTGGCAACATTCTTTCACTATTTGTCCAGCCGTACTGAAGCCCATTCGAAAGGAGAATCCAAGTGATCTGTATGAATTTCCTGTCGCCAAATACCTGAAAAAGATAAAATAAAAAAAATGAAGCTTCCTTTCTTATAACAATAATTATCATAATAATAAAATATGAATATTTTTAATTTCGTTATTAATCATAAAGTTATCTTTTGCAGCTGACGCATGCAAAGACACATGGACAAAACTTCGGAATGCTTATACAAATGCCAGAAAGACAAGGAACACAAAATCTGGTCAATCAGCTAAGAATGTTCCTAAGTGGAAATATGAAGACCAAATGTCATTTTTGATCCCAACATTGGAACCACGAAGGTATGTATGATAAATCATTTAAACACACTAATTTCACGTGAAATTTAATCATTCTTTTAATGTCCTTTGCTGCAGTGGTTGGAGGAAAGCCCCAAAGTTGAAAACAATTTGTGCTTTTACATACTTTTATTAATTGTTTTTTTTTATTTTTCTATTGTTTCAGTACCCATGGCAATGTGGAACCACTTTGTCCAAGTGTTGATGATGTGTCTAATGCGGTCATCAATGAAACTACTGAAGAGGACTTAAACAAAAGCCAAGTAGACAAAAATGCAGCATCAGAGAAGGGTGCCGATGACAATGGTAATCAAGAAACTACAATTGAAGATCGTACATCAACTCCCAAACCAAAGTATAGGAAAAGGCAGACGGTGGATTCATCCATGAGGGAAATAGTAAACATCATGAAGAATAACAGCCGTATGCGGGCCCAAACTCTTCAACTTTCAGAAGGCCACAAAACGGATAGAGACGAAACGGAAATGTTCTTTTCAAGTATTGCCAGCTCTGTTAAAAAACTTAGTGCCATTGAACAAGCTAGAATAAAGATGGAAATAAGCAATATGGTGTTCAAGGCCCAGATTCGGGAGATGGAGCAGCAAAACCTTTATCAAAACACTGCATCTGGCCCCTTTCATCCACCCGTAGTACCAATCCCATCACCCTCTCCCACATAATCCATTACATCCTTTGGTGAATCAAACCCCAATTGCTATTCTACCTCGAGTACAGCACCTTCTACCCCTTTACCCGAAATGGAACATTCTACATGTCCTACAGGAATGGCCACACCATATTTTTCTATGTAATATCTTACATATTTATGTGGTTCATGTACCTAATTAGCTGAAAATAAAATTAAGACATCATTGTGCAAGTTTTACTCACCTCAAGCATACAGCAAGTCTCTCTTCTGCTGGTATACATTTCCTTAGTTGAGTGTTGGATTTTGTAATTGCTGGTTTTATAATGTGTAAAAGGTTGTAGAACTCTTCTTTTGTCATCCTAAAGTACATAACAAAACGATCTTCCTCTGACAGTAGTTGAGGAAATAGGTGATGAAACTCACCTAAACTTTCCCTTTTGGCGTTTATAACATTTGTTTGAGTTTTTTTTCCAGAAGTAACAAGCGCTATAGCTATTGCTACTAACTGCTCCTCTTCTTCATCGAGTTCATTTAACATATTATGATTCATTTTCAATATCTGCAACACAAAATTAGAGGATAAAAAAGAAAGAACGTGCTCACTCCACAAAAAATCAAATCTTTCTGACGTAACATGCATCAGATAAATGAAAACGTTGTTGTGTTATATGATGCAATCTGTTGCTTTGTGTTAACACGTCATATGGCGTGTTAACACGTGTCATCAGCGCAGTGTGTATGCACCTTTAGGAAAACAGAAAAGAGAAACTGAAATTGACGAAAAGACTCTCAAACTTGCATCGTTCTTTAAACCAACTACAACTACAAATCGTACAATTGAGCATGTGGAGCTATCTATCTCCGTGCCAGGGACTGATACTGGAGTGGAGACTGTAGTCCGGACGGCTTCTCCAAAATCCATTATGGATGATGTCATTGATGATCTTTGTCTTTGGCCAGAAAAATCTCTGAAGACTTCTGAAATTATTGGATTCACCGTGGACCATCTTCATGCCAACATAAAAGTGATGGGACCTGCGGTTAAGTTGGAAAAAAGTCACATCGCAGGTATTGTACTTTAGCATTATTTACACGTGTTCATGCCAGAACAGGGGAAAAGTTTGAAAGAAATTGATTATGCTATTCGAAAACCAGTAGTTGTGTATATTGTTTTGTATACAAATTGATGTCACCTACTGTGAGTAAGCTGACAAGTGGTTTCAACGATTGGAAACATGCTCATGAATTGCTTTCGAATCATGAAAACTCTAAAACAACATATTGATGAAATAGCAGCATTATGTGCTTGGAAATCATCAAGTCAAATCGACTCTGATCTGGTGGAGTAATATGAGAATGAAGTTCAATATTGGAAGAAAGTTCTTTAGAGACTAGTTAGCGTTGTACAATTCCTGTGTGTCCGTGATCTTCCATTTCGTGGTAAGAATGGGCTGATAGGTTCATCGAGCAATGGCAACTACCTTGGAATACTTGAACTGCTAAGTCAGTATGATGCATTTCTTGCTGAACATATCAGTAAGCATGCCAACACGGGACGAGGACACGTTTATCTATCTTCAACTATCTGTGAAGAGGTCATTGAGCTTATGGGTGAGAAGGTACTGTCTGTGATTGTTGATGAAATCAAATCGGCAAAGTACTTCTCGATATCTGTAGATTCCTCGACCGATGTCATGCATGTGGACCAGCTAATTGTGATTGTCCGCTATGTTCTACAATCTGACCCTATTGAACAATTTATAAAATTCAAAGCAATGTTTTCCCACACTGGATCAGAAATCGCCCAAATTCTTATTCATTTCTTAGAAGAAAATGGCATAAACACTCAAGATTCCCGTGGTCAGTCATACGACAACGGTGCAAATGTGCGCGGGAAATACAACAGCATCCAAGCTATCATTCATGAGAAAAGTAGGTTTGCTCATCAGACTCGAATGGCTATTACTGGTCGTAGCAAGGGACAAATGAATTTCCCGTTGCTTGGAGATAAACAAACATCTAGAGTTGAGGTAGGTAGGGGTCGACATAAAGGGGACATGTTAAGAAGAACCTTTAGTGACATGGCGTTTGCTGGACAAATACTCCACCCCACCCCCCCTAAAATGGAAAGGGGCCGTAATATGAACTGAATTCGATTCCATTTAATTATTTCGTTCACTCTGCTCCATATGTGCCATAAATACTTGGTTTAATTATTTAAGTTCCCACGATTTTTACCATTTTATTCACTGCGTCCCATATCTGACCACCGATTGGATTACAGGAAACAAAAGCCAGCTGGCTGAACTGGCATAAGCTTCTTAATTCGCCATTCGAAGGTCATGATAAAGGTTCGCTGATTAACTACAATTACATGCGTGATTGTGAATTAAACATTATATAATGTAAGCATTCCTCTATTATATTTTGTGGATTTATAGACGGACATACACACATACATACACACATAATGATTATTTAACTTAGTTAAGCGATTATTTTTCCATTCCCAAAGAAAATTATTGGAAAACTCCTCCTGCGCTACTTGTCTTGATTTAAATTTTGGAGAAGGTTCAACCCAGAAGGCTTTTCAGATAATGAAAATTCACTAACTTCACCTGAATCCTTCCCCGTCGTTAATTTTCAAGATGATGACACGATTCCAATCATTGAATTGGGAGAAGAGGACAATGTTGACATTGTTTTAGATAGGCCTACCCAAACTGTTCCTGCTGTCACTAGATGAAAATAAAATGAAGAAGGATATGGCGGTAAGGTGAAGAATACCAATGATCAAGAACAGCAATTTGGGGATGTGAGTAATTAATGGAGGGGTTAATTGATTCAATTTATAATCAGTAAAAAAATATTTTTAAAAATACAGTATTTAATTTACTGTAAAATTACATTCAAGAAATGGGCACAATGTCCCTTGTCCTAAGACTGCCAAGGTAGAGACTCTCTGCTACAATTACCGAATTTTACGTGAATGAAAATATTGTGGGTCGGATGACCGGTCACCAGTTTATACGGGGTTTTGGTAACCTGTTTATGGAAGGGGTACGTCACCAGATAATGAGATCACCGTAAATCACCACCTTATTAAGGGAACGACTAGTTCTAGTTTTGAGGTGAAGGATGGCTTTACGGCGAATTATTTCTATAGATACCAAAGATAATTGTTTTTATTACGGTGTTCTTCTTGGCTGGGCTTGTCGAAGTTCAAGGCAAAGATGGACTAACAAAATAAACTATTCTAATAACGGAATCTTGTGATTGCAATCGGCGAGAGAGACGGATCGTAATAAGCAAGAGACTAGTAGTCTATATATTATTCGACGCTAGTAAGAGTTAAGGGGGAGAGAGAAACAAGTCTCGGCGGATGTAAACGGGAGCATGAACGCAGACGTATTCGTTATATATATATATATATATATATATATATATATATATATATATATATATATATATATATATATATATATATATATATATATATATATATATAATCTAACATTTACGAATTTCTCCATCTATTTGCAACGCAGGAGGTTAGAGAGATTGCCCGGAAACTGGCCAGGGTATAATGATCTTTCCCCGGTTTGCGAAAAGCAAGCACAGTAACAATTCGCCAGGTATTTAGGGGGATACCCTCTACCCATATCCTGTTGACAAATACTAACAGAAAGGCCATGCCTCGCTCACCCAGATCTCGAAGCATGGTGTACGGGTCATCGTCTGGACCAGGGGCAATGTCCGCGATTGGCGTTGAAGGGTTCTCTGCGTCTGGTGGTAAAGTCCAATCAGCTTCTTTCTGCAAAATCACGAAAAAGCGGTCGTGAAGGATTCCGCCACGGACGCGGGGTTCGAGATTGCGGTCCCATTCTCCTGGAGAACGGGAGAGGGATCCTGTCAGAACTTACCCCGAATCCTTTTGACTCTTGCACATCTCTGTTTGAGGGGTCTTCCCGCTAATTAAAGACACGTATGCCCGCAAAGAAGAGCGGTGGGTGTATTTCGAAATATAACGGGAACCTAGCTAGCCCTAGCTCGACGAAATTCATCGAGAGTTATGTCGTTCGGCCGGCACTTATATCGCATGTAGTCATAACGCTTCTGTTTGAGGGTTGTCTCGCACTCAACTGAGCACCACGAAAGTGATCAGCCTGCAAAACGGCCAGACGTTCTAGGAATAGTAGTTATGCCCACGAAGATGAGATTGCCGTAGAAGAACTCAACAGCCTCATCTACCGACCTAAACTTCTCGATTGAGACAAAGAAATCGGTGATTTCCATTAATGCGGACCACCGCGCCCGCGCTAAACACCACCGGGGCGGGCTCTTGGGCGGCAGTGGCACGAAAAGTTATATTTGAAGGAGAAAGTGATCACTACCATGGAGGTCATCGACCCCGTACCCCCCACCCCATTAGCCAAAATCAGGCTGTGCGTCCGGAGAGCACAAATATAGATCGATGCAAGAAAATTAAGTGGTTCTTGGCCAGTCATGCGTAAACTCACCCACATTTAGGACACAATCATCAGATTGGCAAGGGCTTGACCCCGATGATTAATAGAGTAGTCTCCCCAGAAGGGGGTGTCTACCGTTTAGATCTCTGAGCAAGAGGAAGGGCCTCAGCAACCGTGCCACGACCCAGCGGAAGTACCCCGCGTCGAAGTCGGCTGACGGAGGAGTGTAAGGGGAAATGACAGTATACCTCCTATCCAGTATACCTCCTATCTTCTCTTCGCTAAAGCGAAGAGAAGAACGGAGACATCATGCCGTGTGTAAATCGCCTATCCTCTTCCTCGTGGTGGTAGGGTCGCAAAACCCTTATACCCCACGAGGGTGGGCATGGGGCACGCGCCCTGCATTTCCTCCTGAAAAAAGATAGCTAATGGGGAATGTGTGGAGACGAGCTTTCACAGCTCCTACCAGCTGGCCTGGACTCCTCGGTAATTCTATTTAAGAAATATGCCCCCCAGGCGTAGCTTGGAGGAAATGCGGTGTACGTTTCCAGGAGGCAGAATTCCGGGCGCTGTTGACCAGACAATGCGCTAAAGGTGCTCTCTCTTTCGAGGACTTATCGGGAGAGGTTGGGCTCGCCATGCGAGTCTTTCCCCCCCCCCCCCTTAGACGAGGGGGCTGCTTTGGAGGAGGGGGCCCCTCTTTTGGAGGATCCACCTTCTCCGAGCCACCCAACTTACCACTGGGTATGGGTGAAGGAGTCGAAGCTCCTTCAGTTCTGTCCTCCTTTCGGGAAGAAGCTTTAGGGATCCCGGAAGATGGTGTCATGACCATCTTTTCAAGGGCTGTTGCCTCCTTTGAGTCTAACGCCTCGGTGGAGGCGCGCAGCTGTTTCGCATCACGGGAAACGGTCACGCTGGGAAAATGAAGGCAAGCCCTGTTTTTTGCCGGGGTTGAGTGTCAACCCTTTTTGCTGCAACCATTACCAGGGGAGCGCTCAGGGTGGCGCGGAAACAACCGTGCTCATAGGCAAGCAAGCGTGAAATAGAGAGGGGAGCAAATGAAAATGGTTGAACACCTGCGTTTGATTAAAGCTGCTCAAGTTGTCTCGAGATAGAATTCTCAAAAACGGATATTTAAGGAGGAGCCCGAGTAAACACAACTGACGACCGTAAGAGATGGTGCAGAGAGAATCTTATCAGATTATACAAATACGAGTTTATCATGTAAATGTACACATCGTGCACAGGCTTCCTAGCTCCGCCCAGATGGTGGAGAAATGCAACCATAACGGAGGTGGGTGTCGTCCCACGGTCATCTCCAGGCCACGCCCTCTGCACTAGGAGTGCACATATAAATAATAAAAGAAAGAGGAAGACAGAGTATAGTAAAGAATTTATTCGCGTTCACGCTCCCGCCTTGTGCGTCACAAGTTCATCCAATCATTGCCGCCCAATATCGCGCCGAAAATCGCCACTCACAAAGAATTAAGCCTAGCACAATTAGGAAAACTTGCGGATGAACTTGTAACATTCGAATAAGCGCAGTGCCATAATATAAATACATATAGTGAGTGGGAGGACACAGTGCCGTTTCAAACGCGTTTATGCCCAATAATAATACGAGTGTTAACTTTAGAAATAATTCGGCAAGAAATGCACTATTAGTGACCGAAATTAATTACAGTGTACATAAGCCACCAGGGAGATTGCGACCCTTCCATAAAGCCCAAATGCCTGTAGTTTGTTGCTCGCATATATCTGTCGGAGAAAAGGGTAAATTCTGCAAACCCTGGCGCAGGTGGCCGAAAGGAGACGGAGCTGTGCAAATGAAACCGTCCTCTAGGCCATCTTCACCAGCACCGGCGGAAAACTAAGAGGTCATGCCATAGTAAACGCGGCCGCGATGGTGCCGTCTATTTTCACTATCGTCGCTAAAGTATATAACACTAAATGTAAGTTCTTAATTGATACGGGGTCAAGTGTTTCGATTATTCTGGCTAAACTGGTGAAGTCAAATGATGTGCGCGATTCTGGCATTAACATTTCAACAACTAATGGCGGAAAAATTAAAGTCCACGGCGAAATTCATACGGATATAGTGATCCTCAGTCTTCGTCGATCACTTAGGTGGTCATTCTTTGTAACAGATATTACCTCTCCGTTATTAGGCATTGACTTTTTGAGACATTATGATCTTCTAATAAACTATTCAAGCGAGATGCTAATAGATAATCGAACTAAACTCGTGTCGAAAGTGAAGTTTTCTGAAGAACCGGCGGTAGCGTTAATAATCGATTACCTGCAACATTTACCGCCCAATTGCACAGCTATACTTGAAAAATATGAGGCCATCAGCTTCAGCCTCCCTCTTCCCCAGGTCACTTCCGAACGCAGTGAAGCATACAATCGAATTTGGTAGTGCTCCACCGACATTTGCACGGCTAGGACCTCTTTCGATGGAGAAACTCATGGCTTCCAAAGCAGCGTTCGAGACTCTAGTGAGAGAGGGGGTCGTGCGCACGTCAAGATCACCATGAGCTTCGCCTATTCACATGGTGCCAAAGAAGTCGCCCGGTGTGTACAGGGTGGTCGCAGATTTCCGAGCGTTAAATGCCGCTACAAAGCCCGACAGGTATCCGCTACCGCGGATTCTAAGAATTACCGACCACCTCCATGGCAAAAGGATATTTTCGAGGTTGGAACTTTTTCGTGAAAAACACCAAATCCTATGAACCAGGCAGACATAGGGAAAACCACGGTCACGACTCCATTTGCTTTGTGGTGGGAGTACGTCAAGCTCCTATTTGGTCTCCGAAATGTCAGCTGCACCTTCCAAAGGGAAAAGGACACCATTTTTCAAGGATTAGGGTTCGTTTTATGTACATAGACGATATCATGGTGTATTCAGACAATATGGACGACAACCTGAAGCATTTCGAACAGGTCTTTGAAATCTTGGTCAAAAATGGCCTAAGATTATCACTGGAGAAATGCGAGTTGGTGAATGAAGAAATAGTTTTTTTTTAGAATACCACGTCTCGGTAGAAGTTATATGCCCACCGGCGAAAAAGATGGAAGAGATTGGAAACATGCCGCTACCAAAAGACTACAAGGAGCTTCGGAGATATTTGGGGATGGTATGATACTACCGCAGGATGTTCCCGAAATTTGCCGCGATGGCAGCCCCGCTGACTGAGCTTGTTCGCCTGCAGCCAAAGGCTCGAGAGCTCGTGTGGAACAAAGGGGCAAGTAAGGCATTTGAGAGGGCCAAGTCCGTCTTAATCGATTCCGTGAAACTCTGTCACCCGCTGCCCAATGATTCCCCATACCAGCTGGTGATGGATTGTTCTCAATACGCCGCAGGTGCTGTCGTACACCAGATGGTTGACAGAACTGCGAGACCAGCGGCATTCTTTTCGTGCAAGCTAAGCCGGACGCAGCAAGCATAATCCACCTAGTCAGAGAGCTCCGTACGGTGTATCTTGCTACCATGCACTACAGGTCCCTAATTGAAAGTCGACACGCCAGCTTGTGTACAGATCACAAACCTTTAGTTTCAGCTTTTGCATCGCCACTAAGTGCCAAAACAGACAGACAACAACGAGAGAATACATTAGTGATATCGCGTACGTGCGTGGTCACGATAACGTAGTTGCTGACTGCCTCTCAAAGAACGTCTATTCGGTCCAAATTGACTCTCTTGACCTCCGAGCTTTGGCGGCGGCAGAGACTAAGGCATTTCATTCGCGCTTGAAACCTTGCCCTTTTCCAGAGGATGTTCAGCTTTGGTGCGAAATAACATCCGGAAACGCACGGCCGTTTGTCCCTTTGGAATGCAGGAGTGCAATTTCAAATCAATTGCACAATATGTCACATCCTGGAATCAAGGCTTCACTTCGGCTCATCAAATCGAGGGTTTTCTGGCCAAACATGGACAAGGATATCTGCTTCTGGACGAGAGAGTGCCTTGCTTGTCAGCCTTCCAAATGGAATCTTCACACAAAATCACTGATCCTCCCTATTATTATTCCTTCCTCGAATTTTGAAACTGTATACATAAATATAGTTGGACCACTAGTACCCGATGGGCACTAATCATAATAGGTGGGCGCTATCGCGATAAATAATCTCGATAATTTATCGCGATAACGATATCGAGTTATCGGTTATCCGATATTGTTTTCGCTTTATCAATTCATCGGTATCGTCGATACTTTTGGTTCCAGTGTAGCACAGGGGCGAGCAGCGCGTGCCTTGGAGGCAGAAATAGGTAGGTCCGAGCTGGAAGGAGGATCCTCAAAACCTATGAGGAGATAAAGGAGAGCCTTACAGGTAAGAAACTAAGAAACAGTATTCAAATATTCTTACTATTGTATTATAAAATAACGCAATATATAGTCAATAATCAATATTGTATTATAATTTTGGATTTATCGATTTATCGGTTATTATCATTTATCACCAGTTATCGGTCATTGCCGATAAAGTTATCGTTATCGTTTAATCGGTAATCGTGATACATTTTTTCGTTATCGCGCCCACCTATGCTAATTATGGCTGCCTCGGAGTGCCACCGTCAGGAGCCCCTAGGCCAGATGGACCAGACTTTGCAGGATCCTTCTCCAAAATAGAGAATATTTCGGCTATCACAGGGGCACCAGCCGGGGTAGGAGATCCCACCTCTCCTTGTGAGGCCTTAGGGACCCGAGCCGTCTAAGTCTGATCTCTCATAAGGGCAGACTCAGGTTATGTGCTTGACACTGAGCTCAGGTTCGACCCCATGAAAGATCCTACCGTCTGGGGCTAGGTCACCTCAGGAACCGTGTCCATCTCAGGGGCGTCCTCCATGTGCGCCCCCCCCCTCCTACCCGAGACATCACAAGTCTTCTTCGACGTACCTTCTGTCCTATTCTGGGCCGGCAAACCGGCATCCGTCGGGAAAGAGAGATGAGAACGTACAGTGATACCCTGTAATCAAGATATGCACCCCAGCAGGACTTTGGAGGGCACGGGCCGACGAGCCCTGTCATCCCTCGCACCCCCAACTGGGTTGGTCCTATCGAGCCGCTCTCGAGAGAGTGAATTATTGGCTGGTGGCGTGCTTTCTTGGCAGTCCCCTGGAAAGTAAAGGGGGACTGCCGCTGTAAAGAGGGGCGACTCCAGAGAAGGGGGTGATGGGAGAGACCTCTGCACCTGTAGGCCAGGGAGATGAGTAAGCCTCTTCCGGTTGAAGAGTTTTGGAGGGTCCCCTACGAAAGCACAGGGGGAAGGGGCTACCCTTTTTTTCCGTGGAGCTGCCCGAAGGCGGCTCCGCTTCTGGTGAAAGGGGGGAGTTTTTGTTTTCTTATTCATGGGCATGCTGACCCTGGTATTTACGCGGGACACAAACACTAATCACCCTCGCAGTAGTTCGCTCTGTGAGGGATAAATACGGGGCCACTCCTCACGCCTAGTAACCTGGCAGCCCATCGGCACGGCACTTCCACATTAGGCTCGGTGTACAATCGATAATGAAAGAAGAAAGAAATGGGAAATGACGGAGGTGATGATGGGGGTGAAGCAGGGTGTTTGTTAAAAACCCACCGCCCCAACCTGGAGCTCAAGGGTGAGGGAAGGTATTGCCCCCAAACCCCCTCCAGCCTCTATCCGGGATGATTGACTATAAGCCGGCTTCAAGTAACCAAACATTTTTAGTTATTCTTATTTTTCACGATGTTCATTCCAACAAAAATGGCGCTTTCATGCGCGGATGAACGAAAGATGAAACACAATATCGTTTAATTTGGAACGAAACAAGAAAAACAACGCCCTAGTCGTTAATGTTAAAGATTACCATCATTTGTCTTCAGTATTTGCAGAAGAGAATCCAGATAGATTAATTGATGATAATTTTAGGTCAAGGTTAGTATTAGTGTTGAATACCATTAATGTGAACAGGGAAATAATTAAAGGGCTTATATTGAAGTTAAATAGTAGTAAGTCATCTGTCCCAGACAACAGTAATTCTAGGTTACTCAAAGAAGGTTTAGATAATATTGCAGTTGTAGCGGTCTCCACCCCTACAAGTGGAAATATTTAATTATATATATATATATATATATATATATATATATATATATATATATATATATATATATATAATATTATTATTATTATTTCAAGAAGGGTTGGTAACCATAACTTAAATCGTGTGATTAGTACGCCCGATTTCTCAAGCGTCTTCAACTAAAATCACATGCTTATTCACTTTATTCATTCACTTTGCTCAGCTCATCGGAATCAGGTCTATAATATTGAAATTTTAATTTTTAGCTAAATGTCCCAAAAGAATCTCGTTTTAATGCGTGATTCTTCTTTCTTTTATAAACCCTTCCAACTCCGGTGTAATCTATTTATTTAATCTATTTATGTATCCAAATTACAATCTATTTATGTATCCAATTTAATCCATACAATCTATTTATACCAACATTTATACATATCAATCTATTTAATATTGACCCAATCCATTTAACTATATAATCTATGTGCTCATATAATCTATTTATCAATCCATATAAATATTTATCATACATTTATAATATTTCCCCATTTAACATTCAACTACAATCTAATTAATATTTGTCAACCTAATTATGAATCATCATATGTGTACTCTAATTTTCATTAACTCATGCAAAGTTAATTCACCCGCGCAAAATTTAATCCAATCATAAACTGTATAATTTCCCTTTTTAATCATAACTTCATTCCATAATATATATTTTTCGTATCTCTTTGTTTTAATACAGGTATTCACACGACGTTGTCGATTTAGGCCTAAGGAAATTTCGTCTGCAAATTCAGATTTCCCGTTAGCAATTAACTTCATTCCCCTTGTATAACAAAAATATAGGTTTGGGGGTTTATTCTGACCTGAGCTATCTAGTGTATTGACGCAATAATCCCTTAAACACTTATACAGTATTTCTTGCGAAAATTTATAATAGATCACTAGAGTATGAACAAATACCTAATAATTGGAAATTAGCAAATGTACTGCCCATTTTAAGAAGGGGAGTAAAGAGGACCCGCATAACTTTACACCAGTAAGCTTAACTTCTATAGTTTGTAAAATGTTTGAGAAAATAGTTAGGAAAGGAATCCCTGACCATCTAGAGTGTGGTATAGATATAGGGCCATCGTGGTATGAACCTAGATTGATACTGTAGATAGAGAAGGATAGGAAAAGTGGCAAAGAAAAAATAATAGCGTAGGCGAGTTGCGAACAGCTTCCCGCGTCGCTGGACCACTGTTAGCCAGCGGTGAATCTACTCTGCCATCCTGAGTCTCATTCAAACGAAGCTTTGTAAGCCGCTCACCTGCACTTCTCGTATCCTATACAACCCCCATCCTATAAGCGGAGCGTATTTTGAAGAAATTAGGAGAGCCCGTTTGGAAATGTTATCCAAGGGCTAACGCTCCCCCTCCCGGGTCTGGGCACCATTGTAGATATTGGGGAGTAGGAAAGGGGGCAAAGAAAAAATAATAGCGTAGGCGAGTTGCGAACAGCTTCCCGCGTCGCTGGACCACTGTTAGCCAGCGGCGAATCCACTCCGCCATCCTGAGTCTCATTCAAATCAAGCTTTTCAAGCCGCTCGCCTGCACTTCTCGTACGCTATAATACTGCACAAAAACCTATATCTATAAGTTTTTTTGATTTGAGTTATTGAATCGTAAAAAAGCTCGAGCGGCTAAGCTTATGGCGAACTTAGGCGTAATGGTTGGACACGAAATCGTTAAGGAATATATGAAATACAATAAGGATAGAACAAAATATATAGATTATTATAGATTAACAAGAATGGAACATATTTGAAATTATATTGGTTGAATTTGAATTTAATTATACAAAATGAACATGAGTTTAAATCTGAATTTTTGTCCTGACTAAACTTGGCGTAAGGTATATAGGTAACTAATTAAAGTGTAATTGTAACTAATTGAAATGTATTTGTAAGTAATTAAAATGTAATTAAAATTACGATGGTTGAAAGTGGAAATGTATGAGAAATATAAGGAATTAGAGAGTGTTTTTGTTTGTTAAACTTAAGGATGGAATGGAGAAAGAATTCAACTGACCTTGATTTGGAGCTGGCGATAGAACAAGTGAATTTTTTTTCTTCCATACGGAATATTTGGAAGCATTGGTACCGTGCGTGTAAATGTTTTCAAAAATGTTGGCAATTGTTTTTGAAGATTTTTTTTTTACAAATATATAATATTTAAGAAAAATTATATAAAATTTTAGTTTATATATATATATATATATATATATATATATATATATATATATATATATATATATATATATATATATATATATATATCCCATTTGTAACTGCAGAGCTGCTACAGTGGTAGGTTAATAAATGATGCTCAGAATGGGTTTAAAAGAGGTATATAATGTTTAACAAATTTACTGGATTTTATGCATTATGGGACTAAACAATTGGTCTAACTTCAAAAAACTTACGTCATATATCTAGTGTTATAAAAGTACTAATGGTCTTTTGAGGCATTCCAGTCCTCAAATATGGTTTCGGTTGGGCCCGGAAAGTACATATTTTTTTAAGATCCTACAACTTGATGGGGTTAAAATTAACAATGAAATACGTCAGCCTTGCCTTCTCTTAATGTGAAAATAAACCATTATTTTAACACACTGCCAACGTTTAATTCGCACTTAATTCATACATTGGCAATCTGGATGCAAATATTTATAAGAATGCCGTTTTCGATCTTTGCCCCCAAACCTGTGTGTCTCACGTTCTTAATGTTGTCATGTTTTTTTTGCGTTTTTAAATCTATAATCTTTAATAAGTCTTCTCATAACTCCTCTTTAAATTTAATAGACTTTGGTTGAAATTATAGCCTCACTTTGAAAGCAAAGCGTTGCGACAGATGCAACTTGACTATAATATAATCAGCACTAAATAGTAAGTTTGTTTTGTCTTTGGATTCGAACCTAATTCTAGGCTTTAAAATTGTTAATACTACTAGTTGTTTTCAATAAGGTTTCGTTGTACTAGTTGTTCCTGAGGCATGAGCCCGGGTATATAGGGGGCTCCGCTCCTCCTCCCCTAATGACAACCCGTAGCTTGGCTTTATAATATCTTCCAGTAATCAAACGAATATACGAATAATCTATACATAAATAGTATGTACATAAAAAAACGGTACTAATTTTAATCATCATTTGCAGCTTTATTTTGTGCGGAAAACAGTTATTTTTAAGATAGTATCACCCAAAATAGTCGTACTCAGAGTGCTAGTATCTTAAAAATAAGTGCTTTACGCGCCTAACCGAAGCCGTAAATGGCGAGTAGAATGCCTAAAAACACTATTAGTACTGTTTTTACAACAAAAACACAGCGCAGGTTTTCTGAAGTTTGACCAGACATTGAGATAAGGGAGAAAATGTCCATGTAATTTATTTAGATTTTAGCAAAGCTTTTGATAAGGTTCCGCTTAGGAGACGAGTTCACAAATTGAAAAAGGCATGGGATATGTGGGCAAGTTTTGAATTGGATAGCTGAATGGCTGAAAGACAGGAATCAGAATTCTACTGAAATGGGTGAGGTCACAGTGGAGGGACATTATCAATGGTGTACCTTAGGGATCAGGTATAGGCCCTTTATTATTCATAGTTTATATAAATGAACTCGGGGAGGCAGTAAATAACAAAGTCAATTTTCTCTGATAACACTCTATTGGCAGCTGTAGTCAAAGAAGTTGAGGGTAACTTTAAAGTGCAGAGTGACTTAAATATGTTATTAGCTTGAGCTCAGAAGTGGCAGATGACATTTTTCCTTAAAAGATTAAAAGCCATTAGCATGGGAACGGATAATATGGAATTTAACTATGAATAGATGGGTATTAGCTGAATTCAGTTGTTGATGAGAAGACCTTAGACGTAGTAGTATATAGGTAACTGAAGTTATCGAAGCAGTGCATTGAGGCAAAAAGTAGAGTAAATGGGGTGCTAGGATACATTAAGAGGAATGTTAGCTACAAGAGTAAGGAGTTTATACTTAAACTCTACGACTCTACGACTCGTATGTCAGGCTACATTTAGGGTACTGTATACAAGCATGGCCACAATATTTTAGACATGATATCAACCTGCTAGAATCAATACAAAGGAGGGCAACAAAAATAACACCTTTCCTGGAGCACCTTGAATATGAAGATAGACAGGGAACTAAATATGTTCTCATTTGAATGAAGGTGTTTGAGGGTACTTATGATTGAGTATTTGAAAATCTGTTCTGAGATGGAGAGGTTGAGTTGTAGCAAGTTATTTGAGTTGGAAGATAGTAATTTGACTCGAGGTCACCACTTGAAAAATTTTAAAAAAAGCTGCAGGTTGGATGATAAAAAATATTTTTTCACCAACAGAGTGGATTACTGGAATAATTTTCCACCTGAGACAGTAGATAGTCCAAACTTGAATGTTTTCAATTGCAGATTAGATTTTATGAGAATATAGGTAATTTCGAAATTAGGGGTTTCACCCCTATAGCGTACGAGAAGTACAGGCAAGCGGCTTAAAAGCTTCGTTTGAATGAGTCTTTTTTGAGACTCAGGATGGCTGAGTGGATTTGCCGCTGGCTAATAGTGGTCCAGTGACACGGGAAGCTGTTCGCAACTCGCCTACGCTATTATTTTTTCTTTGCCCCTTTTCCTATTCTCTCTATCTATGTACAATGGTGCCCAGACCTGGGCGGGGAAGTGTTAGCCCTTGGATAACATTTCCAAACGGGCTCTCTTCATTTCTTCAAAATACGCTCCGCTTCTAGGAGGGGGGTTGTATAGCGTACGAGAAGTACGGGCAAGCGGCTTAAAAGCTTCGTTTGAATGAGTCTTTTATTGAGACTCAGGATGGCCGAGTGGATTCGCCGCTGGCTAACAGTGGTCCAGCGACGCGGGAAGCTGTTCGCAACTCGCCTACGCTATTATTTTTTAAAGGAGTATAGTAGGAGGAGAATGAGGCTATTGGGGTTCTAGATGAACATTTTCTGTATAAGCGGGTTTCAGACGTGTTGCTAGAGCACTATGTGAGTCCTGAATGTAATGATGTGTTGTCAGAGCACTATGCGAGTGCGATCGAATTAATGGCGTGTTGCCAGAGCACTATGCGAGTGCGAGGATTGATGACGTGTTGTCAGAGCACTATGTGAATGTGAGAGAATTAATGACGAGTTGCCAGAGCACTATGTGAGTGCGACGGAATTAATGGCGTGTTGCCCGAGCACTATGCGAGTGCGATGATTGATGACGTGTTGTCAGAGCACTATGTGAGTGCGATGATTGATGACGTGTTGTCAGAGCACTATGTGAGGGCGAGAGAATTAATGGCGTGTTGCCAGAGCACTGTGTGAGTGCGAGGGAATTAATGGCATGTTGCCAGAGCACTATGCGAGTGCGAGGATTGATGACGTGTTGTCAGAGCACTATGCGAGTGCGAGGATTGATGACGTGTTGTTAGAGCACTATGCGAGTGCGAGGGAATTAATGGCGTGTTGCCAGAGCACTATGTGAGTGCGAGGATTGATGACGTGTTGTCAGAGCACTATGCGAGTGCGAGGATTGATGACGTGTTGTCAGAGCACTATGTGAGTGCGAGAGAATTGACAACGTAGCACTGTATGAGTGCTGAATGAAATGATGGCGATATCAAGTGAGGTTTGAGTGTGGGGCAAAATGCAAAAGTGAAGATTGAGTGTGGGTCAGTGCAAAAGTGAGGACCTACCTGAATAAGTGAAGTGAGGTGCAGGAGGTAGATGTTGACCCGTTTATTGTCAATTGTTAATGTTTGTTCCTAATCCCTTGAGATATTAGTTTAAAGGATGTGAGGTGTTTGTCCTTTGTTAATCCCTTGAGATATTAGTTTAAAGGATGTGAGGTGCAGGTAGTAGATGTTCACCCGTTTATTGTCAATTGTTAATCCCTTGAGACCCCCCACCCTCCCCTCCAATTTTTAAATAAACTCATAATTATTTCGGTAACACTTCAGATTCGTGGCGCACGGTAGATGGCGCTGTTAGTCGGCTATAATTTTGGGCTACAGCATATCTCTTATGACGTCAGACGGTAGCGTCAGATGTGAACAATATCGGCGTAATATTTTTTGGTAATGAGTATATACTGGGGGGCTGCGCCCCCCAGACCCCCCCAATTGATTGAAACTCAGGGTCATCGTAGGGTGGTCTCCCTGCAGTGCTTACTCCCCCACGAGCAGCTTTTTACTGGCAGAAAAAACGTAACCTAAAGACAAACCATACTAACTTTAAGCGGGCAGAAATTCGTGGAATCGCTCTTTGATACTGGAAAATTTCTTCACGAAAAGAGCGGTTGCGAGATAGCCAGCAAAATGTTTACCGTTTTCGTTTAAATAGAACTTATCACAACGAAACAGTAAATTTTCCGAAAAATGTAAATTCGCACTGTATTTTGGGCATTTTATAGTTTTCTTAATTAATTTATGAGCCTCTAGATAATCTAAAAGTTTTTCGCGGTTTGGCAAAATAAAGCCAAATTCGAATAATGACGAAGCACAAGTAGAGCACGCAGAGCAAAACGGGTCATAGTTATAAGCTACGACGTTGCCGGTAAGAAGCTGTTATCGTTCGTAACAATACAAAATATACGAAAACAAAAAAAAACAATAAAAGACATCAAGAAACCTTACCTAACTTAGAAAAAACTATAAACAAGCAGAAGCGCAGATATTTAGTAAATAATACAAACTAAAAGTTACAAATCCCCAAAACAACAAAACAATATAACGCCGTGATTGGTCATATCTGAGGCTACCGTCTGACGTCATAAGAGATATGCTGTAGCCCAAAATTGTAGCTGACTAACAGCGCCATCTACCGTGCGCCACGAATCTGAAGTATTACCATCATTTCTAATTCCAAAGCGTAACATTAGATTCGAATTCAAAACTTGATTTCTAAATGCTGTTAGACCTCTAACTTTTTCTATCGCATTGCTTGAGTTCATACATATAATCCTCAACCTCGAATGCTATTTAAATCAATAATATTTTCTTTATAATTGATATAGCTCCTGTCTAGTAGAGTGGTTAGCGTACTTGCTCAGCAATCGCTGGCTGGATCGTCAGTTCGAATCTCCGTCCGGATTCTTTTCAAGCTGACACTATTTACTAAGGGAGGCTACAACCGTGACCGGGCTCACGGTGGAGAGTTGGGGCTTGCTCTGGCTGACGTGCTCTTAAGAAGCTACATAGCTTGAAGTGAGGAGCAAACTTTTAATATAAACTGTCCATATCATATTTTAATTTAAAAAAAAATCCCTTCAAAGTTATATATATGATGCGCTTCTAGTTAACAATGTGGCTACTGGCTCCCAAGATGGCAGCCCATTTTTCTTCAAATTTAGAAAAAGTAACAAAATATCGATAAACTTAATTTTATCAGAATTGCACCAACAACAGTTATTCCTATGTAATTTGATGAGTTGAATAACATTTCTTCTATAACTTTTATTGATTAGAAGGCTTTAAAACCCTGTGATTGGCGGTACTATCATCGTCTCATATTACCTATATGAATTATCCACAAAATAGAGAGCGGTCACTTTCCGAAATACCCGAGCATAAAAGAGCGATTCCAGGAATTCCTGATTGCTGCAGCAAAACTTTACTCTCCGGTCTAACGTAAGAAATGCATTTATAGAAAGTCTTTTAACCGACAATAAAACAAAAAATAATGCCAGATATTTAAGCCTTAAAGCGCCCAACTAATTTGCCCGAAATCGCCCTGGGTAAAAATACACAGATATCGAAAATAATTAAAATAAAATATTTAAAATAATATATCATTTTAATTGAAAAAATATTCTATTGATTTAATTAAAAAAATATTAATGACCTATTTATAGCCCTTCCGGCTAGTATAGTGGTTAGCGTGTTTGCCTGACAATCGCTGGGTAGGCATTTCGAATCTTCGTCCGGATTCTATTTAGGCTGAAACTATTTACTGGGGAGGTTCCGTGACTGGGCATCACGGTGGGGAGTTGGGGCTTGCCCTGGCTGACGTCTGCCTGAGAAGCAACATAGCTTGATAGGAGGACTAAAACCAGCAAACTTTAATCCTCGTTGGTCCACATATTTTTATTGACTCTCAGGGGGGTAAATGCCCTTTAAATCAGTTACCCTATAGCTGGCTGTTATATTTCATAATTTAGTTCCCAAGGGGCATTTCATGAATGCTGGCGTTCAGGCACATTACCCCAATTCAATGGGATCATCATCATCCCCATCTCCCAGTGAATGCAGGCCCATTTCCATCACACGATTTTATCGAAGACTTTTGAACGTTTGCTGTCCAGATGCCTTACTGTATATCTGAAACAGTTTCTTCCAGCGACTAAGTTTGGCTGTAGAAAGGGGCTAGACACTACTGATGCACTATTATTGCTGATACATGAAATTCACTCTGCTTTAGAAAATAATTGTGAGTCTACGGTTATCTCTCTTGACTTTAGTGCCGCATTTGACACTGTCAACCATAATGGTTTGAATTTTAAATTAAAGTCTGTTGGTATTGGTGTTAGAGTCTTAAGTATTTTAATAGTCTTTAACTCATAGACAACAACGTGTTGTTGTCGGTCTATGCTCATGTTCCATCTCCTGCAATGAGATTGAGTGTTGCAGACAGCCTCACTGAGGTTAAATAAAATTCATTGATGGTGTCTTCAGTTGGGTATGAAATTGAACCCTAATAAGTCTAAGGAAATGATTATGTGTGAGTCCTTCTAGATCTCTCTTACCTGAACATCCCAATTTCTTAATAAATGGAGCTTTGATTAACAAGGCTGACCAGCTCAAGCTCTTGGAAGTAACTCCAGATTCGAAACTCCCTTTTGAAACGCAATTTATGAGGAGGATGTTGATGTTCTTCGCATCTTTTCTTTAATTTTACCTGATTTTGAGTATTGCTCTGCTGTATGGAGTTCTGCTACAGACTCTCATCTGAGATTGCTTGATCGTGCATTTAATTATGTAAAAGTTTTACTATCAGATTTGGATTTAGACACTGGTCATCGCAGAGGTTTTGGAGCTCTTTGTATTATATTTAAAGTAGTGAATGCTGTGAATCATCCTCTGCATATATTTTTGATGAGATTTTACCAACCAGCCAGAGTTATTAGGTATTCTGAGACTGTAAATTCCATGACATTCGAAATTGGTCGCCATTCTACATCTCATTTTTCTAAGTGCTTTTTACCGAACATATGTAGATTGTGAAATACCTTGCCGACAAATATTGAGACTACTCCTACGTTTGATAATTTCAAAAGATTGGTTAATATCTTTTTGTTGTGTAACCGTGGAGCTGTTTAATTCTTTTTCCTTTGTTTATTGCTGTGCTTTGACCTTCACTAACAACTTTTGGTGGTATAATTTCCAAAATTTTCCGTGTGGCTCTTTGCATCGTCAATAATAATAATAATTTAAAACTTTTTTCTGTTTTCTAGAAAACATTGCTTCTATTCATGGGAAACATTTTTATATCTTAAATGTTTTGGAAGTTTTGTTTAGATCATATTTTTAACATATAAATCTCTATTTTTAAGACAAAATAGGCTTTCTCCTTCGTGTGCTTTGAATAACTTAAGGCATTTCCTCATTTGAATTGGATGAAAAAATAATGTATTGAACCCCCAAAACGGAAGTCATCAAAAAACGGGTGTCTACACACATGTGAACCATAGATCAGGACTTTTTTTGCGGTCACCTTGTGGTGTGGCCTAAAACCAAGTCAAGTTACTCTTATTCATAAATCTCGGTTTACAAACAAAGAAGGACTGACCTAAGCCATTTATATATTTTAAGTAGATAATTAATCACTAACATAAGAGTTTGACAAAAATAAATTGAAGAATTATCATAATATTCAGGGTGAATACGAGTCTAAACTTACGTAGTACTGAAGCAGCGAGTAGGGCGACTAATGGGTTAAATAAATAACAAACATACAAAACAAAAGAAAATATTACTACAAAAGAAAGATTCTTAATTTTGCTGCGATTGCAGTCCCGTTAACCGAGCCTGCACACCTGCAACCAATGGTTCGTGAGCTCACGTGGAATGATGAAGCACGAGGAGCATTTGAGAATACCGAATCGGCCTTAATCGGCTCCATTAAACTCTGTCACTCGCTACCCAATGATTCGTCATACCAGCTGGTGATGCGGTAGGTGTTGCTCTGCACCAAATGGTTGACGGATCGCCCAAACTGGTGGCATTCTTTTCAAGCAGGCTAAGCCGGACACAGCAAACGTACTCTACCTACGTCAAAGAGCTCCTAGCGGCATATCTTGCTGCCATCCACTTCAGGCACCTGATTGAAGGTCGCTATGTTACTTTGTGCACTGATCTCGAGCCTTTAGTATCGAATTTTACATCGTCATTAAGTGCAAAACAGACAAGCAACAACGCCATTGGACAGCCATTCTAAAATACATCAGCGATATCGCTTACGTGCGTGGTGAGGACAACATAGTCGCTGACCGTCTTCCAAGAAACGTCAACTCAGTCCAAATTGACTCTCTTGACCTCTGAGCTTTGGCTGCAGCGCAGGATGATGACGAAGAAACGAAGGAATTTCGCTCGCGACTAAAATCTTACCCTTTTCTCAAGTAAGTTCAGCTTTTGTGTGAAGTAACATCAAGATACCCACGAACGTGTGTCCCTATTGTGTGCAGGAGAACTATATTCGATCAATTACATAATCTGTCACACCCGAGAATCAAGGCTTCACTTCGTCTCATCAAATTTCGATATTTCTGGCCCAATATGGACAGAGATATTCGCTCCTGGACGAGGGAGTGCTTCGTATGTCAATCTTCCAAGATTAGCCGCTAGACAAAATCCCCAATCCTGCCCATTGGTATTCGATTCTCAAGGTTCGAAACTGTCCATATCGATATAGTTGGTCCACTCCTACTGTGTATACTGCCTGGGCAATCCTACCCCTCACACCATCGGTATTTACTATCATGCATCGATCGAGCGATAAGATGGATCGAAGCGCTACCGATCCCAGATATAAGATCCGCAACGGTTGCGTTAGCCTTCCTAGGCGGGTGGATTTCCGGATTTGGAGTCCCGCTTGATGTAGTGGCCGACAGAGGCGTAAATTTTGAATCAGGACTATTCAAGGAACTATCTGCCCTCGTTGGTTTTCATCGTCTCCGCAACACAGCGTACCGCTCGTCCACGAACGGGATGGTGGAAAAGGCACACAGGACTTTGAAGTGTTCTATAATGACCCGCAGACAATGCTTGCTGCTGGCTCCCAATTGTCCTTTTAGGCATTCGCTCTGCCCAATGCCTCATGATTTTCACCTTTCACGGCAGTCACGGGAACCTCAATTTGTGCCAAAAACCTTAAGTTTTGTTATCGTCATCGAAGGCCGACTCCAAGTTTATTAAGGAATTAGCATCAACCATGGCACAAATCGATTTCATGCAGGCATCCATAGGGCACCTGCATTAGGTGCTCAAACCTTTCGTGCCCCAAATCTTCGTGAAGCAACTCATGTGTGGGTCTGAATATACTGCCTTTGCAAACCACCAGAAGCGCCATATGCTGGCCATTTCCCGGTAATCGAGGACGGCAACAAAGTTTGCAAATTGGAATTCCCTGGCGGAAGAAAAGACACTGTCACAGCTGACAGACTAAAACCGGCGAGATTATCTCTCTTACATAATGGTAACGTGCCATGTGATCAGCAACGCTCATGGACTCAGGCAGAAAACAATAGGAGAACCAGATGCTCTTCACCTCGTAGAGTGCATGAAACGGAAGAGAATGACACCATAAGAAGTCAACCGGACACCTCTACAGGAACCGGAGAGAGTAACGGCAGGACGGACGTCTTCGCGCGTTCCAGGAGACGAGTCAAGATTGCCAGGAATCCATCGTTCATGTATTTCTGAATCCTTTGGTAAGCATTATTGTAGCGAGGCATTTATTGAAAGAGGAGGAGGCATAAATATATACACGCCTCGCTGCCTCTATAGCTTTCTTACGTGCCTTATTATGTATTGGTACAGTGTCGTAATCATAATTTGTATAACAATCTAAAAAGGATGGGACAAAATTGTGAAATAAATTGTATATAAATGTATTGAATATTATTGTATTATATGGCAAAACATGGACTGAATAGGCCCGTTTAGTACCTGTGTAAGCACTTATGTAAGTGTTGATGGCTTGTGCGTTTTGAAAATACTCTCAGACATTAGGTGTGCAAAAATATGTAATATGTATCTACCTATGTCATTGTTATGCGCTATTTTCTTACTAACTCGATTACTAGCAGAGGAGTACTCTGGTTCTCAGGTTATGTAATAGGTAGGCGACTGGCACTAAATTGCAAGATTCAATAGGCCCAGAAAGGAACTCCACAAAATGGACGCGCGGTGGTCTTATAAACTCTGATAAACTCTACCAATATAAAATATGTCTGATATGAGAATAAGAAAATGAGAATGTGTATATATATATATATATATATATATATATATATATATATATATATATATATATATATATATATATATATATATATATGCATATATGTATTTGTATAGAAAATGAGGAATGGAAATATATATATATATATATATATATATATATATATATATATATATATATATATATATATATATATATATATATATATATATATATGTGTCAATAGAGAGGAGACAAACGGTCTTTTGAGGTGCGGGCGGTAACACACAAAATACGAACACGGGAAACAGATACCAGGCCAAGAAACCTTAGTCAATAAGAGGAAACGCATAAACAAACAGTTCGCGTCTTGGGATAGATTTATCAAAAGACGAGAATCTACAAAGCAGCTGGGCAAATACAGACTCTGGCCAAAGGAAATTGTTACGCAGATTTGTGACAAGCGAATCCTGTAATAGATATAAAACCATTGGAATATGTAAGAAAATCTAACACACAGAGAGCTGTTCGGTAGCTCTACTCTAGGGTTGGAAGCTAATGAACTTAACGACGGAGGCTCATCCCACGGGCGAGCCTAGGCCACGCCACCTAGTAAATAAAAATGTATATATAGTCGAGCAATTCAGCAAGACAGGTCATTAAGAGTCATTAAGAATTATTAAGACTTTAAGTTCTATTTAGTATTAAGACATTAAGATTAATTCGTTCCAATCTTAGCGTAACGGAACCGGTTTAAATTCGCCGAAGGCGTGTATCTCCAGAATTCAATACTTTGCCTCGAATAGAAAACCTGCTTGTCACCCGCAAAGAACTTTGTGACGTGCCGCTTAGCCCTTTAATAGGCCCATATTAGAAAAAAGGTATATTTTTGCTACGTCCGTTACCCGAAAACCAGTGAAGAATCATTTTGGGAGTCAGAAATTTAGTTCACTTTCACTATAAATTAGCTACCTACTAATTAGGTAACACCGGATCCTTTCCCTATAAAATAGTAACTACAGCATTCCCCCTATAGTCTTACAAATGAGTGTTATGTGAATTCTACATATAAAGGCTTGTAATTGGTACGCGAATACGAATAATCTAAAACAAAAGAGAAGAGAAAGATATAGCAGTTTTCATAAATAAGAATAACCCTTGTGTGAATAATATATATACATAACAAATTTATAAAACAATGATATAAAATAACAATTTTATATATGATATATTTGAAAAATAATGATATGTAGTTTTCATCCATATAAGTAATAAGATAAGTGCGTTGCAAGGCAGAATAGGCTCCATGATGAGATGAACTCTCACATATGAGTATTATAGAAACTCTATAAGGCCTTGTAACGGCACCGGATACAACGATAATCCGGATTTCTTCGCACGTTCTGGGAGACGAGTTACATTCACTAGAGATTCATTATTCTTTTATTATTGAATTCGGTGTTGGTAAATGCATTGACCTGATCTATGTATAATATTAATGTAAAGAGGCATGGGTTCGGACGTCTCGGTATTTGGTATATATGTATATCATATATTATATTTGACCATATAGTGTTATCAGAGGAATTTTTAAATACCCATTACTGTTGCGTAAAAATGTATATTTGTCATCAAAGCCATGTAAGAGTTTATTAGGTCTTTATCTATGTTACTCCTATAGGGTATAGAAGTGGGTATGCATAAAACTGTAGCCTAGATAGCACAATACACACTAACTTATATATACTCTACAAATGTTAATGAGAGAATTATTGAATAAAATTATTCTGAAGAAGATTCCAGTACTCGGCGAATGGTGAGTTTAGGTTTAACGACTTTTACGGGAAATAGTTTAGGAATGAATAAAGAAAGCAAAGATTTATAACAAAATATATATTATTATTATTATAGATTACAAGGATTTATTTATGTAGAATATTTTGATTAGGTTGAATTAACACAAATTTGGATAAGTTACAAATTATATATATAGTTCGTCGTGAATGAAAATACGGAGGTAATTAGTCGAAATTACGAAGATGCGAATAATAACAATGGGCAATAATGACAAGAACAATTAGTTAATGGCAATTATCATAATATTTTGCGCGGCAACTTGTGTGAGTGGTAATGAGGTAAATGTAATTTGTAGCTAATTAAAATTAGGAATCACGAAATAAATAATTTGTATGAAAGTATAATTTGGGAGTAATTGTAATGGTAGCTAATAGAATCATGAATTGTGGGTAAATGTAATTGTAACTAATTAAAATCACGATGATTCAAAGGGAAAATGTATGAGAGTCCTGGAAGGAAATATAAGGAATTAGACAGTGGTTTTTGTTCGTAAAACCTAAGGATTAAATAGAGAAAAAAAATCAACTTACCTTGACTTAGTAAATGGCGAGACAAGTGAAAATTTAGTCTCCCAATATTTGGAAGCGTTAGTACGTGCGTGTAAATGTTGCCAATTGTTTTTGAATTCGACTTTTTTACAAATGTAAATATATTAAGAAAAATGATATAAATTTTATTGTTTATATATATATATATATATATATATATATATATATATATATATATATATATATATATATATATATATATATATATATATATATATATATATATATATATATATATATATATATATATAGCTGCAGAGCTGCTACACTCCATATTTGTGGCACTCGAATTGCAAGGAAAGTAGGCAACTTATTTCTTACTCAAATTTACACCTTAATGCCCTAGATAAAATTTACTTTACAAGTTGAAAATTATCGGACACTTCTTAGATATTCTAATTCATCGGACAAACCATTGTTTCAAATATGAAATATATAGAAAACCCACAGCCATAGACTTATATACATTATATACCTCCATAATAGCATCAAACAAAGTGTTTTGGCCTCTATGTTTTTTCGTGCCCTTAGAATTGTCTCACCATAATACCTGACAAAAAAGTCGATAAAATATATAAAATATGGATAAATTTGTGCTACCTTCTGTACTTTCTCGACAATTGTTATAAGTCCGCCAAGCGTTCCTATTATCAAACTAATGTTAATATCCATAAGTTTCAGGCCAAAAAACCTATTAGTTTTACCGTATAACCAAATTTTCATTAAATTACCTCGTTTACTTAGGCCCTTTGAACATCAATGTTATTTTTAAGTACGAGACTACAATTTATCGCGTCCTTTATCGACCTGATATTGTTTATTCGATAGGCTGCAACAACTGCCAAAAGTTTTATTATGGACAAACCGGGAAAGAATTAGATATCCGGGTCAAGCAACATCAAGCCAATGTACGTAATTACAATAAACATCTGAGCTTTTTTTAACATATGTAGAATCTTAATTATACCATTAACTGGAATAGTGCCAAACTAGTCATAAAATGCAGTAATTATATTTCGAGAAATATTTAAGAATGTATCTCCATTAACACGTTCCCAAATTTCAACATTAGCCCTGGTTTGTTCATGCTAGCAGTTCCGGATTTATTGTGGTAGTCTCTCATAAGCTATATAAATTTTACCGCCCCCTCTTCAAGCCCATATGATTTGTTATAACTCATGTTCTAGAAGGAAGCAAAAGCATGATTCGACATATACGCAGTGATTTATTTATACAGTACATCAAAGATTTCGTGATGGACAATGTCATTGGCACATAGTTCAGTTATTCAGTACATCCATAATTACACATCGTTACAAAGTTTAGAGAGTTTCCAAACGTGATTTTTGCTCAGCAAACATGTTAATAACATTATCAAAATCCAGGGATTTGGTGAGATCACACTCAATTGCAAGTATGGCAACACTGTTTAAATTTTCTTGACATAATCTTGACCTTAGGTACTTTTTTTTATCCTTTTTAAACAAGAAAACGACCGTTCTGCACTACAATTGCTTGCCAGTGTACAAATAAAAATTCTTAGAGCAATGTTTCAATTGTATAAACAGCTCCTAGCTTATTTGTGAAGATAAATTCTGCCAAGCCACTTATTATGTTGATGGGTGTTTCAATTTTCAGCAGGTGTGCACGCAGGTCCATGGCTTTATCGATTATGCTTTGTTCAATATCACAGTCATAATGCTGCATGAGATTCAATGCTCGACTCCCCAGGTCCTTTTTTGAAAGCTGTAGTAATTTCCCAAAGAAAGAGAAGTAATCTAAGAATGACCATGTGCTACTGCTCTCTTTTTCGATTTCAGCGATTAATTATGAGAGGGAAGCAATTAATGCGGAATTCATCACTTGTGCTGAGTATGGTTTGGTCTGCTTGTTTTTCTTTCTTTTCTAGAAGTAGGCTGATCATATTCATCCTGTCCAGAGAGGGGTTTGCCTTCTTCATATTTATCAAAATCCTCTCTGCATTCGTCTACAAATGTAATGATACTGTTGTAGAGATAAACCACACTGCCCATATCCACTCTAACACTTTACAAGCATGCGCCAACTGCTTTAAATCTATCCACGATTGGGTTCCACAATGCGACCATACTAACAGTTTCAAGCCTGTCTATATAGTTTGCCAGTGATGCAGACTCACTTCATGTGACTGGTTTTTGGGATGTATCATCTGCTATGGCTAGCAGAGCTTGAATGATTTCTTTTCATGAATTTTCTAAACATCTAAACATGTAACAGCCTCTTTCCTAGCAGACCATATTGTAGTTGATAAAGTTTTCATAACTGGTCTATTCTTTAGATATGAAAGCAGAACTTCCCAGCTATGGGTGGAGGCAGGGAAGGACGAGACAGCTTCTGTACAGCTCTCAGCTGCACATGTTCCTACAAAATTAGGTGAATGAGTAGATCATGTAATGTAAACTGGTAACTTATTAACATTTTTAATTCGAGCCTGCCGCCCTGAATAAGGGCCTGACATATACGAAGCATTATCATAGGACTTTCCTTACAATTCTAGATATCAATATCATATTTCTCAAGCATTTCAGTCAAACAACTCCCTTGCTTTATGTGCAGGGTTCTTGATGAAGTCAATAAATCCCTGTTGGATGATCATCATGGTTTACTTATCTAATGATGAATGACAGCTGGTCCACGTGTGGAATATCTGGTGTAGAATCCACACTAATTGACTAATACTTTTCATTCCTCACTTCCTTGGTAATAACCTTGATCATTTCATTTGCCATGATATCTATGAACTCATTGCTAGTTGCTTTGGACAAGTAACTAACTTTCCTATAAAATTCACACTAATTGACTAATACTTTTCATTCCTCACTTCCTTGGTAATAACCTTGATCACTTCTTTTGCCATATCTATGAACTCATTGCTAGTTGCTTTGGACAAGTAACTAACTTTCCTTAAAACAGCATCGCCACATCGTTTAATATGTTCAGCAAGGAAGAGATCAAATTCAGCAATGAGCTCTAACAGCATTAAATAATTCCCATTAGAAGGTGAATACAACGGTTAGATACCACCGTAGATATTCTTTTCTCCTTTGTGGCTGATGTTATGTTTGAAGTGCGTCCCAAAGATCTTGGGGGCGAATATCAGATTTTGAAAAGCCTGCTATTGCAGGGGAGGATATCGTGGAAGGAGCAGTGACAGGGGATATGTCCGATGGTTCTGAGGAACCGGCCGAGGCCCCTTCCTGTAATTGGGGGCGCACAACTAAGCGGAAGATCGTAAAGAGATTTTCGAACAGTAGAGCCTGATTGATGGGCCGCGCGCACTTTAGATGTCTGAGGAGTTGCTCCAACAATCGCGAATGACGATGTTGGAATATCATCGGCTTCCACCGGATGATGACTACGATGTTAAGTTGGTGAGGCAAGCGACAAAGTACAAAGAACTAGGTGTATTTCTGCTAGCGTTTGGATTGGTCAGGGGCCTAAGTCCTGTGAAGGGCGGGACAGACTGAGTCAGCTCTAGAGGTTGCCCCTCCCCCCATTGATACCAGAAGACCCAGGGGAGGAATTTTCCCTCTTAGCACAGGGCTTTGGGCCCCAGGGCAGGGTAGAAGAACCTTAACTGGTCTATTTGGAAGATTCACCCTGAACGTCGGTATCAACTAGAGCTGCCGGTGAGAGGGAGGCAACATTTGGTCTCTCTGTGTGAGATGGACGGTATATCGTGAATGCTTCCGAAACTAACGGTAGATGAGCCATGAGAGGCTTCATGCGTGTCGGAACTGGACCATGGTGATCGGTTTCGTCCAGTCACGCAAAACGTCCGAGAAGATACGGCCAAAGAGGCGAGGTTTGTGCTCGCCCTTCTCACGTCCAGCTTAGAGTCATGCAAAGCGAGGACCTACTTTTCGTATAATATTAGGCAGATTTTTTACGCGGCACTATGGGCACCATCGCAGTGTTTTGGTGCATTCAGGGCCAAGGTAATCAGGTAATTCATACAGGAATGAGAGTGCCGAAAGGCACTATAAAAAAAAGGTCCAAATTGATTACAATTAAAGCACCGTCTGGGTAGTTCGACGTGGTGGCTTAGAGGGATTCAAAGGTACCCAGACTTAACAAACTGCGGCAGTGTCCGACATTCGAACGTTCAAATCAATTTGCACTTTGGACTCTAGCAGAACCTATAGTTTTAGTCATTCTGTGTACATGTGTGCGCGTTAGGGATTAGGCTTGCTCTGAAGGACAGGAGCTGCCAAGTGTAGGCCATGAATGGTCTTTTGCAGTCTCCTTCTTTTCTTATGTTCTGAAGACGAGTGAGGTTGCGGTCCCTTAATTCATTTGAACGGACGACACCTGCGACAAAATTCGGATGTGGATGGGGCGAAACGGTTACAGGAACTTAGGCTATGGAAGATAGATTTCAAAATGACTAATTTTGAAAGTCTTCTACTACACGTCGTGGAGCAGAGAGCGTATAACACTGGCCACCGTATACTACCATAGTCCAAACGGAATTGGAATGCCAAATTTATTCCTCAGCTTCTCCCTCAACCTTTAAATGCTAAACCCGAATCACAACCTCTGCATTCGTCTCTCAAGTGGAGCCTTCCGCACTTCTCTCATCAACAGCCTTTACTGTGAAAGTGGGGTGCTTTCCTTGCCGTATCATAGATTTCGGATCAGCATGCGATACATCTGCCGTGTACAGCAGGCACCTGCATCAGAAGTTTACAGATGCCTGTATGCTGCCGATTCAACGGAGATATTCGATAGGCTGCCGTCCTTACCTCGCCCACCACTGAACCCCCAGATACGAGATCATCCCTACCACCTGGGTGCTTTAAGGGGCCTTGCCCTTCCGTCATCGCTGATCCCTAGTTAGCGTGCTCCACCTGCCACAGTTTGTACCAGCATGTAAAGTCTGGACAAGTCTCCCACGGACCCTTGCTCACTCAAGGGCATGTTCTTAGAGCATGCGGCCTCACATATAGAAGTCTGCGATATACACGGATGGTTCCAAATCAGTATACCCAGATAACTCTTCATTGCCTTATCGATATTTCTTTCCTTCTGTAAGAGAATATATTTTTCAGTTGTGGCAGGACGAATGGGATGGATGTTCATCTAAATTATATAATCAAAAAATCTGTTCGATCTCGGCCCTTGAGACTACGGTCCATACTTAATAGATGGCCCTTTGCCGCGTTCGTATAGGGCACAGAAGACTGACCCACTGTCATCTTGTTTCAGCTGATACTCGAATCAGCCCTTGCTGACATTTTTGTGGTGGGGACCAATCGGTCATCCATCTTCTACTAGAATTCCCTCATTTCGCCACTTTCCGGTCGTCCTGTTTCCCCGACCCTTTTAAGTATACCTCACCTGCCCTGCCTTCGTTTCATTCTTGCAGACGAATTTTTTAAAGTTTTTATCACATAGTGGTCTTCTACCCCTTTTATAACTAATTTGCTTCTTTTTATTTCCTCTGCCACTCAGAATCCAGTGGATTGGGCAGCTACCCGAATGGTTCCTTATCTTAAACTATGAGACCAAGAATAAAGGTAAAGGAGGGAGAGAGGTATCGTAAAAAATCCATTCTGTCGTCTTCTCTCTCATGAGCGGGCGGAGCTCCCTCTCCAACACAAGGCAGGAGGACCCTCGCGGTGAGCCTCTGCTCTGGAAACCGTGAGCGTGGAAGAGGGTGGTGTGTGCTCTTGATGAGACTTAAATCTACTCCCCATCACCTACCACTCGATATATGTCCTATTAAGCAAAATTACACCGATAATTTCGTCTATACTAAAATATAGTTACCGAGTCATGATAGATAATCCAAATTTGATGAACTTTGTCTTCCTTAAAGCCCATATCTGAAAGGGTTTCTAAAAATTATATAGCGTGGGCTTGAATTGCCACTTTGAAATCAAAACGATGAAATAAGAAAATTAGACCATAATTTTTAAAGTTGATCCCGTGGAGTTTATTTATCATCAGTTATATTGTTTGAGAAGGGAATTTAGTAGGGTATATTTTTGCTTCTCCTTGTATGTGGGGCATGAAGACTACCCACATCGTCTTCGGGAGAATGTCTTAAAAAGGCAGCTAAACCGAGATAGGGGCCGCGCACCATAATTCTCTCCCCTGCAAGTGATATACGTCATGGCGTTAATGGGCAGGGATGCCACCGACACCATCATTCATGCTGGTAGTGGTGATGATGCGCATCAGCACCATCTTTTGGTAAAGTGGTTTCAATGACATGCTTGTGTACGTCTTGTCATCCTTTGTGTTTTAGGATTAATATTTTTATTACAAGTTTTAGAACCCCTCATAGTGTCCTCTTTGGTCAACTCTGCGTCTTCCTTTCACAACCTCTTTAGCAAAGACATTCCCTTGTTTTTCGCCCTCCTGACCTCCCCCGGAGAATGCGACCAACACTAAAAAGCCAAATAAAATGGAGTTGGGCAGCATCCTTCTGTTTGCGGGCCGTCTCACACTCGGCTGACAAATACGGAAGCGCTCGATGAATTTACCCACAGTGCAATAGTTCAGGCGGCGCTTGTAGCGCATTGAGACATTTTGCTTCTATTTAAGGTTTATTTATCACTAGTGAGGGTTATTAAATGTGCCACAAGATTGCCCTTTCTCTGATCCTGATAAGGGCAAAGACTGACTGCATTTGAAAGGATTCTCGCCAGGGTGATGATATGAATGTTTCGTAATATCTTCTTTTCTGGCAGCCTGATAAGCGCAAAGATTGCATTTGAAAGGCTTTTCGCCAGTATGAGTATATAAATGTCTTTTAAGATAATCTTGTGTTGTAGCCTGATAAGAGCAAAGGCTGCATTTAAAGGGCTTCTCACCAGTGTGTTTATATAAATGTCTTTTAAGAGAATAGTTCGCTGCAGCCTGATAAGGGCAAAGGTCACATTTGAAAGGCTTCTCACATGTGTGAGTATATAAATGTCTTTTAAGATAATCTTTCGTTGCAGCCTGATAAGGGCAAAGAGTGCATTTAAAAGGCTTCTCCCCATTGTGAGTAAGTGCGTGTCTTTTAACATACATTTTTGTAGCAGCTTGATAAGGGCAAATGCTGCATTTAAAAGGCTTATCACCAGTGTGAGTAAGTGCATGTCTTTTAACATACATTTTTGTTGCAGCCTGATAAGGACAACGGCTGCATTTGAAAGGCTTCTCGCCTGTGTGAGTATATAAATGTCTTTTAAGATAATCTTTCGTTGCGGCCTGATAAGGGCAATGGTTACATTTGAAAGGCTTCTCACCTGTGTGATTATATGAATGGCTTTTAAGACGATCTTTCGTTGCAGCCTGATAAGAGCAAAGGGTGCATTTAAAAGGCTTCTTACCTGTATGACTAAGTGCATGTCTTTTAACGTTAATTTTTTTTGCAGCCTGATAGGGGCAAAGGCTGCATTTGAAAGGTTTCTCGCCAGTATGAGTATATGAATGTGTCTTAATATCTTCTTTTATGGCAGCCTGATAAGGGCAAAGGCCGCATTTGAAAGGTTTCTCACCTGTATGACTAAGTGCGTGTCTTTTAACGTTCATTTTTTTTGCAGACTGATAAGGGCAAAGGCTGCATTTGAACGGCTTATTGCCAGTGTGGCTTCTTAAATGTATGCTAAACGCTCCCCTCTGTGTAGCCTGATAAGCGCAGGAGCAGCATTTATAGATTTTCTTATTCATTCCTGAATGATGGAGCGCATGCGAATTTGTGTGTGGCGACTGGGAAGGGATAGAGTTGTTTTCGGCGCATTTTCCTAGACTTTCAGATCTTGAATATACACCAGTAGTACAATTTGGGTCATACTCAATGGCTCGAGGTGGCGATAGTATCATACCACTAAATTGTGGAATAACATTAAGGTTACTGGACAAACGGAATTTCATCTCCTGAAAAAAGAAACAATGTTATTATATAATATCTCGTTCACGATCTTTCTAGGGTACAAAAGAATATTCCTGCAATAGGAAAAAGGGTTGGGACCCTACCCATACCAAATTCATTCTTTAGGACTCCACCTGATTATGACCTCAACAAAAAGTGATCTTATATTTTGACGCATTCCGCATCAGATATTCACGAATTTCTTGGACACGAGGATAAGAAGAACCGAAAGAAGGAAGGGATTCCAAAAGTTCTAAATTCAGTATAAATCTTAAAATTTTAAAAGTAAAAATAAGGCGGAAATTTAAAAGAATGTGATAATTAACAGTTAAATTGAGGATATCTTAGGCGAGGTCAGCTGCAGAGATAATTCTGATACACGGCTGCTGTGCCAAATTGCGGCTCGACTTTAATCCTTGTGTATGGATTGAGCATGGGGAGCATGGGATCTTTTTTTAAATCCAAGAGTGCTACGTTGGCGGATGCCACGGAGGGCATGATCACCGAGGCATGTTTCAGAAACAAAGACCAGAGTAGGGCGGGATCAAGGGATCCATTTGGGCATAAGTCGCCGCAATCAAACAGCCTAGCTCTAGGCTACTTTCAAATAAAAATTTGAAAACAAAACAACGATAAAAAGGGAAGATGACAACAATTAGGAAGCAAGCTCCGGCGTCGGGACACATGCCTCTAAATGTGTTGGAAGAGAGGCCAAATAGGGTGGACATATCGATGGAATAGGCAGCACGGCAGGGACACCAAACAGGAGATATGGTCACCCATTCTGTGTCCTAGGGTTTGGCTATGGAGGGGAGCCTATCAGAGGGAGTTGCAAATAGGCACTAGTTGGCCGCTGATGAAATAATGTATGCACACCTCCAGTCTCTGCTATGAAAGTAGCAAGATGCCACTTTTGACTGACGGTAGTGATAGTTAATGAGTGCACTTGATAATAGCAACCAGGAGCAGTTGCCATAATTATATTCAGACTACTTTAAAATACAAAAAAGGAAACAAAACCTCAAATGGCTAAGGCCCAGTTTCCTCCAGCATGTGCATGCAGACAACACCAAAGACTATACATTGTGGGAAGCCTGCCTCCTTCATAAATTAAAAAATTCAGTTGGGTATGCACGAATCCATCATAAGTACAAGGGACAAGCAGTAGCTACAAAGCTTGTCCTGGAGCATTCAGAAAAAATGTGCTGGACAGTTTGGGGGACCATAGAATCATTGTTTTCAGGTGCAGGGGAGCAGCACCGCATCAAATGGGCGTGTGCCCCATAAGTGTGTATGGTCTAGATATCACTTTTGTTTTTCTTAAAAGGGGCCATCCTGGCAACTTCTTCTGAAATGAAAGTGAAGTGAAGCTACTAAGCTAGAGTGGGGTTGGTCCACGAGAACTATTGCTGGGACAAGGATGTAACTTTAGGTTTCAGTTGCCAGTTTTAGAGCTTCTTTACGAGGTAGGTCAAAGGGATGACCTGATTCCTGCTATGTAATTAGTACACGAAGTAAAATGCTGGTATGTCTGTGTAGGAATATATGAGTTAACCAAGGCAGTTAAGAAGTTGCGAGTATATATATATATATATATATATATATATATATATATATATATATATATATATATACATCGAGGTTTTTCTCATGGCGAAGAAAAACAAAACCCACCTGGGTTTCTCTAAGCCACTCTACCCAGTCTCCGGTAACATACAAGTACGATAAAAATGGTTAATTTAGGAGACAGTTATTTCTGACCTATGCTCAAAAGGTCTACCCTACGAGGGTGTATATAAACAAAAGTCAAAAATTTAAACTGTCGATCTCGTATTACATTTTCCCAGAGCGACACGACGCCAAACACGGTTGAATTGATACCCACTTCTGTCGATTCAACATCAGATCCAGTTTCCTTAAGTTGAAAATGTCTAGGAAGAGAAATATCAGACGCCCAAAAGCCAGGGCATCCTCAGGTCTCCCCTTGCTATCCCCCTCCCCCTCCCATTACCCCGCGAGAGTAACTCTTGTATAAAACTGTTCGTCAAGAGAAAAAGAGGACTTTTTTCGTTTCGTCACGACATCGATAAGAACTTGCCGGTATAGAATTCCCCCAGCAAGTTAAAAAGGACCAAGCAAAATCGGCACAGTTCGATTACCAAAGATCGTGAAGTGATCTTACCTCCAAGTACCGTCGGCACAGTTCGATTACCAAAGATCGTCAAGTGACCTTACCCTATCTGAGTTTCACACCCCAAACTAGATAGATTTCTCACTCAAAAGAGAAGCTCTACAAGCGAAACCAAATCGCTAGAAAATCATACAGCCATCTTTAAGCCTCGGCTGAGAAAACCTTTTCAAGGTCATAAACGCATCGCCTCTTCAATTGGCGTTTTGTTTTGGTCCCTTATCTTCCGTCGCCTCGAAATTCCATGTGACGTCACTCGTCCACCCCTCGTTCGAAGTAACGCCCTCTATTGAGAAGCAAATAAACTACACTCACGATGCCTCTCCCCCTCCTGACAATATTCGAATGAAGGTATTTCGTTTGGATTCTTTGGGTAAACCCCACTACCTTATGTGAGTAATCAATTCTATTTTTTCATGTCCCCGTGCGTTTAACGTAGATTATTTGTATATTTTAAAGACGAATTTTATTTTTAAGTAAATTGTTCTCCCTTAAAGCAACCAGAAACCGAGTGTCGGTAACGGGACTTAAGAACGATTTTTAAGTGTATTTTGTACGTGTATATATTAATTTTGTTTGAGTTGATTAATGTACAGTAAAGGTCTATTTTGGTTGAAGTGTTTAAATAATCCTTGAACGAGTTGCGTTGGCAGTATTTAGTAAATTAAAGAGAGAACAACCTTTTATATTCATTCAATAGAATAAAAATAAGAAAAGCGCTCTTAGAGATCGATCCTGAAGCGATCACTGGAAGTACGAACGTACGACCCACTTTATTAATCAATACAAAAAATAAAAAAATCTCGGCTAACCCACGACAGTCTGTATGCCAAGTCCTTGCAATCCCTTCGGCTCCCTCATTTCCTACAATCCTATATGTCCAGCAACCTAAAAGAAGATAATCTTGCCTTATCTCAGATAGTTTCCAAGATGTTGAGAACCAGGGAATGCCGAGATTCTAATGCCTCGAGAGCACTTAGGACTCTCTGTGAGTTAATATAAATCTCAAATTTGTTTTGGAAGCAGCTAAAATGTATAATCTCAAATAGTGAGCAGTGAATTGCAACCACCTCAGCTGTGAAGACAGATGCAGTGCCCGGATAAGCACCTACAACTTCAAAAAGAGAGGAGACAGCATAAAAGCCAAATTTAGTCATGCTGACATTTTGCCACATATTTAAAAACTGATTTGATAGGAAAAGCAATTTTTGCGTCTGCACAGGAGTATTTTGAAAAGTACAGTATATCATTTAATAAGGATTTAAGCAACAAAATGGACAACAGCCCAATCCAAGTGGAGTCTAGATCGCACAACAAACAAATAGGGGCAAATTAATTATAGAAGAGGGAGAAGACCAACACGAGATCAAAGTTTTAAAAATGAGTGTTTAAAATATTCTTCTGTCCGTAGAAAATAAAGGAGGGACAGGCGAGGTACACTTGAAAGGGAGGGGACACAAAAGAAAGCAAAATGAGAACATTGCAAAAGAAGATGGGCAATCGATGGGTCGCCACCACAAAACGGCAGCAAGGGGTGATTCAAAAAGAGCCCAAACAAGATGCCCATGGGTAATTCCAACCTAGGACGGTAAACGAGAGTAGCATAAAAGGGTTCATTTGAAATGTTATTTTACCATACCCATGAATAAAAATAAACAAATCTCCCCCCTCACCAGCGACGGAGACGCCTTCGGGCAGCTCCACGGAAAAAAATAGCCCCTTCCCCAAGCTGTGCATTCTCAGGGAACCATCTAAATTTCTTCTACCACCTCCTGGTTTATATAGTGGTTAGCGTGCTTGCCCGGCAATCGCTGGGTCGGCAGTTCGAATCTCCGTGTCCGGATTCTTTTTAAGCTGACACTATTTACTAGGCAGGTTGCCGCAGTGACTGGGCATGACGGTGGGTGTGAAGTTGAGGCTTGCCCTGGCTGACGTCCATTTGAGAAGCTACATAGCTTGATATGGGACTGAAACCAGCAAACTTTAACTTTACCTAGGCCAACGGGTGCAAGGGACACCCCCTCACATTCTTCTCTGAAGGCGCCTAAGCAGATCCTCCTTTTCTTTCAAAGGGCCTGCTAAGAAAGTAAGCAGGCGGATGAATAGTTGAACAGCGGGAGCGACTCGATAGGGCCAACCCTCTTAGAGGGTTGCTCCCTAACGTCCTGCACTCGTGCATTATGAACTTACGGGGGTTGGCGTACCTGCCCCCCTCTCTTACTCGAAGGATGCAGGTTCGCAGGCCCAAGACGAGACTACAAAAGGTACCTCGAATGGGATCTGTGATGTCTTGGAGTGTATGTGGGGGAGGGGGAGGACATGTAGGTCCGTCTTGAGATGGACATGGTCCCTGAGGTGACCCTGCCCCAGACGGTAGGATCTTACATGGGGTAGAACCTATGCTCGTTGCCAAGCACCGATGACAATTCCAACGTGGCAAGACGACATCGCGACCACCTTCAGGGGTGTTGGCTCCTATGAGTCTAACGATTTGTGGAAGCGCGCGGCCGTTTCGCCTTACGGAAAACGGTCACTCTGGGGCAAGTGGGTGAGCCCTGCTTTTAGACGTGGCTGGCTGAGAACCCCTTGTGCTGCTTGCTCTACCAAATAAGTGTATGGGGTGAGTAAAACCCAAAGAAAGATTCCGAAACGGCCGTGCTCGTAGGCCTGGAAGGGCCTCTTTTTTAACATTGAGGCATAAGACGTCCCAGGCAGCGCCGGGCGTGCCAGGACCAAGTCTTTAGCCTCGCGAAATGAGAGACGATCCTGTGCTGAACGCCATGATTTGTTTCTCAAGGAGACACGCACAACATTGTTTCGAAGAAGCGGGGTGTCACTCTCCGCAATTGACACACTTAGCTACACACGACTTTAGACTTATCGTGTGCGGCCTTGGAGCAACTTACACATTTGGGGGTGACCCCGACTTTACGCGTCTACAGGAGTGATTCGTATGACCGAAGCGGTGGCAGTAGTAGAACCTCCGCGGCAGTGGCACGAATGCTTTCACGCGCTAGCGATACCAACCAGCACGCACCTACTCAGGAAGCTTGTTCAGTCGAATGTGATGAAGAGTGTAGAGGGGGGTCTCGAGGCCCTTCCCTATTTTCTCATCACACGTTCGACCTTGAACGATCCATGGTCGGCGAGCTCTAAGGTGATGTCATCTGTGGAATACACCAAGAGTTCCCTCTCATAAACCACTCCTTTCACGAAGTGCATGGTAAGAGTGCGGTGTCACACTCACCGGCGTGCCATTAAGTGTCCGAAGGTCACTTATTATGTTCGCCTCGGACGGATTTGACGTATTCACCAGAATGATCCCATCCGAGAAACGGGTCACCTTTGGCGCTCTACCAATTACGCTAGCTAGAGCTCTCCTCTGATAGATCATGTTGCCCTTAGCTAACATGCTGCCATTAGTGGACCGAATAAAGAGGAAGCGTTTGAGCCAGCGGGCTCGAAAACACTAGGTAACCTCTGAATGAAGGGCACTGTCGTAATTGAGGGTCCACTCTGAGCACTTGCAATTTTTGTCTTAAGTCAGGGACTGCCTACCCAGGAAAGCACCGGGGGCGGGCATGGTGATCTAAGCTTGGTCGCATACCAAAACAGCAGAGGACGGTCCGTCGCCATTGCTCCCGCGGACGGAGAAGAGCCCTTATTGTTTTTCGTCTTACGATTTTTTATGTTAGGAAGGGAGGGTTGGGAATGAACCCGTTTTCTACTCCGCTGGAAGGAGTCCCTAGGCCAGATGGACCGGCCTCAACAAGATCCTTCTATAAATAGAAATGCTTGGCTGTTACAGGGGCACCAGCGGGGTGAGGAGGTTACTCCTCATCTACTGAGGCCTCGGGGACCCGAGCCGTCTGAGGAGTTTTTTTTGTTTAATTTTAAGAGCTCATTTGGTGACTGCCTTCTTGGACATTAGTCGCCGTATTCACCACTGCCTAGTACTAGGCTACTTTAAAATAACATGCAAAAAAAAAACCAACAAAAAAATTAAAATAACGGCGCAGGAACGTGCGACCTACAAAGATAACAAAAAAAACCCCAACAAGTTAAATAAAGGGGAGAAGGCCGGCCTCAACCCAAAAGTCTAGAAGTCCACCAGTCAATGTGTACGAACTCGTCCCGAGTACAAGGGACAGGCGGTAGCGACCCCACCCATCCTGGTACCGGGACAGGTAACGTACACGAAGATCGCCCAGAATGGGACATTCAACAAAAATCTGCCGAGCAGTCATGGGGACAACGCAGTCTTCACAGTACGGCGCAGGCGAGCGCTTCATCAAATGGCGGTGCAGTGCGTCGCGCAAGTGTGTAGAATTTGGAGACGACAGAAAGCAACCTGAAGCCTTCGCGGCGTTAGGGGGCAGGTCCATGGGAACAGCCGCGGCGCAATGGCACGCAACTTTGTTACTCTCGACCGTCTCCAATCTTCTTTGCAAAGCAGCCCAAAGGTATGCCCGTATTCCTGCCATGTAGTCGGTGTGAGGAAGAGCGAAACGCTGCACGGGTCGCCCGAGCCTTGCGGACTCTACGGCGCCCTCATTCCCCGCAATTCCAACATGTCCAGGACCCCAGCAGAAGATAATCTCGACATCTGCCCGGCTTGCGAAAACTGTGGCATCACGGATATCGCGAACCAGGGGATGCGGAGATTCCAATGCCCAAGAGCAATTAGGGCCCATTGTGAGTCGCTATAAATCACAATCCGGTCTTCGAAACGGGCACGTCATGTAATCTTCCGTACTGAGGAGTGTATTTCCACCAGCTCGGCCGCGAAGACAGACGCAGTGCCTGGCAGAGCCCCGCTGACTTCAATCAGCGGGAATACGGAGTGGAAACTGACGCCCCCCTCTAGGGACTTGGAGCCATCCGTATACATTGGCACGGTTTAGCGTGACACGAGGTGTGCTCCCAAAAGGTCGAGCGCAATACTCCCGGCGTTGTAGGAGCTTTGGGAGCAGACGCGTGGCGACAAATAGCCAAAGGGGCTACCCTCCAGGGTGGTGTCCTGGGCAAAACCAGGGGCGCCACCGGCCCGAGAGCTCTACTTAGCTCTCGAAAGCATAGTCGGGCTTCGAACGAACAAAGGATCGATAAAAAAGTAAGGCAGTAGCCCTAATAGCGCCCCAGGCGCTGAACGTCACGGAACAGAGAATATCCACGGCGCAGGTACAAGATACCCTAAGGCTGCGGATATGAGCCTTCCAGGTGAGGCGTTGGTCAAATACAAGACCAAGGAAATGGTGCGATTCAACCACTTCCAGGCGTACCCCATTAAGAAACAAGTCTGGGTCAGGGTGGAACCGTGGATGGCAGCAGAAGTGCACCACCTTAGTCTTGGCCAAGGAAAACCGAAACCTGTGCGCTTCGGCAAAGCAAGAGACGCGGTTCAATGCCTGTTGGAGTCGTCGCCCCAGATTTGGCATCTGGGCCGCGCCAAAAGATATCGAGAGGTCGTCCACGTAGAGCGTAACGAGAATATCTTCCGGCAGCACCGAGGTGATGCCGTTGATGCTCAGGGCAAAGAGTGTGCAACTGAGGCCACTTCCCTGCGAGACACCCTCTTCCTGCTTCATTGGGCCTGAGAGGGCTACCCCCACCCGTACGCGGAATCGACGATCTCGCAAAAATTCAGATATAAAGACTGGAAGGCGTCCCCTCGCCCTCATCGTGTGTAGAGTCTCCATGATACCGTATCGCCATGCGGTATCATAGGCCTTCTCCAGATCGTAAACACCGTGGCGTAGTGATGTCTACGAAGGAAGGCCTCGTAAACGGCATTTTCTAGTCGGAGCAGAGCATCCGACGTAGAGTGGAACTTGCGGAAGCCGCACTGTGCAGAAGATAGATGGTCTCCGCTGTCCAGAAAAAAGGCTAATCTAGCATTTACTAATTTCGTATCAACTTGCACACGCAAGAGGTTGGAGAGATTGGGCGGAAACCGGCCGGAATAGAGTGATCTCTCCCAGATTTGCGAAATGCGATCACAGTCGCGACTCGCTCGGAATTCGGAAGGAGACCTTCCACCTAGATCCTGTTGAACAAATCTTACAGAAAGGCCATGCCTCGCTCACCCAGGAGTCGAAGCATGGAGTATGGGACATCGTCCGGTCCAAGGTCGGTGTCCGCGCACGAAAGAAAGAGCGGAGCGCAACTTACTCACAGTAAACCTGTCGTTGAAGGGTTCTCCGCCTCTCGACGTAAAGTCCAGCCGGCGGCCTTCCACGACATCACGACATGCATTGAATGTTGGCGGAGCAGCGTCCTGGCTAGATAATGGGGAGAAAGCGGTCGCGAAGGATTTCCCCACGAATGCGGGGTCCGAGATTGTGGTCCCATTCTCCTGGAGAACGGGCGGGGGGCGGGGGGGTTGCAATAACTTGTCCCGAATCCTTTTGACTCGCTTCCACAACTCTGCTAGAGGGGTCTTCCCGTTAAGTGAAGATACGTATGCCCGCCAAGAAGAGCGGCGGGCGTGCTTCGAAATATACCGGAACCTAGCCCTAGCCCGACGAAATTCATCGACAGTGAAATCGTTCGTGCGGCGGTTATAGGGCCTGTAGGCATAACGCTTCTGCTTGAGGACCGTCTCACACTCGGCTGACCACCACCGGAGTGGCCGGCATGCAAAACGGCCAGACCTTCTAGGAATAGTAGTTAGGCCCGCGGCGCTGTGGTTTCAGCAGAAGAACTCAAGGGCATTATTTAACGACCTAAACTCCTCGACTGAGATAAAGAATTCCCTAATTTCCTGAAAGGCAGACCACCGAGCCCGCGCTATGCACCACCAGGGCGAGCTCTCAGCCGGCAGCGGCACAGAAAATGACATTTGAATTGGAAAGTGATCACTACCTTGGAGATCATCGCCTCCCCCTCCCACCTCGAAATAAAATCAGTCTGTGTATCTTGAGAGCACAAAGATAGATCGAGGCAGGAAAATAAAACGGTTCTCGGGCAGTGATGCGTAAACTCATCCACATTTAGGATACCCATCGCAACCTCGTCGATCAGGTCGGCAAGGACTTGACTCCGGGGATTAATACAGTCTTCCCAGAGGGGGTGTCTACAGTTTAGATGACCGAGCAAGAGAAAGGGCCTCCGTAACCATGCCACGACGCGGCAGAAGTCACGAGCGTCGAAGTGGGCTGACGGTGGATGTATGCGGAAATAACAGTATACCTCCTATCAAGGTGCAGCTGCACAGCTACTGCCTGAAAGGAGGTATCTAAATTGAAGAGAAGAACGGATACATCATGCCGGGTGTAAATCGCTCATCCTCCCGCCCGGCCCTCATCCTGTGGTGGTGGGGTCGCAAAACCCTTATACCCCGGGAGGGTGGGCAAGGGGCATGCGCCCAGCATGGTCTCCTAAAAAAAGATAGCTAACGGGGAACGGGAGGAGACGAGCCTCCACGGCTCTTCCCAGTTGGCCCAGAATCCGCGGAAGTTCCAGTGAAGGAATATGCCCTCCAGGCCTAGCTCGGAGGAGATGCGGGGGAGCCCTCTTCGAACAGAAAAGCCACACGGGAATGGCCGTGCGCTGCCCGGAGGCATAACTCTGGGCGCTGTTGCCCAGACAATGCGCTGTCGCCTTCGAGGACCTATTATGGGAGGTTGAGCTCACCATGCGAGTCTTTTCCTACCTCCCCCTCGAAACCTTAGGCGGGTGGGGCGGCGGGCCCTCTTTTTGACGATCCACCGTCTCCGAGCACCCAGCCCACCACTGGGCGTGGGCGAAGGAGCCGAAGCTCCTTTAATGCTGTGCTCCTTTCGGGGGCAGCTGTAGGAACCCAGAAGATAGTCTGGCGACCAACTCTAGGGGTGTTGCCCCCTGTGAGTCTAACGACTCGGTGGAAGCTCGTGGTCGTTTCACCTTACGGGAAACGGTCACGCTGGGAAAATGGGCTGGGTGTCGACCCTTTGTGTCGCTAATTTACCAGGGAAGTGCGCGGGGTGGGTAGAACCCGCAGGAGGGTTCCGAATGAGCGCGGAAACGACCGTACTCGTATGCCTGGAGGGGCCAGGAGCAGAAGGTGACTTTTTCAACATTACGGCATAGGACGCGCTGGACCAAGTCTCTTTAGCCTCGCGAAATGAGAGACGATCCTGAACCTGAACGGCCAGGATTTCCTTCTCAAGGAGATACGCACCACATTGCTTCGAAGAAGCGGGGTGCAGCTCTCCGCAATTGACACACTTGGCCACACACAATTTGGACTTATCGTGTGCGACCTTGGAGCAATTTACACAGACTTCGGGTGACCCCGACTTTGCACGTCTACAAGACCGATTCGTATGGCCGAAGCGGTGACAGTAATAGCACCGCCGCGGCAGTGGCACGAATGCCTTCACGCGGTAGCGATACGAACCGGCATGCACCGACTCAGGGAGCTTGTCAGAGTCAAAGGTGACGAAGAGCTTAGGGGTGGGTCTCGAGGCCCCTCCCTGTTTTCTCACACGTCACACTCACAGGCGTGACATCAAGTGTTCGAAAGGCACTAATCATGCCACCTTGGAGGGATTCGACGCATTCGCCAAAAGGCTTCCGTCTGAGAAACGGGTCACCTTCGGCTCTCTACCAATTACACTAGCTAATGCTCTCCTCTGATGGATCATGTTGCCCTTAGCCAACATGCAACCATCAGTGGAGAGAAAAACCAGGAAGCGTTTGAAATCAGCGGGCTCGAAAACGTCGGGTAGTCTTTGAATGATGGGCTCCGAGGCAATCGAGGCTCCGCTCTGCGCGCTTGTACTTTTGGTCTTTGTCAGGGATTCCAGACCCGGACGTGTCAATCTTGGCTTGATCGCTTACCTAAGTAGCAGACCCATCCGTCCCCGCAGGCCCCGCGGATGGAGAGGAGCCCCGAGTCTTTTTCGTCTTTCTTTGTTTCCTTTCTTTTTAGGAGGAGGACTGGGAATAAATCCGCTTCTTCCCTCTGCCGGCATGAGCCGCCAGGCCAGATGGACCGGCCTCAGTAAGGTCCTTCTCCGAGATGTTGAAGGTCCTGACAGTTACAGGGGCACCGGTCGGAGGAGGAGATCCCTCCCCTCCTTGTACTGCCTTGGAGATCCGAGCCGTTTGAGGAAGACCAGGCATAGGGGCAGACTCGGGTTCGGTGCTTAGCGCCGAGCCCGGATTCGCCCCTATGGAAGGCCCTACCGTCTGAGGATGGGTTGCCTTAGGGATCATGTCTATCTCGGGGGGTTCCCAATTTGCCTCCCTCCCACAGGACATCACAGGTCCCATTGGAAGCGGGAAGCGGTGTCACGAGTAGAGTATGGGGAGGCACATGCTTTGATTCCACTAAGGTTAGTATACGAGCAAGCAGGTCTCTGGAGGGAAGCGGCTGATGGGCCCTGTCTTCCCTCTCCCCATTGAGGGGGTTTGCCCTACCGAGCCGCTTCAATGGAGAGCGGTCGGTTATGGGCTGCCTGCTGGCTTTCCTGACAGACCACTTGGAAGGTAAAGGGGGGACTGCCGCTGTTAACAGGGAGGCACCCGCGGTCCCCTACATCCGTAGGCAAATGAGAGGAGTAAGTCTCCTCTCCTGTTAGAGAGATTTGGAAGGTCCCCTGCGAGATCACAGGGTGGGGGGACCTCCATTTTTTCAGTGGAGCTGCCCGAAAGCGGCTCCGTCGATGGTGAGGGGGAAAGGGGAAGAGTTTTATTTTGGGGATTTACATCATCGGGCATGTTTAAAAAGATCGATAGTGAAATGAGAAGGAAAGCTGTGAGGAAGGTATGGGTAGGTATGAAGCATCGCCGCACCTCTTACGGGGGTCTGAGGAGGAGCTTGCACAGGGGCGGACTTGAATTCCGTGCTTGGCACCGAGCCCCGGTTCAATTCCATGGAAGATCCTAGCGTCTGGGGCCGAGTCACCTCAGGGACAATGTGCATCTCAAGGAGGGCCTCCATGTGACCATCCCGCCCTCCATCAAGAGATCACAGATCCCATTCGAGGTACCTTTGGTCGTCTCGTTTTGAGTCGGCGAACCGGCGTCCTTCTGGGAAGAGAGGAGGGGGGCAGGTACGCCAAACCTCGTAAGGTTATAATGCACGAATGTAGGATGTTAGGGGCGCGGGCCGACGGGCCTTATCATCACTTGCATCCCTAAGAAGGTTGGCCCTATCGAGCCACTCCCGCCGGTAATATTCAGCCGCCTGCTTACTTTCTTGGCCAGCCCTTGTGAAAGAAAAGGAGAGACTGCTTAGGCGCCTCTAGAGAAGGGTGTGAAGGGGTGTCCCCTGCACCCGTTGGCATAGGAGAGGAGTAAGCCTCCTCTCCGCGAGAAGAAATTTGGATGGTCCCCTGAGGATGCACAGGGGATGGGACCTCCATTTTTTTCCGTCGAGCTGCCTGAAGGCGGCTCCGTCCCTGGTGAAAGGGGAAGTGAAGGGAAGTAAAGCAACCCTTTTATGCTAGTCTCGTTTACCGTCATAGAAAACTGAATATTATTTAAAAAAGAACACCGCTGTCTTAGCTAAATACATTCCAAGACAAATTGGTGCGGTTAATGTTTTTGCATTGTTAGCCAACTGACTCTACTTGAGGTCCAGCCTGACACCCTCATCCTCAAACTGGAAGATAGCACGCAAGGAGCCGTTCTAATGGGGCCTCATTTATTAGCATATCACTCTTATCAACCATTCACATTATTTTGTTGTACCCAATCATACATTTAGGTTTCAAAATAATTTTAGCATTCCTATCTGTTACCCACTGTTACACATTAGGTCATCATGAACAGTTGTAAACAACTGTACATTTTGTTTATCATAATATTTAACGAATAATATAGTTACATCGCATCCCCCTTCTTCAAATTTTTAAATATAAGCATGCTCTTTATATTGGAGTGGTGTTCACAAGCTCTGGTTCTACTTTCTAGTAACTTTTCAAAGAATGGTCTTGTGTACTAATAGTTAACAAAAAGAACATTGTCTTATTCAAATAGGATTTAAGAATTATCTTCACAACTTAGCCTGCAACACCTACTTCATCATCGGTGGTAATTTCTGTGCCATTGCCAGTATAAATTATCAGATGTTACATATCTAGTCGTACAACCGCAAAAAATTATAATAGGCATTTGAATGTATGACAATTATATTTATCCCATCATTGTTGATAAACTCTTCAAATCAATATCTTTGGAATTTTGTATAATGAAGGTTTAAGGTAAGGAACTAGTGGATTGCTGCCCAATCCAAGTGGATTCTATATGGCAGCTAGGATAAAACGAGGCGAATTATCTATAAAAGGTGGAGGAGAACACTTTAGGATAAAAATTTAAAAAACGAAAGGTTAAAAGATTCCTCTGCCAATATGAACTCCAAGGATTCGAATGGGGTTCAGCTTTTTAAGGGCTGAAGGGAAAGCCGATGAGTAAATTTGATAGTCATAATCCAATTTGGATTGGACGAGGGCTGTGTATAATGTCCACAATGTTTGTCGGTCACTGCCCCACAAAGTGTGTGAGAAGACTTTCAAAATGTATAGAGCCCGCAGACAGCCTGTTCGAAGTCGGCGTAGGTGTGGTAACCAGGATAACTTTGGATCAAGAGTTACGCCAAGAAACCAAAACTCTGAGACAAACTCTAGATCTTCGCCTTGTAGGGAGATAGATGGCGGAACAAGAACCCCTCTGCCCCGGTGGAAATACATTGTTTTGGTTTTGTTCGTGGAAAAGCGGAATCCCTTAAGTTGTGATCTTTTGGAGATAGCACGACCGGCAGTTGTAGCCGACGCACTGCTGATGGAAGGCAAGGTGAGGAACAGTATAGTGCCAAATTATCGAAAAACAGAGTTGCCGATACACCCTCTGGCAGAGACGAAAAAACGTCATTGATGGCAATTATAAAACATAAAATACTGCCCTGAGGAACTCCCTCCTCTTGGGGTTGCAGGTCAGAGTATGCGTCTCCAACACGTACCTTGGAGGATCGAGATGCTAAAAACTTTAAATAAGTGACGGTAAAAGGCCTCTCATCCACCAGGCTTATAGCTGCTTCAAGATGCCATATCCCCATGTTGTGTCGTAGGCTTTCTCAATATCGAAAAATATGGGCAAGACTCGGTGCTTTAATTAGAAAGCTTTCCGGACCGATCCCTCGAAACGTACTAGTAGGTCAAGGGTACTATGACCTTTGCGGAAGCCACATTGAAATGGAGAATGTGGTTGGTTTCTAGAATCCAGTTAGGCGCTCCAACACCATTTTTGCCAGCAACTTACTCAAACAGCTGGTGAGAGCTATAGGGCGGTAGTGATCTGCGTCCAACCCGTCCCTGCCCGGTTTGACAAAGGAAAGGATGATCCCAATAAGCCATGATGAGGGATAAAACGCCCTCACTCATATAAGGTTGTACAAATCAAGTAAGAAGAGGGTAGAGTGTGGATGTAGGTTCCGAATCATATCGAAATGGATCTCGTTACGGTCAGGGAAAGTAGATCTGCAGAGGGACAAAGCGCTACGCAGCTCATGGATGCTGAATAGAGCGTTATACGGAAGGTTAGATTTTGTTGTGAAGTTGAGAGAATGAGATTCTTCCTTTGATTTGTAGGATTGAAAAGCCTTATCGTAACGGCTGACACTGCTGACGGCGCGGAAATGGTCAGCAAAAGCATTGCTGACCGCCAGGCTGTCTTTCTCCAAGGAACCGTCTAAGTTGAGTGTGGGGGTATGATGATCAGCATAACGGCCCCTGATCTTATTAATCCTCTTCCAGATCTTAGCAGTAGGTGTCATAAAAGAAATTGATGAAACGTAACGGCGCCATGAATTTCGGCGAGCCTGACGAAGGGTTCTTTGGCGAAGCGCACGAGCTCGGTTTCAATCGACCTTGATGCACAAAGTTGGGTTCTTTCGGAATCGGGCATGGGCTAACTTGTAGTTTTTGATAGCTGTTGCACACGCCGAGGTCCACCAGGGCACGGTTGAGCGGCCTGTGGTGGGTCGCTCCCGTGGGATGGTCTGTGTTGATGCATTGTAGATAGTCGATGTAAAGTATTTTACTGCCACGTCCACCCATTGAAGGTCCCCAAGGATGTATTTGTGAAGGGCGCCTCTTGGAAACCTTCCCAATCTGCATGACCTAAGTCCCACTTAAGGGACATGGTTGTATGAGGGCTAACTTGAAGGGCCAACAAGACAATAGGGAAGTGGTCACTCCCATGGAGATCGTCAAGAATTGACCATCGAAATTCCGTGAAGCAATCAGGGGAACAAACAGACAGGTCAACACGGCTAAAAGAGTGCGTCTGGACATGATAAGAGGTAAAATCGCCAGTGTTTAAAACACAAAGAAGGTCAGATAATAAAAGAGACTCTAAAACACTGCCTTTGGCATTACGAGTGATGTCACCCCAGTATGGGTGACGGGCGTTAAAATCTCCTAGTAATAAGAATGGGGAGGGCAACTGGTCTATAAGTTCTAAAAGGTCGGGTCTTGACAATGATAAACAAGGGGGTAGGTAAATAGGGCAAACGGTAAAAAGTTTAGTAGAAAACCCTCACGGCAACAGCTTGGAGGGTAGTATGTAGGGGGGATGAAGATACCATGCTTGACACCCCCCATGAGAGGAGCTTCCTGCAGGAGCAATACAGTTGAAAGTGAGAAAGCCGGGTACCGGCGGAAAGGGCCGTATACCCAGTTTATTCTCCTGGAGACAAATACCAGCGGGGTGGAGAGTCATCAAGAGAATTTTGAGTTCTTCCCACTTTGGAAGAACTCCTTTTCAATTCCATTGTAAAATGGAAGATATTATGTGGGACGATTAGATACAACTGTGGATATCTTTTTCTCTTTTGAGGCCGATATTGTATTTGAGATTCGTCCAAAGGGGCTTGGGAGACGGAGAGCAGATTTTGAGGAGCCTGCTTTTGCAGGGGTAGAGATCCTAGAGGGAGCAGTAACTGGGGCTTTTTTCGAGGGTTTTGGAGAACCGACCGAGGCCCTTGATTGTAATTCGGGCTCACAACCTGGCGGAAAAGGAAGATCGAGGAGGGGTTTTTGGCCGGTAGATCCGGATTCATGGGTCTAGGGTATTTTCGGTGTCTGAGGAGTTGGTTCAACCGCAACGATTGGTGATGTTGGAGTATCAACTGCTTCCATCGGATCATGGGTTGAAGGGTGAGCGGAACGAACAGGTGATCTGAGCGAGGTGTGTGGAGCTGGGAGTATATCTGCCATCGTTTGGATTAGGATGGGGCCTAAGTCCTGTGAAGGGTGGGAAGGACTTAAGGGCATAGAATGTTCAGCCATAGGGAAAGAGTCCATTAAAGATTCTCGGGGTTCGGCCGAGTCAGCTCCAGAGGCTACCCGCTTATTGGTGGTCGATGACCCAGTTAAGGAATCCTTCCTCATACCACTGGGCTTTGGGTCTCGGGGCCGGGTGGATGAACCTTCACTGGTCGATGTTGAGGATTCTTTCAAATAGCGTCTGATGTCTTTAAGTGTCTCACCCTGAGCGTCTCTTCCAGCTAGAGCTGCTGGAGAGAGGGGGGCTACATTGGTTATCTCGGTATGAGTGAGATGCTTCAACTGCATATTCTGAATGTTTCCGACGCTGCGAGTAGATGGAGGATGAAGTGGTTCAGGCTGGTCGGAACTCGAGCGTGATGGTCGGCTTCTGCCAGCGACACGTAAAACGTCAGAGAAGAGCCGGCCGAGTAGTGAGGTTTGTGCTCAAGCACGCTGGCGGGCCTCTCTTATATCTAGACGTAGGGAGTCGCACAAAGCAAGCCCCTCCTTTTCATATAAAAATATAGAGCTGAGTTTTGACACAGCACTGTGGGTACCTCCACAATTAGAACAGCGAGGTGTTTTGGTGCATTCGGGGCCATGGTAGTCAGCGCTACAATTCACGCAGGAGCGGGGGCGCCGACAGGCACGGCCAACATGTCCAAATTGATTGAAATTGAAGCAGCGTCTGAGTAGTTCGATGTAGGGACTTACCGGGACACGAAGAGACCCAGCTTTAATATACTGGGGCAGTTCTTGTCGTTCGAATGTTAAAATCAGTGTGGCGGTTGGGAGTCTAGTAGAGCCTAATGTTTTAGTCACCCTGTGGACGTGTGTGACACGTTGGGTACTAAGCTTGCTCTGAAGGCGGGTGAGGTCGTAGTCCATTAGTTTGTTTGAACGGACGAAACCTTTGATAAAATTCAGACGCGGATGGGGCGAGACAGTTACTGGAATTTCAGCTATCCAAGATAGATTTCGCACAAGGTTGTGTTGAGAGTGGGATGACACCTCGACTACGAGATCACCACTACCTCTTGACCACATCGGGCGGGGTTTACCACAGCGGGACTCAAAAGTTTCATTGACGTCAAACACATCACTTTTGCAAGTGGGCGTGTCGGATGATGAACTGATGTCAAGAAAGCGAGGATAATCTAGATCTGGGTCTACTTCGTTGGAATAGGGGTCCAACGAGCAAGGGTAGTTAAAGAAGGTTTGGCACGAGAACCCTTACGAGAAGGGGAGGTTTTTAGGTTATGGCTAGCCATTGTAAAAAGAAAAAACTTCGCATTCTTCCTCGGGACTCCCCACCATGGAGGCCTACAAGGGCCCGGCACTACTGCAGTTACGTCCGGTATGTCCTCTTGGAGAATAGATATGGATCCACCACACCATCTTTAGAAACTTAAGAGGCTGCCCGAGTTCTCCTACGTACGGAGAAAAGGGGCCAACGATGGGTTTCTCCTTGGGCATTCGGTAGAAAAAGGCGGTGGAGATGCCCAGCCTCTTCCACCTTCATGAAAGAACAATTCGGAATCAATCCATAAGACGAGCAGAGGTCGGGTATCTATAAGGGCCACTAGATAGGTGAAGGAAGAGGGGGAAATAAAGGGCAGTGGAAGAATGTAATAGGGGAGGAAAGAAAGAGGGGCATGTTAAAAGTCTTGTTGGCAGCACCATGGGACCCCTAAGGGGCCCAGGGTTGACCTCCCTCGCCACGAGAAGGCCAGAGCCTCTCTGGGAACAATCCCTGAAGAAAAGATCGCAGAGAGGGAGGGGGTTGCATAATGAAGCACGGGGAAGTCAAATCTGATAGTAATGATTCAAACAAGGCAGTGATGGCAGGAAATTGGAGGCAGATGCACAAAGCCAAGGAATGGCATCCTGTTTCACTTTGCATAGCCGAGTGTCTTGATTTTTTTATTTCTTCTCTAGTATCATTCTTTTCCCCTTTCTCTTATTCTAAAATCTTAATATCATCACTGTCAAATTCCCCAAATGCTTCAGAGGGCCAGCTATCATTACTAAATACGAGGGGCGTACTCGAAAGAAACCCAAATTTCACCATATCATTTTATTCATTGGTTTTTATACATAAGCACTGTTTCTGCCTTCAAATTACTCTCTCTCCATTTGAATCAATGCACCAGTTCATGTGCATTTTCCAGCATTCGAAGCAGTCTTGGAACTCTTTTTTAAATTGATGCCTTGTTACAGCTCTGTCGTTTTTACCTTCACCTCTTCTACATCTCCAAAATGCTTGCCCTTGAGGACTTATTTTGGGGAGTGGTGAGGTCAAATGCTTCCATTGACTTGATTGGTGTTTTGTTTCCGAGTCGTAGCCATAACACCAGTGATAACCTTCGTAAAATGATCTGGATCAAGTTCCAACTGTTGTTTCAGTTTGTGACTCTCATTCATTCATGACTGCTTCTGATCTTCCGTGAGCAAAAGACTTCATGAATTTTCCTGATGTCGTCCATCCTGGTGGTTTACGGTCACCCCGAACAAGGTTGGTCTTCAAGCGACAAGTGACCACTCTTAAGGCTGAGAACAATTCATATACTTGTGTCTTGTTCATTGCAGCATCCTTGTAAGCTGTTTGAAGCATGACAACTGTTTCAGCTGCCGTTTTTCCAGCAGAAAACAGAATATCACGGAAGAATGCTGTTCCTTTGCTTGAGCCATCGCAACAACCGACGGACAGGTGAGAGCGCTTCAAAACAGACACACCACATGGCAATACGTCTTCACTCGGTGATGCTATTTTTTATTTTTTTAATTAAGGGGCTATCTGGCGACTGCCAACTTAGGCATAAGTTGCCGTAAACAAACAGCCTAGTTCTAGGCTACTTTAAAAAATGGAAACGAAACAACAATAAAAAGAAATAACAATAACTATAACAAAGCAATAACAAAAACAACGACAACAATTAAACCGGGTTAAATGAAAGGGAGAAGGCCGGCCTCTCCCAAAAAGTCAATAACTCCACCAGTCAAAGGCAACGCACTCGTCCCGAGTACAAGGGACAGGCGGTAGCGACCCCGCCCATCCCGTACCGGGACAGGTGTCGTGCGCGAAGATCACCCAGACTGGGACATTCGACAAGAATGTGCCGAACAGTCTGGGGGACGACGCAGTCGTTGCAATAGGGCGCAGGCGAGCGCAACATCAAATAGCGATGCGTCACACGAGTGTGCCCGATTCGGAGACGACAGAAAGCAACCTGAAGCCGCCGCGGCATTGGGGGATAGGTCCATGGGAACAGTCGCGGCGCAATGGCACGCAACTTTAAGTTCCCTTCGACCGTCTCCCATCTTCTTTGCCAAGCAGTCCGAAGAGCTGCCCGTATTCCTGCCATGTAGTCAGTGTGAGGAAGAGCGAAACGCTGGTCCGGTCGCAGAGTCCTTGCGGACTCTTTGGCGCCCTCATTCCCCGCAATTCCTACATGTCCAGGAACCCAGCAGAAGATAATCTCGACATCTGCCAGGCTCGCCAAAACCGTGGGGTCACGGATTTCGCGAACCAGGGGATGCGGAGATTCCAATGCCCCGAGAGCACTCAGGGCGCTTTATGAGTCGCTATAGATCACAATCCGGTCTCCAAACCAGGCACGTCGCGTAATCTCCCGTACCGAGTGGTGTATTGCCACCAACTCGGCCGTGAAGACAGACGCAGCGCCTGGGAAGCCGACCCCCTCTTGGGACTTGGAGCCATCCGTATACACTGGCACGGTACCAGCGTGACACGATGTGTGCTCCAAAAAGGTCGAACGCAATACTCCCCCTGGCGCAGTATAAGCTTTGGGAGCAGAGGCGTGGCGACAAATAGCCAAATGTGGTACCCTCCATGGTGGCGTCCTAGGCAGAACCAGGGGCGCCACCGGCCCGAGAGCTATATCTACATCTCGAAGGAGTTTCCTGGCCCTAAACCAAAAGGGCTTAGGGTATGACTGGCGTCTCTCGGCAGCATAGGCACCATCGAGATCAGCTGCGGATGCAATGAGAGCTGAGGGCGACTGAGGGAGGCGCCGGGCTCGCGCGTACAGGCGAGTGATGCACTGCACGCGGCGCAGAGCGAGTGGCATCTCCCCAGCATCGACCAACAGGCTCTCAATAGGGGAAGTGCGGAAGGCACCGGTCGCAAGGCGAATGCCGGTGTGGTGGATCGAGTCCACCTTCCGCAATAAACGCTCGGCAGCGGATGCCTAAAACTCGCATCCGTAGTCGAGCTTCGAGCGAACAAAGTATCGATAAAAAGGTAAGGCAGTAGCCCTATCAGCGCCCCAAGCGCTGAACGTCACGGAACGGAGTATGTCCATGGCGCAGGTACAAGAGACCCTAAGGCTGCGAATATGAGCCTCCCAGGTGAGGCGTCGGTCGAATACAAGACCAAGGAAACGGTGCGACTCAACCACATCCAGGCGCACCCAATTAAAAAACAAATCTGGGTCTGGGTGAAGCCGTGGATGGCGGCAGAAGTGCACCACCTTAGTCTTAGCCAAGGAAAACCCAAACCTGTGCGCTTCGGCATAGCGAGAGACGCGGTTCAATGCCTGTTGGAGTCGACGCTCCAGAGTTGGCATCTGGGCCGCGCCAAAAGAGATCGAAAGGTCGTCCACGTAGAGCGGAGCGAGAACATCTTACGGCAGCACCGAGGTGATGCCGTTGATGCTTAGGGCAAAGAGTGTGACACTGAGGACACTTCCCTGCGGGACACCCTCTTCCTGCTCCTTTGGGCCGGAGAGGGCATCCCCCCCACCCGTACGCGGAATCGACGATCTCGCAGAAATTCAGATATAAACATTGGGAGGCGTCCCCTCGCCCCCATCGTGTGGAGAGTCTCCATGATACTGTATCGCCATGCGGTATCATAGGCCTTCTCCAGATCAAAAAACACCGTGGCGTAGTGCTGTCTACGAAGGAAAGCCTCGCAGACGGCATTTTCCAGTCGGAGCAGAGCATCCGACGTGGAGTGGAATTTAAGGAAGCCGCACTGTGCAGATGACAGATGGCCTCCGCTGTCCAGGAAATAGGCTAATCTAACATTTACCAATTTCTCCATCAACTTGCACACGCAAGAGGTTAGAGAGATTGGGCGGAAACCGGTCGCAGAGTAGAGTGATCTCTCCCCGGCTTGCGAAAGGCGAGCACAGTAGCGATTCGCCAGGAGTCTGGGAGAAGACCTTCCACCCAGATCCTGTTGAACAAATCTAACAGAAAGGCCATGCCTCGCTCACCCAGGTGTCGAAGCATGGCGTAAGGGACATCGTCCGGACCATGGGCGGTGTCCGCGCACGAAGCGAGAGCGGAACGCAACTCACTCACAGTAAACTTGTCGTTGGAGGGTTCTCCGCCTCTGGAGGTAAAGTCCAGCCGGCGGCCTTCCGCGACATCACGACGTGCATTGAATGCTGGCGGAGCAGCATCATGGCTAGAGAATGCGGAAAAAGCGGTCGCTAAGGATTCCGCCACGGACGCGGGGTCCGAGATTGCGGTCCCATTCTCCTGGAGAACGGGAGGGGGGTCCTGCGAGAACTGTCCCGAATCCTTTTGACACGCTTCCACACCTCAGCTAAAGGGGTCTTCCCGTTAAGTGAAGACACGTATGCCCGCCAAGAAGAGCGGCGGGCGTGCTTCGAAATATACCGGAACCTAGCCCGACGAAATTCAGCGACAGTGAAATCGTTCGGGCGGCGCTTATAGCGCATGTAGGCATAACGCTTCTGTTTGAGGGCCGTCTCACACTCGGCCGACCACCATGGGAGTGGTCGGCGTGCAAAACGGCCAGACGTCCTAGGAATAGTAGTCAGGCCCACGGCGATCAGGTTGCCGGAGAAGAACTCAACGGCCTCATCTACCGACCTACCTCCTCGACTGAGATAGAGAGTTCAGTCATTTCCTGAAATGCAGGCCACCACGCCCGCGCCAAGCACCACCGAGGTGGTCTCTCAGGCGGCAGTTGCCCTGAAAATGATATTTGAATGGGAAAGTGATCACTACCATGTAGGTCATCGACCACCTCCCAATCAAAATCAGGCTGTGCATCCGAAGAGCACAAAGATAGGTCGAGGCAAGAAAATGAAGCGGTTCTCGGTCAGATCGGCAAGGACTTTTCCCCTGGGATTTATGGAGTAATCTCCCCAGAGAGGATGCCTGCCGTTCAGATCTCCAAGCAAGAGATAGGGCTTCGGCAACCGTGCCACGACGCGGCGGAAGTCCCCCGCGTCGAAGTCAGCTGACGGTGGAATCTACGCAGAAATCAGAGTATACCCCCTATCCAGGTGCAGCTGCACAGCCACTGCCTGAAAGGAGGTATCTAAAGAGAAAGGAAGAATGGAGACATCATGCCGGGTGTTAACCGCGCATTTCCCAGCCCGGCCATCCCGCAGTGGTGGTGTCACAAGACCCTTATACCCCTGGAAGGGCGGGCAGGGGGCCCGCGCCTAGCATGGTCTCCTGCAAAACGATAGCTAACTGGGAACGGGATGAGACGAGCCTCCGCAGCTCCTCCCAGTTGGCCCGGAGTCCACTGAAATTCCATTGAAGGAATATGCCCTCCAGGCCTAGCTCGGAGGAGACGCGAAGGCCCTCCTCGAATTGAAGACCCTCACGGGAATGGCCGTACGCTTCCCGGGGGCAGAACCCCGGGCACTGTTGGCCGGACAAAGCGCTGAAGGCACTGTCGCCTTCGAGGACTTATTAGGGGAGGTTGGGCTCGCCATGCGAGTCTTTTCCTCCCTCCGCCTCGAAACCTTAGGCGGGCGTTGCGGCTTCGGAGGCGGGGGGCCCTTTTTTCGAGGAAACACCGTCTCCAAGCCACTCGCTCCACCTCGGGGCATGGGCGAAGGGGCCGAAGCTCCTTTGTTGCTGTCCTCCTTTCGGGGAACAGCTTTAGGAACCCCGGAAGATGGCCTAGCGACCATCTTCAAGGGTGTTGCCTCCTGTGAGTTTAACGACTTGGTGGAGGCACGTGGCCGTTTCGCCTTACGGGAAACCGTCACGCTGGGGGAAGAGGGGGTGGGCCTGGTTTTAGCCGGGGCTGGGTATGAACCCATTTTGCCGCTAGCTTTACCAGGGGAGCGCCCGGGTTGGGTAGAGCCGGCAGAAGGGCTCCGAATGGGCGCGGAAACAACCATGCTCGTTGGCCTGGATGGGCCAGGAGCAGAGGGTGCCTTTCTAACTATTGAGGCATATGACGTCCTAGGCAGAGCCGGGCGCGGCACTCGGTGATGCTAAATGGCAAACTAATGCCTGGGGGTCGGATTCAGATGCTCCTATACTCGCAGCAGCGAGAAATGGACGATGGTGTGCAGCAAGCACTGTCACAGGTTTCCCCCACTGTTGCTATATTTCCACAGATCAGCGGCCCGCTTTCCTTTCCACCAAGTTCCCCAGCTTTCTCTCAGTCTCTGTCTTTCGTTCTGATCTGTGGAGATATGGCAACAGTAGGGAGAAACCTGTGACGGTGCTTGATGCACATAATGGACCATTTCTCGCTGCGGCGAGTATAGTGGCGGAAGCCCCTAACTACAAGGGGACTGTCCTGTAGAGAATGATTCTGGTCACTTTTGGGTACAGCCTCGTATACTGCTTAAGTCATCTCAGTCTACATTTTTGAAAGAGTCACTCAAATTGCTAACTATTTGGCACTTTAAATTTGATGAGCAAAATTGCTTGACATTTAAACTTGGCATTCTGAGGTAGTGATTTGAAAAGAAAATTTTTAAAAATGGAAACTGAGAGAAGAATGCAAAAGGAAAATACAGATAAAAAAAATCAGCCCTTTGAAACCAGAGGAGGAAAAAATGGATAAAATTTATATATGACCAAATCACAGTCAACCTTTAATTTAGGTTTTATCCATATATAGCTAATTAGCAGCCAAAAAGTTTATAGTGAGTATTTACTTATTATATACACATATACTCATACTTATGTATATTTTATATTCATCAAGCATGACCATTTTAAGTATACAGATATATAGTATAGTTAAAAGGGTGTAATATAATGCTGTAAGCGGGTCTGTCATGAAATTAGTTATCTATGATTCTGTTTATTTTACTCTTTTTGTCCACTTGCTTTATTTCATTAATAATAATTTCTTAAATTCTACTAATGCTTCCTTATGTAAATGGAGCATATTTACAGTGTATAGACCATTCACATCCCACTTCTTGGAAACCCCAGACCAAATCCTCTGGATGTCATGGTAGACAGGTCAGAGTGGTGGGTATGGCTTGGTGACTAGCTTCGGAGAGGATAAGGTCACCATGCCCAATAGTGTAGGGAGAAACAAATGACAAAGTCAAGGTAGGGCAATAGAAGATGGGGTTCAATGAAAAGGTAAAGAAACAGATACAGTAGTGGAAAGGGTGCATAAAGGAAGTAGGGGAACCCACCAGCTTCCCTAGACCTGGATCCAGAGTGTAGGTTCCTTCTGTAGTGGGGTCAATCCTTATGGGCAGTGGAGCCGGAAGGATATGCTGCTCCTCCAGGTACAAGGTTACAACAGTCTGCACTGGAAATGTAGGGGTTGTGATTCTCCTCAAACTATATCATCCCCCTTCTTGCAGGTAGATAAAGAATTGAGGGGAGAGTCAGAGAAGAAAAAATAGATGGTGCAGGAAACAAAGGGGAGAAATTCACCAGTGTCCTCAGACCTTCATCAAAGGGTTCAAGTCAATCAAATGAGTGGGGTCTTCTCTATTTGCAGTCAGACCTGGAGGACATACTGCTGCTCCTACAGGTACTAAGTAGCAACTTTTTTTGTGACAATCTGGCATTTGTGCCAAGTGTATCAGTCTACACCCACTAGGTACCCCACTTTGGAAGCTTCTTAAAATGTGCGCAGATCAGTGTTAAATCTCAGCATTATAAAACAAGATGAAAATTGGAAATTTTTGCCATTCTAATATAAATTGTAATTACCTTTTCTCGGAGGGAGTCTTGTTGCAACAACTTACTGGTTTTGTTTGGTAGAGAGTTTACAGATTTTGTACACAGCCCATTAACATCAGGAAAAGAACTCATCTCTCTATGAAAGAATTCTTCACTAACTTCTTCCTTTAATGAAATCTCACCAAAGTCCTGCTTGGAAAAGTACAAAATTTAATTCCTTACAGAGCATCCAGAAATCACTGTTGTGTACTTTTCATACATTTATATTCATGTTTTTAATGGCTTACTTTGGAGATTTAGATATGTTCACTTTCCGGTGAAAATAATCAGTGATGGATCAGATTGTAAAGATAAGTGTGTGCAACTAGCAAAAATGTGCATGCTGATAACATAATAAAGAATGACATTCTCCTTAAGGGGTAAAAAAAGAAAAAAGATCTAGCAGATGACCCCAGCTACTAACACCCACTCACTCAGTGTCATATTGCAAAGAAACATGCTAAATAGAATAATTTTTCTACTGAAAAATGTTCTTTCTTAATGCACAAAAAAATATGTGCCAGGATGAGAATCAAACCAAACACACTGAGGCAGCAAGCAGCGATTTGATCTTAGTTAAAGCAATGCCTTAGACAATTCAACTACACATGTAGAAAAATTCTTACAGATAGAGTCTTTTAAGAGTTGCTTCTCCAGGTTAATCAAAAGGACTATGAGAGAAATTAATTGGGAACTCAATGGACAAACAAGAAAAAGAGTTAAACACGTGGCAAATAAATATTATATACATATCTCTCATGAATATGAGATAATGATGAAATAGAATTAGTCATACTATAGATAAATGGATTCTTTTCATATGAAATTTAATTTTCTTATTACAAAAATCCATGCAGGGGTAATGATCAAACAGAGCACACAGAGGAGTGAGCACCACTTAAATTTCTGTTAAAGTAGTGTGTTAGAACACTCAGCTATGCATCTGAACAAAAATTCTTGAAATGGCATCCGATAAAGGATAATATAAAATTTAACCTTTGACTTATTTTTCTTTAACCAATAATAGGTTGTAGAGAGATTAAGCTACCCTGGGAACATTGGTAAATATTATAACAAGCACCTCATTGTAAGTACCTCTTTGACAGGGCATTCTTTTGACAGCAATTCATTAGAACCATCAAGTGCTCGTTCTTGACCTGTGATCAATCTTACTTCATTTTCATGATCTGAATCAGATAACTCTTCCTTCATTTCTTTGATGGCAGTTTCTTTATAAATATCCTAATATAAAAGAATAGGAAATTTACTTTCTGTAACTATACACAAGTAATGCTTTAAAAGTTAATCATTAAATAGGTAAAAGTTATTAACTGAAATGCAAACTCAATAATGATGTTCACTGCTAATATAAATAAGAAAATCCTGACATGCTTACATTTTTATCATCTATATGAAACTTAAGCGGATATTTAATAACTTCCTTTTTCATTTCTTCCATTTTTGTAACCTCTATAGAAATCCTATAAAAAATAAAAACAAAGTTGCTTAAATCTCCTAAAAAATTTAATTCATTGCCTTGTTAATTGATTAATATGTCTATTCTTGGAGGATAGTTGAATGAATGAATAGTCCTGAAAATAAATGCTGCAAAGCCCAAATGGACTAGCCGCAGCCAAATTCAAGTACGGGTAATTTGCATAAAAATTCTCAATAAAAATATAGACATCTGGAGAATATACAAAAATATAGCTATGAAATTAAAATCAATAGAATGGAAGTACAGGAATTTAAAACCATCAAAGGGTGTAAAAGGATATTAAAAATAAACTATTGAGAACTCGACAAAGGATAAAAACATAGACTATAGATACAAGAACAGAGAATATAAAATCCTGAAACAATATATTAAATTTTGGCTAAAAGATTAGATTCTTCTAAAAATGTAAAAATTCTATTCACACTAAAAGAGACACGAGTCTAAGACAAGATGCCCGGCAGAACCTGTTGGAGGGGAAAGAGGCATCTGCCCAGAAATGAAAGGGAAGACCCTCTTCCCAAGATTTCTCAAAAGGGAACACTCGGCAAAGATGTGAAGGATGGGCAGATGCACCCAGCACAGGATGCACAAAGGTGGGGGCTGCCCATGAGTGAGGCAGCAATGGCCTATCCTCAGTCGGCACAAAATAACCTCCAGTCTACGTGGTCTCATGGTACGTGGCCATGGGAGGACTGAAGGTTTTATGGAATGTAGCTTGGTGGGAGGAAGCTCATCCCACATCTTCTGCCATAAGCCGACTACATATTCAGTGATGAGAGGATAGACATCACGAACTGGGACTGGGGCTGATTGGGGTGTCCCCAATGATGCCGCCTCCTTGGCCGCAGCATCCACCCTTTCATTACCTGGGATGCCCATGTGACTAGGCACCCAGCAAAAAGAAATCTTGTGAATAGAAGAAAGATAAAAAAGCCATTGCTAGATCTTGGAAACCAGCGGATGGCTAGGACCAAAAGCACTCAGTGCCTCCAGAGAATTAAGGGAGTCAGAGAAAATCGTAAGACAACCAGATGGCATAGGAGCAATAACGAAGAGTGAGCAAGAATGGCAACAAGTTCTGCTGTGAAAACAGAAGCTGCCCTTGGTAGGCGAACCAATACTGTTTTAGATGGGAGGACAACAGCAGCTCCAATTCTGTCCGATGACTTGGACCCATCGGTGAACACAAAGGTGCTAGGCCGATGGTGGGAGGAGTGTTGATCATACATGGCTCTCAAGGCTACAGGCAAGACCTGATACTTAGGCCTACCAGTAAGCCCCTTGCATACCACTACAGGTGGTATGAGCTATGGGGGAATCTCTGCTAATGAAAATGGAATAACAGAAAACTCCCTTAGACGTCCTGTGTGCTAGGCCATGCGCAGAGCAAAGGGGCGAGCCAGAGATGAAAATCTATCATATGGGGCCCCTGTTCACAAATTGAATGCGTACTCATATACTGGCGACCATGGTAATTGCTCAAGTCTAAAAAGATATTTGAGGTTAGACTTGAGCCTGTGAAAAGGAAGAGGAAGAGCCCCGTTCTCTGCATAGAGACTCCACAAAGGGAAGGACTTCAAGGCTCCAGAAGCCAGGCGCACACCCTGGTTACGCACAGTATTTAATTTTCAAGGATGACGGCGAGGCAAAGGAGTATACCTGTGATCCATAGTCCAGCTTTGACTGGACCAATGCTGAATACAGAAGACACAGCGTGTGTCGATCACTTCCACAAGAAGTGTGTCGACAGTAATTTTATTATGTCCATTCTCTTCAGAAATGACCTTTTCAAAGCGTCCTAAATGAGGCCTCCAAGAAAGCCTCGAATCAAAGATCACCCCTAGAAATCTGAAATGGGGCTCAAAGGTGACAGGGACACCATAGAGGGACAAATGGGGAGGGTCCCATGTTACCGATCTATGATTGTAAAAGTGGAGAGCCTTGGTCTTTACTACGGAAAAGCACAAGCCCTTGGAAGAAGCATTATCAGCTACGGTATTTATAACCCGCTGTAGCTTACGGATAGCAAATGGAAGTCTAGGCGATGAACAGATAAGCGCTAAGTCATCCACATATAGAGTTGAGGAAATCTCAGCCGGGAGATTTGCGATAATGCTATTGATGGCCACAGAGAAGCAGGTGACACTGAGGACAATTCCCTGTGGGAAAACCCTCAACTTGCTCTACGGGTTCTGATAGGGCATTTCCAACTTTTACACGTAGTGTGTGCCACATGAGTAATTGCTTGACAAACCTGGGGAGAAAGCCCCACAGGAGCCCATCATGGAGTTGCTTAAGGATACCATGCCTCCAAGTGGTATCATATGCTTTCTCAATATCAAAGAAAACAGCAACAGAATGCTGCCTCTTTGAAAAAGCATCACTTATATAAGACTCCATTCTAACAAGCAGGTCGAGGGTACGGTTTTTTTCTGAATCCTGATTGAGAGGGAGATATAAGATAGTTTGTTTCCAAAAAACAGACAAGTCTTGTATTTATCATCCTCCAAAACAATTTACATGGACAACTAGTAAGGGTAATGGGGTGGTGATGGGTGGGTTCCGTCCCATCCTTTCCTGGTTTTCGGAAAGGTAAAACCACAGCCTCCCCTCCACATAGAAGGGAAGCAGCCCCTAATCCAGATAAAGTTATAGATGTCCAGCAAATGTGAGAGGAGGGATGGATGTATATTCCTAATCATATCATATAGGAAATGCCATCCGATCCGGGTGCAGTGGATCCACAGTGCTTCAGTGCATTATGGAGCTCATGGATAGAAAAGAGCCAGTTAAAGGCTCATTATCCATGTTAGGCTCAATAAAGTTGATAAGATGCTGCTCCTGTTGGAGCTTAAAGCGCTGGAATTAGATGGAATAGTTGTCTGGGCTTGAAATATTAGCAATCGATCTGGCCAAGACATCAGAAATATGGGACAAGTCTCCCAACAGTTCTCTGGCCTGAAAAATGTTGGGAGCTGTAAAACCTTTGGATTTCCTCAATAGCTTTTTGACCCTCTTCCAGTTTTTGTCTACAGGGGTCTGCCAACATATCAACATGATGTAACCATCCAACGAGGTCTTTCGAGCTCGTCAAAGGGTGCATCGCCGTGCTGCCCTTGCTTGGTTACGAGCAAGTTTCTTTACCATCGTTGGGCACCGATGGTAACGTCAGTAAGCCTGTTTACATTCAGTGACAACTCTCGAGCATTCAGCAAACCACCAGGCCAATTGTGGTCCATGAGCAGTTGAGCCAGAAAGCAGGATGGAGGAATTAGCTGTCTGATTGACATTGGCTAGAACATCATCAATAGCCACTTCAATATCTTCATGAGGGAAGGACCCATCATGGCTCGAGAGGTGCCTGAACTTAGGCCAGTTTGCTTTTTTTGTATTCCATCTTTTGCGAAGTGGTGGAGGAAGACAACCTGTACATGGTGTTATTACAATGGGAAAGTGATCACTGCCTCGCAAGTCAGGATTCACTGCCCAGTCAAAATCAGCTCTACAGATTGGTGAACAGAGAGACAAGTCCACACATGTAAAGCTGTTCGTCTGGATGTGAAATGATGTGTGGCTGCCATCGGTAAGAAAGCAGACATCATAAGTGCCCATAAATCTCTCAATCATATTTGCTCTAGGGTTATTATCATGGTCCGCCTAAAAGGAGTATCGAGCATTAAAGTCATCAACCAGTAAAAGGGGAGGAGGGAGTTAAGAAATTAAATTAGCCAACTTTGTAGCTAAAACAGCTGTATCTTTTTCCTCACCAGGAGAAAGATACAGCGAACAATTAAAAAAAAAAAATTAAGAGCTCATCTGGCGACTGCCTACTTGGGCATTAGATGCCGTATCCAACATTGCCTAATATTAGGCATCTTTAAAAGAGGATGCTAACAAAAAAAAAAAATAAAGAAAAAAGGCAATAAGCAGGATACAAGCTCCAGGGGCAGGGAGGTCCGCCTCCCCCCGGCTCAGGAACGTCCGACCTACTTAAATAACAAAAAAAAACAGCAAAAAAACCCCAACTAGTTAAATAAAGGGGAGAAGGCCGGACTCCCCCCCAAAGGTCTATAAGACCAGCAGTCAATGTGCACAAACTCCTCCCGAATACAAGGGACGGTCGAGCGATCCCGCCCATCTTGGTACCGGGACAGGTAACGTGCGCGGAGATCGCCCAGACTGGGATATTCAACAATAATGTGCTGAACAGTCAGGGGGACAACGCAGTCTTCACAGTAGGGCGCTGGCGAGCGCTCTATCAAATGGCGGTGCGTCCCGCAACTGTGTCCAATTCGGAGACGACAGAAAGCAACCTGAAGCCTTCGCGGCATTAGGAAGTAGGTCCATGGGAACAGTCGCGGCGCAATGGCACTCAACTTTACGTTCCCTTCGACCATCTTCCATCCTCTTTGCCAAGCAGCCCGCTGAGCTGCTCATATTCCTGCCATGTAGTCGGTGTGAGGAAGAGCGAAACGCTGGTCCGGTCGCAGAGTCCTCGCGGACTCTTTGGCGCGCTCATTCCCCGCAATTCCTACATGTCCAGGAACCCAGCAGAAGATAATCTCGACATCTGCCCGGCTCGCCAAAACCGTGGCGTCACGGATATCGCGAACCAGGGGATGCGGAGATTCCAATGCCCCGAGAGCACTCAGGGCGCTTTGTGAGTCGCTATAGATCACAATCCGGTACCGAACCGGGCACGTCGCGTAATCTACCGTACCGAGTGGTGTATTGCCACCAGCTCGGCCGTGAAGACAGACGCAGCGCCTGGTAGAGCCCCACTGACCATTTTTTTTTTTTTTTGATTAAGGGGCTATCTGGCGACAGCCGACTTAGGCATAAGTTGCCGTAAACAAACAGCCTAGTTCTAGGCTACTTCAAAATAATTCAACAGGAAACAAAAATAAAAAGGAATAACAATAACAAAAACGATAACAAAAACAACAACAACAATAAAACCGGGTTAAATGAAAGGGAGAAGGCCGGCCTCCCCCCAAAAGTCAATAAGTCCACCACTCATGGTGCACGCACTCGTCCCGAGTACAAGGGACAGGCGGTAGCGACCCCGCCCATCCCGGTACCGAGACAGGTATCGTGCGCGAAGATCACCCAGACTGGGACATTCGACAAGAATATGCCGAACAGTCTGGGGGACGACGCAGTCGTTGCAATAGGGCGCATGCGAGCGCTCCATCAAGTAGCGATGCGTCACACGAGTGTGTCCGATTCGAAGACGACAGAAAGCAACCTGAAGCCGCCGCGGCATTGGGGGATAGGTCCATGGGAACAGTCGCGGCGCAATGGCACGCAACTTTAAGTTCCCTTCGACCGTCTCCCATCTTCTTTGCCAAGCAGTCCGAAGAGCTGCCCGTATTCCTGCCATGTAGTCGGTGTGAGGAAGAGCGAAACGCTGGTCCGGTCGCAGAGTCCTCGCGGACTCTTTGGCGCCCTCATCGGCGCGCTCATTCCCCGCAATTCCTACATGTCCAGGAACCCAGCAGAAGATAATCTGAACATCTGCCCGGCTCGCCAAAACCGTGGCGTCACGGATATCGCGAACCAGGGGATGCGGAGATTCCAATGCCCCGAGAGCACTCAGGGCGCTTTGTGAGTCGCTATAGATCACAATCCGGTCTCCGAACCGGGCACGTCGCGTAATCTCCCGTACCGAGTGGTGTATTGCCACCAGCTCGGCCGTGAAGACAGACGCAGCGCCTGGTAGAGCCCCGCTGACTTCAAACAGAGGGGATACGGCGTGGAAGCCGACCCCCTCTTGGGACTTGGAGCCATCTGTATACACTGGCACGGTTCCAGCGTGAGACGATGTGTGCTCCAAAAAGGTCGAACGCAATACTCCCGGCGCAGTACAAGCTTTAGGAGCAGAGGCGTGGCGACAAATAGCCAAATGTGGTACCCTCCAGGGTGGCGTCCTGGGCAAAACCAGGGGCGCCACCGGCCCGAGAGCGATATCTACCTCTCGAAGGAGTTTCCTGGCCCTAAACCCGAAAGGCTTAGGGTATGACTGGCGTCTCTCGAAGGCATAGGCACCATCGAGATCAGCTGCGGATGCAGTGAGAGCTGTTGGCGACTGAGGGAGGCGCTGGTCACGCGTACAGTCGAGTGATACACTGCACGCGGCGCAGAGCAAGTAGCATCTCCCCAGCATCGACCAACAGGCTCTCAATGGGGGAAGTGAGGAAGGCACCGGTCGCAAGGCGAAGGCCGGTGTGGTGGATCGAATCCACCTTCCGCAATAAACGCTCGGCTGCGGATGCATAAAACTCGCATCCGTAGTCGAGCTTCAAACGAACAAAGGATCGATAAAAAAGTAAGGCAGTAGCCCTATCAGCGCCCCAAGCGCTGAACGTCACGGAACGGAGAATGTCCATGGCGCGGGTACAAGAGACCCTAAGGCTGCGAATATGAGCCTCCCAGGTGAGGCGTCGGTCGAATACAAGACCAAGGAAACGGAGCGACTCAACCACATCCAGGCACACCCCATTAAGAAACAAATCTGGGTCGGGGTGAAGCCGTGGATGGCGGCAGAAGTGCACCACCTTAGTCTTGGCCAAAGAAAGCCGAAACCTGTGCGCTTCGGCATAGCGAGAGACGCGGTTCAATGCCTGTTGGAATCGACGCTCCAGAGTTGGCATCTGGGCCGCGCCAAAAGAGATCGAAAGGTCGTCCACGTAGAGCGTAGCGAGAACATCTTCCGGAAGCACCGAAGTGATGCCGTCGATGCTCAGGGCAAAGAGTTTGACACTGAGGACACTTCCCTGCGGGACACCCTCTTACTGCTCCTTTGGGCCGGAGAGGGCTCCCCCCACCCGTACGCGGAATCGACGATCTCGCAAAAATTCAGATATAAAAATTTGGAGGCGTCCCCTCGCCCCCATCGTGTGGAGAGTCTCCATGATACCGTATCGCCATGCGGTATCATAGGCCTTCTCCAGATCGAAAAACACCGTAGCGTAGTGCTGTCTACGAAGGAAAGCCTCGCAGACGGCATTTTCCAGTCGGAGCAGAGCATCCGACGTGGAGTGGAACTTGCGGAAGCCGCACTGTGCAGAAGACAGATGGCCTCCGCTGTCCAGGAAAAAAGCTAATCTAACATTTACCAATTTCTCCATCAACTTGCACACGCAAGAGGTTAGAGAGATTGGGCGAAAACCGGTCGGAGTAGAGTGATCTCTCCCCGGTTTGCGAAAGGCAAGCACAGTAGCGATTCGCCAGGAGTCTGGGAGAAGACCTTCCACCCAGATCCTGTTGAACAAATCTAACAGAAAGGCCATGCCCCGCTCATCTAGATGTCGAAGCATGGCGTACGGGACATCGTCCGGACCGTGGGCGGTGTCCGCGCACGAAGCGAGAGCGGAACGCAACTCACTCACAGTAAACTTGTCGTTGAAGGGTTCTCCGCCTCTGGAGGTAAAGTCCAGCCGGCGGCCTTCCGCGACATCACGACGTGCATTGAATGCTGGCGGAGCAGCATCACGGCTTGAGAATGCAGAAAAAGAGGTCGCGAAGGATTCCGCCACGGATGCGAGGTCCGAGATTGCGGTCCCATTCTCCTGGAGAACGGGAGGGGGGTCCTGTGAGAACTTGCCCCGAATCCTTTTGACTCGCTTCCACACCTCAGCTAAAGGGGTCTTCCCGTTAAGTGAAGACACGTATGCCCGCCAAGAAGAGCGGCGGGCGTGCTTCGAAATATACCCGAACCTAGCCCTAGCCCGACCAAATTCAGCGACAGTGAAATCGTTCGGGCGGCGCTTATAGCGCATGTAGGCATAACGCTTCTGTTTGAGGGCCGTCTCACACTCGGCCGACCACCACGGGAGCGGTCGGCGTGCAAAACGGCCAGACGTCCTAGGAATAGTAGTCAGGCCCACGGCGATCAGGTTGCCGGAGAAGAACTCAACGGCCTCATCTACCGACCTAAACTCCTCGACTGAGATAGAGAATTCAGTCATTTCCTGAAATGCAGGCCACCGCGCCCGCGCCAAGCACCACCGAGGTGGTCTCTCAGGCGGCAATTGCCCTGAAAATGATATTTGAATGGGAAAGTGATCACTACGATGGAGGTCATCGACTACCCCCCAATCAAAATCAGGCTGTGCATCCGAAGAGCACAAAGATAGGTCAAGGCAAGAAAATGAAGCGGTTCTCGGACAGTGATGCGTAAACTCATCCACGTTTAGGACACCCATGTCAAGCTCTTCGATCAGATCGGCAAGGACTTGTCCCCTGAGCTTTATGGAGTAATCTCCCCAGAGAGGATGCCTGCCGTTCAGATCTCCAAGCAAGAGATAGGGCCTCGGCAACCGTGCCACGACGCGGCGGAAGTCTCCCGCGTCGAAGTCAGCTGACGGTGGAATGTACGCAGAAATGATAGTATACCTCCTATCCAGGTGCAGCTGCACAGCCACTGCCTGAAAGGAGGTATCTAAAGAGAAAGGAAGAACGGAGACATCATGCCGGGTGTAAACCGCGCATCCCCCAGCCCGGCCATCCCGCGGTGGTGGGGTCGCAAGACCCTTGTACCCCGGGAGGGCAGGCAGGGGGCACGCGCCTAGCATGGTCTCCTGCAAAAAAATAGCTAACGGGGAGCAGGACGAGACGAGCCTCCGCAGCTCCTCCCAGTTGGCCCGGAGTCCACGGCAATTCCATTGAAGGAATATGCCCTCCAGGCCTAGTTCGGAGGAGACGCGGGGGCCCTCCTCGAACTGAAGACCCTCACGGGAATGGCCGTACGCTTCCCGGGGACAGAACTCCCGGCGCTGTTGGCCGGACAAAGCGCTGGAGGCGCTGTCGCCTTCGAGGACTTATTGGGGGAGGTTGGGCTCGCCATGCGAGTCTTTTCCTCCCTCCGCCTCGAAATCTTAGGCGGGCGCTGCGGCTTCGGAGGCGGGGGGCACTCTTTTCGAGGAACCACCGTCTCCGAGCCACTCGCTCCACCTCGGGGCGTGGGCGAAGGAGCCGAAACTCCTTTGTTGCAGTCCTCCTTTCGGGGGACAGCTTTAGGAACCCCCGAAGATGGCCTAGCGACCATCTTCAGGGGTGTTGCCTCCTGTGAGTCTAACGACTCGGTGGAGGCGCGTGGCCGTTTCGCCTTGCGGGAAACGGTCACGCTGGGGGAAGAGGGGGGAGCCCTGGTTTTAGCCGGGGCTGGGTATGAACCCTTTTTGCCGCCAGCTTTACCAGGGGAGCGCCCGGGTTGGGTAGAGCCCGCAGAAGGGCTCCGAATGGGCGCGGAAACAACCGTGCTCGTTGGCCTGGATGGGCCAGGAGCAGAGGGTGCCTTTCTAGCTACTGAGGCATATGACGTCCCAGGCAGAGCTGGGCGCGCCAGGACCAAGTCCTTAGCCTCGCGGAATGAGAGTCTATCCTGGGCCTGAACGGCCAGGATTTCTTTCTCCAGGAGATATGCACCACATTGCTTCGAAGAAGCAGGGTGCGGTTCTCCGCAATTGACACACTTGGCCACACACGATTTGGACTTATCATGTGCGACCTTGGAGCAATTTACACATACTTAGGGAGACCCCGACTTTGCACGTCTACATGAGCGATTCGTATGGCCGAAGCGGTGACAGTAATAGCACTGCCGCGGAAGTGGCACGAATGCCCCCACGTGGTAGCGGTACCAACCGGCACGCACCGACTCAGGGAGCTTGTCACAGTCGAACGTGACGAAGAGTGTAGGGGTGGGTCTCGAGGTCCCTCCCTGTTTTCTCATCACACGTTCGACTTTAACCGCCCCATGGTCGGCCAGCTCTAGGGTGATGTCCTCAATGGAGTAGTCAACGAGTTCCCTCGCATAAACTACTCCTTTTACAAAGTTCATGGTAGAGTGTGGCGTCACACTCACCGGGGTGCCATGAAGTGTCCGAAGAGCACTTATCTTGGCCGCCTCGGCGGGATTCGCCGCATTCGCCAGAAGGCTGCCGTCCGAGAAACGGGTCACCTTCGGCTCTCTACCAATTGCACTAGCTAATCCTCTCCTCTGATGGATCATGTTGCCCTTGGACAACATGGTGCCATCAGTGGAGCGAATAACGAGGAAGTGTTTGAAGCCAGCGGGCTCGAAAACGCCAGGTAACCTCTGAATGAGGGGACCCGATGTTATCGAGGCTCCACCCTGTGCACTTTTAGGCTTAGTCATAGTCAGGGCCGCACACGGGGAGGTAGAGGGACCGGACGTGCCGATCTTGGCTTGGTCGCTTGCCAAAGTGGAAGCAGAACCATCCGTCCCCACAGCCCCCGCGGATGGAGAGGAGCCCCGAGTCTTTTTCTGGTTCTTTTTCTTTTTAGGAGAGGAGGGCGGGGAATGAATCCGCTTCTCCCCTCCGCCGGAAGGAGTCCCCAGGGCAGATGGACCGGCCTCAGCCAGGTCCTGGTGGTCACAGCGGCACCGGTTGGAGGAGATCCTTTCCCTCCTTGTACTGCTTCGGAGACCCCGGCCGTTTGAGGAGGACTTTGCTCAGGGGCGGATTCGATGCTTGGCGCCGAGCCTGGTTCCCCCCCCCATGGAAGGCCCTACCGTCTGAGGCTGGGTTTTCTCAAGGACCATGTCTATCACAGGAGGGGCTTCCAGTTAGCCATTCCCTCCCAGGACATCGCAGGTCCCGTTGGCTGAGTCAACAGTCATGTTTGGGGAGGCACATGCCTTGACCCTGGCAAGGTTCAAGATTCTTGCCAGCACGTCTTTTGAGGGAAGCGACTGAAGGGGCCTGGCTTCCTTCTCCCCCTAAGCGGGTTTGCCCTACCGAGCCAGTTCAATCGGTAGTGGTTGGCAATGGGCTGTCTCCTAGCTTTCTTGGCACTCCCTTTAGAAAGAAAAGGAGGGACTGCCACTGTAAATATGGAGGTGCCCAAAAGCACCTCCAAAGAAGGGAGTGAGGGGGAGTCCTCTACACCCGTAGTCAGGAGTGGAGGAAGCCTCCTCTCCGCTTAGAGAAAGATGGATGGCCCCCTGCACAAGCACAGGGCGGGGGAACCTCCTTTTTTTCGGTGGAGCTCCCCAAGGATGGCTCCATCGATGGTTCAGTGGGGAATTAAAGGTTGTTTTTTTTTACTCATCATTGGGCAGGGCGACCCTCTTTTCATTATGGGATGCAATAGCACATCACTCCTCGCAGTAGCCCGCTCTGCAAGGGGTGCTTATGGGCCTGGCAGAGCCAGGTACCACCATTTAAGGTCACCCCTCCTGCCTGGTGACCTCGTAGCCCTTCAGCATGCCGGCTCCACCTTGGGCTCGGTGTAAAATCAAGGATAGATGGTGAAGTGAGAAGAAAGGAAAAGGGATGCGAGGAAGGTATGGGTGGGGATGAAGCATGTTGTTAAAAAAAACCCATTCTGAACCGGAGCTCAGGGGTTAGGGAACGTTGTCCCCTCCCCCCTCAGCCCCGATCCGGGACGGTTGGCTGAGAAGAAGGTCAGCATCTACCCTGTGAAATTAGAGGGTGACCCGAGAAAGTTGTGGGAGAGGTTGTATGAAAAGCGAGGAAATGCATGTGTTTTGAAGGAAGGAGAAGAGGCTAAGCTGGGGTTGGACGGGGTGCTGAGTCCCGTCAGCATGGCGGCCAGGATGGCAAATTGCGGCGCCCCTTACAGGGAAAGAGTTTCGGGCTGGGTCTCGAGGCCCCTCCATTTTCTCATCACACATTCGACCTTGACAGCCTCATGGTCGGCCAGCTCTAAGGTGATGTCATTATGGAGTAGTCCATGAGTTCCCTCGCATAAACTACTACTTTCACTAAGTTCATGTTGGAGTGTGTCATCACACTCACAGGCATGACATCAAGTGTCTGATGGGCACTAATCATGGCCGCCTTGGAGGGATTCAACGTATTCGCCAAAAGGCTCCTGTCTGAGAAATGGGTACCTTCAGCCCTGTACCAATCACGCTAGCTAGAGCTCTCCACTGATGGATCATGTTGTTCTTAGCCTCTGTGGAGTATTTTTTTGAATTTTGTTATTTTAAGAGCTCATCTGGCGACTGCCAGATGGAAAATCCTTCCATCTGGGGCTGGCTTGCCTTAGGGACCATTTTCATCTCAGGGGAGAGGCCTCCATATAGCCATCTCCACTCCTCCCTCCAAGTCATCTCGGGTCCCATTCAAGTTACCTTTGGTCATTTCGTCTTTGGCCGGCGAACCGGAATCTGTAGAGGAAGAGAAGGGGAGAAAAATACTGATCCCCTGTAAGCTACCACGTGAGCATGCAGGACATTAGGTGGTTGGAGCCGGCGGGCCCTTTCTTGGCAGTCTCTTTAGAAAGTAAAGGGGAAGGGGACTGCCACTGGAAAAGGGAAGGGGACTGCCACTGGAAAAGGAAGTCGCCCAAGGGTGGCTAAGAGAAGGGGGTGAGGGGGAGTCCCCTACCTTCATAGGCAAAGGAGAGGAGTAATCCTCGTCTCCGGTTGAAGACATTTGGAGGGTTCCCTGTAAAAGTAAAGGGGGCTCCATTTTGCGATGGAGCTGCCTGAAGGTGGCTCTGATTATGGTACAGGGGAAGGAAAAGGGGAAATATTTTTTGGATAAGTTTCATATATGGGCATGGAGACCATCACCCCATGTAGTAACCCGCTCTGCAAGGGGTAAACACAGGGCCGGCATAACCAGCTGCCATCATTGGAGGCCACTCCTCCCACCTAGTGACCTGGTAGCCCATCAGCATGGCGGCTCCACCTTCTGTATGGCGTAAAAATTGATAGAGATATAAGGGAGAATGAAGGGGGATGCAAGGAAGGTGTGGGTGGGGATGAAGCAGGTTGTTAAAAACACAGTACCCCAGACCGGAGCTCAGGAGTGAGGGGATTGTGTCCCTTTCTCCCCTCAGCCCCGATCTGGGATAGTTGGGTGAAAGGAAGCTCGTTGGTGTCTACCTTGTGAAATTAGAAGCTGACCAGAGAAAGCTGTGTGAGAGATTGTAGGGAAAGTGAGGAAGTAGGGTGAAAACACAGGCTGTGAGAAAGAAGGAAAAGAGGCTAAGCTGAGGCTGGACAAGGTGCTGTGTCCCATTAGCATGGCAACCAGGAAGGCAAATCACCACGCCCCTTTTGGGAAAAAACATTTTATCACATAAATAATTATTACACTATTTACATAGCTTAAATATTTGTTTTTAATATAATTTCAGGAAGTCTTTGTACCTTTTAAGTAATCTCTATAAATGAACTATATGGTGTACTATTCTGTCTACAGGCAAAAGTCTTAATCTTACATAGGTATATGTACAACAATATTGATGCTGCAACCAATCTGCCTGCTTTTATTATAATTATTCCATGGCAACGGAAGGAAAATGTACATTTAATAATTTGGGATTAACTTACTTATATACAATGCAGCTGGTCTCTTAAAAATAAAGAGGTAAATTTTTTTTTGTACATCTCTACCTTGAATTTGGATTTTTTTGACTTTTAGAGTCTTACAATGCTTCATTTTTTTATATCTAAAATTATGCACGATAATTAGCAGTTTTGGGATCATTTAGAGGTGGGAACTGCAGCTCTTTAATACAAACAAAATTTCTGTGTGTGCATGCATGCACCACTATTTTATTATTGTTAACTTTTACAGATATGTGCATATACACCACAATATTAAATCTACTTTCTTATTTAATTTTGTTATGCTTGGTTGCAAAATATGAATTTTAAAGTGGCAGCAATCCTGCGATTCTTTGCTTAAACCATATAATGCCAAGTGTGTTAACATTTAGGGGTTCGGATGTCCAAGCTACAGATTCTAATCTGCAAACAAAGCCCATTTCTTTTTTTATTCTTTCTTTAATATGCATTAATTTGTGTTGCTCCACAATACTTTTCTTCTAACCAGAGAGAACTAAGAATATGAGTTAACTCTAAATTAATTTTTACACTTACTATGGAGTTAACTTTAATAATTTTAGATATTTTGTACATTTGATTCTTTCTACTAAAGTTAATGTTCTTCCCACTACTGGACACTGGATTTTGATAATTTTAATATTTTTAAACTGAACAGGTATTGAATTCATGTTAAATTAGCCTGCACTGAAATTTATATACACATTATTGGTATCTAAAACACCATTTTATGATTTTTTTTTTTCTAATTCACCTGAATGAATGGCGTGTGTTTATCCATTGTTTTCATCTTGCTCCAGAGTGGTCGTTTTTGAGCTGCAATGATAGGGCCTGTGTTTGCATGTAGAGATTGGACAAACTTTTGTCGGGTTAGGTCTGAACCTACATCAACCTTTAGCGGTTCACTATAGCTCATCCAGGTTGCCTGCAGTGGTCCAATGCATTGACATGAGCTTCTCTACCATCCTAGCAACTACTTCGTTAAAAGGGGAGGTGAATGGTGATCGAGTTGCCCATCCTACTTCTTTTTGAGCTGACAGTAGGCTTGCTGTTGGCAACTTCCGTTCCGCCTTGTTTTGCCCATTGTTGGTCCGATGAGTCATTATTTTTGGTTACTTCTTGTCTGGTTGAAGAGGTCACCAATTTATAGGGCCACAGAGTAAGGTGGCTATGGCAAATTCTTTATTTTTATATATTTTTTATGGGGAATTTGCCAGTCTTCATCTTCTCCATCCTCCAAGGAGTCACCGGTCATGGATGTGTCTATGTCATTGGAAGAGAACTACCCCATAAACACTGACGAGGCCTACTTAATGTTTACGAGACTATCCTTGTGATGACCTAGCTGTCTCAATGTCCTGGAGGAAGACTGGTTCCCTGTGATATTAAATGTTGGTCTTGATCTTGTTACTGACTATTCTCTCTTTGGCTAACCGTCAGAACCTCATTATTTGTATTCACAGCTGTTTCAATTGGCTTCATTATCACCATGGTTAAAGCTGTAGGCTTGCACCTGTCTTCTAAAATGTGGGAATGTTTGTGTATTAAGGTGAAATCACAACAATTTCATTGCCTTGGGATTCTACATTATTTGCAAATATATAGTTTGCTTTGCATTGATACATTAATTATATAGGTTGCTTAGTATTAATTAATTATTAACAAATTGTATATTACTTTAGTTTGGTTTGTGAGCCCATTGCAAGATTTCAAAGGACAATGGGGTGCTCAATTTGTGAGGTTCCTTGTTGGCTCTACTCTACCTTGTAATTGATCGCTACAGCCTAACTTGTATCCTAGTCTCCCCCTTCCACACACACAAATGAGATCAAAAACATTGGAAGAGAAATCAAATCCTTCAACTAAACATTAACAGTATATGCAACAAAATAAAATGGACTCAAAGAATTCCTATCAAACATAACATATATCTAAACCATCCAGGAATTAACATGCAACCTAAATAAAAAACTAGCACATTACAGGCACATCAGTCAAAGAAATGTTGGAAATGGAGACCTAATCACAAAAAAACATCCTCTACAGCATTATCACTGGAGTCACCTCAACTCTTCTGCCTAACCAAGATGTAAAGGAAATACAAATTATCCAATCAAGCAGACTAAAAAAAACTTTACTTTCACGAATCTGTACATACCTCCTCCTCTATCCTGCTTACAAAGCTACACAAGAGCTGTAGCATCATGGAAGACAAGACTTAAATCAGAAAAATTATCTTAAACAACCATTTTACCTACCACTACAAACAAACCCTCCAAACACACACTTCCAAGATGCCATCCTTTGCTCACCTGACCTAGCATGCAAAGGAATCTGGCAACCCCATATTGATTTACCATCTGACTACTTGCCAATTATATGAATAGCCCTCGATAAACCAATGCTTGACTGGGTCTTCCTCACCAACTAGATAAAATAAAATCTCTAACAAGGCTTCTTAGTTGCCCAGTTGTGATATAAACAAGGCCAAATACACACTTATCTCAACAGCTAGCAAGAAAAACATAACACAACCCAAACTTCTATCAAGAAATAAGAGATAAATACATCCATGATCGCAAAATACCAATAACATTATAGGAAACATAAGAGGAAGAATAAACTCAAGCTGGTTTTAATCAAGTTTAAGACTGCTAAGGACACTAGGGGCAGGGAGTATGTGCCATGCTTGGTACAAGGTGTAAAAGTCTAGACATCCACCCTTTGTAGCTTATAGAATGATAAAGTAATCTAAAAGGCAGAAAGCTCTCAAAGTTTGATGGGCTTGCAACATAATTTGTTCTTTTGATTATGTTGAGAAATATATAAATCAATATATAACAAGTTTTAAAACCAAAGGCATCCATCTTTAGAATGTATACACAGGTGAAGTTGAAGTACAAGTAATACCTTACATTATTTTAAATATTAAAAATAAAGAAAACTTACTCTCTTATTTTCCAAAACTTTACTAATATAAAGATAAATGATTTAAGGCTTCTCTATTGATATTTGATTAAATAGAATTTTGTTAAATGTTTTCTGTTATACAACCAAGTCACTTAGTTTGCAATGCAAAATATACTGCTCAAAAGATTATTTGCTACTTGACATTTATTGAAAATTTTCTAAATTTCATACAAAAAACTGGAAAAAAAAAATGATTATCTCTTAATTTGACAATGTAAGGTCTGGGGTGGGGTGGGTGGTGGGTGGAGGGCAGTACTATGGTCCCTGGAGATGTTCATAGTCCGCTTATCAATGTTATTATGTTAGTTTAAGGTCCAGTTCAACAACACTGGATTATTTGCTCCTGCTATATTATGAATTTTACAATGGATTAAGGAAAAAGGGGTCTCTCCCTTCAAACCTTCGGCTTGCTCCAGTTAACTGAAATGATTATGTAGCCAGTTAGTACACTAATGAAATTGCATTAGTACCTTTAGTTTTGTTTTAGTAGAAGGTGGAATTCCTTAAAAATTCAAGAATCAAGCTAGATGGGAATGAATGAATCTGATAATGTGTGTGATAAATTGAAATAAGTTTTATGCTTAATGTAATAGTGTTTTAGGTTATAGCTAGCAGCTGCTAGAGCTGGGCATTGGATAAAGATCTGATTCAAAGATAATAATGTTTTTGCCTCATTGATTATAAAGTACTGGCCAGGGGTGAAGTCAGAATATTTTCTTATATTAAATCCTATTTACTAATTTCCAAGCAAAAGTAAATCTTTTCTTATTTTGATTGGTTATAAAAGTGAATAGTGTTTCATCAGTGTATTCATGGACTTCCTCTGAAAAACATTATTTTTTACTTTTCATATTTATACATGGGTTCACAATAAAATTTTGCTCATTTTCACTTCACTCTATACTGAAAAGACATATTTTGTAACATAAGGAAGTTTGCAGTGTGAACATTAGCTTTAATTAAGAGGCCTCACCTCCTTTTGAGACCAAATTTAAACCCTTCTTCTTATAGTTTGTATATGAGGTTTAAGGTAAGGAACCAGTTGGGTTTTGGATTCTAAATAGTAACTCAGATAAAACGAGGTAAATTAGTTATAGAAGGCGAAGAAAACCACTATTTAAACTGGCCTAGTTCTAGGCTACTTTAAAATGAAATTAAAGAGAAAAAAAAAACAACACCCCAAAAGGGGGAAAGGAAGCAAGCTGGTGCGTCGGGGAGAGGTCCCCCCGGCGCAGGAGCGTGCAACTAAAGAAAAACAAACAAACAAAAAACAAAACAAATGCAAAAAAACAACAAAAAAAAAACAAACAAACCTTGCTTAAATAATAGGGAGAAGGCCGGCCTCCCCCAAGAAGTCAACAAGTCCACAAGTCAGTGTGCACGAATCTGTCTCAAGCACAAGGGACAGGCGGTAGCGACCCCGCCCATCCCGGTACTGGGACAGGTATCGTGCGCGAAGATCACCCAGACTGGGACATTCGACAAGAATGTGCCGAACAGTCTGGGGGACGACGCAGTCGTTGCAATAGGGCGCAGGCGAGCGCTCCATCAGATAGCGATGCGTCACACGAGTGTGTCCGATTCGGAGACGACAGAAAGCAACCTGAAGCCGCCGCGGCATTGGGGGATAGGTCCATGGGAACAGTCGCGGCGCAATGGCACGCAACTTTAAGTTCCCTTCGACCGTCTCCCATCTTCTTTGACAAGCAGTCCGAAGAGCTGCCCGTATTCCTGCCATGTAGTCGGTGTGAGGAAGAGCGAAACGCTGGTCCGGTCGCAGAGTCCTCGCGGACTCTTTGGCGCCCTCATCGGCGCGCTCATTCCCCGCAATTCCTACATGTCCAGGAACCCAGCAGAAGATAATCTCGACATCTGCCCGGCTCGCCAAAACCGTGGCGTCACGGATATCGCGAACCAGGGGATGCGGAGATTCCAATGCCCCGAGAGCACTCAGGGCGCTTTGTGAGTCGCTATAGATCACAATCCGGTCTCCGAACCGGGCACGTCGCGTAATCTCCCGTACCGAGTGGTGTATTGCCACCAGCTCGGCCGTGAAGACAGACGCAGCGCCTGGTAGAGCCCCGCTGACTTCAAACAGAGGGGATACGGCGTGGAAGCCGACCCCCTCTTGGGACTTGGAGCCATCCGTATACACTGGCACGGTACCAGCGTGACACGATGTGTGCTCCAAAAAGGTCGAACGCAATACTCCCGGCGCAGTACAAGCTTTGGGAGCAGAGGCGTGGCGACAAATAGCCAAATGTGGTACCCTCCAGGGTGGCGTCCTGGGCAGAACCAGGGGCGCTACCGGCCCGAGAGCTATATCTACCTCTCGAAGGAGTTTCCTGGCCCTAAACCCAAAGGGCTTAGGGTATGACTGGCGTCTCTCGGCGGCATAGGCACCATCGAGATCAGCTGCGGATGCAGTGAGAGCTGAGGGCAACTGAGGGAGGCGCCGGGCTCGCGCGTACAGGCGAGTGATGCACTGCACGCGGCGCAGAGCGAGTGGCATCTCCCCAGCATCGACCAACAGGCTCTCAATGGGGGAAGTGCGGAAGGCACCGGTCGCAAGGCGAAGGCCAGTGTGGTGGATCGAATCCACCTTCCGCAATAAACGCTCGGCTGCGGATGCATAAAACTCGCATCCGTAGTCGAGCTTCGAGCGAACAAAGGATCGATAAAAAAGTAAGGCGGTAGCCCTATCAGCGCCCCAAGCGCTGAACGTCACGGAACGGAGAATGTCCATGGCGCGGGTACAAGAGTCCCTAAGGCTGCGAATATGAGCCTCCCAGGTGAGGCGTCGGTCGAATACAAGACCAAGGAAACGGTGCGACTCAACCACATCCAGGCGCACCCCATTAAGAAACAAATCTGGGTCGGGGTGAAGCCGTGGATGGCGGCAGAAGTGCACCACCTTAGTCTTGGCCAAAGATTTTTTTTTTTTTTTTTATTTTTATAGAGCCCATCTGGCAACTACCCACTTGGGCATAAGTCGCCGAAAAACACGACAGCCTAGAATTAGGCTACTTTAAAGTTAAAATATGAAAACTTAACAATCAATATAAATTGGAAAAACTTAACAATCGAAGCAATCTCCGGCAGCGGGGGGAGGTCCCCCTCACCCCGGTGCAGGAGAGTGCAACCTAAAACAAAACAATAACAAAAAAAGGAACCTTAAATAAAGGGGAGAAAGCCGGCCTCCCCCAAAAAGTCAATAAGTCCACCAGTCATGGTGCACGCACTCGTCCCGAGTACAAGGGACAGGCGGTAGCGACCCCGCCCATCCCGGTACCGAGACAGGTATCGTGCGCGAAGATCACCCAGACTGGGACATTCGACAAGAATATGCCGAACAGTCTGGGGGACGACGCAGTCGTTGCAATAGGGCACATGCGAGCGCTCCACCAAGTAACGATGCGTCACACGAGTGTGTCCGATTCGAAGACGACAGAAAGCAACCTGAAGCCGCCGCGGCATTGGGGGATAGGTCCATGGGAACAGTCGCGGCGCAATGGCACGCAACTTTAAGTTCCCTTCGACCGTCTCCCATCTTCTTTGCCAAGCAGTCCGAAGAGCTGCCCGTATTCCTGCCATGTAGTCGGTGTGAGGAAGAGCGAAACGCTGGTCCGGTCGCAGAGTCCTCGCGGACTCTTTGGCGCCCTCATCGGCGCGCTCATTCCCCGCAATTCCTACATGTCCAGGAACCCAGCAGAAGATAATCTCGACATCTGCCCGGCTCGCCAAAACCGTGGCGTCACGGATTTCGCGAACCAGGGGATGCGGAGATTCCAATGCCCCGAGAGCACTCAGGGCGCTTTGTGAGTCGCTATAAATCACAATCCGGTCTCCGAACCGGGCACGTCGCGTAATCTCCCGTACCGAGTGGTGTATTGCCACCAGCTCGGCCGTGAAGACAGACGCAGCGCCTGGTAGAGCCCCGCTGACTTCAAACAGAGGGGATACGGCGTGGAAGCCGACCCCCTCTTGGGACTTGGAGCCATCCGTATACACTGGCACGGTACCAGCGTGACACGATGTGTGCTCCAAAAAGATCGAACGCAATACTCCCGGCGCAGTACAAGCTTTGGGAGCAGAGGCGTGGCGACAAATAGCCAAATGTGGTACCCTCCAGGGTGGCGTCCTGGGCAGAACCAGGGGCGCCACCGGCCCGAGAGCTATATCTACCTCTCGAAGGAGTTTCCTGGCCCTAAACCCAAAGGGCTTAGGGTATGACTGGCGTCTCTCGGCGGCATAGGCACCATCGAGATCAGCTGCGGATGCAGTGAGAGCTGTTGGCGACTGGGGGAGGCGCCGGGCTCGCGCGTACAGGCGAGTGATGCACTGCACGCGGCGCAGAGCGAGTGGCATCTCCCCAGCATCGACCAACAGGCTCTCAATGGGGGAAGTGCGGAAGGCACCGGTCGCAAGGCGAAGGCCGGTGTGGTGGATCGAATCCACCTTCCGCAATAAACGCTCGGCTGCGGATGCATAAAACTCGCATCCGTAGTCGAGCTTCGAGCGAACAAAGGATCGATAAAAAAGTAAGGCGGTAGCCCTATCAGCGCCCCAAGCGCTGAACGTCACGGAACGGAGAATGTCCATGGCGCGGGTACAAGAGACCCTAAGGCTGCGAATGTGAGCCTCCCAGGTGAGGCGTCGGTCGAATACAAGACCAAGGAAACGGTGCGACTCAACCACATCCAGGCGCACCCCATTAAGAAACAAATCTGGGTCGGGGTGAAGCCGTGGATGGCGGCAGAAGTGCACCACCTTAGTCTTGGCCAAAGAAAACCGAAACCTGTGCGCTTCGGCATAGCGAGAGACGCGGTTCAATGCCTGTTGGAGTCGGCGCTCCAGAGTTGGCATCTGGGCCGCGCCAAAAGAGATCGAAAGGTCGTCCACGTAGAGCGTAGCGAGAACATCTTCCGGCAGCACCGAGGTGATGCCGTTGATGCTCAGGGCAAAGAGTGTGACACTGAGGACACTTCCCTGCGGGACACCCTCTTCCTGCTCCTTTGGGCCGGAGAGGGCTCCCCCCACCCGTACGCGGAATCGGCGATCTCGCAAAAATTCAGATATAAACATTGGGAGGCGTCCCCTCGCCCCCATCGTGTGGAGAGTCTCCATGATACCGTATCGCCATGCGGTATCATAGGCTTTCTCCAGATCAAAAAACACCGTGGCGTAGTGCTGTCTACGAAGGAAAGCCTCGCAGACGGCATTTTCCAGTCGGAGCAGAGCATCCGACGTGGAGTGGAACTTACGGAAGCCGCACTGTGCAGAAGACAGATGGCCTCCGCTGTCCAGGAAATAGGCTAATCTAACATTTACCAATTTCTCCATCAACTTGCACACGCAAGAGGTTAGAGAGATTGGGCGGAAACCGGTCGGAGTAGAGTGATCTCTCCCCGGCTTGCGAAAGGCGAGCACAGTAGCGATTCGCCAGGAGTCTGGGAGGAGACCTTCCACCCAGATCCTGTTGAACAAATCTAATAGAAAGGCCATGCCTCGCTCACCCAGGTGTCGAAGCATGGCGTACGGGACATCGTCCGGACCATGGGCGGTGTCCGCGCACGAAGCGAGAGCGGAACGCAACTCACTCACAGTAAACTTGTCGTTGAAGGGTTCTCCGCCTCTGGAGGTAAAGTCCAGCCGGCGGCCTTCCGCGACATCACGACGTGCATTGAATGCTGGCGGAGCAGCATCACGGCTAGAGAATGCGGAAAAAGCGGTCGCTAAGGATTCCGCCACGGACGCGGGGTCCGAGATTGCGGTCCCATTCTCCTGGAGAACGGGAGGGGGGTCCTGCGAGAACTTGCCCCGAATCCTTTTGACTCGCTTCCACACCTCAGCTAAAGGGGTCTTCCCGTTAAGTGAAGACACGTATGCCCGCCAAGAAGAGCGGCGGGCGTGCTTCGAAATATACCCGAACCTAGCCCTAGCCCGACCAAATTCAGCGACGGTGAAATCGTTCGGGCGGCGCTTATAGCGCATGTAGGCATAACGCTTCTGTTTCAGGGCCGTCTCACACTCGGCCGACCACCATGGGAGTGGTCGGCGTGCAAAACGGCCAGACGTCCTAGGAATAGTAGTCAGGCCCACGGCGATGAGGTTGCCGGAGAAGAACTCGACGGCCTCATCTACCGACCTAAACTCCTTGACTGAGATAGAGAATTCAGTCATTTCCTGAAATGCAGGCCACCGCGCCCGCGCCAAGCACCACCGAGGTGGTCTCTCAGGCGGCAGTTGCCCTGAAAATGATATTTGAATGGGAAAGTGATCACTACCATGGAGGTCATCGACCACCCCCCAATCAAAATCAGGCTGTGCATCCGAAGAGCACAAAGATAGGTCAAGGCAAGAAAATGAAGCGGTTCTCGGACAGTGATGCGTAAACTCATCCACGTTTAGGACACCCATCTCAAGCTCTTCGATCAGATCGGCAAGGACTTGTCCCCTGGGATTTATGGTGTAATCTCCCCAGAGAGGATGCCTGCCGTTCAGATCTCCAAGCAAGAGATAGGGCCTCGGCAACCGTGCCACGACGCGGCGAAAGTCCCCCGCGTCGAAGTCAGCTGACGGTGGAATGTACGCAGAAATGATAGTATACCTCCTATCCAGGTGCAGCTGCACAGCCACTGCCTGAAAGGAGGTATCTAAAGAGAAAGGAAGAACGGAGACATCATGCCGGGTGTAAACCGCGCATCCCCCAGCCCGGCCGTCCCGCGGTGGTTGGGTCGCAAGACCCTTATACCCCGGGAGGGCAGGCAGGGGGCACGCGCCTAGCATGGTCTCCTGCAAAAAAATAGCTAACGGGGAGCGGGATGAGGCGAGCCTCCGCAGCTCCTCCCAGTTGGCCCGGAGTCCACGGCAATTCCATTGAAGGAATATGCCCTCCAGGCCTAGCTCGGAGGAGACGCGGGGGTCCTCCTCGAATTGAAGACCCTCACGGGAATGGCCGTACGCTTCCCGGGGGCAGAACCCCGGGCGCTGTTGGCCGGACAAAGCGCTGAAGGCGCTGTCGCCTTCGAGGACTTATTGGGGGAGGTTGGGCTCGCCATGCGAGTCTTTTCCTCCCTCCGCCTCGAAACTTTAGGCGGGCGTTGCGGCTTCGGAGGCGGGGGGCCCTCTTTTCGAGGAACCACCGTCTCCGAGCCACTCGCTCCACCTCGGGGCGTGGGCAAAGGGGCCGAAGCTCCTTTGTTGCTGTCCTCCTTTCGGGGAACAGCTTTAGGAACCCCGGAAGATGGCCTAGCGACCATCTTCAGGGGTGTTGCCTCCTGTGAGTCTAACGACTCGGTGGAGGCGCGTGGCCGTTTCGCTTTACGCGAAACGGTCACGCTGGGGGAAGAGGGGGGAGCCCTGGTTTTAGCCGGGGCAGGGTATGAACCCTTTTTGCCGCCAGCTTTACCAGGGGAGCGCCCAGGTTGGGTAGAGCCCACAGAAGGGCTCCGAATGGGCGCGGAAACAACCGTGCTCGTTGGCCTGGATGGGCCAGGAGCAGAGGGTGCCTTTCTAACTATTGAGGCATATGACGTCCCAGGCAGAGCCGGGCGCGCCAGGACCAAGTCCTTTGCCTCGCGGAATGAGAGTCGATCCTGGGCCTGAACGGCCAGGATTTCTTTCTCAAGGAGATATGCACCACATTGCTTCGAAGAAGCAGGGTGCGGCTCTCCGCAATTGACACACTTGGCCACACACGATTTGGACTTATCGTGTGCGACCTTGGAGCAATTTACACAGACTTCGGGTGACCCCGATTTTGCACGTCTACATGATCGATTCGTATGGCCGAAGCGGTGGCAGTAATAGCACCGCCGCGGCAGTGGCACGAATGCCTTCACGCGGTAGCGGTACCAACCGGCACGCACCGACTCAGGGAGCTTGTCACAGTCGAACGTGACGAAGAGTGTAGGGGTGGGTCTCGAGGCCCCTCCCTGTTTTCTCATCACACGTTCGACCTTGACCGCCCCATGGTCGGCCAGCTCTAGGGTGATGTCCTCAATGGAGTAGTCAACAAGTTCCCTCGCATAAACTACTCCTTTCACAAAGTTCATGGTAGAGTGCGGCGTCACACTCACCGGGGTGCCATGAAGTGTCCGAAGAGCACTTATCTTGGCCGCCTCGGCGGGATTCGCCGCATTCGCCAGAAGGCTCCCGTCCGAGAAACGGGTTACCTTCGGCTCTCTACCAATTGCACTAGCTAATCCTCTCCTCTGATGGATCATGTTGCCCTTGGACAACATGGTGCCATCAGTGGAGCGAATAACGAGGAAGCGTTTGAAGCCAGCGGGCTCGAAAACGCCAGGTAACCTCTGAATCAGGGGCCCCGATGTCATCGAGGCTCCGCCCTGTGCATTCTTGGTCTTAGTCGTAGTCATGGGCTCCGCACACGAGGGGGTAGAGGGGCCGGATGTGCCGATCTTGGCTTGGTCGCCTACCAAAGTGGCAGCAGACCCATCCGTCCCCGCAGCCCCCGCGGATGGAGAGGAGCCCCGAGTCTTCTTCGTCTTTTGAGTCTTTTTAGTCTTTTTCTTTTTAGGAGAGGAGGGCGGGGAATGAACCCGCTTTTCACCTCCGCCGGCAGAAGTCCCCAGGCCAGATGGACCAGCCTCAGCCAGGTCCCTCTCCGAAATGGAGAAGGTCCTGGTTGTCGTAGGGGCACCTGTCGGAGGAGATCCCTCCCCTCCTTCTACTGCCTCGGAGCCCTCAGCCATTTGAGGAGGACCTTGCATAGGGGCGGATTCTGGTTCGGTGCTTGGCGCCGAGCCCGAATTCCCCCCCATGGAAGGCCCTACCGTCTGGGGCTGGGTCTCCTCAAGGACCATGTCTATCACAGGAGGGGCCTCCAGTTGGCCATCCCCTCCCAGGACATCGCAGGTCCCCTTGGCAGTATTGTCACTAGTCAGGTGGTGTGGGGAGGCACAGGCCTTGACCCCAGCAAGGTTCAAAATTCTTGCCAGCAGGTCTTTTGAGGGAAGCGACCGAAGGGGCCTGGCTTCCCTCTCCCCCCTAAGGGGGTTTGCCCTACCGAGCCGCTTGCACGAGGGGCGGTCGGCAATGGGCTGCCTGCTACCTTTCTTGGCAGTCCCCTTAGAAAGCAAAGGAGGGACTGCCGCTGGAGATAGGGAGGTGCCCGAAAGCACCTCCAAAGAAGGGGTTGAGGGGGAGTCCCCTACACCCGTAGGCGTAGGAGAGGAGTAAGCCTCCTCTCCGGTTAAAGAATTATGGAGGGTCCCTTGCGCAAGCACAAGGGGGGGGACCTCCATTTTCTCGGTGGAGCTGCCCGAGGGCGGCTCCGTAGATGTTTTTGGGGAAGTTGGGGGTTGGGGTTTTTGTTTTTTTTCATACATGGGCATGGTGACCCTCTTTTGATTACGGGACGCAATAGCTCATCACCTCTCGCAGTTGCCCGCACTGCGAGAGGTGCTTACAAGCCCGGCAGAGCCAGGCGCCGCCATTCGGGACCACCCCTCCCGCCTGGTGGCCTGGCAGTCCTTCGGCATGGCGGCTCCACCTTGGACACGGCGTAAAAAATATAGGTTGGGAAGAGGAGAGGAAAAGGGATGTGAGGAAGATGTGGGTGGGGATGAAGCAGGTTGTTAAAAAAACCCCATCCCGAACCGGAGCTGAGGGGTTAGGGAACAATGTCCCCTCCCCCCCTCAGCCCCGATCCGGGGTGGTTGGCTTGAGAAGAAGGTCAGCATTCTACCCTGTGAAATTAGAGGCTGACCAGAGAAAGTTGTGGGAGAGGTTGTATGAAAAGCGACGAGGTAGGGGAGAAATCGGGCTATCTGAAGGAAGGAAGAGAGGCTAAGCTGGGGCCGGACGGAGCGCTGGATCCCGTCAGCACGGCGGCCAGGATGGCAAATCGCCGCGCCCCTTACGGGGTCTTGGCCAAAGAAAACCGAAACCTGTGCGCTTCGGCATAGCGAGAGACGCGGTTCAATGCCTGTTGGAATCGACGCTCCAGAGTTGGCATCTGGGCCGCGCCAAAAGAGATCGAAAGGTCGTCCACGTAGAGCGTAGCGAGAACATCTTCCGGCAGCGCCGAGGTGATGCCGTTGATGCTCAGGGCAAAGAGTGTGACACTGAGGACACTTTCCTGCGGGACACCCTCTTCCTGCTCCTTTGGGCCGGAGAGGGCTCCCCCCACCCGTACGCGGAATCGACGATCTTGCAAAAATTCAGATATAAACATTGGGAGGCGTCCCCTCGCCCCCATCGTGTGGAGAGTCTCCATGATACCGTATCGCCATGCGGTATCATAGGCCTTCTCCAGATCAAAAAACACCGTGGCGTAGTGCTGTCTACGAAGGAAAGCCTCGCAGACGGCACTTTCCAGTCGGAGCAGAGCATCCGACGTGGAGTGGAACTTACGGAAGCCGCACTGTGCAGAAGACAGATGGCCTCCGCTGTCCAGGAAATAGGCTAATCTAACATTTACCAATTTCTCCATCAACTTGCACACGCAAGAGGTTAGAGAGATTGGGCGGAAACCGGTCGGAGTAGAGTGATCTCTCCCCGGCTTGCGAAAGGCGAGCACAGTAGCGATTCGCCAGGAGTCTGGGAGAAGACCTTCCACCCAGATCCTGTTGAGCAAATCTAACAGAAAGGCCATGCCTCGCTCACCCAGGTGTCGAAGCATGGCGTACGGGACATCGTCCGGACCATGGGCGGTGTCCGCGCACGAAGCGAGAGCGGAACGCAACTCACTCACAGTAAACTTGTCGTTGAAGGGTTCTCCGCCTCTGGAGGTAAAGTCCAGCCGGCGGCCTTCCGCGACATCACGACGTGCATTGAATGCTGGCGGAGCAGCATCACGGCTAGAGAATGCGGAAAAAGCGGTCGCTAAGGATTCCGCCACGGACGCCGGGTCCGAGATTGCGGTCCCATTCTCCTGGAGAACGGGAGGGGGGTCCTGCGAGAACTTGCCCCAAATCCTTTTGACTCGCTTCCACACCTCAACTAAAGGGGTCTTCCCGTTAAGTGAAGACACGTATGCCCGCCAAGAAGAGCGGCGGGCATGCTTCGAAATATACCGGAACCTAGCCCTAGCCCGACGAAATTCAGCGACAGTGAAATCGTTCGGGCGGCGCTTATAGCGCATGTAGGCATAACGCTTCTGTTTGAGGGCCGTCTCACACTCGGCCGACCACCATGGGAGTGGTCGGCGTGCAAAACGGCCAGACGTCCTAGGAATAGTAGTCAGGCCTACGGCGATGAGGTTGCCGGAGAAGAACTCAACGGCCTCATCTACCGACCTAAACTCCTCGACTGAGATAGAGAATTCAGTCATTTCCTGAAATGCAGGCCACCGCGCCCGCGCCAAGCACCACCGAGGTGGTCTCTCAGGCGGCAGTTGCCCTGAAAATGATATTTGAATGGGAAAGTGATCACTACCATGGAGGTCATCGACCACCCCTCAATCAAAATCAGGCTGTGCATCCGAAGAGCACAAAGATAGGTCAAGGCAAGAAAATGAAGCGGTTCTCGGACAGTGATGCGTAAACTCATCCACGTTTAGGACACCCATCTCAAGCTCTTCGATCAGATCGGCAAGGACTTGTCCCCTGGGATTTATGGAGTAATCTCCCCAGAGAGGATGCCTGCCGTTCAGATCTCCAAGCAAGAGATAGGGCCTCGGCAACCGTGCCACGACGCGGCGGAAGTCCCCCGCGTCGAAGTCAGCTGACGGTGGAATGTACGCAGAAATGATAGTATACCTCCTATCCAGGTGCAGCTGCACAGCCACTGCCTGAAAGGAGGTATCTAAAGAGAAAGGAAGAACGGAGACATCATGCCGGGTGTAAACCGCGCATCCCCCAGCCCGGCCATCCCGCGGTGGTGGGGTCGCAAGACCCTTATACCCCGGGAGGGCAGGCAGCGGGCACGCGCCTAGCATGGTCTCCTGCAAAAAAATAGCTAACGGGGAACGGGACGAGACGAGCCTCCGCAGCTCCTCCCAGTTGGCCCGGAGTCCACGGCAATTCCATTGAAGGAATATGCCCTCCAGGCCTAGCTCGGAGGAGACGCGGGGGCCCTCCTCGAATTGAAGACCCTCACGGGAATGGCCGTACGCTTCCCGGGGGCAGAACCCCGGGCGCTGTTGGCCGGACAAAGCGCTGAAGGCGCTGTCGCCTTCGAGGACTTATTGGGGGAGGTTGGGCTCGCCATGCGACTCTTTTCCTCCCTCCGCCTCGAAACCTTAGGCGGGCGTTGCGGCTCGGGAGGCGGGGGGCCCTCTTTCGAGGAACCACCGTCTCCGAGCCACTCGCTCCACCTCGGGGCGTGGGCGAAGGGGCCGAAGCTCCTTTGTTGCTGTCCTCCTTTCGGGGAACAGCTTTAGGAACCCCGGAAGATGGCCTAGCGACCATCTTCAGGGGTGTTGCCTCCTGTGAGTCTAACGACTCTGTGGAGGCGCGTGGCCGTTTCGCCTTACGGGAAACGGTCACGCTGGGGGAAGAGGAGGGAGCCCTGGTATTAGCCGGGGCTGGGTGTGAACCCTTTTTGCCGCCAGCTCTACCAGGGGAGCGCCCGGGTGTAGTAGAGCCCGCAGAAGGGCTCCGAATGTGCGCGGAAACAACCGTGCTCGTTGGCCTGGATGGGCCAGGAGCAGAGGGTGCTTTTCTAACTATTGAGGCATATGACGTCCCAGGCAGAGCCGGGCGCGCCACGACCAAGTCCTTAGCCTCGCGGAATGAGAGTCGATCCTGGGCCTGAACGGCCAGGATTTCTTTCTCAAGGAGATATGTACCACATTGCTTCGAAGAAGCAGGGTGCGGCTCTCCGCAATTGACACACTTGGCCACACACGATTTGGACTTATCGTGTGCGACCTTGGAGCAATTTACACAGACTTCGGGTGACCCCGATTTTGCACGTCTACATGATCGATTCGTGTGGCCGAAGCGGTGACAGTAATAGCACCGCCGCGGCAGTGGCACGAATGCCTTCACGCGGTAGCGGTACCAACCGGCACGCACCGACTCAGGGAGCTTGTCACAGTCGAACGTGACGAAGAGTGTAGGGGTGGGTCTCGAGGCCCCTCCCTGTTTTCTCATCACACGTTCGACCTTGACCGCCCCATGGTCGGCCAGCTCTAGGGTGATGTCTTCTATGGAGTAGTCAACGAGTTCCCTCGCATAAACTACTCCTTTTACAAAGTTCATGGTAGAGTGCGGCGTCACACTCACCGGGGTGCCATGAAGTGTGCGAAGAGCACTTATCTTGGCCGCCTCGGCGGGATTCGCCGCATTCGCCAGAAGGCTCCCGTCCGAGAAACGGGTTACCTTCGGCTCTCTACCAATTGCACTAGCTAATCCTCTCCTCTGATGGATCATGTTGCCCTTGGACAACATGGTGCCATCAGTGGAGCGAATAACGAGGAAGCGTTTGAAGCCAGCGGGCTCGAAAACGACAGGTAACCTCTGAATGAGGGGCCCCGATGTCATCGAGGCTCCGCCCTGTGTACTCTTGGTCTTAGTCAGGGGCTCCGCACACGAGGGGGTAGAGGGGCCGGATGTGCCGATCTTGGCTTGGTCGCCTACCAAAGTGGCAGCAGACCCATCCGTCCCCGCAGCCCCCGCGGATGGAGAGGAGCCCCGAGTCTTTTTCGTCTTTCTTGTCTTTTTCTTCTTTTTAGGAGAGGAGGGCGGGGAATGAACCCGCTTCTCACCCCCGCCGGTAGAAGTCCCCAGGCCAGATGGACCGGCCTCAGCCAGGTCCTTCTCTGAAATGGAGAAGGTCCCGGTGGGCGCAGGGGATTCATCCGGAGGAGATCCCTCCCTTCCTTGTCCTGCCTGAGAATCCACAGCCGTTTGATGAGGACCTTGCATAGGGGCGGATTCGGGTTCGGTGCTTGGCGCCAAGCCCGGATTCCCCCCCATGGAAGGCCCTACCGTCTGAGGCTGGTTTTCCTCAAGGACCATGTCTATCACAGGAGGGGCCTCCAGTTGGCCATCCCCTCCCAGGACATCGCAGGTCCCCTTGGCAGCGTCATAAGTCTTTAGTGGGGAGGCACAGGCCTTGACCCCGGCAAGGTTTAATATTTTTGCCAGCAGGTCTTTTGAGGGAAGCGACCGAAGGGGCCTGGCTTCCCTCTCCCCCCTAAGGGGGTTTGCCCTACCGAGCCGCTTGTACGAGGGGCGGTCGGCAATGGGCTGCCTGCTGGCTTTCTTGGCAGTCCCCTTAGAAAGCATAGGAGGGACTGCCGCTGGAGATAGGGAGGTGCCCGAAAGCATCTCCAGAGAAGGGGGTGAGGGGGAGTCCCCTACACCCGTAGGCGTAGGAGAGGAGTAAGCCTCCTCTCCGGTTAAAGAGGTATGGAGGGTCCCCTGCGCAAGCACAGGGGGGGGGGACCTCCATCTTTTCTGTGGAGCTGCACGAGGGCGGCTCCGTTGTTGTTATAGGGGGAATTAAGGGGAGATGTTTTTTTGTTTCATCATTGGGCATGGTGACCCTCTTTGTTTTACGGGACGCAATCGCTCACCACCTCTTGCAGTAGCCCGCACTGCAAGAGGTGCTTACAGGCTCGACAGAGCCAGGCGCCGCCATTTGGGACCACCCCTCCCGCCTGGTGGCCTGGCAGTCCTTCGGCATGGCGGCTCCACCTTGAACACGGCGTAAAACGGATAGATTTTGAAGACGAGAGGAAAAGGGATGTGAGGAAGGTATGGGTGGGGATGAAGCAGGTTGTTAAAAGCCAACCACCCCAGACCGGAGCTCAGGGGTTAGGGGACATTGTCCCCTCCCCCCTCAGCCCCGATCCGGGACGATTGGCTGAGAAGAAGGTCAGCTTCTACCCTGTGAAATTAGAGGCTGACCAGAGAAAGTTGTGGGAGAGGTTGTATGAAAAGCGACGAGGTAGGATAGGAATACAGGCTATCTGAAGGAAGGAAGAGAGGCTAAGCTGGGGCCGGACGGGGCGCTGGATCCCGTCAGCACGGCGGCCAGGATGGCAAATCGCCGCGCCCCTTACGAGGAAGAAAACCACTATGTGATAAAAATTTAAAAAATGGGGTTTAAAAGATTCCTCTCCCAAAATGAAACAAAGGGTGAGGCGAGGGATAGTTAAAAGGGGGCAGGGAAACAGGATGAATGGAGAGTGATGAAATGAGTGCATTCTAGTAGAAGGTGGTTGCCACCACAAAAACCGGAGCAAGGATGGATTTGAGTACCAGCCAAAACAAGATGACCGTGAGTAAGTCTTGTGTGGCTGATGCGAACTCAGTGAAGGGTTACCTGTAAGACCGTAAGCTCAAAGGAGAAGAGAGAAGACTTTTTGATTTTATATAATTTAAATGATGAACACCAATCCCATTTGTTCTACCACAACTGAAAAATATATTTTCTTATTGAAGGAAAGAAATCTCAAAAAGACAGTGTAGAGTTCTCCGGGAATACAGAATAGGCTGAGCGAGCCAGCCAATCAGCCTTCTCATTGCCTAGGAACACTACTTGCCCTGGGACCCAACAAAATAGAACTCGATATTGGGACACATTCTGGACCAGCTAGTTGGAGATTTCTGTGACTAAAGGATGGGAAGCATTAAAAGAGTGCATTGCTTGTAAAACATTCCTAGAGTCGGAAAAAATAATGAAATCTTTAAAAGGCATTCAAGTACCATCTCTGGTATGTGTCAGAAGACTTGGTACCTCTCTCTCTCTTCGATGAAAGGATTACAAAGGAAGAGGCCTCCATGGTCCAGAACATGAAGAGGGAGAAGAAGGGACTGAAACATCTGAATGAAAAGGCCTTCAATCCCAACAAGCCTCTTTCAGGCTTCTTCAGTTCTTGGTTGAGAAAGGTGCTGGATCTCCTGCTCCCAGGACAAGGAGAGGAAGTGGCCACACTCTTGGCTAAGAGCCCCACCAGTTGAGAGGGGGATCCTCTCTTCTGCAAGATAAAGAGGGTGATTTATCAGGTGAAGGTGGTTAATGACATTGCTGAAGAAAAAGTGGCCCTGATGACCACCTTCAATGCAGCCATCACCCGCGAAGAAGCTCAGAAGCAGTTCCTTTTGAAGGTGGTGGACAATGACAGGAGGGAGTACCCCATGACCTCCAAGGCAGCCCTACTGAAGCCCAAGCGATCTAACTCTGAATAAAGCAAGGAGGTCCTTTTGGAACTGTTTTTTGTCTTGTTTCAGTTCTGTGATGTGATTCTATTTGTACTTCTCCGCGTGTGAAAAGAAATATATTAGAACTTCTTTTTTCATATTTGCCTACTTTTTGTTTCTTTTTGAAAGTTTGCTTCGTGGAGGACCCCTAAGCAATGTCCAGTGATAATAAAATTTGACACAAATCTTTTACTTTTTTAGTGGAACAAAAACAACATGTGGCCTGGCCCAAAAGTGTTTGCAACATGTGACATTTTGAACAGGTCTAGGGTCCATATGTGGTTAGGAATGTGTGGGAAAATGGGGTGACATGTATTATAGAGAGGCTGTGAATGGGAATGAATAGGTATAAGCACACCAAAGTTAGTTGAGAAAATAGAGAGAGCCTCCTGAATGCTTGGTGTTGCATCCGGTGTATAGATTGTGTAAGAATAGTAGCATGGTTGAAGAAAGGAATGAAGATGGAATGATTGACTTGGCTGGGAAAGAGTTAGTAATAGTGAGTCAACAAAGGAAGAGACCTAGGAAGTCTGGTAAGTGAAATAACAGAGAGAAGGAATGATAGAAGTGCAGATTTCTCTGGATATAGACCTCATGTGAATGATTGTGAGGGTATGGAACGTACATACTCGCATGCCGCCAGACAATCGTGGGAATGAAAGAAATTTGTCATTTGAGTTGACCTTCATCTCCTCTCTCTCCCCCCCTTCCCCCAACTGGCGACAGGAAGTCTGACGAAAGAAGGCCTATCTCACAGAGAAGCCTAAATTCTATTTGCCTTCTTTATGATACCATGGAGATTGTCCAGAAGGCGCTGCGATAAGCAAATTGTCATGAATGGAATCTCTCTCTCGATTTCCCACAATCCTCTGTATAAATAATAACTCTGTTCATCCCTCTAGAGCAGTGTTCCAAACCAACTCGCGTAATCCTCACATTGAACGAGAGTCGTTGCCATAACGTATCGACTGTCAATGCGCCGGCGAGACAACTTGGTCGCTGTCTCAAAGTGTTCCAAAAGTAAATCCTGCCCCGCAGAGTCTGTGACTAGAAGAATACGCTCTGTTGCTCAACGTAACTTGAGAAAGAAAAGGAACATCCAAATAGTTACTGGAAGTTACTATTTGTTAGTGTCAAATCCAGTTAGGAGTGAAATAACCGGAACTGCAGTCAGCAGCCCCGAAACTGTCGTCTTATCTTCCCTCTCCCCGTGAACTCGTGTTAACGCCACCCGAACCACCCCATCTGGACCTGAGTAGTCGTCTCTCCAATCCATCACAATTAATGGTAATCTGTAAACCCAGTGTCCCTCTATTCTGAAATTACCTATTTAATTACCAGTGCTTGATACTCCTATTGAGGCATTATAAATCTAGACGCTTAGCGTCAGTGTTTAATATTTAATCCTTAATTTTGCCCATTTAACTATTGCTAATTATTATATTTGTGAAAAGTAAAGTTTATTTTTTGTACGTGTGTTTATTTGTGGCTCCTCCCTTTTGACGTACCCTTGGCAAGACTTTAATTAAGAATCCCTTCGGCTAATTTATTCAACCTGTATTATGCACTCTTAGAATTCAACAAGCACAAACCTCCCCCCAGTAACAAGTGGGACTTTTATAGTGAGAATCCTGGCTACGGCACAACCCACCTCTAACCAGCTTTCGCACGTTCAGTAGGAATTAAAGCTTACCTATATATATATATATATAATCGTAGATTGAGTCATAGGGTCAATACCATTGACTTAGACAAAAGCGGTGTGTCCAGATCAAGGACTAGAATAATTATTGGACCAGACTATGAGCAATTCTACGACATATATAAAAGTGGTTGTTCCTTCTGTGTATTGCGAACATGTAGGACCTGATATGATGGAAGCGAGAGTGAAAGTTGGTGAAAGGTTCTTCTGTGCTTTGATTCATACTGATGTTTACCAAGATATCAGGGGGGGCCCACCCGGGGCTCTGATGGTCCAGGCGCCCTACCATCCCCATTATATGGCCTAGCTGCAAGACCATGTACCCAGTGGGCGAGGTTCAGCAGGCCCGTACAGGAGTCGCTACATTTGGGGGTGGTGGTAGTGATGTCAGGGTTTGGTCATCAAACTGCCTCATGGAGTCCCCCTCACCCATGTTTGTACTGGAGTGTACTGGAGTTTGGACACACAGCTGCCCCACAAGGTTTGGGTATGCTTGGTCTGGCTCCTCACCCAGGACCTGTCCAGTATTGTTAGACCCTTGTAGGAACTTAGTTTTACCCTGGTGTGGCTCCTGAGGTCATCAGTACTTGCAAGGCCCTCCGCCACAGCAAGGCAGTACCCCTGGAGAGGAATAAGAAAGGCGAGTTATTTAGTTATATTATTGATAAAGATATAGATATAATATGTGTAATAGAATCATGGGTTAATGGAAATAAATTTAATGATAATGTGAGTAAATTTGAACTACAGGGTTATTTTTTTATTTATTTATTTTTTCTTATTTAATAGTTTTTACGCACAGTCCTTATTTAGGCTCAGTGTGCTGAAAGAAAGAAGGAGAAGAGGCTAAGCTGTGGCCGGATGAAATGTTCAGTCCTGTCAGCACAGCGGCCAGGAAGGCAAATCGGTGTGCCCCTTATGGGGTACTACTACACGGTTATGATATGTACATTAGTCAAAGGAGAGAGAGGACGGGTGGTGGGTTGATAATTTATATCAGAAATAGCATTTCTTCAAATCTAAATAATTCTATAAAGCAAGAAGTTGAGTCACTGTGGATAGATATTAGGGTCAGTAAAAATAGAATAATACACTTGGGAGCCTTTTACAGACCACCCGGAGAGACTGACTGTATTGATGAGCTAATGATCAGGGAAATAAGGAAAGGATAGTTATTCTTGGTGACTTTAATTTAAATTCTGTCAAATGGGAAAATATGATAGGAAGTGATAGAGCTAGTTGTAAGTTTATAGAATGCTTTGAGGATAATTTTTTGACTCAATTTGTTAATAGGCCAACAAGGGGTGCCAATATCTTAGATCTGGTTCTTTTAAATGATGATCACTTGGTCCAGGAATTGACTGTTGGGAAGCATTGGGAAATAGTGATCATCAGATGGTTTGTTTTAACTTGGGAATAGTGAAAGGTAGAACATCAACAAACTTCACAAAAACTCTAAATTTTTATAGGGGAGATTATGATAAATTACAAAACTTGTAAATTAGATTAGGTGGGATATAGAATTCAGGGGAAAGAATACTTATGAGATGTGGGACACTTTTAAGACTATACTAAACATAGTCCAGAAGCAGTGTATTCCAATGAAGGGTATTAGGAAGAAATGTAGGAAGCCATTGTGGTGGAATCAGGAGATGCTAGGAAAATTTCTGAGAAGAAAAGGGTATACCAGAGATTACACAGAGAAAGTACTTTTAACAATTTAAATCATTATAGGTCGACCACAAATTAGGTAAATAAGATTATTAAGAAGAGCAAAAAGGGTGGCAGAAATTAATTTAGCTCAAAATAATAATAAAGACCCAGAAAAATTCCTTAGCTATTATAGAATTAATAACAAAATTAACAGTGATAAAATAGGGCCTATTAGATATAAAGGGGTTTTGAAGGAATCTGATGAGGAAATAGTAGGGGTTTTTAGTGATCATTTTTCTTCATTATTTAGACAAAAGAATCAAGATAGATTAATTGGTGATAATTCTAGGTCAAGGGAAGTAGTGTTGAATGCCGTTAATGTGAACAGGGAAATAATTAATATGCTTATAATGGAGTTAAATACTAGTAAGTCATCTGGCTCAGACAGCATTCATTCTAGGTTACTCAAAGAAGGTGTAGATAGTATTGCAGTAGCTCTTGGGAAGATATATACTAGATCACTAGAGTTTAGAGAAATACATAATGATTGGAAATTAGTGCCAATTTATAAAAAGGGATGTAAAGAGGATCTGAATAACTTTAGGCTTGTAAGCTTAACATAACATAATTTCACGGATGACAAAAGCCAAAAGGGCCTATCAAAGGTCATTTGCATCTGTTAAAACCCACACACAAAATGCATCCATAGGATTGTGTCAGATCATACATCTACAATATACAATTTAAACAATCCATAGGATTGTGTCCAATCATGCATCTACAATTCAAATCATACACAGGAATGTATCAAAAACAAAAAGTATCATCAAAACTCGTCAATATCCAAATTAATTGTAATATACAATAATAAAAAACTGCATCCACAGGAATAAGTCCAGAATACCCCCTCCCCCAAAGTTAACCCTCCCTTCCCATATAATCATCTAATCTGCGTTTGAATACATTCAAGTTTGGACTATCTACCATCTCAGAGGCCAAACTATTCCAGTAATCTACCACTCTATTGGTGAAAAAATATTTTCTAACATCCAACCTGCACCTCTGTTTTTTAATTTTTAAGTGGTGGGTGACCCCTAGTCCTATTACGGTAACACTTCAGATTCGGGGTGCACAGTAGATGCTGCTGTTAGTCAGCTACAATTTTTGGCTACAATATATCTCTTATGACGTCAGACGGTAGCATCAGATATGAAAAATCACAGCATTATATTTTTTTGTATATGAGTATATACTGGGCGGGCAGCCCCCCAGACCCCCCCAAATTGATTGAAACTCAGGATCATCGCAGAGTGGTCCTCCTGCAGTGATATCTCCCCCATTTGCAGTCCCCTTGAATTTACTGTGGTTTTTCCCACCCCAACAGCTTTTTACAATGGCAGAAAAGCCTAACCTAATAACAAACCATTCTTACTTTTATAGGTTTCTTGATTAGTTTATGCGCCTCTAGATAATCTAAAAGTTTTTCGCGATTATACAAACTATAGCCGAATTTGAATAACAAAGAAGCACATGGAGAGCACGAAAACACAATAACGAAAGAAAAACATTTGCAAAATGGGTCTTATTTATAAGCTACGATATTGCCAGTAATAGGCTGTTATTGTTTGCAGCAAACAAAAAATATGAAAACAAGAAACAATAAAAGACATCAAGAAACCTTACCTAACTTAGTAAAAACTATAAACGAGCAGAATGCAGATATTTAGTAAATAATAGACGAAAAGTTACAAATCCCCCAAACATTTTTTTTTTTAATTAAGGGGCTATCTGGCGACTGCCGACTAAGGCATAAGTTGCCGTAAACAAACAGCCTAATTTAGGCTACTTTAAAAAATTAAACAGAAAACAATAAAAAGAAATAACAATAACAATAACAAAGCAATAACAAAACAATTACAAAAACAACAACAACAATTAAATCGGGTTAAATAAAAGGGAGAAGGCCGGCCTCCCCCCAAAAGTCAATAAGTCCACCAGTCAAAGTACACGCAATCGTCCCGAGAACAAGGGACAGGCGGTAGCGACCCCGCCCATCCCGGTACCGGGACAGGTGTCGTGCGCGAAGATCACCCAGACTGGGACATTCGACAAGAATGTGCCGAACAGTCTGGGGGACGACGCAGTCGTTGCAATAGAGCGCAGGCGAGCGCTCCATCAGATAGCGATGCGTCACACGAGTGTGTCCGATTCGGAGACGACAGAAAGCAACCTGAAGCCGCCGCGGCCTTGGGGGATAGGTCCATGGGAACAGTCGCGGCGCAATGGCACGCAACTTTAAGTTCCCTTCGACCGTCTCCCATCTTCTTTGCCAAGCAGTCCGAAGAGCTGCCCGTATTCCTGCCATGTAGTCGGTGTGAGGAAGAGCGAAACGCTGGTCCGGTCGCAGAGTCCTCGCGGACTCTTTGGCGCCCTCATCGGCGCGCTCATTCCCCGCAATTCCTACATGTCCAGGAACCCAGCAGAAGATAATCTCGACATCTGCCCGGCTCGCCAAAACCGTGGCGTCACGGATATCGCGAACCAGGGTATGCAGAGATTCCAATGCCCCGAGAGCCCTCAAGGCGCTTTGTGAGTCGCTATAGATCACAATCCGGTCTCCGAACCGGGCACGTCGCGTAATCTCCCGTACCGAGTTGTGTATTGCCACCAGCTCGGCCGTGAAGACAGACGCAGCGCCTGGTAGAGCCCCGCTGACTTCAAACAGAGGGGATACGGCGTGGAAGCCGACCCCCTCTTGGGACTTGGAGCCATCCGTATACACTGGCACGGTACCAGCGTGACACGATGTGTGCTCCAAAAAGGTCGAACGCAATACTCCCGGCGCAGTACAAGCTTTGGGAGCAGAGGCGTGGCGACAAATAGCCAAATGTGGTACCCTCCAGGGTGGCGTCCTGGGCAGAACCAGGGGCGCCACCGGCCCGAGAGCTATATCTACCTCTCGAAGGAGTTTCCTGGCCCTAAACCCAAAGGGCTTAGGGTATGACTGGCGTCTCTCGGCGGCATAGGCACCATCGAGATCAGCTGCGGATGCAGTGAGAGCTGTTGGCGACTGAGGGAGGCGCCGGGCTCGCGCGTACAGGCGAGTGATGCACTGCACGCGGCGCAGAGCGAGTGGCATCTCCCCAGCATCGACCAACAGGCTCTCAATGGGGGAAGTGCGGAAGGCACCGGTCGCAAGGCGAAGGCCGGTGTGGTGGATTAAATCCACCTTCCGCAATAAACGCTCGGCTGCGGATGCATAAAACTCGCATCCGTAGTCGAGCTTCGAGCGAACAAAGGATCGATAAAAAAGTAAGGCGGTAGCCCTATCAGCGCCCCAAGCGCTGAACGTCACGGAACGGAGAATGTCCATGGCGCGGGTACAAGAGACCCTAAGGCTGCGAATATGAGCCTCCCAGGTGAGGCGTCGGTCGAATACAAGACCAAGGAAACGGTGCGACTCAACCACATCCAGGCGTTCCCCATTAAGAAACAAATCTGGGTCAGGGTGAAGCCGTGGATGGCGGCAGAAGTGCACCACCTTAGTCTTGGCCAAAGAAAACCGAAACCTGTGCGCTTCGGCATAGCGAGAGACGCGGTTCAATGCCTGTTGGAGTCGACGCTCCAGAGTTGGCATCTGGGCCGCGCCAAAAGAGATCGAAAGGTCGTCCACGTAGAGCGTAGCGAGAACATCTTCTGGCAGCACCGAGGTGATGCCGTTGATGCTCAGGGCAAAGAGTGTGACACTGAGGACACTTCCCTGCGGGACACCCTCTTCCTGCTCCTTTGGGGCAGAGAGGGCTCCCCCCACCCGTACGCGGAATCGACGATCTCGCAAAAATTCAGATATAAACATTGGGAGGCGTCCCCTCGCCCCCATCGTGTGGAGAGTCTCCATGATACCGTATCGCCATGCGGTATCATAGGCCTTCTCCAGATCAAAAAACACCGTGGCGTAGTGCTGTCTACGAAGGAAAGCCTCGCAGACGGCATTTTCCAGTCGGAGCAGAGCATCCGACGTGGAGTGAAACTTACGGAAGCCGCACTGTGCAGAAGACAGATGGCCTCCGCTGTCCAGGAAATAGGCTAATCTAACATTTACCAATTTCTCCATCAACTTGCACACGCAAGAGGTTAGAGAGATTGGGCGGAAACCGGTCGGAGTAGAGTGATCTCTCCCCGGCTTGCGAAAGGCGAGCACAGTAGCGATTCGCCAGGAGTCTGGGAGAAGACCTTCCACCCAGATCCTGTTGAACAGATCTAACAGAAAGGCCATGCCTCGCTCACCCAGGTGTCGAAGCATGGCGTGCGGGACATCGTCCGGACCATGGGCGGTGTCCGCGCACAAAGCGAGAGCGGAACGCAACTCACTCACAGTAAACTTGTCGTTGAAGGGTTCTCCGCCTCTGGAGGTAAAGTCCAGCCGGCGGCCTTCCGCGACATCACGACGTGCATTGAATGCTGGCGGAGCAGCATCACGGCTAGAGAATGCAGAGAAAGCGGTCGCTAAGGATTCCGCCACGGACGCGGGGTCCGAGATTGCGGTCCCATTCTCCTGGAGAACGGGAGGGGGGTCCTGCGAGAACTTGCCCCGAATCCTTTTGACTCGCTTCCACACCTCAGCTAAAGGGGTCTTCCCGTTAAGTGAAGACACGTATGCCCGCCAAGAAGAGCGGCGGGCGTGCTTCGAAATATACCCGAACCTAGCCCTAGCCCGACCAAATTCAGCGACAGTGAAATGGTTCGGGCGGCGCTTATAGCGCATGTAGGCATAACGCTTCTGTTTGAGGGCCGTCTCACACTCGGCCGACCACCATGGGAGTGGTCGGCGTGCAAAACAGCCAGACGTCCTAGGAATAGTAGTCAGGCCCACGGCGATAAGGTTGCCGGAGAAGAACTCAACGGCCTCATCTACCGACCTAAACTCCTCGACTGAGATAGAGAATTCAGTCATTTCCTGAAATGCAGGCCACCGCGCCCGTGCCAAGCACCAACGAGGTGGTCTCTCAGGCGGCAGTTGCCCTGAAAATGATATTTGAATGGGAAATTGATCACTACCATGGAGGTCATCGACCACCCCCCAATCAAAATCAAGCTGTGCATCCGAAGAGCACAAAGATAGGTCAAGGCAAGAAAATGAAGCGGTTCTCGGACAGTGATGCGTAAACTCATCCACGTTTAGGACACCCATCTCAAGCTCTTCGATCAGATCGGCAAGGACTTGTCCCCTGGGATTTATGGTGTAATCTCCCCAGAGAGGGTCCCTGCCGTTCAGATCTCCAAGCAAGAGATAGGGCCTCGGCAACCGTGCCACGACGCGGCGGAAGTCCCCCGCGTCGAAGTCAGCTGACGGTGGAATGTACGCAGAAATGATAGTATACCTCCTATCCAGGTGCAGCTGCACAGCCACTGCCTGTAAGGAGGTATCTAAAGAGAAAGGAAGAACGGAGACATCATGCCGGGTGTAAACCGCGCATCCCCCAGCCCGGCCGTCCCGCGGTGGTGGGGTTACAAGACCCTTATACCCCGGGAGGGCAGGCAGTGGGCACGCGCCTAGCATGGTCTCCTGCAAAAAAATAGCTCACGGGGAACGGGACGAGGCGAGCCTCCGCAGCTCCTCCCAGTTGGCTCGGAGTCCACGGCAATTCCATTGAAGGAATATGCCCTCCAGGCCTAGCTCGGAGGAGACGCGGGGGCCCTCCTCGAATTAAAGACCCTCACGGGAATGGCCGTACGCTTCCCGGGGGCAGAACCCCGGGCGCTGTTGGCCGGACAAAGCGCTGGAGGCGCTGTCGCTTTCGAGGACTTATTGGGGGAGGTTGACCTCGCCATGCGAGTCTTTTCCTCCCTCCGCCTCGAAACCTTAGGCGGGCGCTGCGGCTTCGGAGGCGGGGGGCCCTCTTTTCGAGGAACCACCGTCTCCGAGCCACTCGCTCCACCTCGTGGCGTGGGCGAAGGAGCCGAAGCTCCTTTGTTGCTGTCCTCCTTTCAGGGGACAGCTTTAGGAACCCCCGAAGATGGCCTAGCGACCATCTTCAGGGGTGTTGCCTCCTGTGAGTCTAACGACTCTGTGGAGGCGCGTGGCCGTTTCGCCTTACGGGAAACGGTCACGCTGGGGGAAGAGGGGGGAGCCATTTTTGCCGCCAGCTCTACCAGGGGAGCGCCCAGGTGTAGTAGAGCCCGCAGAAGGGCTCCGAATGGGCGCGGAAACAACCGTGCTCGTTGGCCTGGATGGGCCAGGAGCAGAGGGTGCCTTTCGAACTACTGAGGCATATGGCGTCCCAGGCAGAGCTGGGCGCGCCAGGACCAAGTCCTTAGCCTCGCGGAATGAGAGTCTATCCTGGGCCTGAACGGCCAGGATTTCTTTCTCAAGGAGATATGCACCACATTGCTTCGAAGAAGCAGGGTGCGGCTCTCCGCAATTGATACACTTGGCCACACACGATTTGGACTTATCGTGTGCGACCTTGGAGCAATTTACACAGACTTCGGGTGACCCCGACTTTGCACGTCTACATGAGCGATTCGTATGGCCAAAGCGGTGACAGTAATAGCACCGCCGCGGCAGTGGCACCAATGCCTTCACGCGGTAGCGGTACCAACCGGCACGCACCGACTCAGGGAGCTTGTCACAGTCGAACGTGACGAAGAGTGTAGGGGTGGGTCTCGAGGCCCCTCCCTGTTTTCTCATCACACGTTCGACCTTGACCGCCTAATGGTCAGCCAGGTCTAGGGTGATGTCCTCAATGGAGTAGTCAACGAGTTCCCTCGCATAAACTACTCCTTTCACAAAGTTCATGGTAGAGTGCAGCGTCACACTCACCGGGGTGCCATGAAGTGTCCGAAGAGCACTATCTTGGCCGCCTCGGCGGGATTCGCCGCATTCGCCAGAAGGCTGCCGTCCGAGAAACGGGTCACCTTCGGCTCTCTACCAATTGCACTAGCTAATCCTCTCCTCCGATGGATCATGTTGCCCTTAGACAACATGGTGCCATCAGTGGAGCGAATAACGAGGAAGCGTTTGAAGCCAGCGGGCTCGAAAACGCCAGGTAACCTCTGAATGAGGGGCCCCGATGTCATCGAGGCTCCGCCCTGTGCATTCTTCGTCTTGGTCAGGAGCTCCGCACACGAGGGGGTAGAGGGGCCGGATTTGCCGATCTTGGCTTGGTCGCCTACCAAAGTGGCAGCAGACCCATCCGTCCCCGCAGCCCCCGCGGATGGAGAGAAGCCCCGAGTCTTTTTCGTCTTTCTTGTCTTTTTCTTCTTTTTAGGAGAGGAGGGCGGGGAATGAACCCGCTTCTCACCCCCGCCGGTAGAAGCCCCCAGGCCAGATGGGCCGGCCTCAGCCAGGTCCTTCTCTGAAATGGAGAAGGTCCCGGTGGGCGCAGGGGATTCATCCGGAGGAGATCCCTCCCCTCCTTGTCCTGCCTGAGAATCCACAGCCGTTTGATGAGGACCTTGCATAGGGGCGGATTCGGGTTCGGTGCTTGGCGCTAAGCCCGGATTCCCCCCCATGGAAGGCCCTACCGTCTGAGGCTGGGTCTCCTCAAGGACCATGTCTATCACAGGAGGGGCCTCCAGTTGGCCATCCCCTCCCAGGACATCGCAGGTCCCCTTGGCAGCGTCATAAGTCTTTAGTGGGGAGGCACAGGCCTTGACCCCGGCAAGGTTTAATATTTTTGCCAGCAGGTCTTTTGAGGGAAGCGACCTAAGGGGCCTGGCTTCCCTCTCCCCCCTAAGGGGGTTTGCCCTACCGAGCCGCTTGTACGAGGGGCAGTCGGCAATGGGCTGCCAGCTGGCTTTCTTGGCAGTCCCCTTAGAAAGCATAGGAGGGACTGCCGCTGGAGATAGGGAGGTGCCCGAAAGCACCTCCAGAGAAGGGGGTGAGGGGGAGTCCCCTACACCCGTAGGCGTAGGAGAGGAGTAAGCCTCCTCTCCGGTTAAAGAGGTATGGAGGGTCCCCTGCGCAAGCACAGGGGGGGGGACCTACATCTTTTCTGTGGAGCTGCACGAGGGCGGCTCCGTTGTTGTTATAGGGGGAATTAAGGGAAGATGTTTTTTTTTTTCATCATTGTGCATGGTGACCCTCTTTGTTTTACGGGACGCAATCGCTCACCACCTCTTGCAGTAGCCTGCACTGCAAGAGGTGCTTACAGGCCCGGCAGAGCCAGGCGCCGCCATTTGGGACCACCCCTCCCGCCTGGTGGCCTGGCAGTCCTTCGGCATGGCGGCTCCACCTTGAACACGGCGTAAAACGGATAGATTTTGAAGACGAGAGGAAAAGGGATGTGAGGAAGGTATGGGTGGGGATGAAGCAGGTTGTTAAAAGCCAACCACCCCAGACCGGAGCTCAGGGGTTAGGGGACATTGTCCCCTCCCCCCTCAGCCCCGATCCGGGACGATTGGCTGAGAAGGAGGTCAGCTTCTACCCTGTGAAATTAGAGGCTGACCAGAGAAAGTTGTGGGAGAGGTTGTATGAAAAGCGACGAGGTAGGATAGGAATACAGGCTATCTGAAGGAAGGAAGAGAGGCTAAGCTGGGGCCGGACGGGGCGCTGGATCCCGTCAGCACGGCGGCCAGGATGGCAAATCGCCGCGCCCCTTACGGGGTATCCCCCAAACAACAAAAAAATATAATGCCGTGATTGGTCACATCTGACACTACCATCTGGCATCATAAGAGATATGCTGTAGCCCCAAATTGTAGCTGAGTAACAGCACCATCTACTGTGCACCCCGAATCTGAAGTATTACCCCTATTACTACCTTCCAACTCAAATAACTTGCTAAAATCCAAGTTATCCATTTCAGAAGAAATTTTAAAAAGCTCAATCATATCCTTATTGGTAGCATATAAAATTGTCACCTGGGCCCATAAATGGGAGATGAAGTTAAACCATAATAAATGTAAATTCCTACACATTGGTAAATACATTAGAAACTTCTATGAAATTGAGGGGATTTGGTTGCAAGACGTTCAAGAAGAAAAAGATTTAGGAGTAATTATAACAAGTGACCTAAAATGCAAAATGAATTGCATAGAATCAAAGAACAAGGCTAGGTCAGATCAGATCAAATGAAGGTGTCCAGTATAGCTTTTCTACAGCACCGGACTATATGTTTTCTGATCTTATTTCAGGCTACTCAGTCTCTCCCAACACTTGTTTTCTTCCCTCCTAAAGACAATATATGAGTTCCTTATATTTTTCAGCTTTGTCACTTCCTGTAAATAATAAAACTTCACTTAGTTGCACATCCTGTATTTCAAACTGTGTCCTTATCTCTGCAGCACATTACACTCCTTCATGAAATGTTCCAAAGTTTCTTCTTCTCCTGTCTTACACAGTTGACACATCACATCTTCTCCCAAGTACCTCTTCCTCCATCCAAGTTGCAATGTGTTGCTCTGTGCCCTATACATTAAAATAGATTTATAGGTATTATCATCAAAATTTTCTTCTTTTATATCCAATTTATGCTGCTTATATGTACTTAAAGTACTTTTTTCCTTCTAGCTCTTGCAACCACATTGTCTTATATTTATATGATGTTCTATCAATTTCATTTTTAGTCAATAATTTTATCTGATCGATATTGGTTAAATTAAGTTTATTCATATAGTTTTTCATTACTTTTATCCATCTGCTATATCTAAGACTGTTCCACATCTCCTCCATTACTGTAATAAGCTATCTATTTTGACTCATCATAATATAGCTTAAATAATTTAATCTTTGTTTCATGTCTCTTAAAAACATTGTAGTTGCACCTATCTCTCCTCTTAGCATTACTGTTGGGGCATAATATGGAGCACCAAGAATTTTCCTAAAAACTGAGTTTTCTATTCTTTGTAGTATATCTATTTCCCACAGATTCCATATGGCCAATGATGAACCTGTCAACACACAAGGCAGAACCACTGACTTCCAAAAAGTTTTTCCAATTAATAATTTATTACAGGACTCAGATATGACTGAGCAAGTCATATGACATATTTCTGCATAAATTAATTCTCTTCTTCTTATGCTCTTTAAAACAATCTACTTGATCATTTATAGTACCCCCAGATATTTTATGCTCTCCACAAGCTTAATATCACTTATTTTTTCAGTTTTATTTCTTCCATGGAAAATTATACATTTACTTTTTTCTTTATTAATATTCAATCTAAAGTCCACTGCCACTCTCACAAAGACCTCCACCAACTGCTCCATCTCCTGGATTGAACTTGTCATCAGCAATCCATCGTCAGTATAAAAAAGTGCGGGCAGATATATTGTCTTATTTTTGTAACTAATCCTTGTTTCACATATCTTTCTTATGATTAAATTTGTCACAAGTACAAATAGCTGTGGGGAACCTGTACAGCCCTGACGTATGCCACTAGTAACTGGTATTTGACAGATCTTATTGTTATTTAAATATAAAGATGTTTCATCACTACTATATAATTTTGATATGCTGGTTATTACATTCGGTTCACATTTATATTTTATTAGTGCTTGTATGAGTTTCTTCTTATTGACCAAGTCAAAAGCCTTTGTGAAGTCAATAGCTGTCAACACTAACTCAACTTTTCTTCTTTTAGCATCTCTGATACAGTAATTTAGCAACAAAAAAAATTATCTTCCAGTCTTCTTCCTTTTGTAAATCCTGGTTGTAATTCATTTACTTCATTATTGGTTATTAAATGTTCAATAATTTTTTTCTTTTAACAGACTTGTGTATATTTTATAACCTGTATTTGTTAGGGCAATGGGGCTAAAATCTTTTACTTTTGGTTTATTTGTCTTTGGTATTAACACTGTTTTAGATTCTTTCCAATTTTGGGTAGGTTTCCCATCAAACAGAATTTTATTCATGCTATATGTTAGCACTCTTACCATTTTGTCACTCTTTATAAACCATTTTATCATTTCAGTTTTTATACCATCAGGTCCGGGTTGTTTGTTATTGTTCATTTTTCTTAACTGTGCCTTAATTTCTTGTTCTGTGAATGTTATGGCTTTCATCTTCTTTATGCTCCTCTCTTCGATTTCTCCTTGTGTCATGTCAAAATGTTCCCTTAAAACTTCTGGAATTCTTTGTTAAAGTTGGTCCTCCTCGGGTACTTGTATTTTGGTCCGCCTATGTGAGAGTCGTTTCATGTTACCTTTAACAGCAGCATAATGCTACTCTAACATTTCTGGGAATACCATTGGATGAAGTTCATCAAAGAATATGTTTATTTAAATATCTTCATTATTCAATAGATTTGTTTCATATAATCTTCTTACATCCTCATTCCATACTTCATTTAGATCACTAGAGTCTGGAGAAATACCAAATGATTGGAAATTGGCAAATGTAGTGCCAATTTTTAAAAAGGGAAGCAAAGAGGACCCAAATAACTTTAGACCAGTAAGCTTAACTTCTATAGTCTGTAAAATTCTTGAGAAGATGGTTAAGAAGGGAATTTCTGATCATCTAGAGAGTAGCAGGTTAATTAATGATGCTCAGCATGGTTTTAGAAAAGATAGATCGTGTTTAACTAATTTACTGGATTTTATGGATTATGTAACTAAAGAATTAGATAGGGGTGAGAAAGTTGATGTGATCTACTTAGATTTCAGCAAAGCTTTTGATAAGGTTCCACATAGAAGACTAGTTCATAAATTAAAGCTGCATGGGATATGTGGGAACGTTTTAAATTGGATAACTGAATGGCTGAAAAATAGGAAACAGAGAGTTGTACTGAATGGAGTGAGGTCAGAGTGGAGGAATGTTATTAGTGGCGTACCTCAGGGATCAGTTTTAGGCCCTTTATTATTTATAATCTATGTAAATGATCTTGGGCAAGGTGTAAATAGCAAAGTGTCAATTTTTGCTGATGACACTAAATTGGCAGCTGTAGTCAAAGAGGTTGAGGGTAGCTTTAAAGTGCAGGGTGACTTAGATAAGCTGTTAGCTTGGGCTCAGAAGTGGCAGATGACTTTTAACCTTAATAAATGCAAAGTTATTAACATGGGGAGAGATAATAGGGAATTTAGCTATGAGATGGATGGATATTGGCTTAATTCAGTTGAAGATGAGAAAGACTTAGGAGTGGTAGTAGATAGGTCACTGAAATTTTCAAAGCAGTGTATTGAGGCAAAAAATAGAGCAAATAGGGTACTAGGTTACATTAAAAGAAATGTTAGCTACAAGAGTAAGGAGGTCATCCTTAAACTATACAACTCTTATGTCAGGCCACATTTAGACTACTGTATACAGGCATGGTCACCACATTTTAGACATGATATAAACTTATTAGAGTCAGTACAAAGGAGGGCAACAAAAATAATACCATCCCTGAAGCACCTTGAATATGAAGATAGACTGAGGGTATTAAATATGTTTTCATTTGAAAGAAGGTGTGTGAGGGGAGATATGATTGAGCTTTTTAAAATCTTTTCTGGGATGGATAAATTAGATTTCAGCAAGTTATTTGAGTTAGAAGGTAGTAATAGAACTAGAGGCCACCACTTAAAGATTAAAAAGCAGAGGTGCAGACTGGATGTTAGAAAATATTTTTTCACTAACAGAGTGGTAGATTATTGGAATAGTTTGCCACCTGAGACTGTAGACAGCCCAAACTTGAATGTTTTCAAGCGCAGATTGGATGATTATATGGGGATGGAGGGTTAATTTCTTACTTTTTGGTATGTGGATATGTTTCTTGACTCATTCCTGTGGATGCAGTTTCTTTTTATTGTATATTTTGGGGGACTTTGATTTTGTTTTTGACAGACTCCTATAGAGGCTTTAAATTATATATTGTAGATGCATGGTTGGACATTCCTATGGATTGTTAAATTGTATATTGTAGCTGCATGATCTGACAAAATCCTATGGATGCATTATATGGGTGGGATTTGATGGATACGGATGACCTTTGATAGGCCCTTGTGGCTTTTGTCATCCGTTAAATTATGTTATGTTATGTTATGTTAAGTGTTTTTGATAAATCTCTTCCCAGAATCTTCTTATTTCTTCCATTAACCTCCTCTAATTCTTCATTATACTCATCATAGACTTTAATATTATTAGTTTTCAGATCTTTTCCTCTTAACTTATTTATATTTTTCCTTAAATTCCTTCCAGTGTTGCTCTAGTCTTTTCTTTCTGTTAATTTAACTTCATACTTAGTTATTGCTTCCTTTACTTTTTCCTGAGTTACTCTTTTCTGAACTTCATACAGAGATTTATAATGTTCCCCCTCCACTCTATCCTTTGTATTCCTTCTTTTCCTAATATACTTTCTTCTCCTATTAATACTTTCTTCCACCTCTTTATTAAACCAAATTGGCAAGCTATGAGGCTCTTCTTCAACCATCTTTCTCACCTTTTTCCTTAAGTGTTTGCCAGCATTTGTACGTATTAAGTTTTCTAATATTTCTATATCCAAAGTATTTTCAGGATATCTTTCTATTTCCTCTTCTAAAGAATTAAGGAATTTTTTCTTATATTGTTCTCTTTTTACATCATAATATTCTATCTATATAAAATCCTTTTTTGCTGTGTTTTTTGCTCTAGCTTCCATCTTAAAACACATTTTTATCAAGTTATGGTCTGATAAATCAAACATTTCTTTTTTTTCATCAATAAACATATTTTCAAAGAATGAGTATAATATTTCATTAAATAAACAGAAATCGATTGAACTTCTTTCATCTTGTTGCTCTCTAGTGATAATTCCTTCACATTTTCAGGTGTGTTCAGCAAAATTAAATTAAGGTTTTCCATTAATTCCAATACATATTTACCATTTCTATTCAGGGGTTATTTACCAATAAATCCCAGATGCCCATTAAAATCACCCATTACTAACATCTCTTCTTCCAGACATTCAGTTTCTTCTTCATTATCTCCCAAATAACTTTGTTCCTCTCTTGATCTTGCACATCCATATATACAGTGTTTTGTATTTTCATTCCACAAAATTTACTTCCAAATCCATTATATCATCATGCTCTAATCCATTTACAATAACTTCCTGATATTTTCCCTTCCTGGCCAATGCCATTAATCCTCCAACCTTTTTGTCTTTTTGTTTTGTTATACATAATAAATTTAAATTTTGTTCCTTTATTAATCTCTCTATCTCCATCCCTTTTTGCTTTGTAAGGCCCTGTATATTAATCAATCCAACATAAATTTTTTCTTCCTGGTATAGCATCTATCCTCTTACTTTCTTTAAAAATTTCTCTGGCATATTTTCACTTGCTTTATAAACAAGCTAGTCTCTCCCTCACTTCTCCTTCTCCTCAGTTCTTCTCTTAGTATCTTATCTTTTTCTCGTTCATTCTTAGTTAAATCTGGTGAAATACCAACTTTTCTGTACTTTTCATTCGTTACCATTCTGAGATTTTTGCATTCCTTAATATTTCCCACTTAACCTTTGTATTCTTCAGTCTCACTAACAGTGGCCTTTGTCTTCTTTTACCTTGAATCCTCACAAGCAGTCCCAGCCTGGCAACCTCCTGTACGCCACCTTCCATTTGCAGTTTCAATCCTTCTTGAAATATCCTCTCACAGAATAGACAATCTTCCTTCCCCTGTACTGTCTCACAGTCAGATTCTTCTACATTATATAATACAACATTTGTGGCTCTTCATCTTTTATCCTCTTCTTCTCTCATTGTCTCAACCATTTCATTCTTCATTTCTGCCTTCTATTCCTCCTTAACCTGGACTAATTTCTCTACACTCAGATCTGCTATACTTTAAATTTCTAAAACCTTTGCTGTTATTTCTTCTATTATATACTGCTTCATACTATCCCATCTCTCCTCTAAATTCTTAATCTTCTCCCCCAACATTTTATACTTCTCTTTCAATATTTTAATTTGCTCTGCCTGTTTTTCAATTTTCAATACTTTAGTTTACGAGCACATGATAGGGGGCCCTGTTTCTGGGCTACAATCTAGGTCTTATAAGGTCAGACGGTAGCTTCAAAGGGGGCCAATTACAGTGTTGTATTTGTTTTGTTATTTTGATTTATCCTTTCTTCTTTATTATTTACTAAATGCCTGCACTTCTACTTAATTATATTATTTAGTAATGCATTAATTTTTTTATAATTACTAATGTATTAAACTTTGTATGTTTCGTTTAACTATTTTTGTGAAACTAAACCATTAATTTCACACTGGCAACCCTTAATTCAACCTTGTTTCAAACATTGGCAACCCTGAAACTGAGCAGTTAAAAGAGCGATTCCTGTGAATACAGTTTTTTCGACTTCAATACAACTTGTGTTAATTACTCGGTCAATTTAATTGACTTTTCTATAGATTGTGGTCTCATTTACAAGAAGCATGGCTCAATTATAATAGTGAAAGGTGGAGATAGGGTACACCTGAAGATCTACACCACATGCTCACCTCTGCTGTTCCCAGTCCTGGCCGTATATTTTATCTATGTTTCACCTTTTTTGAGTAAATTCAAGGGGACTGCACATGTCGGAGATATCACTGTGGAGGGACCCCCCCTACAATGATCCTATTTCAATCAATGGGGGGTCTGGGGGGCACAGCCCCCAAGTATATACTCATATACTAAAAAAATGTTAATTTTTGGCAGCCATAGCCTAAATTAGGTGGCACTATTGACTTTGTTATTTTGATAAATGTGCGATCGGCTCTGCAAAATAATAAAGATGATAGCGTCGCCTACTTTAGGCTATTTCTGCCAAAAATTATCATTTTTAGTTACTTTCGAAATGAGAGGCTTCACCTTATGACATCTGATGCCTAAATTATAGCCCAGAAACAGCGCCACTTATTGTGCGCCTCTAAACTGAAGTATTACCCAAGGCTAATCGAATGTTGGTACTGATTAAGAGAAATGTTACTTATAAGAGTAAGGAAGTGATTAAAAAATTGTATACCTCATATGTTCATCCACACATTGAATATTGTCTTCAGCCGTGGTCACCCCCATTATGAGCATGACCTTGATATGCTGGAGGGTGTACAGCATAGAGAGACTAAAATGATACCTAGTCTGCATAGACTGCCATATCTTGAAAGATTGATAAAATTGGGAATGTTCTCAGTGAGAGGACGGTATGTGAGGGGAGATTTGATTGAGGTATAAGAACATAAGAACATAAGAAAAGAAGGAGACTGCAAAAGACCATTCATGGCCTACACTTGGCAGCTCCTGTTCCATTCAACACACAAAAGATTTCTTACCAGAGAAAAGTCATCAACATTGTCACCCTTTACAGGAGTTCATCAGATCTAATCTACAATATACATAAAATGCATCCAGAGGATTATGTCCATTCATGCAACCGCAAAATATAATCTTCCCACTCCTTAGAAAAATATATACATATGTACATAAAAAAAAGTCAGTCCCATCTAGCAGCTTCATCCATATATTTATCTAATCTATTCTTAAAACTACCCAGAGAGGAGGCTTCTATCACATGCCTAGTGAGCCTATTCCATTCATCTACCACACGATTTGTAAACCAATTCCTCCCAATCTCCTTCCTAAACCTATACTTATCAAGCTTAAACCCATTGCTACGTGTTCTGTCATGTTCACTAAGTATAAGAACCTTACTCAGATCCCCTTTATTATATCCTTTTACCCATTTGAAGACTTCAATCAATTCCCCTCTGACTCTTCTCCTTTCCAATGTATGTAGATTTAGTTTTCTGAGCCTTTCACCATAAGGTAAGTTCCTTAGCCCACCAATCATCTTTGTCATCCTTCTCTGCACAGACTCAAGCAAATCAATATCCTTCCTATAATATGGTGACCAAAATTGTACTGCATAGTCTAGATGAGGCCTAACTAGCGCCAGATACAGTTTTAGAATGACTTCAGCACTCTTATTGCTTACACTCCTCCTAATGAATCCCAATATCCTATTAGCTTTATTCTTAGCATTTAGACATTGCTTTCTAGGATGAAGGTCTGAACTTACCAAAATACCCAAGTCTCTCTCACAATCAGTCCTCCCTAAAATTCTGCCATTTAATTTATAACTATTCAATGGATTATTTCTACCTATACTAAGTACACTACATTTGTCTATGTTAAACTTCATTTGCCATTTCTCGGCCCAATTGGACAGAATGGTCAATTCCTCCTGCATTACAACAGCATCAGAATCAGCCCTAATGGCCCTACCTAGCTTAGTATCATCAGCAAATTTACTCAGGTCACTACTTATACCTATGTCAAGATCATTAATATAAATTAAGAATAGCAAGGGACCCAAAACAGATCCTTGAGGAACTCCACTGCTAACACACCCCCACTCAGATTTAACTCCATCTATACTAACTCTTTGCTGTCTGTCACCAAGCCATGACTGAATCCACCTAAATATACTGCCATCGATCCCGTGTGCTTTAACTTTGCTCAGAAGTCGTAAGTGTGGCACTTGATCAAAAGCCTTACTAAAGTCCAAGTATAAAATATCATAGTTTTCATCATTATCTGCTGCTTCATACACCTTACTATAAAAAGACAGCAAATTAGTCAGACAGGATTTACCCTTACTAAAGCCATGCTGTGATTCTTTTATCAACTTATGCTTATCCAAGTGATCTCTAATATTCCTTGCTATAATAGATTCCATCATTTTCCCTACCACTGAAGTCAAACTTACTGGTCTGTAATTAGACATATTTGTTTTATCCCCTTTCTCAAATATAGGTATCACATTGGCTTTCTTCCATGCCACTGGCACAATGCCACTCTCCAATGATTTTTTTAAAGATGCATGCTAGGGGCTCACTTAACACATCCTTACATTCTTTCAAAATTCTAGGAAAGAGCTCATCAGGACCGGGTGCCTTACTACTTTTGATTTTATCAATTTCCTTTGTCACTATCTCCTTTGTGATCAAGATATCCTTTAATTTCTCTTCATCATTACCCCGAAAGATCATTGACACCTCAGGTATATTTAGAGTATCCTCCTGTGTAAATACTGAGAGAAAAAAGTCATTTAGCATTCCAGCCATTGAGTCCCTATCACTCACTAATTCTCCATTGGAATCTATAAGTGGGCCTATTTTATCTCTAACCTTAGTTTTGTATAATTGATAAAAACTTTTAGGATCTTCCTTTGCCCTATTTGCCACTTTAATTTCATAATTTCTCCTTGCTACTCTAACTAACTTTTTAACATCTCTTGCTAGTTCATTATATCTCTGCCTTAAGTGATCCTCTCCATTTTTTATTTTCCTATAAATGCCCTTTTTAATGCCAATATAATGCTTAATTTTATCTGTCATCCATTTTGGGTCATTATTTTTAGTCCTAATCTCCTTATATGGAATGTTAATCATCTGACCTGTAATTAATTGCTCAATTATTCTTTCATACTCCTCTTCAATTGTAATCTCTTCCTCCTGGTGATTATTGTCTCCACTAACTGATATCATTGAATCTATTCCTGAATTGATTTCTGCCTGGTTTCTGTACAACTGCCTCCAGGTAAGTCCTGAGCCCATTATAATTTGCTCTTCTAAAGTCAGGAATTTTAACATTGTTCATGCTACTATCAATACCATTCCATTTCATCTTGAATCTAATTTCACAATGGTCACTATTACCCAAATTTCCTCCAATCTCAGTATCCTTAATAACTTCTTCCCTATTTGTCAGAACTAAATCCAGTATATTATTACCTCTAGTGGGTTCGTTAATAATCTGCCTCAGAAAATTATCTTGGACAACATTCAAAAATTCCTCAGCCTCCTGATCACCCACAAGAGCTTCCCAGTCTATATTTCTGTAATTAAAATCGCCCATTATACACACATGCTTACTTCTACATGCCCGTTCAATCTCCTGCCACAGAAGATTTGAAGCTTCCTTACTAAGATTTGGTGGTCTGTATAATAATCCTAAGACAAGCACCTTCCTTTACATTTAGCCATAATGACTCTGTGTTATCATCTAATTTAATTGTACTGTTTATACAACACTGGAGATTATCTTTAATATAAATAATAACCCCTCCTCCTCTCTTCCTATTCCTATCTGTATGGAACATGTTAAAGCCCTCAATCTCAACCTCAGGTTTAAAGTGATTACCTGCCAAATCAAGCCATGACTCTGTTATCGCAATAATATCAAAATTCTCTTCACTCGCTAACGCTCTTAAGAGATCTATCTTATTCCTTATACTCCGACCATTTGTGTAGTATATTTTTAAGTTTTTTTTTATTATTCCCATCTTCATTGCATTGTGCTTTTTTATTCCTAGTTATCTGCTCATTCACTTGTGCATTAGTCCCCCTATAACGCATCAGTATGCCCTCTCCCCTAGCTATTCCTCTATCACTGCATCCCTTCCATTTCCTACACCTGCCCTCTATTCCTGTTATTCCCTTACCTCTAACAGCTTCTAGTTTCCCACCCGTAAGGACCTAATCACACTATCCAGCTCCCTCCATAGAACCTCAACACCTGCCTGACTAAGATGGAGCCCATCCATCGCATACAACCTCCTATTCCCGTAAAACCCTCCCCAGACATCTACAAACACCAATCCTAGCTCCTCACACAGTCCTTTCACAAATTCATTCAAACCAATTGCACGCGACAACCATTCTACCCCCACATCCAATCTCGGAAGCACACCAGAAACAACACCTTTTACCTTGCTTTTACTCATCCTTTCAACTAACCTTTTATACTGCTCACGTAACTCACATGTACCCACCTTCTTTACATCATTCACTCCCACATGCGTAATCACAACTGCATCCCTCTCACACCCAGAAACCAGCCTATTATACCTCTCACAAACATCACTTACACCAGCACCCGGCAGACAAACTCTCATTCCCTTCCACTTGCTATCACTCAACTTCCTATCTAAATACCTAATCTGAGAGTCACCCATCACTAGCACCTCAGTCATTCTCCTATTCTGCCTTGGCCTAACATTACCCTCCCTCCTGCTCTCAGTCACGCTACCACCCATCCTGCTTTCATCCACAATCACACCAGGCAAATCACTTTCACACTCTTCCTCTCTCAGGACATTGAATCTGTTAGTCAACCTAACAGGTTCTATGTCCCTCTCATTCACACACCTAACCTGTCCTAACTTATCTATCCTATCCATTTTCACCCACCATTCATCATCACTCACAACTTCCACACTGTTCCCAGTCCTAGCCCTATCTTCCACCCTCTTAGCACTAATCTCACCCTTCAATCGCACACTCGCATCTCTTCTCACCTCAAACACCAAATCATTCAACCTCTTACATTCCCCACTCAACCTCCTAACCTCCCCTTCCAGAAAACACACACGGCATTCAGTTACATTCACTCTCCTTTCAACTCCACATGCATCACACACCACATACACACTACTTTCAAACGGCATGCTCTCACCATCTATACAAAAAGCCATACTCTCAGAAATTTACTAATGAAAAAGTTAACACTCACCAAAATAAAAATTCTTGCTCTGGATTGCTGCCAGTTATCTTCCCCAAAAGTATTAATCACTAATGTATTTATTATACAGTGATTGATGTATTAAATAAATATAAGAAAAATTACACACCCAAATCAGTATTATATCCCAATCTTACAATGAGAATCAGGAGCTCCTGTAAGACAACCTTCCAGAACAAAGCCAGACAGCCAACTGATACAAAATGATTACAGATATAGATAGTGTAAGATTGGCAGACTTTTTTAATTTTGATAATAATAACAGAACTAGAGGCCATAACCTTAAATTAAAGAAAATCAACTACTATAGTGATACATATCTTGAAAGATTGAGGAAATTGGGAATGTTCTCAGTGAGAGGACGGTATGTGAAGGGAGATTTGATTGAGGTATACAAAATAATTACAAGTATAGATAGAGTAAGATTGGTATACTTTTTTAATTTTGATAATAATAACAGAACTAGAGGCCATAACCTTAAATTAAAGAAAATCAACAACAATAGTAATACAGGTAAATACTCTTTCAAAAATCGTATTGTGAATCTTTGGAACGAGCTGCCAGAAACAATAGTAAATTCAGCAATTTTAAAGTATCTCAAATTGAAGCTGGATAAATATATGGACAGTAAAGGAGGTAATATTTCAGATTTGGGGCACATGGTAGGTGGCGCTGTTAGTAGGCTACAATTTTGGGCTACAATATATCTCTTATGATGTCAGATGGAAGCTTCAGATATGACCAAATATGGAATTAAATTTTTGTTGTTGTTTTAGGGATTTGTAACTTTTAGTCTGTATTATTTACTAAATATCTGCGCCTCTGCTTGTTTATAGATTTTTCTAAGTTAGGTAAGGTTTCTTGATGTCTTTTGTTTTTTTTTGTTTTCATATTTTTTGTTTCACAGTGAATGATAATAGCTTCTTACGGGCAATGTCGTAGATATAAATAGAACCCGCTTAGCATTTGTTTCTCTTTTGTTATGTTTTTTTCGTGCTCTAGTTGTGCTGTTTCATTATTTGAATTCAGGTTTATTTTGCATGACCACGAAAAACTTTTAGATTATTTAGAAGCGCATAAACTAATCAAGAAAACTATAAAAGTAAGTATTGTTTATCATTAGATTATGTTTTTATGCCAGTAAAAAGCTTTTAGGAAAAAACCCCCAGTAAATTCAAAGGGACTGCTCGTGGGGGAGATATCACTGCGGAGGCACCACCCTGCGATGATCCTGAGTTTCAGTCAATTGAGGGGCTCTGGGGGGCACAGCCCCCCAGTATATACTTATATGCAAAAAGATATAACGCCATAAGACATATATTGTAGCACAAAATTGTTGCCTATAAACACCGCCACCTACCATGCACCCTGAAACTGAAGTGTTACCGTAAAGGCTTTGTGTAATCAGCCACCTACATATTATCATTGTATGCTGCGCATATATATATATATATATATATATATATATATATATATATATATATATAATAGTTTGATGTATAGTTAATTCTTGTTTGTTGATGATATATACTATATGTATTGATAATAATTATACCTAGAAAGAAGTGCCAATTCCTAGGCTATACTTCTGAACATTCTAACCTGTTAGCATATATGCTACTTTAGGTTAACTTGCATGGGTCCAGACAGATCTACATTATTTTAAATAAACTGAACTAATACTTTGTAAAATTCTCAACTAAGGCTGATACCCCGCCATCCCATATGATGACCTACATCAGATGATGTGAATATGCTGGAAGCACTATGTTCAGCAGTGGCATCACTTCAAATGGCTCTGGGTGCCTCTGTGATTCCACTTTAAACCTTCTTATGATATCTCCCTTCACACATCTTCTTTCAAATGAGAACGTATCATATTCAGGATGATTCAGGGAGGGTATTATTTTTGTTGCCCTCATTTGTACCGACTCTACCAGGTTAATGTCATGTCTAAAATGTGGTGACCATGCTGGTATATACTACTCTAAATGTGACCTAACATATGAGTTGTAGAGTTTAAGGATAACCTCTTTACTCTTGTAGCTAACATTCCTATTAATGTATCCTAGCACCCTATTTGCTATATTTTTGACCTCAATACACTACTTCAAAAACTTCAGTGACCTATCTACTACTAGGCCGATATCCTTCTCATCCTTAACTGAATTAAGTTAATACCCATCCATTTCATAGCTAAATTCCCTATTATCCCTTCCCATATTAATAACTTTTTTAAGGTTAAAAGTTATCTGCCATTTCTGATCTCAAGCTAATAACTTATTTAAGTAACTGTCTTTTAAAGCTACCCTCAATTTTTTTTACTACAGCTGCCAATTTATTCTCATCAGCAAAAATTGACACTGCAATTTACAGCCCCCCCCCCCCAAGATCATTTATATAAACTTTGAATAATAAAGGGCCTAAACTAATCCCTGAGGTATGTCACTGATAATGTCCCTCCGCTGTCACCTCACCCCATTCAGTACAACTCAGTTTCCTGTCTTTCAGCCATTCAGTTATCCAATTCAAAACTTTCCCAAATATTCATACACTTTTAACTTGTGAATTAGTCTCCTATGTGCAGGGTTGGAAAAAAATGGGTAACACTTCAGTTTCGGGGCGCACGGTAGGTGGCGCTGTTTATAGGCTACAATATATGTCTTATGACGTCAGATGGTAGCGTCAGATGTGAAAAATTACGGTGTTTTATTTTTTGTATGCGAGTATATACTGGGGGGGGCTATGCCCCCCATACTTCCACCCAAATGATTGAAACTCAGGATCATCGCAGGGTGGGACCCCGCAGTGATATCACCCCCACTAGCAGTCCCCTTGCATTTACTGTTTTTTTTTCCCCCAACAACTTTTTACTGGCAGAAAAACCTAATGACAAACAATACTTACTTTTATAGGTTTCTTGATTAGTTTATGCGCCTCTAAATAATCTAAAAGTTTTTCGCGGTTATACAAAATTAAGCCGAATTCGAATAACGAAGAAGCACAAGTAGAGCATGAAAATGCCATAATGAAACAAAAACATTTGCAAAACGGGACCTATTTATAAGCTACGACGTTGCCAGTAAGAAGCTGTTATCATTTGTAGCAAAACAAAAAATACGAAAACAAAACAAAAAACAATAAAAGACATCAAGAAACTTTACCTAACTTAGAAAAAACTATAAATGAGCAGAGGCGCAGATATTCAGCAAACAATACAGACTAAAAGTTACAAATCCCCAAAACAAAAAAAAAATATAACGCTGTGATTGGTTACATCTGAAGCTACCATCTGACATCTAAGAAACATATTGTAGCCTACTAACAGCACCACCTAACGTGCGCCCCGAATCTGAAGTATTACCAAAAAATGATTTAATAATAAAAAAAAGATTAAAATGATTTTTTTTATTATAATCAGGTTTTTTATTAACATCATTAACCACACTACAATGTGATATAATATTCATGATAAACATGAATATCAGCGGCATGCCCGAAAAAGTGTATTTTATTTGCATGTTTATCACAGTGCAAGTAAGAGTTATTTGAATTAATAATTTGATTTAATCAAGGATTATTTGGGAGACACCAGTGTTAGTAACTGGTAATGGTAAATATGTAGATTAGTGAACCGGGTGGAATATTTTTTTTTGTGGAAATATTTTAGTTCACCCATGTCGGAATATTCATGCTCATTTAAGTCCTTTTCGAAATATAGCTGGCACCATTTTTGTTATAAAAAAAATGCCTTAAAATAACCAAACGATAAACGCTGTCTACTTAATTTATTGCAGTGGGTATACTTCTGAAATAGCGAATGAGGAAAGCCTATTTTGTACTCACGTTTAAGTCCTATTCGAAAGTAAGCTGACACCATCTTTGTTATATAAAACTAAAGAACGAAAAACGCTGTTTACTTACTTTATTTTGGGGGGTATACTTCAGAAATAGCGATGAGGAAAGCGTTGAATCTTTCTTTAATTCCTGTTCTGGTCAATGGGAAGCACTTTCAAGATAGGCGTCAAACTGTTTGTTTTTTCTTCCGTATTTAGAGATTGAACTATGGATGAAATAGTACATCCCACAGTTCGAGTAACTAATCTACATATTTACCACATCTAATGCCCGGCCACAAATCTCACAATCGCTTTTAATTTTAATTAAATTATGGGTAATACTTGAGATTCAGGGCGCACGGTAGCTATCCGTGTTAGTCAGCTACAATTTTAGGCTACAGCATATCTCTTATGACATTAGACGGTAGCGTCAGATGTGAACAATATCAGCATAATATTTTTTGTATACGAGTATATACTAGGGGCTGTGCCCCCCAGACCCCCCCAATTGATTGAAACTCAGGATCATCACAGGGTGGTCCCCCTGCAGTGATATCTCCCCCATGAGTAGTCCCCTTGAATTTACTGGGTTTTTTTTTTGGTAATTGTGTAGACGATGGCCAGATGCGATTATTTTGAGCCTCGGCTCATTGTTAGGTATGGCTCGCTGCGAGGATAACACTGCGATGACCCTGAGTTTCAATCCTTTGGGGGGAGGGGGTCTGGGGGGCACAGCCCCCCCATCATAAAAACGAAAATCGCCATAAAATTCTTCGATTTCATCTCTAAAAAAGTGACAACGAAAAGTAGCCCCCCAAAAACTAGGCCTAGGATCCGGCCATCGTCTTCACAATTACCTTTTTTTCTCCCCAACAGCTTTTTACTGGCAGAAAAACCTAACCTAATAACAAACAATTCTTACTTTTATTGGTTTCTTGATTAGTTTATGCGCCTCTAGATAATCTAAAAGTTTTTCACGATCATACAAAATAAAGCCAAATTCGAATAACAAAGAAGCACATGGAGAGCACGAAAACACAATAATGAAAGAAAACATTTGCAAAATGGGTCCTATTTATAAGCTACGATGTTGCCAGTAAGAAGCTGTTATTGTTCACAGTAAACAAAAAATATGAAAACAAAACAAAAAACAATAAAAGACATCAAGAAACCTTACCTAACTTAGAAAAAAAACTATAAACGAGCAAAGTGCAGATATTTAGTAAATAATATACTAAAAGTTACAAATCCCCAAAACAACCAAAAAATATAACGCAGTGATTGTCACATCTGACGTCATAAGAGATATGCTGTAGCCCCAAATTGTAGCAGACTAACAGCGCCATCTACCATGCGCCTCAAATCTGAAGTTTTACCAAATTAGGAACGTCCAAAAAGGTTACAAATTTTTCTCTATCAGAAACTAGAGTAAATATTTCGCCAACCTATACGATTTTGAAACTACGTATAAAACGTCTCTATGATATGCAAACAGCTAAAAAAAAAGTAGTTCATTTAAATGAGCTAGCTAATTAGATTTAAATATATAAAAAAGGAAATAAAAATAGTAAAATTGGGAAAAATATATTGACAGATAAAAATGACTCTAATTGAGGATAATAAAAAGATATTAGGTGAAAAACAAAATAAAAATTCAAATCAGTCATTTCTGATATCAGACCCCACCCCTACCCCTATTATAATTCGCAAAGCGATTAAAGGCGCTAACATGATGTAGTTAAATCATTCACCTCTGTAAACATCAGGACATTATTCTATAAACAATTAGGATTATATACTGGGGGGCTGTGCCACCAGACCCTCCCCAATTTAATGAAACTCAAGATCATCGTAGTGTGGTCCCTGCATTGCGTTTACCCCCACACGAGCCTTCCCTTTAAATGTACTCCAAAAACGTTAAACATTTTGGAAAACGGTAACTTACATATTTTATTCAGAATAGAAGTATCGCACTCTTAATCACTGTTTCACTTAGTCATGTATCATGGTTGGCAAACTGATTTAATCAGATTATTTAATAATTGATTTTTTTCTGTAAAAAATCATTAGTTTTATTTTTTAATCTAATTTTCTTTTTATCTCTTTTTAATTTAGAAGTAAACAAACTAAAAGAAATATGGTTTGAAGGATTAGAAAAACTTAGGGATATGCATTGGCACTAACTAATTCATTCAATTTGATTTTTTTGACACAACTTTCAACCTAAACTGTAATGTCTTTAAATAGATATATTGCATAAACATAACATAACATAATTTCACAGATGACAAAAGCTACAAGGGCCATTTAAAGGTCATCCGTATCCATCAAATCCCACCCACATAATGCAGCCATAGGATTTTGTCAGATCATGCATCTACAATATACAATTTAACAATCCATAGGAATGTCCAACCATGCATCTACAATATACAATTTAACAATCCATAGGAATGTCCAACCATGCATCTACAATATATAATTTAAAGCCTCTATAGGTGTCTGTCAAAAACAAAATCAAAGTCCCCCAAAATATACAATAAAAAGAAACTGCATCCACAGGAATGAGTCAAGAAACATATCCACATACCAAAAAGTAAGAGATTAACCCTCCATCCCCATATAATCATCCAATATGCGCTTGAAAATAGGTAATTGTATAGACGATGGCCAGATGCGATTATTTTGAGCGTCGGCTTGTTGTTGGGTACGGCTCGCCGGGGGGATAACACTGCGATGACCCTGAGTTTCAATCCTTTGGGAGGGGGTCTGGGGGGCACAGCCCCCTCAGTTTAAAAACGAAAATCGCCATAAAATTCTTCGATTTCATCTCTAAAAAAGTAACAACGAAAAGTAGCCCAAAATAGCCCCCCAAAAGCTAGGCCTAGGATCCGGCCATTGTTTACACAATTACCAAAATATTTTCTAACATCCAGTCTGCACCTCTGTTTTTTTAATCTTTAAGTGGTGGCCTCTAGTTCTATTACTACCTTCTAACTGAAATAAACATTATGTATCCAGTAGCTCATATTGCTTTTAAGGTAGAAAAAATTACAAAAAAAGAAAAAATATTTAAAAATCATAAATAAAAACAAATAAAAAAGAGAAAACATTTTTTTTTTAATCTATTTGATTTTTTCAAATTTCAAATCCCCCCAAATTGCCAACCTTGCCATTTTCTTACATTGATAAGGGTCTTCTTCCTCAGCAATCACTGTTGGGTCCCCCAATCAGAACAGCAAAGAAATAACTTTAGAATTATTTGAATTAAAAAAAAAATTACTCAATGATTTTTTTGTCTTATTATAATCGATTAAAATCATTCGATTTTAATCATCCTAACCCTGCCTATGTGTAACCTTACCAAAATCTTTGCTAAAATCCAAGTAAATTACATCAACATTCTCTCCCTTATCTAATTGTATAGTTACATAATCCATAAGATCCAGTAAATTTATTAAAACACGATCTGCCTTTCTAAACCCATGCTGAGCATCATTTATTAACCTCCCTACTCTCTAAATGGTCAGAAATTGCCTTCTTGACTACCTTCTCACGAATTTTACAAACTATAGAAGTTAAGCTTACTGATCTAAAGTTATTTGGGTCCTCTTTACTTCCCTTTATAGAAATTGGAACAACAATCGCTAATTTCCAATCATTAGGTATTTCTCCAAACTCTAGTGATCTAGTATATATCTTCTAAAGAGCTACTGCAATAATTTCTACTCTTTCTCGTATTTAACTCCAATATAAGCCCTTTAATTATTTCTGTTTACATTAATAATATTCAACACTACTTCCCTTGACCTAGAATTATTATCAATTAATGTCTCTGGATTCTCTTCTGTAAATACTGAGTTAAAATGATCATTAAGAACCTCTACATTTCATCAGATTCATTCAAAACCCCTTCATATCTAATAGGCCCTATTTTATAATAGCTAAGTAATTTTCCTGGATCTTTATTATTATTTTGAGCCAAATTAATTTCTGCCACTTTTTGCTCTTCTTAATAATCTTACCTAGCTTATTTCTGGTCAACCTATAATGATTTAAATTGTCAAAATTACTTTCTCTCTCTTATCTCCAGTATGCCCTTCTCATAAATTTTCCTAGCTATATCTTGATTCCACCACAATGGCTTCCTACATTTCTTCCTGATAGCCTTCATTGGAATACACTACGGCACTATGCTTATTATAGTCTTAAAAGTGTCCCACATCTCTTAAGTATTCTTTTTCCTGAATTCTATATCCAAGCTAATCCATTGTCCTTGGTCTAGTCACATGCTGACTTGACCAAGGGCATATGGTTGACCTCTTATTGTTTTACTTTAGTAATCCGTTCTCCCTTGTCAATCATAACCTCATGATCAGTCAGCTCTCCCAACTCGGTATAGGGGATCCGTTACTTTATTGGATATATCCATTTCTGAGTGATAGAGTAATGGGGGTTCTGAGATTGATTCTACTTGTGTAACTAGTTGAGTTCCCCAGTTGTCTGTCCTTGGACCAACCCTATTTCTCATTTATATTAATTTTGTGGCTCATGGTTTGACCTGTAAATTTAAAATTTTCACTGATGATCTGAAAATATATCAAAAGATTAATATACTTATACCTTCTTGTACACTGTTAGATATTACATAACATAATTTCACGGATGACAAAAGCCACAAGGGCCTATCAAAGGTCATCTGCATCCGTCAAAACCCACCCACAAAAAGCACCATCGCCAGGGGAAGACAAAATCAAAGTCCCCCACAATATAATATAACAGATAACAAAAGCCACAAGGGCCCATCATAGGTCATCCGAGTCAAACAGCCTCTTTTTTAAAGCACCCAAACTCCCAAGAAAACTACATCCAGAGGATGTAGACTTACTGGTGTCACGTACGGAGTCATGGGGTCTCAGGCTCAACTCAGACAAGACTTGTGTTCTTAGGTTCTGCCAGGGATCTGCTCCTAATTTTGGCCCATACTCTGACTACTACATAAGAGGTAATCCTCTACAGCTTGAACAATCTGCATCTGATTTCAGGGCTAAAATTTCATCTCCATATATGCTCTCTTGTAAATAAAGCTGCAGGCATCACGTCAAATTTATTTAAGAGCACAGTCAGTTAACCTTGAGTCTGAGTTTATGAAATCTCTTCTCACCTCCCATATCTGTCCTATGCTAGAGTTTAGCTGAGTTGTTTGGCACATAGGTATGTTGGTTCCACTGACATGCTTGAGAGAGTGCAATGACGATGGACTAAGGCAATTGGTGGACTTTCGCATCTTGACTATGACTCTGGTCTCGATGCCTTGGGTCTCTTCTTTGTGCATGGCAGGCTGCTCAGAGCTGACATAATCAAAGTCTGGAAGATTTTCAATGACTTACCTCCTGTGAAACCTTCTTAGTTATTCTCCCTCCAGATGTCCTCTAGGACTCATGGTAATTCACACAGAATATTCCATCACAGAATTACATAGGCGATATTTCTCAGTAAGAGGGTTTGCCTTGTTGAATAGCCTGCCAGTTGCAGTTATTCTGTCACCATCCTTAACTGTATTTATGAGTAAACTAGCGGAGCACCTTGGTCAAAATCTATCTGAATATTAAACCCCTACACAGTAATAACAATGTATTCACATATAATATTCATAATTAACTATCCTAATTGTAATACTACAATCTAGTCATTACTTAGTGCGATCAACGCACCTTTCAGCAGATGCTCATGAGTTTAGTACAATAATCAAATTCTTTACCTTGATTCTGCTTGCGAGTTGGCACTTATGGGGTTTCCCTCTGGTGGAACATGTCCAGGTAAGATAATCTTAGTGATGCAGCTAAGTTAGCCTATTTTAAAAGCTATTTGCATGGCCATATTTTCAAAGTTATTTGTCACTTACCCATAAATGATTAAAATTACTCTGTAGCTATTAAGTTGCTTAAAGATGAATTTTTAGATATTCTTTTTCTTATTAATGAAACATTTAAAAGGGTAATTGGTAAAAAACTAGAAGATAGTAATTTTCAGACATCTCAAATATATTTAGATGAAGTCAGGGCCTCTATATATGAGCTTAAAAATCATGGTATAGATTTTTTTTTAAGATAGACATAACATAACATAATTTCACAGATGACAAAAGCCATAAGGGCTTGTCAAAGGTCATCTGCATCTGTCAAAACCCACCCACAAAAGGGCATCTAATCATGCATCTACTATCTACAATTCGAACCATACACAGGAATGTGTTAAAAACAAAAAGCATCATCATCAAGACTCATCAAAATCAAAATCAATCATAATATACAATAATAAAAAACTGCATCCACAGAAATGAGTCAAGAATACCCCCCAAAGTTAACGCTCCCTCCCCATATAATCATCTAATCTGCGTTTGTACTGCCCTCCTTTGTACTCACTCTAGCAGGTTGATGTCATGTCTAAAACGTGGTGACCATGCTTGTATACAGTACTCTTAAATGTGGCCTAACATATGAGTTGTAGAGTTTAAGGATAACCTCTTTACTCTTGTAGCTAACATTCCTGTTAATGTATCCTAGCACCCTATTTGCTCTATTTTTTGCGTCAATACACTGCTTTGAAAACTTCAGTGACCTATCTACTACTACGTCTAAGTCCTTCTCATCCTCAACTGAATCAGCCAATGCCCATCCATTTCATAGCTAAATTCCCTATTATCCATTCCCATGTTAAGAACTTTGCATTTTTAAAGGTTAAAAGTCATTTGCCACTTCTGAGCCCAAGGTAATAACTTATTTAAGTCACTCTGCACTTTAAAGCTACCCTCAACTTCTTTGACTACAGCTGCCAATTTAGTGTCATCAGCAAAAATTGACACTTTGCTATTTACAGCCTCCCCAAGATCATTTATATAAACTATGAATAATAAAAGGCCTAAAACTTTACCACATATCCCATACATTTTTAATTTGTGAACTAGTCTTCTATGTGGAACCTTATCAAAAGCTTTGCTAAAATCTAAGTAAATTACATCAACATTCTCTCCCTTATCTAATTATTTAGTAACATAATCCATAAAATCTGAGCATCATTTATTAACCTACCATACTGTAGATGGTCAGAAATCCCCTTCTTAACTATCTTCTCAAGGATTTTACAAATGATAGAAGTTAAGCTTACCGGTCTAAAGTTATTTAGGTCCTCTTTACTTCCCTTTTTAAAAATTTGCACTATATTTGCTAATTTCCAATCATTAGATATTTCTCCAAACTCTAGTGATCTAGTACATAACTAATCAAGAGCCACTGCAATACTATCTATACCTTCTTTGAGTAGCCTAGAATGAATGTTGTCTGGGCCAGATGACTTACTAGTATTTAACTCTAATATAAGCCCTTTAATTATTTCGCTGTTCACATTAACAGTATTCAACACTACTTGCCTTGACCTAGAATTATCATCAATTAATCTATCTTGATTCTCTTGTGTAAATACTGAAGAAAAATGATGATTAAGAACCTCTACTATTTCCTCATCAGATTCTTTCAAAACCCCTTCATATCTAATAGGCCCTATTTTATCACTGTTAATTTTGTTATTAGTTCTATAATAGCTAAAGAATTTTCCTGGATCCTTATTATTATTTTGAGCTAAATTAATTTCTGCTGCCATTTTTATTGGGGACTTCAACTTAAACTCTGTGGACTGGGAAAATATGATAGGTAGGGATAGAACAAGTGGCAGGTTCATAGAATGCTTTGAGGATAATTTTTTGAATCAATTTGTTAATGAGCCAACGAGGGGGGACAATATATTAGATTTAGTACTTTCTAACAGTGATCATTTAGTTCAAGAATTGACTGTTGGGGAAGCATTGGGAAATAGTGACCATCAGATAGTTCGTTTTAACTTGGGAATTGAGAAGGGTAAAATAACTGAGAATGCTGAAAAAGTTCCAAATTTTCATAAGGGAGATTATGTAAAACTTCGAAGCTTGCTAAATTTGGTAGACTGGGATATAGAATTCAGAGGTAAAAATGCTTATGGGATGTGGGATACTTTCAAGCATATAATAAATGTAGTCCAAGAACAATGTATCCCAATGAAGGCCATTAGGAACAAAAGTAGGAAACCATTATGGTGGAATCAGGAGATAGCTGGAAAAATTTCAGAGAAGAAAAGAGCATATAAAAAATTACAGGTAGAAAATAATATTCAAAATTTAAGTGATTATAGAATGGCTAGGAATGAGTTAAATATCACCCATAGCCAAAACACTAGAAAAAATCATCCTACCCTACATCACATCCAATATCCCAAACACACCACTCCAATATAGGTTCAAGCCTATTTACTCAACCACCACAGCATTACACACAATAAACAACATAATCACAAATGGATTCAACAAGAAAATTCCACCACATAGAACCATAGCAGTCACCCTTGACATGTCCAAAGCATTCAACACAGTAGATCTACACAAACTAATCAACAAGATCCACAAACTCACCATACCCACTACTCTTATCAAGTACATAGCAAACTACATCAAGGGACAACTCCAATATATCCAAATACAAAATCCAAATACAGGACACATTTGTCACCTATGCAGATGACATCACAATACTCTCCTCACATAACAAACCAGAAACTGCTGCAAAACAGATACAACCTTACCTCAACAAAGTACACACATGGACATTTAGCTATGAAATGGATGGGCATTGGCTGAATTCAATTGAGGATGAGAAGGACGTAGGCGTAGTAGTATATATGTCACTGAAGTTTTCAAAGCAGTGTATTGAGGCAAAAAATAGAGCAAATAGGGTGCTAGGATACATTAACAGGAAAGTTAGTTACAAGAGTAAAGAGGTTATCCTTAAACTCTACAACTCGTATGTTAGGCCACATTTAGAGTACTGTATACAAGTATGGTCACCACATTTTAGACATGGCATAAACATGCTAGAGTCAGTACAAAGGAGAGTAACAAAAATAATACCTTGCCTGAAGCACCTTGAATATGAAGATAGACTGAGGGTACTAAATATGTTCTTATTTGAGAGAAGATCTGTGAGGTGAGATATGATTGAGATTTTTAAAATCTGTTCTGGGATGGATAAGTTGGATTTTAGCAAGTTATTTGAGTTGGAAGGTAGTAATAGGACTAGGGGTCACCACTTCAAAATTAAAAAAACAGAGGTGCAGGTTGGATGTTAGAAAATATATTTTCACCAATAGAGTGGTAGATTACTGGAATAGTTTGCCATCTGAGATGGTAGACATTCCAAACTTGAATGTATTCAAATGCAGATTAGATGATTATATGGGGATGGAGGGTTAACTTTGGAGGGTATTCTGGACTCATTCCTGTGGAAGCAGTTTTTTATTATTGTATATTACAATTGATTTGGATTTTGGCAAGTCTTGATGATGATACCTTTTGTTTTTGACACATTCCTCTGTATGGTTCAAATTGTAGATGAATGATCTGACACAATCCTATGGATTCATTCTTTTTCGGTGGGTTTTGACAGATGCGGATGACCTTTGATAGGCCCTTGTGGCTTTTGTCATCCATGAAATTATGTTATGTTAAAGCTAAGTGCCATCAAACATTGCCCAATCTCTTCACACCAGACCCTGCAAAATACAACACAACCCTAAATCTAAAAATACCAAACATAACACTACCCACCACAAAAGAATCAAAGATCCTTGCGCTTACTTTTGACCCCTTCGACCCCAAACTCACATACTCAAAACACAATAGTAAAGGCCACAAAAACACTCGAAAGTCATCAAGGCACTCACAACTACACACTGAGGAAAAACCAAGGAAACGCTCATTTACACATACAAGACAATCACAAGACCAGTACTAGAGTATGCCAACACAATCTGGTCCCCAATCATTTCAGAAACCAACACCAAAAAACTAGAGACACTACAAAACACAGCCCTCCGCACTGCCACAGGATGCACTCTTGACACAAACACCAAACATCTACACGATAAGACCAACATCCTACCAATCAAAAATCACCTAAAACTACATGCATCACAACTCAGGCAGAAAATGAATATCCAAATCATCACCTGCACCACATCACCAGACAACCACCCAATCACCGACACAAAAAACAGACCATTTTCAATAACAACAACAACAACAACAATACCACCAAATTAGACACAGACCCTAACACAACAACAGAAGACACAATCAAACAAAACATGAAAACAATCCATCCACTCTCAGATCACACAACAATACTTGACACTCAGAACCCACAACAAAATATAAGTGCACCACCTCCAACCATATACAACTCAGAACAAACACTCACAAAGTAGATCAGAAGAACACTAGCACAGATACGAACAAACAAATCACCACTTCTGACATCATACATGCACAAAATATCTCCCACCACCCATACAACACCAAACTGCCCCAAATGCCTAACAGATACACAACACCACACATCTCTTCAACTGCCCACAGATACATACAGACCTGGGCCCAGTGGATCTCTGGTAGAGACCCATGATAGCCAAAAGACTGTGATAATTATGATAATTTACATGGAGTAAATTACATTATGCAGACCTTTATTGGTATGGAAGATAGAAATTTTAAGCAGGTAGCTTTAAATGTTGGCCAGAGTGATTTTTATAAAATAGCAATGCAAGTTAATAGTTTCAATTAGCTGATGAAGCCTTTCACCTTTCTCAAAATCACTCATTTTTCACTATAGATGCTTTGATACGAATTGATATCCTTCAGTTTTTCCCTTCTTTAAAATTGGGTCAATGTATGAATGGAAGCTCTTATTGGATAAAGGATAAAATAATTGAACATCATTTAAAAGAAGAGTATTATAAAATAAATAATGTAGATTTAAAAAGTGATAGACAAAATACATTGGTTAATTTAATCATGAATCCTATTAAGTCTTATTTCAATCCTTTATCAAATATCGTAACAGATTCTGAAATTGATAATGGACTTGAAAACTTATTTTCTTTGGAATCTTTTGGCATTAAGAGTCATTAGAACTTAACTTCTTATGATGAATTAAAAATTCAAGAATTTAGAGATAACATAGAATTTATAGATGGAATTTACATTACCATGTTAAATTACCCTGGAAAGATGAAAAAAATAGGATTAGTCTCCTCTAACGGGCAAATTGCTCTTAAAACTTTAAATAAAGTAGTTAAATTCTTAAAAAAATTAAAAAAATATATGAAGAATATGATAAAGTATTTAAAAGACAAGCTGAAGATGGTATAATAGAAAAAAAGGATTTTATACCTTCTAAATATACTGAATTTATTTGGATTTCACATAGGTTTGTACCTAGATTTGAGGAGCAAGTAACAACAAAAGTGAGACCTGTATTTAATTGTTCTGTCAAAAGTGATGCTGATGGTATCTTTTTAATTGAAGCTGCCTATCCTGGCATAGATTTAATGTGGGCCCTGTTTAAACTTATGCTTGCCTTTAGGTTAAATGAATATGCAGCAATAAGTGATATTAAGCAGACTTTTCTCATGATTAAACTTAAAGATGAAAATGACAAAAGAAAGTTTTGATTTTTCTGGAGAGAAAATGATTAAGTTAATATCTTTTAGATATAAACCTATAGTTTTTGGATTTACTTCTTCACCTTTTATCTTACATTATGTAATGCAACATCATGTCTCAATACCCTAAAGATATTTGTATGGAAGGTTTGAACAACTTTTAAGTAGATAATTCGATCATTACAGGAAATGCTCTTGATGAGTTAAAATATATTTATGAGCAAGCTTTTCAGAGAATGGTCTGCAAAATATTAGGAAAAGTGATGGTAGGCTAGTGGAACATAACCATTAACCAACCCTATGAAAAGATATTGGGTTATCTGTATAGTGTGTTAAATGATGAAATTAGTTTGTCACCAGTATATTGTAAATCAAGAAGCTGATACTAAATGTTTACTGTTAGATGAATTTTAAAAATTGTTTGATCCTCTATGATTTGCACTTCCTGTAACAATTAGAGGACGATTGATGGTCAGACAAAATTTCACTTTTAAATGTGACTGGAATGATGAAAGTTCCCATTCGAATAATTTCAGAATGGAAAAAAATTGCCTCTGATTTTGACAAACTTTCTCAAAATACCCTTCCTAGAAGTGCACTGAATGTTAAAAATTCTTATGGACTACATATATTTTGTGACAATTTACAAACATGTTATGAGTTTGTGGCTTATGCTTGTGGATCTGAGGGGTGCAATTTATTTGCCAAGAGTATTCCTGTATGGGAGCTAATGAGCGTCATATTAGCCCTCAAGTGGCTACCTCCTAGAAGCCTAGAGTAAAATTAACTTTGGGTTCATAAATATTTGTGTACATGCTCAAGTAGTTCTCTCATGGATCTTGACTGGTGATCCTCAAACTAAATCTAAATTTACTTTTAATAGGATTAAAGATCTTGAAAACTTAGTTAATGAATTAAAAGGTAACTTTAAGTTACATATAAATTTTAGATATATTGATACAAGGCAAAAATCCTGCCGACTTAATAACTAGGGGTTTGACTTATAAAAAATATGTTGAAAATAATGAACTTTGGATGCATGGGCCTGATTGGATTTGTAATAATTTTAAACGGTGGCCCAAATATCAGCTGATGTGTCTATCTCCTGGTCACTAGTTTTAACATAGTGAACTCAGGAGTCAGCGAGGTTTATATTAAGCCCCATCCCATTATTGATTTGACTAAATTTTCTAATTTTACCAAGCTTTTGATGATTACAAAGTGCATTTTTAAATGGATGTCTTCTGTTAGGAACTGCAATCCATTTGAAAAGGCAATGAAGTACTTATTAAAAATTATACAAGAAAGTTTTCCTGATAAACTTAAATTTCTTGGTGTAAACAAAGTAGATGTGATAAGTAATTTAGTGAATAACTTGAACTTATTCCTTGATATCAATGGCTTACAGAGATCAAAAGGAAAATTTTCTAAAAGCTTCACTTTGATTATGATGTTTTAAATCCTATTTTATTAGGTAAAGAACATTACTTGACTTAGCTATTAATCCAGCATTGTCATTGTAAAGTCCAACATCTTGGACTTGGTACTACCTTGAACCAATTTAGAAATGAGGGATTCTGGATTGCAAAGGCCAGACAGGCTATTAAAAATACTTTGAATGATTGTATAATATGTAAATTTTTTTTGCCTTTAATTATGCTAAATTAACAGATTTGCCAAAACAGAGAATGAATTTAGTAAAACCTTTTAATCATGTGGGAGTGAATTTCACTGGTCATGTTCGGATTAAAGATGAAGTAACAGGGATAGATTGCAAAATGTTTTTACTTGTTTTTAAATATTTGAGCTATTCATCTGGAGCTTTTCCCAAGCATGCCAACTAAGAATTTCTTATTTGCATTTCAAAAGTTTTGCAACTTGTACACCATCCTTAACTGTATTCAAGAGTAAACTAACAGAGCACCTCGGTCAAAATCTATATGAATATTAACCCCCTACACGGCAATAACAATGTATTCACATATTCATAATTAACTATCTTAATTGTATTACTATAATCTAGTCATTACTTAGTGCAATCAACACACCTTCCAGCAGATGCTCATATGTTTTAATACAATAGCAAATTCTTAATCTTTCATTCTGCTGGTGTGTTGGCACTTATCTACCTTTGTCTTCCTTTGTCCGATTCCATCTAGATTGATTCAGCTAATGTGGATGTCTGCTGTCCCCAGGCAGCTCCTCCCCACTGATGTACTGGCCCAGTGACTCAAAAGAGTTGGTGTTGGAGCTGATGTACCCCGGTGTAGGTGACTGGTCATCAACTGTGGGCAGCCACTTGTCTAATTGGTTCTTGAAGCTCTCTGTTGAAATGCCTGTCAGATTCTGCAGTCTTTGTGGGACAGAGTTGAAGAGGCGTGCCCCTGTGTAGGTGAAGCTATGATGCACTATGGTCTTCACCCTTTGTGACGCCCCCTCAGTCCTCCGCACATAGCACAGGCAACCCCTTCTTGGATAATGATTCACCTGCAGACCCACATTCAGTACCAGCTGCTCCAGAATCTCCAAACATATATTATTATGTATCTTTCACGTCGTTGCTTGAGAGAGTACACTCCCAACTGTTGCAGCCATTCCCAGTAGTTGTACTGTTGCAGTCCCTCTATTTTGCTTGTAAATGTTCGCTGGCTTTCTTCTAACTTGATAATGTCTCCTGTCCTGAAGGGAGACCAAAGCTGGCAACAATACTCAAATTTCAGGAGCATTAGTGCTTTCCAGAGAGTCAGCATACATGTTTTATTTCTTGTCTGGAATGTTTGGAGCATCCAGCCTGGGAGTTTCCTGGTGGTTCCAGAGATCTCATTGATGTGGTGAGAGAAAGTCATGTCACTGCTCATATGCACCCCCAGGTCTTTAATGTGTTCTTTCCCAGCAATGTTATGAGCTGACTTCGTAGCTGGTCGAGTTTTTAATTTCTTGTAGGGGGCCATATCATAACAGCTCAAATTTATCCCTGTTGAGTGCCATGTTATTCTTTTTTGCCCAGGCTATAATTCTGCTTAGGTCCTCCTGTAGTAGGGTTGTATCTTCTTCTGTCCAGATCTTCCTGGTTATCCTGGTGTCATCAGTGAAGGACGTAGCATGGGAGTGCTGTAGATCTTCATCTATGTCCTCTATCATCACCAGGAATAGCAGTGGACGCAGGACAGAGCCTTGAGGAACACCACTTATTACATTACTGGGCTCTGATAGCATTCCATTAACAGTTACCTGTTGCGACCGGTTAGAGAGGAAGCTGTGCAGCCACCTTCCCAACCTCCCACAGATACCATGCCCTCTCAGTTTGTGGAGGACAATACCATGATCTACCTTGTCAAAGGCTTTAGCAAAATTGAGGTAGATTACATCGGTATTGCTGCCTTGTTGGATGTCATCCAGTACAGTTTCATAGTGCAATAGCAACTGCGAGAGGCAAGAACGACCCTTTCTGAACCCATGTTGGCCATCATTGAAGGCACTTATGGATTCCATATAAGCTACCACTTTGTTGTGTATAATTTTTTCAGCAATTTTGATGAGGTAGGATGTTAAAGTTACAGGCCTGTAGTTCTTGGCGAGGCCTTTACTGCCACTTAAGGGCAGGTGGTATGATGCCTGAATGAAGAGATTGAGACCACAGTAGCTGGAAAGGCTTTGCTAGCTCTTCCTTGCAATTTTTTAACAGTAAGGCATGAAAACCACCCGGGTCAGCAGCTGAATTTGACCTTATGCTGTCAATGGCTGTGATTATGTCCTCAGTTGTCACCTCTGTTTGATAAGCAGTTTGGATCTGCTCTGGGTTCACCGAAAATTCATCTGGATATGCTACCTTTTTGTTCTCATCTGGACGACTATAGACATTAGTGTACTGTTTACTAATTATATCTGCCATTTTTGAGGGGGCCAATTTGTGAGAAACTTTTCAGCTTCTTTTTGGCATAAGAGAAAAAGAAATTTGTGTTATTCTTGATATTGGAGACTGCTTGTAGTTCCTCTCCTCTCTTCTGTTCGTCATGTGACTTAAGCAATTTTTGTTCGACTCTCTTGATTTCCTCTTCCACTTTTTCAGACTTTCCCCTGCATAATGTTTTTCTGAGCTTTTTTCGTAGGCTTGATCTTCTCTTCATTAGGATTCTTCTATCTCTAGGAATCTATGCTTCTTTTTGATTTTGCTTTTTGCAGGGATGTATTTCTTGCATATATAGTACGTTACTTTCAGCAGGACATTATGTATATGGCTCTCGTTCTTATTATTAAAAGTATTTACCCAGTCTCCCCGGCTCAGTTCATGCTTTATTTGCTGCCAGTTTGTTTGAGTTGTAGAAATTCAGATCATACATACCGGTAGATTGGTTGCTGTGTGCAGTTTCCCTCCGAGTACCATTATTTATCTGATAATTTCTTGGCAGCATAATTAGGCCTTTGATTAGGCTGTGGTCTGATAGTGCAGTTTCTGATGCTTCATATGAGTCCATAATATTATGGTTGTTGCTTATGATCAGGTCCAATATATTACCTTCTCTTGTTGGTGCTCTAATGAACTGCGTCAGGTAATGGTCCTTGATGACTGGAAGAAAATCCTCCACTTTCTCCTGTCATCAGCAGTTCCTCCTTTAACAGTGAAGGAATCCCAGCAGACATGAGGAAAATTAAGGTCTTTCATCATGAGGACATTTATTGATGGGTTTGGCAGTTGTGTTGTGTTTGGGGGAGAGTATACATTAATTAAGATTAAATTTGTCTTCACAAGATAGAGATCAATCATTTCTGTTGTATTGTTGGAGAGAGTAACCAGCACCTTTGTGTCCTGAGCCATTTCATTTTTTAAGTAGATAGCTACTCCCCCATGGCTTCTCTTTCCGATCTGTTCTGAAGATAGTGTATCCTTGCAGGTTGACTTCTATGTCTTTTATTTCATCCTTTAGGTGTGTTTTGGTAAGTGCTAGAAAGAATATTTTTTCTAGGCTTGCCACTTCTTGCAACATTGGGACCTTTCTTTGATTATATCTTGGGTAAAGGCCTCGAATGTCCCCTGCATAGAAGGCTGTTAGTGGTCAGTACATCAGCTCCTTTCCCTCTGTTTCTTCTCTAGCCTGTCTGTTAGTTTGATTAGGCATTCCACCATTGTTTGAATTTTGAAGATGCAAGTCTTTAAAAAAGCCTGCTCACTGCCCTGCTCCTGATGGTGTAGTTGTTGGCCTGGGTCTGATTTTCTAGTTTTAGATGTCCCCTTTAAATGCCACATTTTGCATTCCTGGCCCACCTTTATACACTCTTTTGTATAGGGAGCTCTTGCAAATGAGGGGGTGAAAATCCTTGCAGCAAAGACCAATCTTACTTACACCCAGTTCGATCGTCTAATCCATGTTTTAGGAATTTGGCACATGGCTTAGGGTGTTTGTAACTACAGTTACTACCTTTTAGCCCATGCCAACATTTGTTTCTCTCATAGAAGTAAAATATTTTGCTTACTGTACCATCAGTGTTTTCCCTTTCCTTTGGTGTTTTCTCTTCCTGACTAGGCCTAGTCTCCTGAGTTGTGGATGTTTGTTGTTGCTCCTCTGGTTCTGGATCTTGTGGGGTCCGGAGGGGATAATGCCAAAGCTTTTAAGAAGGGCGGAGATATATTATCTGAGACTTTAAATTCTGGAGAGTTCAATGAAGAACTTGGTAGAAATATTAAACATATACTAATTCCATTGTATTCAGCTTGGGTAGGTGCCACATGGGAAAGACTTATTAGGGTCTTAATACTAGAACGATGGCCATTGATGACCTACCTTTAAAGGGGCAGCAGTCAAAATGAGTGCAATTTGCTTTTTGCTAAAAAGTTTTTATGAGTGTTTTATTTATAAACCAAATTAATTCATACCTGAAATTGCCACCTTTCTGTATATAAAATGACCTAATCTACCTTTGAAAGAAAGGGCTGATTTGGGGAAAAAATTATGTTTGATGAAGGCAATTAGTATAAAAAAAACAAATTAGACAATGTATTTAATTTTACATTTAATAATTTTTATGAGCTACATTCTTTACAATGAATTTTTTTAATTACTTCAGCTGTACATTTACCATATACCAATTTTTTGCACTTAACACATATATCAGAAGTTTTATTATTCTTGCACCTTTTTATTTGACATTGCTTTCTTTTCATAGGGATTGCTTCTGCTTCCATTAGGTCATCATCACTCTCGCTTTCAAAATTAACTTCAGAACCCTTATTCTTGAATTCTTGCTTAAGTTCGTAAGTTAGCTGTAGAAGAAAATCATGATGTGATATTTTTTTCCAGTTACCTCCCTATATAAAATAAAGCCATTTATTCCTGCTAAATCCAGTATATTGTAAAATACATGGATTGGCCATCTTCTAGATGGGACCTTTGAGCTACACTTTCTGGTAATCTGATTGAGGACATCGACTCTGCATTTTGTAGAGTTATTGTTTCTTGTTTTTTCTTCACATTTTCATGGATTCCAGCAGTTTTGTGCAAGCTGCTTAGTAGGATGACATTCTTGTTTTTTTTTAGTTTGCTAAACTTTAAGTGTGCATTTGTCATTTTTCAAAATTTTTGAAGTGTATATTGCAGAGGAAAGGTTCTTTATTTATGTGGGTATTTCTCTTCTGAGTTTATTGATAGTTCCTGTTAGACCGGTATTTTTAGCAAGGAGGGATTCTGCCAATGATAATGATAAGTAAAGAAGCTATCATTAGTTACATTTCTTCCTTTCCCCTTGTAAGGTTCTACCAAATGAAGAAAAACAGTCAAGTCTGTTTATCCAGGTGAGTATCATCTTTACCAAGGTATGGGAATGCATTCAATAAGTATTTAGACTTGTTATCAGTAGCTAGCCAAAACTTTATCCTAAACTTATCTGGTTTACAAGCAATATACTGAATGAATGGGCATCTGCATTTACATGGAAACGGCTGCTGATCTACTGTTATATTTTCATCTGGCCTGTAACAAACTAAAATTTTGCACAAATCTTTCCCAAATGTCAGATAATGTGCAAATCTATTTGTCTTCAATCTTTCAGCTCTAGAAGTTTTGAGGCTGTATCAAAGAAATCTCATTATTTCTTTGAACTGATCTCTTGGCACTGTTTCACAGAAAAAGCAGGGACCCCACTTTTTTAACCATAGTTGATCCACAGACTGGCCCTTGGCTAAAACTCCTCTGGCATACATAATGGAAATAGTAGCATACACTTCTTCAAATGAAATGCTCCAAGAATCATTATTTAGAACTCTTTGAGCTTCACTTTCAGCGCATTTTTTTATGTGCTTGATGATAAAATCATCTATTAATAATCTAAAAGCTGTCAATGGTTTTCCTTGAACAATTTGACATTTTTACATAATATAACATAATTTCACAGATGACAAAAGCCACAAGGGCCTATCGAAGGTCATCCGCATTTGTCAAAACCCACCCACAAAATGCAGCCATAGGATTGTGTCAGATCATGCATCTACAATATACAATTTGAACCATCCACAGGAATGTGTCAAAAACAAAAAGCATCATCACCAAGACTCATCAAAATCAATCATAATATACAATAATAAAAAAACTGCATGCACAGGAATGAGTCCCAAATAACCCCCTCCCAAAGTTAACCATTCTTTTCCATATAATCATCTAATCTGTGTTTGAAAAAATTCAAGTTTGGACTATCTACTGTCCCAGGTGGCAAACTATTCTAGTAATTTTCCAATCATTAGGTGAAAAAATATTTTCTAACATCCAACCTGCACCTCTGTTTTTTCAGTTTTAAGTGGTGGCCCCTAGTCCTATTACTACCTACCAACTCAAATAACTTGATAAAATCCAACTTATCCATCACAGAAGAGATTTTAAAAAGCTCAATCATATCTTCCCTCATACATATTCTTTCTAATGAGAACATATTTAGTACCCTCAGTCTATCTTCATATTCAAGGTGCTTCAGGGAAGGTATTATTTTTGTTGCCTTCCTTTGTACTGACTCTAGCTGGTTGATATCATGTCTAAAATGCGGTGACTATGCTTGTGTACAGTACTCTATATGTGGTCTGTAAGTGAAGTAAAGCCAGGGGATTCTATAAAAATATTTTGGGAATCAATTCTGCCTGTTCTACTTACGTTTGATTTTGGAATTTCCCATTGTGAACTGTCCTTAGGGGTCAAAATGGGGTCAACATCTTAGTTTGCTTTTTTAGTTGGTGCAGTAGCAGTCCTTTTTTTTTTTTTACTTTGTTGCACTTCAGGCTCTGCAAATAAGAATAATAATGTAAAGGAAGGAACATAAAAATATCACAATTTCTTTGCTAATATTAGAATGATGTGAGAAATAAAAGAAATATTGCTAAGTTTTTTATCCCAAATAGAAAGCAAAACTTAGTAGCAGAACACTTCTAAATGTAGCCTAACCTATCCTACCATTTGACTAGTGATAACAGGCTTCATGGTAACTTATAAATAAAAATATTTTGAATATATGTAGGTATGCAGCACCTAATTATTACTGAATCATGCACAATACAATAAATTTTTGACCTTTCGGCCACACCCATGCGGGGGATTCCCGCCATATCATGGCACGATTGCTGAGGCCCTTTGTCTTGCTCGATCTAAATCATGGATATTACCCTCTGGAGAGACTACTCGATTATATCCCCCACACCACAGAATAAAATGTTTCAGGTCTTCATATTTCACTCCATACACTTTACATTTTGTTTCTTCCCCATTATATCTTTTTCTATCATTAAGGTTTAGTATATTGGTGAAGCATTTGTATATCATCATCGATACTGGTTTTTTGTCATATCTCTTATCTTGCCCACCTACTTTTCTCCATTCTCTATATACTATAAGGCTTGGCTTCCATCTCTCTTCTTCACTCCCTTGTATCCCATTCTCTCTCTGATCTTATTCCCTTCCATACTCATCCATTCTCACCTCTGGCCAGTCATTCTAGTCCTCTTTTCTATCCCTTTTAACAATTTACTTTTACTTTGTTCTTTCATCTTTTCCATTACTCTATTAACAAATCATTCCCATTCTCTAAATACAGTAACTAACATATTTCCATTGTGTTTCTAAAATTCTTGGCTTCATGGTTGATAAACCTATTTGCCCCCCGTTAAGCTACTTCCCGGGCATAATTGGGTCCACTCATTATCTTCTTATATACTTTGTTATCCATTATCTTGTAAATTCTTTATTTCTTTCTCTGTTATATCCATTAATCCTATTCCATATAAAATTGCTGGCAAGGCTAGACTTTTCCAAAAGGTTTTACCTATTGGTACCCTAGAGCAGCTCTTTGCTATAATGGAATATTTAGTGTGTGATAGCCTCCTTGCTTTTTCTATCATATTCTTTTTGTGCTCTTTATAAAAATTCCTTGTATCCTCTATTAATATTCCCAGGTATTTTATTTTTTAATTTCTATTCGCTCTTTGTTTTGGTTTATCTTTCATATTAAAAATAATGGTGTGATTCTTTTCTCTATCTCCAAACTATATTCCCTACTTAACATAACATAATTTCACAGATGATAAAAGCCACAAGGGGCTAAATAAGATTATTAAGAAGTGCAAAAGAGAGGCAGAAAATAATTTAACACAAAATAATATTAAAGATCCAAGAAAATTCTTTAGCTATTATAGAATTAATAACAAATCTAATAGTGGTGAAATTGGGCCTATTTGATATGAAAGTGTTTAACATAACATAACATAACATAATTTCACGGATGACAAAAGCCACAAGGGCCTATCAAAGGTCATCAGCATCCGTCAAACCCACCCACAAAAAGCACCATCACCAGGGGTAGACAAAATCAAAGTCCCCCACAATAAAATATAACAGATGACAAAAGCCACAAGGGCTCATCATAGGTCATCCGAGTCAAATGGCCTCTTTTTTTAAGGCTCCCAAACTCCCAGGAAAACTACATCCAGAGGATTGCATCCACAAACAAGGGTATCACCAATCAAGGCTTGTCAAGAACTAAATCATGCAGCTATACAAACTATATTAATATATACAAAACTTAGGAACCATCACAACCTTCCCTCCCCATAAACTCATCCAACCTACTCTTAAATACATTTAAATTTGGACTATCTACTACCCTCCGCGGCAATTTGTTCCAGAAGTGTACCACTCTATTGGTGAAAAAATATTTTCTTAAATCCAACCTACACCCTTGCTTTTTAATTTTCAAGTGGTGACCTCTAGTCCGATTTCCATCATCTAACTCAAAAAACTTGCTAACATCCAATTTATCTATCCCAGAAAATTTTTTAAAGAGCTCAATCATATCCCCTCTCACACACCTCCTTTGGAACGAGAACATATTTAATACCCTCATTCTATCTATATATTCAAGGTGCCTCAGGGAAGGAATAATCTTTGTTGCCCTCCGTTGCACTGACTCGAGAAGGTTAATATCGTGTCTAAAATGTGGGGACCATGCCTGTATACAGTACTCTAGATGTGGCCTAACATAAGAGTTATAGAGTTTAAGAATAACCTCCTTACTTTTGTAACTGACATTTCTCTTAATGAAACCCAGCACTCTATTTGCCCTATTTCTTGCTTGAATACACTGCTTAGAAAACCTTAATGACTTATCTATTACTACTACTAGATCTTTCTTATCCTCTACTGAGCTCAGCCAATGCCCATCCATTTCATAGTTAAATTCTCTATTATCTTTTCCCATGTTAATAACTTTGCACTTATCAAGGTTGAAAGTCATTTGCCACTTATGTGCCCAGGATAACAATTTATTTAAATCCCCCTGCACTTTAAAATTATCATCAATATCTTTAACTACAGCTGCTAATTTGGTATCATCTGCAAAAATTGACACTTTATTATTAACTGCCTCCCCAAGATCATTTATATAGATGACAAATATTAATGGACCAAGAACTGATCCCTGAGGAACCCCACTGATAACATCCCTCCACTCTGACTTTACACCATTTAGCACTACCCTTTGCTTCCTGTCTTTAAGCCACTCAGCTATCCAATTTGAAACACCCCCACATATCCCAATCATTTTTAATTTATGAACTAGTCTCCTATGTGGTACCTTATCAAATGCTTTACTAAAATCCAAGTCCAAGTAATTATATTTACATTCTCTCCCTTATCTACTTGATCTGTTACAAACTCCAGAAAGTCTAGTAAATTAGTCAAACATGATCTACATGATCTAAACCCATGCTGAGCATCGCTGATTAACCCCTCCCTCTCTAGATGCCGGCAAATCCCTTCTTTAACCACTTTCTTAAGAATTTCACAGACTACAGGAGTTAGGCCAACCCGTCTAAAATTATTTGGATCCTCTCCACTACCCCTCCTGAAAACGGGGATCTCACTCGCTCTCTTCCAATCATCGGGTATTTCTCCATATTCCAGTGACCTAGTATACAACTTCTCCAGAGCTATTGAGATACTTTCTACCCCTTCTTTAAGTATCCTAGAATGAATATTATCAGGGCTGGAGGCCCTGGTAGTATCTAACTCACCTATTAGTTCTTTTATCGTCCTCCAATCCACACTAATGGTAGTAAACACCTCTTTCCTTGACCCATGAGTACTATACATAAGACTATTTAGTTTCTCCTTTGTAAATACTGATGCAAAATTAACATTTAGTACCTCAACTATTTCATCATCAGTTTCTCTCACAACCCCTTCATATTTGATAGGTCCTATTTTAACTCTGCCAGACTTATTATTAATTTTATAGTAACTAAAGAATTTTCTAGGATCTTTGTTGCTATCCTGAGCTAATTTAATTTCTGACACCCTTTTGTTCTTCTTTATAATCTTATTTAACTCATTCCTAGCCATTCTATAATCACTTAAATTTTGAATATTATTTTGTACCTGTAATTTTTTATATGCCCTTTTCTTCTCTGAAATTTTTCTAGCTATCTCCTGATTCCACCATAATGGTTTCCTACTTTTGTTCCTAATAGCCTTCATTGGGATACATTGCTCTTGGACTACATTTATTATATGCTTGAAAGTATCCCACATCCCATAAGCATTTTTACCTCTGAATTCTACATCCCAGTCTACCAAATTTAGCAAGCTTCGAAGTTTTACATAATCTCCCTTATGAAAATTTGGAACTTTTACAGCATTCTCGGATATTTTACCCTTCTCAATTCCCAAGTTTAAATGAACTATCTGATGGTCACTATTTCCCAATGCTTCCCCAACAGTCAATTCTTGAACTAAATGATCACTGTTAGAAAGTACTAAATCCAATATATTGTCCCCCCTCGTTGGCTTATTAAGAAATTGATTCAAAAAATTATCCTCAAAGCATTCTATGAACCTGCCACTTGTTCTATCCCTACCTATCATATTTTCCCAGTCCACAGAGTTTAAGTTAAAGTCCCCAATAATAACTGCATCTGTTTCACATCCCTTACCTATTTCCCTTATCATTAGTTCATCCATATCATCAGTCTGCCCAGGTGGCCTGTAAAAAGCTCCCAAATGCACCATTCTATTTTTACTGAACCTAATATCTATCCAAAGTGACTCAACTCCATCCTGCTTTATTGAAGTATTTAAACTTGAAACAATGTTGTTTTTTATATAGATAATTATTCCTCCACCAATCCTACCTGTCCTTTGACTAATGTACATATTATAGCCCTGTAAATCAAATTCACTTATAGTGTCATTAAATTCTATTTCATTAACCCATGATTCAGTAACACATAATATATCTATTTCCTCATTGCTAATATAACTAAATAGCTCATCCTTCTTGTTTCTAAGACTACGAGCATTTGTATAGAAACAATTTAACCCCCCTATCCCTGAAGCACCTGTTGAAACCTGAATGACCTCACCTCTATTGCCTTGGAACCTATTTCTGTTATCTGCCAAGTCCATTCTACTTTCAGTACTATAATGTCCTCTCATAATTCCCTGACCACTATTAGTATCTAGTTTCCCGCCCGCAAAGACCTAATAACTCGATCATACTCCTCCCACAACACATCTACCCCCCTCCTACTCAAATGCAGTCCATCCATCGCATACATTTCTTTCATTCCAACAAACCTATCCCACACATCCACAAACATGACACCTTCCATCTCACACATCCTCCTCTCATAATCATTCAGCCCAATCGCATGAGACATCCATTCTACCCCAACATCCATTCTTGGAAGCACACCTGTCACAACACCTTTCATTCTACTTTCTTTCACCTTTTCAATCGACCTGTTGTACCTCTCACCTAACTCACATGCACCCACTTTCTTCACATCATTCACTCCTACATGTATAATCACAACCGCATCCCTTGCACAGCCAGACACCAGCTCCTCATACCTATCAGACAGATCTCTCACTCCAGCACCCGACAAACACACCCTCAAACCATTCAATCTACTTGCATTCAACTTCCTATCTAAATATCTAACTCACGAATCACCCATCACAAGCACTTCAGTCAGACTCCTATTCCTAACCACCACAGACCTAACTCCATCCCCACTCCTATTCTCATTCAAACTACCAGTTACTCTACCTCCACCCCCACCCCCATCAGTCATATCACTTCCAGTTACTTCCTCTCTTAGGGCACTGAATCTATTAGTCAAGCTAATAGGTTCTGTGTCCCTATGACTCACACACCTATTCTCCCCATGACTAACAACCTCAACAGAGGCAACCCTATCTCACAAAGAACAGGAGAAGCCTCCCTAGCTTCACATTTCCTAACCACTCTCCACTGTCCCCCATCCTCACTAGGCCTATTTCTAACTAATCTAAGGGGGCTAACTTCACTATCCCTAGAACTATCATATCCTACCTCCTCCACCGGCCCTCTACCTTCACCTGAAACGTCTAACTGGCCTACCTCACCACCTAACCTATTCCTAGCTCTAGGCCTAACACTAAGTTCCCTCCTGAGCTCAGCAACTAACCCCTCCAGCCTATATATCCTGTCTAAATCCTGCCTTCTCATCCCCTCTAAATCTACAATGCATTCACGCAGCCCACATACAACACATGTATACCCCTCACCTAATACACCACAACCAATGCATACATTCTGACACTCATGCTCACTTTCATCTCCGAACTCCATCACTTATTCAAACAAAGAAAGAACTTGAGTAGTAATAAGAAAAAAAGAAGAGCAACTTCTGTAGAAAAATCTGAAAAATAAATCAACAGACTGAGAGCTCTATGAAACACGTGCTACCTGTTCGAAGGTCGCATCTCGTGATGTTAAACTGGTTTATATATAACTGGGCATCAGTTATGTACTGATCCAGCCAGGACTCAGTTATGGCAATGAAGGGTACAAAGTTGCCATTTTCATTCTCATCACCAACTAGTGCTTCAATCTCCTTGATTTTGTATTTACATTGGCTGGAAGCACTAGGGTTGATGGATCTGGTATTTAGTAGTAAGAAGTAGGCTCGGTTGCTTTCTTACTTTGCACACCGATCCTTCGCCCGTAGGTATTGGGTGGAATTTGATTTGTCATCTCTAGTGACTGGTTTGGGTGTGCAGCTTGCATTGGCAGTAAGGTTGGACTGGGCTGCCACCCTTGGTGCCCTACTTGACGGTAATTGGGCATCAAATTCATCCATGTCTGGTACTGAAGAGACATGTCTAACTTTAGTTTTGCCATGTCTCTCTCTATGTCTTTTCGAAGACAAAATATCATGGTCCAGCCATTTTTTGACTGTTGTCGAGGTTCAGCTCTCGGAGTTCTGGAGTCTGATGTACCATCTCTTTGGCCTATGTTGACATTTTCAAGGGGAACATCCTCTTCTCTCCGTTTGGTTCCCTTTAAGGTGTACATATGTACACTCAAGATTTGTACATAGATGGTTCTTTGTGGAGAATTTGCACAGGATTGGAGGGAAATATAAGCAGTTAGTGCCCTTCTTGCAACCTTTCTGCCCTTTTGAGCCAAAATTGCAGAAGTTGAAACACCTTTTTCTAGGTAGGAATTCACATTTTTTGGCATCAATAATCTTGTTACCATTGATACCATGTGGGCAGGCTCCTCTTTTGTATCTAGGGCATATCTCAGATCTTGTTGATGGGGGAGATTTCTTGCATATTTTTATCTATGTGCTCTTCACGCTGGACTGAGTTAGGAGGGCCTTTAGATTCCACGACTGGAGCATTGGATACCTCATTTGTGGAGTATATTTCAGAGATATTGAGGCTGCAGCCAGGGCACAACCAGACAAATCCTTTGGGGACTATGTCAGGTAAGGCAGCTTTAAAATTTTTCATAGTAAAACAGGGATGCGATCCCTGTTCGCATCTCGCACAGGAGAAAGGCGAGGATTCTTCTATTTTAAGGCAATAATCCTGATTGCAGAGAGTACACTGTGTGGGCATGAGCGAGTTCAGTTTTTTGGTTAATTTCAGAGCCAGTGTTTTCTTATTCAGTGTTTTCCCACTTTCCACCTCCCTGGTCTCAATTTTGAGGAATGAAGCAGCTTCTTCCAGCATTGGTTTATTGAACTTGTGGATCATTTTCTCATTCACATCAATGCTGCTAGCAAAGTCATATGAGGAAATTATTTTCTTGGTATCACTGGAACAGTCAGCTAGCAGACCACGTATAATTTCCTTAAAGACATTATCACTGGGGTCTTCTTCACCAGTTATCTCATTGGCATTCGCGTTATCAGGGTTCACAATTCGGTCGGACAAGACACTGTGCCACTCATAATGCGTCTTGTTCCAGTTTATGAAATGGACTTTTATTTTCTCATCTATCTCATTTATATCAATTATCTTACATATATATGGCTTCTTGTCAGTCTTGTCAATCACAGACAAAGTATCACCCAGGTTTTTTGAAATAGGTTGTCTGATGGCCATAGCAAAAGTGATTTGTTTTCAGCTATTTTTTTTTGTTAAAATAATTTTCTTAAAATAATTTATCTTTTGTTAAAGCTTAATTTAAACAAAGAACTATTATATCTTAACTTTTCTGAAAATTTTGCTCAGTCTATTTTTGACTTTATTAAAATAAGTTTGTGTATGCAGCGGGGATTGCTTTTGTAACCAGCTTTTGTTAAAATAATTTTAGCAATGAAACTATTTTGTTAAAATAAATTTAGCAAAGAAACTAACATTCCATTTTAATAAAAGATTATTTTAAACAAATCAACTTTAAAAATCTACGAAGAATTTCCACAAATGTATACAATTTTGTATTATCTTAATTTTCACTATTTTCTAGTCATGTTGCATTGATATTCTCCATTATTAAATATATTGAAGGAATAAATTAATTTTAAACACCTTGTAATGCAAACACAGGATGAAAGAAAGATTTCTACAAACTTGGGTCGAAATGCTGTCTACATTTGTAGAGCAGTATAGTTTTATCTTATTGAGAAGATAAAAGGAATTCAGACTTATGGTAAAATATCAATAAGCTACGTAGAAGGGATTTGAGAAATAAAGAGATAAAAATATATAATGAGTTAAAGAAGTTGTAGAGGATTGCAGTAAAGAAATTGAAGCTTTCTGGAAAGGAATTTATCAGAACATCCGAATACAATAAATGAGATGTGGAGTGAAGAGATGGAGAGAGAGTACAAGCATAGACTAACAGATCAAGATAACACAAGAATTAATATACTTCATCACATCCTCGTACCTGGTCAGAAAACTGTGTGCCATGTTTTGCAAACTGGGTATGATAATAAGCCAAGTGTAGTGCAAGAAGTATAAACAATAGTTACAACAATTAGCAAATGGACACAATCCAAAGATGATGACAACTTACCTTGTATGAATTTATACTCCTGCACAATACAGGCAAGATTAGAGAAATGTTAAAGTAAGGATGGGTTAAGTATAGAAGGAATAGTGAAGTTTAGTAGGAGTATGAAGTACTTGCCAGATACGACACTTAGCAACTGATGGTACACAGAGCCAGGTCCTATGCAAGTGCAGATGAAACTGTGGGAATGTTGCCATCACTCCAGCTACAAAACCTCTGACTGGCAAGCCCTCTCATATTTTTAGCAATAATAGTATATTAGCACATAATAGCAGATAATTTTACATACATACATATATCATAACATAATAACTACATTACACCAAAGTACAAGAAATAAATATACCAAAGGAATTGGAGGAACACTATGATATGGTTAAAGGAAGAGCAAAAAGAAGCAAGGAGAATAAATTGTTGTGGGAAATCCCTATTGAAGAAAGAAGGTATCAAAATATTCTTGAGGAATTGGTAAAGCATTTTGATGCAATAAAAGGATGTATACAGGAATGTATACAAGAAATTAAAAAAGTGCAATTCACATGTCAAAAGGTGCAGGAACAGATTAAGAAAATAAAGATCAATAAAAAATAAGGTCCAGATGGAATAAAAACTGATACTGAAATGGATAAATGACAATAAGAAGATGAATGAAATTCTAACAAAATGTCTGAATAAAATAACTGAAGAAAGAAATCCACCAGAGTACTGGAAAAAATCTAAAACCATATTGTCACCCAAAGCAAAATGACCTAAAATAAAAGACTTTAGACAAATAGCTCTGCACAATTGTGGGATATAAATTATACACAAGTCTAATAAAAAATAAGATAATGCAACATCTTGAAATAAACGGTGAATTGAATAAACTGCAAGCTGGATTTACCAGAGGATGCAGGCTGGAAGACAACATATTTGTATTGAACTATTGCCTCCACCGAGTCGTTAGACTCACAGGAGGCTACACCCCTGAAGATGGTCGCTAGGCCATCTTCCGGGGTTCCTAAAGCTGTCTCCCGAAAGGAGGACAGCAACAAAGGAGCTTCCGCTCCTTCGCCCACGCCCCGAGGTGGAGCGAGTGGCTCGGAGACGGTGGTTCCTGAAAAGAGGGCCCTCCGCCTCCGAAGCCGCAACGCCCGCCTAAGATTTCGAGGTGGTGGGAGGAAAAGACTCGCATGGCGAGCCCAACCTCCCCCAATAAGTCCTCGAAGGCGACAGCGCATTCAGCGCTCTGTCCGGCCAACAGCGCTTGGGGTTCTGCCTCCGGGAAGCGTACGGCCATACCCGTGAGGGTCTTCAGTTCGAGGAGGGCCCCCGCGTCTCCTCCGCGCTAGGCATGGAAGGCATATTCCTTCAATGGAATTGCCGTGGACTCCGGGCCAACTGGGAGGAGCTGCGGAGGCTCGTCTCGTCCCGTTCCCCGTTAGCTATCTTTTTGCAGGAGACTATGCTAGGCGCGTGCCCCCTGCCTGCCCTCCCGGGGTATAAGGGTCTTGCGACCCCACCACCGCGGGATGGCCGGGCCGGGGGATGCGTGGTTTACACCCGGCATGATGTCTCCGTTCTTCCTTTCTCTTTAGATACCTCCTTTCAGGCAGTGGCTGTGCAGCTGCACCTGGATAGGAGGTATACTATAATTTCTGTGTACCTTCCACAGTCAGCTGACTTCGAGCGGGGGACTTCCGCCGCGTCGTGGCGCGGTTGCCGAGGCCCTATCTCTTGCTTGGAGATCTGAACGGCAGGCATCCTCTCTGGGGAGATTACTCCATATATCCCAGGGGAAAAGTCCTTGCCGATCTGATCGAAGAGCTTGAGATGGGTGTCCTAAACGTGGATGAGTTTACGCATCACTGTCCGAGAACCGCTTCATTTTCTTTCCTTGACCTATCTCTGTGCTCTTCGGATGCACAGCCTGATTTTGATTGAGGGGTGGTCGATGACCTCCATGGTAGTGATCACTTTCCCATTCAAATATCATTTTCAGGGCAACTGCCGCCTGAGAGACCACCTCGGTTGGTGCTTGGCGCAGGCACGGTGGCCTGCATTTCAGGAAATGACTGAATTCTCTATCTCAGTCGAGGAGTTTAGGTCGGTAGATGAGGCCGTTGAGTTCTTCTCCGGCAACCTCATCGCCGTGGGCCTGACTACTATTCCTAGGATGTCTGGCCGTTTTGCACACCGACCACTCCCATGGTGGTCGGCCAAGTGTGAGACGGCCCTCAAACAGAAGCGTTATGCCTACATGCGCTATAAGCGCCGCCCGAACGATTTCACTGTCGCTGAATTTCGTCGCGCTAGGGCTAGGTTCCGGTATATTTCGAAGCACGCCCGTTGCTCTTCTTGGCGGGCATATGTGTCTTCACTTAACGGGAAGACCCCTTTAGCTGAGGTGTGGAAGCGAGTCAAAAGGATTCGGGGCAAGTTCTCGCAGGCCTCCCTTCCCGTTCTCCAGGAGAATGGGACCGCAATCTCGGACCCCGCGTCCGTGGCGGAATCCTTAGCGACCGCTTTTTTCGCATTCTCTAGCCGTGATGCTGCTCCGCCAGCATTCAATGCACGTCGTGATGCCGCGGAAGGCCGCCGGCTGGACTTAACCTCCAGAGGCGGAGAACCCTTCAACGACAAGTTTACTGTGAGTGAGTTGCGTTCCGCTCTCGCTTCGTGCGCGCACACCGCCCATGGTCCGGACGATGTCCCGTACGCCATGCTTCGACACCTGGGTGAGCGAGGCATGGCGTTTCTGTTAGATTTGTTCAACAGGATCTGGGTGGAAGGTCTTCTCCCAGACTCCTGGCGAATCGCTACTGTGCTCGCCTTTCGCAAACCGGGGAGAGATCACTCTACTCCGACCGGTTTCCGCCCAATCTCTCTAACCTCTTGCGTGTGCAATTTGATGGAGAAATTAGTAAATGTTAGATTAGCCTTTTTCCTGGACTGCGGAGTCCATCTGTCTTCTGCACAGTGCGGCTTCCGCAAGTTCCACTCCACATCGGATACTCTGCTCGGACTAGAAAATGCCATCTGCAAGGCTCTCCTTCGTAGACAGCACTACGCCACGGTGTTTTTCGATCTGGAGAAAGCCTATGATACCGCATGGCGATACGGTATCATGCAGACTCTCCACACGATGGGGGCAAGGGGACACCTCCCAATGTTTATATCTGAATTTTTGCGAGATCGTCGATTCCGCGTATGGGTGGGGGGAGCCCTTTCCGGCCTAAAGGGGCAGGAAGAGGGTGTCCTGCAGGGAAGTGTCTCCAGTGTCACACTCTTTGCCCTGAGCATCAGCGGCATCACCTCGGTGCTGCCGGAAGATGTTCTCGCTACGCTCTATGTGTACGCCCTTTCGACCTCTTTTGGCGCGGCCCAGATTCCAACTCTGGAGCGTCGACTCCAACAAGCATTGAACCCCGTCTCTCGCTATGCCGAAGCGCACAAGTTTCGGTTTTCTTTGGCCAATACTAAGATGGTGCACTTCTGCTGCCATATACGGCTTCACCCCGACCCAGATTTGTTTCTTAAGGGGGTGCGCCTGGATGTGGTTGAGTCGCACCGTTTCCTTGGTCTTGTATTCGACCGACGCCTCACCTGGGAGGCTCATATTCGCAGCCTTAGGGTCTCTTGTACCTGCGGCATGGACAATCTCCGTTCCGTGACGTTCAGCGCTTGGGGCGCTGATAGGGCTACTGCTCTACTTTTTTATCGATCCTTTGTTCGTTTGAAGCTCGACTACGGATGCGAGTTTTATGCATCCGCAGCCGAGCGTTTATTGCGGAAGGTAGATTCGATCCACCACACCGGACTTTGCCTTGCGACCGGTGCCTTCCGCACTTTCCCCATTGAGAGCCTGTTGGTCGATGCTGGGGAGATGCCACTCGCTCTGTGCCGCGTGCAGTGCATCACTCACCTGTACGCGTGAGCCCGGTGTCTCCCTCAGTCGCCAACAGCTCTCACTGCATCCGCAGCTGATCTCAATAGTGCCTATGCCGCCGAGAGACGCCAGTCATAACCTAAGCCCTTTGAGGTTAGGACCAGGAAACTCCTTCGAGAGGTAGATATAGCTCTCGGGCCGGTGGCGCCCCTGATTCTGCCCAGGACGCCACCCTGGAGGGTACCACATTTGGCTATTTGTCGCCACGCTTCTGCTCGTAAAGCTTGTACTGCGCCGGGAGTATTGCGTTCGACCTTTTTTGGAGCACACATCGTGTCACGCTGGAACCGTGCCAGTGTATACGGATGGCTCCAAGTCCCAAGAGGGGGTCGGCTTCCACGCCGTATCCCCTCTGTTTGAAGTCAGCGGGGCTCTACCAGGCGCTGCGTCTGTCTTCACGGCCGAGCTGGTGGCAATACACCACTCGGTACGGGAGATTACGCGACGTGCCCGGTTGGAAGACCGGATTGTGATCTATAGCGACTCACAAAGCGCCCTGAGTGCTCTCGGAGCATTGAAATCTCCCCATCCCCTGGTTCGCGATATCCGTGACGCCACGGTTTTGGCGAGCCGGGCAGATGTCGGGATTATCTTCTGCTGGGTTCCTGGACATGTAGGAATTGCGGGGAATGAGGGCCCTAAAGAGTCCGCGAAGACTCTGCGACCGGACCAGCGTTTCGCTCTTCCTCACACCGACTACATGGCAGGAATACGGGCAGCTCTTCAGACTGCTTGGCAAAGAAGATTAGAGAAGGTTGAAGGGAACTTAAAGTTGCGTGCCATTGAGCCGCGACTGTTCCCATGGACCTATCCCCCATGCCGCGAAGGCTTGTGGCTGCTTTCTGTCATCTCCGAATCGGACACACTCGTGTGACGTATCGCTATTTGATGGAGTGCTCGCATGCGCCCTATTGCGACGACTGTGTCGTTCCCCAGACTGTTCGGCACATTCTGGTCGAATGTCCCAGTCTGGGTGATCTTCACGCACGATACCTGTCCCAGTACCGGGATGGGCGGGGTCGCTACCGCCTGTCCTTTGTACTCGGGACAGATTCGTGCACATTGACTTGTGGACTTGTTGACTTCTTGGGGGAGGCCGACCTTCTCCCTATTATTTAAGCAAGGTTTGTTGTTTTGTTTTGTTTTTTGCATTTTGGTTTTTTCCCTTTGGTTTCACGCTCCTGCTCCAGGGAAACCTCTCCCTGATGCACCAGCTTGCTTCCTTTCCCCCCTTTTGGGGTATTTGTTTTTTCTCTCTAATTTTATTTTAAAGTAGCCTAGAACTAGGCCAGTTTTAATACGGTGACTAATGCCCAAGTAGGCAGTCGCCAGATGAGCTCTTTAAAAAAAATTTAAAAAACCCAGACTGTTCGGCACATTCTTGTCGAATGTCCCAGTCCGGGCGATCTTTGCTCACGTTACCTGTCCCTGTACCGGGATTTGCAGGGTTGCTACCGCCTGTCTCTTGTACTCGGGTCGAGTGCGTGCACCATGACTGGTGGACTGATAGACTTTTGGGGGGAGGCTCGCCTTCTTCTTGTATTTAACCCTTTGTTTTTTTGTTATTGTTTTTTTTTGTAGGTCGCTTGCTCCTGTGCTGGGGGGGGGACCTGTCCCCGATGCCGGAGCTTGCTCCCTGATTGTTATCACTTTTTATTGTTGTTTCTGTTAAAAATTTTATTTTAAAGTAGCCTAGAACTGGGCTGTTTGTTTGCGGTGACTTATGCCCAAGTGGGCAGTCGCCAGATAGCCCCTTTTAAAAAGAAAAAAAATGCAGAAGAAAATGATGAAATCAAATTCACATCTCTATTGTCCTACCATTTCACTACTCTCATTGTTACACTTCCTATTGTTGTTTCTTTTTTTTTAACTGATCCTTATCCTTTTTGTGACATGTTCTTAAACTTGATTAGTTCATCACAAGGTATTCGATTTTCTCTGCAGTTCCTAAACAATAAATCTTTCTTTTGGCTACGGTAACGATGAGGGGAATGGATGGAAAGCACTTGTTGAAATAGAGCTGATGATTCTTCCCACTTTGTATGTAAAACTTGCCAGCTGCAAAACAATATTAGCACTGGCTCCTAAGTCTGGCTGGTCACAAACTGGCTAAATGTTTCCTGTGTAAATCTCAAAATCATGTAATAAACCATGGGTATCTGATAGAACAAATACTTTATAACCCCACTTATGAGGTTTGTTTCGAAGATACTGTTTTAGATTTGAGCAGCCCTTGAAAGGAATCATCTGTTCATCTATACAGAGCTTGTGGTCAATTGGAAGGGAATTGAATCCTTCTTTCAACATTGAAATAACGGGTCTTATTTGTACCTACAGTTTGTCAAACTGGGGGTCATTTCTATCAGGCATATTACTATTATCATTAAAATGAAAATTTGCTTTTATAGCCTCTCATCTATCTTTACTTAAGGTATTGGCGATTATATGCATGGTAGAATGGGGTAGAATGGATGTCTCGTGCAATTGGGCTGAATGATTATGTGAGGAGGATGTGTGAGATGGAAGGTGTCATGTTTGTGGATGTGTGGGATAGGTTTGTTGGAATGAAAGAAATGTATGCGATGGATGGACTGCATTTGAGTAGGAGGGGGGTAGATGTGTTGTGGGAGGAGTATGATCGTGTTATTAGGTCTTTGCGGGCGGGAAACTAGATACTAATAGTGGTCAGGAAATTATGAGAGGACATTATAGTACTGAAAGTAGAATGGACTTGGCAGATAACAGAAATAGGTTCCAAGGCAATAGAGGTGAGGTCATTCAAGTTTCAAGAGGTGCTTCAGGGATAGGGGGGTTAAATTGTTTCTATACAAATGCTCGTAGTCTTAGAAACAAGAAGGATGAGCTATTTAGTTATATTAGCAATGAGGATATAGATATATTATGCTTTACTGAATCATGGGTTAATGAAATAGAATTTAGTGACACTATAAGTGAATTTGATTTTCAGGGCTATAATATGTACATTAGTCAAAGGACAGGTAGGATTGGTGGAGGAATAATTATCTATATAAAAAACAACATTGTTTCAAGTTTAAATACTTCAATAAAGCAGGATGGAGTTGAGTCACTTTGGATAGATATTAGGTTCAGTAAAAATAGAATGGTGCATTTGGGAGCTTTTTACAGGCCACCTGGGCAGACTGATGATATAGATGAACTAATGATAAGGGAAATAAGTAAGGGATGTGAAACAGATGCAGTTATTATTGGGGACTTCAACTTAAACTCTGTGGACTGGGAAAATATGATAGGTAGGGATAGAACAAGTGGCAGGTTCATAGAATGCTTTGAGGATAATTTTTTGAATCAATTTGTTAACGATTCAACGAGGGGGGACAATATATTAGATTTAGTACTTTCTAACAGTGATCATTTAGTTCAAGAATTGACTGTTGGGGAAGCATTGGGAAATAGTGACCATCAGATAGTTCGTTTTAACTTGGGAATTGAGAAGGGTAAAATAACTGAGAATGCTGAAAAAGTTCCAAATTTTCATAAGGGAGATTATGTAAAACTTCGAAGCTTGCTAAATTTGGTAGACTGGGATATAGAATTCAGAGGTAAAAATGCTTATGGGATGTGGGATACTTTCAAGCATATAATAAATGTAGTCCAAGAACAATGTATCCCAATGAAGGCCATTAGGAACAAAAGTAGGAAACCATTATGGTGGAATCAGGAGATAGCTAGAAAAATTTCAGAGAAGAAAAGGGCATATAAAAAATTACAGGTACAAAATAATATTCAAAATTTAAGTGATTATAGAATGGCTAGGAATGAGTTAAATAAGATTATAAAGAAGAACAAAAGGGTGTCAGAAATTAAATTAGCTCAGGATAGCAACAAAGATCCTAGAAAGTTCTTTAGTTACTATAAAATTAATAACAAGTGTGGCAGAGTTAAAATATGAAGGGTTTGTGAGAGAAACTGATGAGGAAATAGTTGAGGTACTAAATGGTCATTTTGCATCAGTATTTACAAAAGAGAAACTAAATAGTCCTATGTATAGTACTCATAGGTCAGGAAAAGAGGTGTTTACTAACATTTGTGTGGATCGGAGGATGATAAAAGGACTAATAGGTGATTTAGATACTACCAAGGCCTCCGGCCCTGATAATATTCATTCTAGGATACTTAAAGAAGGGGTAGAAAGTATCTCAATAGCTCTGGACAAGTTATATACTAGGTCATTGGAATATGGAGAAATACCCGATGATTGGAAGAGAGCGAATGTAGTCCCCATTTTCAAGAAGGGTAGTAAAGAGGATCCAAATAACTTTAGACCGGTTAGCCTAACTCCTGTAGTCTGTAAAATTCTTGAGAAAATAGTTAAAAAAGGGATTTGCCAACATCTAGAGAGGGAGGGGTTAATCAGCGATGCTCAGCATGGGTTTAGATCAGGTAGATCATGTTTGACTAACTTACTAGACTTTCTGGAGTTTGTAACAGATCAAGTAGATAAGGGAGAGAATGTAGATATAATTTACTTAGATTTTAGTAAAGCATTTGATAAGGTACCACACAGGAGACTAGTTCATAAATTAAAAATGATTGGGATATGTGGGGGTGTTTCAAATTGGATAGCTGAGTGGCTGAAAGACAGGAAGCAAAGGGTAGTGCTAAATGGTGTAAAGTCAGAGTGGAGGGATGTTATCAGTGGGGTTCCTCAGGGATCAGTTCTCGGTCCATTATTATTTGTCATCTATATAAACGATCTTGGGGAGGCAGTTAATAATAAAGTGTCAATTTTTGCGGATGATACCAAATTAGCAGCTGTAGTTAAAGATATTGATGATAATTTTAAAGTGCAGGGGGACTTAAATAAATTGTTATCCTGGGCACATAAGTGGCAAATGACTTTCAACCTTGATAAGTGCAAAGTTATTAACATGGGAAAAGATAATAGAGAATTTAACTATGAAATGGATGGGCATTGGCTGAGCTCAGTAGAGGATGAGAAAGATCTAGGAGTAGTAATAGATAAGTCATTAAGGTTTTCTAAGCAGTGTATTGAAGCAAGAAATAGGGCAAATAGAGTGCTGGGTTTTATTAAGAGAAATGTCAGTTACAAAAGTAAGGAGGTTATTCTTAAACTCTATAACTCTTATGTTAGGCCACATCTAGAGTACTGTATACAGGCATGGTCCCCACATTTTAGACACGATATTAACCTTCTTGAGTCAGTGCAACGGAGGGCAACAAAGATTATTCCTTCCCTGAGGCACCTTGAATATGAAGATAGACTGAGGGTATTAAATATGTTCTCGTTCGAAAGGAGGTGTGTGAGAGGGGATATGATTGAGCTGTTTAAAATTTTTTCCGGGATAGATAAATTGGATGTTAGCAAGTTTTTTGAGTTAGATGATGGAAATCGGACTAGAGGTCACCACTTGAAAATTAAAAAGCAAGGGTGTAGGTTGGATTTAAGAAAATATTTTTTCACCAATAGAGTGGTAGACTTCTGGAACAAATTGCCGCAGAGGGTAGTAGGTAGTCCAAATCTAAATGTATTTAAGAGTAGGTTGGATGAGTTTATGGGAAGGGAAGGTTGTGATGGTTCCTAAGTTTTGTATATATTAATATTGTTTGTATATATCTATAGCTGCATGATTTAGTTCTTGACAAGCCTTGATTGGTGATACCCTTGTTTCTGGATGCAATCCTCTGGATGTAGTTTTCCTGGGAGTTTGGGTGCCTTGAAAAAGAGGCCGCTTGACTCGGATGACCTATGATGAGCCCTTGTGGCTTTTGTCATCCGTTATATTATATTGTGGGGGACTTTGATTTTGTCTTCCCCTGGTGATGGTGCTTTTTGTGGGTGGGTTTTGACGGAGGCGGATGACCTTTGATAGGCCCTTGTGGCTTTTGTCATTCGTGTAATTATTTTATGTTATGTTATGTTATGTTAGAGTATTTCATATTTTGTGAAGTGCAATAATTTTATCAGCACAGGCTTGCCTTTGGACCTTTCCTATAAAAAGTGGTTCATGCAAAATTGAACCATCTTAATAGGTTACACACTTTTGTGTTTTCTCTGGTGTCTGGTGGGAGTGAGGGAAGTTTCATAGTGAGGGCATTAACTTTCCTTTCTGAATCACATGTTATTTTTTTTTCAAAGTTTGTCTTCTACACAAAGCAAGAAACTTTTCTGGCTCCTGGAGAAGTCACTGAATCTAGGTTTCTTGGGAATCCGCCTGCCCTTGCGGGAAGATGTCCTTCTGGTCTTTCTCCACCACCATCAGGTGCGGAGGGAGACCCTCCCGGAGGTGGCCAAGAGCACCTCTCTCAAGCTGCATGAAGTGTGGGAGAAAGCGAACCTCAGTGTCAAGGCGGAGCACGTGATCCATCTTAATATCAGGAAACTTCAAAATGAGTATGTGCGACTCAAGAATAAAGCCAAGCAGGGGACACCTGCCGCCGTGACAAGGAGGGAGGTTTGGAAGGGTGACCTACAGGATGTCTTCGATATCACAGAGGCCAACATCCCAGAAGACAGACAGTCCTGTTCAATGGGGACTGTCAATAAACTTCATGTGTCCGCTGTCGCCAAGAAGGCTGACGAAATAAAGAAGGGGCAGATGAGGAAGAGGATGCAAGAGGCTGAAGTGGAGAAGTTGTTGAAGAAGGTTGCCCTGGAAGACACTAACGATTCATCCTTTGTTTCTTCTGGATCATCTGTTGTAGCAGGCTGAAAATCTAGACTAACCCCAATCAATCCAACCCGCTTCCTACAATAATTCGGACATGAGAAATCGAAGGAGAATGAAACAGATTGTATATACAGTCCCTTTACTTACAAAAAATACAATAATATTTATAAAAATATGGGCTAAATATAATTACAATTTAAATTTTCAGGAAAACAAACACACAGGTGCGCACCCAAAATAAATAACCTATACTGAATTGCAATTCTCCCAACCTAAAACAAAATACAAAAAAACTATGACGGGTACATAGAACAAATCTGTACAATACCACCAATTGATACTTGGTCAAACAATGTCCATGCAACAAAAATGACAAGAAAAATGAATGAAAAAGGGGTACAGGATTATCACTTGTGTGTTGAATGGGGAGTGGTAGTAGGCCAATAAAAGGGGGGTATGCTCATCAGTCAATGCAGGTGGGCAGTGCAGGTAGCAAGCGAGGTAAGAAAAGCCCTCTGTGTCAGGGCTGGGTGGAGCACTCGCCTTGAGAACTCCTCTCGCAGTCCATTCAAGCTTCCACTCTGTAGAAGAGATGATATCCCCCGTTTATAATCTATTTACTATAGAGGGAAGGGAAACCAATAAGTGGGTATTTGACCCGAGGAAATTCCATTAACTATCTTACCTAAGTATATATTCAAGTGTGCACCACCAATTCTATGGAAACTCGCCATTTAGTGAATTTACAGCTTTAATGATTCTATACATATTTATATTTATATATTTGATAAAAGATTATTTTAAACAAAGTACAATCTCTGAAAAGAGAAAACAAACATCAATAAAAAAATAAATGCCAGTTATTCGCACACACCCGTTCGCACAGAGGGAGGGAGAGAGTATTGGGAAAAGGGTGGGAGAATGGCCCTTCACACACACACTCACATTCGTTCCACCACACTGTGTCAGATGAGGACTTCCAAGGCTGACCTTCTCCCGCAAAAAGCCCACGGAGTAGAAGGCCATCCAAGAACCCAATGACCCCAGCCCTGACCACAACTTGGATCTGGAAAAACCTGTCATGTTGTCAAGCTGCTGCTTCGTTCGTTGCTGTAGCCTCAAGCTTGGGGCATGATGTCTTGGAGATCTTCTTCTCTGCCTCCACGGTGCATCGGATGAGGAGAAAGAACAGAGAAACTGAAGCAAAATGCATTGAAGAAGTCTTACATGATCTGCCTCCTCTTGTTTTCCACTGGGATTGCAAACTAATTCAAAGTGCTGCCACATCTTGGATCTCAAGGGAGAGGATCGCTGTTTTGCTTACTGGAACCAACTTCGAGGAGCTTCTTGGAGTACCTATCGCCATTGATGGGACCAGGAGAAAAGTAGTTGTTACTGGAAATATATCAGATTGCTGACAAGATCAACGCTCTCTCCTTTGATATGACTGCGTCCAACAGTGTAATGATTAGCGGAGCCTGCACCATAATTGAACAGTCCCTTGGAAGACCTCTTTTTGGCTGGCATGCCGGCATCACATTCACAAGGTGGTACTGAAGGACACCTACAAACTCCTCTTCGGCCCTTCCCCAGGTCCCGAGATTGCCCTGTTCAAGCAATTTTGAAAAAGATGGGACTTCTTGGACAAGACATCCGTTTATCCTCAATGACAAAGAACCCCTGGATGAGTCAAGCGAATCACAAAAGCTGATGATGATGGACTTCCTCAAGGGAGTCATCCGTGACAGAGCCCACCCAAGGGAGAACTATCTTGAACTACTCCAGCTTTCTCTTGTCTACCTGGGAGGATGGAGTGGGGATCTACCTTGATTCATCCATCTTGCCTATCATCAGGTAAGATGGATGGCAAAGGCTATTTACATCCTCAAGAGTGCCCTATTTTCGCTGAACTGGAGCTACCGAGGTCAGAAAACGTGTAGTCCGATGACTGGCCCATTTTGTCAGTCTCATTTATGTCAGATTCTAGCATCAGGCAGCCGTCCCAAACTGTACATGGAAGAATGACCTGGAGTTCTTGGTGACTCTCCAGGTGGTTGTTGATAGAGAACTCAGGTCAATGGCAGAGAAGGCACTCTGAAGGCACCTCTGGTACCTACTCTCGGAGCAAGGAATGGCCCTAGCATTCTTCGATGAATGAGCGTCTCCCATGGTCAAGAACCTAAGCTGTCTAGCAACCTTGAAAGCACTCAAGAGACTTGAAAAGAAGAACTTCACTCTCATTGATGGCCTTCCCGAATTGATGACAGGGCGAACTTTAGAGGCCATTGGGGTCTTCGCTGGGAGGATAGTCACTACCCAGAATGTGAAACATGTTCTGCAAGATCCACGAACTTGAGCCACCGTCCGAGGCCTGCATGTCGCCAATGATGCAGCAGAGAGAGGAGTGGCACTGATCCAAAGACTCCAAACCAGAACCAAAGACAAGCAACAGAAGCAGTTCCTCCTCAAAGTTGTTCAACATGACTGCAAGACCGTCAAGAGAACAAAGGCTGGAGTGGTTGCTAAGTTCTCCCCTGCTCCTTGAGCCCCATCCACCAATGACTCGATTGCCCTGCTCTACTTACAGAATTGTTCTGCATTTCTGGTGCTCCCTTGGAATTTTTCACAACTTTGTGTGGTAATTTTCATTTGAATACTCTTCGTTGCAATTTTTTGTCTTCTCCAATTGATTTTTTTGAAGTTTCACCTGAAATTCGGAATCTTGTCAATCTGTGCAACCAGTAAATATTGATAATTAATCAAACCAAATATTTTGCATAAAGTATTTATGGATCTTAAGAAACAAGGGGACACCCATGCTGACAACTTTCAACACATTTAATTTTTTTACCCCTGGGAGTGACCCAATAAATTGTTCTAGCTCATTTCAGGTGAGGTCTAAAACATTTTTTGGATTCTGTTGTGTGCAATATAAATTTGACTGTTCAACAATCAATTCCAGCAAATCCTCCATAAAAAGTTGATGGAAGTAAACTATATGATAAAGAATTTCTCCTACCTCATCTTCCTCTGGGCTATGTAAATCTGCCCATTCTGGAACTTTGACCCAGGAATCTTCTCCACCATAAAGCTCCAAATGAGCTTTATTCTACCTGTCCGGGTACATTCAAATCATAGTTCATAGGGATAGAGGTTATTCTTCACTTTCACTTTGAGAATCATGACCAATTTCTATATCTGAGAAAAATATGTAAATATCTAGTGTTGTTTGTATGTGTGTGTGTGTGTGTAAGTGTGAGGCTAAACAAGCTAATCGAGTTTTGCACAAAATTGAAATAATACAGTAGACTAAATTATAGCATATGACTATGGTGTAATATTGGCCTAATAGACTAAATTATAGCATATGACTATGGTGTAATATTGGCCTAATAGACTAAATTATAACATAATTGTGCATGATAAAAGGAAATACTTGAATTTGGTATAAACTCTTCTGAATTACTGCGACTGCGAATTTACACACAGTTCCTTTTAAAGCAGGTCAGTGATTTTTCCTTCTCTCTTTTTCCATTTTTCCATTTCTCCTTTACTTTTCTTCTTTACTTTTTAACTACTCATATTTACTATTTCTTCTTTACTTCTCTTTTGTTCTTTTCTTCCTTCTTTACTCTTCCACCCTTCTTGATTCCTCCTCAACTCCAATTTTGAGGATGGCAAACTCCAGCATGAGGCCTGACTCCCATAAACCCCAGACCACACCACCCGCTCAAGGACTCCTAAGCACCCACACCTAACCCCCTCACTTCACCTTCTCTCCTCTCCTCTTCCACAACTCCCCCAAATACTTCTTCCTCTACCACCCCCAAAAGCAGCAGCTCTCTCATCTCCAACCCAATGCTACCATATTTTATTCTCACACTCCAACAAGAAGTGCTCGAGACTCTCAGTTAAACTCAGCCCTCTCCTCTCACACATTCTGCATAAATCTTCTTCTCCCACAAATCTAGCCCTCCATCCAAGCTGCAAAGTGTTACTCCTACACCTGTACAACACCCTTGATCCCTTATCACTCCCATAAATCTCACTCTCCTCCTCCACTTTCTCTTTATACTGGTTATATATAGTTAGTGTAGTTTTCTCTCTTCTCTCTCTCTCCCATCTATCATTATCCCACTCAATTACCTTATTTCTCAATTCCTACTTCTTCATGTTTCTAATTCCCATCACATCCACCCCAACTCTCTATACTCCTCCACTGTTCTTCTCCACATGCACCCTCCCCCTCCCACTCTATCTTTGGTTCATACATTTTTCTCAGCAACATTTTCTCATTGCCCATCACCTATTTTTTGTACAACAGCTTTGCTTTCATGTCCCTCGCAGCCATGCTTGAGGCACCAACCTCCCGTCTCAGTGTCCCTACAAGAGCATACCTCGGTGCCCCCAGTATACATCTCCACACTGAGTTTGCTGCCCTCTGCACACACTCCATCTCCTCCCCTATTCCAGCCCACCACCGTGCTTCCACTCAATAGACTTAGAAGAATCACACTTTTCCAATAAGTCTTCCCAATGAGCAACTTATGACAAGCTCTTATCACCACTGAAAAAGCCACATTTGTCATCCTTCTTGCTCGTTCCATCCTTCTTGCTCATTCCATCCTTCTTGCTCGTTCTATCCTTCTTGCTCGTTCCATCCTTCTTGCTAGTTATCTCTTTTCTTTCTCGTGTTCCTTAAAACATTCATACCATACCCATGCCCAATCAGTGTCCTGAGGTATCTAAATTGCTTCACCCCCGTCACCCCACCAATCTCCCTTGGTTTTTCTCTGCATCCCAAATACCATGGAGCTACACTTTTCCTTATTTACCTTCATCCCATACCTTTCCGCTACCCTACCTACCACCTCAATTAACTGTTCTATCTCTCACATTTCCTGCCAGCAATAGCCTATCATTTAGCAATATTGCTGGAGCATGCACCTCCTCTTTTCTGAATCCCAACCCTGTTTTCATTATATCCTCAATCATCCTATTTACCACCATCAAGAACAGCTGTGGTGACCCCATACATCCCTGCCTTATCCCATTTGTCACTTCCATTTCACACACTTCCCTGCCATTTAAAGTAATCCTAGTCCTATCCCCTATGTACAGCTCAGCTACCACCCGTATGATGTCTGGGTGACATTTGTAATCCTTCATCACCTGAACCAGACCAGCCCCATCAATGCTGTTGAAAGCCCTAGTGTAGTCAATCGGTGTGACCAGCAGCTGCACTCTCATCCTCCTACTACTCTCCACACAATACCTCAGCATAAACAAGTTATCCTCTATCCTCCGCCCCTTTGTAAAACCCATCTGCTGCTCACTCATTATCTCATTTCTTCCTAGATGCTCAATTATCTTTTCTTTCACCACACTCATAAACATTTTGTATTCTGTGTTGGTTAACGCAATTTGCCTCAATTCCATCATTCTCAGTTCCCTTTCCTTCGGCACTATCACAGTCCTGCTGACGGTCTTCTTTTCCTCAATACTTCCTGAAACATCAACCTCAAATCTTTCACACACACCTCACTTTGCATCATCCACTTATAAATTTCTATTTTCATCCCATCTGGTCCAGGCTGTTTCCCACTCTTAAGTTTCTTAATTTCTTCTCTTATACACCCTTCACTAAAATCTATATTTCCCATCCTGTATCTTACTGTTTTCCTTTCCCTTCCCTCCACCATGTCCAAGTGCTCTCTCATTTTGTATGGAGCATCCACCCAACCTTCCCTCTGTATCACCATCCTCAGCTCCCTCTGCATCTCATCCACTCTACCTCTCACCATATCTATATGTTTAAATAATTGCCTTGGAATAGCTATATAGTCTGGGACTCTTTCCATATCAAACCTAACTGCCTCACTATCTATATACTCTGACTCTATATCTTTCTTATATTTCTCTATTCCAAACCTCTTCCACTTTATTTTCATGCATCTGATCGATAGCCTTCCACTTCTGTTGACATCTCCCTACTCCAATTGTTTTCTGCTATCTCCTCCTAACTTGTTTATGTGCTCCCACATTTTTTACCTCCACTCTTATCTTTTCTAATCTTATCAGCTAACACTCTCTCTCTCTTTTCTTATAGCTATCTTCACCATCTCTGCCACTTTATTCTTCTGCTCCTGGTATATGTCCCACCATTCTCTTCCCTCTTGTCCCTCTTTGTTCCTCCTTATTTCTTTTCTTCTCTTTATCTCCCCAGTCATTCACACTGGTTTCTCTATCTTATCTTTATCCACTCTGACTCTCCTACTGACTTTAAGAATCTTTTCTACAGCCTGGACCACCTCCTCACTAAAACTCCTCCCATTCACCTTCTCTCCTCCAGCTCTCTGATAAATGGCTCTCTCTTCTCCTCCCTGTTACTATAATACTCCAACTTCCAGCTTTATCCCTTCCCTCTCCATATATTCTCCCTCTTCAGTCTAAACCATGCTTCACACAAGCAGTGGTCAGACAAGTGAAATTTCTCTTTGCGTTCATCAATTTCCATTTTCTCAAAGTCTCCATACATTTCTGCATTCACTACAATATAGTCAAAAACTGATCTTTCCCCTATTATGCTCCTGGTTACTCTACCTTCACACCTGTCATCCAAATTCAATATAGTCAAACTATTTTCCTTTACAAAATTCATCATCTTTCTCCCATTTCTCCCCACACTCTTCCCTAACAATCCAATATATTCATTAAAATCTCCCAGTACAACTAGCCTCTCTCCAGAGCTCACCTTGTCTATCCCTGCCTACAAATCCCTCCAATTTTTCTCATTTCTCTCCATATTTTTCACATCCATATATAAGAGGACCATATTTACCCTCATTTTTCCAAAATGCACCACCACTCTCAGAATATTTCTATTTTTTCACTTCCATCTTCTCCACCTCCACATCCTTTTTCCTACCAAATATCATCAGACCTCCTCCTATCCTATCTCCTGACTCCCTTATCTGCATCACACAAACATAACCCTCTATCTGATTTACCCTCTCATATCTGTGCTGCATCTCCATCACACAAGGAACACTTATCTCTGCTCCTCTCTTCTCTGTTAAATCCTTAGCAATATATATATGGTCTTTCATTAAGGTCGCTCAATTATGTGCTCCCACATTGCGTGTGATATATGCACTAAATTTATTTTAAATTTGAAAGTACATTTTATGGCATTAAGTGTGGAATATGACGTCGTTCAAATGTCCACTGCGGCTTTGCTTGGTGGAGCGTATTTGGGAGGACCAATTTTCGATAACTTTGTCGCATAAATCTGGCTGAATTTGCTGGATGGTGTTCATTATGTTGACTTTGAGGACATCAACTGTTTGCAGATTATTCGCATAGACCTGTGATTTAAGGTAGCCCCAAAGAAAGTAGTCTAATGGCGTTAAATTGCATGATCTTGGTGGCCAGTTGACATCACTGCCACACGAGATGACCCTGCCCTGAAATCACTGATGCAAAATGTCTAGCGTTGCATGCGCAGTGTGGCACATAGCGCCGTCCTGTTGGAACCACATGTTGTCAGTATCCATATCAGGCATATAATCCAGTTGAGGCCACAAGAAGTTGCTTATCATCAATCTGTAGTTCTCACTGTTGACAGTTATGGCAATCCCATCTTCGTTCTCAAAAAAATACGGACCGATGATTCCATTAGACGAAAATCCGCACCAGACAGTGACTTTGTTGGGATGCAATTGGTGCTGGTGTATCCCATGTGGATTGTTTATGGCCCAAATCCGACAATTTTGCTTGTTCACAAATCCATTCATCCAAAGATGGGCCTTGCCGCTGTGGCGAGGATAGAAATCACATAATGCACGGAACATTTGTTGAATGGAGCACTGATTTTGATAATAACATTTGATGATTTGCACAAGCTGTTCAATGCTATAACCCTCCATCATGGCTTGCCAAGTACTACTGAACAGTTTACATTGAGGTTGCCAGATGTCACTTTAACAACATGGCCACTATCGCCTGACAAAGCTCAAGCATCCTTGTTGAAAGACCCTTTATATATATCTTCCTAATATACTCATCTCTATTGTTTCTTAGCTTTCATACATTTCTCAGTACCTTGTAAATGTGATGGTACTCTTTCATTCTCACCAGTATTGGTCTTGGTCTCATACTGTCCCTTGTAATTCCCAGTCTAACTGCACTTTTTATTTTTACTTCTCCAGCATTTACCTTATCCTCATCCGTGCAAAGCTTCTCACATAACTTCTTATCTTTACTCCCCTCACTATGGTCCACATCTCTTTGGGATAGTGTCTCTCTATCACTCCTTTCTCTCCTCTACACCACATACTCTTCTGATAATTCCCTTTTCACCTCCTCTTTCATTTTCTGAACAGCTACATGCATTGCTTCCACTAGCTCAGACTTCACATGCTCCCACCTTTCCTCCATCTCCTCAACCCTTCTCTCCAGACTTGTGTTTTATCTTTTCCAATTCTTCATTCTTGTCCTCCAACTCTTTAACGCTTGACACTAAGTTTTTACTTCTTTAACATTTTGCACAGAACTACAAGATTTGACTCCCATGCTTGATAAGTGACTGATACAATTCCCCAGATAGCCTCTCACAAGTAGCATGCAACCAAAGGTTACACCTGACACACCTCAGCCCTCGTTCACCATCTCCTACTGTTTTCAAGCACCTCCTGCATGTTCCTTCTTGCTGTTCCTGGATCTCCATCCATCTCTTACTAAATTCCTCTTTTTATTTTATTTCCATCTTCATCCCTCCTCCTACCTCTTGATGGTGGCAGTGATGTCCCCATCGTAATTCTGCTAAATTTTTAACTTTCAATTTAAAAATGGCAACTCCATCAGCTGATTCACCATCTATCTCAATTGCCCTTACTTCCCCTCTTGCAGGCGCTCTAGAACCATAAAAATTGACACATTCTTTAGTTCCTGAAAAATTTAGAGATAGTTTTCTAAGTAAACTTTATGGTGACACTTCAAAAATAGGCCTAATATTTAAATATCTATGATGTATATTCAATATAAAAATGAATATTTTGATTCCTTAGATCAATAACTACAAGAATAATAACAATAAGTATAAATACTTACAGTAAAATCATATAGGATGATATACACATTTATATGAAGGCTCATGGAGCAAAGGAAGTGACATCCACACACTGAATGAAAAGAGGTAACCGAGGTACATTGGGGCAAGTTCCTACTTTTGTACGTTTAGGACCAAATTTGAATCATACCTGCAAAAGTAGACATTGACAGCCTAGTCCAAATCTATGTTTTAATAAGAATATATTGCTTTATTTGAAGCGGGATTTTAAAGTCCCAATCTCCATTATAGGGTTAAAGCACCCAACTAATTTGCTCAAAAATTGCCCTGGGCAAAATTAAAATAAAATATTTAAATTATTTTTTTCTAAATCAAATATATCATTTTAATTGAAAACAATTATTCTATCAATCTAACTTTAAAATTATTAATAACCCTATACATATTTAAAATTATGATTGATAATTTTTGGTAGATCCTCCAAAACTTATTGTCTCTCTATGAGAACATCTTTTTTAAATTTTAGTTACCACTTAAAAGTTGTCAAAAAATGGGTGTTTACACATATGTGAATCATAAATCAACCTTATAGTATGGTCGCCTTATGGTGTGGCTTAGAACTGAATCAAGTTACTCTCATTCATAAATCTCAGTTTACAAAGAAAGAAGGACTGATCTAAGACATTTATGTATTTTAATTAGATGATTAATAATTAATATAAGAGTTTAAAAACAAAATTTAACGAATCATCATAACAAGCAGGGTGAATACGAATCTAAACATAGAAGGGCCCAAAAGGCTCTTGGGCGATTACATAGCACTGAGTCAAGGACTTTTAAAGGCCCTTGGGTGGCTAATTGGTTACAACTTCCAGAATTTGTTGGTTTTGTATATCCTTGGGTTTTGTACTTAATTTCACATTCTATTACTTCAACATCAAAGAAAGGTAATTTTTCATTGCAGTTTAGTTTATAAGTAAATGATTCTACATTAATGTCCTTTTTTTTAATTAACCCATGTAGGTGTTAGCTAAAGTGGGTCCTAGTGGTGAACCCATTGCAACTCCGTTTATTTGCTTGTAGAGTTTTACATTAGAGTAGTGTACTAACAGGCTGCATAATCATTTTGGTGACCTGGAACAATCCCAAAGTTTAAAAGAGAGACATTTTTCTTTAATCTTTTGTCGACTTCATAATAGCAGGTGCAAATAATCCAGTGGGATTGAAAGAACCCTCAAATTAACATAATAATAGCAATGATAATTGGACCATGATCATCTCCAGGGATCATGGTGATGGGCCCCCCTAGACCTCAAATTACCAAATTAAAAGAGATAATAGATTTTTTTTGATTTTTTGGTATGAAATTAGAAAATTTAAAATAATTGTAAAGTAGCAAATAATTTTATAAGCAATATATTTTTCAGTGAAAACTAAGTGACTTGGATAGAAGAAAACATTAAACAATAACCACAGTTAAATTAAATATCATTAGAGAGCCTTAAATCATTTATCTTTAGTAGTAAGAAAATATTTCTCAAGTGAAGTTTTGGAAAATAAGAGTAAGTTTTTTCTTTATTTTATTTGTTTTAATATTTAAAATACAAGTAATGTAATACATTACATATACTTCAACTTCACCTATGTATACATACCAAAGATGGATGCCCTTGGTTTTAAAACTTGTTATATATTCATTTATATATTTTTCAAGAATGATCAAAGGACCAAATTATGTTGCACACCTAAGAAACTTTTAGAGCTTGCTGCCTTTTAGATCACTTTATCATTTTATAAGCTACAAGGGGATGGATGTCCCAACTGTTACACCTTGTACCAAGCATGGCCCATCCATCTATTCCTAGTGTCCTAGGCATTTCTTAAACTAGATTAAGACTAGCTTGGGTTTATTCCCTCTTTGATATTACCTCTAGTGTTTTTAATGTCATTGATATTTTGAGTACATGGTGGTTTTTATCTCTTATTTCTAGAGAGAAGTTTGCGTTATATTGTGTTGTTTTTCTTGCTGGCTGTTGAAAAAAGTGTGTGTTTGGACATAATATAACAACATAATTTCACAGATGACAAAAGCCACAAGGGCCTATCAAAGGTCATCCACATCTGTTGAAACCCATCCATAAAATGCATTCATAGGATTGTGTCAAATCATGTATCTACAATATACAATTTAAACCATCCTTAGGAATGCATAAAAAACAAAACGTCTCATCATCAAGGCTCAATAAATTCAAAATCACGCATAATATACAATGATAAAAAAAATTGGATCCACAGTAATGAGTCCAGGAACTGCCCCCACCACCCTAAAAAAGAAGTTAGCCCTCCCTACCAATATAATCATCTAATCTGCATTTGAAAACATTCAAGTTTAGACTGTCTACTGTCTCAGGTGGCAAACTATTCCAATAATCTACCACTCTATTGGTGAAAAAATATTTTCTAACATCCAACTTGCACCTCTATATTTTTAATTTTAAGTGGTGACCCCTAGTCCTATTACTACCTTCCAACTCAAATAATTTGCTAGAATTCAACTTATCCATCACAAAAGAGATTTGAAAAAGCTCAATCATATCTCCCCCCACACATCTTCAAACATATTTAGTACCCTCAGTCTATCTTTATATTCAAGGTGCTTCGGGAAAGGTATTATTTTTGTTACCCTCCTTTGTACTGACTCTAGCAGGTTGATGTCATGTCTAAAATGTTGTGACCATGCTTGTATACAGTACTCTAAATGTGGCCTAACATATGAGTTGTAGAGTTTAAGGATAACCTCTTTACTCTTGTAGCTATCATTCCTGTTAATGTATCTTAGCACCCTATTTGCTCTATTTTTTACCTCAATACACTGCTGCAAAAATTTCAGTGACCTATCTACTACTACGCCTATGTCCTTCTCATCCTCAACTGAATTAAGTTAATACCCATCCATTTCATAGCTAAATTCCCTATTATCCATTCCCATCTTAAGAACTTTGCATTTTTTAAGGTTAAAAGTCATTTGCCACTTTTGAGCCCAAACTAATAACTTATTTAGGTCACTCTGCACTTTAAAGCTACCCTCAACTTCTTTGACTACCGCTGCAAGTTTAATGTAATCAGCAAAAATTGACACTTGATATTTACAGCCTCTCCAAGATCATTTATATAAACTATGAATAATAAAGGGGCTAGGAATGATCCCTCAGGTATGCCACTGACAATGTCCCTCCACTGTGGCTTTACCACATTCAGTACACTATAAGGGCGTGGCAATTTGCATTCCTGGCCGCTGTGCTGATGGGACTCAGCGCCCCATCTGGCCCCAGCTGCGCCTCTTCTTTGTTCAGGCAGCCTGTATTTCTCCCCTACTTCCTCACTTCCCCTACAACCACTCCCACAACTTTCTCTGGTCAGCCTCTATTTTCACAGGGTAGATACCGACCTTAATCTCAGCCAACTATCCCGGATTGAGGCTGAGACCCCTCATTCAGAGACTACCCGTCATTTTCGAACCCGCTGGCTTCAAACGCTTCCTGGTTATTCGCTCCACTGATGGCAACATGTTTGTTAGGAGAGCTTTAGCTAGTGTGATTGGTAAAGAGCAGAAGGTGACCCGTTCCTCGGACGGGAATCTTTTGGCAAATGCATCGAATCCCTTCAAGGCGGCCATGATTAGTGCCTTTCGGACACTTGATGGCGCGCCTGTGAGTGTGACGCCTCACTCTACCATAAACTTGGTAAAAGGGGTAGTTTATCCATGGGAACTCGTGGACTACTCCATAGAGGACATCACTTTAGAGCTGGGTGACCATGGGGCGGTCAAGGTTGAACGTGTGATTAAAAAACAGGGAGGGGCCTCAAGACCCACCCCTACACTCTTCGTCACGTTTGACTGTGACAATCTCCCAGAGTCGGTGCATGTCGGTTGGTATCGCTACCGCGTGAAGGCATTCGTGCCACTGCCGCGGAGGTGCTATTACTGCCACCGCTTCGTCCATACTAATCGCTCCTGTTGATGTGCAAAGTCAGGGTTACCCAAAACCTGTGTAAGTTGTTCCATAGCCGCACATGATAAATCCAAATCATGTGTGGGTAAATGTGTCAATTGCGGAGAGCCGCACCCCGCATTTTCGAAGCAATGTGGTGCATATCTCCTTGAGAAAGAAATCCTGGCCGATCAGTCTCAGGATCGTCTCTTATTTCGCGAGGCTAAGAACTTGGTCCTGGCGCGGCCGGCGCTCCCAGGACGTCCTATGCCTCAATGTTGAAAAAGACACCCTCTACTCCTGACTTCTCCAGGCCTATGAGTACGGTCATTTCCGTGGCCATTCTGAACCCTTCTGTGAGGTCCCCACCCAGCCCCAGCTAAAACCAGGGCTCCCCCCCCTTCGCCCAGCGTGACCGTTTCCTGTAAGGCGAAACGGCCACGCGCTTCCACTGAGTCGTTAGACTCACAGGAGCCAACACCCCTGAAGTTGGTGGTGAGGCCATCTTCCGGGGTTCCTAAAGCTGCCCCCGAAAGGAGCACAACAACAAAGGATCTTCGGCTCCTTCGCCCCCGCCCAGTGGTGGACTGGGTGGCTCGGAGACGGTGGATCCTCGAAAAGAGGCCCCGCCGCCCCGCCCGCCTTAGGTTTCGAGGCGGAGGGAGAAAAAGACTCGCATTGCGAGCCCACCCTAGCCCAATAAGTCCTTGAAGGCGACAGCAACTTCAGCGCATTGTCCGGCCAACAACGCCCGGAGTTCTGCCTCCGGTAAGCGTACTGCCAATCTCGTGACTGTCTTCTGTTCGAAGAGGGCCCCCACGTCTCATCCGAGCTAGGCCTGGAGGGCATATTCCTTCAATGGAATTGCTGCAGACTCCGAGCCAACTGGGAAGAGTCGCGGAGGATCGTCTGCTCCCGTTTCCCGTTAGCTATCTATTTTGCAGGAGACCATGCTGGGCGCGTGCCACCTGCCACCTGCCAACCATCCCGCGGAATAAGGGTTTTACGACCCTACCACCACGGGATGGGGGCCGGGTGGAAGGATGCTCGATTTACACCCGGTATGATGTCTCCGTTCTTCTCTTCGCTTTAGATACCTCCTTTCAGGCAGTAGGTGTGCAGGTTCACCTTGATAGGAGGTATACTGTTATTTTCGCGTACATTCCGCCGTCAGCCGACTTCGACACGGGAGACTTCCGCCGCGTCGTGGCACGGTTACCGAGGCCCTTCCCTCTAGCTCGGAGATCTGAACGGTAGACACCCCCTCTGGAGAGACTACTGAATCGACGAACTTGAGATAGGTCTCCTAAATGTGGATGAGTTTACGCATCACTGCCTAAGAACCGCTTCATTTTCCTGCCTCAATATATCTTCGTGCTCTCTGGATGCACAGCCTGATTTTGATTGTGGGGGTGGTCGATCGCCTTCATGGTAGTGATCACTTTCCCATTCAAATATCATTTTCTGGGCCGCTGTCGCCCGAGAGCCTGCCCCGGTGGTGCTTGGCGTGGACGCGATGATCTGCCTTTATCTACCTCATCGAGGTGTTTAGGTCGGTTGATGAGGCCGTTAAGTTCTTCTCCGGCAACTTCATCACCGCGAGCCTAGTTACTATTCCTAGAAGGTCTGGCCGTTTTGCACGCTGACCACTTACGTGGTGATCATTGGAGTGTGAGACGGCTCTCAAACAGAAGGGTTATGCTTACATGCGCTATGAGCGCCGCCCGAACGATTTCACTATTAGTGAATTCCGTCGGGCCAGAGCTAGGTTCTGGTATATTTAGAAGCACGCCCGTCACATACATGTCTTCACCTAACGGGAAGACCCCTCTAGCAGAGGTTTGAAAGAGAGTCAAAAGAATTAGGGGCAAGTTCTTGCAGGACCACCTTCACGTTCTCCATGTTAATGGCACCGTAATCTCGGACACTGCATCCGTGGCGGAATCCTTCGCGACCACTTTCTCCGCATTCACTAGCCGCGATGCTGCTCTGCCAGTATTCAATGCACGTCTTGATGTCACTGAAAGCCGCCGACTGGAGTTTATCTCCAGAGGCGGAGAACCCTTCAATGACAGGTTTACTCTGAGCGAGTTGCGTTGCGCTCTCTCGCTTCGTGCGCGGACACCGCCCATGGTCCAGACAATATTCCTTACCCCATGCTCGACACCTGGGTGAGCGAGGCATGGCCTTCTTATTAGATTTGTTCAACAGGATCTGGGTAGAGTGTAACCTCCCAGATTCTTGTTGTATCGCTACTGTGCTAGCTTTTCTCGAAAACCGAGGAGAGATCACTCTACCCCCGCTGGTTTCCGCCCAATCTCTCTAAATTCCTGCGTGTGCAAATTGATTGAGAAATTGGTAAATGTTAGATTAGCCTTTTTTCTGGACAGCGAAGGCCATCTGTCTTCTGCATAGTGCGGCTTCCACAAGCTCTAGTCCACGTGAGATGCTTTTCTCTGACTGACTGGAAAATGCTGTCTGCGAGGCTTTCCTTCGTAGGCAGCACTTCGCCACGGTGTTTAACGACCTGGAGAAGGCCTAAGATACCGGATGATGATACGATATCATGAAGACTCTCCACACGATGCAGTCTTCACTCTCATTGCCATTAAATTTATTTTTACTAACCCATGATTCTATTACACATATTATATCTCTATTTCATCAATAATATAACTAAATAACTAATCTTTCTTATTTCTAAGACTATGAGCATTGATATAAAGACAACTCAGCCCTTCTTTTCCTGAAGCACCTTTTTTTTCCAGTATTTCTTCTGCTCTATCTCTTTTGCATCTCTTTCCTTTCCCACTCCACCCTGTACTCTTGTATTTTCCTGAACACTATCAGTTAATAGTTTCCCATCTGGAAAGACCTAATGGCACTATCTAGCCCCTGCCACAACACATCAACCCCAGCCTGGCCTTCCCTAAGAGGGCGGCAATTTGCCTTCCTAGGCACCGTGCTGACGGGACTCAGCACCCCGTCTGGCCCTAGCTTAGCCTCTTCTCCTTCCTTCAGACAGCCTGTGTTTATTCCCTACTTCCTCACTTCCCCTACAACCTCTCCCACAACTTTCTCTGGTCAGCCTCTATTTTCACAGAGTAGATGCTGATCTTCTTCTCAGCCAACTATCCCAGATCGTGGCTGAGGGGGGAGGGGACAATGTTCACTAACTCTTGAGCTCCAGTTTGGGATGGTGGGTTTTTAACAACCTGCTTCATCTCCACCCATACCTTCCTTACATCACCTTTCCTTCTCACTTAACACTATCAATTTTAAGCCGCGCCCAAGGTGGAACCGCCATGCTGATGGGCTGCTAGGTCACCAGGTAGGAGGGGTGGCCTTAAATGGCGGCACCTGGCTCTGCCAGCACCGTATGCACCCCTTGCAGAGCGGGCTACTGCAAGGGATGATTAGCCTCTGCATCCCGTAAAAAAATTAGGGTCACCATACCCAATGATGACAAAACAAAAAATATCCCTGCAATATCCCCTCAGCAACCATTGGAGCCTCCTCTCCTTCGCCTATGGGTGTAGTGGACTCCCCCTCACCTCCTTGTCTGGAGGTGCCTTTGGGCACCTCCCTCTTACCAGGGGCACTTCCCCTTTACTTTCCATGGGGGCTAACCCTGGCTGCTCGACGCCAAGCACTGAACTCGAGTCCACCCCTATACAAGGTCCTCCCCAAACGGCTCGGGTCTCCAAGGCAGTACAAGGAGGGGGAGGGATCTTTTCCTCTGGCTCGGGCCCCTGCAACCACCAGGACCTTTCTGAGGCCGTTCCATCCATCCGGCGGGCTTCTTCTGGTGCAGAGGAGAAGCGGGTTCATTCCCCGTCCTCTCCAAAATGGAAAAAAAAACAAGAAAAGGTCTAAAAAGCCTTGGGGCTGTTGGGATTATGGGTCTGCTGTCACTTTGGTAAGCGACCAAGCGAAGATTGGCACATCCGGCCCCTCGGCCGCTCGGGTGCGGAGCCCCTGACTAAGACTAAAAGTGCGGAGCGGAGCCTCGATTACATCGTCACCCTCCATTCAGAGATTACCCGGCGTTTTCAAGCCCACTGGATTCAAACGCTTCGTGGTTATTCGCTTCACTGATGGCAGCATGTTGGCTAATGGCAACATGATCCATCAGAGGAGAGCTCTTGCTAGTGTGATTGGTAGGGAGCCGAACGTGACCTGTTTCTCGAACGGGAGCCTTTTGGCGAATGTGTCAAATCCCTCCGAGGCGGCCATGATTAGTGCCCTTCGAACACTTGATTATGTACGCCTGTGAGTGTGACGCCACACTCTACCATGAAATTCGTGAAAGTAGTAGTTTATGCGAGGGAACTTGTGGACTACTCCATAGAGAACATCACCTTAGAACTGGCCGACCATGGGGCGGTTAAGGTCGAACGTGTGATTAGGGTCCTCGAAACCCACCCCTACACTCTTCGTCACGTTCGACTGTGACAAGCCCCCTGAGTCGGTGTGTGCCGGTTGGTATTGCTACCGTGTTAAGGCATTTGTGCCACTGCCGCGGAGGTGCTATTACTGCCATCGCTTCGGCCATACTAATCGCTCCATGGATATTCTCCGTTCCGTGACGTTCAGCGCTTGGTGCGCTGATAGGGCTACTGCCAAACTTTTTTATTGATTTTTTGTTCGTTCGAAGCTCGGCTACGGATGCGAGTTTTATGCATTCACAGCTGAGTGTGTATTGCAGAAGGTGGACTCGATCTACCACACCGGCCGGTAGTTTATGCGAGGGAACTTGTGGACTACTCCATAGAGAACATCACCTTAGAACTGGCCGACCATGGGGCGGTTAAGGTCGAACGTGTGATTAGGGTCCTCGAAACCCACCCCTACACTCTTCGTCACGTTCGACTGTGACAAGCCCCCTGAGTCGGTGTGTGCCGGTTGGTATCGCTACCGTGTTAAGGCATTTGTGCCACTGCCGCGGAGGTGCTATTACTGCCATCGCTTCGGCCATACTAATCGCTCCATGGATATTCTCCGTTCCGTGACGTTCAGCGCTTGGTGCGCTGATAGGGCTACTGCCTAACTTTTTTATTGATTTTTTGTTCGTTCGAAGCTCGGCTACGGATGCGAGTTTTATGCATTCACAGCTGAGTGTGTATTGCAGAAGGTGGACACGATCTACCACACCGGCCTTCGCCTGGCGAACAGTGCCTTCCGCATTTTCCCTATTTGAGAGCCTACTAGTCGATGCTGTTGGGGAGATGCTTCATGCTCTACGCCGTGCACAGTGCATTATTCGCCTGTGCGCGCTAGCCCGGCGCCTCCCTCAGTCGCCAACAGCTCTCACTGCAACTGGAGCTGATTTCGACGATGCCTATGCTGCTGAGAGACGCCAGTCACACCCTAAGCCCTTTGGGTTTAGGGTTAGGAAACTCATTCGAGAGCTAGGTATAGCTCTCAGGCCGGTGGCGCCCCTTGTTCTGTCCGGGATGCTATACTGGAGGGTGCCATCTTTGGCTATTTGTTGCCACACCTCTGATTCCAAAGCTTGTACAGCGCCCGGAGTATTGCGTTCGATCTTTTTGGAGCACACCTCTTGTCACGCTGGAACCGTGCCAGTGTATACAGATGGCTCCAACTCCCAAGATGTGGTCGGCTTCCACGCCGTATCCCCTCTGTTTGAAGTCAGCGGGGCTCTGCCAGGCGCTGCGTCTGTCTTCACGGCCGAGCTGGTGGCAATACCCCACTCGGTATGGGAGATTACGTGATGTGCCCGGTTCGGAGACCGAATTGTGATCTATAGCGACTCACAAACCGCCATGCCTGCCCCCTGGGCATTAGAATCTCCACTTTTCCTGGTTCGCGATATCCGTGACGCCACGGTTTTGGCAAGCCAGACGGATGTCGAGATTATCTTCTGCTGGATTCCTGGACATGTAGGAATTGCGGGGAATGAGTGTGCCGATGATGGTGCCAAAGAATCCGCGAGGACTCAGCGACCGGACCAGCGTTTCGCTCTTCCTCACACTGACTACATGGCAGGAATAAGGGCATCTCTTCTGGCTGCTTGGCAAAGAAGATGGGAGACGGTCGAAGGAAACTTAAAGTTGCGTGCCATTGCGCCGCGACTGCTCCCATGGACCTACCCCCAATGCCGCGAAGGCTTCAGGTTGCTTTCTGTCTTCACCCAAATTGGACGCAGTCACGGGACGCACCGCCATTTGATGGAGCGCTCGCATTGTTCCCCAAACTGTTTGGCACATTCTTGTTGAATGTCCCTATCTGGGCGATCTCAGCGCATGTTACCTGTCCCAGTACCGGGTCTGGCTGGATCGCTACCGCCTGTCCCTTGTACTCCGGACAAGCTTGTGCACATTAACATGTCGACTTATAGACTTTCGGGGGGAGACGGGCCTTCCTCCCTTTATTTAACTATTTGGAGTTTTTTGTTGTTTTTTGCTATTTTAGTAGGTTGCACTTTCCTGCCCCATGGGGAGGTGGCCCTCCCCCCTGATGCCGGAGCTTGCTTCCTGTATATTGCCTTTTTCCTTTTTTTGTTTTTATTGTTTTTTGGCATCTTATTTTAGAAGCCTACTATTAGCTATTGTATCCAATGCATACAATGCCTTATTCCCCACAAAGCCATTTGATACATCTACAAACAATAATCCTGACTCCTCACACAGGTCTTTCACATACTCATTCAGTCCATTTGCACAAGACAACCATTCCATCTCCACATCAATCTCAGAAGCACACTGGAAACAATGCCTTGCACTCTACTTTCACCCATCCTTTGAACTGACCTTTTGTACCTCTCTTATGACTCACATGAGCCCATTCTCTTCACCTCATTTACTCTCACATGCTAATCGCATCTGCATCCCTCTCACACCCAGACACCAGACTATCATACCTCTCATACACATCATTTACACCAGCACCCAGCAAACAAACTCTCACTCCTTTACATTTGCTCTCACTCACCTCCCTTTCTAAATATCTAGTTTGAGAGTCGCCCAATCACAAGCACCTCAGTCATCCTCCTGGTTTCCCTAGGCCTACAATTACTCCTTCCTGTTCACATTCAAACTACGACTTATTCCACTTTCAGCCACAACCACATCAGACAAATCACCTTCAACCTCTTACTCTCTCAGGGCATCAAATCTGTTAGTCAACCTAACAGGTTCCATGTCCCTCTTACTCATGCAACTGACTCATCTCCACTACCAAAGCCACATTTGCACAAGTCACAATACACAAGGGGCATTCAGATACATTTTCTCTTCTTTCAATACCACAAAAATCACAAACTACATACACACTACTTACATCAAAGGGCATATTCACTTCATCCAAAGTGAAGCCATACTGAGAAAACTTATTCCAAACCCTTTAATTAGCAATCAAGAAAAGTATAAATAAAAAGGGGAGAAAATTTGGCTGCTCTGAAACGTAAAAAAATGGGAGCTATTTCATGATTTAATTTAAAATATAATTAAAAATTCCTTGGGTATTTTATCTAACACTCAATGTTAACTATATTGCCAAACTTAAATATATTACACTGAAAAAAAACACAAACAATAAATGTGGCTAAATAGAGAGCTAGCTGAAAACACGTCCAATCGCTACCAATGCATAAAAGTACTTATTTATATAACAACTGGGTAACTAAGAAGTCTTGTTGGAGATTTGTTGGAAGCCTTGTTAAAAGACCAAGTTAGGTATGGGCTTATCGATGGCTATTCATATAATAATTGGAAGGTAGTCAGATGGTAATGCAATATGGGATCACCAGTTTCTTTTACTTGCTAGCTCAGGTGAGCAAAGGATAGTATCTTGGGAAGTGTCTTGGAAGTGAGTGTTTGAAAAATTTGTTTTTAGTGGTAGGTAGAATGGTTGTTGAAGATGAATAGCTGGTTTAAGTGTTCCATGATGCTACAGCTCTTGTGACTAAATCAACAATCAAGATGCCTACCTGGTTGTGTTAGAAAGTAATCAAGTGCAGCTTGTAACCAGGATAGAGGAGGAGGTATGTACAGATTTGTGAAGTAGAGTCTTTTCAGTCTATGCTTGATTGGATAATTTGTATTTCCATTACATTTTGGTTATGGAGATGAGTTGAGATGACTCGAATGATATTGGTGCAGGGCATATTGTCTCTGTTGTCTGTGATGGTTTCCATTTCCAACATTTCTTTAATTGATGATCTTGTAATGTGCCACTCTTTTATTTGGATTGGATGATGATTCCTGGATGGTTTAGATATATGTTGTGGTTGATAGGAATTCTTTCTATTTCTTTGTTTCATGTACTGTTAATGTTTATTTGAAGGATTTTCTCTCTCTTAGCAATGTTTTTGATCTCATTTGTGCTTGTGGAAGGGGAAGACTGGGACACAGTTAGGCCAGGAAAGAGAGGGTGGGGAGGTGATTGTGCATTGCTGGATCATGGCATGTGTTGGTTTGTAGGGAAGGGGTGTATAGTTAGTGGGGGTTTGTGTATTTGATGCCTTTACTGGTAACCAGCATAGATTTTAGTAGTTTTGTGTAATACAACTATGAAGTAGGTCAGCAAGTGGAGGGATCACAATGCAGTAAATATTTTTTTTACATATAAACTAAATAGTTTAGTTCCAAGATAATGTCTACAAAAATATATAGAAATAATAGATGATATAAAATTAAATATGTATGGGAAGATATTTTTTTTTAAAGTTTTCCTCTCCCAAAAAATATACTCCCAAATAGTTTCACATTCCCACTAGCAATCAATACTATAATCAAAATGATAATTATTTTGTCCTTTCTCTTATATACAACATACATTTCATTGTGGGGGAGGGATGGAACAAAATCCGCCAAATTGGGGTGAAGAGGCAGAGGCTTTCTCCTATGAGAACTTGCCAAGAGTCTTAGGCATGTATTGATATTACCTGTACAATGGGTCAGAATGGTAGCTATGGATTTGGTTGAACTTAATTTGAGTCTTTGTGTTTGTCAACCAGGTGTGAAGTGCATTGGGGTATAGTTGGAGAAGATAAATAGCTGTATCTTTGTGGTGGTGTGTGCTTGTAAGAGTTATCTAAGAAGGTATGTGTATCTGTGCTGAGTGTGTTTTGGCTGTCATATATGTAGAGCTGAGTATGGCGACATTGTGATGTGTGATTATGATTTGGGGTAATTGGTTGTATAGGTGAGAAGTGTTCTGACATAAATACTGTCTATAACCAGATGGTCCTTGCATAAAGTAAGATTATTCATAGTAGTTGATCACATGATGTTTATTTGCTTGATCAATAGCCAGAAAGTATCATATGTGTGTTTACCCTCCAGATAGTTGGTAACCATCTTTTTATATTGTTATGCTTGTTGGTGTTATATATTTTGTGTGTGAGGTTGTGGTATAGGATGGCATTGAAAGCTTTGTTATGTCTATAATTGCTAGTAGTATATAATCTAGTGCTTGGTTGAAGGTATCATAGATTTTTTTGTGTCAGGTCTTTAAGAAGATTGGTTTTTAGCAAGGAACTCATTAGATCAAGGAGTTGATGATGGCGGAATTTTATGATAGTCTAATTCTTTGGCTTTACCAACACTTTTCCCATTATACCAATTTATCAATTTTAATTTCTTTCATTGCCTTATTTTAATAAAATGGTTCTTTATCAACTACATGTAATTATCATTAATGATATTAACATTGATATAAATTAAGTAAATTGTCTTAATATATTAAGTATAGGTTGCAAGGAAATGTGTGTTGTGATCTAATTTATGATAAGGTGCTTACTGACTTGGTTAGGGTCTAGACGATCTGGAACGGACAGATGAGGAAGGTAGTATTGGTTTTGGGGAGCATGATTATTGTATCATACTTCTAAATTTCAGGTATTACATAGTGTAAGTAGCAGTAACTTTAAACCTCTCTTGACTTTTATTCCATATCTACTGAGGTCTGGGACATGGGCAGCAGATTGCTTGAGTTAGTGGATGATTTATCTGCTGTTTTGTGAAAAGTGAGGGGATAATTTGTAGCCTGTTGTTCTACTGTCCTTTTGTTTGCTCAAAACTAGACTGTATTTGTAAGATTTTCTACTCTACATCTGAGCATCTAGTGTGGATTTGATCCACCATACACTGCATGTCCCCAATATAGAACTTCCTTGTTGATGAAAGGGTACTGCCACTTTCTTGATGGCATGTACTATACATTTTTACATGTGATTCCATCATCTCCCTTAGTTACCAACCTCATTTTTTCATGGCCAATCTCAATAGTGACTATGCAATGAGAAACCCCGATCATATACCCTATGCCTTTCTGTTGTTGGGCCTACCCCCTGTTCTGTCTAAACATTCATTTTTTGTTTAACTATCCCCTCAATCTTCTCTCTAGCCTAGACCTGACCAGCTATCTCATGCTGTGTCAGAAGAGAGGCTTTGGAACCTCAATAAGCAAGGCCCAGAACTTTATGGATGCTGGGCAGTGGGGCATGATTAATTGGAAGATTAGTTTATCCCCAATAACCAATCTGTATGTAATGGGCTGACCACCTCCCTGCAGCCATTCTTGGGTGCATAAGGCTATACTTTTTATGGTGTGCAAGATTTCCTGCCTTGTTGGCTGCCAGGCCAACTAAATGTCTCAGATCCGGGTTGTCTTGTTGAGGATTAGTATCTCTTATTAAAGAATTCTATTCTATTGGCTGCTTGGGAGATGAGTCCTTTGGTTGGAGACTGGTCCACATGGTAACTTCTGGTCACTGCACAAACACTAGCATTGCCACTCAAAAAGTAGCCATTAAAAGCTGGAAAATCCAATATAGGATAGGCAGGAGTGGCTGGACACAGGATATAGCCAACCAACCCCTTTCTTTTCAGTGGTCACAAACCCTCAGATTTTTGTGTATTGATAAGTTTATATAAGTTTTACATCATTTTGGAAATGTTCCTATTTCTAAATCCTTACCCAACCTTTTTGTTGGGACATATGAGGTGTTTAAAGACAGCATCACTGACTGGTGGAAGGGGGGGGAAGACAGTTACTTTCACCTTAAAGCTAAAAATGCAGTGTGTGTTGTAAAATTATTTAGTCTTTAATATTCTTTATAAACTGGACCCTCAGTTCTTGCAATTATATAGTTACTGGGAGTAGGTAAAAAACGATAGATAACAAACCAAAACATTATTTCCAATTTAAATACAAGTAATTATAAATAATTTGTTCTGGGGCTGCTCCGACTGGAAAATGCCGTCTGCGAGTCCTTCCTGCACAGACAGCACTACACCATGGTGTTTTTAGACCTGGAGAAAGACTATGATACTGCATGGTGATATGGTATCATGGAGACTCTCTACAGGATGGGGGTGAGGGTTATGCCTCCCAATCCTTATATCTGAATTTTTGCGAGATTGTTGATTCCTCATATGGTTAGGGGAACCCTCTCCAGCCCAAATGGAATAGGAAGAGGGTGTTCCACAGGGAAGTGGCCTCAGTGTCACACTCTTTGCCCTGAGCATCAACGGCATCACCTCAGTGCTGCTGTAAGATGTTCTCAATACACTCTAAGGCAGTCGCCATGAGATATAAAAAAAAAATCACTACACTCTACGTGGACGACCTTCTGATCTCCTTTGGCACAGCCCAGATGCCAACTGTGGAGCATCGACTCCAACAGGCATTAAACCACATTTCTCACTATGCCAAAGCGCACAGGCTTCGGTTTTCCTTGCCTAAGACTAAGGTGGTGCACTTCTGCTGCCATCCACAGCTCCATCCTGACCCAGATTTATTTCTCAATGGTGTGCACCGGGATGTGGTGGACTCATACCGTTTCCTTTTTCTTGTATTTGACTGATGCCTAACCTGGGAAGCTCATATTTGCAGCCTAGGTGTCTCTTGTACCCACGCCATGGACATTCTTCGTTCCATGACATTCAGCGCCTGAGGCGCTGATAGGGCTACCGCCTTACTTTTTAATCGATCCTTTGTTCGTTCGAGGCTTGACTACAGATGTGAATTTTATTCATCTGTAGCCAAACATTGTGGCGGTGGGATAGCTAGTCCCCAGCCCAAAATTCCCGCCGCCCCAACAAGGTCTGCTCTGTGGTTCAAGGAGAATGTATTGAACAGAAAGAGATTATTTTTTAAATTTATTAAAAACCAATAAATATTCCAAGCTAATCCAAAATCACAGCCCCAAAACCTTTAAAATAAATATACCTTATAACCTAGACTCAAAATTATTATATTTATGTACACACTAATCTACTATATAGGTGGCTTTACAATTATATTGGCCACCAACAGCATTTGCAAAGAGAAATGTCTAGTATTTTGCAAATAGATTGCCCAATGCAAAGATGTGAGTCTGTGCAAAATGTATCAGATCCAAGCGCGCTATTACCGGTATAAAGGAGGGGGTGATAAAAAGGAAAGGGAGGCAGGCCCGTATTTTGAGGGATGCATGAGGTCTGTGCTGGTGTCTGGGCATTAACTCCAATTATAGCTTGGGGACTGGAAGGCGGTCTCTAGGGTCCATGCTTTAAGAAGGTCCCCCTCCTCTAAGGTAGACACACATGCGAGGGTCAGTACTGGTTTCAGCCGTCTCCAAAAAGCAAGATGCTTATCAGTACCACAGAGCTGGAAAAGAGATGGCACATTTAGTCACTGATTCATTGCCACACTCAAACATCTTTACACCTAACACACTCAACCACACCTACTCTCACACAATTTTCACTCACCTATTTTCCATCCAGATGGCTCTTCGTTCCTCAGTCACTTTTATGTAATAATGAATTTAATTATTAGAGATCTTAAAAAATCTGCCTAAAAAGAAAATAGAGATGAATGGATGAGCGCGATAGAGGTCCATCAGGTCCCACCACACAAAGCAATGATGATGTAACATCCATCCACATTTTGAAAAAGAAGAAAGGGAATAGACATAGGGGATAGGAGGTGGACAACCTAACTACTACCTGTATTGCAGAAGGTGGAATCGATCCACCACACCGGCCATCGCTTGGTGACCGGTGCCTTCCGCACTATCCCCATTGAGAGCCTACTAGTCGATGCTGGGGAGATGCCACTCGCTCTACGCTGTGCACAGTGCATCATTCGCCTGTACGCCCGAACCCAGCTCCTCCCTTTGTCGCCAAGAGCTCTCACTACATTCGCAGCTGATCAACGGTGCCTATGCCGCCGAGAAGCGCCAGTCATACCCTAAAGCCTTTGGTTTAGGGCTTGGCATTGCTATCGGAGGGTACCACATTTAACTATTTATTGCCACCCTTCTCCCAAAGCTTCTACAGCGCCGGGAGCATTGCATTTGGCCTTTTGGGAGCACACTTTGTGTCATGCTGGAACCGTGCCAGTGTATATGGATGGCTCCACTCCCAAGAGGGGGCTGGTTTCCATGCTGTATTCCCTCTGTTTGAAGTCAGCGGGGCTCTGCCAGGCGCTGTATCTGTCTTCATGGCCGAGCTGGTTACAATACACCGCTTAGTACAAGAGTTAACGCAACGTGCCCTGTTTGAGACCATACTGTGATTTATAGTGACTCATAAAGCGTCCTGAGTGCTTTCTGGGCATTGGAATATCTGCATCACTTAGTTTGCAATATCCGTGATGACACAGTTTTGGCGAGTCGAGCGGATGTTGAGATTATCTTGTGCTGGGTTCCTAGAAGTGTAGGAATTGCAGGGAATAAAGGTACCAAAGAGTTTGCGAGAACTGGGTGACCAGACCAGTGTTTAGCTCTTCCTCACACCGATTACATGGCAGGAATATGCGCTGCTTGGTAAAGAAGATAGGAGATGGTCGAGGAGAACTTAAACTTGGGTGCCATTGTGGCGCAACTGTCACATGGACCTACCCCCCAATGCCACAACGGCTTCAGGTTGCTTTCTGTCATTTTTTAATTGAACACACAGTCGGGACACAGCCCCATTTGATGGAGCTTTCGTCTGCACGTTATTCTGAAGACTGCGTTGTCCCCCAGACTGTTCAGCACATTTTTGTTGAATGTACCAGTTTTGGTGATTTCCACGCACATTACCTGTCGCTGTACTGGGACGAGCGGGATCGCTACTGCTTGTTCCTTGTACTCAGGATGTGTTTGTGCACACTAACTTGTGGACTTTACGAGTTTTTGGAGGAGGCTTGCCTCCCCCACTTTATTGGAATTTCTTTGTGGGTTTCTTTTTGTAGGTCACATGTTTCTGTGCTGAGAGTAGCCAGGCATACCCGCGATGCTGGAGCATGCTTCCTTCTTGCCTCTTTTCTTTCTTTTGTTAATTCAATAAATTTTTTTTAATATAGTCTAATAGTAGACTGTTGTGTACAGCAACTTATGCCCAAGTAGGCAGTCACCAGATGGGCTTCCACAATGATAAAAAAAAATGTTCTGGGGCCTAAATAGTTACCTTCACAATTAAAGTATATATATATATATATATATATATATATATATATATATATATATATATATATATATATATATATATATATATATATGAGGAATTAAACCACATTCTCCGAAGACAATTTAATTCAGAACAGTTTCGGTGTATCTCACACCCTTTTTCAACTGACACTGGGCAGAAAATATATAAGAGAAAAGCATAACACAAGATTCCCTCTTTTTCCCCCCAATCCCCTACTTGTGGCTAATCTGGGGGAGAAGGGGGGTTAAGCCTAAACATATTGAAGTGCTGACATTTTACTATTTTGTTTATTTGCGATCTTATTACAGGATTAAAAGAAAATTGACCCTCAGATAGATTTAAATTAGGAACTGACGATATCAAGCTCGATTCTTCTCTTAACATAGTTATCCGATATAAATAACATTTTACTTCCATTGAAATCGATCGTATGATTCTTGTCTCCTACATGGCAAAAAATTCCACTACTTTCGCTGCCCACTCTAATATCTCTTTTGTGTTCATACAATCTCTTGTCTAGATTTCTCCCCGTTTCCCCTATATAAACTTTATGGCAATCGTTGCATGGTATTGCATATACTCCTATGTTGATATGTTCTTTGGGTTTCCTGGCAATCATCAATTGGTTTAAGGAATTATTATATTTAAAGGCTAGATTAATACCCGCTTTTCCAAATATGTCCTTTAAACTATTTAATTTATTATTAAATGGCAATGTTATACATTTGTTGAAGTCGTTAGTGCGGGAAGGCTTTTTAATTCAATAGATGATCTTGTGTTTTTTGGTTCAATACATGGCCACTAAAGTTTTTGCTAAAAAAGCACTAAATTTAACATATTTCCAGAGTTAAAATTTAACATACTTCCAAGTTAAAATTAGTTGGCGAGCTGCATCAGAAATTTTTTAGCATTATTTTAATACTGTATAAAAGGAAATTAATATATAAAAAGAGAATTTATAGATAAACTTGATAAAATCCTAAATAGAACAAAATCAAACATTTTTTACTTACTAATAGCCTGAATTGTTACAGTTCAAGCTTGCTCCATTAATTAAAAAATGAAATCTATTCTTGTTTTAATTTTCCTGAAAAGATTATTTTCTCTTTGATCTCTGGATGACTACTGAGGAATTTTTCTCCATTGAAAGCACTGCAAGTGCATTTAGTCTTTCAGAATTCATTTTGCTCCCTAGAAAAGTTTTGATTCTTTTCAGTGTTGAAAAGCAGCATTCTGCCTCTAATGTAGCCATGGGAATTGTCAAGAGCATTTTCATCAGTCACACTTTCACAAAGAACATCATCTAGATTATTTTCCAAATAAATTTCAGCAGCTTAATTAATTTGCAATATTCATGAATATTGGACCTACAATAGAATACTTTTAGTTCAGTTTCAAGCTTTTCTTTGTAAATCATGGGATATGCTTCAGTGGTCAGTAATATCTCTTCTGTAGGCAGTTGATTCTTAAAATTAGTGAAGCTTTTCTTGTCAAATAATTTAGCAGCTACTAAGTGATTAGTGGAAGAATATATGTCCATTATATCAACAAAAATACAGTCATACACTTCCTTAGCTGTTTTGACTTCTCATGCTTTTCAGTTTTTTCTTTGATTATGTTTTTATTTCTAAAACCATCACCTTCAAACTGCAAATATTGGAAGGAAAGCAAACAGTGCATTTTTTACCTCACAGCCGCAAAACTAACTTTTTGTTGTTGCCATTCAGAATTAAAGCTATGAATATATTTCTTGTTGTTGCTTATGCCTGGCTGAGATATTCAGAGATCAGGCATTGAACAGCCTCTTTTCTTAACTGCAATTTTCTCATGGAAGACAGTTGTGAAAACTTAAGCTGTTGAAGTTAATTTACAGTCACAGAACTTATTTCTTGGGCATGCAAGGAGGCTATGGTTAAATTTTCTGCAAAATAAAAGAACTCCCCCCAAAATATGAATTAAATTCTACAATTTATCACATTTAATAATATAAACACATTTTTACGCACAACAGACATGGAGTAAAAAAGAAACTACCTTCTTCTGGCACACCAGGGTTGGCACTGCATGAACCACAGTGATCTCTCTCTCTAGCATGCAGCTTCCTATCTCAGGCATGTGAGCATGCGCACAACAGCCAAACATTGCATTGCTGGAACTATGAAGTGCACAGATCTATACAAGGATTTTTGTATTTTTTTCATAAACTAGTTTTCATAAACTAGGCTTAAGGGTTATATAATATACATGTATAAAGGAAGAAGAACTCATTATATTGAATGTTATAGATAATATCGAGTGGAAATAGGGGGAGCTGCAATTCTGCAGTGTCTATACATGAGCCACCACTGCATATTACCAATACACAAAAAATAACAGCAATTTTCAGATGCTACAGGAGGCAAAACTATACTTTGCACAAGAATGATGCCAATTAAATCGGCCTTGTGTTTAAAAGCACTTAATACAAATTTGTGATCACCAGAAGACATTTTTTGGTTGAAAACCAAAAATAACAAATATGGATATGTGTAAAAAGTGAAGGTTATGGTAAATTGTCTCATTATGTTCCACATTAATAATTTAAGAATGAGTTTTATAAATATTATAACTGAGATGTCACATTTAAAAGTTTATTACCTCATATTTACCTTTTTGAAACTTTTCTCATTCATGTCAATAAACATGTATTAATTTTAATATGGAATGACATTAAATCAATCTCATTCCGACAATCACCCTACAAGAAAACTAGGTAGATACTTCCACCCATCCTCAAAATTAATCACAAACCCAATCCTAGCAATAGTAGCATAATGGTTTTGCTCTTCCCTCTCTGATTCACAACTTATTAAAACATATCCACTCTACCTTGTACTCACAGACACTTAAACAACCTCCCACCAAACAAGACTAAATGAGCCACCACCCAGAATAGACCACTCATATAAACTTCCACGCATGTCAGAGAAAGCACTTATAGCACAACTAAGTTCCAGTCACTCAACTATCCTCCAAAAATACAGACATATTAATTAACCAATGAGAGAGTGAATTATATTTCTGACAGGATTGAAGCAATTTTGCTTTTTATCTGCATATTAGTTAATATACTTTTATCTATCTAATGATTAACTTGTAAAACTTTACCTATGCATAGTTACAGAAAGTAAATTACCTATTCTTTTATTTTAGGATATTTATAAAGAAGCCCCCATCAAGGAAATGAAGGAAGAATTGTCTGATTCAGATTTTGGAAATGAAGTAAGATTGGTCACAAGTCAAGAAAGAGCAGTTTTTGATGGTTCTAATGAATTGCTGTCAAAAGAATCCCCTCTCAAAGAGGTAGTTAAAATTAATTGCTTCTTATAATATTTGGAGTAATCTGCTAGATCTGTTCATGTTTTACTCCTTGATGAGGTCCTTCTTTACTTAATCTCCCATCATCACATTTAAGACCACTATTTAGCTATATCAGTATGCACACTTCTGCTAGTTACACACACTAACCATTTCACCTGATCTATCACTCATTATTTTCACCTGGAAGTGAACATATCTAAATCTCCAAAGTAATCCATTAAAAACATGAATATAAATGTATGAAATGAACAAAACTGTGATTTCTGTATGCTCTGTAAGGAATTAAATTTTGTACTTCTTCAAGCAGGATTTTGGGGAGATTTCATTGAAGGAAGAGGTTAGTGAAGAATTCCTTCATAGAGAGATGAGTTCTTCTGTTGCTTTTGATGTACTGTGTACAAAATCTGAAAGCTCTCTTCCAAACACTACCAGTGAGTTTTTGCAACAAGACCTTCACCAAGATAAGGTAATCTTTATTTTTAGTTTCTTGCTGAGTTTATTTGTACAATGGGAAACATTATTTCAGTTTCTTCACACCACTATTATCACTCAAGATTGCCATGTTGTGATAGCAGGGTAACCTGAGTGTTTGAGGGGAAGATAATGAGAGGTTGATCTACTCGTAATATTTCCTTTATTAAAAAGAGCCAACCACAAACCTTAGCAAGTATAAATACCCCCCAAAATATTTACCTTACAAATAATATATATATATATATATATATTTTTATATATATATATGGCCTTACAAGATATAAATATTGGCCAACACAGTGATATGAAGGTCACAACCAAAATTGCCCGTTTCAGTTCATTTTCACAATAAATTTGAAATTTCAGTATTTTCAGCTGATCACATTTTCTGAAGAAGCAATGTTTCCTCTATCTATAGTTAAACTCTCATAAGTGGTTGCCAATTATTTATTAACTTATTTGTTGTTTTTATAATGTTACCCAATATATTTTCTCATTTTCATCAACTCGCTGACTCTCCAATACACACACAAGTGAAATTTGCGTCTACAAACATTTTTTTTGCATAATTAAATGCTTTATTATTTTAATTTATCATTTATCTTAAAAATCAAATAAATCCATAACTCGCACATATGTGAATATAGACTCAGTTTAACTGGGAGAAGGAAGAAGGATAGTTGTTTTAGAAAACTAAGTGCTAATTTTTTCATCATTAAATGACCAAATCTGAAATAGTGTCAGTTTTTACAATGACCCAACCTTCTAAAAGGAAGAAATGACTTTCAAAAAGGTCACAAAGAGTGGAGGAAGTCTAGTGAGGATAAACCGAAAGAGTCTGAGGCTGTTTGAGATTTTTATCAAAAAGAGGCAGTATTTGCACACTTTTCATTCGGGGGGAGGATCCAATATATATATATATATATATATATATATATATATATATATATATATATATATATATATATATATATATATATATATATATATATAATATACACTGTAATCCATACTCAGTAACATACACACTCATATATATATATATATAAAAGTCATGTGGTATGCAGGTTCTATTGAAGTCCACAGCTGTGGCAGCATTATTAATTTTAAGTTGTATTTTCTTAATATTTCTTACAAGTTTTTTAATGGGGACTTTGAGGTGAGAAAAATCATCCGCGAAAGATATTCTTTATTCCTAGAGGTCTTCCGACCATGTTAGGTCATCTTCAGGGAATGAACAGAAATGGAATTATTAAAAAATTACTACATTATATATAGTATTTCTACATGAACATAAGTACTATAAAAATTGGCTAATCATGGCGCAGGAAATTCTTAAGCGGAAACTAAGCGTTACAAGAAACATAGAAAATTGGAAGGCTCAGATTGTCTGACTATTTGTTGCTCTGATCTATATCAAGTGGGAAAACGTGCTTCTTTTAACGATGGTCAACTCGGGGATGCCGAGACATCTCGGCGTCCCCGAGTTGACCAAGATTCCTGGTGAATCGCTACTGTGCTCGCCATTCGCAAACCGGGGAGATATCACTCTACTCCGGGCAGTTTCCATCCAATCTCTCTAACCTCTTGCGTGTGCAGGTTGATGGAGAAATTGGTAAATGTTAGATAAGCCGTTTTTCTGGACAGCGGAAGCCATCTGTCTTCTGCACAGTGCGGCTTCCGCAAGTTCCACTCCACATCAGATGCTCTGCTCCAACTGAAAAATGCCGTCTGTGAGGCATTCCTTCTTATACAGCACTACACCACGGTGTTTTTCGATCTGGAGAAGGCCTATGATACCGCATGGCGATACGGTATCATGGAGACTCTCCACACGATGGGGCCGAGGGAACGCCTCCCAATGTTTATATCTGAATTTTTCCGATATTGTTGATTACGCATACTGGTGGGGGGAGCCCTATCCAGCCCAATGGAGCAAGAAGAGGGTGTCCCGCAGGGAAGTGTCCTCAGTGTCACATTCTTTGCCCTGAGCATCAATGGCATCACCTCGGTGCTGCCGGAAGATGTTCTCGCTACGCTCTACGTGGACGACCTTTCGATCTCTTTTGGGGCGGCCCAGATGCCAACTCTGGAGCGTCGACTCCAACAGGCATTGAACCGCGTCTCTCGCTATGCCGAAACGCACAGGTTTCGGTTTTCTTTGGCCAAGAGTAAGGTGGTGCACTTTTGCCGCCATCCACGGCTCCACCCTGACCCAAACTTGTTTCTTAATGGGGTACTCGGGGAAGTGGTTGAATCGCACGGTTTCCTTGGTCTTGTATTTGACCGACCTGGAAGGCTCTTATTCGCAGCCTTAGGGTCTCTTGTACCCGCGCCGTGGATATTCTCAGTTGCGTGACGGTCAGTGCTTGGGGCACTGATGGGCTACTGCCTTACTTTTATATCGATCCTTTTTTCGTTGAAGCTCAACTACGGATGCGAGTTTTATGCATCCGCAGTCGATCGTGGATTGTGGAAGGTGGACTCGATCCACCACACCGTCCTTCGCCTGGCGACCGGTGCCTTCCGCACTTCCCCCATTGAGAGCCTACTAGTCGATGCTGGGGAGATGCCACTCGCTCTACGTCGTGTACTGCGCATTATTCGCCTGTACGCGCGAGCCCGGCGCCTCTTTCAATCGCCAACAGCTCTCACTGCATCCGCAGCTGATTTCGACGGTGCCTCTGCCGCCGAAAGACGCCAGTCATACCCTAAGCCCTTTGGATTTAGGGCCAGGAAACTCTTTCGAGAGCTAGGTATAGCTCCTGGGCCGGTGGTGCCCGTGGTTCTGCCCAGGACGCCACCCTGGAGGTTACCATATTTTGCTATTTGTCGCCATGCCTCTGCTCCCAAAGCTTGTACAGCGCCGGGAGTATTGCATTTTGACCATTTTGGAGCATACCTCGTGGCACGCTGGAACCGTTCCAGTGAATACGGATGACTCCAAGTCCCAAGAGGGGGTCGGCTTCCACGCCGTATCCCCTCTGTTTGAAGTCAGTGTGGCTCTGTCAGGCGCTTCGTCTGTCTTCACGACCGACCTGGTGGCAATACAAGACTCGGTACGGGAGATTACGCGACGTGCCCGGTTCGGAGACCGGATTGTGATCTATAGCGACTCACAAAACGCCCTGAGTGCTGTTGTGGCATTAAAATCTCCGCATCCCCTGGTTCGTGATATCCGTGACGCCACGGTTTTGGCAAGCCTGGCAAATGTCGATATTATCCTCTGCTGGGTTCCTGGACATGTAGGAATTGCGGGGAATGAGCGCGCCGATGAGGGCGCCAAAGAGTTCGCGAGGATTCTGCCACCGGACCAGCGTTTCGCTCTTCCTCACAGCGTCTACATGGCAGGAATACGCGCGCGGGCTGCTTGGCAAAGAAGATGGGAGACGGTCGAAGTGAACTTAAAGTTCTGTGCCATTACGCCGCGAATGTTCCCATGGACCTACCCCCCTAATTCCACGAAGGCTTCAGGCTGCTTTCTGTCGTCTCTGAATTGCACACACTCGCCGGATGCACCGCCATTTAATGGAGAGCTCACCAGCACCCTACTGTGAAGACTGCGTTGTTTCCCACACTGTTCGGCACATTCTTGTTGAATGTCCCAGTCTAGGTGATCTCCTTGCACCTTACCTGCCCCGGCCCTGGGATGGGCAGGGTCGCTACCGCCCCTCTCTTGTACTCGGGACAAGTTCTTGCACATTGACTGGTGGACTTATAGACTTTTGCGGGGAGGCCAGCCCTTCTCCCCTTTATTTAACTAGGTTTTGTTTTGTTGTTTTCTTTGTAGGTTGCACGCTCCTGCACCAGGGCGATGCGTACCTCCCCCCAATGCCGGAGCTTGCTTCCTAATTGTTGGCATTTTCCCTTTTTATTGTTGCTTTTTCATATTCTTATTTTAAAGTAGCCTAGTGCTAGGCTGTTGTGATTGCGGCGACTGTGCCCTAGCGGGTAGTCGCCAGATAGGCTCCTAAAATTTAAAAAACAAATGCTCTGATAGTATTTACTTTTTTTAAATCATTGGTGGCATACCTAAGTCCCTGAAGCAAGTATGCCTACCAATTGGCATTTGTTTTGTTTTTTTACAATTTTTTGCGTTTGTTTTGATTTTGATTAGCTGTGTCATCATTGGTTCTCGCCAGAATGGATTATGAAGATTTAAGAGATAATACTGACAAAGTTGAGCTATTTTGGGAAAAGATTGCATCTGGTCATCCCATAATTAGTAACAACAATTTTTATGGATAAGAGAAAAAGCTGAATTTCATTAGAATTCATTCCTTAACGTAATCCTCATCATTATCATTGACTTCCAATGATTCAAAAGCTTTTTAATATTATATTTTGGTTGGGAGGGAAATAATTTACAGAGGGGGGGAGGGGGCCTCTCCCTAATGCCAAAGTGTCCTTCTTTCTTCTTGTCTCTGTTCTATATGTTCATTTTGCATTTCTTGTTGTTTGTTTTTCTTTCTTTTTGGGGAGAGGGGGGGGGGTCAGGGACCTAGTAACCTAGTACTAGGCTGAAATTGTAATTACAGTTACTTGTGCCCTTTATATCAATTGGCAGATGTATGTGATAGAAAAAAATATCCACCTACCTCAATATGACTACAGGCTGTAAACAATATTCATTCCCATGATGACTGTATCAGGAAAAAATATTTTTATATTTAGAGATTTATTCATTAAATTCAGGTCAGTTTGTCTTCATGACATATTCTGTCGATCTTACTCAATGAACCTGCCTGTGGCCTCGATGACAGCATCTAGGCAACTCCAAAACTGCCCACAAACCATCATCACTATCTCCCATTTTAGGTCCCTGAAGGCACTGGTAATCCTGCCTTAACTCATTGATTTTGTTGCAGCTGGATTTCTTAGTATCTTGTTCCATTCTACCCAACATATTCAAGTTGAGGGAGTTGCACTCAGATGACTTTGAAGGTCAAATGTCAGGTTCTACAAGAATGAAGAAATTCTCTAACATCCAGACCTGTGTCTTCCAGCTGGTCTAGCAAGGTGTAGAGTCCTGTGCCACATGTAAGGCCTCCATACAGATACCCGCTGGATTCAAAACCTCACCAGCTCACTCTGAACATGGCTTTAGCCACCAGTATTCAGCTTGAGCCACTCAAGGAAGAAGTGGGGAGGCATAAAATCACCTCATTTGTGTTTGTGCATAAATCTGGACATATCTTTAGGTGTTAAAAGCAAAACGCCTGTTATTCTGCATTTTGATCTTTAGTTTTATTTTGCAATATCTTTGAGCAGATTTCAGGTTGACCCAAGCCAAAGTCTAATCATTTGCAAGATCCTACTGAGGCAGCTGTGGCTCAGGAGGACCCATTAGGAGAGGAGAGACCTTCTCTCCCAGCTGGTGCTTCCTTGAAATCCTTGAAGTCCTTGAAAAGCCCTTGAATTTATTTTTTGCACTTGAAATCCTTGAATTTGATGAAAAAAGTAGTGGTCATTGAATTTAAAAAAATAAATCATTGAGTGATTGTTCAAATGATTTTTCAAATTCATTATTTATATACTTTTTAATGTCTATTAGGAAAATAGTAATATTTAAATTTATTTACTCACTAATGTGAGTGAACATATGTATGCTTTGGATGCATTGTATTTTATGATGGATGCTTGCTATACTTCTGTGACTGTCGCTTGGATACCTTGTTCTTGTTTTTTTGCACTGGTGAGTTGATTTTGGTTATGCTTTGCTTATAACCCATTTTTCCTTAAATACCTCACCTTCATCAATGTCCCATAATGTTTATTGTACTTTTTTAATTTAAAGAAAAAACTGATTGCTAAAACCCATCCTTGATTATTTTTTTAAAGTCCTTGAAAACTTTGAAAAGTTCTTGAATTCAAAATCACCAAACAAATAGACACCCTGGATATGACTGAACCTGTTTTTTTTTAGGCCCATCCATAGGTGGAGAGGAGTGGGTAAGGAAAAGGAAGACCAATTTGGGGGCTTTTGCGATGGATTAGTCCATTGTCACTTCAAGTGACCAAGAAAAGACTGGCACCTTTTGAGCTCCTTTTTAACATTCTTCTCAACAACTATTCACATAAATAATTTAGGGAGGTTGCAGTCAGAGGAGCTGGGGGCAACAAGTCTGAGGACCAGTGGTGCAGGACTGTTAAGCAACCCAGCCTCTCTTCATTGCTTTGTGGGCAGGAGCAGAGTCCTGCTGGAAAATGTAAGGCATTCCCATGGCTACTTGGTCCACCCAAGGCTCCAGCACCTCAATATAATGGTCTGCATTAACCTTGAAGCCCTGTGGGAAAATGTGAGGAGCCATGATGTCTTCCTCACTCATGAGCACACCCAGAAGCATCAAAGAGATGGAAAATTTGCTGTGCATGATTGTAGATACATCTGATGTGTTTTCAGGCAGCCATTGATCCTTCTGCTGGTTTTCACCCTCTCCTACACAAAATCTTCCTCAAACAATAAAGGAAGGGGGCTGTTGCTATTGTGCTTGATTTCGATGATGAGTGCTTCTGCCTTCACTTTATGGCTCTCCTTGGTAGCTATAAAATATTAAAATTAAAACTATTTTAAAGTATCAGGTTGGAACAAAAGTAATGTCTGATTTTAGTGTATACCCTAATCAAGTGATATTCAGGAGGAGCAAGATCAGGAAAATGTGGAGGTTGAAGCAATATTTCCCAACAAAGCTCCTCCAAAAGATCTTTGGTTATTTGAGGATGGGCATTATAGTGATGGAGGATCCCAGGGTTGATCTATAGATTAAGCAGGGTCACCTTTGACACAAAGCAGCTTTCAAACATTGAAGTTGATTGTAGTAGAGATTAATATTATTTTTTTATTGTTGTCTAGCAGTTCATAATGGACAATTTCTTCAATGTTCCACCATATTCTGGTTCTTCAACTGATCTATGAACAGCTGTATTTAACATTATGATAATGAAGCCACTTCTCATTACCAGTAATAAATCTGCCCCAAAATGTGCCTGAAAATGTTGTAAGAGCAATGTCTCATAACAAGCAACACACTATTCCAGATTCACTGACCCATTTTCCAATCACTGAAACCTTTCCAATAATATTCAGTTGCCATAGGATAGCTATGGCAATTGTTCTTCCATTTCCCTAGAATTTGTAGCAGGATTTGCTGGGATAACAGCTTCTAACTATTCTGAATCGTGTTATTTTGCTCCATCTTCTAGACTAAAATCCCTACTTTTTGTCATTGTGCTTACATCAATACTTTTATGAAACTATACAATCCATCACTGACAGACTTCCGTTTTACTGACGACTGACGGAATAAGTGCCGATGGAGGCGATTTTTGGCCATCACCTGAACCGTCACTAACTGAAAAGAAGACGACCTTCGCCAAATAATGTTTCCATCAGTCAGTCATCAGCGAAATGGAAGTCCATCAGTGACGGACTGATGGACCTTCCATCATCGGTACGGATGGACTGCCCACCACTACAGTGATATGATCTCTAGATGGGAGTACATAGGGGTGAATACTGAAGAAGATTATGAACAATATTTTTATAATCTGATAGAAAAAAATTATAAATTACTCAATTGTATTCATAAAAGATAACAAAATGTATTACTTAATAAATACTATTGAAAACTTTATTCAAGAAAATTGGACATTGCTTTCATTCTAGCCTGATATATTAAAAAGTACAGGTGGTTTGAAGGAAGAGCACGAGGTGATTTAACAATGATATAAAAACAAATTAAAAATTATAAACTAGTGTATCTGAATATAAAGCATCCCCCCAAAGCTTTAAAATATCTAAAAATAATAAATAAAAGATTTTAAATATTGTATATCAAAGAAATAATTAGATTTCCAAAGAAACTACACCCAATACATAAAAGACAAACTAGCCAATTTTACCTTAAATAACTACCCTTCCTAGCCAAAGCACCACACTATGTACATTATCAATACCATCACACATGCAAGAGGTAAATTCATCCCTTGTGACCAGATTCTTGTGAGGTCTCCCTCACAAGAATCATGACATCCATTTACTCATCACTCACATCACCAACCTAATCACTAAACAGCAATCAGAAAACCACCAAACACACTCAACTCTGGAGAACCATAAAGAAAATTCACCCATCATATAACTCCCCATATCTCACACAAGAGTCATTAGTTAATAGAAATAACCAAATGTCAACTACTAGATAACATTCTCATGAAACACTACTCAAACGTTAGCTTCCTCCCAACACAGAAAAATCCATAACAAAGATCAATAGCACACACTGTGGTGGTGGGGTCACAAGACCTTCACCAATTCTTTCTGCCGCTCCAACAAGGTCCGTTGGCTGGTTCAAGGAGAGTGTATTGAAGAGGGAAAGAGTATTTTCTAAATTTATAAAAAAACAATAAATATTCCAAGCTAAACCAAAATCACAGCCCCAAAACCTTTAAAATAAATATACCTTATAACCTACTCAAAATGACTATATTTATGTACACACTATAGGTGGCCTTACAATTTTATTGGCCAACAACTGCAATTGCAAAAAGAAATGTCTAGGGCTTCACAAACAGATTGCCCAACACAAAGATGTGAGTCTGTCCAACTTTTAGCAGATCCGGGAGCACTATTACCAGTATAAAGGGGGGGAGGGAAAAGGAGGTGGGCCCGCTTTCTGAGGGAAGGGGGTTCCTTATGATATTCTTTTCTGTCAGTCTGGCAAAACGATCAGCACTCAAGGACGGGGACGCGGTGGTTCCGGTCAATGCGGAAAGTGGGAGGGCTCTGGCTCCAAGCGATGCATAGGTGACTTGGAGGCAGTCTCGAGACTCACGCTTCAAAAACATTCCCCTTACTGCCACACGATTCAGAATGCGCTGGACAAGTCGGCACTAAGAAGCTAGAAAGGAGAAGGCATTTTCAATCACCCAATCGCTGTCACACTTAAAATATTCTTATACTGACATTCATACATACCTATCCATTCACACTAAGACTCACCTGAATAACTATTCAGCTTCCTTCTAAACTGTAATCAAACACGTGCACTTTGTTATTTAATAACTATCAAATTATGTCTCTAATATAATTTTTAATGTCTCTTTCACTATTAAACTATTCTCAATTTTGTCTGTGGGGGCAGGGGAGACAGATATGAAAGGGGCCACGATAGAAGTCTATTGAGTCCCTCACTCAGAGTGACAACAAAGATGCAGCCGCAATCCATACACCCTGAAAAGAAAAGAAAGGGATTAGAGACTGGGGAGGAGAGGCGCACAACAATAGACTACTACTACACATCTAAAGACCAAGCATTCCCTGATTCACACATGACATCCCACAACCAATAACCTCATTAATCAACACCTATACTGACACACTGGCATGACTGTCAACTTCACTGAATTGATGCCCCCCTAAATTAGACTAAATGCACAACACCTGCCAATAAACAAAAAGCCCACCCTCCTAGGACTCACACTAGGCACCTACATGGCATTTAAAACTCACACAGCAATCGTTAGAAATAAGACCACAAAGAAAATTAATGTCATCAAAGCACTATCAAACATTAAATTTGTAGATCAGAAGGAGCCTCTCACCACTCCATACAAACAATTTATCCAATCCACCCTCAACTATAGCTATTTAGAGTTTTTGCCATTTTACCAAAGATATCATCCAGTTTTTCAAATTAACAACATTGGTTATGACAACTTGTTTCTACTTTAATGTACATTTGTGACCATAAAAGCTTAAATTGAGAACTAATTTGTAGTAGCTCATACAGTGTACACACTGTATCTATTTAGAAGATTGTACCCCTATTGATGAATATCACTTGCATCATAAGACATGGTGACTTGTGCATTTGGTGGCAATTGCCAGATGGGCACTGTAAAAAAAGGAAATGCATCATAGGATATATTCAATTTACACAAACTAATAGTAAATTTATCTTGCAGCATCACTATTCCTTTGAATGACTACTTATATTTGACCTCATAATAACTTTATTCACATGCTACATTTATCCATTAGGAACCAAGCTGTTTGCATGATAGCCTTCACACCTGTAAGAGGTGCGGCGATTTGCCTTCATGGCCGCACTGCTGATGGGACTCAGTCCCCCATCCGGCCCAGCTTAGCCTCTTTCCCTTCTTTCTAACAGCCTGTGTTTCCACTCACCTTTTCACTTTCCCTACAACCTCTCCCATAACTTTCTCTGGTCAGCCTCTAATTTCACAGGGTAGAAACCAACCAGCTTCCTTTCACCCAACTATCCTGGATCGGGGCTGAGGGGGAGAGAGAAATACGTGCCATCACCTGTGAGCTCCGGTCTGGGGTGGTGTTTTTTTAACAACCTACTTAATCCCCACCCGCACCTACCTCACACACACTTTCCTTTCTCCTTTCAATGTCTATAGATTTTATGCCGTGCCTAAGGTGGAGCCGTTATGCCGATGGGCTGCCAAGTCACTAGGCGATAGGAGTGGCCTAAAATAATGGCAGCTGGCTTTGCCACGCAAGAGCCCGCAGACTGCTTCTCCTGCGTGGGATGATTAACGTATGCGTCCCGGGCTAAAAATAGGGTCACCATGCCCGATGATGAAAATCAAATAAAGAAATCTCTCTCCCCTTCCCCTTTACCATCGTCGAAGCCCTCCTCGGGTAGAGGACTCCCTCCCCCTCATCCCATTATCTGGAGTGGCCTTGAGCGCTCCCTTTCTCCAGCGGCAGTCACCCCTTTACTTTCTGAGGGGAAAACCAAGAAATTAGGCAGGCCAACCACCTTAAGCGAGCAAGGGATGGCGGCCCTTCGGCCCATGCCCCTTAAGGTCCTGCACTCTTGCGTCAAGAGCCTACAGGGGATCACTATACGTTCCCCCCCTCCTCTTCCTCGACAGATGCCGGTTCGCCGTCATTAGGTGAAAAGGGAACCTTGAATGGGATCAGTGATGTTTCTAGAGGGGGTTGGGGGCGCACATGGAGACCCCTCTTGAGATAGACATGGTCCCTGTGGTGACCTGGCCCCAGACGATAGGATCTTCCATAATGTAGAATTCGGGCTTGGTTCTAAGCACAGAACACGAGTCCGCCCTTATGCAACCTCCTCCTAAGAGGGCTCGGGTCCCCGAGGCGTCACAAGGAGAGGAGGGTTCTCCTCCACAGACTGTTGCTTCCGTGATGGGCAGCAAAATTTTCTCCATCTCGGAGAAAGATCTAGCCGAGGGCGGCCCATTTGGCCTAGGTGCTCCTACCGGCGGAGGAGAGAAGCGGGTTCACTCCCCGCCCTCCTCTCCTAAAAAATAAAAAGAACAAGACAAAGACTCGGGTCTTATCTCCTTCCACGGGAGCCACGGGACCGACGGGACTGCTGCCGTTTCGGTTAGCGACCGAGCCAAGATCGGCACGTTCGGCCCCGCTACTCCCACGAGTCGGAATTCCCAAATAAAGACGAGAACTGTGCAGAGCGGAGCCTCGATTACGTCGGGGCCCCTTATTCAGAATCTACCTGGCGTTTTCGAGCCCGCTGGCTCCTTGTTATTCGCTCCACTGATGGCAGCATGTTGGCTAAGGGCAACAGGATCCATCAGAGGAGAGCTCTTACTAGCGTGACTGGGAGATAGCTGAAGGTGACCCGTTTCTCGGACGGGAGCCTTTTGGTCAATGCGTCGAATCACTCCGAGGCGGACATGATTAGTGCCCTTCGGACACTTGATGGCACGCCTGTGAGTGTGACGCCGCACTCTACCATGAACTTCGTGAAAGGAGTAGTTTATGCGAGGGAACTCATGGACTACTCCATAGATGACATCAACTTAGAGCTGGCGGACCATGGGGCGGTCAAGTTCGAGTGTGCGATAAGTAAACAGAGAGGGGCCTCGAGACTCACCCCTACATTCTTTGGCACTTTCGACTCTGACAAGCTCCCTGAGCCGGTGCGTGCCGGTTGGTATCGGTACCGCGGGAAGATATTCCTACCACTGCTACTGAGGTGCTACAACTGTCACCGCTTCGGTCATACTAATCGCTCATGTAGACGCGCAAAGTCGGGTTTACCTGAAGTCTGTGTAAGTTGCTCCAAAGTCTCACAGGATATGTCCAACTCGTGTCTGTCCAACTGTATCAATTTCGGAGACCAGCACCCCGCAAATTCGAAGCAATGGGGTGCGTATCTCATTGAGAAGGAAATCCTGGCCGTTCAGGCTCAGGATCGTCTCTCATTTGCGAGGCTGGGGACTTGATCTTGGCGCGCCCGTTGCTGCCTAGGATGTCCTATGCTTCAATATTAAGGAAACCTCCCTCTGTTCCTTTCCCCTGCAGGCCTACGAGCACGGTCGTTTCCGCGTCCATTCAGAACCCTTCTGTGGGTTCTACCCACCCCAGGCTCTCTAGTAAAGCTGGCGGCACAAAGTGCTCACGCACACTGCCAGCTAAAACTAGGGCTCCCCTACTTTTCCCTAGCGTGACCGTTTCTCATCGCGCTTGAAAAACGGCCGAGCGCCTCCACCGAGTCGTTAAACTCGCAGGAGGCAACACCCCTAAATGCCATCTTCCAGGGTTCCTAAAGCTGCCCTCCGAAAGGAGGGCAGCACTAAAGGAGCTTTGTTTCCTTCGCCCACACCCAGTGGTAGGCTGGTTGGATCGGAGAAGGTGGATTTTCCAAAGGAGGCACCCCCGCTCGCCTAAGGTTTCGAGGCGGAGGGAGGAAAAGACTCGCAGGGCAACCCCAACCTCCCACGATAAGTCCTCGAAGACAACAGCGCTCGGAGCTCTGCCTCCGAGTAGCGTCGGTCATTCCCGTGAGGGTCTTCTCTTCAAAGAGGGCCCCGGTATCTCCTCTGAGTTAGGCCTGGAGGGCATATTCCCTAAATGCCAGCTGGGAGGAGTTGCCGAGGCTCGCCCCTTCCCGTTCACTGTTGGGTATCTTTTTGCAGGAGACGATGCTGGGCAAGTGCCCCCTGGCCACCCTCCCGGCGTATAAGTGTCTTGCAACCCCATCCACTACGTGATGAGAGCCGAGCGGGAGGATGCGCAATTTACACACGGCATGATGTCTCCGTTCTCATCTCTTTAAATACCTCCCTTCAGGCAGTAACTGTGCAGCTGAACCTGGATGGGAAGTATACTGTTATTTCCGGTACATTCCACCGTCAGCCCACTTCGACGCGGGGGACTTCCGTCGCATCGTGGCACGGTTGCCGAGGCCCTTTCACTTGCTCGGAAGTCTGAACAGTAGACACCTACTTAGGTGAGACTCTTCAATTAATCCCAGGGGTCAAGTCCTTGCCGACCTGATCGACGAGCTAGAGATAGGTGTTCTAAATGTCGATGAGTTTACTTACACTACCAGAGAACCGCTTCGTTTTGTTGTCTTTATCTATCTTTTGTGCTCACAGAATCACAGCCTGATCTGGGGTGGGTGGTGGTCGATGATCTCCATGGTAGTTATCATTTTCCCATTCAAATATCATTTTCTGGCCTGCTGCAGCCCGAGAGCCCGCCCTGGCGGTGCTTGGTGCGCGAGCGTGTCTCCGCATTTCAAGAAATCACTGATTTCTCTGTCTCAGTCGAGGAGTTTAGGTCGGTAGATGAGGCCGTTGAATTCTTCTTCAGCAACTTCGCCATGTGCATAAGTACTATCCCTAGAACGTCTGGCCGGTTTGCATGCCGATCGCTTCGGTGGTAGTTAGCCGAGTCTAGGACTGCCCTCAAATAGAAGCGTTATGCCTACATCGCTATAAGCGCCGCATGAGCGATTTCACTGTCGATGAATTTCGTTGAGTTAGGGCTAGGTTCCGGTATATTTCGAAGCACGCCCGCCGCTCTTCTTGGCGGGCATACTTGTGTTCACTTAAAGGGAAGACCCCTCTAGTAATGCTTAGACACCTAGGTGAGCCAAGCAAGGCATTTCTGTTAGATTTGTTTATGGTATCCTCCCAGATTTCTGACGAATCGCTACTGTGCTCGCCTTTTGCAAACCAGGGAGAGATCATTCTACACCGGCCGGTTTTCCCCCAAGCTCTCTAACCTCTGGCGAGTGCAAGTTGATAGAGAAATTGGTAAATGTTAAATTAGCCTCTTTCTGGACATAGGAGGCCACCTGTCATGCACAGTGCGGCTTCTGCAAGTTGCACTCCACGTCGGATGCTCTGCTCCGACTGGAAAATGCCGTGTCTCTGGCCTTCCTTCGTAGACAGCGCTACCTCACAATGTTTTTCGATCAGGACAAAGCCTATGTACAGCATGGCGATCGGTATCATTGAGACTCCCCATACGATGGGGGGGGCGAGGGTACGCCTCTCAATCTTTATATCTGAATTTTTGCGAGATCGTCGATTCCGCGTACGGCTGGGGGGAGCCCTTTCCGGCCCAATGGAGTAGGAAGAGGGTGTCTCGCAGGAAAGTTTGCTCAGTATGAAACTCTTTGCCCTCAGCATCAACATTTTCACTTCGGTGCTGCCGGAAGATGTTCTTGCTACGCTCTACGTGCGTGGGCGACATTTCAATCTCTTTTGGCATGGCCCAGTTCCAACTCTGGAGCGTCGACTACAACAGACATTAATCCGTGTCTCTCGCTCTGCCGAACCGCACAGGCTTCGGTTTTCCTTGGCGAAGTCTAAGGTAGTACACTTCTGCCGCCATCCGTGGCTCCACCTTGACACAGATTTGTTTTTAAACGTGGTCCGCTTGGAAATGGTAGTCTCGCACCGTTTCCTTTGGTCTTGTATTTGACCGACACCTCACCTAGGATCCTCATATTCGCAGCCTTAGGCGCTCTTGCACCCGCGAAATAGATATTCTTCGTTCCTTGACTTTGGGCGCTTGAGGCGCTGATAGCGCTCCTGCCACCTTTTTTATCGATCCTTTCTTCGTTCGAAGCTGAGCGTGTATTGTGGAAGGTGGACTCTATCCACCCCACCGGCTTTCGCCTGGCGACCGGTTGCCTTCGGCAGTTCCCCCATTGAGAGCCTATTTGTAGATGCTGGGCAAATTCCACTTGGTCTTCGCTGTTCATAGTGCAAAGTTTGCATGTATGCACGAGCCCGGTGCCTCCCTCATTCACCAACAGCTGTCACTGCATTTGCAGCTGATCTCGACGGTTCCTATGCCGCCGAGAGACGCCAGTGATACCCTAAGCCCTTTGGCTTTAGCGCTTGGAAACTCCTTTGAGAGCTAGGTATAGCTCTCGGACCAGTGGACCCACTGGTTGCGCCCAGGACGGACGCCACCCTGGAGTGTACCACCTCTGACTATTTATCCCCTCGCCTCTGCTCCCAAATTATCTTCAGCGTCGAGAGTATTGCGTATGGCCGTTTTGGACCAAACGTCGTGTCAGGCTGGAACCGTGCCAGTGTATACTGATGGCTGTAAGTCCTAAGAGGGGGTCGGTTTCCACGCCGTATCCCTTCTGTTTGAAGCCAGCGGTGCTCTACCAGCTGCTGTGTCAGTCTGCATGGCCGAATTTGTTGCAACACACCGCTCGGTACGGGAGATAACGCGACATGCCCAGTTCGGAGACTAGATTGTGATTTTTCCCTTCTCACAAAGCGCCCTGAGTGCTCTCGGCGCATTGAAATCTCCGCATCCCCTGGTTGTCGATATCTGTGACGCCATGGTTTTGGCAAACCGGGCAGATGTCGAGATTATCTTCTGCTGGGTTCCTGGACATGTAGGATGTGCTGGGAATGAGTTCGCAGATGAGGGCGGCAAATCGGTGACCGGACCAGCGTTTCGCTCTTCCTTACACCGACTACATGGCAGGAATACTGGCTGCTTGGCAAAGAAGATGTGAGATGGTTGAAGGGAACTTAAAGCTGCCTGCCATTGCGCCGCGACTGTTCCCATGAACTTACCCCCCAATGCCACGAAGGCTTCAGGTTGCTTTCCGTCGTCTCCGAATTGGTCACACTCGCGGGACGCACCGCCATTTGATTGAACGCTCGCCAGCGCCCTACTGTGAAGACTGCATTGTCCCCCAGACTGTTTGGCACATTCTTGTTGAATGTTCCGGTCTGGGTGATCTCTGCACATTACATAATTTAGTACCTACCCTGTTTTATCATTCCTTTATTTTATTCTATGCTGATTGACATCTCACATAAAAGTATTCAGAATTACTATCATGAACTATAGCATGTTCGAGTTTTGTTGTCAATAGGTACTGTGTAGGAGAGATGTTAATTTTTGCTTATCATGGTTCTTAAAACTATTATGGCTAACTATCCTTATCTGTTCATTATCATTTTATCTACTTTTGCCTCTTGAGTAAGTTGCATTCCTTATTTAGTTCGTCGCCCCTCATTACTTTTGACGCTGCTATTTAGCCATTAGCAACATGCACTCTTCAGCTAGTTGCACACACTAATCTGTACAATCTGATGGGCAAAATTCATTTCACATGAAAATGATCATGTCTATATCTACAAAATAAGCCATTAATAACTTGAATATAAATTATGGAAAAGGGCACAAACTGATTTCCATAAGATCACATCCATTAATGACATAAAAAATTATTGGTAACATTTGTTATTACCGTGTATCCTGGTTACTCTGTGTGGAATTTAATTTTGTACTTCTTTAAGCAGGTCTTTGGAGAGATTTCATTGAAGGAAGAAGTTAGAGAAGAATTCTTTAATACAGATACAAGTTCTTCTCCTGATGTTGATGGACCGTGTGCAAAATCTGTACACTCTCTACCAAACACCACCAGTAAGTTGTTGCAACAAGACTCCATCCAAGAAAAGGTAATTACAATTCATATTATAATGGCAAAAATTTCCTATTTTCCTCTGTTTTTTAATGGTAAGAGATTTAACACTGATCTGCACTCATTTTAAGAAGCTCTCAAAGTGGAGTACCTAGTGGGTATAGACTGATACACTTGACACTGATGCCATATAAGCACTAACTAAAAAATGCTCCATTTGGGTACCTGGAGGAGCAGCAGCTTGTCCTGCTGCCCTGAGTGCAAATATGGAAGACACCACTCAATTGATTGACTCAAACCCTTTGAAGAGGCCTGAGGATACTTGTGCATTTCCCCCCTTTGTCTCTCTCAGCACCTATTTTTCCTTCTATACCTATTCCCTCAATTCTTTGTCTACCCAAAAGGATTTGGATGGTGTAGCTTGAGGAGAAACCCCAAGCTACAAATGAAAGCTGGAAGAGAAACACAACCCCTCCATTTCAGGGGTAGACTGTTGTACCTGGAAGATCAGCATATCCTCCCAGCTCCACTGTCCCCAAGGATTGACCCAGCTATACAAGGAACCTAAATTCGATCCAGGGCTGGGGCAGCTTGTTGGTTCCCCTACTCTGAGGCTAGTCACCAAGCCAGATTCACTACTCTGACCTGACTACCATAATATCCAGAGAATTTTGTCAGTGTGGGTGAATGGTCTATGCACTGCAAATGTTCTCCATTTACATAGAAAGCATTTATAAAATTTAAGAAATCATTATTAATGAAATAAAGTAAGTGAAAAAAAACCCAGTAAATTGAACAGAATGATAAATAATTTCATGACAGACTTGCTCACAGTATTGTATTACAACCTTTTAAATTATACTATATATCTGTATACTTAAATTGTCATCCTTAGGTGAATATAAAATATACATAAGTATGTATGTGTATAAGTACATATATATAATCCATTCTTATTAACATTTTGGCTGATAATCGGCCATATATAGATAAAGTATAAAATAAAAATTTACTGTGATTTGGCCATATATAGATTTTATCTATTTTTTTCCTCCTTATGACCCAAAAGGCTGAATTTTTTATCTGTATTTTCCTTTTGCATTCTCTCAGTTACCATTTTTAAAATCTTTTCATTACAAATCACTACTTCTCAGAATGCCTAGTATAAAAGTTTAGCAATTTTGCGCATCAAATTTAAAGTGCCAAATAGGTGACAATTCAAGTGACTCACTCAAAAATGTAGACTCGAATGACCTAAGCAGTATACGAGGGTGTTCCCAAAAGTGACCGGAATCATTCTCTGCAGGACAGTCCCCTTGTAGTTAGGGTTTTTGCAGCTAGGAGCATCTTAATCCGACCCCCAGGCTTTAGTTTGCCTTCGGCATCACCAAGTGAAGACGTATTGCCATGTGGTGTGTCTTTATTTGAAGAGCTATCGCCTGTCCGTCGGTTGTTGCGATGGCTCAAGCAAAGGAACAGCATTCTTCCGTGATATTCTGTTTTCTGCTGGGAAAAACGGCAGCTGAAACAGTTGTCATGCTTCAAACAGCTTACAAGGATGCTGCCATGAACAAGACACAAGTATATGAATTGTTCTCACACCTTAAGAATGGTCACTTGTCGCTTGAAGACCAACCTTGTTCAGGGTGACTGTCAACCACCAGAATGGACGACATCATGAAAATTCATGGTCTTTTGCTCACGGAAGATCAGAAGCAATCACAAATGAATGAGAGTCACAAACTGAAAGAACAGTTGGAATTTGATCCAGATCATTTTATGAAGGTTATCACTGGTGACCAGAGCTGGTGTTATGGCTATGACTCGGAAACAAAGCAGCAATCAAGTCACTGGAAGCATTTAACCTCGCCACGGCCCCCAAAAAGCCTCAACAGAAAATGCTTCGCAGACATGGAAGAGGTGAAGGTAAAAACGACAGAAGCGTAGCAAGGCATCACTTTGCAAGAATTCAAAGACTGCTTTGAACGCTGAAAAATGCATCTGAACTGGTGTATTGATTCAAACAGAAAGTACTATGAATGCCTCAAGTGTGCTTATGTGTAAAAACCAATAAATAAAATATGGTGAAATTCTGGCTTCTTTTGGGTACTCCCTCGTATTTAGTGATGATAGCTGGCCCTCTGAAGCATTATCTGAATTTGACAGTGATGATATTAAGATTTTAGATGAAGAGAAAGGGGAAAAGAATGATACTAGAGAAGAAATGAAAAATCAAGACCCTCGACCATGCAAACTGACACAGGATGCCACTCCTCCCTTGGCTTAGGGCATCTGCCTCCAATTTCCTGCCCTCAGTGCCTTGTTTGAATCTCCACTATCAGGTTTGACTTCCTCATGATTCATTATACAAAATTCCAAAGAAATTGATTTGAACAGTATATTAACAATGATGTGATAAATATGATTCTCACACATTCAAATGCTTATTATAAATATTTGAAGCAAAGAAATTCATCCAAACTGAATATCTACTTAGCCAGCTTTAAAGAAATGGATGCGAACAAAATTGGCTATTTTTGAATATCTGGCTTCTCATAAGTCTAGGTAAAACCCAAAAAAATCAAAGAAAAAAGGCTAAATGATTATTGATAAGTAATGAACTTGATGAACATAAGATATCTGGAAATCTAATATCATGAGATTGCTTTCTAGCAATTTAGCAATAATAGGATTGAAAGAACTAGCAAGATAGTAAAAATCAAACCTGTACTGGATCTCATTAAACAGAAATTTAAATCAAAATTTTGACTGAGTTACATTCTGCTCTCGCTTTGTGCGCGAACACTGCCCCTAGTCCGGACAATGTCCTGTAGGCGATAAGCCATGTTTCGACACCGTGGGTGAGCGAGGCCTGGCCTTTCTGTTAGATTTGTTCAACAGGATCTGCGTAGAGGGTATCCTCCCAGACTTATGGCAAATCGCTACTGTGCTCGCTTTTCATAAACCCGGTAGAGATAACTCTACCCCGACCGGTTTTCGACCAATCTCTCTAACCTCCTGCAGTTGCAAGTTGATAGAGAAATTGGTAAATGTTAGATTAGCCTTTTTTTCTGGACAGCGGAGGCCATCTGTCTTTACGCAGTGCGGCTTCCGCAAGTTCCACTCTACGTCGGATGCTCTGCTCCGACTGAAAAATGCCGTCTGCGAGGCCTTTCTTCGTAGACAGCACTACGTAAGTGTTTTTTCGATCTTGAGAAGGCTTATAATACCGCATTGCGATGTGGTATCGTGGAGACTCCACATTATTGGGGGAAGGGATGCCTCCCAATTTTCATATCTAAATTTTTGCAAAATTGTCGATTCCGTGTATGGGTGGGGGGGAGCCCTCTCCGGCCCAATGGAGCAGGAAGAAGTTGTCCCGCAGGGGATTGTCCTTAATGTCACACTCTTTGCCCCGAGCATCAACAGCATCACCTCGGTGCTGCCGGAAGATGTTCTGGCTGTTGCTGCTCCGTTTGGGCCAGCGGAACTTTAGATGATAGCGTGAGTTGTTCAAATGGTTTCTTGCCTAGGGTATAAATCCAGCCCAAATTACAACTCGGAGAAGGAGTATTCAGAAAGGCAATAGGAAGAGAGATAGTAGAAGAATGAAAAGGAAAAAAAGACTTGAACGTTTCTATGTTCAAGGTTATGCATAACTAGAGAAATCAGGGAGCAAAGGACACACCTAAGAAAAGGGAACCAAGAGTCAGAAGCTTAGGAATTTAAGCAATTACACAACAGGGTTATAAGAATAGATTTATTTAAAAGCTAACTACAACAATTGGAGGATTGCCACAGAGATTTTTCAGTCTGTGACTGGAACCTAAAAAATAGTTTTTATTAAGATATGAACACTGGAAAGAACTTAAGCAATTACATAATGAAACAGAGGCAAAAATTATAAATTTAGTAATATAAAAATATAAATCTAAGGTTGTAAATTATATTAATATTAAATTGGCTTAGGCCCTAATTTATAGCTAACATGAAAATTTACGAACTAAACCATGATTCTATTTAATATTTACAATGAAAGATGATTGACATTTATTTCTTAGGAATCTTCTGATAAAGCTTGGCATATAAATAAAGTCCAAATCAATTAAGGTACACTTTGTTGTCATAAGCAGGACAACAAGAATATTATATAAATAGATTGAAGCAAAAAAATAAAAATAATAATTTAGCAAATCATTCTGAAAATATGAAATAATTTGATTAAAACACACTAACTGAAATTCCTAAACTAAACATACATTGAAATCAAAGAAAAGGAGGATAGGTTCATATTACATCACTACACTCTATGTGGACGACCTTTCGAGCAGTTTTGGCGCGGCCCAGATGCCAACACTGGAGCGTCGACTCCACTGCGTCTCTCGCTATGCTGAAGCGCACAGGCTTCGGTTTTCCTTGACCAAGACTAAGGTGGTGTACTTTTGCCGCCATCCTCATCTCCACCTTGACCCGGACATATTTCGTACTTTTGCCGCCATCCTCATCTCCACCTTGACCCGGACTTATTTCTAAATGAGGTGCGCCCTGAAGTGGTGGACTCACACCGTTTCCTTAGTTTTGTATTTGACCCACGCCTCACATGGGAGGCTCATATTCGCATCCTTAGGGTCTCTTGTACCCGCGCCATGGTTATTCTTCGCTCCGTGCCGTTCAGCGCCTGGTGTGCTGATACAGCTACTTACTTTTTTATCGATCCTTTGTTCTTTCGAAGCTCGATTACGGATGCGAGTTTTATGCATCCGCAGCCGAGTGTGTATTGCGGAAGGTGGACTCGAACCACCACAGTGGCGATCGGTGCCTTCCGCACTTGGCCCATTGAGAGCCTAGTTGTCGATGCCGGGAAGAGGCCACTCGTTCTCACTGCATCCCTAACTGATCTCGACGGTGCCTATGTCCCCTAGAGACTCCGGTCATAATCTAAGCCCATTAGGTTTAGGGCTAGGAAACTCCTTCGAGAGCTAGGTATAGCTCTCGGGCCGGTGGCACCCCTTGCTCTACCAAGGACGCCACCCTGGAAGGTACCGCCTTTGAACATTTGTCGCCACGCCTCTGCTCCCAAAGCTTCTACAGGGACGGGAGCATTGCGCTCAGCCTTTTTGGAACACACTTCGTGTCACGCTGGAACCGTGCCTAAAGGGTGTCGGTTTCCACGCCATATCTCCTCTGTTTTAAGTAACCGGGGCTCTACCAGGCGCTGGATCTGTCTTCACGGCCGAGCTGGTTGCAATACACCGCTCGGTCTGGAGATTAGGCGAAGTGCCCGGTTTGGAGATCGGGTTGTGATTTTTAGCGACTCACAAAGCGCCTTGAGTGCTCTCGGGGCATTAGAATCTCCGCATCCCATGGTTCGCGATATCCGTGACGTCACGTTTTTTTCGAGCCGGCCGGATGTCGAGATTATCTGCTGCTGGGTTCCTGGACATGTAGGAATTGTAGGGAATGAGGGCGCCAAAGAGTCTGCGAGGACTAGGGGACCAGTCCAGCATTTCGCTCTTCCTCACACCGATTACATGGCAAGAATACTGGCAGCTTGGCAAATAAGATGGGAGATGGTCGTGGGGAACATAAAGTTGCGTGCCATTGCCCCACGACTGTTCCCATGGACCTACGCCCCAATGCCTCGACCTCCTCAGGTTGCTCTCTGTCATCTCCGAATTTGGCACACTTGCGGGACACACCGTTATTTGATGGAGCGCTCGCCTGCGCCTTACTGTGAAGACTACCTTGTCCCCCAGACTGTTCGGCACATTCTTGTTGAATGTCCTAATACTAGGCTATTGTGAGTATGCAGGTACCAAAGGTACCTTGAACGGGAGCTGTAAAGTTTCGGGGGGGGGCATATGGAGGTCCCCCTTGATAGGGACAGGATCCCTGAGGTGACCCAGCCCAGGACGATAGGATCTTCAATGGGGTGAAACCTGGGGACGGTCCCAGACTCGGTCCCAAGCACAGCAACTGAGTCCGCCCGGGTTCCCGAAGCCTCATTATGAAGAGAGATCTTCCCCGGCTGATGCTCTTATCACGGCCAAGACCTCGATTTCAGATAAAGATCTGGTTGAGGCCGGTGCATCTGTCATAGAGACAACTACCGGCAGAGGAAAGAAGCGGGTTCATTCCCCACCCTATAAAGAAAAGGAACGAGAAGAAATGGGGCTCCTCTCCTTCCGCCCCAGCCGCTGGGACGGACGGTTCTGCTGCCGTTTCGAGGAGCGACCAAGCCAAGATCGGCACGTCCGGTCCCGTTGCTCCCTTCGGTTGTGAGTCCAAGACGAAGACCAGAACCTCGCAGAGCGGAGCCTCGATTACGTTGGGGCCCCTCATTCAGAGGCTACCTGGCGTTTTCGAGCCTGATCACTTCAAATGCTTTCTTGTTATTCGCTCCACTGATGGCAGCTTGTTGGTTAAGTGCAAGATTATCCATCAGAGAAGATTCTAGCTTGTGTGATTTGTAGAGAGCCGAAGGTGACTCGTTTCTTGGACGGGAGCCTTTTGCAAATTCGTCTGACCCCTCCGGTCATACTCTCCCCGGTGAATGTGACGCCGCACTCAACCATGAACTTTGTGAAGGGAGTAGTTTATGCAAGGGAACTCGTTGAGTACTCTATAGATGATATCACATTAGAGCTGGCTGCCCAGGGAGCGGTCAAGGTTGACCGTGTGCTGAGAAAACGGGAAGGGGCCTCGACACCCACCGCTACACTCTTCGTCACGTTCGACTGTGACGAGCCACCTGAGTCGGTGCGTGCCGGTTGGTATCGATACCGCGTGAAGGCATTCGAGCTACTGCCGTGGAGGTGCTACTAATGTCACCGCTTTGGTCATGCTAAACGCTCCTATAGATGCGCAAAGTCGGGGTTACCCGAAGTCTGTGTAAGTTGCTCAAAGGCCGCACACGATAAGTCCAACTCGTGTGTTGCCAAGTGTATCAATTGCGGAGAGCCGCCTCCCGCTTCTTCGAAGCAAAGTGGTGCGAGTAGAAAAAGAAATCCTGGCCGTTCAGGCTCAGGATCGTAAAGACTTGGTCCTGGCGCGCCCGGTGCTGCCTGAGACGTCCTATGCCTCAATGTTAAAAAAGACACTTTCTGTTCCTGGCACCTCCAGACCTACGAGCACGGTCATTTCTGAGTCCATTCGGAACCCTTCTGCGGGTTCTACCCAACCTGGGCTCTCCTCTGGTAAAGCTGGCGGCACAAAGGGTTCACATACAGCGCCGGCTAAAACAATGGCTCCCCTCCATTCCCCCAGCTTGACCGTTTCCCGTAAGGCAACTCCTCCCTGAGGATTACCGTGTCGTGATGGAGGGGCTTGCGTACTTCAACGATACAGTGGGCTATGTCAGTGAAGACTATGATGGACATTATTGTCCATCAGTCTGTCTTCGGGGGTCTTACCTTGCTGAACAGGCCACTGTGGAGGAGTCAACAAGGATCCTCACACCCGTGTGTTGAGTACCGCGGTACGGGTTGCTGATCATGTTCACCGGAGGTATTGCCTTGAAGGCCGCACTTGTTCTGGGGCTGATAGCGGTTCACAGCGTGGGTCTGAGCCTAGCCGTCGTCAAACTTCCATTCATGACGCTGCACTGTTTTTAAAATGACAGCTGTAGCATGGAGGATGGCTACCCTGAGGATGGTGTAAAGCGCCTAGTCTGGGAGCAGCTACAGTAACATGACTCCACATCCCTAGGGGTACGTGTTCTTTTAATACAAATATTTATGGGTAAAAATAATAAAAACTTTTCCCAGAGGCCCCAGGCTTCTGGTCCTTGTGCTACCAATGACCGTGATCTTCGTAGACTCGATCTTTTTGGTTCCGAGGTAGACGATGATCTTGATTAGGATAGATTTGTAGTCTTAAATCAGACAATGATACACCATTAAGTAAAGCTGACATTTTCAATGTCTATGAAGACTTTGTTGCCAAATGTGGTGAACCTGCCCAAGTGTGGCCTAGGAATGATGGTTGCCTTGTTGTGTAATCAGCATAAAAAAATCAAAGCACTAGATTCTCTTGCTTCCCTCAATATCTCCTCTTCAGCCCATCCTACCTTTAACACCTGCAAGGGGGTTATCAGGTCGGGGGAGCTTATTGAATATGATGTGGTCCGGCTTGTTGCTAAACTGACTTCTCAGAAGGTAGTTGGTGCATAACGCGTCACTCGTAATGTTAATGACAACAGAGTTCCTTCCGCTACTATCATATTAACTTTCAATAGGTTAGAACTCCCTAAGAATATCAAAGCTGGTTATCTGTGTATTCCCGTGAAGCCCTACGGGGAGAATCCCTGTAGATGGTTTCATTGTCAATGTTTTGGACATGTCAGTAAGCGCTGCAGACAGGGCAGGGTATGTGTCAATTGTTCCTCTGATTTCCATGGAACACCGTGCCCTCGTCCCCCTTGTTGTGCCAATTGTGGTGGCGATCACCTAGCCACCTCTAAGCAGTGCACCTTTTTCTTGTATGAGAGAGAGGTTGTTGCTCTTTGGAATAAATTCCGAATTAGCATGAAGGATGCTAGAAGGAGAGCTAAAGAATTATACATACAACCAGGAGTGAGTTTTGCGGAGGCTCTTAGATCGACCAGACCAGTCTGTAACAGACAGGAGAGACCATTCAGACCTCCACTTTTACGGCCGCAGAATATCCATCAAGAAGCCCCAATAGAATCTTTGCCTCAGAATGATGCTCCTCCTCCATCTCCAATCATTAGGGAGGTTCCTGCTTCTCCTAAACCAAAGTGCAAGAAGACTCGCCGTTCCTCAGATTTCCCTCCATCAGCATCTAACCAACCATTGACGTCCTGAAGACATGGCGTCAGATTCCGAGGATGTTCGTGTGGCGTTCGTTTCACCTTTGGACATCCACCCTCCTCCCACTGAATCTGCCTTGAGTCCATCAGTCACAACTAGCCAGCCTATTACATCCACAGCATCAGTAACTCCAGAAGAAGCTGAATGGATTTTTTCTGATCCAGCTTTGGCTGTGGCCCTTTTGAAAGAGGAGAAACAGCCTGCTGGGGTTTCTTCACCCACCCGAGCTTACCCACCAACCACATCTCAGAATGACTCGGTACCATCTCTCTCGACATTACTACCTACCACTACAGAGGACCCAATATCTTAGCAGGCGTCTTTGCCAGCAAAAACCACCCTGTCATATTCACAACTGACAGATGGTTCTTTACCCTCTAATAGAAAAGCGATTCCCAAAACATTCAAACTACCTATACCTCAAACGTTAATTACACCTGAAAATCCAAAAGGTTCAAAAGCCGTCACCTTCACCAGGAGCAAAGAAAAATTTAATTACCTTTAAACGATGAGTTCTACAAGGGATCTTCTCCAAATGGGAAGAATTCAAACTCCTGCTTCATGATTACAACCCTTGCTGTATAGCATTACAGGAGACCCAATTAGGTATTCGTCCATTACCCAATATCCCCCACTATGTGGGATATTTTTAGAATCCACCAGAACCTATTCATGGTTCGGCTATTTTTGTCCGTGAAGACTGTTCTAACTTAGCAATCCCGTTGAGAACAGACCTTTAAGCAGTGGCGATTCGTGTGTATACCAATCGTTTATACACAGTCTGCTCACTGAACCTCCCTCCTGGTGAAGGAGAAGTTGCTTCAGATTTAGCTAACAAATTAGCCAATCTCATATCCCGACTCCCGACCCCATTCCTACTAGTTGGAGACTTTAATGCAAGACACCACCTTTGGGGAGACTATGATGACAACCCCAAGGGAAATCTGATTGTGAGACTTATGGACACCTTGGGTGTGTCATTATTTAATGATGGCACTCCAACATCCTTCCATATCCAGACCCACAACTCTACCTGTGTAGATTTGTCACTTTGTTCCTCAGACTGTAGAGCAGATTACAGCTGTTCGGTAGATCCTGATCTGAAAGGAAGCGATCACTTCCCAGTTGTTCTGACCTCATGCCTGGGTAGCCCTCTTTTCCCACCGGGCAATAGGTGGAACACCAGGAAAGCCAATTGGCCAAAGTTAAATACCTTTCTCACCATTTTGGACACTTCCCTCAGGGCGACATTGAAATGGTCCTGGAGAACTTCCATGATCATGTCAACCAGGCGGCAAATTCTTCCATGCCCCTCTCTAAAACTGCTTCCCACAAGACCCGTCTCCCGTTTTGGTCTGAGGAATGCAGCTATGTGGTGACAAAGTAGAATCGAGCTTGTCGTCACTACCATCGAAACCCTACTTACTGCCATCAATAAGTATGCTCGTAGCCGAGCCAGGGCAGTACGACAGCGAACCTTCCGCCGGGCTCGCCGAATTTCCTTAAAAGGGTACATCAACTCTACCAGCCACCAAACTCTACCAGACAAAGTCTGGAACAGAGTGAAAAAGCTCATGAGCAGAGCAAGTGGTTTCTCTGCCCTCAATATAGTTGAAGCAGGCGAGCTCTTGAGAGACTTGTCCAGAATTTCAAATGTCCTGTCAAAGACATTTGCTGACATTTCCAGCCCTAACAATTATTCCTTAGAATTTCAACATGTCATGAAAATACAAGGGCAGTGCTTCTTGAACTTCATGGATCCCTGTATGGATAATGAACCATACAATAAGCTCTTTTCCATTCATGAACTTCGAAGTGCTCTTAAAAGATGTGGATCCACCGTACCTGGTCCTGATGGTATCTCTTATGATATGATCAGGAATATGCATTCAACACTCATTTCACATCTTCTCGATATATTTAACTATACTGTATCTGGATTAAGGGCTGTTTCCCTTCGAATTAGAGCGAAGCAATCATATTTCCCCTTCGTAAACCAGGAAAGGAAGGGACACTTCCGACTCACCATCGCCCAATTGCCCTTGTTCCCCATGCAAGCTTTTTGAAAGGATGGTGAATGCCAGGTTGGTATGGATTCTGGAGAAACACAACCTTATTTCTCCCTCTCAGTCGGGTTTTAGAAAGAAACAATGCACCACAGACCTGCTGGGCAGGATGGAGGATTGCATTCGACAAGCTTTCTCAAAGAGACAACACTCCATTGCTGTCCTTTTTTATATATAAAAAGCATATGATACCACCTAGAGGTATGGTATCCTGAAGCAACTATATGACGGGTATCAAAGGCCATCTTCATAGGTTCATACAGCATTTTTTTCCTGGACGCACGTTCCGTGTTAGGGTAGGAAATGTCATATCGGAGCCTGTTGATCAGATAGAGGGCGTGCCGCAGGAAAACGTTTTGAGTGTCACTTGCTTCTCGGTGGCTATCAGCAGCATTATTACTGATCTTCTTGCAGAGTTAATGGTAACCCTTTATGTGGATGACTTGGCAACTTTATCAGCATCGCCTCGGCTGCCATTTGTCATCCGTAAATTACAACCGGCCATTAACATCATTGCCAAGAATGCCGCTGTAAAAGGCTTCCGGCTGTCACCCTCAAAAACAAAGGCAGCTCATTTCTACAATTTCAGGCAAGTTGACTGGGAACAGCCAACCTTATCTTTGCATGGCTCCCCCATCTCGTTTGAGCCTCATTGTAAATTTCTTGGGGTTATCTTTGACTCAAAGCGCTCATGGGTCCCCCATATAATAGCCTTGAAAAAATCTTGCTTGAAGAGGATGGATATCTTAAAACTTGTATCACATGTTTCGTGGAGAAGTGATTGCCGTACCCTGTGGCTTTTGTATACAACCTTGATCCAGGTGTACTTTTCACCCTCATCCCTCAAACCTAGATAAGCTCAATTCTATTAGGAACCAGGGAGTGCGTCTAGCTTTGGAACCATTCAAGTCCTCTCCAGTATGGAGTGAACAGGCAGAGAGTGGGGTCCTTCCACTATCCTTTCACCGCCTTAATTTTAAACTGCACTACCTTTTCAGGCTGCAACAGCTCCCTCACTCACCTGTATATGAGTGCACCTATAATATTCACTCGGTGGCCTCATATGACAGGTTTCCTTCGCTGACTCGCCCCTTTGCCCTGTGTATGACTGGAGATACAGGTCAACTGAGGGAATTATCAGTTATTCCATATCAGATCCCTAAAGTACCCCAATGGCTATTGCCACCCATGAGAGGTTGCAAGGTGCTGGCAGGCGAACCGAAGACCAAGTTCTTGCCTTCGGTTCTACGAAGCCTCTTTTAACTTTTATGAACACTCTTTGTGCCACAAAGCAAGCACTTTTATCTACAGAGATGGATCTAAATCGTCTGATGAGGTAGCAGCTTCTGCTATCTTCCCCTCCCGTCATGTGTCTGTGTGCCTGCCCAATACAGCCTCTATCTTCACGGCTGAGCATGTCGTGATACTGGCTGTACTGTATACCATCGCTTCTTCATTACCGGAATCTTATACAATATTCTCTGATTCCGTCAGCTTCTGGGGGGCTTAAGTCATTTTATTTCCACATCACCCGCTGGTTTCAAACATCCAACAGTTGCTTTTTTTATTTATCCTCGTTCCACGAAGTTTTATTTTGTTGGGTACCTAGCTTCATAGGTATTAAAGGAAATGAGAGAGCAGAATCTGGTGCCAAGGCAGCTGGATCTCTAGGAACCTCCACCCCTGCTCCTCTTCATTTCCGTGATGCCGTGCCATACATCCGTGAGTACGTGGTCGGCCATTGGCATAGGCCTTGGGATGAACTCCCCTAACTAAACTGCATGCCATCAAACAGTCAGTCCGGACTGCCCTTGGCCACGCACTACTAGGACCCGTACTCAGGATGTTATTCTATGCCGCCTGAGAATTGGGCATTGTCGTCTGACACATGGCTTTCTAATGGAAGGCCTTCAGCAGCCTCCAATGGGCACTCACTGTGGAGTACCAATGTCTGTACTCCACCTATTTGCTGAATGCCTACGTTTCCATACTCTGAGTCAAAGGCTTTTTCCTTTCATTTGCCAAGGGATGTGTCCTCAGCAGGTTCTGAGGAGTATCCTTTCCGAACATTTAATGTTTTATCATTTATAGAACCAGATAGACGTGTCGTGTCTTATGATTTTACTTTGACTTTACAGCATTCTAGAGGCATTTATTTTTATACGTTTTTACTCCCACTTCCTTTTATATATATATATATGCAATGTCCCGCAGGAAAAAATGAAAAATTAAATGGTGTTTCCAAGTACTTTCGAACTTTATTACGTTCCTTATCAAGGATAACTACAAGAAATAATATTATATTAGAGGTATATACGAAAGAAAAGTATAAAAGACGTCGTCAAAAACAAGAAATCACCAATGAGGAAGACGGAAGGGAGAAGGTAAAGATTCACATTAAGAATTACAAGAAGCAGGGAGACGGAAAGGGTAACAGATTAAAAGAAATGGAGATAGCCTAACGAGGGAGATTATAAGACACGATGAGCGAAAGAGTGGGGAAAATACAATGTACATAACAGAGCAGTGACAATTAAAAAAAAAAAAGATGGGGCCACATAACTAAAGATCGTATATAAAAAACTAAAGACAAAAGTCAGAAATAATTTCTCTAAGTATTAGTCCTTTAATTATAGCATCTATTTTATATAAGCCAGGGAAAAGGTTAAAATTATCACATTGGCTTATAAAAGCACATTCTATGATATTCCTTTTTATAGGGTCATTGGAACGATAAATCAATTTTGCCGAGTTCCAGTTAATTAGATGGTCCTTATCTGATTGCTTTTTTGGAATCTATGGCCCCGATTCTGTAGGACCTTGACTTTTCAGACATATATTTCTAACTGCATGTTTTATGAGGTATCAAAGTCAGCAATTTTGAAAAATCGGCTTATTCTCTAAAAAGCCTCCAAAATTACGTTGGCCATATCCCCGGAACCGTTTGAAGTACGGAGCTATAATTTTGCATTTGAAGTTCTTTTATGACATGTATCAACATACCCCAAAATAAAGAAAATGCAAATGGTCACCGGCTTGGCATTGCCTGATATCATGCGGAATGACTGTTTTTCTTACTAAGCTTTTGACCGTTTGCTCTGTTTACCTACCCCCTTGTTTATCATTGTCAAGACCCTACCTTTTAGAACTTATAGACCAGTTGCCCTCCCCATTCTTATTACTAGGAGATTTTAACGCCCGTCACCCATACTGGGGTGACATCACTCGAAATGCCGAAGGCAGTGTTTTAGTCATTTTTTCTGACTCAAGAAGTGTCTTACAGTCAATTAGATCTTTTAATTCGTCCCATCCCCTGGTCACAGAAATTTGCAACTGGCTGATCCAAAATGCGTCCCGATATATAATTCTTTTTTGCTGGGTCCCTGGGCAATGAGAGGGCTGATCGGATTCAGTGTGCCCTGAGAACTCAGCTCTGCATTTTAGGGACTACTTTCCTTGGCCCTCGAGTCGTCATAGAATGCGGTCGTTGGAGGTGGCCCTTTGCCGAGTTCGCATTGGCCTCACAAGACTTACTCACGGCCATCTTGTTTTGGGTGATGCGCAAATCAGCCCTTGCTGTCGTTTTTGCGGTGGGGACCAATCGGTTGCCCACCTTTTATTGGATTGCACCTATTTCGCCATTCTCCGGTTGTCCCTCAACATACCCGTCTTCGATTCATTTTGGCAGAGGAATCTTTTAACTCTTCGTTTTTTTCATTTTTGTCACAAAGTGGTCTCCTCCACCTTTTATAGATGATTTGCCTCGTTTAGTCCTAGCTTCCAGATATATATATATATATATATATATATATATATATATATATATATATATATATATATATATATATATATATATATATATATATTACCCATCAATGCCCGAGAACCACTTCATTTCCCTGTATCGATCTATATTTGTGCTCTCCGGATGCACAGCCTGATTTTGGGTGGGGGGTGTTCGATGACCTCCATGGTAGTGATCGCTTTCCAATTCAAATATCATTTTCTGGCCGTTGCCGCCCGAGAGCCCGCCCCGATGGTGCTAGGCGAGGGCGCAGTGGTCCTCATTTCCGAAAAGACTGGTTTCTCTGTATCTGGCGAGGAGTTTAGGTTGGTAAATGAGGCCGTTGAGTTCTTCAACCTTATCGCCCTAGGCCTAGAATATTTGGCCGTTTTGCACGCCGACCACTTCCATGGTGTTCAGCCGAGTGTAAGACGCCCATCAAACGGAAGCGTTATGCCTACATCCGATATAAGTGCCGACCTAACAACTTCACTGTCCGTGAGTTTCGTCGAGCTAGGGCTTGGTTCCGCTATATTTCGAAGAACGGCCGCCTCTCTTTTAGGCGGGCATACGTGTTTTCACTTAACGGGAAGCCCCATCTAACAGAGGTGTGGAAACGAGTCAAAAAGATTTGGGGCGAGTTCTCACAGTAATTCCCCCCCTTCCTCCCGTTCTTCCGGAGAATGGGACCGCAATCTCCTACCCCGCGTTCGGGGCGGAATCCTTCGCGACCGCTTTCTGCGCATTCTCTATTCAGGATGCTGCTTCGCCAGTAATCAATGCGCGTCGTGATGTCGTGGAAGGCAGCCAACTGGAACTTACCTCCAGAGGTTGAGAACCCTTCAACGACAGGTTTACTCTAAGTGAGTTGCGTTCCGCTCTCGCTTCGTGCACAGACACCGCCCCTGGTCCGGGTCATGTCCAGTATGACATGCTTAGACACCTGGGTGAGCGAGGCATGGCCTTTCTGTTAGATTTGTTGAACAGGACAGGATCTGCCTAGAGGGTACATGCCCCCCCCCCCCCCGTCCTCCGATTCCTTGTGAATCGCTACTGTGCTCACTTTTCGCAAACCGGCTAGAGATCACTTTACCCCGACCGGGTTCCACCCAATCTCTCTTAACTTCCTGCGTGTGCACGTTGATAGAGAAATTCGTAATTGTTAAATTAGCCTTTTTTATGGACAGCGGAGGCCATCTGTCTTATGCACAGGGCGGCATCCGCAAGTTCTATTCCGCGTCGGATGCTCTGGTCTAACTTGAAAATGCCGTCTGCGAAGCCTTCCTTCTTAAACGGCACTACGTCAGGTTGTTATTCGATCTGGAAAATGTCTATGATACCGCATGGCAATACGGTGTCATAGACACTCTCCAACTGATGAGAGCGAGGGGATGCCTCCCAATCTTTATATCTCAATTTTTGAGAGATATTCGATTCCGCGTAAGGGTGAGGGGAGAAAGAGGGTGCCCCGCAGGGAAGTGTCCTCAGTGGCAGACTCTTTGCCCTGAGCATCAACAGCATCACCTCGGTGCTGCCGGAAAATATTCTTGCTCCGCCCTACGTAGACGACCTTTCGATCTATTTTGGTGCGGCCCAGATGCTAACTCTGAGTCGTCGACTCAAACAGGCATTGAACCGCGTCTCTCGTTATGCTGAAGCGCACAGTCTTCAGTTTTCATTTGCCAACACTAAGATGGTGCATTTCTGCCGCCATCCATGCTTCCACCCTGACCCAAACCTGTTTCTCAATGGGGAGCGCCTGGAATTGGTGGACTCGCACTAATTCCTTGCTTTTTATTTGATCGAGGCCTCAATCGGGAGTCTCATATTCCCAGTCTTGTACCTGCGCCATGGATATTCTTCTCTCCATGACGTTTCGCGCCTGGGACACTGATAGAGCTACTGCTTGTTTTTGTTTTTTTCATCGATCATTTGTTCGTTGAAAGCTGACTACGGATGCGAGTTTTATGCATCCGCAGTTCATCGTGTATTGTGGAAAGTGGACTCGATCCACCACACCGGCCTTTGCCTGGCGAGCGGTGCCTTACGCACTGCCCTCATTGAGAGTGTACTTGTTGATGCCTGGGAATGCCACTCTCTCTGCGCCGTGCACACTGCATTATTCGCCTTTACGCGCGAACCTGGTGCTTCCCTAAATCGCCAACAGCTCTCATTGCATCCGCTGCTGATCTCTACGGTGCCTATCCCGCTTAGAGACTCCAGTCATACTCTAAACCCTTTGAGTTTAGGGCTAAGAAACTCCTTCGAGAGCTAGGTATAGCTCTCGGGCCGGTGGCGGCCCAGGTTCTGCCCAGGACGCAACCCTGTAGGGTACCATCTTTGACTATCTGTCGCGACGCCTCATCTCCCAAAGCTTGTACAGCGTCGGGAGTATTGCGTTCGGTCTTTTCGGAGCACACTTCGTGTCACGCTGGAAACGTGCTATTGCATTCGGATGGCTCCAAGTCCCAAGAGAGGGTAGGTTTCCACACCGTATCTTCCCTGTTTGAAGTCAGTGCTCTGTCTTCACAGCCGAACTGGTTGCAATACAACGCTCGATACGGCAGATAAGGCGACGTGCTCTCGTGGCATTAGAATCTCGGCATCTCTGGTTCGCAATATCCGTGACGCCACGTTTTTGGCGAGCCGGGCGGATGTCTAGATTATCTTCTGCTGGGTTCCTGGACATGTAGGAATTGTGGGGAGTTAGCGAGGACTGGGCGCCAAGACCGTCGTTTCGCTTTTCATCACACCGATTACATGGTAGGAATACGGGCTGTCCTTTTGGCGTTTTGGCATAGAAGATGGCAGATGGTCGACGGGAACTTGAAAGTTACGTGCCATTGAGCTCGACCGTTCCCATGGACCTATGCCCCAATGCCGCGAGGGCTTCAGGCTGCTTTCTGTCTTCTCCGAATCGAACACACTTGCAGGGAGCACAACCCTTTTAATGGGGCGGGGTGCCTTACTATGAAGGCTATGCCGAACAGTTTGGGGACAACACAGTCTTGTTGAATTTCCCAGTCTTGGTGATCTCTGCCCTTGTTACCTTTCCCGGTACCGGACGAGCGTGGTCGCTACCGCTTGTCCCTTGGACTCGGGACGGGTTCGTCCATACAGGCTTATGACTTTACAACGTTGTTGTAGGAGGCTGGCCTCCTCCTCTTTACTTCACCTGTGTATTTATCTTTCTATAGGTCGCATTTTCGTGTTGGTGGGGAGCTATCCCCGATGCCAGAGCATGCTATCTTGCCTTTTCTCGTTTTTGTAAAAAAACTTTTATACTTTTATATCGTTGTTATTTATTAGTTGCATATTGTTGTTTTTCTTCTTTTTTTTAAATATAGCCTAGTAGTAGGTTGTGCACGGTGACTTATGCCCAAGTAGGCAGTCGCTATATGGGCTACCACAATGAAAAAATCAAATGGGCTCAGCAGCCGTTTATCAGCCATTTCTGCCGCTAACTTTGCCTAAGGTATCCTATTTAACTGTTGAATTAAATTTCCGCTTTATTTTTATTTTTAACAATTTCATTATTTATACTTAATCTACAACTTTGGGAATCCCTCGTTCTTTCGGCTATTTTTATCACCTTGTCCCACCAAATTGTGGCTGACTAATACAGAATGCGTCAAGATATAAAATTAAGATCACTTTTTGTTGGGGTCCTAATCAGGTGGGAGTTCTCAAAAAATGAATTTCGGTTGGGAGGGCTCCCTACCCTTTCTTCCTATTGCAGGAATGCTCTCTTGTACACCAGAAGGATCGTGAACCAGAAATTATGAAATAACTAATTGTTTCTTTTTCAGGAGATGAAATTGCGTTCGTCTAGTAACCTTAAGGTTATTCCACAATTTAGTGGTATAATATCATCGCCACCTCGAACCCTGGAGTATGACCCGAATTGGACTACTGGTGTATATTCAAGATCCGAAAGCCCTGGAAAATGCGCCGAAAACAACTCCATATCTTCCCAGTCGACACACACAAATTCACATGCGCTGCATCCTTCAAGAATGAATAAGAAAATATATAAATGCTGCTCCTGTCCTTATCAGACTGCACAAAGGGGAGCTTTTAGCATACATATAAGAACTCACACTGGCGAGAAGCCTTTCAAATGTGACTTATGCCCGTATCAGGCTGCAACGAAAGTTTTGATTAAAAGGCATATATTTTGTCACACTGGCGAGAAGCCTTTCAAATGTAACCTTTGCTCTTATCAGTCTTCAACGAAAGATTATCTTAAAATCCATTCATATATTCACACAGGCGAGAAGCCTTTTAAATGCAGCCTTTGCCCTTATAAGGCTACAACGAAAGGAAATGTTAACGCACATTCAAAAACTCACACTCGTGAAAAGCCTTTCAAATGCAGTCTTTGCCCTTATCAGGCTGGAACGAAAGATCATCTTAAAACCCATTCATATGCTCACACTGGCGAGAAGCCTTTCAAATGTCCCCTTTGCCCTTATCAGACTGTTAACAAAGGAGATGTTAGAAGACATTCAATGATTCACACTGGTAAAAAGCCTTTTAAATGCAGCCTTTGCCCGTATCAGGCTGCAACGAAAGGTCACCTTAAATGCCATTCATATAATCACACTGGCGAGAAGCCTTTCAAATGCGATGTTTGCCATTATCAGACTGCAACGAAAGGACAGCTTAAAAGGCATTTATATATTCACACTGGCGAGAAGCCTTTTAAATGCAACCTTTGCTCTTATCAGGCTGCAACGAAACATCAACTTAAAAGCCATTTATATAGTCACACTGGCGAGAAGCCTTTCAAATGCAGTCTTTGCCCTTATCAGTCTGTAAAGAAATTAGATGTTAGAATACATTCAAGGACTCACACTGGTGAAAAACCTTTCAAATGCAGCCTTTGCACGTATCAGGCTGCAACGAAAGGTAACCTTAAAAGCCATTTATATAGCCACACTGGCGAGAAACCTTTCAAATGCGACTTTTGCCATTATCAGGCTGCAACAAAATTTCAGCTTAAAAACCATTCATCTACTCACACTGGCGAGAAGCCTTTCAAATGCGACCTTTGCCCTTATCAGGCTGCAAAGAAAATTCAGCTTAAAAGTCATTCATATAATCACACTGGCGAGAAGCCTTTCAAATGTGACCTTTGCACTTATCAGGCTTCCACGAAAGCTCTGCTTAAAAGGCATTCATATAGTCACACTGGCGTGAAACCTTTCAAATGCACTCAATGCCCTTATCAGACTGCATCGAAATCTCGGCTTAAAAGCCATTCATATAATCACACAGGCAAGCAGTCTTTCTAATGCAGTATTTGCCCTTATTAAGATCAGATAAAGAACAATCTTGTAGAACATTTAAGAACGCACACTAGTGATAAATAAACCATGAATAGAAGCAAAATGTTTCAATGCGCTACACCCCGTAAGGGGCACGGATATTTGCCTTCCTGGCCGCCGTGCTGACGGGACTCCGCGCCCCGCCCGGCCCCAGCTTAGCCTCTTCTTTCTGACAGCCTGTTTTTTTACCTTACTTCCTCACTTTCCCTACAACCTCCCCCACAACTTTCTTTGGTCTGCTTTAATGTCACAGGGTAAACGCCGCCCAGCTTCCTTTCACCCAACCTCCCCGGATCGGCGCTGATTGTGGAGGGAACAAAATTCCCTCACCCCTGAACTCCGATCTGGAATAGTGGAATTTTAACAACCTGCTTCATTTCCACCCACACATTCTTCACATCCCCTTTTCCCTTTTCAATGCCTATCGATTTTACGCCGAGCCTAAGGTGAAGTCGCTATGTCTAATTGGGCTGCCAGGCCTCTAGGCGAGAGTAGTGGTCTCAAATGGCGACAGCTGGTTCTGTCAGCCCCGTATTCACCCCTCGCAGAGAGGGCTACTGCGTGGGGTGATTAGCATTTGCTTCCCGTATCACTAATAGGGTCGCCATGCCCAAAGATTATGATAAAAAACCCTCCCTTTTGCCTTATTCAGCGACGCAGCCGCCCTCGGGCAGCTCCACGGTAATAAATGGAAGTTCCCCCACCCCCTGTGCTTTTGCAGGGGACACTCCAAACTACTACTACCAGAGAGGAGTCTTAAGTTTTCCTAGAGGACTGCCCAGAAACCAGGCAGGCGGCTCATAATTGACCGCACCCAGTGGAAGCGGCCCGATAGGATCAATTACCTTTGCGTGGGGGACGACAGTGCCCGTCGGTCGATGCCCTCCAAAGACCTGCGGGCGCACATAATGAGCTTAGAGTGGGTCACCGTACGTGCCTCCCTCTCTTCCCAAAGGATGCCTGTTCACTGGCCAAAGGTACCTCAATGGCACCTGTGATGTCTTGGTGATGAGATGACCACAGAGAGGCCTCCTCTGAGATAGACATGGTCTCTAAGGTGATCCAGCTCGAGATAAGGTCTCAGTGACGAGCACAAAACCCGTGTGCGCCCCATGCAAGTTCCTCTTCGGAATGCTCGTCTCCCCGAGGTCTCACAAGGAGAGGAGGGATCTCCACCGGCTGCTGCTCCTGCGACAAGCAGGACCTTCTCTTTTAATGAGAAAGATCTTGCCGAGGCCGGCCCATCTGGTCTAGAAGCTCCCACCGGCGGAGGAGAGAAGCAGGTTCACTCTCCTAAAAAGAAATAGAAAAAAAAGACGTGGGCGCGAGCGGATCCTCTCTGTGGGGGCCCTGGGGACGCACGAGGCCGCTGCCATTTTGGTATACGACCAAGCCAAGATCGACACGTCAAGCCCCAGTGCTCCCTCGGGTGGAGAGTCCCAGACCATAAGTGTGCAGAATGGAGCCTCGATTACGTCGGGGCCCCTCATTCAGGGGTTACCTGGCCTTTTCGAGCTCGCCGGCTTCCTCGTTAATCGCAACACTATAGCAGCATGTTGGCCAAGGGCAACATGATCCGTCAGAGGAGAGCCTTAGCAAGCGTCATGTTCGACTGTGACAAGCTCACTCAGTCGGTGCGCGCTAGATGGTATCGCTACCGCGTCAAGGCATCCATGCCGCTGCCGCAGATGTGCTATCACTGCCACCGCTTCGTCCATTGTCTGTGTGTGTGTTTTTTTTCTGTAGGTCACATGTTCCTTCCCTAGTAAGCAATCGCCAAGGCTCCTAATTTTTTATTAAAATAAAAACTTCTTTCCCCCAGCGTGACTTTTTTCCGTAAAGCCAAATAGCCACACCCTTCCAGTGAGTCGTTAGACTCAGTAGGGAACACCTCTGAAGCTGGTCGTGAGGCCATCTCCAGGGTCTCATAAAGCTCCCCCCCCCCCGAAAGGAGGACAGCACAAAAGAAGCTTAGGCTCCTTCGCCCCCACGCAGTGGTAGGCTGCATACCTCGGAGAAAGTGGATTCTCCAAACGCAACCCCCGCCTCCAAAGCTGCCTCACCTGCCTAAGGTTTCGAGGAGGGGGAGGAAAAGACTAGCATGGCGAGCCCAACCTCCCCCGATAGGTCCTCGAAGGTGACACCGCATTGCCCGGCCAACAGCGCCTGCAGTTCTGCCCCTGGGAAGTTCACGGCTATTTCCGTGAGGGTCTTCACTTGGGGAGGGCCCCGCATCTCCTCCAAGCTAGGCATTAAGGGCATATTCCTTCAATGGAATTGCCGCGGACTCTGGGACAATTAGGAGGAGCTGACTAGACTCGTCTCCCGTTCCTAGTTAGCTATCTTTTGCAGGAGACCATGCTGGCCGCGTGCCCCTCTGCCCACCCTCCCCGGGTATAAAGGTTTTGCGACCCCACCACCACGGGTTGGGGGCCGTCCAGGAGGATGCGCGCTTTACAACCGCCATGATGTCTCCTTTCTTCTCTTCGCTTTGGATAACTTTTCAGGCAGTAGCTTTGGAGGTATACTGTTATTTCCGCGTACATTCCACCGTACAACTTAATAATTAATTCATTAATTTATTTGAATTAACTTTTTTTCAATACAACCATTCAATTAATTTATGCATAACTTTTTGCAATTCATTTAATTTATGTAACCTTTAATAATTCAAATATCCTGTGATGAAAAACTAAATTCATTTAACGTACTACTTTTTCAAACAACATCTCTTAAAATTTCACGCACACAAAACACACGCTTTCAGCTCAACCAAATTGAACACGTCTTTCCCATTTGTTTCTCGCTATTCTCAGCATAAAGGTCGGTAATCATTCCTCCTACATTTAGTCAATTAACTCCAACCAAATCATACTTAGGTTAATTCCTCATATTCTCACAATTATTCTCTGCAAACTGCCATACAAGAGTAGGTCCTAATTCTATTTACTTCTCGTATTGCAGACCTCAATTCACAGTTCACCATAGTCATTTTTATTTCATTTTATTTCACTCTTACTTCAATTTTACTGCACATCTTAATTTACATCTTGTTACTTTAAATCATATTTTACCGCATCTTACATTGTATTCTTAATTCAATTCTCATTGTGCATTCGTTGATTCTGTGAATATATTTATATTTATTTAATTGTTTTTCTTAATAACTTAATTCAGAAGTTCAAAATTTATTTCACTTTAGTCGTAGTCGTAGGCTTAAACAGTAGCAGACGACGATTTCATCTAAACTCAAGATTTATAGTAATGGTTTTCGAAACGCTATTTAGGCTGATTTATTAACCCCAAATAAATCCAATTAATAACCAAATACTATATTCTGTTGACTCATCCCTGCTCTACGGTGTCGCAGGGAATTCCGATCTCCTCCCTCTTCAGGCCTACTTTGAGTCTGGCCGCTACCTTGGAAAACCTACATATTTTGAAGAAGGTGCTCTTCCAAATACACCACGTGACACAACCAGACGATTCGCTTCTGGTGAGCAATTCGGAAGGCTTGCTCGACACTAGACTTTTTTTCGGCAGCTCCCCACAACTGAACAGCGCTAAATCCATCTTCACACCAACCTCCAGTATCGAATACCTCGGGTTCGCCCTAAATCTTAACCACAACTAGGACGCCCTAACTCTACCCATGCGCGATAAGGTACGCAGAGACATTTCCTCCTCCTGCAACGCTCCAACGAAAATTCCGGCAACGGCTGAGTGGCCTAATTAACTATCCTCCAACTTCCTTTTTTATGGACCCATCTTTGTAATCATAATAATCGCCATCACCTCCAGGAAGAGGACACGCGCTGGATTTGCTGGTGGAGACACAAGGCCTCCAATACGGCCATCACTCGTGGTTTCGTCTCCCTAATTATTACCACAATCTGTCTGAAATTACCACAATACTCCTTCCACTACGAATCCTGAATTTTGTGGCAAACTCTGCTAATTTTACGTAACGCCGGACTCTCGTCGGACTGCATTCCCAACATCCAAAATAAACGTCGAGGGAAAATACCCCGAGGATTCCTAAACCATCTCAGCGGACCTACTCTCCACCACATCTCGCACAAGTTCCGCCGCTCCTCGCTTAATATCCGCATTGTCCGAAGCGCTGATGTGGGGACCCGAAAGATCTGGCCCGCTCCTGGTGGCCATACCCTGAGGGTATATACGGCCTCCGGGACCCCCATTTCCGACCATCAACAACACCTTCGGGTGGGGGGTATTTTCCCCGCCCGCCCACCCGGACCTTTCCTCCTTTTCCTCAGAGAATTTTCCCCATTTTTATTTTCGCATCTTTTTACTCTTCTTTTATTCTTTTTATTTTGATGTTATAATAAATAAAGGACCCAGAGAAGGGACAAAAAGAGGTTCTGATTATCCTTGGCACCTAGGGGACACCTCCCCCATGAAGCGCTCTGTAAGATTCCTACGACCGACCACACCCATCTGACGATTAGGAGGGGAGGGTTCTTGAAGATGACGAATGAGGCAAGGTAACTTCAGTGTTGGGGCCTGGAGTGAACACTACCTTTCAAAGATCGTCTAAAGTCCTTTTGCGCAACAAAGTGGAAGGGGGTTTGATGTAGTCCCTGAGGGGCACGTAACTGGGGGAGGGGACTGCGTTCTTTATCTAACCGGCGAAGGAAAGACGACTAAACCTTGATAGTGGCCGCTCACCTGCGAACGGGGTCAATGGTGGTAATGGGCAGGTGTGTCGTTACCAACCAACCTCGCCTTGTGAAACCAAAGGAAAGTCAAAAGAATAAAAATTAATGGGAGAAAAGTGTATTATTTGTACCCATGGAAGATTTTCACCCCTGAAATGATAAGGTGTGAAGCATCATTGAGAAGCCCATTTAGACCCGCCACCCACGTTGGTAACCAGTCAAGATTTTATAGAGCCAACCACCATCTACCAGTACGGGACTTAAGTGGGGACATTTGAGGGGTCTTTCATAGAGGTCGTACCTTTCACCATATTTTAATTTATATTCACTATATTCGTGACATTAATAATTGGAGTTGGAATTGGTGAATTTCTCCGCAAAAGTAGAATCAACTCCAGAATAATCGTCCAACTCAAGGTAGGTCAATCCTGGAAGGGAATTTGAAAGCTCGCCGCTAATAAGAGATGAATCGAACATGGAAAATAAAGCTTAAGTACTCGTATGCGACCACAACGTCGTTGGAAGCGACCAAATCCCTTAAATTAAGGAGGGTTGTCAAATGCCATCTCCAAAGCCTCCGGATTTGCGTACTTCCTTGATATGGCATCGCTGACCGATCTGCTAAATTCCAAAAGTTCATGAGACTGATTCTCTTCAATTTAGGGAAGATGTCAAGGATGACATCTTCTGGGTCATTTTCAAGAAGTAATCACCGAGTAGTTCACAATCAAGTTTCACGTCTGACAACGCAGTACATCGTGATATGAGCATGACGTCGTCGTCATCGATCGGAGTCATCCAACTGAGACTTTAGGATACTTGAGTGGTGATTCAGGAGGGTTTTTACCGGCCTTCTTTATAGGAGTTGAAGCTACGCCAAACCTTAATGACTTCCAACTTGGAACACTTTTGCGAGTCGACATAAAGATATTTCTTCATCGAAGAAATCCAGGTCTAAAAAAAAATAATTCCCTCAGATCGGACATAGAACATCGTCCAATGTCTGTGTCATTTTCCCTTCCATCTTAACGCGTCGAAGAAGCGGAGCGCCCTAATAATACAAATCATGTCCTCATTCTCTGAATAATTGTTAGAGAAAAATAGGGATTGTAATCGATATAGGCACACTTTTGTGAGAGTCAAACAACGCGACAAATGTTCCAAATTGCGACACTTCTCAAGGACCTCTTGGATGAAGTGGGTACCCATTGTGTCGTAGTCCAGACGGACGTACCTGATCGAGTTCCAGAGAGAAGAGCCTCGAATCAGGTCATTCCAGCGCTTGTTAACAAACTGGACATTATTAACTAAGAAGGAAGGTTCTAACAAGGAGAAGATTCCTTCCATGACCAAATCAGGGAGGTCTTCAATGCTCCTTGTCACCTACTCATCAAAGGCGAGGTTGAAGTGACAAGGGTGAGGAGGAGACAATGAGGTGGTGACCAATTGATACCGAAGGTGGTTCTCAAGCAGAATTAACCACTCAGGAAACTGCCACTACAACCACCTAAAACAAAACAAAAGCCATCAATTCAGAGTGGGTGAAGATATTACGTATTTTTCACAATGGAAACTTCTCTCTTTCACGCCATTTCACTTCTCTGATAGGGCAACAAGAATGGCACCGACGTAATGCGAGTTGTGCGTCGTGAAAGGCGACAAAATATGACAGCGTAGATGCATCAGAGAGCGAGACCGGAAGTATGGAACCTCAAATCCTTCCTTTTCTGGTACTCTTAAAGGACCTCTTTCCTCACTAGTTAGTAGCAGGCGTGGATCAGGGGAGAGGGGGGGCTAAATTTCAAGACCCGTTTATGCTTATATTTCTTTTTTAATCCATACTTGTATTCTTCTATTCAGAAAGAGTTATGTAATAATATAGAATCTATAATAAGTTTTTTTTTAAACCGTTGTGATCGAATGTATCTTATATGATATATGTCTAAAATGGAGGAAAATCTCAAAAATAATTATGCAGTTTTATACTTTAGCTGAAGTCCAAAAACTACAATTCATCATTTCCTGATGTGTGGATAAAAGTTCGGATCTAAGAGGATTCGTGCTCACTCCTTTATGAGATGCTGTTATTTATTATCAATGATGTGTAAGATAACCATTATTAATCATCAATGCCCTTTTCTCATACTACGCAGAGGGGGTAAGACACGTTAGCCACCCTCCACCTATTTTTATTCTGGATCTACCACTGGTGAGGACTGATAATGAGGACAGACAGGAGAGAATAACGATGAGAAAGATCAGAAATGAGGAGTACAGGGTATTGTCGGCACTGACCTCTGGAAACAGAAGATTTTGGTTGGTTTCCTCTGGGAGGCGCTAACAGTCCTGAATGGGCGCATTCTAAATACCTATGATTATTATTATTATTATTATTATTATTATTATTATTATTATTATTATTATTATTATTATTATTATTATATTCCTTATTGGGTATGGAACCAAGGAAAGTGCCTAGAGCTGCTACGCACACTCATCAAACCACACCTAATATTGTTCCTCGTTCAGTAGAAAGTGGTCGGAAGGATTGGAAGGTTAGGAACTCTCTCAAAAGCCTTCACAATGATCTCCAGCAATGTCATAGGTCTGAAGCATTTCCAGGCTTGAGGATGAAAATGATCTTCGAAGTTTTTAGGCCGTCAGGGAAATATCATGGTAGGCTTCGAGTAGGCTTATCAGAGTGATTCGAAATCTTTCAGGTGCCTGATTGTGACTTGGTGAGGCCGGAGGAAGAGATGGCACCGAAAATTCCGCGCTGGTGATGCTATTGCCCTCTCCTAGGTTCCCAGGGAGGCGAGGGAGGTTCGCGGGCCTGTATGGAATGAACCTGTCTTCCTCCCTCTCCATGTACTCGAGAACCTGGTCCTCGATTTTAAAAAAGAGCCTATATGGCGACTGCCTGCTAGGGAAAAGGTCATTGTACTCGCACTAAAGCCTACTACTAGACTAGAATAAAAAACAAAATACAAATAACAAATAAAGATAAAAAACAAAAGCTAAGGCACAAACTAAAGAACAGAACAACAACAAATACAACAAAAAAAACGAGGAGAAAGCCCGCTCCAGCATCGGGTTTAGGCCCGCCTTTCCCGGCGCAGGAACATGCGACCTACAAAGAAGCCCAATAAATTATTGGAGTAGGCTAATCTCACCCCAAAAGTCGCATATTCTGCAGGTCTGTGGGCACAAACCAGTCCCGAGTACAAAGGATTAGCGGTAGAGACACCTCTTAGGTAACGTGCGTGAAGATCACCCAGACTGGGGCATTCAACAAGAATGTGCTGAGCAGTCTGGTGGGCATTGAAGTCGTCACAATAAAGCGCATGCGAGGGCTCTATCGAATGGTTGTGCGTCCCGCGAGTGTGTCTAATTCGGAGACGGCAGAAAGTAACCTGAAGCCATCGTGGGATTGGAGGGGAGGTCGATGGGAAAGGTCGCGTACGGGCAAATAATGCATGGTGCAGAGCGAGTCGCATCTCCTCAGCAACGACCAGTATGCTCTTAATGGGGGGACGTGCGGAAGGAACCGGTCTTCAGGCGAAGGCCGGTGTGGTGGATCGAGTCCACCTTCCGCAATACACGCTAAGCTGCGGATGCATAAAACTCTGTAATCGAGCTTCGAACGAACAAAGGATCGATAAAAACGTAAGGCAGTAGGCCTATCCGCAGGCCATGGGGTGAACGTCACGGAACGGAGAATATCCATGGTGCAGCTACAAGATAGCCTAAGGCTACGAATATGAGCCTCCCAGGTGAGGTGTCGGTCAAATACAAAACCACGGAAACGGTGAGATTCCACCACTTCCTGGAAAGCACATTTCAAAACCTGAAGCCGTTTGAAGCGACAGGCCTAGAAACCGCCAGGTAGTCTTTCAATGAGGGGCCCTGACGTAATCAGAGCTTCGCTTAGAACAATTATGATTTTGGTCTTGGTCTAAGCCCCCTAACACGAGAACGCTTCGGAGCCAGACGTGTCGATCTTGGCTTGGTCGCTTCCCGAAACGGAGGTGGACCCGTCATTTCCCGGAGCACCCGTGGAGTCATCTTAGTCTTCTTCTTACTTTTTTGGGGTGGAATGAATCTGCTTCTCTCCACAGGCGGAAGGAGCCCCTAGGCCGAATGGACCAGACTCAGTAAGATCTTTCTCCGAGATGGAGAAGTCCTAGCTATCCTTCTCAGACGGCTCTGGCCCCCGAGGCCTTACAAAGAGAGCAGGGATCTCCTCCTCCCCTACAATGCTGCCCATGTGACAGCCAAGTCCTTCTGTATTTCAGAGAAGAAGCTTGCTGAGGCTGGTCTATCTGGCCTAGGAGCTCTTTAAGGCGGAGGAGAGAAGCGGGTTCATTCCCCACCCTCCTCTCCTAAAAAGAGAAGGAACTAAGAGGAAAAAGACTAAGGGTTCCAGTCCCTCCGCGGGAGCAACCGAGATGGACGGGTCCGATTCGGATAGCAACCAAACCAAGATTGACACGTCCGGCCGCGCTGCTGCCCCGGGTGGGTAGTCCAAACTAAGACCAAAATTACAAGTGCGCAGAGCGGAGCCTCGATTATGTCGAGGCCTCTCATTAAGACTACATGGAGTTTCGAACAAGTTGGCTTTAAACGCTTCCTCTTTATTCGCTCCACTGATGGTATCATGTCTGGCTAAGGGCAACATGACACACCAAAGGAGAAGGCTAGCTAGCGTGATTGGTAGAGAGCCGAAGGTGACCCCTTTCTCGGAAGGAAGCCTTCTGGCTAATGGGTGAATTCTTCCGAGGCGGCCATGATTAGTGACCTTTAGACACTTGATAACAGCCCGATTGTGAAGCTGCACTCTTGCAGAAACTTCGTGAAAAGAGTAGTTTAAGATAGGGAACTCGTGGACTACTCTACAAATGACAGCGTAGAGCTGGCCTACCATCAGCGGTCAAGGTCGAGCGTGTGATGAAAAAAACAGGGAGGGGCCTTGAGACCCACCCCTACACTCTTCGTCACGTTTGACTGTGACGAGCTCCCTGAGTCGGTGCGAGCCGGACTTGGTCTTGGCGCGCCCAGCTCTGCCTGGGACGTCATATGCCTCAGTAGTTCGAAAGGCACCCTCTACTCCTGCCCCGTCCAGGCCTACGAGCACGGTCATTTTCGCGCCTATTCGAAGCCCTCTGCGGGGTATACCCACCCCGGGCGCTCTCCTGTTAAAGCTAGCGGCAAAAAAGGGTTTACACCCAGCTCCGGCTAAAACGAAGCCCCCTTTCCCCCCTTCACACAACGTCACCGTTTCCCGCAAGGCGCGCGCCTCCACCGAGTCGTTAGACATACAGTATGCAACACCCTGAAGTTGGTCGTGAGGGCATCTTCTGTTGTTCCTAAAGTTGCCCCAGGAAAAGAGGACAGTAGGAAACGAGCTTCGGCTCTTATTCCCATACATTGATAGGCTAGGTGATTCGATGGTGGTGGATCCTCTAAAGGATGGCACCCCGGTTCGGAAGCCGCCCCGGCTGCCTTAGGTTTCGAGGCAGAGTGAGGAAAAGACTCGCATGGCGAGCCCAACCTTCCCTGATAAGTCTTTGCGGGCGACAGCGCCTTCAGCGCATTGTACGGCCAACAGCGCTCGGAGTTCTGCCTCTGGGAAGCGTATGGCACTTTCCGTGAGGGTCTTCTCTTTGAAAAGAACCCCGCATCTCCTACGAGCTAAGCGTGGATGACATATTCTTTCAATAGAATTGCTGCGGACTCCGGGGCAATTGGGAGGGCCTTCGGAGGCTCGTCTCTTCCCGTTTTCCCTTAGCTATAATTTTTCACGAGACCATGCTAAGCGCATTCTCCCTGCCCTCCCTTCCGGTTTTGCGACCCCACCACCACGGGATGGTGGCCCTTTCTCTAGCTCGGGAATCTGAGCGGTAGAAACTTTGTCTGGGGATGGGGGTCCTATCCAATATGATCGATAAGGTGGAAATAGGTGTCACAAATGTGGATGAGTTTACACATCACTGCCTGAGAACCGCTTTATTTTCTTGTCTTGAGCTATCTTTGGCTCTCTGGATGCACAGCCACATTTTGGGTGTGGGGTAGTCGATGACCTCCATGATAGTGATCACTTTCCTATTCAAATATTTTCTGCATGCCGACCGCTTCCGTGTTAGTCAGCCGAGTGTGAGACGGCCCTCAAATAGAAGCGATATAGCTATAAGCGTAATTAGCCCTGCGCGAACGATTTTACTGTCGGTGAATTTCATCGAGGTAAGGTTAGGTCGCTGTATGTTTCGAAACACGCCCGCCGCTCTTCTTGGTGGGCATACGTGTCTTTACTTAACGGGAATAGCCTCTAGCAGAGATGTGATGTGGACGTGAGTCAAGTTCTCGTGGGACCCCCACCCCCGTTAACCAGGAGAATGGGACTGCAATCTCGGGACTCCACGTGCGTGGCGGTGTCCTTCACGACCGCTTTGTCTGCACTCTCTAGCCAGGATAATGCTCAGCCAGAATTCAATGCGCGGCGTGATATCGCGGACTTTACTTCGAGAGAGGGGAGAATCCTTCAACTAAAAATTCACATTGGGTGAATTGCGTTTTGCTCTCGCTTTGTGCTCGGATACCGTCCCTGGTCCGGGTGAATATCCTGTACGCCATGCTTCGACACTTGGGTAAGCGAGGCATAGCCTTTCTTTTAGATTTGTTCAACAAGATCTTGGTAGAGGGTATCCTCCCTAACTTGGAAAATGTTCAGTTAGCGTTTTTTTTTATGGACAGCGGAGGCCATCTGTATTCTGTACAGTGCGGCTTTCGCAAGTTCCACTTCAGGTTGGATGCTCTTGTAGCGGTCTATAATCCTACAAGTGGAAATAATTAATCATAACAGTATATATATATATACATAGTTTCAAGAAGGGTTGGTAACCATAACTTAAATCGTGTGATTGGTACGCCCGATCTCCAATCAATGCGTTTTAAAATCAAACATTAGATTCATTCACTTTGCTGCTCGGCTCATCGGAATCAGTTCTGTAATACTTGAATAGTAAATTTTATTTAAATATGTCCCATAAGAATCGTGAATTAATCCGTGGTTCTTCTCTCATTTACAGACCCTCCCAACTCCGTTGTAATCTATTTATATTATCTATTTAGTTAATCTATTTATGTATCCAAATTATAATCTATTTATGTATCCAATTTAATCCATACAATCTATTTATACATATCAATCTATTTAATATTTACTTTAATCTTTAATATTTACTTCCAATCTTTAATATTTACCCAATTCATTTAACTATATAATCTATTTAGCAAACTATATAAATATTTATCATACATTTATAATATTTACTCATTTAACATTCAACTATAATCTAATTAATATTTGTCAATCTAATTATCAATCATCATATGTGTACTCTAATTCTCATTAACGCATGCAAAGTTAATTCACCCGAGAAAAATTTAATCCAATCATAAACTGTATAATTTCCCTTTTTAATCATAACTGTTCATTCCATAATATATATTTTTCGTATCTCTTTGTTTCAATACACGTATTCCCACGACGTTGCCGATTTAGGCCTAAGGAAATTTCGTCTGCAAATTCAGACTTCCCGTTAGCAATTAACTTCATTTCCCTTGTATAAGAAAAATATAGGTTTGGGGGTTTATTATGAGCTGAGCTATCTAGTGTATTGGCGCAATAATTATCTAACAACCCATAAATGGTGCCCAGACTAGTTTAATTATCTCCCATCCATTCATTCATACGAAATAATAAATTAATTTTCCCCGTCACGTGCTGCATTTTTTCGGACGACTCATTCCGCCTCACTCGTTCCATTTTTTTCTCGCTTTGCCTTTCATTTTCGACACGTGCTCGTTTCTCAGTCATAAGTTTGCCTTAACATCCTTAAGTTCTCCCTTAGCAATTTCATAGGACGTAGGACAAAGAGTGATCAAAATTCGCTAATTTTTTTTTCCATTTTTTTTTACCTTCAAGCGGGTGAATTGGATTTGTGCATATACACACACACACTTTTAATATTTTATAAATGGATTATGACGCAGCCCCCAAGCTACGCCCTAACTTCGGGCACAATTACGACGACCCAAGCATCTCCCCCAGTAACAACGATGACCTATTCGACCACTTTCGCCCCCCACGCAAGCGTTCTTCCGCATTCACCTCCCACTCTCTCTATGGTTCAGCTGCCACCATTCGACTCACAATATCCCATTGGATGGTGGGAAATGGTGGAGCTCATCCTTCAACACTAGGCAGTTTCTGAGGACAATAGAACGATCGTCGTAGCCCAGAAATTACCTCTGAGTATCTTTTCCGTTTTTAAGAATATTTTGCTGGATGGGGTAATTGCTGATTCTTGGGTTAGGTTCAAGAGGGCGTTTAAGGAGGAGTTTCGGAGATCGCAGATAAAGGACCTGCAGATCCTTCTCGATACGCAGGATATGGGGGACAAGCATCCCACGCATTTTTTTGAGTCCTCTCAAAGCTCTTGCACATGCCAAAGGAGCACAGCTCAACCAACTCTAGCCACTCATAACTGAGATGTTGATACGTGGGGTGCCAGATCAAATTAAGCCCCTTCTTTTAATGTCCTTCCCATCGAACGTGGAGAAAATGGCAGTTGCGGCTGACGCCCTGTATAATAATCTTTTCCTCAACTGGGAAAATGCAGGCCATGGGTTGTTTAGCGATGTAAATGAACACTTACATGTATCCATTTCTCAGGTTAAGTCACCGAACGGAGCTCCTTACAACCGGCCAGGACTCCCTCAGGATGAATCCTCCCAGGTTTCGGGTCTTTTATCCGTTCTAGAAAGGATTGAAATGGATATTCGTGCCCTAAAGGTGCGAACGGTCTTCACCGAGAGCAACATCGTGAGCAGGTCTTAGGAGTCAGACGTCGTTTCTCCTCCCGGAAAGGGCAAAACCAACGAGGGAATTCTAGTACAGGAGGTGAGGCGCAGCATGTTTATTTTCAACGTCGGCCTAATTCTCCCTATCCTGACAACTCTCAGGGTAGCTGCTGGTACCACTCTAATTATGGGAGCAACGCCGTCCGCTGTATTCAGCTTTGCAATTTTTACCATGCTTCATCTCATGCTCACAACTTTAACCCTCATACTGGTCGTGCTGCTCATACTACTATATGTCAATCTTCAGGCTTTTGCTGGTACCACCTAAAATTTGGTACAAGAGCAGAAAAATGCTCAAAGCCATGCTCGCACCATCAAAATGCTCAATCTTCATCTCAACATACCCTAACTTCACCACCTCAAATCCTACAAAACTCTACGGGTTCCCTTACCCAAATTTCACCTTCAGCACAGGGAACTTTAAACTGAATTCGCAAGTGATACGTGGGTCTGTCACCTCTGCAACCTCATCCCCTTCATCAAGTATATCCTCCCTTTAGCGTTCATGACCCACTCTGGTTTCTCCTTCCTGGTTGACACTGGCGCTCAATGCAGTGCCATTCCAGCCTCTTCAGTCGAGAAAGCTTGCACTGCTTCTGATCTGGTCCTTAAAGCTGCAAATTCATCGGACATAAGGACTTATGGGAGGCGTATCTTCGGGCTCTCTCTCGGGTTATGTCATGTTTTTGCATGGACCTTCATCGATGCCGACGTCGACATGCCAATTTTGGGCCTCGACTTTCTTTCCGCTCATGACCTCTTGGTAGATTCTCGTCACCGGAAGCTCGTTGACAGAACCACGCCACTAACTGCTGATGGTTCATTCTTTCCTTTCGCCAGCTCTCTCCTCTCTGTTCGTCTCCCTGCAACTGCTCCCCGCTTCCAGCAACTTGTGGGGGAGTATCCAAGTTTCTGTTTGCCTCCTTCTAAGGACAGACCTATTAAGCACAAAAAGGTGCGATTCCACTCGCACATCCTTGCAACTTTCAATCGATCAGCTTAAACCCGCTTTTATAGAGGCCGTTCATCTGGAACAGCCACTACCTTTCTCTTCCACTAATAAAGGTCCAGTGGTTATCCCAGCCTACTTTCCGCACCCAACTATTCCTTCGACACTTTCCAACGAACTAACTCCATTTCCGAACCCTTCTTCGGCTCTTTCAAATCAAATTGCAACTTTTCCTCCTACCTCTTTACTCGCAAACCCTCTGCCAACCATCTCTACTCCCCCAATTCTTCTTCCCAAATGCTGCCGCCTCCCTTTTTGTTGCAGGACAACTCGACAGCAGCTAAAGAACACCAATCCACCAACGCGCAACTCCCGACAGTAGCCTATAAGCCTACAAGTGGAAATATTTAATCATAACAGTATATATATATATATATATATATATATATATATATATATATATATATATATATATATATATATATATATATATATATATATATATATATATATATATAGTTTCAAGAAGGGTTGGTAACCATAACTTAAATCGTGTGATTGGTACGCCCGATCTCCAATCAATGCGTTTTAAAATCAAACATTAGATTCATTCACTTTGCTGCTCGGCTCATCGAAATCAGTTCTGTAATACTTGAATAGTAAATTTTAGTTAAATATGTCCAAAAAGAATCGCGAATTAATCCGTAGTTCTTCTCTCATTTACAGACCCTCCCAACTCCGTTGTAATCTATTTATATTATCTATTTAGTTAATCTATTTATGTATCCAAATTATAATCTATTTATGTATCCAATTTAATCCATACAATCTATTTATACATATCAATCTATTTAATATTTTCCTCCAATCTTTAATATTTACCCAATTCATTTAACTATATAATCTATTTGCTCATATAATCTATTTAGCAATCCATATAAATATTTATCATACATTTATAATATTTACTCATTTAACATTCAACTATAATCTAATTAATATTTGTCAATCTAATTATCAATCATCATATGTGTACTTTAATTCTCATTAACTCATGCAGAGTTAATCCACCCGCGTAAAATTCAATCTAATCATAAACTGTATAATTTCCCTTTTTAATCATAACTGTTCATTCCATAATATATATTTTTCGTATCTCTTTGTTTTAATACACGTATTCCCACGACGTTGCCGATTTTGTCCTAAGGAAATTTCGTCTGCAAATTCAGACTTCCCGTTAGCAATTAACTTCATTTCCCTCGTATAAGAAAAATATAGGTTTGGAGTTTATTGTGAGCTGAGCTATCTAGTGTATGGGCGCAATAATCATCTAACAACCTATACTCTTCTCCGACTGGAAAATGCCGTCTGCGAGGCTTTCCTTCGTAAACAGCACTCCACCACGGCGTTTTTCAATCTGGAGAAGGCCTATGATACCACATAGCGATACGCAGGGCCATATTTAGGATGTGGGTCACCCGAGGCCCATTTTGGTGGGGGGGCCCATTGTTAGCTGTTGGGCATTGGCGGATCCAAATTGTTTCAGTAGGGTGGGGGTGGGGGGGGGGCAATAAGGGCCCTATTGCATACACCACAGACTAGTAACCTAAATCCTAATATCTAAATAGGACACTTTTACTTAGGAAATACTGAACGGGGACTATTCTTTCACTGCTATAATATGTAATGCATACACACGAAATGAAATGAACACAAGTTGTTCTTACAAAATTTATTTAAACACAGAAATTCAGTTACAATTATTTAATTTTTCATGAAAAATTATAGTATAACTATAATTCAAACTATAGTTCAAATCAGAGAATGGATGGAGTTATAACCATTACAGTCCAAACACTTTCCTCGATTTTTGTGTTGCAAAGTCGCTGATGATGTCACTGAAGTTCAATTCACGCAGTATATCTGACTCGATGCTCATGATATTTTTGGTGGGAGGCCCCCACTTGGTGGGTCACTAAAGGCCCCGGCCTCTTGGGCCCACCCCTTAATCCGGCTCTGGCGATACGGTATCATGGAGACTCTCCACACGATGGGGGCGAGGGGACGCCTCCCAATCTTTATATCTGAATTTTTTTCGAGATCGTCGATTCCGCGTACGGGTGTGGTTAGCTTTCTCGGGCCCAATGGAGCAGGGATTTGGTCTCCAGCAGGAAAGCGTCCTCACTGTCGCACTCTTTGCCCTGGGCAACAAAAGCATCACCTCGGTGGTGTCGGAAGATCATTTAGCTATGCTCTACGTTGACACCCTTCCGATCTCTTTTGGCGCGGCCCAGATGCCAACTCTAGAGCGCGTGTCGACTCCAAAAGGCATTGAACTGCGTCTCCCCTTATACTAAGAATAAAGTGGTGCACTTCAGCCGGCATCCACAGCTCCACCCTGACCCAGACCAGTTTTTAAATGGGGTTCACCTGTAGGTGGTGGACTAGCATGGTTTCCCTGACCTTGTCTTTGGCAAGTCGTTCCAAGCTAGACTACGGATGCGAGTTTTAAGCAGCCACAGCCGAGTCTGTATTGCGGAAGGTGGACTCGACCCACCACACCGATATTCATATGTAGACTGGTGCCTTCCTCACGTCCACCATTGAGAGCCTACTCGATGTTGAGGAGATGCCACTCGCTCTGCGCCGTCCTCAGTGCATTATCCACCTGTACGTGTGAGGCTGGCGCCTCCCTCAGGCACTAACAGCCATCATTGGATCCGCAGCTGATCTCGACAGCCCTAGCAGAAAGTAGGCACTTCCCGTGATACCCTGACACTCGACTAAGGCTGTGAATTGGACAAAAGAGCGCTGGGCAACCAGAATCTCTGTGGGTAGAAGAGCAAGTTTGGAAAGGGGTAGGCGGATATGCAATAAAGAGAAGTAGAGATAGGCGGATATGCAATAAAGAGAAGTAGAGATAGGCGGATATGCAATAAAGAGTAGGAGATCTAGGAGGGTCCACGAACGAGTAGGGTGGGTAATCCTCTATTATTATCATACCCTGGTGCTAGGTGATCCCAGGATGGCCTGCAGTCTACCAAAGCACCATGACTAGTGGACTGAACTCTGTCCAAGTGGAAACACCCATCCTGGTAAAAGGTGCGGTTAGAAAAGGTTGAGAGGATAGCCAAAATGATGATATTAAATAATGATAAATATATTACATTATAATAACTTAATTATAATAATTTATATTAATAATTATTATTCTAGTACATAATAAATGATAATACCAATATCATAATAAATAATAGAAAAATCATAGTAAATAAAAATTTTACTAAATAATAATTAGAAAAAACTGCAGCAAGGGCTGGATGAATGGGATGGGTGTTCATCATATAAATTATATAATATCAAAATGTGTGTTCATTCTTGGCCCTACAGCCTTCAGAGACTAAGGTCTGTAGAGGTAGCCCTTTGCCACGTGGCCGATGCAAACGCGTCAAAGGGCCACCTCTAAGGACCGTAGTCTCTGAAGGCTTTAGGGCCAAGAATGAACACACATTTTGATATTATATAATTTATATGATGAACACCCATCGCATTCGTCTTGCCACAACTGAAATATATAATCTTTTATAGAGGGAAAGCAATCCCGAAAAGGCAATGCAGAGTCATTTGGGGACGAGCTGATCAGCCCTCGCGTTGCACAGGACCCCTAGATGCCTGGGAACCCAACATAATAGAACTCGATATCAGGACGCAATCTGAACCAGTCAGATGCAGATTTACGTGACTAATGGATGGGAAGCATTAACAAGACTGAATTTCCTGTAAAACACTCCTAGAGCCGGAGAATATGACCGACATCTTTAAAAGGTAAAATTTGGATGTCTAGAAGCTAAAGGTTTAAGGTAAAGAACTAGTGGGTTGCTGCCAAATCCAAGTGGATTATATATGGCATCTAGGATAAAACAAGGCAAATTATCTATAAAAGGTGGAGGGGACCACTTTGTGATAAAAATTTTGAAAATAAAGGGTTAAAAGATTCCTCTGGCAATATGAATCGAAGACGGGTGTGTTGAGGGATAGTTAAAAGGGGTCGGAAAACAGGGCAACCGGAGAGTGGAGAAATGGGTGCAATCAATTCAAAGGTGGGCAACCAATTAGTCCCCACCGGAAAAACGACAGCAAGGGCTGATTTGAACATCACCCGAAACAAGATGGCTGTGAGTAAGTCTTGTATGGCCAATGCGAACTTGTGAAAGGACTACCTCTCGTTACCCAGGTCCCCCACATGCCCAGGGACCCAGCAAAAAATAATTCCAAATCGGGACGCATTTTGGACTAGTCAGTTGCAAATTTCTGACTAAGGGATGGGAAGCATTAAAAAATCTAATTGACTGTAAAACAGAATGTGGATGAGTCTAAAGGCTAAAAGGATTGCTGAAAGTTCAGCGGTAAAAATGGATGCTGCTTGCGGCAAAGATAAAGTTAGGAATTCTCCTCCTGAGTAGATGGCTGCGGTGCCCACGCTACCCTCCTACTTAGAGCCATCCGTGTATAATTGGCAGCATTGTTTGTGTGAGGTCGAATGCTCATAGAAGACTTCTCCAGGTTCCACATGTTGGTACATATTGTGGAAAGAGGAACAAACCAACTAGGGGTCAGTAAGGATGGAAGGGTAAGGACCCTCGAACACCCAGGTTAGAGAGATAATCTCCTATGCGAAGGTTCAAGGGGCGGGATAAAGATGGCAACTTATCAAATGCCACCGTTGATTCGGCAGTATACACGCATTTGTAGACCTCTGATACAGGGGCTTGCTGTACTCGGTAGAGGTATCGCATGCAGATTTGAAGTCTATGGTAGGGCAGAGAGAGTACCCAACTCTCGCAGTAAAGTCTGTTGACAGGAGAAGTACGGAAGGCTCCACTGGAGAGACGAACTCCGAGGTTTCGAATGGGGTTCAGCATTATAAGGGCTGAAGGGACAGCCGATGAGTAAATTTGACAGCCACAATCCAATTTGAATTGCATGAGGGTTGTGTATAATGTCCACAATGTTTGTCAGTCGCTGCCCCACGAAGTGTGTGAGATGACTTTCAAAATGTCTAGAGCCCGCAGACAGTCTGTTCGAAGATGTCGTAGGTGTGATAACCAGGATAAATTTGGATCGAAAGTTACGCTAAGAAACCGAAACTCGGAGACAAACTCTATATCTTCGCCTTGTAGGGAGATAAATGTCGGAACAAGCACCCCTCTGCCCCGGTGGAAATACATTGCTTTGGTTTTGGTCGTGGAAAAGCGGAATCCCTTAAGTTGTGCTCTTTTGGAGACAGCATCGACGCTAGTTGTAGCCTACGCGCTGCTGATGGAAGGCGAGATGAGGAACAGTATAACGCTAATTCATCGACAAACAGAGTTGCCGATACACCCTCTGGGAGAGACGAAATAATATCATTGATCACAATTATAAAACATATAACACTTAAAACACTGCACTGAGGAACTCTCTTCTCTTAGGGTTGCAGGTCAGAGTACGTGTCTCCAACACGTACCTTGACGGATCGAGATGCTAAAAAACTTTGAATAAGTGACGGTAAAAGGCCTCTCATGCCCTAGACGCATAGCTGCTTCAAGAGGCCGTATCTCCATGATATGTCCTAGGCTTTCTCAATATCGAAAAATATGGCCAGGACTCGGTGCTTTAATGAGAAAGCTTTCCAGACCGATCCCTCGACGCGTACTATGAGGTCAAGGGTACTATGACCTTTTGGGGGCATTGAAATGGGGGAAGAAGGTGATTGGTTTCTAGGAACCAGTTTAGGCGCTCCAACACCATTTTTTCAGCAACTTGGTCAAACAACTGGTATGAGCTATAAGGTGGTAGTGATCTGCGTCCAACCCGTCCCTGCCTGGTTTGACAAAGGGAAGGATGATCCCAATACGCCATGATGATGGGTGAAAACAAATCAAGTAAGAAGAGAGTATAGCGTGGATGTAGGTTCCGAATCATATCGAAATGGATATCGTCATGTCCAGGGGAAGTAGCTCTGCAAAGGGACAAAGGGCTACGCAGCTCATAGATGCTGAATAAAGTATTATATGGAAGGTTAGATTTTGTTGTGAATTTGAGAGATGAGAATCTTCCTTTGATTTCTAGGATAAACAAGCTCGATCGTAACGGCTGACGCTTCTGAGAGCGCGGAAATGGTCAGCAAAAGCATTGCTGGCCACCAGGCTGTCATTCTCCAAGGAACCGTGTAAGTTGAGTGTGGGGGTATAATGATCAGCCTAACAGCCCATGATCTTATTAATCCTCTTCCAGATCTCAGCGGTAGGTGTCATAAAAGAAATTGATGAAACGTAACGGTGCCATGAATTTTGGCCAGCCTGACGAAGGATTCTCTGGCGAAGTGCATGAGCTCGGTTTCCGTCAACCTTGTTGTACAAAGTTGGGTTCTTTCGGAATTGGGCATAGGCTAACGCTAACTTGTATTTTTTGACAGCTGTTGCACACGCCGAGGTCCACCAGGGCACGGTTGAGCCCCTCGTGGCGGGTCGCTTCCGTGGAATAGTGTGTGTTGCTGCATTGTAGATAGTCGATGTAAAGTATTCTACTACCGCGTCCACTCCACAAAAGGTCCCTAAGGATGCACTTGTGAAGGTCGCCTCTTGGAAACCTTCCTAATCTGCATGACCTAAGTCCCACTTAAGGAGAATGGTTGTATGTGGGCTAACTTGAAAGGCCGACAAGACAATAGGGAAGTGGTCACTCCCATGGAGGTCGTCAAGAATTGACCATCGAAATTCCGTGAAGCAATCAGGGGAACAAACAGACAGGTCAACACAGCTAAAGTAGTCAGTCTGGACATGATAAGAGGTCAAATCGCCAGTTTTTAATACACAAATAAAGTCAGATAATAAAAGAGCCTCTAAAACACTGCCCTTGGCATTCCGAGTGATGTCATCCCAGTATTGGTGACGGGCGTTAAAATCTCCTAGTAATAAAAATGGGGAGGCCAACTGGTCTATAAGTTCTAAAAGGTCGGGTCTTAACAATGATAAACAATGGTGTAAGTAAATAGAGCAAACGATAGAAAAGCTTAGTAAGAAAAGCCCTCACGGCAACAGCTTGGAGGGTAGTATGTAGGGGATGAAGATACCATGATTGACACCCCTTAATGAGAGGAGCTTCCAGCAGGAGCAATAGAGTTGAAAATGAGAAAACCGGGTACCGGCGGAAAGGGCCGTGTACCCAGTTTATTCTCCTGAATACAAATAACAGTGGGGTGGAGAGTCATCAAAAGAATTTTGATTTCTTCACACTTTCGAGAACGCCTTGACAATTCCATTGTAAAATGGAAGATATTATGTGGGACGGTTAGATACCACTGTAGATATCTTTTTCTCTTTTGTGGTCGATATTGTGTTTGAGGTTCGTCCCAAATAGCTTGGGAGATGAAGGGCAGATTTTGAGGAGCATGCTTTTGCAGAGGGAAAGATCCTAGAGGAAGCAGTAACTGGGGCTATTTTCGAGGGTTTGGGGAAACCGACCGAGGCCCTTGATTGTAATACGGGCTCACAACCTGGCGGAAAAGGAAGATCGAGAAGGGATTTTCGGCCGGTAGATCCGGATTCATGTGTCAAGGGTATTTTCGGTGTCTGAGGGGTTGGTCCAACCGCCGCGATTGGTGATGTTGGAGTATCAACTGCTGCCATCGGATCATGGGTACAAGGGCGAATGGAACGAACAGGCAATCTGAGCGAGGTGTGTGGAGCTGGGTGTAACTCTGCCATCGTTTGGATCAGGATGGGGCCTAAGTCCTGTGAAGGGTGGGGCGGTCTTAAGGGTATAGAATGTCGAAGAACTCAACCAGATAAGGGCCAGAAGTCAACACTATGATTTGGTTGACATAACGAGAAACAACAATGAGGGAAAGGATGCTAGATTATCCGTACAAGAACTAAAAGATAGCATAAACATCTTCAAACAAAAGGTGCCGGGAGCCTCAGGACTCACAAAGAGAAACTACACAGAAGCGATCAATAACATCTTGGAGGGATCGAAGAACCTATTCAATGCCTGCCTTAATACAGGATACTACCCTAAAGACCTAAAAGTAGCAAAAATGATTTTTATCTCAAAGCCAGGAAAATCTCTACACAGGGTTAAAAACTATAGACCAATATCTCTGCTTGACTTCATCGGGAAAGTATATGAAAAGATTCTAAAGAAGAAACTCGATCAACATCTGGTGGAGAACGGCCTATACAATGAGTGCCAATTCGGATTCCGGAAGAACAGGAGCACGGATATGGTGCTGTTTAATTATGGTCAAAATAGCCAAGGTCAAGGCGAAAAGAGGAGTGTGGACATAGTATGTAGAGACGTGTCCAAAGCGTTCGACAAAGTATGGCAGGAAGGCGTACAATATAAGATACTTCTGCTCGGATTAAGCAGTCAGCTGGAAAGGTTGCTATGCAACTATGTAGCTGATAGATACTCGTTATAAACATGGATAATCACCAGGGGGAAACCCTTTAAGCTGGAGTTCCACAGGGCGGTTGCCTGAGTCCGTTATTATACGCTATTTATACAGCGGAAATCCCCCCTCTAATGATGGAGAGATTATGAACATACAATTTGCGAATGATATTACCCAAGTTGTGGTGTCTCCATACAGGCACGCTCAATTTCAAGCAAGAGCGACGGCAGAAGAAATTCGAAGAATTAACGAATACGAGCACTGATGGAAAATCAGTACGAACAGAGACAAATTTAAAATAGTTCCCATATACAGAAGAAAAGTAGCAGACATCATCGTGGACAATGTAAGATATGGATGCAGTAACGACTGTAAAGTACTAGGTTTGACAATAACGAAATCCGGTTACACGAAACACGTAGCCGAGAGAATACAGAAAGGGAAGAGAGGACTAGTACTCATGTAAAAATTAAGAAATTTATGTCAAGAGAACAAAAAGAAGATTTACAAAGTGATTATCCAACCAACACTGATCTATCCAGCAATAGCAATGTGTACATTGTCACGAACTAAACTGCTCGAACTACAAAAGGTCCAAAAAAAAGCAATGTACCTAGTGACAAATACAAGAAGGGAAGAAAAACTACACGAGAGGCCAACGTCGAGCCCTTAAACAGGATAATCATGAAGAGCAAAAGGAGTCATCGAGAGGACATATGAAGAAATTGGAGACGAACTTTCAACGCAAATAGAACTAGGAGCAGACTCTAGGCCTCACTGACTCTTCCCAAGCAGGGCAAAGATCGGAAATGAGGACGAAGAAGAGGACATCTACACGTAGCAGGAAGGATACATCACCGGATTTGACAGCAGATAAAGAGATACAGTAACGCGACGAAGGAAAGGGTAACACAAACCCTTGAGGAACAGCAAATGTGAAAGCAAAAAGATAAAAGGGAAAACATACATGTAAGAATAGTCAGTTAGAATACATCATAACATGCGAGAAAGGCAAACAAATTCTACTTAAAAACAAACACACAGTAATAACAGTTTGAACGCCAACTATAAGTACTAGGTATCAAAAACAGAAAGCACAGACACCTGGATCTCAAGTACTTCCTCTGTAACTATAATCCCAACTTTTAACTAATTAAAATGGACAAAGATTAGCTTGACCTCCAAGCATCTTGCGGCTCACCACACACCTCTAACTTAATTCCATTCCTCACTAACTTTTGGTTACTGTCTTTCCTAACGGAGTCTACAAATATTCGTGGGTGGGTGAGACACACCGTGGTATTAGCAACGCGTATTAGATGTAGGGTCAAGACCACCTAGGTCATCGGTTTTATCTTCTACTAGTTTCTTGCTATACTATCGCTCCCTTTCCTATTCCTCTCTCTCTCCTCCTCCTATTTCCCCTGTTACCCTCTTACCGGTGCCGCAAGGCACAGGGAGTGCGGAAAGGGGAAATAGGATGAGTCCGTGCTCTCTCGCCCCTTCTCCTCACTTCTCGCCCCGACACTGGGCCAGAAAAGAGGAAATGGGGTGGGATAGCTCTGGACGCACTAACCTTTTACACTCTCTTAGAACTTTTCTTATATTCTTCTCTTCTAAGAGGGAAAGAGTCCATTGAGGATTCTCGAGGTTTGGCCGAGTCATCTCCAGAAGCTACCTGCTTATTGGTGGTCGATGACCAAGGTGAGGAATCCTTTCTCTTACCACTGGAAAGATCCTAGAGGAAGCAGTAACTGGGGCTATTTTCGAGGGTTTGGGGAAACCGACCGAGGCCCTTGATTGTAATTCGGGCTCACAACCTGGCGGAAAAGGAAGATCGAGAAGGGATTTTCGGCCGGTAGATCCGGATTCATGTGTCAAGGGTATTTTCGGTGTCTGAGGGGTTGGTCCAACCGCCGCGATTGGTGATGTTGGAGTATCAACTGCTGCCATCGGATCATGGGTACAAGGGCGAATGGAACGAACAGGCAATCTGAGCGAGGTGTGTGGAGCTGGGTGTAACTCTGCCATCGTTTGGATCAGGATGGGGCCTAAGTCCTGTGAAGGGTGGGGCGGTCTTAAGGGTATAGAATGTCGAAGAACTCAACCAGATAAGGGCCAGAAGTCAACACTATGATTTGGTTGACATAACGAGAAACAACAATGAGGGAAAGGATGCTAGATTATCCGTACAAGAACTAAAAGATAGCATAAACATCTTCAAACAAAAGGTGCCGGGAGCCTCAGGACTCACAAAGAGAAACTACACAGAAGCGATCAATAACATCTTGGAGGGATCGAAGAACCTATTCAATGCCTGCCTTAATACAGGATACTACCCTAAAGACCTAAAAGTAGCAAAAATGATTTTTATCTCAAAGCCAGGAAAATCTCTACACAGGGTTAAAAACTATAGACCAATATCTCTGCTTGACTTCATCGGGAAAGTATATGAAAAGATTCTAAAGAAGAAACTCGATCAACATCTGGTGGAGAACGGCCTATACAATGAGTGCCAATTCGGATTCCGGAAGAACAGGAGCACGGATATGGTGCTGTTTAATTATGGTCAAAATAGCCAAGGTCAAGGCGAAAAGAGGAGTGTGGACATAGTATGTAGAGACGTGTCCAAAGCGTTCGACAAAGTATGGCAGGAAGGCGTACAATATAAGATACTTCTGCTCGGATTAAGCAGTCAGCTGGAAAGGTTGCTATGCAACTATGTAGCTGATAGATACTCGTTATAAACATGGATAATCACCAGGGGGAAACCCTTTAAGCTGGAGTTCCACAGGGCGGTTGCCTGAGTCCGTTATTATACGCTATTTATACAGCGGAAATCCCCCCTCTAATGATGGAGAGATTATGAACATACAATTTGCGAATGATATTACCCAAGTTGTGGTGTCTCCATACAGGCACGCTCAATTTCAAGCAAGAGCGACGGCAGAAGAAATTCGAAGAATTAACGAATACGAGCACTGATGGAAAATCAGTACGAACAGAGACAAATTTAAAATAGTTCCCATATACAGAAGAAAAGTAGCAGACATCATCGTGGACAATGTAAGATATGGATGCAGTAACGACTGTAAAGTACTAGGTTTGACAATAACGAAATCCGGTTACACGAAACACGTAGCCGAGAGAATACAGAAAGGGAAGAGAGGACTAGTACTCATGTAAAAATTAAGAAATTTATGTCAAGAGAACAAAAAGAAGATTTACAAAGTGATTATCCAACCAACACTGATCTATCCAGCAATAGCAATGTGTACATTGTCACGAACTAAACTGCTCGAACTACAAAAGGTCCAAAAAAAAGCAATGTACCTAGTGACAAATACAAGAAGGGAAGAAAAACTACACGAGAGGCCAACGTCGAGCCCTTAAACAGGATAATCATGAAGAGCAAAAGGAGTCATCGAGAGGACATATGAAGAAATTGGAGACGAACTTTCAACGCAAATAGAACTAGGAGCAGACTCTAGGCCTCACTGACTCTTCCCAAGCAGGGCAAAGATCGGAAATGAGGACGAAGAAGAGGACATCTACACGTAGCAGGAAGGATACATCACCGGATTTGACAGCAGATAAAGAGATACAGTAACGCGACGAAGGAAAGGGTAACACAAACCCTTGAGGAACAGCAAATGTGAAAGCAAAAAGATAAAAGGGAAAACATACATGTAAGAATAGTCAGTTAGAATACATCATAACATGCGAGAAAGGCAAACAAATTCTACTTAAAAACAAACACACAGTAATAACAGTTTGAACGCCAACTATAAGTACTAGGTATCAAAAACAGAAAGCACAGACACCTGGATCTCAAGTACTTCCTCTGTAACTATAATCCCAACTTTTAACTAATTAAAATGGACAAAGATTAGCTTGACCTCCAAGCATCTTGCGGCTCACCACACACCTCTAACTTAATTCCATTCCTCACTAACTTTTGGTTACTGTCTTTCCTAACGGAGTCTACAAATATTCGTGGGTGGGTGAGACACACCGTGGTATTAGCAACGCGTATTAGATGTAGGGTCAAGACCACCTAGGTCATCGGTTTTATCTTCTACTAGTTTCTTGCTATACTATCGCTCCCTTTCCTATTCCTCTCTCTCTCCTCCTCCTATTTCCCCTGTTACCCTCTTACCGGTGCCGCAAGGCACAGGGAGTGCGGAAAGGGGAAATAGGATGAGTCCGTGCTCTCTCGCCCCTTCTCCTCACTTCTCGCCCCGACACTGGGCCAGAAAAGAGGAAATGGGGTGGGATAGCTCTGGACGCACTAACCTTTTACACTCTCTTAGAACTTTTCTTATATTCTTCTCTTCTAAGAGGGAAAGAGTCCATTGAGGATTCTCGAGGTTTGGCCGAGTCATCTCCAGAAGCTACCTGCTTATTGGTGGTCGATGACCAAGGTGAGGAATCCTTTCTCTTACCACTGGGCTTTGGGTTTCGGGGCAGGGTGGATGAACCTTCACTGGTCGATGTTGAGGATTGTTTAAGATAACGTCTGATGTCATCAAGTGTCTCACCCTGAGCGTTTCCCACAGCTATAGGTACTGGAGAGAGGGGGACTACATTGGTTATCTCGGTGTGAGAGCGATGCTTCGACTGTATATCCTGAATGTTTCTGACTCTGCGAGTAGATGTAAGATGAAGTGCTTCAGGCGTGTCAGAACTAGAGCGTAATGGTCAGGTTCCTTCAATGTCAGGTAAAACATCAGAGAAGAGATGGCCAAGTGATGAGATTTGTGCTCAAGCACGCTGGCGGCCTCTCTTATATCTCGACGTAGATAGTCGCGCAAAGCGAGCACCTCCTTTTCCTATAATAATATAGAGCAGAGTTTTGACGCAGAACTGTGGGTACATCCGAGGTTGGCACAGCGAGCTGTTTTAGTGCATTCGAGGCCATGGTAGTCAGAGCTACAATTCACGCAAGAGCAGGAGTACCGTCAGGCACGGCCAACCGGTTCAAATTGATTGCAATTGAAGCCACGTCTGGCTAGTTCGACGTAGGGACTTACTGGGGCACGAAAGTAACCAGCTTTAATATACTGCGGCAGCTCTTGTCGTTCGAATGTTAAAATCAGTGTGCCGGTTGCGGCTTTAGTAGGGCCCAATGTTTTAGTTACCCTGTGTACGTGTGTGACACGTTGGGTACTAAGCTTTCTCTGAAGGCGGGTGGGGTCGTAGTCCGTTAGTTCGTTTGAACGGACGACACCTTGACAAAATTCAGACGCGGATGGGGTGAAACAGTTACTGGAATTTCAGCTATCGAAAATAGACTTCGCACAAGGTTGTGTTGAGAGTGGGATGACACCTCGACTACGACATTACCACTACCTCTTGACCACATCCGGCGGGGTTCACCACAGCGGGACTCAAAAGATTCATTGACGTCAAACAGATCGACTTTTGCAAGTGGGCGTGTCGGATGATGAACTCATGACAAGAAAGTGGGGATTATCTAAATCTGGGTCTACTTCGTTGGAATAGGGGTCCAACGAGCGAGGGAAGGCTGAAAGGGGAGCTAAGAAACGTTTGGCACGAGAACCCTTACGAGAAGGGGAGGGTTTTGGTTTATGGCTAGCCATTGCAAAAAGAAAAAAAACTTCGCATTCTTCCTCAGGACTCCTCACCATGGATGCCTGTCTACAAGGGCCAGGCACTACTATAACTCTACAATCAGTTACGTCCGGTATGTCTCTTAGAGAATGGATACGGATTCACCATACCATCTTTAGAAACCTAAGAGGCTGTCCGAGTTCTCCTACGCAGGGAGAAAAGGGGCAAACGATGGGTTTCTCCTTGGGCATTCGGTAGACAAAGGCGGTGGAGATACCCAGCCTCTTCCATTGTCATTAAAGAATAATTCGGAATCAATCCATAAAACGAGAAGAGGTCAGGTATCCGTAAAGTCCACTAGATAGGTGAAGGAAGAGGGGGAAATAAAGGGCAGTGGAAATACGTAATAGAGGGAAAAGAAAGAGGGGTATGTTAAAAGTCTTGTTGACACCACCATGGGACTCCTAAGAGGCCCAGGGCTGACCCCTCTCGCCACGAGAAGTCCAGAGCCTCTCTGGGAACAACCCGTGAAGAAAAGATCACAGAGAGGGAGGGCTGAAAGTTCATCTGTAAAAAATACAAGCTGCCAGCGGCAATGACAAATTTTAAAATTCCCCTCATTAGGCGGCTGCAGCACCCAAACCACTGCCTGATTTAGAAGCCTCTCTTTCTCTCTCTCTCTCTCTCTCTCTCTCTCTCTCTCTCTCTCTCTCTCTCTCTCTATATATATATATATATATATATATATATATATATATATATATATATAATATATATATGTATATAGTATCTCTCAAAGTAGCGCGAGAGAATGATGAAGATGAATGCAATAAACCACATTGAAAGAGAAAACGGAATAAATTTTTCTTAGAGTAATATTTATTACCTTTTTTCGAAAAAATCCGTGCAGGGATTTTTTTTAGTACACTATGCTACGCATAGTGTACTAACGGCATACCTTTAACTGTGATCAAAGCGGTGCTCGCTGCCTCCGTGTCCATGGTTCGAATCGCTTTCCTGCACTGATTTTTTCGAAAAAAGGTAATAAATATTACTGTAAGAAAAATTTATTCCGTTTTCTCTTTCAATATGGTTTATTGCATTCATATATATATATATATATATATATATATATATATATATATATATATATATATATATATCAAAGTAGCGCTCGAGAATGATGAAAACGAATCCATTAAAACACCAAGTGAAAACGGAATAATTTTTCCTGGCAGTAATATTTTTATTACCTTTTTCGAAAAAATCCGTTCAGGGAGGCGATTCGAACCATGCACACTGAGGCAGCGAGCACCGCTTTGATCACAGTAAAAAGTATGCCTTTAGTACACTATGCTCGCTGCCTCAGTGTGCATGGTTCGAATCGCTTCCCTGCACGGATTTTTTCGAAAAAAGGTTATAAAAATTTTACTGTAAGGAAAATTATTCCGTTTCTCTTTCTATGTGGTTTAATGGATTCATTTTCATCATTCTCGAGCGCTACTTTGAGAGATATAAATATTTGTATATTTACAACGCGCTTAACTATTTCTCATTTATTCTTTGAATTCGCAATTAATTTTCTATTTCTTTCAAGGTCCCCGTTCAAGCATGCGAAAGTGTTCTTTAAAAGCTATTCTATTCTGAGAATTTTGGGGGTCTCGGCGTAGCATAGTGTACTAAAAATATAAACACTAAAGCACAAAGGGTGACTTGACGTACACATCATGTCATTGAAATTACTTTCCCAAAGGATAGTTCTGGTGCGCATCATCGCAACTACCGGCATGAATGGTGGTGTCTACGGCATCCCTGGCCATTAGTGCCATTTCGTATATCGCTCGCTGGAGCGAAAATTCTAGTATGTAGCTTCTTAAGCAACCGGCCCCTATCTATTAGTTTCTTTTACTGCCCTTTTTTTCCCCTCTCTTTCTCCTATCTAGTGGCCCTCACGGTTACCTGGCCTCTGCTTGTATTTTTCGGACTTATTCTGAATTATTCTTTTATGAAGGTCGGAGGAGGATGGGCATCTCCACCGCCTTCGTCTTCCGTTGCCCAAGGAGAAACCCATCATTGGCATCTTTTCTCCGCCCGTAGGAGAGCTTAGGCAGCCTATTAGGTCTATAAAGATGGTGTGTTGGATCCGTATTCATACGCCAAGAAGACATACCCGGCCTAACTGAATCTAGAGTTGCAGTAGCGCCGGGCCCTTGTAAGCCTCCATGGTGGGGAGTCCCGAGGGAAAATTTGAAGTTGTTCTTTTTGCAATGGCTTGCCATAGACCTAAGACCTCCCCTTCTCGTAAGGGTTCTCGTGCCAAACATTTCTCATCCTTCCATAACCCCTTGGATCCCTATGCCAACGATGTGGACCCATATTTAGATTATCCCCACTTTCTACTCATGAGTTCATCATCTGATATCCAATTTGCAAAAGTTGTGTTTGACGTTAATGAATCATTTGAGGCCTCCTATGGTGAACCCCATCGCATGTAGTCAAATGGTAGTGGTGATATCGTAGTCGAGGTGTCATCTCACTCAACACAATCATGTGCGAAATCTGTCTTGGATAGCCGAACTTCCAGATAACCATTTCGCCCCATCCACATCTAAATTTTGTCACGCATATCAATAGTAAGCTTATTACCCAACGCGTCACACATGTACACAAGGTGACTAAAACTGTCGGAGCTACTAGAGTCCCAACTGTAACATTGATTTTAACGTTCAAATGTCAGGAACTGTCGCAGTTTATTAAGCTGTGTAGGTTCGTGTCCCAGTAAGCCCCTATGTCGAACTACTCACACGTTGCTTCAATTGTAATCAATTTGGGCATGTTGGTCGTGCCAGTCGGCCCTCCTGTTCCTGTGTGAATTATTGTTCTGATTACCATGGCCCTGAACGCATCAAAACACCGTTATGTGCCAATTGCAGTAGTCCCCACAGTACCGCGTCTGAAATCTGGCAAATATTCTTATATTAAAAGGAGGTCCACGCTTTGCGGGACTCTGCGTTCGGGCGTGAAAGAGGCTCCCCAACATGTTCGAACACAAATCTAACCTCATCGCCGTCTCTTGTGTTTTCCGTGACGCTGGACCAAACCGGCAAGCACGTTCGAGTTCCGACACGCCTGAAGCAACACATCGCCCATCTACCGTTAGTGTCAGAACCATTCCTGATATATCGTAGAAGCATCGCTCTCACACCGAGATATTTAATGTTGCTCTCATCTCCCTGGCGGCTCAGCCGGAACCACTGCTCAGGGCAAGACACTTGATGGCATCAGACGTTATCTCAACAAAATTCCATATCAACCACCGATGGTTCTTCTACCCGGCCCTGGAACCCAAAGCTCCTTGGCAAATGAAGGATTCATCACCTGGGTTATCGGCCACCAATAAGCTGACAGTCTCTGGAACTGACTAGACTGAGCCTCGAGACTCCTCAGTAGACTCTTCTCCTAAGGCTGAATATTCTCTGCCCGTAAGCCGGCCCTACCTTTCACAAATCGATTCCCCTCACTGGTCAAAATGGTGGTAGAAATCGACCCAGTTCCTCTTATTCTAGATCACCTGCTCCACCCGTACTCGCCCTCGCCCATCCGATGGAAGCCCATTGTCGTGGAATGGCCAGACATACACACACACACTCTCTCTTTCTCTCTCTCTCTCTCTCTCTCTCTCTCTCTCTCTCTCTCTCTATATATATATATATATATATATATATATATATATATATATATATATATATATATATATATATCTTTCTCTCAGTCTGTCTCTTTCTTTCGCTTTCTCTCTCTCTTTCTTTGAAAAGTACCGTAGGCTAGCTAGGAGAGTAAAGTCCAGCATAAGGGTGGCAAAGCGTGTCGAGGAGGTCCGAGTGGCGAGACTTTGCAAGAAGAATCCCAAGGAGTTCTTTGGTTATGTAAACAGCCGTAAACCAATAAATCGCACGAGTGACCATTTAGTGAACAAGGAGGGGGCATTAAAACACTCAGATGCAGAAAATGATAACCTCCTGAACGAATACTTCTCATCAGTGTTTACTGAAGAGTGTGGTCCCATCCCCTAGCCCACGGATTCTTACTTGGGGAAAGCTAGAGGAAATGGACTTTATCCAAGAAGAAATAGAAAAAAAAAAATCACTGATCTAAAAACTAATAAGTTCACTGGCCCGGACGGGTTTCTACCTAAAGTGTTGAAAGAAGTGCGCGATGAAGTGTCACGAAATCTGAGCACAATCTTCAACATGTCAATCCGGAGCGGATGCGTTCCTAGAGACTGGCGTGAAGCGGAGGTGACTCCTATCTTCAAGAAAGGAGACCCTAGCCAGCCGTCGAACTACCGACCTATTAGCTTAACCTCAATAGTCGGTAAACACATGGAAAGCATCATGGTGGTCAAAATGACCTCATATTTAGAGTCGAACCTGCTACTGAAACTAAAGAGTTCCCAGCACGGTTTCCGAACGCAATGGTCATGCCTAACGAAGCTCGTGGAATTTTTTCACTTCGTTTTCAGTGAGCACGATCGGGATAAGCTGGTGGATGTTATCTACTTAGACTTTCAAAAAGCCTTCGATAAGGTACCACATCGCCGACTCCTCCGGAAAGTGCTTGCGCTGGGTATATACGGAAAGGTAGCAGGTTGGATAGAGAACTGGCTAAGCGTCCTTCGGCAACGGATGGTGCTGAATGGGCGGGCTTCTAAGTGGGTGCGCGTCAACAGCGGTGTACCCACAGGTTCTGTCCTGATACCACTACTTTTCATCATCTATGTTAACGACATGGTTGCGAAGATTTCTAAATTTGCTGACGATACCAAGCTTGTTATGACCGTTGCAAAGGAAGGAAACCCTGCCCGCCTACAAGATCTCCGGAATATTGGGGAGTGGGCGGACACGTGGCAAATGCCTTTAAACGTGAACAAATGCAAAGAAATCCATATCGGCAACCACAATCCCCAATCATGGTACATTCTTAAAAGCACTGCTCTCGAACGCAATGTTACCGAGAACGACTTGGGTGTAACCATCACTAGTGACCTCAAGTTCTCGAAACAGTGCATAGAGGCGGAAATAAAGGCCTAAAGGGTGTTAAGCTATATAAAGCGACAATTTGGATATCGAAACAAGGAAATACTACTGTGTTTGTACAATTCACTTGCCTGACTGCACCTGGAGTATGCCTTACAATTTTGGAGTCCTTCGGTTCGAAAGGATCTCGCGAGATTTAACGTGTGCAAGCCAGGGCAACCAAATGATTCCCTCTATCAGACACAAAAGTTACGAAGATAGATTCAGGGAATTAGATCTGTTCTCGTTGGAGATTTGGAAACTGCGTAGTCAGCTTATCGAAGTGTTTAAAATACTTCGAAGCTTCGACAATGTAGACTACTATGATGTTTTCCAACTTAGTGAGGACAGAACTATAAATCACGGCTACAAACTTGAGCTGAAGTGCTACCACCACGATCTGTGTTGTAGATTTTTCACATACAGAATCTGTGGTAGCTGGAACGCACTTCCAGTGGAAGTTGTCAACAGCAATTCTATTGATCAGTTCAAGTCAAGACTGGACAAAGTCTTGAAAAGTGGCCGTTTGGACACGTAGCCTTTGAGCAGAACTGTGCCTGCTCGACTGCTAGTCAAAAGGTACCCTCTCTACGTGGACCGTAAGGTCTTCTAGGGGAATTCTTATCCTTGTAACTCGCTCTCTTTCTCTCTCTTTCTCTCTCTCTCTTTCTTCTTCTCTCTGATTCTCTCTTTGATTATCTCAACATAGGAGACTTAGGTAGAAAAACGTTTTCGTGGGTGAGCATTTGGCGACTGGTGACCATAATGTAATTAGGTTTGAAATTAATACGAGCGTTGAGGTAAAAGAGAGTTCACAACTAATCCCACGATTTGGGAGTTGTAATTTTGAAACCTTCCGTAACCGGATTAAAAGGATAGACTGTGGGAGATGTTTTGATAATAAGACAGTAAAAGGAATGTACTCGGAGCTACAGCAAAATGTGCTCACGGTGGATTCCGAGTTAGTTAAGTAAGTACGTCTAACTAATGGAAAGTCAAAGAGAGCACCGTGGGTTAGCCCTTTAATAATTAACCTTAATTCGGGAGCGTAACAAAAACTATCAAAGGTTTAGAAAAAAAGGAAACGACAACAAATCAGGCAAAATACGTAGACTTTCAAAGGCTAGTAAAGCGGGCCATTAGAGAAGCTAAGCTGAAATATGAAAAAGACCTTGCTATAAATTCGAAACACGAACCGAAACGGTTTTACAGATATGTTAACAGTAGAAAGCTCATAAAGGGTTCAATAGGGCCGATCAGAGGTAAAGATGGTGTTATGACGGACGTCCCAGAAAAATTTGCTAAAATATTAAATGAGCACTTCTCGAGCGTTTTTACTATTAAGGACGTGACACAATTAGAAACACTAGGCGAGGACATAAATTTTGAAAGACAAAATACCCTATCCAACATAAGTATAAATGAAAGGGAGATTCTCTCATATATTAGTAAAATGAAAAAAAATCGAAGTCACCCGGGCCCAATGGGGTGTACACAACCCATCTTAAAGAACTAAAAAATGAATTAGCAAGACCACTCTGCACGATTTTCAATCGATCAATAGAGGAAGGCCTAGTTCCAATAGAGTTCAAGCGTGCTAATTATCGAAGCCTCGAAGTATTTTAAATACTTCGATAAGCTGACCACGCAGTCTCCAGGTTTCCAACGAGAACAGATCTAATTCCCTTAATCTATCATCGTAACTTTTGTTCCTGATAGAGGGAATCAGTTTGGTTGCCCTGGCTTGCACACGTTCCAATCTCGCCAATATCCTTTGGAAACGAAGGACTCCAAAATTATACCGCAAACTCCAGGTGCGGTCGGACAAGTGAGTTGTACAAACACAGTACTATCTCCTTGTTCCGATATCCAAACTGGCGCTTTATGTAGCCAAGCATCCTTTGGGCCTTTTTCTCCGCCTCTATGCACTGTTTCGATAACCTGAGGTCACTAGTGATTGTTACACCCAAGTCCTTTTCAGTGTCGGTGAATTCAATAGCAGTGGCATTAAGGATATACTGAGATTGGGGGTTTCGGTGGCCGATATGTATCACTTTGCATTTATTCACGTTAAATGTCATTTACCACTCCCCAATCTTCCGAAGATCATCTTAAAGGCGGACAGTATTTCCTTCATTTTCGACCTTCATACCAAGCTTGGTATCATCGGTAAATTTAGAAATCTTCGCAACCATGTCACCGTCCATGTCATTGACGTATATGATGAATAGTAGTGGTCCCAGGACAGAACCTTGAGGAACACCGCTAGTAACGGGCACCCACACAGAAGCCTGTGCATTCAACACCACCCGTTGCCGTCTGCCACTTAGCCAGTTCTCTATCTAACTTGCTACATTTCCGTCTATGCCCAGCGCACGCACATTTAGGAGAAGGTGGTGGTGTCGTACCTTATCGAAGGCTTTTTGAAAGTCTAAGTAGATAACATACACCGCCTTATCCCGGTCGTGCTCACTGTAAACGAAGTGGAAGAATTCCACAAGTTTCGTTAGGGCATGACCATTTCCTTCGGAAGCCGTGCTGGGAACTACTCAATCGTAAGTTGGACTCTAAATATGACGTCATTTTGTCCACCATGATGCTTTGCATTGGTTTACCGACTATTGAGGTTAAGCTAATAGGTCGGTAGTTCGACGGCTGGCTAGGGACTCCTTTCTTGAAGTTAGGAGTCACCTTCGCTTCACGCTAGTCTCTAGAAACGCATCCGCTCCGGATTGACATGTTGAAGATTGTGCTCAGATTTCGTGATACGTTATCGCGCACTTCCTTCAACACTTTAGGTAGAAACCCGTCAGGGCCAGGGGATTTATTCATATTTAGATCAGTGATCTTTATTTTCTATTTATCCTTGGGTGAAGTCCATTTCCTCCAGCTTTTCCCCCAATTAAGAGAGAAAAAAAGAGAAAGAGAGAGAAAGGGAGAGACAAAGAAAGAGAGAGGGGGAGAAAGAAAGAAAATAGAGAAAGAAAGAGAAAAATAAAGAGAGAAAGATTGAACAATAACGAAAGAGAGACAGAATCAGAAAAAAAGATAAAAGGAGAAAGAGAGAGAAAGAAACAATGAGAAGGAGCAAGAAAGAGAAAGAAAGTGTTAAAGAGACAGAGAGAAAAAGAAAAAGAGAGAAAGGGAAAGAGAAAGAAAGTGTTAAAGAGACAGAGAGAAAGAGAAAAAGAGAGTGTGATAAAGAGAGAAAGGGAAAGAGAAAGACCAAGAAAGAAAAAAAGAGCTACAAGGACAAGAAGTACCCTAGAAGACCATACGGTCCATTCAGAGAGGGTACCGTCGGACTAGCAGTCGAGCAGTCACAGTTCTGCTCAACGGCTTACGTACCCAAACGACCACTTTTCAAGACTTTGTCCAGTATTGACTTGAACTGATCAACAGAATTGCTGTTGACAATTTCCACTGGAAGTGCGTTCCAGCTACCGCAGATGCTGAATGTGAAAAATCTTCAACACAGATGGCGGTGATAACGCTTCAGCTCAAGTTTGTAGCCGTGATTTATACTTCTGCAGTCACTAAGCTGGAAGACATCAGTGTAGTCTACATTGTCGAAGCTTCAAAGTATTTTAAACACTTCGATAAGCTGACCACGCAGTCTCCGAGTCTCCAACGAGAACAGATCTAATTCTCTTAATCTATCTTCGTAACATTTGTGTCTGATAGAGGACATCAGTTTGGTTGCCCTGGCTTGCACACGTTCCAATCTCGCGACATCCTTTCGAGCAGAAGGACTCCAAAAGTGTACGGCATACTCCAGGTGCGAACGGACAAGTGAATTGCACAAACACAGTATTATTTCCTAGTTTCGATATCCAAATTTTCGCTTTATATACCTAACATCCTTTGGGCCTTTTTCTCCGCCTCTATGCACTGTTTCGATAACTTGAGGTCACTAGTGATTGTTACACCCAAGTCGTTCTCGGTATCAGTGCGTTCGAGAGTAGTGCCCTTAAGGATATACCGTGATTGGAAATTTTGGTTGCCGTTATGGATTACTTTTCATTTGTTGACGTTTATAGGCATTTACCACGTGTCCGTCCACTCCCCCAATCTTCCGGAGATCTTGTAGGCGCGCAGCGTTTTCTTCCTTTTCAACGGTCATAACAAGCTTGGTATCGTCAGCAAATTTAGAAATCTTCGCAACCATGTCGTTAACATAGATGATGATCAGTAGTGGTACCAGGAAAGAACCTTGGGGTACACCGCTGTTGACGGGCACCCACTTAGAAGCCCGTCCATTCAGCACCACCCGTTGCCGAAGGCCGCTTAGTCAGTTTTTTATCCAACCTGCTACCTTTCCGTCTATGCCCAGCACAAGCACTTTCCGGGGGAAGCGGCGGTGTGGTACCTTATCGAAGGCTTTTTGAAAGTCTAAGTAGATAACATCCACCACCTCATCCCGATCGTGCTCACTGAAAATGAAGTGGAAGAATTCCACGAGGTTCGTTAGGCATGACCGTTGCCTTCGGAAACCATGCTAGGAACTCTTCAGTTTCAGTAGCAGGTTCGACTCTAAATATGAGGTCATTTTGTTCACCATGAAGCTGTGCATGAGTTTACCGACTATTGAGGTTATATGGGGGTGGGCATATCGTTATTAACATTTTCATTTATTAATTTTATTCTTGTTCATCCTGCTCTTCACTTGAATTTTTCTTGCTCCAGGTTGGCTTCTTCGAAATTTTCTTCTTCTTCACCGAAAATCCATTTTCTTTATGTTGGTCCTTTGAACGTTTTCTTTCCACTTTCCTTAAGTTGCTGAATTCTTGATGAGTTTGTCTTTAATCTTCGTTTTTCTTTCTTGAGAGATCTTCATAAAAGTTTTGGGACTGTTGAGTTTCGAACGCGGTACCTCTGGATTTGAATGCCGATACTGTAGCCACACGACTGACTTAGTCCGTCTTATTGTTGGTAAGTTTTTCTGCCATTTATATTAGCATGTAGGAATGAATTTCTATCATACATTTTCGCACCCCTAACAAGCTTAAGCTAATAGGTCGGTAGTTGGACGGCTGGCTACGGTCTCTTTTCTTGACGATAGGAGTCACTTCCGCCTCAGGCCAGTATCTAGGAACGCATCCGGTCCGGATTGACATGTCGAAGACTGTGCTCAGATGTCGTGATACTTCAGCGCGCACTTCCTTCAACACTTTAGGTAGAAACCTGCCCGGGCAAGGGGACTTATTCCTCTTTAGATCAGTGATATTTTTTTCTATTTCTCCCTGTGTGAAGTCCATTTCTTCCAGCTTTTCCCCCAAGTAAGAATCCGTGGGCTGGGGGATGGGACCACATTCTTCAGTAAACACTGAAGAGTAGTTGTTCAGGAGGTTAGCAATTTCTGCATCTGAGTGCCTTAATGACCCCTCCTCATTCACTAAAGTGCTGATCGTGTGATGTATTGGTTTACGGCTATTTACATAACCAAAGAACTCCTTGGGATTCTTCTTGCAAAGTCTCACCCCCGGAGTTGCTCAGACCGCTCAGCCACCCATATGATGGACTTCACTCTCCTGGATAGCCTCCGGTATTCGTCAAAGTCACTCGAGATCTTCAATTGCCGGTACACAATTCTCTTCACCCTAAGCAGTTGGCCGATTTCTCAATTAAACCACTTTGGTTGAACAGAAGACCGACAGGGGCATTTCAGAGGGTTGAAACGCGATTGAAGACTCATGAATGTGGTTTTGAAACTGTTCCAAGAGTCTTCAACACCTCGCGTCAGTCAGTCCAGCACGGAGACCTGCAAAGTCTGCTCTTCTCAAATCAAGTTTCCTCGATTTACTAGTTGCATGCCATGTCTTGGGGACTTTGACTACAAATCTAATTAGTCGGTGGTCACTGCCACCGAGCTTCCTCAACGATGTCATCCTCAGAGGTGAAAACCAAGTCAAGGATATTTTCTCCTCTCGTTGGTTCTCTCACCCATTGAGTCAGGAACTCGTTGTTCTCGAACTCCAGGAGCAGTGCGTTTTCGCCACAGGGTTCTCTGGTTTCCCAGTCAACTTGTGTGTTGAAACCCCCCCATGACGATACAAACTCTGTCTTTTACAAGTTCGCCCAACAGCTGGTACAAACTCCTGTCCTGTTCTAAGAGTTGGGCAGGGGGTCTGTAAAGCACCAGGGTCCTGTATTTGGCAGGACCTATCTCTAGGTCAACACCTAGTAGTTCATGGCCGGATACGATGTTGCAATCTGTCGAGTTTAGAGTATCCTTGCCCTTCAACATCACACCGCCACCCTCTCTGTATGGCCTATCTTTCAGGAACAGCTGGTAACCGGGAATCGTGAATTCACCTTCAAAATCTCGGCTTGAGGTTTTTATCCACGACTCCGTTATTGCCACCATCTCCGGTTCTTCTGTTGCTACGAGGCCACGAAGTTCTAGAAACTTGTTTCTGATAGACCTCGCATTAAACAGAAGAACTTTTAGGGAATCCCCGACTGTAGGACTCCCTACGCTCTTCCGTTTCTCGTCTTACTTGTCTTATTTGTAGTTAAAGTCCCCAAGGCAGAGCCTGCAACTAGTAAATCAAGAAAGCTTGATTTGAGAAGAGCAGACATTGCAGGTCTACGCGCGGGACTGACTGACGCGAGGCTAGAAGAGTGCGAGGCTGTTGAAGACTCTTGGAACAGTTTCAAAACCACATTAATGAGTCTTCAATCGCGTTTCATTACTCTGAAATGCACCCGTCGGTCCTCTGTTCAACCAAAGTGGTTTAATCGAGAAATCGGGCAACTGCTTAGGGAGAAGAGAAATGTGTACCGGCAATCGAAGATCTCGGGTGACTTTGACGAATACCGGAGGCTATCTAGGAGAGTGAAGTCCAGCATAAGGGCGGCTAAGCGTTCTGAGGAACTCCGAGTGGCGAGACTCTGTAAAGAGAACCCCAAGAAGTTCTTTGGATATGTAAACAGCCGTAAACCAATCCGTCGAATGATTGGCCCTTTGAGGAATGAGGAGGGGACATTAAAGCATTCAGATGCAGAAAATGCTAACCTTCTCAACGACTACATCTCTTCAGTGTTTACTGAAGAGTGTGCTCCCATTCCCCAACCAACGGATTCCTACTCGGGGGAAAAGCTGGAGGTTATGGACTTCACGGAAGGAGAAATAAAGAAAAGAACCGCTGACCTAAAGACGAATAAGTCCCTCGGACCAGACAGGTTTCTATCCAAGGTTTTGAAGGAAGTGTGCGATGAAGTATCACGACATCTGTGCGCTATCTTTAACATGTCAATCCGGACCGGATGCGTTCCTAGAGACTGGCGTGAGGTGGAGGTGACTCCGATCTTCAAGAAAGGAGACCCCAGCCATCCGTCAAACTACCAACCCATCAGTTTGACTTCAATAGTCGATAAACCCATGGAAAGCATGATAGTGGACAAGATAACGTCTTATTTAGAGTCAAACCTGCTACTGAAGAGTTCCCAGCACGGCTTCCAAAGGCAACGGTCATGCCTAACGAACCTTATGGAATTCTTCCACTTCGTGTTCAGTGAGCATGATCGGGATAAAGCGGTGGATGTTGTGTACCTTGACTTCCAAAAGGTCTTTGATAAGGTACCACACAACCGCCTTCTCCGGAAAATGCGTGCACATGGCATAGACGGCAACGTAGCAGGTTGGATAGAGAGCTGGCTAAGTAACAGACGGCAAGGAGTAGTGGTGAATGGACGGGCCTCCGAATCGGTGCCCGTATCTAGCGGTGTCCCTCAAGGTTCCGTCCTGGGACCACTACTGTTTATTATCTATGTCAACGACATGGACGGAGACATGGTTGCCAAAATCTCCAAATTTTCCGACGGCACCAAGCTTGGTATCAATGTGGCAAAGGAGGGGAACACTGCGTGAATCCAAGAGGACATTCAAAGGATTGGGGAGTGATCGGACACGTGGCAAATGCCTTTCAACGTGGGGAAATGCAAAGTAATGCATATTGACCACCGAAACCCCCAATCTCAGTACATCCTTAAGGGCACTGCTCTTGAATCGAGTGATACTGTGAAGGAGTTGGGTTTTACTATCACTAGTGACCTCAAGTTCTCGAAACAGTGCATCGAGGCAGAGAAGGAAGCCCAAAGGATGTCAGGCTACATAAAGCGCCAGTTTGGATACTGTAACAAGGAGATAGTACTTTGTCTGTATAACTCCCTCGTTGGGCCGAACCTAGAGTATGCCGTACAATTTTGGAGTCCTTCGTTTCGAAAGGACATCGCAAGGTTGGAACGCGTACAAGCTAGGGCAACCAAACGGATTCCCTCTATCCGACATAAAAGTTATGAGGATAGACTAAGGGAATTAGATCTGTTCTCGCTGGAAACCCATTGACTGCGTGGTCAGCTCATCGAAGTTTTCAAAATACTTCTAGGGTTCGACAATGTTGACTACCGGGATATTTTCACACTGAGTGAGAACAGAACGCGCAATCACGGCTTCAAACTTGAACTGAATCGTTACAACTGCAATCTGTGTGGAAACTTTTTCACGTACAGTATTTGCGGTAAGTGGAACGCACTTCCAGTGGAAGTTGTCAACAGTGAATCTGTTGACCAGTTCAAGTCAAGCCTAGACAAAGTCTTGAAAAGTGGCCGTTTAGGGACGCAAAACAATTGAGGAGCCATGTGCCCGCTGATTGCTAGTCCAAAGGTACCCTCTTTAAATAGACCGTGAGGTCTCCTAGGTTACTTTCTTTCCTTGTAACTCCTTGTAACTCCTTGTAACACACTCTCTCTCTATCTCTCTGTGTGTTTTGAGAAAGTAGAGGGAGAGGTGACGCCCCCTTGTCGCGAGAAGAGAGCTTGTACGTACCTTTGACTTTTCGAGCTATGTCGGCGCGGGTACCTCTCTTCTGAGTACCCCTGGTAGGGCTTTCCTTGTCGATTTGGTCGAACACGTGGTTCCAGACTAAGTGCGTCCTTCCTTCCCTTTTCTACTATATCCTTCTCCTTTTTAACTTTTATCATATCTTTTCCACTTATTATACAAAACGTAAAACAAAAAAAGCCCTTCTCCTATCGTGTCACTCTTACTCTTTTTTTCCTCTATATACATATAAGGACCTGGCATCTACCTCACGCGTCAGAAGAGAGGCTTTGGAACCTCTATAAACAACGCCAATCGACGCTCACTGGTTGCGAAAGACTAGGACTAGAGGTATCCTAGGCGTTGGGGCAGGATTAATCGGATGAGGGTAGTGCCCCGTTAACCCCCTTTCCTGGCGCGTAATTATTGACCGTTCCCAGTGCCCGTTGACGGGTGCCTCTGGTAGCATCGGTCCGAGGTCACGGCCCTTTGTTCCCAGGTTGGTTGCCAGGCCAATAAAAAGCCTTGGGTCGAGTCTCTTTGTGTGTCGAGATATCCATTGAACGCTGCTCCGAGATCTTGGCCGTCGTGAAGGGAACTAGTAGGAGTTTAGTACGGGGCGTGCTCCGTTGTTCACCTAGTAAGAAATCGATGGATCCTTCAGGGACCGTCAGTGCTGCTTGGTTGGGAGCCACGGCACGCTGAGGTTTGACGACTCGGTCGGACGAACAGCAGCAGATGGAGCGTGCCTTCTGAAAGATCCAACACTTCTCCGATGAATAGGTAGGAGCGACTCACGTGGGGCGAACTCACCCCCCCCCCCCATTTTTTTTTTTATTGAGTGGTCACAAAGTATTCAGAGATATAAAGTGTTCAGCATGACTGGAAAGAAAGGACCAGCTGCTCTTAAATACACATGTTCTGTGTGCAAATATGACAAGTGGTGCATGGACTTTCCGGAGGGGTGTTACTCCAAATGCCACCCGGCCAGTATCTGCACTGACTGTGTCCTTAAAAGAGAAGTGCAAGAGCTCAAGGATCTATATACATCATCTGAGCAAAAATCTAAAGAATTGGAGACGAAGCTGCAGAACCTAGAGTGAACACGCGTGTCAGCTTCGCCGTCTCGAGGACAGGATCATCGAGTTGTCCGCAATTTTAGAAGACCGTTCGGCTACCGATGCATCTCCCACCGACGTGGGTGGATCCGCTGATGAGACCCTCTCTCAAGAAGCGAGCATTGCATCAGCAGTGCCACGCCAGCCTTCGAATGTCCCGGAGCTGGAGTCAGCTGCTGCGGGACTGGCTCAACGGGCCAAAAAGAAGAGAAAGAAAAAGAAAGAAAAGAAAAGGAAAGAAGGGTAGAAACAGAAGTTAAACTGGAGGAAGATAAGAAAAAAGAAAGAAGAAGAAAAAGAAGAAAGAGGAAACAGAGAAGTCGCTTCCGAAAGGGAAAGACTCTGTCCTCTGCGATGGTCGTCTTTATCGGTGATTCTTAATCAACGGATCTGCAACCCATGCTAGCGGCACGCCTTCGCACCAGTGTGAAGGTAAGCTGCCTCCCAGGACGTGAGAGCTCCAGATAATAGTAGAGGCTGAGAAATCTCAGATTTCTAAGAGTTCAGTCGTTGCCCTGATGGTAAGTGGCAACGACCTCTATTTACCTCAGAAGAGGTAGGGTAGGCCCTACAGGCGAGATCCTTTAGATGGTCATGGGGGCTGTGGATGACTGTGGGTTGAAAACCCGGAGATATGTCGTGGTCGGGATGCTCCCGAGTTGAGGTCCAAGCCGGATCGCTAACTCAAGGAACGTCGCATTGAACCGATGACTAAGAGATTTATGTACTGCGGAAGGGGTGTTTTTTGTCGACCCCTACAGAATTTTTTATGGTAGGAACGATCTCTACCAAATGTATGGGGTGCACTTTTGCTTTAAAGGATAGGCTGTACTCTCAAACCTAATACAAGATGTCGTTGAGCAGGCTCAAAGGAGGGTCCGGCCCAGAATGAGGGCGGATGTGCGCCAGTACGCCAAAGTAACCCCTGGAATGACCTTCGCGGAGTTCGCTCAAAAGGGTGCGACCACACCACCAAAAGAGAACAAGAGACAAGTAAGACGGGAAACAGAAGAGCGTAGGGAGTCCTACAGTCGGGGACTTCTTAAAAGTTCTTCTGTTTAATGCGAGTTCTATCAGATACGAGCTTCTTGAACTTCGTGGCCTTGTAGCAACAGAAAAACTTGAGAGGGTGGCCATAACGAAGCCGTGGATAAAAACCACAAGCCTAGATTTTGAAGGTGAATTCACGATTCCCGGTTACCAGCTCTTCCTGAAAGATAGGCCATACAGAGAGTGTGGCGGTGTGATGTTGAAGGGCAAGGATACTCTAAACTCGACGGATTGCAACATCGTATCCGACCATGAACTACTAGGTGTTGACCTAGAGATAGGTCCTGCCAGATACAGGACCCTGGTGCTTTACAGATCCCCTGCCCAACTCTTAGAACAGGACAGGAGTTTGTACCAGCTGTTGGGCGAACTTGTAAAAGACAGAGTTTGTATCGTCATGGGGGGGTTTCAACACACAAGTTGACTGGGAAACCAGAGAACCCTGTGGCGAAAACGCACTGCTCCTGGAGTTCGTGAACAACGAGTTCCTGACTCAATGGGTGAGAGAACCAACGAGAGGAGAAAATATCCTCGACTTGGTTTTCACCTCTGAGAATGACATCGTTGAGGAAGCTCGGTGGCAGTGACCACCGACTAATTAGATTTGTAGTCAAAGTCCCCAATACATGGCATGCAACTAGTAAATCGAGGAAACTTGATTTGAGAAGAGCAGACTTTGCAGGTTTCCGTGCTGTACTGACTGACGCGAGGCTGTTGAAGACTCTTGGAACAGTTTCAAAACCACATTCATGAGTCTTCAATCGCGTTTCATCCCTCTAAAAATGCTTCTGTCGGTCTTTTGTTCAACCAAAGTGGTTTAATTGAGAAATCGGCCAACTGCTTAGGGCGAAGAGAATTGTGTACCGGCAATCGAAGATCTCGTGTGACTTTGAAGAATACCGGAGGCTATCCAGGAGAGTGAAGTCCAGCATAAGGGCGGCTGAGCGGTCTGAGCAACTCCGAGTGGTGAGACTTTGCAAGGAGAATCCCAAAGAGTTCTTTGGTTATGTAAATAGCCGTAAACCAATACATCGCACGATCAGCCCTTTAGTGAATGAGGAGGGGTCATTAAAGCACTCAGATGCAGAAATTGCTAACCTCCTGAACAACTACTCTTCAGTGTTTACGGAAGAATGTGGTCCCATCCCCCAGCCCACGGATTCTTACTTGGGGGAAAAGCTGGAAGAAATGGACTCCACCCAGGGAGGAATAGAAAAAAATATCACTGATCTAAAGAGGAATAAGTCCTCTGGCCCGGGCAGGTTTCTACCTAAAGTGTTGAAGGAAGTGCGCGATGAAGTATCACGACATCTGCGCACAGTCTTCAACATGTCAATCCGGACCGGATGCGTTCCTAGATACTGGCCTGAGGCGGAAGTGACTCCTATCTTCAAGAAACGAGACCGTAGCCAGCCGTCCAACTACCGACCTATTAGCTTAAGCTTGTAGGGGTGCGAAAATGTATGATAGAAATTCATTCCGACATGCTAATATAAATGGCAGAAAAACTTACCAACAATAAGACGGACTAAGTCAGTCGTGTGGCTACAGTATCGGCATTAAAATCCAGAGGTACCGCGTTTGAAACTCAACAGTCCAAAAACTTTTATGAAGATCTCTCAGGAAAGAAAAACGAAGATTAAAGACAAACTCAACAAGAAATCATCAACTTAAGGAAAATGGAAAGAAAACGTTTAATCGACCAACTTAAAGAAAATGGATTTTCAGTGAAGAAGAAGAAAATTTCGAGGAAGCCAACCTGGAACTAGAAACATTCAAGTGAAAAGCAAGATGAACAAGAATAAAATTAATAAATGAAAATGTTAATAACGATATGCCCACCCCCATATAACCTCAATAGTCGGTAAACTCATGCACAGCATCATGGTGAACAAAATGACCTCATATTTAGAGTCGAACCTGCTACTGAAACTGAAGAGTTCCCAGCATGGTTTCCGAAGGCATCAGGCATGCCTAACGAACCTCGTGGAATTCTTCCACTTCGTTTTCAGTGAGCACGATCGGGATGAGGCGGTGGATGTTATCTACTTAGACTTTCAAAAAGCCTTCGATAAGGTACCACACCACCGCTTCCTCCGGATAGTGCTTGCGCTGGACATAGACGGAAAGGTAGCAGGTTGGATAGAGAACTGGCTAAGCGGCATTCGGCAACGGGTGATGCTGAATGGACGGGCTTCTAAGTGGGTGCCCGTCTCCAGCGGTGTAACCAAAGGTTCTGTCTTGGTACCACTAATGTTCATCATCTATGTTAACGACATGGTTGCGAAGATTTCTAAATTTGCTGACGATACCAAGCTTGTTATGACCGTTGCAAAGGAAGAAAACACTGCGTGCCTACAAGATCTCCGGAAGATTGGGGGAGTGGACGGACACGTGGTAAATGCCTATAAACGTCAACAAATGAAAAGTAATCCATAACGGCAACCAAAATTTCCAATCACGGTATATCCTTAAGGGCACTACTCTCGAACGCACTGATACCGAAAACGACTTGTGTGTAACCATCACTAGTGACCTCAAGTTATCGAAACAGTGCATAGAGACGGAGAAAAAGGCCCAAAGGATGTTAGGTATATAAAGCGAAAATTTGGATATCGAAACTAAGAAATAATACTGTGTTTGTACAATTCACTTGTCCGATCGCACCTGGAGTATGCCGTACACTTTTGGAGTCCTTCAGTTCGAAAGGATGTCGCGAGATTGGAACGTGTGCAAGCCAGGGCAACCAAACTGATTCTGTCGATCAGACACAAATGTTACGAAGATAGATTCAGGGAATTAGATCTGTTCTCGTTGGAGCCTCGGAGACTGCGTGGTCAGCTTATCGGTGTTTAAAATACTTTGAAGCTTCGACAATGTAGACTACTATGAGGTTTTCTAACTTAGTGAGTGTAGAAGTATAAATCACGGCTACAAACTTGAGCTGAAGCGTTACCACCGCTATCTGTGATGTAGATTTTTCACATTCAGCATCTGCGGTAGCTGGAACGCACTTCCAGTGGAAGTTGTCAACAGCAATTCTGTTGATCAGTTCAAGTCAATACTGGACAAAGTCTTGAAAAGTGGTCGTTTGGGTACGTAAGCCGTTGAGCAGAACTGTGACTGCTCGGCTGCTAGTCCGACGGTACCCTCTCTAAATGGACCGTAAGGTCTTCTAGGGTACTTCTTGTCCTTGTAGCTCTTTTTTTCTTTCTTGGTCTTTCTCTTTCCCTTTTTATCTTTATCGCACTCTCTTTTTCTCTTTCTCATTGTTTCTTTCTCTCTCTTTCTCCTTTTCTCTTTTTTTCTCATTCTGTCTCTCTTTCTTTCTCTCTTTCGTTATTTCTTAATTTTTCTCTCTTTATTTTTCCCTTCCTTTCTCTCTTTTCTTTCTTTCTCTCTTTCTTTCTTCCCCTCTCTCTTTCTTTCTCTCTTACTCTCTCTTTCTCTTTCCTTCCCTCTTAATTGAGGGAAAAGCTGGAGGAAATGGACTTCCCTCAAGGATGATCTAAATATGAATAAATCCCCTGGCCCTGACGGGTTTCTACCTAAAGTGTTGAAGGAAGTGCGCGATAACGTATCACGAAATATGAGCACAATCTTCAACATGTCAATCCGGACCGGATGCGTTTCTAGAGACTAGCGTGAAGCGAAGGTGAGTCCTAACTTCAAGAAAGGAGTCCCTAGCCAGCCCTCGAACTACCGACCTATTAGCTTAACCTCAATAGTCGGTAAACCAATGCAAAGCATCATGGTGGACAAAATGATGTCATATTTAGAGTCCAACTTACGATTGAGGAGTTCCCAGCACGGCTTCCGAAGGAAACGGTCATGCCTAACGAATCTTGTGGAATTCTTCCACTTCGTTTTCAGTGAGCACGACCAGGATAAGGCAGTGTATATTATCTACTTAGATTCGTTAGGCATGACCGTTTCCTTCGGAAGCCGTGCTGGGAACTCCTCAATCGTAAGTTGGACTCTAAATATGACGTCATATGAGTTACTAGGAGTTACAAGGAAAGAAAGTACCCTAGGAGACCTTACGGTCTATTCAAAGAGGGTACCTTTGGACTAGCAATCGAGTAGGCACATGGCTGCTCAATTGTTTTGCGTCCCTTAACGGCCACTTTTCAAGACTTTGTCTAGTCTTGACTTGAACTGGTCAACAGATTCACTGTTGACAACTTCCACTGGAAGTGCGTTCCACTTACCGCAAATACTGTACGTGAAAAAGTTTCCACACAGATTGCAGTTGTAACGATTCAGTTCAAGTTTGAAGCCGTGATTGCGCGTTCTGTTCTCACTCAGTGTGAAAATATCCCGGTAGTCAACATTGTCGAACCCTAGAAGTATTTTGAAAACTTCGATGAGCTGACCACGCAGTCAATGGGTTTCCAGCGAGAACAGATCTTATTCCCTTAGTCTATCCTCATAACTTTTATGTCGGATAGAGGGAATCCGTTTGGTTGCCATAGCTTGTACGCGTTCCAACCTTGCGATGTCCTTTCGAAACGAAGGACTCCAAAATTGTACGGCATACTCCAGGTGCGGCCGAACGAGGGAGTTATACAGACAAAGTACTATCTCCTTGTTACGGTATCCAAACTGGCGCTTTATGTAGCCTGACATCCTTTGGGCTTTCTTCTCTGCCTCGATGCACTGTTTCGAGAACTTGATGTCACTAGTGATAGTAACACCCAAGTCCTTCTCAGTGTCACTCGATTCAAGGGCAGTGCCCTTAAGGATGTACTGAGATTTGGGGTTTTGGTGGCCGATATGCATCACTTTGCATTTCCCCACGTTAAAAGGCAGTTGCCACGTGTCCGACCACTCCCCAATCTTCCAAAGATCTTCCTGCAGGCGGGCAGTATTTCCATCCTTTGCAACGTTCATACCAAACTTGGTATCGTCGGCAAATTAAGAAATCTTGGCAACCATGTCACCGTCCATGTCGTTGGCGTAGATGATAAATAGTAGTGGTCCTAGGACAGAACCTTGAGGCACTCCGCTAGTAACGGGCACCCACTCAGAAGACTGTCCATTCACCACCACCCGTTGCCGTCTGCCACTTAGCCAGTTCTCGATCCAGCACACTACCTTTCCGAAAAATGCCCAGCGCTTGCACTTTCCGGAGAAGGCGGCGGTGTGGTACCTTATCAAAGGCTTTCTGAAAGTCTAAGTAGATACATCCACCGCCTTGTCCCGATCGTGCTCACTGAAAACGAAGTGGAAGAATTCCATAAGGTTCGTTAGGCATGACCGTTGCCTTTGGAAGCCGTGCTGGGAACTCTTCAGTAGCAGGTTTGACTCTTAATAAGACGTTATCTTGTCCACTATCATGCTTTCCATGAGTTTACCTACTATCGAAGTCAAACTGGTGGGTCGGTAGTTTGACGGATGGCTGGGGTCTCCTTTCTTGAAGATCGGAGTCACCTCCGCCTCACGCCAGTCTCTAGGAACGCATCCGGTCCGGATTGACATGTTAAAGATAGCGCACAGTTGTCGTGATACTTCATCGCACACTCTCTTCAACACCTTGGATAGAAACCCGTCCGGTCCGGGGGACTTATTCGCCTTTAGTTCAGTGATCTTTTTCTTTATTTCTCCTTCGGTGAAGTCCATTACCTCCAGCTTTTCCCCCGAGTAGGAATCCGTGGGCTGGGGGATGGGACCACACTCTTTAGTAAACACTGAAGAGAAGTAGTCATTGAGCAGGTTAGCATTTTCTGCATCTGACTGAGTTAATGCACCCTCCTCGTCCACTAAGGGCCCAATCCTACGATAGATTGGTTTACGGCTATTTACATAGCCGAAGAACTCCTTGGGATTCTCCTTGCAGAGTCTCGCCACTCGGAGTTCCTCAGACCGCTTAGCCACCCTTATGCTGGACTTCACTCTTCTGGCTAGCCTCCGGTACTCGTCAAAGGCACCCGAGATCTTCGATCGCAGGTACACATTTCTCTTCTCCCTAAGCAGTTGGCCGATTTCTCGATTAAATTACTTTGGTTGAACAGAAGACCGACGGAGGCATTTCAGAGGGATGCAAATTGAATGAAGACTCATGAACCTTTTTTTTAAATTGTTCCACGAATCCTCAACATCTTCGCATACCGCTAGCCTTACATCAGACAGCCCAGCACGAAGGCTCGCAAAGTCTGCTCTTCTCAAGTCCTGTTTCCTTGATTGACTGGCAACAGACCTTACCAAAGGATCTTGACGGTAAATCTAATTAGCTGGTGATCACTGCCACCGAGCTCTTCGCCTACAGAGAGATCCTCAACGATATCATCCTCAGAGTTGAAGAGCAAGTCGAGGATATTGTCACCTCTCGTCGGTTCTCTGACCCATTGAGTGAGGAACTCATTGTTGGCGAACTCCAGGAGTAGCGCGCTCTCGCCACAGGCTGCTCTGGTTTCCCAGTCAACTTGTCTGTTGAAGTCGCCCATAACGATGCGCACTCTGCCTTGAACAAGCTCACCCAGCAGCTGGTACAGTTCCCTGTCCTTCTCAATGGTTTTGAAGGGGGTCTGTAAAGCAGCAGGGTCCTGTATCTGACAGGACCTATCTCTAGGTCAACGCCTAGAGGCTCGTGATAGGATATAATGTTGGAGTTCTTAGATTTGATTGTATCCTTGACATACAACATTACACCGCCACCCTCTCTGTCTGGCCTATCTTTGTAAAAGAGTTGGTAGCCAAGAACCGTGAATTCTCCTTCAAAGTCTCGGTTTGATGTTTTTAACAACGATTCTGTTATGGCTACCATTTCAGGTTCTTCCGTCGCTACGAGGTCAAGGAGCTCTGGAAACTTGTTCCTGATGGACCTCGCATTGAACAGAAGAACTTTCAGGGAGTCCCCTAATGTAGGACCCCCTATACTCTTCCGTTTCCCGGCTTCTTGGTTGTCACGGTGGCACCATTTTTGACAACCTCCGAGAAGGTTGTTTGGGTAGTGACTCGGGCGTACTGGCGTACGTCCGCCTTCCCAATGGGCCGGACACTCCTTTGGGTGCGCTCCACGACATCCTGGATGAGGTTGGCTAGGAAATCCTTGCCCTTAAAGGAGAGGTGCACCCCATCCCTTTGGTAGAGGTCTTTCCTACCATAGAATACGGCATACGGGTCGACAAAAAAGACACACTCCGCCGTACAGAGGTCTGCAAGGCGCCGGTTTAGCGACATGTTCCTCATGTGGGCAGTCCGGCTTGGACCCCACCTCGGAAGCACCCCCACCACGACGCAACTGCGGGTTTTCAATCCACAGTCGTCGACAGTGAGCATAACCGTCTTCATAATCTCTCCTCTAGGGCCTACCCTACCTCCTCTGAGGTAGAGGTCGTTGCCACTTACCATAAGGGCAACGACTAAAGTCTCAGAAATCTGAGACTTCTCGGCCTCAGCTCTTATCTGCTTATTCCCACAGCCTGGGAGGCAGCTCACCTTAACGCTTGTGCGGAGGCGGGCCGCTAGCAGGGGCTGCAGGCCCCGTGCCTTGGAATCACCCACAAGGCTGACCCTGGCAAATTTGCCTGCTGAGCTCGGATTCTTTATTTTCGGAGGCAAGCTCTCCGATTCCTCTCTCTTCTCCGTCATGGCCTTTTCAGTCTTTTTTCCTTCTTCTTCTTCTTCTTCTTCTTCTTCTTCTTCTTCTTCTTCTTCTTCTTCTTCTTCAGTTCGTAGTGCTGATAAATGTATATCCGATGTAAGTACAAAGGACGAGGAAATTCTTAAATTTATTAAGCTAATGAAAAAGTCGAAATCTCCGGGCCCCGATGGGGTATATCCAATTCATTTAAAGGAGCTTCAAAATGAACTCGTTAAGCCATTGCGTGAGATTTTCAATCGCTCATTAGAGGATGGCGTAGTTCCGTTGGATTTCAAGCGAGCAAACGTTACACCTATATTTAAGAAGGGGAATAGATTTGAAGCAACGAATTTTCGGCCTATTAGTCTAACTTCGGTAGTTGGGAAGCTTTTAGAATCTGTAATTAAAGATAGAATAGTGAGCCACCTCGAGGCAAATAAGCTGATTAACGATACCCAGCATGGATTTAGGCGTGCGAGATCGTGCTTGACTAACTTGCTCGAATTCTTCCACAAAATGATTTGCGTGTACGATGAAAGCAAAGCTGTAGACGTAATATATTTAGACTTTAAAAAGGCGTTCGACACCGTCCCCCACCAAAGGTTATTAATGAAAGTTAAAGCGATTGGGGTGACTGGTAAGATTTTAAACTGGATTAGAAATTGGCTGAAAGATCGCTCGCAGCGGGTAGTAATAAATAGGGAATGTTCAGATTGGGCCAGCGTTAGTAGTGGGGTACCGCAGGGCTCTGTTTTAGGCCCTTTATTGTTTTTAATTTATATTAACGATTTAGATAAAGGCATACTTAGTCGGATTTCGAAATTTGCGGACGACACGAAGCTGGGTAATCGTGCCTATGTAAGATCGGATGTCGATAAATTGCAGGGGGACCTAAACTCGATTGCCAATTGGGCGGACAAGTGGCAAATGGAATTTAATTTAAGCAAATGCAAGGTAATGCACTGGGGTTGCCATAATTTAAGAGTAGAATATACCATGAAAGGCCAAGTCCTCGACGCGGTTAAATTAGAAAAAGACTTGGGAGTATTAGTCTCAGACGATTTTAAATTCTCGAAGCAATGCGCGGATGCGGGTAAAAAAGCAAATCGCGTTTTGGGTTATATCGCGCGTAATTTCACCTTCAAATCTAAGGATGTAATTTTACCTTTATATAAATCCCTTGTGCGGCCACTTCTCGAATACGCTGTTCAATTTTGGGCTCCATATTTAATGAAAGATATTGCGCAATTAGAAAGAGTGCAGCGTAGGGCTACGAAATTAATTCCAGAGCTGAGGAATAGATCATACGAGGAAAGGCTCAGGGCTTTAGATTTGCCATCGCTAGAAAGCAGAAGATTACGTGGCCAGCTAATAGAAGTATTTAAAATACTAAAGGGTTTCTCAAACGTTGACTTTCGCAATCTGTTCGAACTGGATCATAGGGGAAATACTCGTCAGCACGGGTTAAAATTAGTGAACAAGCGTTTTAACACTAGTATAGCCCAAAACTATTTTACATTTAAAGTTACTCAAAATTGGAATCGGCTGCCCACCCACGTAGTAGATAGCACTTCGGTTAATATGTTCAAAAATCGTCTCGACGTGTATTTGAATAGTTTAAATATAACGTAGTTGAGCACTGTGAATTTAAACGTCCTTGCAGAGAGAGAGTTTGGAGCGGAGGTTTAAGGATATGAAATTATGATGACTAAAAATGATGCCGGCGATTCTCTGCATGTGTAGCTTAGATGTCCCATTTCTTTTCCGCCTATCCTATAAGTAGTCTCTATCCCTAAATTAGCTTTTCACCACTAGCAGTCGAGTGGCTGCGGAAGATGAGAAGAAAAACTTTCTATCTCCCCCGACCCCTAGTTTGATTAGTTAAAATTGCACGATAATGTACACATGTAGATAAGTGTGTACAGTAGATAGTATTAAAAAAAAAAAAAAAAGCATGTTAGAGATACACTCGTAGATAAGGGTGTATCGTAGTTTTTGATTTAGTGTAGCGGACTAGCCTCGAGCGGACCTTAGGGTCTTTGCTGGTCCTAGATTCTGTAGTTCTGTAGTTCTGTAGTTCTTCTTCTTCTTCTTCTTCTTCTTCTTCTTCTTCTTCTTCATTCGTCCCACCGACTCTCTACTGAAAAGATGTGCTCGCTCTGTGCTCCCGCTAATTTCACTCTGCTCAGAATTTATCGTGCCTCTGCTACTGAATACTTTTATATATATCGCCTATTCAATATTCGTCGCCGTATTATAAAGTTCGATCTTTCAATTACAGTATATTAGCTTGTGCAGCTTGTTTTCTAAATTAGTTCCGAATTAAAAAAAACAAAAAACCGACAATGCCCGTTATAAAGATCGAATGCTCAAGGTGCGCTGCTTCATTTAATAAGGAAATTTACGTTCCCTCGAACCTTGAGCAAATTATAATATGTCGATTTTGTATGTTGAACGAAGCGTTTGAACGCAAGTTGTCAAGTGCGATCAGCGAGATCAAACTGGAATTAAATACCGTTGCGAGGGATGTGATCTCGACTAACCGTAAAGTCGATGACTTAAATTCCAAACTAGACTCTGCTATTCACGACATGCGCGGGAGGGAAGATAGTAATAGAGATAGGCGGCCTGCAAATTCGAATCATCAGGTAATTGTTGACGAGCAACAACGAATTTTAAACTCGTTTAGGCCTCAGGAATCGCAATTTCGACGTGTTAGAAATGGGGCTAGACCAACGAGGGACCAGAACTTCGTTTTACCCTGTTCGAACCCTTTCGCGTTGCTAACTCCTATCGAGGGGGAAGAGGAAACCGTTTTAATGGGGGACTCCTTAATTAGAAGGCAGGATCAGGAGTTTGCTGCGCGTAACCCTTCTAAGCGTAAGCGCTTTTGCTATCCCGGTGGCCGCATTAACAACGTGGCCGCCGAGATCGAGAAATTGGAAGATACGCGTGGTGAACGAACGATCATCACGATGGTAGGGGGCAACGACGTCCATAGGTATGACAGCACCCCGGAAGATATAGTTTATCGTGCACAGAACCATGATAGATACGGCGAAATCCAAAGCAACCAACGTGGGAATTATTGGTGTTCTCCCCCGACTTAAATCCACGTTGCGCCTCCAATCTAGAGCGATCTATACTAACGAATGTCTTAAGCGGTTGTGTCGAGAAACTGGTGTTAGCTTTTTTTACTTATGGGATTCATTCCAGGACCATCCGTCACTTTTCCAAAAGGACGGAATTCACCTAAGCGATGTGGGTAATAGTCGGCTGGGTAGGATCTTAGACGAGTCCGTACGTAGCATTTTAGGTAGGAGAGTTGCGCGGCCACGTGATGCCGATGCGCCGGGCCGGCCCACGCGTGAAGGGGGCACTATCGACGGGGTGCAGGGAAACGGAACGGATCTGAGTGTTATAGAAGAGTTAACGTAAAGCGCAAACTGAGATGCATATATGCGAATGTTCGTAGCTTAAAAAATAAAATTGCCGAAATAAAAGCCGTTATTCTAGAGGGTAATTTCGACCTCGTATTCCTAAGTGAAACATGGTTAGACACTCATACGGGGATCAGTGTTTGCGAGTTCGATATAGCGGGGTACAAAATTCATTACAGAAATAGACAAACCGGTAGAGGAGGGGGCGTATTAATGTATATAAAAGAGGATCTAAACGCCATAACGATGGACTCGTCTAAGGATGATATGCGAAGTGATGCTTTATTAGTCCAGCTAAGTTTAGATGCTATAAATAAAATTAACTTAGTCGTGCTATATCGTCCGCCTTGCCAATTGGAAAGAGAAGATGCTGCACTCTTCGATACGCTTACGTCTTGGATTAGAAAAGGGACCACATTAGTCTGCGGCGATTTTAATTTACCTAATGTTAACTTTAGCAACCTTACTTCTGATAAACCGGGTGAGAGGCTATTAAACTTTATGTTGGAGAATTTTCTCGTACAAAAAGTGGAAGAGCCTACTCGTGATAGCAATATTCTTGATTTAATCATGGCAACCGATGAGTCATTGTTAGAAAACGTACGTGTGGGTGAACATTTAGCTTCCAGCGACCATAATGCGATTAGATTCGATCTAAACACCTGCGTAGAAGTTAGAATGAGCTCGCAGCTCATCCCTCGTTTTGGTAGCTGTGATTTCGATATTTTTCGCGAAAGGATTAAGGATATAGACTGGGGAATACGATTCGAGAACAGGTCGGTAGGAGAGATGTACGCAGAACTTCGATGTACGCTGCTTCGTGTGAATTCTGATTTGGTTAAGTATGTGCGTAACAGCGGGAAGTCGGTGAGAGCTCCGTGGCTTAGTCCATTAATACTACGCTTAATCCGGGACCGAAATAGAAAATTTAAAATTCATAAAAACAATGGGTTAGTTATAAGTCGGCAAAATAACATAGATTCTCGTAGGGAAGTTAAACGTGCGGTCAGAGATGCGAAGAGGAAGTATGAAATAAACCTCGCTAAGGATTCAAAGAATGAACCGAAACGGTTTTATGGGTACGTAAATAATAGGAAACCCGTAAAAGGATCGATAGGGCCGATCAAAGATAAGGATGGTCGTTTGACTGAACTTCCGACAGAAATGTCTAAAATTTTAAATGAGCATTTTACGAGCGTGTTTACTGTGGAAGATTCTTCCGAATTGGAATCGTTAATTGGGGAAGTTCGTAGTGCTGATAAATGCATATCCGATGTAAGTATAAAGGACGAGGAAATTCTTAAATTTATTAAGCTAATGAAAAAGTCGAAATCTCCGGGCCCCGATGGGGTATATCCAATTCATTTAAAGGAGCTTCAAAATGAACTCGTTAAGCCATTGCGTGAAATTTTCAATCGCTCATTAGAGGATGGCGTAGTTCCGTTGGATTTCAAGCGAGCAAACGTTACACCTATATTTAAGAAGGGGAATAGATTTGAAGCAACGAATTTTCGGCCTATTAGTCTAACTTCGGTAGTTGGGAAGCTTTTAGAATCTGTAATTAAAGATAGAATAGTGAGCCACCTCGAGGCAAATAAGCTGATTAACGATACCCAACATGGATTTAGGCGTGCGAGATCGTGCTTGACTAACTTGCTCGAATTCTTCCACAAAATGATTTGCGTGTACGATGAAAGCAAAGCTGTAGACGTAATATATTTAGACTTTAAAAAGGCGTTCGACACCGTCCCCCACCAAAGGTTATTAATGAAAGTTAAAGCGATTGGGGTGACTGGTAAGATTTTAAACTGGATTAGAAATTGGCTGAAAGATCGCTCGCAGCGGGTGGTAATAAATGGGGAATGTTCAGATTGGGCCAGCGTTAGTAGTGGGGTACCGCAGGGCTCTGTTTTAGGCCCTTTATTGTTTTTAATTTATATTAACGATTTAGATAAAGGCATACTTAGTCGGATTTCGAAATTTGCGGACGACACGAAGCTGGGCAATCGTGCCTATGTAAGATCGGATGTCGATAAATTGCAGGGGGACCTAAACTCGATTGCCAATTGGGCGGACAAGTGGCAAATGGAATTTAATTTAAGCAAATGCAAGGTAATGCACTTGGGTTGCTATAATTTGAGAGTAGAATATACCATGAAAGGCCAAGTCCTCGACGCGGTTAAATTAGAAAAAGACTTGGGAGTATTAGTCTCAGACGATTTTAAATTCTCGAAGCAATGCGCGGATGCGTGTAAAAAAGCAAATCGCGTTTTGGGTTATATCGCGCGCAATTTCATCTTCAAATCTAAGGATGTAATTTTACCTTTATATAAATCCCTTGTGCGGCCACTTCTCGAATACGCTGTTCAATTTTGGGCTCCATATTTAATGAAAGATATCGCGCAATTAGAAAGAGTGCAGCGTAGGGCTACGAAATTAATTCCAGAGCTGAGGAATAGATCATACGAGGAAAGGCTCAGGGCTTTAGATTTGCCATCGCTAGAAAGCAGAAGATTACGTGGCCAGCTAATAGAAGTATTTAAAATACTAAAGGGTTTCTCAAACGTGGACTTTCGCAATCTGTTCGAACTGGATCATAGGGGAAATACTCGTCAGCACGGGTTAAAATTAGTGAACAAGCGTTTTAACACTAGTATAGCCAAAAACTATTTTACATTTAAAGTTACTCAAAATTGGAATCGGCTGCCCACCCACGTAGTAGATAGCACTTCGGTTAATATGTTCAAAAATCGTCTCGACGTGTATTTGAATAGTTTAAATATAACGTAGTTGAGCACTGTGAATTTAAACGTCCTTGCAGAGAGAGAGTTTGGAGCGGAGGTTTAAGGATATGAAATTATGATGACTAAAAATGATGCCGGCGATTCTCTGCATGTGTAGCTTAGATGTCCCATTTCTTTTCCGCCTATCCTATAAGTAGTCTCTATCCCTAAATTAGCTTTTCACCACTAGCAGTCGAGTGGCTGCGGAAGATGAGAAGAAAAACTTTCTATCTCCCCCGACCCCTAGTTTGATTAGTTAAAATTGCACGATAATGTACACATGTAGATAAGTGTGTACAGTAGATAGTATTAAAAAAAAAAAAAAAAGCATGTTAGAGATACACTCGTAGATAAGGGTGTATCGTAGTTTTTGATTTAGTGTAGCGGACTAGCCTCGAGCGGACCTTAGGGTCTTTGCTGGTCCTAGATTCTGTAGTTCTGTAGTTCTTCTTCTTCGTTGCGTGCAATTTTCAATCGCTCATTAGAAGATGGCGTAGTCCCTGTAGACTTCAAGCGTGCAAACGTTACACCAATATTTAAGAATGGGAATAGATACGAAGCAACGAATTTTCGTCCTATTAGTCTAACTTCGGTAGTTGGAAAGCTTTTAGAATCGGTAATTAGAGATAGAATAGTGTGCCACCTCGAGGTAAATAATCTGATTAAAGATTCCCAACATGGGTTTAGGCGGGCGAGATCGTGCTTGACAAATTTGCTCGAATTCTTCCATAAAATGATTTGCGTTTACGACGAAAGCAAAGCTGTAGATGTAATCTATCTAGACTTTAAAAAGGCGTTTGACACCGTTCCGCACGAGAGATTATTAATGAAAGTTAAAGCAGTCGGTGTGAAGGGTAAGATATTAAATTGGATTAGAAATTGGCTGAAGGATCGTTCGCAGCGAGTAGTTATAAATGGTGAATGTTCAGATTGGGTCAACGTCAGTAGTGGAGTGCCACAAGGCTCCGTTCTTGGCCCATTATTGTTTCTAATATATATAAACGATTTGGATAATGGCGTATTTAGTACGATTTCTAAATTTGCTGACGACACGAAGCTGGGCAACCGTGCCTATGTAAGATCGGATGTAGAAAAATTACAAAAGGACCTAAACTTGATTGTCAGATGGGCGGATAAGTGGCAAATGCAGTTTAATTTAAGTAAATGTAAGGTGATGCATTTGGGTTGCCATAATTTGAGGGTAGAGTATACCATGAAAGGCCAGGTCCTCGACGTAGTTAAATTGGAAAAAGACCTGGGAGTTTTAGTCTCGGATGACTTCAAAGTCACGAAACAATGCGCGGATGCATGTAAAAAAGCAAATCGTGTGCTGGGTTATATCGCGCGTAATTTCACGTTCAAATCCAAAGAGATAATTTTACCATTGTATAAATCACTTGTGCGTCCACTGCTCGAATATGCGGTTCAATTTTGGGCTCCATACTTAAACAAAGATATCGCGCAATTAGAAAGAGTGCAGCGTAGGGCTACAAAATTAATTCCCGAGCTGAGAAACAGGCCCTATGAGGAAAGACTCAGGGCATTAGATTTGCCATCTCTCGAAGGCAGAAGATTACGTGGCCAGCTAATTGAAGTATTTAAAATATTGAAAGGATTTTCAAACGTTGATTATAGGAATTTGTTCGAATTGGATCATAGGGGAAATACTCGGCAACACGGATTAAAATTAGTCAACAAGCGATTTAACACTAGTATAGCCCAAAACTATTTTACGTTTAAAATTACTCAAATTTGGAATAGGCTACCCACCCACGTAGTGGATAGTAGGTCGGTAAATATGTTTAAAAACCGTCTCGACGCGCACTTAAATAGTATAAATATAACGTAGTCTGAGCACAGTAAATAATAACGTCTTTGCAAAAGGAGTTTGGAGCGGAGGAACAACGAGAGTAAAAATGATGACTAAAAATGATGCCAGCGATTTCTCTTGCATGTGTAGTTTAGATATCCATTTTCTTTTCCGCCTATCCTATAACTAGATTTTCACCACTAGCAGTCGAGGGCTGCGGAAGTTGAGAAGAAAAACTTTCTATCACCCCCCCTTAGGTTGAAGTAGTTAATATGCCTGACATTGTACACATGTAGATAAGTGTGTACAGTAGATTATATATTTAAAAAAAATAAAAAAATAAAAAAATAGCATGTTAGAGATACACTCGTAGATAAGTGTGTATCGTAGTTTCGGATGTAGTGTAGCGGACTAGCCTCGAGCGGACCTTAGGGTCTTTGTTGGTCCTAGATTCTGTAGTTCTGTAGTTCTGTAGTTCTTCTTCTAAGAAGTAGATAATAGTGATATTTGCATATCCGATATAACGGTTAATGAAGTGGAAATTCTTAAATATATTAACCTGATGAAAAAGTCGAAATCACCCGGGCCCGATGGCGTTTTACCCCACTCATTTAAAGGAACTTAAGAATGAGCGTGCGAAGCCGTTGCGTGCAATTTTCAATCGCTCATTAGAAGATGGCGTAGTCCCTGTAGACTTCAAGCGTGCAAACGTTACACCAATATTTAAGAATGGGAATAGATACGAAGCAACGAATTTTCGTCCTATTAGTCTAACTTCGGTAGTTGGAAAGCTTTTAGAATCGGTAATTAGAGATAGAATAGTGTGCCACCTCGAGGTAAATAATCTGATTAAAGATTCCCAATATGGGTTTAGGCGGGCGAGATCGTGCTTGACAAATTTGCTCGAATTCTTCCATAAAATGATTTGCGTTTACGACGAAAGCAAAGCTGTAGATGTAATCTATCTAGACTTTAAAAAGGCGTTTGACACCGTTCCGCACGAGAGATTATTAATGAAAGTTAAAGCAGTCGGTGTGAAGGGTAAGATATTAAATTGGATTAGAAATTGGCTGAAGGATCGTTCGCAGCGAGTAGTTATAAATGGTGAATGTTCAGATTGGGTCAACGTCAGTAGTGGAGTGCCACAAGGCTCCGTTCTTGGCCCATTATTGTTTCTAATATATATAAACGATTTGGATAATGGCGTATTTAGTACGATTTCTAAATTTGCTGACGACACGAAGCTGGGCAACCGTGCCTATGTAAGATCGGATGTAGAAAAATTACAAAAGGACCTAAACTTGATTGTCAGATGGGCGGATAAGTGGCAAATGCAGTTTAATTTAAGTAAATGTAAGGTGATGCATTTGGGTTGCCATAATTTGAGGGTAGAGTATACCATGAAAGGCCAGGTCCTCGACGTAGTTAAATTGGAAAAAGACCTGGGAGTTTTAGTCTCGGATGACTTCAAAGTCACGAAACAATGCGCGGATGCATGTAAAAAAGCAAATCGTGTGCTGGGTTATATCGCGCGTAATTTCACGTTCAAATCCAAAGAGATAATTTTACCATTGTATAAATCACTTGTGCGTCCACTGCTCGAATATGCGGTTCAATTTTGGGCTCCATACTTAAACAAAGATATCGCGCAATTAGAAAGAGTGCAGCGTAGGGCTACAAAATTAATTCCCGAGCTGAGAAACAGGCCCTATGAGGAAAGACTCAGGGCATTAGATTTGCCATCTCTCGAAGGCAGAAGATTACGTGGCCAGCTAATTGAAGTATTTAAAATATTGAAAGGATTTTCAAACGTTGATTATAGGAATTTGTTCGAATTGGATCATAGGGGAAATACTCGGCAACACGGATTAAAATTAGTCAACAAGCGATTTAACACTAGTATAGCCCAAAACTATTTTACGTTTAAAATTACTCAAATTTGGAATAGGCTACCCACCCACGTAGTGGATAGTAGGTCGGTAAATATGTTTAAAAACCGTCTCGACGCGCACTTAAATAGTATAAATATAACGTAGTCTGAGCACAGTAAATAATAACGTCTTTGCAAAAGGAGTTTGGAGCGGAGGAACGACGAGAGTAAAAATGATGACTAAAAATGATGCCAGCGATTTCTCTTGCATGTGTAGTTTAGATATCCATTTTCTTTTCCGCCTATCCTATAACTAGATTTTCACCACTAGCAGTCGAGGGCTGCGGAAGTTGAGAAGAAAAACTTTCTATCCCTCCCCCCTAGGTTGAAGTAGTTAATATGCCTGACATTGTACACATGTAGATAAGTGTGTACAGTAGATTATATATTTAAAAAAAAAAAAATAAAAAAAAATATAGCATGTTAGAGATACACTCGTAGATAAGTGTGTATCGTAGTTTCGGATGTAGTGTAGCGGACTAGCCTCAAGCGGACCTTAGGGTCTTTGTTGGTCCTAGATTCTGTAGTTCTGTAGTTCTGTAGTTCTTCTTCTTCTTCTTCTTCTTCTTCTTCTTCTTCTTCGTCCCACCGACTCTCTACTGAAAAGACGTGCTCGCTCTGTGCTCCCGCTAATTTCACTGTGCTCAGAATTTATCGTGCCTCTGCTACTGAATACTTTTTTATATATCGCCTATTCAATATTCGTCGCCGTATTATAAAGTTCGATCTTTCAATAACCGTATACAGTATATTAGCTTGTGCAGCTTGTTTTCTAAATTAGTGTAAATTAAAAAAAAAAACCGACAATGCCCGTTATAAAGATCGAATGCTCAAGGTGCGCTGCTTCATTTAATAAGGAAATTTACGTTCCCTCGAACCTTGAGCAAATTAGAATATGTCGATTTTGTATGTTGAACGAAGCGTTTGAACGCAAGTTGTCAAGTGCGATCAGCGAGATCAAACTTGAATTAAATACCGTTGCAAGGGATGTGATCTCGACTAACCGTAAAGTCGATGACTTAAATTCCAAACTAGATTCTGCTATTCACGACATGCGCGGGAGGGAAAATAGTAATAGAGATAGGCGGCCTGCAAATTCGAATCATCAGGTAATTGTTGACGAGCAACAACGAATTTTAAACTCGTTTAGGCCTCAGGAATCGCAATTTCGACGTGTTAGAAATGGGGCTAGACCAACGAGGGACCAGAACTTCGTTTTACCCTGTTCGAACCCTTTCGCGTTGCTAACTCCTATCGAGGGGGAAGAGGAAACCGTTTTAATGGGGGACTCCTTAATTAGAAGGCAGGATCAGGAGTTTGCTGCGCGTAACCCTTCTAAGCGTAAGCGCTTTTGCTATCCCGGTGGCCGCATTAACAACGTGGCCGCCGAGATCGAGAAATTGGAAGATACGCGTGGTGAACGAACGATCATCACGATGGTAGGGGGCAACGACGTCCATAGGTATGACAGCACCCCGGAAGATATAGTTTATCGTGCCAGAACCATGATAGATACGGCGAAATCCAAAGCAACCAACGTGGGAATTATTGGTGTTCTCCCACGACTTAAATCCACGTTGCGCCTCCAATCTAGAGCGATCTATACTAACGAATGTCTTTAGCGGTTGTGTTGAGAAACTGGTGTTAGCTTTTTTAACGTATGGGATTCATTCCAGGACCATCCGTCACTTTTCCAAAAGGACGGAATTCACCTAAGCGATGTGGGTAATAGTCGGCTGGGTAGGATCTTAGACGAGTCCGTACGTAGCATTTTAGGTAGGAGAGTTGCGCGGCCGCGTGATGCCGATGCGCCGGTCCGGCCCACGCGTGAAGGGGGCACTATCGACGGGGTGCAGGGAAACGGAACGGATCTGAGTGTTATAGAAGAGTTAACGTAAAGCGCAAAATGAGATGCATATATGCGAATGTTCGTAGCATAAAAAATAAAATTGCCGAAGAGGAAGTATGAAATAAACCTCGCTAAGGATTCAAAGAATGAACCGAAACGGTTTTATGGGTACGTAAATAATAGGAAACCCGTAAAAGGATCGATAGGGCCGATCAAAGATAAGGATGGTCGTTTGACTGAAATTCCGACAGAAATGTCCAAAATTTTAAATGAACATTTTACGAGCGTGTTTACTGTGGAAGATTCTTCCGAATTGGAATCGTTAATTGGGGAAGTTCGTAGTGCTGATAATTGCATATCCGATGTAACTATAAATGACGAGAAAATCCTTAAATTTATTAAGCTAATGAAAAAGTCGAAATCTCCGGGCCCCGATGGGGTATATCCAATTCATTTAAAGGAGCTTCAAAATGAACTCGTTAAGCCATTGCGTGAAATTTTCAATCGCTCATTAGAGGATGGCGTAGTTCCGTTGGATTTCAAGCGAGCAAACGTTACACCTATATTTAAGAAGGGGAATAGATTTGAAGCAACGAATTTTCGGCCTATTAGTCTAACTTCGGTAGTTGGGAAGCTTTTAGAATCTATAATTAAAGATAGAATAGTGAGCCACCTCGAGGCAAATAAGCTGATTAACGATACCCAACATGGATTTAGGCGTGCGAGATCGTGCTTGACTAACTTGCTCGAATTCTTCTACAAAATGATTTGCGTGTACGATGAAAGCAAAGCTGTAGACGTAATATATTTAGACTTTAAAAAGGCGTTCGACACCGTCCCCCACCAAAGGTTATTAATGAAAGTTAAAGCGATTGGGGTGACTGGTAAGATTTTAAACTGGATTAGAAATTGGCTGAAAGATCGCTCGCAGCGGGTGGTAATAAATGGGGAATGTTCAGATTGGGCCAGCGTTAGTAGTGGGGTACCGCAGGGCTCTGTTTTAGGCCCTTTATTGTTTTTAATTTATATTAACGATTTAGATAAAGGCATACTTAGTCGGATTTCGAAATTTGCGGACGACACGAAGCTGGGCAATCGTGCCTATGTAAGATCGGATGTCGATAAATTGCAGGGGGACCTAAACTCGATTGCCAATTGGGCGGACAAGTGGCAAATGGAATTTAATTTAAGCAAATGCAAGGTAATGCACTTGGGTTGCCATAATTTAAGAGTAGAATATACCATGAAAGGCCAAGTCCTCGACGCGGTTAAATTAGAAAAAGACTTGGGAGTATTAGTCTCAGACGATTTTAAATTCTCGAAGCAATGCGCGGATGCGTGTAAAAAAGCAAATCGCGTTTTGGGTTATATCGCGCGTAATTTCACCTTCAAATCTAAGGATGTAATTTTACCTTTATATAAATCCCTTGTGCGGCCACTTCTCGAATACGCTGTTCAATTTTGGGCTCCATATTTAATGAAAGATATCGCGCAATTAGAAAGAGTGCAGCGTAGGGCTACGAAATTAATTCCAGAGCTGAGGAATAGATCATACGAGGAAAGGCTCAGGGCTTTAGATTTGCCATCGCTAGAACGCAGAAGATTACGTGGCCAGCTAATAGAAGTATTTAAAATACTAAAGGGTTTCTCAAACGTTGACTTTCGCAATCTGTTCGAACTGGATCATAGGGGAAATACTCGTCAGCACGGGTTAAAATTAGTGAACAAGCGTTTTAACACTAGTATAGCCCAAAACTATTTTACATTTAAAGTTACTCAAAATTGGAATCGGCTGCCCACCCACGTAGTAGATAGCACTTCGGTTAATATGTTCAAAAATCGTCTCGACGTGTATTTGAATAGTTTAAATATAACGTAGTTGAGCACTGTGAATTTAAACGTCCTTGCAGAGAGTTTGGAGCGGAGGTTTAAGGATATGAAATTATGATGACTAAAAATGGTGCCGGCGATTCTCTGCATGTGTAGCTTAGATGTCCCATTTCTTTTCCGCCTATCCTATAAGTAGTCTCTATCCCTAAATTAGCTTTTCACCACTAGCAGTCGAGTGGCTGCGGAAGATGAGAAGAAAAACTTTCTATCTCCCCCGACCCCTAGTTTGATTAGTTAAAATTGCACGATAATGTACACATGTAGATAAGTGTGTACAGTAGATAGTATTAAAAAAAAAAAAAAAAAAAAAAATAGCATGTTAGAGATACACTCGTAGATAAGGGTGTATCGTAGTTTTTGATTTAGTGTAGCGGACTAGCCTCGAGCGGACCTTAGGGTCTTTGCTGGTCCTAGATTCTGTAGTTCTGTAGTTCTTCTTCTTCTTCTTCTCAAACGTTGACTTTCGCAATCTGTTCGAACTGGATCATAGGGGAAATACTCGTCAGCACGGGTTAAAATTAGTGAACAAGCGTTTTAACACTAGTATAGCCAAAAACTATTTTACATTTAAAGTTACTCAAAATTGGAATCGGCTGCCCACCCACGTAGTAGATAGCACTTCGGTTAATATGTTCAAAAATCGTCTCGACGTGTATTTGAATAGTTTAAATATAACGTAGTTGAGCACTGTGAATTTAAACGTCCTTGCAGAGAGAGAGTTTGGAGCGGAGGTTTAAGGATATGAAATTATGATGACTAAAAATGATGCCGGCGATTCTCTGCATGTGTAGCTTAGATGTCCCATTTCTTTTCCGCCTATCCTATAAGTAGTCTCTATCCCTAAATTAGCTTTTCACCACTAGCAGTCGAGTGGCTGCGGAAGATGAGAAGAAAAACTTTCTATCTCCCCCGACCCCTAGTTTGATTAGTTAAAATTGCACGATAATGTACACATGTAGATAAGTGTGTACAGTAGATAGTATTAAAAAAAAAAAAAAAAATAGCATGTTAGAGATACACTCGTAGATAAGGGTGTATCGTAGTTTTTGATTTAGTGTAGCGGACTAGCCTCGAGCGGACCTTAGGGTCTTTGCTGGTCCTAGATTCTGTAGTTCTGTAGTTCTTCTTCTTCTTCTTCTCAAACGTTGACTTTCGCAATCTGTTCGAACTGGATCATAGGGGAAATACTCGTCAGCACGGGTTAAAATTAGTGAACAAGCGTTTTAACACTAGTATAGCCAAAAACTATTTTACATTTAAAGTTACTCAAAATTGGAATCGGCTGCCCACCCACGTAGTAGATAGCACTTCGGTTAATATGTTCAAAAATCGTCCGACGTGCATTTGAATAGTTTAAATATAACGTAGTTGAGCACTGTGAATTTAAACGTCCTTGCAGAGAGAGAGTTTGGAGCGGAGGTTTAAGGATATGAAATTATGATGACTAAAAATGATGCCGGCGATTCTCTGCATGTGTAGCTTAGATGTCCCATTTCTTTTCCGCCTATCCTATAAGTAGTCTCTATCCCTAAATTAGCTTTTCACCACTAGCAGTCGAGTGGCTGCGGAAGATGAAAAGAAAAACTTTCTATCTCCCCCGACCCCTAGTTTGATTAGTTAAAATTGCACGATAATGTACACATGTAGATAAGTGTGTACAGTAGATAGTATTAAAATAAAAAAAAAAATAAAAAATAGCATGTTAGAGATACACTCGTAGATAAGGGTGTATCGTAGTTTTTGATTTAGTGTAGCGGACTAGCCTCGAGCGGACCTTAGGGTCTTTGCTGGTCCTAGGTTCTGTAGTTCTGTAGTTCTTCTTCTTCTTCTTCTTCTTCTTCTTCTTCTTCTTCTTCTTCTTCTTCTAGTATTTTAGGTAGGAGAGTTGCGCGGCCACGTGATGCCGATGCGCCGGTCCGGCCCATGCGTGAAGGGGGCACTATCGACGGGGTGCAGGGAAACGGAACGGATCTGAGTGTTATAGAAGAGTTAACGTAAAGCGCAAACTGAGATGCATATATGCGAATGTTCGTAGCATAAAAAATAAAATTGCCGAAATAAAAGCCGTTATTCTAGAGGGTGATTTCGACCTCGTATTCATAAGTGAAACATGGTTAGACACTCATACGGGGATCAGTGTTTGCGAGTTCGATATAGCGGGGTACAAAATTCATTACAGAAATAGACAAACCGGTAGAGGAGGGGGCGTATTAATGTACATAAAAGAGGATCTAAACGCCATAACGATGAACTCGTCTAAGGATGATATGCGAAGTGATGCTTTATTAGTCCAGCTAAGTTTAGATGCTATAAATAAAATTAACTTAGTCGTGGTTTATCGTCCGCCTTGCCAATTGGAAAGAGAAGATGCTGCACTCTTCGATACGCTTACGTCTTGGATTAGAAAAGGGACCACATTAGTCTGCGGCGATTTTAATTTACCTAATGTTAACTTTAGCAACCTTACTTCTGATAAACCGCGGGAGAGGCTATTAAACTTTATGTTGGAGAATTTTCTCGTACAAAAAGTGGAAGAGCCTACTCGTGATAGCAATATTCTTGATTTAATCATGGCAACCGATGAGTCATTGTTAGAAAACGTACGTGTGGGTGAACATTTAGCTTCCAGCGACCATAATACGATTAGATTCGATCTAAACACCTGCGTAGAAGTTAGAATGAGTTCGCAGCTCATCCCTCGTTTTGGTAGCTGTGATTTCGATATTTTTCGCGAAAGGATTAAGGATATAGACTGGGGAATACGATTCGAGAACAGGTCGGTAGGAGAGATGTACGCAGAACTTCGATGTACGCTGCTTCGTGTGAATTCTGATTTGGTTAAGTATGTGCGTAAGAGCGGGAAGTCGGTGAGAGCTCCGTGGCTTAGTCCGTTAATACTACGCTTAATCCGGGACCGAAATAGAAAATTTAAAATTCATAAAAACAATGGGTCAGTTATAAGCCGGCAAAATTACATAGATTCTCGTAGGGAAGTTAAACGTGCGGTCAGAGATGCGAAGAGGAAGTATGAAATAAACCTCGCTAAGGATTCAAAGAATGAACCGAAACGGTTTTATGGGTACGTAAATAATAGGAAACCCGTAAAAGGATCGATAGGGCCGATCAAAGATAAGGATGGTCGTTTGACTGAAATTCCGACAGAAATGTCCAAAATTTTAAATGAACATTTTACGAGCGTGTTTACTGTGGAAGATTCTTCCGAATTGGAATCGTTAATTGGGGAAGTTCGTAGTGCTGATAATTGCATATCCGATGTAACTATAAATGACGAGAAATCCTTAAATTTATTAAGCTAATGAAAAAGTCGAAATCTCCGGGCCCCGATGGGGTATATCCAATTCATTTAAAGGAGCTTCAAAATGAACTCGTTAAGCCATTGCGTGAAATTTTCAATCGCTCATTAGAGGATGGCGTAGTTCCGTTGGATTTCAAGCGAGCAAACGTTACACCTATATTTAAGAAGGGGAATAGATTTGAAGCAACGAATTTTCGGCCTATTAGTCTAACTTCGGTAGTTGGGAAGCTTTTAGAATCTGTAATTAAAGATAGAATAGTGAGCCACCTCGAGGCAAATAAGCTGATTAACGATACCCAACATGGATTTAGGCGTGCGAGATCGTGCTTGACTAACTTGCTCGAATTCTTCCACAAAATGATTTGCGTGTACGATGAAAGCAAAGCTGTAGACGTAATATATTTAGACTTTAAAAAGGCGTTCGACACCGTCCCCCACCAAAGGTTATTAATGAAAGTTAAAGCGATTGGGGTGACTGGTAAGATTTTAAACTGGATTAGAAATTGGCTGAAAGATCGCTCGCAGCGGGTGGTAATAAATGGGGAATGTTCAGATTGGGCCAGCGTTAGTAGTGGGGTACCGCAGGGCTCTGTTTTAGGCCCTTTATTGTTTTTAATTTATATTAACGATTTAGATAAAGGCATACTTAGTCGGATTTCGAAATTTGCGGACGACACGAAGCTGGGCAATCGTGCCTATGTAAGATCGGATGTCGATAAATTGCAGGGGGACCTAAACTCGATTGTCAATTGGGCGGACAAGTGGCAAATGGAATTTAATTTAAGCAAATGCAAGGTAATGCACTTGGGTTGCTATAATTTAAGAGTAGAATATACCATGAAAGGCCAAGTCCTCGACGCGGTTAAATTAGAAAAAGACTTGGGAGTATTAGTCTCAGACGATTTTAAATTCTCGAAGCAATGCGCGGATGCGGGTAAAAAAGCAAATCGCGTTTTGGGTTATATCGCGCGTAATTTCACCTTCAAATCTAAGGATGTAATTTTACCTTTATATAAATCCCTTGTGCGGCCACTTCTCGAATACGCTGTTCAATTTTGGGCTCCATATTTAATGAAAGATATCGCGCAATTAGAAAGAGTGCAGCGTAGGGCTACGAAATTAATTCCAGAGCTGAGGAATAGATCATACGAGGAAAGGCTCGGGGCTTTAGATTTGCCATCGCTAGAACGCAGAAGATTACGTGACCAGCTAATAGAAGTATTTAAAATACTAAAGGGTTTCTCAAACGTTGACTTTCGCAATCTGTTCGAACTGGATCATAGGGGAAATACTCGTCAGCACGGGTTAAAATTAGTGAACAAGCGTTTTAACACTAGTATAGCCAAAAACTATTTTACATTTAAAGTTACTCAAAATTGGAATCGGCTGCCCACCCACGTAGTAGATAGCACTTCGGTTAATATGTTCAAAAATCGTCTCGACGTGTATTTGAATAGTTTAAATATAACGTAGTTGAGCACTGTGAATTTAAACGTCCTTGCAGAGAGAGAGTTTGGAGCGGAGGTTTAAGGATATGAAATTATGATGACTAAAAATGATGCCGGCGATTCTCTGCATGTGTAGCTTAGATGTCCCATTTCTTTTCCGCCTATCCTATAAGTAGTCTCTATCCCTAAATTAGCTTTTCACCACTAGCAGTCGAGTGGCTGCGGAAGATGAGAAGAAAAACTTTCTATCTCCCCCGACCCCTAGTTTGATTAGTTAAAATTGCACGATAATGTACACATGTAGATAAGTGTGTACAGTAGATAGTATTAAAAAAAAAAAAAAAAATAGCATGTTAGAGATACACTCGTAGATAAGGGTGTATCGTAGTTTTTGATTTAGTGTAGCGGACTAGCCTCGAGCGGACCTTAGGTTCTTTGCTGGTCCTAGATTCTGTAGTTCTGTAGTTCTTCTTCTTCTTCTTCTTCTTCTTCTCTATCATCTTTTCCCCCTTGTCATTCTTTTCAATAACTTCTACCTTTTGTTCTTCTATTTCTCTCTTCCTCTTTCCCTTTTTCGTCTTTCTTTTCTTTTTCTTTTTTCCTTTTGGCGTTTCTGCCACATTCGGGGCCGGCCTTTCTGTAGAGGTGGTGTTTGCCACAGGACTCGAGAGCTCGTTTAACTTCTCTTCGAGCCTGCGGATCTGGTGGAAGTGCTCCTCCTTGAGCCTCTCGATTTTCTTTTCGAGGTCTGTCGTCCTTTCCCTGTAGTAGGCCACTACTTCTTCCACTTCCTTCTTTAATATGCAGGTGGTGCATACACTGCCTGGGTGGCATTTCGCATAGCAGCCTTACGGGAAGTCAACGCACCACTTGTCCTTATTACATGTGGCACACGTAAATTTAAGCGGTGCTGGACCTTTCTTGCCTGCCATTTTGAACACACTATATTTCTTATGCTTGTGACCAATCAATATGTAAAAGGGGGGGTTTGGTGAGTTCTCCCCCCGTGAGTCACTCCCGCCTATTGAACGGAGTCGTTTCGGAGTCTTCCAGAAAGCACGCTCCATGTGCTGCTGTTCGTCCGACCGAGTCCTCAATCCTCGGCGTGCCGTGGCACCCAACCAAGCAGCACTGACGGTCCCCGAAGGGGACATCGATTTCTCACCAGGTGAACAACAACGAAGCACGCCCCGTACTAAACTCCTACTAGTTCCTTTCACAACGGCCAGGATCTCGGATTAGCGTTCAATGGATATCCCGCCACACTAAGGAACTCAACCCAAGGCTTTTTATTGACCTGGCAACAGCATGGGAACAAAGGGTCGTCACCTCGGACCAATGCTACCAGAAGCACCTGTCAACGGGCACTGGGAACGGTCAATAATTACGCGCCAGGGAAGGGGTTAACGGGGCACTACCCTCATCCCATTCATCGTGCCCCAACGCCTAGGACACCTCTAGTCCTAGTCTCTCGCAACCAGTGAGCGTCGATTGGCGTTGTTTATAGAGGTCCCAAAGCCTCTCTTCTGACGCGTGAGGTAGCTGCCAGGTCCTTATATGTAGATAGAGGGAAAAAGGGAAAGAGTGACATGATAGGAGTGGGCATTTTTTTCTTTCTTTTTGTATAAGTGGGAGATAGGATATAAGTAAAAAAAGAGAAGGATAGAGTAGAAAAAGGAAAGAATGACGCACTTAGTCTGGACCCTCGTTTCAGACCAAATCGACAAGGGAAGCCCTACCAGGGGTACCCAGAAGAGGTACCCCCGCCGACATAGTTCGAAAAGTCAAAGGTACACACAAGCTCTCCTCCCGCGACAAGGGGGTATCACCTCTCCCTCTACTTTCTACCTAGTAGACCTTACGATCCATTCAAAGTGGGTACCTTTAAGTGAACACTTGAGCAGGCGCAGTCCTCTAAATGGTCAGATTGACGCTCTAGAAGAGCACTCATGCCACGCTTCAAGTCTCCACACGGCTATTTTTCAAGACTTTGTCTAGTCTCGACTTGAACTGTTCAACAGAGTTGCTGTTGACAACTTCCACTTAAAGTACGTTCAAATGGCCGCAGATGCTATATGCGAAAGATTTCCCGCACAGATCACGCTGGTAACGCTTCGTTCAAGTTTGCAGCCGTGATTTCTTGTTCTACTCTGGCTAAGCTGGAAAATATCCCTGTAGTCTACAATGTCAGAGCCTCGAAGTATTTTGAACAGTTCGATAAGCTGACCACGCAGTCTTCAGGTCTCCAGCGAGAACGATTTTAATTCCCGTAATCTATCTTCGAAACTCTTGTGTCTGATAGAGGGAATCAGTTTGGTTGCTCTGGCTTGCACACGTTCCAATCTCGCCAATATCCTTTGGAAACGAAGGACTCCAAAATTATACCGCAAACTCCAGGTGCGGTCGGACAAGTGAGTTGTACAAACACAGTACTATCTCCTTGTTCCGATATCCAAACTGGCGCTTTATGTAGCCAAGCATCCTTTGGGCCTTTTTCTCCGCCTCTATGCACTGTTTCGATAACCTGAGGTCACTAGTGATTGTTACACCCAAGTCCTTTTCAGTGTCGGTGAATTCAATAGCAGTGGCATTAAGGATATACTGAGATTGGGGGTTTCGGTGGCCGCTATGCATCACTTTGCATTTGTTGACGTCAAAAGGCATTTGCCACGTGTCCGACCACTCCCCAATCTTCCAGAGATCATCTTGAAAGCAGGTAGTATATCATTCCCTTGCGAAGTTCACACCAATCCTGGTGTCATCGGCAAATTTAGAAATCTTCTTAATCATATCACCGTCCATGTTGTTGACGTAGATGATGAACAGTAGTGGTCCTAGGACAGAACATTGAGGAACACCGCTAGTAACGGGCACCCACTCAGAAGCCTGTGCATTCAACACCACCGTTGCCGTCTGCCACTTAGCCAGTTCTCTATCTAACTTGCTACATTTCCGTCTATGCCCAGCGCACGCACTTTCCGGAGGAGACGGCGGTGTTGTACCTTATCGAAGGCTTTTTGAAAGTCTAAGTAGATAACATCCACCGACTTATCCCGATCGTGCTCGCTGAAAACGAAGTGGAAGAATTCCACGAGGTTCGTTAGGCATGACCGTTGCCTTCGGAAACCGTGCTGGGAACTTTTCAGTGGCAGCTTCGACTCTAAATATGACGTCATTTTGTCCACCATAATGCTTTCCATGAGTTTACCGACTATTGAGGTTAAGCTAATAGGTCGGTAGTTCGACGGCTGGTTAGGGTCTCGTTTCTTGAAGATAGGAGTCACCTCCGCTTCACGCCAGTCTCTAGGAACGCATCCGCCCTGGATTGACATGTTGAAGATTGTGCTCAGATTTCATGACACTTCATCGCGCACTTCTTTCAACACTTTAGGTAGAAACCCGTCCGGGCCAGTGAACTTATTCGTCTTAAGATCAGTGATTTTTTTTTCTATTTCTCCTTGGGTGAAGTCTATTACCTCCAGCTTTTCCCCAAGTAAGAATCCGTGGGCTAGGGGATGGGACCACACTCTTCAGTAAACACTGAAGAGAAATATTCGTTCAGGAGGTTATCATTTTCTGCATCTGAGTGCTTTAATGCCCCCTCCTTATTCACTAAATGGTCATTCGTGCGATGTATTGGTTTACGGCTGTTACATAACCAAAGAACTCCTTGGGATTCTTCTTGCAAAGACTCGCCACTCGGACCACCTCGACACGCTTTGCCGCCCTTATGCTGGACTTCACTCTCCTAGCTAGCCTATGGTACTCTTCAAAGAAAGAGAGAGAGAAAGGGAAAGAAAGAGACAGACAGACAGAGAGAGAGAGAGAGAGAGAGAGAGAGAGAGAGAAGGAGTGTGTGTGTGTGTGTATGTCTGGCCATTCCACGACAATAGGCTTCCATCGGATGGGCGAGGGCGAGTACGGGTGGAGCAGGCGATCTAGAATAAGAGGAACTGGGTCAATTTCTGCCACTATTTTGACTAGTAAGGGGCATTCGTTTGGTGAAAGGTAGGGCCGGCTTACGGGCAGAGATTATTCAGCCTCAGGAGAAGAGTCTACTGAGGAGTCTCGAGGCTCAGCCTAGTCCGCTCCAAAGGCTGTCAGCTTATTGGTGGCCGATAACCCAGGTGATGAATCCTTCCTTTGCCAAGGAGCTTTGGGTTCCAGGGTCGGGTAGAAGAACCATCGGTGGTCGATATGGAATTTTTTGGTGGATAACGTCTGATGCCATCAAGTGTCTCACCCTGAGCAGTGGTTCCGGCTGAGCTGCCAGGAAGAAGGGAGCAACATTAAATATCTTGGTGTGAGAGCGATGCTTCTACGATATATCGGGAATGGTTCTGACACTAACGGTAGATGGGCGATGTGTTGCTTTAGGCGTGTCGGAACTCGAACGTGCTGGCCAGTTCGGTCCAGCGTCACGGAAAACACAAGAGACGGCGATGAGGTGAGATTAGTGTTCGAACATGTTGGGGAGCCTCTTTCACGCCCGAACGCAAAGTCCCACAAAGCGTGGACCTCCTTTTAATATAAGAATATTTGCCAGATTTCAGACGCGGTACTGTGGAGACTACCGCAATTGGCACATAACAGTGTTTTGATGCGTTCAGGGCCATGGTAATCAGAATAATAATTCACACAGGAACAGGAGTGCCGACTGGCACGACCAACATGCCCAAATTGATTACAATTGAAGCAATGTGTGAGTAGTTCGACATAGGGGCTTACTGGGACACGAACCTACACAGCTTAATAAACTGCGGCAGTTCCTGACATTCAAACGTTAAAATCAATGTTAAGGTTGGGACTCTAGTAGCTCCGACAGTTTTAGTCACCTTGTGTACATGTGTGACGCGTTGGGTAATAAGCTTACTATTGACATGCGTGACAAAATTTAGATGTGGATGGGGCGAAATGGTTATCTGGAAGTTCGGCTATCCAAGACAGATTTCGCACAAGATTGTGTTTAGTGAGATGACACCTCGACTACGATATCACCATTACCATTTGACCACATGCGACGGGGTTCATCATAGGAGGCCTCAAATTATTCATTAACGTCAAACACAACATTTGCAAATGGGATATCAGATGATTGAACTCATGAGTAGAAAGTGGGGAAAACAGGAGCTGCCAAGTGTAGGCCATGAATGGTCTTTTGCAGTCTCCTTCTTTTCTTATGTTCTTATAATCTAAATCTGGGTCCACATCGTTGGCATAGGGATCCAAGGGGTTATGGAAGGATGATAAATGTTTGGCACGAGAACCCTTACGAGAAGGGGAGTTCTTAGGTCTATGGCAAGCCATTGCAAAAAGAACAACTTCACATTTTCCCTCGGGACTCCCCACCATGGAGGCTTACAAGAGCCCTGCGCTACTGCAACTCTAGATTCAGTTACGCCAGGTATGTCCTCTTGGCGAATGAATACGGATCCAACAAACCATCTTTATAGACCTAATAGGTTGCCTAAGTTCTCCTACGTTCGGAGAAAAGAGGCCAATGATGGTTTTCTCCTTGGACAACGGTAGAAGAACGAGGTGGAGATGCCCATCCTCCTCCGACCTTCATAAATGAATAATTCAGAATAAGTCCCAAAAATACAAGCAGAGGCCAGGTAACCGTGAGGGCCACTAGATAGGAGATAAGAGAGGGAAAAAAAGGGCAGTAAAAGAAACTAAGAGATAGGGGCCGCTTGCTTGAGAAGCCACATACTAGAATTTTCGCTCCATCGAGCGATATACGAAATGGCACTAATGGCCAGGGATGCCACTGACACCACCATTCATGCCCGTAGTTGCGATGATGCGCACTAGCACTATCTTTTGGGAAAGTAGGTTCAATGACATGGTGTGTAGGTCAAGTCACTCTTTGTGTTTTAATGTTATTTTTATTTGAAGTTCTTAGAGCCCCTCATAGTGTCCTCTTTCGTCAACTTTGCAGCCTCTTTTAAAAACCTCTTTAGCAAAGACATTCCCTTGTTTTTCACCCGCGTGCCTTTCCCCGGAGAATTCAAACAGCATCAAAAAGTCAAATAAAATGTCGTCACACACACGGTTGACCAATACGGAAGCGCTAGTTGAATTCACCTACAGTGCAATAGTTCAGGCAGCGATGCTAGGACATTGAGAGATTTTGCTTCTCTTTAAGATTTATTTATTACAAATGTGGGTTCTTAAATATGCCACAAGATTTTGGTTTCTCTGATCCTGATAAGGGCAAAGATCGAACGACTGTGTGAGTACATGAATGGCTGTTAAGCTGACCTTTCCTTGCAGCTTCATAAGGGCAAAGGCTGCATTTAAAAGGCTTCTCGCCAGTGTGAGTATATGAATGGCTTTTAAGATAATTTTTCTTTGCAGCCTGATAAGGGCACAGACAGCATTTGAAAGGCTTCTCGCCTTTGTGAGTATATAAATGTCTTCTAAGATAATCTTTTGTTGCAGCCTGATAAGGACAAAGGGTGCATTTGAAAGGCTTCTCGCATTTGTGAGTATATAAATGTCTTTTAAGATAATCTTTTGTTGCAGCCTGATAAGGGCAAAGGTTGCATTTGAAAGGCTTCTCACCTGTGTGAGTATATGAATGACTTTTAAGATGATCTTTAGTTGCAGCCTGATAAGGACAAAGGCTGCATTTGAAAGGCTTCTCACCAGTGTGATTATAAGAATGGCTTTTAAGATGATATTTCCTTGCAGCCTGATAAGGGCAAAGGCTGCATTTGAAAGGTTTCTCACCAGTGTGAGTATATGAATGGCTTTTAAGATGATCTTTCGTTGCAGTTTGATAAGGGCAGAGGCTACATTTGAAAGGTTTTGCGCCAGTATGATTAGGCATATGCATCTTAACTTGTTTTTTCGTTGCAGCCTGATAAGAGCAGAGGCTGCATTTGAAAGGTTTTTCGCCAGAGTGAGTCGTTGAATGTCTTCTAACATCTCCTTTCGTTGCAGCCTGATAAGGGCAAAGGTCGCATTTGAAAGGCTTCTCGCCAGTGTGGGTTCTTAAATGTATGCTTAAAGCTCCCTTATGTGCTGTCTGATAAGGACAGGAGCAGCATTTATAGATTTTCTTATTCATTCTTGAATGATGCGGCGCATGTGGATTTGTCTCTCTCGACTGGGAAGGTATGGAGTTGCTTTCGGCGCATTTTCCTGGGCTTTCAGATCTTGAATATACATCAGTAGTGCAATTTGGGTCATACTCAAGGGCTCGAGGTGGAGATGATATCATACCACTAAATTGTGGAATAACCTTAAGGTTACTGGACGCATGTAATTTCAGCTCCTGAAAAAGAAACGAGTAGTTATTTAATAAAGTCTGTTCACGATCTTTCTGGTGTAATTGGGAGCATTCCTGCAATAGGAAAGGGTAGGGAGCCCTCCCATCCCAAATTCATTCTTTAGGAGTCCTACCTGATTATGATCAACAAAAAGTGATCTTATATCTTGAGGCATTCCACATCAGACACCCACGAATTTTTTGGACAAGGTGATAATAAGAGCCAAGAGAACAAAAGAATTCCAAAAGTTCTAGAATCAGTATTAATAATAAAAATGTAAAAAGTAAAAATAATATGTGACAATTCAACAGTTAAATAGTCACAGAGCCGTAGCAATGTCTACTCCCCCCCCCCTCCATATGACTCATACACCGCTACTGCGCCCAAATTGCAGCTCAACTTTGACCCTTCTGAGGAGCTTAATTTTTTTTTTTTTAATTTAAGTTTGCTATGATGGCGGTTGCCACTGATGGCATGATTTATTTTTTAATTTAAAGATCCCATCCGGCGACCACCTAAAGAGTAAAAGTCGCCGTAATTAACGGGAAGCATATATTAAAAACCAAAATTATAACATAAAAAAGAAAAAAAAGGTAAGATACAAGCTAAAAACAACAAACACATAAAGCAAAAGCAACAAGAAGGAAACGCGCCGTCGTCGGGGTAAGCTTGTTTCTCCACCGCAGGAACAACCGACCTACAAAAAAGACAAATATAGTGGAAGAGGCCAGCCTCCTCAAAAACTCGCGTAGTCTGCGCAAGTCTATGCGCACGACCAAGTCCCGAGTACAAGAGACAAGCGTAGCGATCCAGCTCGATCCGGTATCGGAACAGGAAACGTGTGAGGAGATCACCCAGACTGGGACATTTAACAAGAATGTGCCAAACAGTCTGGGGGACAACGCAGTCGCCAAAATATGGTACAAGCGTTCGCCCCATCAAATGGCGGTGCATCTCGCGAGTGTGTCCAATTTGGAGACGACAGAAAGAAACCTGAAGATGTGGCGTTATTGGGGGGTAGGTCCATGGGAACAGTCACGCCGCAATGACAGGCTACTTTAAGCTCCCTTCGGCCGTCTTTGCCAAGCAGCCCGTATTCCTGCCATGTAGCCGGTGTGAGGGAGAGAGAAAGGCTGCTCAAGTCACACAGTCATCGCAGACTCTATGACGTAGCGAGAACATTTTCCGACAGCATCAAGGTGATGCCGTTGATACACTTAATGTAAACCTGTCGTTGAAGAGTTCTGCGCCTCTGGAAGTAAAGTTCAATTGGCGGCCTTCCGCGTCATCACCTCGCGCATTGAATGCTGGCGGAGTAGCATCCTGGTTAGAGAATGCGGAGAAAGCGGTCGCAAAGGACTTCGCAAAGGCCGCGTGGTCGAAGATTGCTGTCCCTTTCTCCTAAAGAAAGGAAAGGGTGTCTGCGAGAACTTGCATCGAATCTTTTGGACTCGCTTTCACACCTCTGCTAGATGAGTCTTCCCGTTAAGACAAGTATGCCCGCCAGGAAGAGCGGTGGACGTGCTTCGAAACCTAGCCCTGTCTAACCAAATTCGCCGACAGTGAAATCATTAGGGCAGCGCTTATAGCGCATGTAGGCGTATCCAGTACCGGATTTACGTATAAACTATAGCTTAGGGCCCTCCCGAAAAAATTTAAAGAAAAGGGGTGTGCATCTCCAAAATATACGATAAAAAAAATAATAAATAAACCCTACATAGTGCAACAGTTTTGGCGATTACATATTTTACTTCCAATTACTTGGGGTCCCCCCCAAAATTAAAGAAAAAAAACGAGGTGTACATTTCCTAATGTAAAAGCAATTAGCAATTTTGAGAATGTTCCTTAGTAAGATAATTGCAATTGCTCTGGAGAGAGATCCTTTTATAAGCTGAAGAGGATTAAAAATGAATTTAGACACAACAATGACTCAAAATAAATTACGTCCCCTCAGTCTCGTGTGCATAGAAAGTGACAAACTACGCAGTTTTTCATTTAATGATATCATCAGTGACTTTGCTCTGGCAAAGGCAAGAAAGAAAATATTTTAGTTTAGATCATGTTTGTGTTCTGTTTGTATACACAGTATACAAAAACTTTTGATAAAAGTATACAATTTAATGGGTATTGGGTAGATGCATTAATGTAATTACTAATTAGTTTTTATAGCAAGTTTCTAGAGACTAGATTATAAGCTTCTGTAAATTATGTTTCTAAAAGAACTTTTGTTCCTTTACCAAAGTGGTTGCATTATTTTGTTATGAATAAAAATAATTTTAGGTTAGAGGTTAATAATTATTTCACTATTAATATACCTCTTCTTAATTGTATTTAAATTCAACAATTACTTTGATAAAATACATATTATATAAAGTGCAAATGGCTTAGATGTATATCTAATAGGTCCAAAAATTTCCATATAGCATATTAAACACAAAAAACAGCGACAATTTCCTGCCCACATAGTACATCGAAAGGGCCCTATTATCTCAAATAGCTTAGGGCCTCATCAAATATAAATCCAGCCCTGGGCATAACGCTTCTGTTTGAGGGCCATCTCCCACTCGGCTGACAAGAATGGAAGCGGTGAGCGTGCAAAACGGCCAGACGTTCTAGGAATAGTAGTTAGGCCCACATCGATGAGGTTGCCGGAGAACTCAACGGCCTCATTCACCGATCTAACCTAAACGACTGAGACAGAAATCCGTCATTTACTGAAATGCAGATCATCGCATCCGCACCAAGCACCACCAGGGCGGTCTCTCAGCCGGCAGAGGCCCAGAAAATATTTGAATGGGAAAGTGATCACTAAAATGTAAATCATTGACTAACCCGACCCAAAATCAGGCTGTGCATCCGGAGAGCGCAGAGATAGATCATGACAAGAAAACTAAGCGGTTCTCGGGCAGTGATGCATAAACTCATCCACATTTAGGACACTTATCTCAAGCTCGGCAAAGGCCCTAACACTGAGATTAATCGAGTAGTCTCCCCAGAAGGGGGTTTCTACCGTGCAAATCCCCGACCATGAATAAGTGCATTGGTGACCGTGTCACGACGCGACGGAATTCCCAGGCGTAGAACTCGTCTGACAGTAGAATGTACGCTGAGAAAAGCAGTATATTTCCTATCTAGGTGCAGCTGCACAGCTAAGGCCATAAAGGAGGCATCAAAAGCATAGAGAAGAACGGAGACATCATGACGGCCCTCATCCCGCAGAGGTAGGGTCGAAAAACCCTTATACCCCGGGAGGGTGGGAAGCGGACACGCGTCCAGCATGGTCTCCTGGAAAAAAGGTTAGCTAAGGAAAAACGGGACGAGACGAGCTGCGTCTCGGTTGCTCAGGAATCTGCGGCAATTGCATTGAAGGAATATGCCTTCCAGGCATAGCTCAGAGATACCGGGGCCCTCTTCGAAGATAATACCCTCACGGGAATGGCCATACGCTTCGCGGAGGCAGAACCCCAGGCGCTGTTGCCAGAACGGTCAAAGGCACTCTCGCCTTTGACGATTTATAGGAGGGGTGGGGGTCACCATGGGACTCTTTCTCTCCCTCCGCCTCGAAACTTTAGGCAGGAATGAATAAATAGTGCCGAAAATAAATGCTGCAAAGCCTGGAAAAAAGGTAGCTAAGGGAAAACGGGACGAGACGAGCTGCGTCTCGGTTGCTCAGGAATCTGCGGCAATTGCATTGAAGGAATATGCCTTCCAGGCATAGCTCAGAGATACCGGGGCCCTCTTCGAAGATAATACCCTCACGGGAATGGCCATACGCTTCGCGGAGGCAGAACCCCAGGCGCTGTTGCCAGAACGGTCAAAGGCACTCTCGCCTTTGACGATTTATAGGAGGGGTGGGGATCACCATGGGACTCTTTCTCTCCCTCCGCCTCGAAACTTTAGGCAGGAATGAATAAATAGTGCCGAAAATAAATGCTGCAAAGCCTGGAAAAAAGGTAGCTAAGGGAAAACGGGACGAGACGAGCTGCGTCTCGGTTGCTCAGGAATCTGCGGCAATTGCATTGAAGGAATATGCCTTCCAGGCATAGCTCAGAGATACCGGGGCCCTCTTCGAAGATAATACCCTCACGGGAATGGCCATACGCTTCGCGGAGGCAGAACCCCGGGCGCTGTTGCCAGAACGGTCAAAGGCACTCTCGCCTTTGACGATTTATAGGAGGGGTGGGGGTCACCATGGGACTCTTTCTCTCCCTCCGCCTCGAAAATTTAGGCAGGAATGAATAAATAGTGCCGAAAATAAATGCTGCAAAGCCTGGAAAAAAGGTAGCTAAGGGAAAACGGGACGAGACGAGCTGCGTCTCGGTTGCTCAGGAATCTGCGGCAATTGCATTGAAGGAATATGCCTTCCAGGCATAGCTCGGAGATACCGGGGCCCTCTTCCAAGAAAAGACCCTCACGGGAATGACCATACGCTTCCCGGAGGCAGAACCTCAGGCGCTGTTGCCAGAACGGTCAAAGGCGCTCTCGCCTTTGACGATTTATAGGGGGTGGGGAGGTCACCATGGGATTCTTTTTCTCCTTCCGCCTCGAAACCTTAGGCAGGAATGAATGAATAGTGCCGAAAATAAATGCTGCAAAGCCCAAACAGACTATCTCGCAGCCAAATTGAGGAAGGGTAATTTGAATAAGTGTTCTCAATAAAAATAAAGACATCTGGAGAATATCCAAAAATATAGCTATGAGATTAAGATCAATAGAATGAAAGTACAGGAATTTAAAACCATCAAGGGGTGGAAAAGGATATAAAAAATAAACTATTGAGAACTCGACAAAGGATAAAAACATAGACTATAAATGGATCAACAATAGATACAAAAACAGAGAATATAAAATCATGAAACAATATATTAAATTTTGGCTAAAAGATTAGATTCTTCTAAAAATTAGAAAAAATTATTCACACTAAAAGAGACACGAGTCTCAGAAAAGATGCCCTGCAGAACCTGTTGGGCGGCATCTACCTAGTAATGAAAGGGAAGACCCTCCTCCCAAGATTTCTTAAAAGGGAACACTCGGCAAAGATGTGAAAGATGGAAAACTGCACCCCGCACAGGATGCACAAAGGTGGGGGCTGCCCATTCATCAAGTGCCCATGAGTGAGGCGGCAATGGCCTATCCTCAGTTGGCACAAAATAACCTGCAGTCTACGTGGTCTCATGGTACGTGGCCATGGGAGGACTGAAGGTTTTATGGAATGGAGCTTGGTGGGAGGAAGCTCATCTCACATCTTCTGCCATAAGCCGACTACATATTCGGTGATGAGGGGATAGACATCATGGGGGCTGCCCATTCATCAAGTGCCCATGAGTGAGGCGGCAATGGCCTATCCTCAGTTGGCACAAAATAACCTGCAGTCTACGTGGTCTCATGGTACGTGGCCATGGGAGGACTGAAGGTTTTATGGAATGGAGCTTGGTGGGAGGAAGCTCATCTCACATCTTCTGCCATAAGCCGACTACATATTCGGTGATGAGGGGATAGACATCACGAAATGGGACTGGGGCTGATCGGGGTGTCCCCAATGATGCCGCCTCTTTGGGCGCAGCATCCGCCCTTTCATTACCTGGGATGCCCACGTGACTGGGCACCCAGCAAAAAGAAATCTTATGAATAGGAGAAAGATAAAAAAGCCACCGCTAGATTTTGGAAACCAGCGGATGGCTAGAACCAAAAGCACTCAGTGCCTCCAGAAAAATAATGGAGTCAGAGAAAATCGTAAGACAACCAGATGTCATAGGAGCAATAACAAAGAGTGCAGCAAGAATGGCAACAAGTTCTGCTGTGAAAACAGAAGCTGCAATTGGTAGGCGAACCAATGCTGTTTTAGATGGGAAGACAGCAGCAGCTCCAACTCCGTCCGATGACTTAGGACCTGTCGGTGAACACAAAGGTGCTAGGTCGATGGTGGGAAGTGTGTTGATCATACATGGTTCTCAAGGCTACAGGCAAGAACTGATCGTTGGGCCTACGAGTAAGCCCCTTGCATACCACTACAGTTGGTATGAGCCATGGGAGGATCTTTGGTAATGAAAACGGAACAGAAAACTCCCTTAGGCTTAGTGTGTGCTCGGCCATGCGCAGAGCAAAGGGACGAGCCAGGGATGAAAATCTATCATATGAGGCCACTGTTCGCAGATTGAACGTGCACTCATATACTGGCGACCATGGTAATTGCTTAAGTCTAAAAAGTAATTTGAAGTTAGACTAGAGCCTGTGAAAAGGAAGAGGAAGAGGAAGAGCCCCATTCTCTGCATAGATACGCCATACAGGGAAGGACATGAAGGGTCCAAAAGCCAGGCGCACACCCTGGTTACGAACAGTATTTAATTTTTCAAGGATGGACGGCGAGGCAGAGGAGTACACCTGTGACCCATAGTCCAGCTTTGGCTGGACCAATGCTGAATATAGAAGCCACAGGGGGCGTCGATCACTTCCCCAAGAAGTGTGTGACAGTAATTTCATTATGTCCATTCTCTTCAGACAAGACCTTTTCAAAGCGTCCAAATGAGGCTTCTAAGAAAGCCTCGAATCAAAGACCACCCCTAGAAATCTGAAATGGGGTAAAGGTGACAGGGACACCATAGAGGGACAAATGGGGAGGGTCCCATATCACCGATCTATGATTGTCAAAGTGGACAGCCTTGGTCTATACTGCGGAAAACCGGAAGCCATAGGAAGAAGCATTATCAGCTACGGTATTTATAACCCGCTGTAGCTTACGGATAGCAAATGGAAGTCTAGGCGATGAACAGATAAGCGCTAAGTCATCCACATATAGAGTTGAGGAAATCTCAGCCGGGAGATTTGCGATAATGCTATTGATGGCCACAGAGAAGTAGGTGACACTGAGGACACTTTCCTGTGGTACACCTTCAACTTGCTCTACGGGTTCTGATAGGGCATTTCCAACTTTTACACGTAGTGTGTGCCACATGAGTAATTGCTTGACAAACCTGGGGAGAAAGCCCCACAGGAGCCCATCATGGAGTTGCTTAAGGATACCATGCCTCCAAGTGGTATCATATGCTTTCTCAATATCAAAGAAAACAGCAACAGAATGCTGCCTCTTTGAAAAAGCATCACTTATATAAGACTCCATTCTAACAAGCAGGTCGAGGGTACGGTTTTTTTCTGAATCCTGATTGAGAGGGAGATATAAGATAGTTTGTTTCCAAAAAACAGACAAGTCTTGTATTTATCATCCTCCAAAACAATTTACATGGACAACTAGTAAGGGTAATGGGGTGGTGATGGGTGGGTTCCGTCCCATCCTTTCCTGGTTTTCGGAAAGGTAAAACCACAGCCTCCCCTCCACATAGAAGGGAAGCAGCCCCTAATCCAGATAAAGTTATAGATGTCCAGCAAATGTGAGAGGAGGGATGGATGTATATTCCTAATCATATCATATAGGAAATGCCATCCGATCCGGGTGCAGTGGATCCACAGTGCTTCAGTGCATTATGGAGCTCATGGATAGAAAAGAGCCAGTTAAAGGCTCATTATCCATATTAGGCTCAATAAAGTTGATAAGATGCTGCTCCTGTTGGAGCTTAAAGCGCTGGAATTAGATGGAATAGTTGTCTGGGCTTGAAATATTAGCAAACGATCCAGGCCAAAACATCGGAAATATGGAACAAGTCTCCAAACAGTTCTCCGGCCTGAACAATGTTGGGAGCTGTAAAGCAATTGGATTTCCCGAATAGCTTTTTTATCCTCTTCCAGATTTTGTCTACAGGGGTCTGCCAACATATCAATGCGATGTAACCATCCAACGAGGTCTTTCGAGCTCGTCAAAGGGTGTGTCGCCGTGCTGCCCTTGCTCGGTTACGAGCAAGTTTCTTTACCATCGTGGGGGACCGATGGTAACGTCGGCAAGCCTGTTTACATTCAGTGACAACTCTTGAGCATTCATCAGACTACCAGGGGAATTGTGGTCCACGAGCAGTTGAATCAGAGAGCGGGATGGAGGAATTAGCTGGATGATTGACATGGGTTAGAAGGTCATCAATAGCCACTTCAATATCTTAATGAGGGAAGGACTCATCATGGATCGAGAGGTGCCTAAACTTACGCCAGTTTGCTTTTTTGTATTCCATCTTTTGCTAGGTGGTGGAGGAGGACTACCTGTACATGTTGTTATTACAATGGGAAAGTGATCACTGCATCGCAAGTCAGGATCTAATGCCCAGTCAAAATCAGCTCTACAGCTTGGTGAACAGAGAGACAAGTCCACACATTTAAAGCTATTCGCCTGGATGTGAAATGATGTGTGACAGCCATCGTTAAGAAAGTAGACATCATTAGTGCCCAGAAATCTCTCAATCATATTTCCTCTAGGGTTGTTATCATGGTCCCCCCAAAAGGGGTGTCGAGCATTAAAGTCGCCAATCAATAAAAAGGGAGGAGGGAGTTGAGAAATTAAATTAGCTAACTTTGTAGCTAAAACAGCTGTATCTCTTTCCTCGCCAGAAGGAAGATACAGCGAACAGAACGAATAATGGCGACAAGAAAACAGACGGACAGCAACTACCTGCAGGTCCATGTTAAGAGAGAGCTGGTTGTGGGGAACCAGGTTGTTAACAAAAGCAGCAGAACCATGAATTGGTTCTCCGGGGTTCTTATAATATCCCACAAAACCCGAAATGTTGGGTACTCGCAGAGTACCCAAGCAAGACTCCTGTAAAACAATACAATCGGGATTGCAATCCTTAGGCAGGAGCTTGAACTCTTCTAATTTAGGGAAGAGACCTTGGAGGTTCCAATGAATAATTGGAAACATTGTTACCGTTTAAGCATAACGGTAGATTTCTTCTTACCCTTAGGGGTAGGAGATTTTGGATTTGAACTACCAGCGAAAGTAGTTCGTGTCATACTAGCCTTAGCTTTGGAGTATGTATGACAAAGGAGGCATCGGAAGCTTGAGTTTTGCCTTTGGCTTTTCTTTAAGAGGTGGCGCATCAGATTTTGATAAGGGGCTGTAAGAGAAAACTGTCTTCACTGGAGAAGCAGAGATGGAAGCAACTCCAGGGGGCAGTTCAGGTGTCGAGGGAACTAACGATGTTGACACAGCTAGTGGTATTGGTTGCGATGGTAGAGGTGATGGTGGCGAGGACATCGGCAAAAGTTGTGAATTCGATGCTGATAGAGAAGGATGTGAGGTCAGTTTTTGAGAGTCCTCCTCAGATGAGGGGGTAACCTCCATAACAGCTGGCTCCTGGGAAGGAGCAAAGGTTGGTTCCTTCTCATTCAGGGATCGAAGGAATTCCAAAGCAGTATCCACAATGGGTGGAGTGATAACTGGCTTTCAAGCTGAAGAAGAGCTTGGTCCTTTAGGGGCAGGGTGAATGTCCAGAGGTGGAATGGATACCACCTGAGGGCCAACATAATCAACATCCACATGTTTTGGAGCAATAGCAAGGTGCTTAACCACTCTTGGGAAACCAGGGGAGGATGGAAGGTTCCTCTTCTTGTTGGTAACCTCAGAAGCACTGTTAGGTGCTGACCAAGAATGTTCATCACGAGATGTACGTTTAGGACGGGCAGGACTTTTTACCTGGTCAGGCACAGGAGAACCAGTTGGAGGTCTCTGGCTTCTCCCTTTCTTTGGCCCGGTAGAACGCAGAGCATCAAAAAAAGCTCACACCAGGTTGGACATACATCTCCTTTACTCTTCTTCTGGCCTCTTTAAAACTGACCCTGTTCTTGTTTATAATGGCAATGACTTCTCTCTCATAGAGAAAGAAAGTGCATTGCTGTGATGTTGCAGGGTATTCTCCACCAACGTTAGGGCAGCACGGCTGTTGAGAACAGGGCGTCCCGTGATAATCCGATCCAAAATTCACACACAACCTTGCCTGTTTACAAAACTTGCTTACATGACCAAAGCGTTGGCAATGGAAGCATCGTCGTGGGTTTTCAACGTAAGGCTTGACTGAGATGTTAGGATAGCCAGCCTTAACGTACTTGGGCGGTTCCAATCTGTTGAAAGTCAGGATTATGGTGGCGGTAGGTAACCTAGCGCCATTCACAAATCTGGAAATGCGGTGGGCACTTACAACCTTCTAATTGGTAAGTTTTGATACCACCCTGTCAACATCGTAATCTATTAACTATCTCGATCGGATAACACCTTATTGGTGTTAAATGCCGGGCGTGAAGCAGAGGACATGTCTACAGAAGCTAAAGACTGTATGGTCTTAATCCGCTGATGCGGATCATTACGTGGACACATTTGGGCAGGTTCGCCAGATTTCTCAACCAAATCCTCGTTGACGTCGAAGATGTCAGCCTTACTAAGAGGACTATCGTTCGCTTTCAAGACTAAAATTCGGTCGTAATCCAACTCAGGGTCGACTTCTGACCTAAAAGGATCAAAGCGTCTACCATCAGGGTCCAAGGCACGATGACCAGAGCCCACAGGTCTCTGGGAGTTGTTTGTTAAATTTACCCATATAAGTATATGTTTTATTTTGGGCTGCCCCTGGAGCCGAGGGCATGCACCAAATCGTCATCGTGAGTCCAAAGAGCGCCCATACAGCCCAGACAGGGTAACCCACCCCCCGACTCCCACTGTCGCTTTAAAAAGAGCGGAGCCGCATAACGGAGATTATCTGGACTGCGGTGCTAAGACCACCCAGAAACAAAATGACGACCCGGGCAACCAAGCCTCCTCTAAGGCACGGTCCTGCAGTTGGCGCATCCGTCGACCCGTACAGACGCAAAAGTAAGAAAAGGAAGAGAAGAGGCTAAGCTGTGGCCGGACGGGGCGCTGAGTCCCGTCAGCACGGTGGCCAGGAAGGCAAATCACCGGGCCGCTTACGGGGAAGAGAATTGGTACAGAAGACGAGATAGGGGTTAGCGGAAAAAGAAAAGGAATGCCAAGCTGGGGCCGGACGGGGCACTGAGTCCTGTCAGCACGGTGGCCAGGAAGGCAAATCGCCGCGCTCCTTACGGGGACCTTAGGCAGGATTGGCGGCATCCGAGGCGGGGGTCCCTCCTTTGTAGGATCCACCGTCTTCGAGTCATCCAGCCCAGCAGTCGATGTGGGCGTAGGAGCCGAAGAGCCTTTAGTGATCTCCTCCTTTTGGGGAAAGCTTTGGGACTAGGGAAGATGGCCTCACGACCAACTTCATGGTGTTGTCGGGGCTGCTGTGAAGCTCTTATGCCACCAGCTGCACCAGAGGAGCGCCTGGGTGGGTACAACCCACAGAAGGGTTCCGAATGGGCGCGGGAACGACCGTGCTCGTAGGCCTGGATGGGCCTGGACCAGAGGGAGTTTTTTTTAACATTAAGGCATAAGACGACTAAGTCCTTAGCCTCGCGAATTGAGAGCATATCTGTGGCCTGAACGGCCAGAATTTCCTTCTCAAGGAGATACGCAACACATTGTTTCGAAGAAGCGGGGTGCGACTCTCCGCAATTGACACACTTAGTCACACATGATTTGGACTTATTGTGTACGGCCTTGGAGCATCTTACACAGACTTCGGCTAACCCCAACTTTGCACGTCTACAGGACCAATTCGTATGGCCGAAGCAGATTAAGAAGTAGCACCTCAACGGCAGCGGCACGAGTCTCTTCACACGGTAGCGACACCAAAAGACAGGCACTGAATGAGGCAGCTTGTTAACCTTATAAAATTAGAGGCAGGCCAGAGACAGTTGTGGTAGAAGTTTTATGGAAAGTGAGGAAGCAGGGTAAGAGGACAGGGTGCCAGAAGGGAGAAGAGGCTAAGCTGGGGCCGGACGGGGCGCTGAGTCACGTCAGCACGGCAGCCAGAAATCAAATCGCAGTGCCCCTTACGGGGTTGAAATGATGGGGACATGGCAGCAAAGAATAGCAAAATGAGGACATTCCAATAGAAGATGGGCAAACGATTGGTCGCTACCGCAAAAATGGCAGCGAAGGGGGATTCAAGGACCAGCCAAAACAAGATGGCCACGGGTAAGTCCAATCTGTGCCTGTCTGCTTTGACAAAGAGGGGGACAATTCCAACAGTGCATGATGATGGGTAAGAACCCTTCACCTATATAATGTTGGATAATTCATTAGGAACATAATAGAGTGTGGATGAAGATGCTGACTCGTAATGGCTGCTGTGAAGGCCAGGAGAAGTAGACCCACAAAGGGACAATGCAGCATGGCTCTCAAGGATGGAGAACAAGGAATTATACGAAAGGTTAGAGTTTGTCGCAAAATTGAGGGAAAAAGACATCGTTTGATTTATAGATAGAAAAGCCTTAGTGTAATGGCTGACACTACTACCGGCACAAAAATAGTTGCCAAAGGGTGGCTGACCACCCAGCTGTCAACCACAAATGATCAGTGCATAGTGAGCGTGGAGGTATTATGGCTGGCATAACGAGCCCGGATCTTGTTAATCCTATTCTAGAACTTTGGGTTAGGGGGTCATAGAGGAAATCGATGAAACATCGCAACATGAAGATGAGCAAACCTGAGCAAGGTCTCTGTGACAAATCGACATGGCTCATTTTCGGTTAACCTTGTTACATAAGGTCGTTTTTTTTATTTTAGAAGCCCATCTGGCGACTGCCTACTTAAGCATAAGTCGCCGTACTCACGACAGCTTAGTACTAGGCTACTTTAAAATAATAACAATATGCAAAACAAAACAAAAACAACAATAAAAAAAGAAAAAGGCAACAAGCAGGAAGCAAGCTCCGGCGTCGGGGGGAGGTCTACATCCCCCCAGCGCAGGAACGTGCGACACACAAAGAAAACGACAAAAACATAAACCTAGTTAAATAAAAGGGACTTTATTTAACCTAGTTAAGTAAATTCCACAAGTGAATGGGCACGAACCCACCCCGAATACAAGGGACAAGCGGTAGCGACCCTGTTCGTCTCGGTACCGGGACAGGTAACGTGCGCGGAGATCGTCCAGACTGGGACATTCAACAAGAATGTGCCGAGCGGTCTAGGGGACAAAACAGTCTTCACAACAGGGCACAGGCAAGCGCCCCATCAAATGGCGGTGCGTCCCGCGAGTGTGCCCAATTCAGAGACGACAGAAAGGGACCTGAAGCCTTCGCGGCATTGGGGGGTAGGTCTATGGTAACAGTCACGGCGCAGTGGGAGGCAACTTTAAGTTCCCTTCACCAGTCTCCCATCTTATTTGCCAAGCAGCCCGTATTCCTGCCATGTAATCGGTGTGAGGAAGAGCGAAAAGTTAGTCTGGTCAGCGAGTCCTAAAAACCGTGGCGTCAAGGATATCGCGAACTAAGGGATGCGGAGATTCCGATGCCCCAAAATCACTAATGGCGCTTTGTGAGACGCTATAAATCACAATCCGGTCTCCGAACCGGGCACGTCGTGTAATCTCTCGTACCGAGCAGTGTTTGCAACCAGCTTGGCCGTGGAGACAGAGGCAGCGACCCGCTGATTTCAAACAGAGGGATATGAGGTGGAATTCGACCCCTTCTTAAGACTTAGAACCATACGTATACACTGGCATGTTTCAAGCGTGACACGAAGAGTGCTCCAAAAAAGTCGAACACAATACTCCCGGCGCTGTAGAAGCTCTGGGAGCAGAGGCGTGGCAACAAATAGCTAAAGGTGGTACCCTCCAGGGTGGCGTTCTGGGCGGAACCAGGGGCGCCACCGGCCCGAGAACTATAACTAGCTCTTGAAGGAGTTTCCTAGCCCTAAAGCCAAAGGGCTTAGGGTATGACTATCAGCTGCGGATGCACTGAAAGTTGGCGACTGACAGAGGCACCGGGCTCGCGCGTACAGGCGAACTATGCATTGTGCACGGCGCAGAGTGAGTGGCATCTCCACAGCATCGACTAGTAGGCTCTCAATGGGGTTAGTGCGGAAGGCACTGTTCGGGAGGTGAAGGCAGGTGTGGTGAATCGAGTCCTTTCCGCAATACACGGTCAGCTGCGAATGCATAAAACCTACATCCCTAGTCGAGCTTCGAACGAACAAAGGATCGATAAAAAATTAAGGCAGTAGCCCTATCAGCGCCCCAAGCGCTGAACGTCACGGAACGAAGAATATCCATGGCGCGGATACAAGATAACCTAAGGCTGCGAATATGAGCCTCCCAGGTGAGGCGTCGGTCAAATACAAGACCAAAAAAACAGTGCGAGTCCTCCACTTCTAGGCGCACCCCATTGAGAAATAAGTCTGGATTAAGGTGGAACCGTGGATGGGGTAACAAGTGCACCACCTTAGTCTTAGCCTAAGAAAATCGCAACTTGTGCGCTTTGGCATAGCGAGAGACGCGGTTCAATGCCTGTTGGAGTAGACGCTCCAGAGTTTGCATCTGGGCCGCGCCAGAAGAGATCGAAAGGTCGTTCACGTAGAGCGTAACGAGAACATCTTCCGGCAGCACCGAGGTGATGCCGTTGATGCTCAGGGCAAAGTGTATGACACTGAGGACACCCTCTTCCTGCTCCATTAGGCAGGAGAGGCCTCCCCCCCACCCGTACGCGGAAACGACGATCTCGCAAAAATTCAGATATAATGATTGGGAGGGGTCCCCTCACCCCTATTGTGTGGAGAGTTTCACGATACCGTATCACCATCCGGTATCATAGGCTTTCGCCAGATGGAAAAACACCGTGGCGTGGGGCTGTCTACGAAGGAGGGCCTCACAGAGGGCATTTCTCAGTCGGAGCAGAGCATCCGACGTGGAGTGGAGCTTGAGGAAGCCGCACTGTACAGAAGACAGATGGCCTCCGTAATCCAGAAAAAAAGGCTAATCTAACATTTGACAATTTCTCCATCAACTTGCACCCGCAAAAGGTTAGAGAGATTGGGCGGAAACCAGCCGGGGTAGAGTGATCTCTTCCCAGTTTGCGAAAGTCGAGAACAGTAGAGATTCGCCAGGAATCTGGGAAGATAACTTCTACCCAGATCCTGTTGAACAAATCTATGAGGAAGGCCATGCCTCGCTCACCCAGGTGTCGAAGCATGGCGTACTGGACATCGTCCGGACCAGGGGCGGTGTCCGCGCACGAAGCAAGAGCGGAACGCAACTCACTCACAGTAAACCTGTCGTTGAAGGGTTCCCCGCCTCTGGAGGAAAAATTAAGTCGGCGGCCTTCCGTGCCATCACGACGCGCAGTGAATGCTCGCGGAGCAGCGCATCCTGGCTTGAGAATGCGGAGAAAGCCGTTGCGAAAGATTCTGCCACGGACGCGGTGTCCGAGAATGCAGTCCCATTCTTCTGGAGAACGGGATGGGTGTTCTGCGAGAACTTGCCCCGAATCCTTTTAACTCGCTTCGACACCTCTGCTAGAGAGGTCTTCCCCGTTAAGTAAAGACACGTATGCCCGCCAAAAAGAGTGGCGAACGTGCTTCGAAATATACCGGAACCAAGCCCTAGCTCGACGAAATTCACTGACAGTGAAGTCGTTCGGGCGGCGCTTATAGCGTATGTAGGCAGAACGCTTTTGTTTGAGGGCGGTCTCACACTTTGCTAACCACTCCCGTAGTGGTCAGCGTGCAAAACGGGCAGATATTCTAGGAATAGTAGTTAGGACCACGACGATAAGGTTGCCGGAGAAGAACTCAACGGTCTGATCTACCGACCTAAACTCGATTGAGACGGAGAAATCAGTCATTTCCTGATATGAGGACAACCGCGCCCGCGCCAAGCACCACCGAAGCGGGCATACGGGCGGCATCTGCCCGGAAAATGATATTTCAATGTTAAAGTGCTCACTACTATGGAGGTCATCGACCAACCCCCACCCAAAACTAGGCTGTGCATCCGGAGAGCACAAAGATAGATTGAGACAGGAAAATGAAGCGGTTCTCCGGCAGTGATGCGTAAACTCATCCACATTTAGGACACCCATCACAAGCTCGTCGATCAGGTCGGCAAGGACTTGACCCCGGGGGTGTTTACCGTTTAGATCTCCAAGCAAGAGAAAGGGTCTCGGCAACCGTGCCACGACGCGGAGGAACGTCTCGGCGTCGAAGTCGGCTGACGGTAGAATGTACGCGGAAATAACAGTATACCTCCTATCAAGGTGCAGCTGCACAGCTACTGCTTGAGAGGAGGTATCTAAAGTGAAGAGAAGAACGGAACATCATGCCGGGTGTAAATCGCACATCCTCCCGCCCGGCGCCTATCTCGTGGTGGTGGGGTCACAAAACGCTTATACCCCGGGAGGGTGGGCAGGGGGCATGCGCCCAGCATGGTCTCCTGCAAAAAGATAGCTAACGGGGAACGGGAGGAGCCGAGCTTCCGCAGCTGCTACAAGTTGGACCGGTGTCCGCGGAATTCCATTGCATGAATATGCCCTCAAGGCTTAGCTCGGAGTAGATGAGAGGGCCCTATTCCAAGAGAAGACCCTCACGGGAATGGCTATACGCTTCCAGGAGGCATAACTCCGGGCGTTGTTGGCTGGACAATGCGCTGAAGTCGTTGTCGCCTTCGAGAGCTTATCGGGGGAGGTTGGGCTCGCCATGCGAGTCTTTTCCTCCCTCGGCCTTGAAACCTTAGGCAAGCGGGGCGGCTTCGGAGGTGGGGGGGCCCTCTTTTGAGGGTCCACCGTCTCCGAGCCATCCAGACCACCAGTGGGTGTGGGCGAAGTAGCCGAAGCTCGTTTCGGATGGGGGGGGCAGCTTTGGGAACCCTAGAAGATGGCCTAGCGACCAACTTCACGGGTGTTGCTTCCTGTGAGTCTAACGACTCGGGAAACGGTCGCTGGGAGAAGGAGGGCGGGGGTCTGGTTTTAGCCGGGGCTGGGTGTGGACCCTTTATGCCGCCAACTTTACCAGGGGAGCGCCCAGGGTGGGTAGAACCCGAGGAAGGGTTCCGAATGGGCGCGGAAACGACCGTATCCGTAGGCCTGGAGGTGCCAGAAGTAGAGGGGTTCTTTTTCAACTTTGAGGCATAGGACATCACAGGAAGTGCCGGGCGCGCTAGGACCAAGTGCTTACCCTCGCGAAATGAGAGACGATCCTGAGCCTAACCGGCCAGGATTTCCTTCTCAAGGAGATACGCACCACTTTGCTTCCAAGAAGCGTGGTGCGGCTTTCACCAATTGACACACTTGCGTACACACGGGTTGGACTTATCGTGTGCAGTATCGGAGAAACTTACACAGGTTTCGGGTAACCCCAACTTTGCACGTCGACAGGAGCAATTAGTATGGCCGAAGTAGGGGCAGTAATAGCACCTCCACGGCAGTGGCACGAATGTCTTCACGCGGTGGCGAGACCAACCGGCACGCACAGACTCAGGGAGCTCGTCAGAGTCGAACGTGACGAAAAGTGTAGGGGTGGGTCTCGGGACCCCTCCCTGTTTGCTCATGACACGCTCGACCTTGACCACCCCCTGGTCGTCCAGCTCTGTGTTGATGTCCTCTATGGAGTAGTCCACAAGTTACTTCGCTAAACTACCCCTTTCACGAAGTTCATGGTAGAGTGCGGCTTCACACTCACAGGTGTGCCTTCAAGTGTCTTAAGATCGCTAATCATGGCCGCCTCGGAGGGATTCGACGCATTCGCTAAAAGGCTCCCGCCCGAGAAACGGGCCACCTTCGGCTCTCTACCAATCACACTAGGTAAAGCTCTCCTCTGATGGATCCTGTTGCCCTTAGCCAACATGCTGCTATCAGTTGAGCGAATAACGAGGAAGCGTTTGAAGCCAGGGGGCTCAAGAACGCCGGGTAATCTCTGAATGAGGGGCCCCGATGTAATCGAGTCTCCGCCCTGCGACCTAGCACTTTTGGTCTTAGTCAGGGGCTCCGCACCCGAGGGAGGGGGGCAAAGGGGTCGGATGTGCCGATCTTGGCTTGGTCGCTTACCAAAATGGCAGCAGACCCATCCGTCCAAGCAGCCCCCGCGGAAGGAGAGGAGCCCCCCGAGTCTTTTTAGTCTTTTTCTTGTTATTCTTTTTAGGAGAGGAGGGCGGGGAATGAACCCGCTTCTCCCCTCAGCTGGCAGGAGCCCCCAGGCCGGATGGACCAGCCTCAGTAAGGTCCTTCTCCTGATGGAGAAGGTCCTAGCGGTCGCAGGGGCACTGGCCGGAGAAGCCTCCCCCCCCCCCATCCTTGTACTGCCTTGGAGACCCGAGCCGAGCCGAGTTCGGTGCTTGGCACCGAGCCCGGATTCGCGCTTATGGAAGGCCCTACCGTCTGAGGCTGGGTTGCCTTAAGAACCATGTCTAACTTGCGGGGGGCCTCCATTTGGCCATCCCCACCGCCCCAGGACATGACAGGTCCCATTGGCAGCAGTTTCACTAGTCGAGTACGGGGAGGCACAGGCCTTGACCTACGCTAGGTTTAATATTCGAGCCAGCAGGTCTTTTGAGAGAAGCGACCGATGGGGCCTGTCTTTCCTCTCCCCCTAAGTGGGCTAGCCCTACCGAGCCGCTTCAATGGGGAGCGGCCGGCTATGGGCTGCCTGCTGGCTTTCTTGGTAGTCTCCTTGGAAAGTAAAGGGAGGCCTGTCGCTGGAAAGAGGGAGGCACCAGAAGGCACCTCCAGACAAGGGGGTGAGGGAGAGTCCCCTACACCTGTAGGCCACGGAGAGGAGTAAGCCTCCTCTCCGGTTAAAGAGATTTGGAGGGTCTCCTGTGAGAGCACATGGGGGTGACCTCCATTTTTTCAGTGGAGCTGCCCGAAGGCGGCTCCGTTGATCGTGAGGGGGAAAGGGGAAGAGGGTTTTCTCCTAGATTTTCATCATCGGGCATGGTGACCCTATTCTTTCTGCGGGAAGCAAACGCTAATCACTCCTCGCACTGGCCTGCTCTGCAAAGGGTGTGTATGGGGCTGGCAGAGCTAGGTGCCACCATTTTATGCCACCCCTCCCGCCTGGTGACCTGGCAGCCCTTCGGCATGGCGGCTCTACCTTGGGCACAGCATAAAAAAAAATAGATAGTAAAGTGAGGAAGGTATGGGTGGGGATGAAGCAGGTTGTTAAAAACCCACCATCCCAACCCGGAGATCAGGGGTTAGGGAACATTGTCCCCTTCCCCCTCAGCCCCGATTCGGGATAGTTGGCTGAGAAGGTCAGATCTACCCTGTGAAAATAGAGGCTGACCAGAGAAAGTTGTGTGAGAGGTTGTAGGGAAGAAACACAGGCTGTCTGAAAGAAGCAGAAGAGGCTAAGCTGGGGCCGGACGGGGCGCTGAGTCCCGTCAGCACGGCGTCCAGTAAGGCAAATCGCCGCGCCCCTTACGGGGGTGGCTCCAGTTACCGGGTGGTTTCCCTAAGCGAGGAACACTTACTTAGTCTCGGAACCCTAAAGAATTCCAAGAAGTGGACCTGTTTTCCTTTTCCTCACTCCACTCACTGCATACAATATGTTTTTTTCTGCGTTTGACATTTATATTTCAGCGATATTTTGAGAAGGCTGTACATATTTGGGGTATATTTATACTCTTGATTGGTTGAGATTGTCAATTTTTGTCATTGTTTTCTGTGTTTTGTTTTGTATAAATATATTAAGTTTGGACTAGATTACCCCTCATTGTCCTCCTTTCAAACTGCCAGGTGGTTCTGTTAGAGGGGCAGGCAGTGTGATTGAAGGCCCCAGGAATCTGCCACCACAATATGAGTGCCTCCATCAGTGGGGTTCCAGAACAGAGGTCTTATACTGGATTATGAAGGTGGGAAGGGAATTGATACAAGTGAAATGAAAGGCTATGTGCATGTTGATGAATGTGGAGCTACTTACCTCTGCAAGGGTATCATTGTCTCTTCCCAATGGGCAGCCAGCTTATGACTAGTAAGGGCATTGTGTCCACCCTCACTTGGATTGAACCCCTCCACCTTAACATCAGAAGTCCAATGCTATATCAACTAGAATAGTGAGCAGTCTGGTTTCAAACCATTAACTACCACTCCTCTTTCCCCTACCAGGTTCAATCGGCTGCCCTGTGTCTACCTTTGCAGGAGTAGGTAGTTCCTAGACACGTCATCAAGCTCATAGAAAATTACAACACTGCTGTCTTTGCCCTCTTCACAGCAGCCAAAAATATCCACTCTCCAATTTGCCTCAGAACTTGTCAAGGTGTTTTGGGTGCACTCAATGTACATCCTATCACATCCTACCGTCCAAGGAAAAGCACCTGGTGCCTTTGTCTATATCAACAATTGTCATTCTGATCTTTATATGAATTTCAATAAGATCTTATACATGAAGGATGGATAGAACAATTTACTTTTCACATTATATATATATAACCTATAGTCCACTAAACCATAGAGGCAGATTAACCGCCATGACTCGACAAGGTCTGCATGAAGAGTTCACAATATAAAACCCTTGGCATGGGCAGCAGCGTCTCAGGCGAGCAACCTCATATCTGGACTTAATGGCCTTTTATTTGCCATTTGGTAAATTTTCCTCACAAGGCTTTGTAGATGCTATAAACTTTCCCCCAAATTAATAAGTCTTTTCACTGCATTAAAATTTTGGAATAAATTTGGTATTAAATTTTAAAGTAGACAAAATTACCTTTTCTGGAAGGTAGTTTTGTAGGGCTGTTTCAGTAGAAGATTTAGGGATTGAGTTTTCATCTTTCGAATCGAGTCTCTCTCCATCTAGAACAGGAATTTCATCTTCCAGGGGTTCTTCTTTAATCTCCTCTTTCATTAAAATCTCATAAAATCGCTCCTAAAGTTAAAGACAAAGTTAATTCTATTTAAATACTCAAGAACTAATATTTTTACTTATATAAAATGGAGGAAAAAGACCAAAGTCTACCAAGGCACCTCAGATTCAAGTTTGCCCACTAGGCCCTACTAGAGTAAAAAGACAATGAATGAAATTTCCACACATTTTTAATGTTTTCTCTGCAATCTTGTTTGAAAAAAGTTCTGAAGCCATTTAACAGAAAAAAACAAACTACATTGGACAGGCAAAAGTCACAGCCATCGCATCCATTTACCTATTACACTCATTGATTTTATCTCTTACTATAACAGAAAACATGTTAAGAGGCTCTCAAAGAGTCCTACTATAACCCACCACTGCCTCCAGAACCATAATGTGAGGAGATTAAAAGCTTGTTCTGGCTCCCAGCTGATGCCACTCTCATCGCAAAATACCACTCTCTATCCTGGTACCCATGGACCATGTCATTCTCCTCCTGGCTCTTTCCATCTATTCATACATTGCAGAAGAGGACTAACATCTCCCTGAACCATTATGCAACAAACATCTCTTCCACTACTCAGGCAATACACAGAGGATAGAGTATCTTACTTTCTCATCCAAAATATTACAAAAATTAGGAATTAATAAGTTAAATCTTTTGCAATTGTACATGCAATCATTTAAATCTTTTGCATTTAAATGTAGACTACCATCAATGACAGCTTAAGCGTATAGCATCCACAGATTTTCACCATCATTTTATTTAGGAACCTTTTATTAAATACTTTCGGTTATAGGAGAATTCCTTGCTTTTTGTATATAATTTATATTGAAATCTGAGATTTTTCTTTAGAAATACTCTAAGAGATCCTTATTGCTAGAGTTACAAAATTAAATTATATTCAAGACTCAACAACTGAAGAGTCTGAATTTAATGGGGAATACAAAATAACTACCATTGAAACTTAACAAACAAATGGAATGCAAAGGAAAAAAAAATCAATAAAATTACCACTTTGACTGAGTTAATTTGATCTATTTCATTAGAACCACCAAATGCTTGCTCTTGACCTCTAACTCCATGTTGATTTTCATAAAAAAACTCTCTCTTGATCTTTTCAGCTGGGCTAGCACTGCAGTTCTCCTAATATAAAATTAAATATATTTAAAATTTTATTCAATTATAATAATCAGAATTGTGCTGATAATGACAGTTAAAAACAAAACAAATTGAAATAACTAAATAACTATGGCAGTATTAGTGTTGTATCTCCTCTCACCTTTTTAATATCAAAATTGCTACCAAGTGGATCTGCACAGAATTCTTGTATTTCCTTAATCTTTTCAGAAGTATCTTGTAATTATTAAAAAGATACTTTTCGCATTTAATGATAAATCGTATATATTTTAAAAAGCTCATAATACAGAAATTGTATTGATATTCGGGCAGGATGGCTAAAAAAGGTGATTCATTCCCTTCAAAAGTTTAATTTGGTCTGGGACCAATGGTTTAAAGGTCTCTTGACATCAGGGCTAAGTCCCCTGAGCAATATAAATACAAGCACAAACAATCATAAAATTATCACTATAACAGAAGAAATTTGGAGATACCTTTAACAGCGAGAGCAGTCAGTTTAACAGCCATCTACTATTATTTTCAATTTACGCTTATCAAATAAAAATGATAAATTTAATATGTTTCTAAATTTTTTTAAAAAATAAGCCATTTATACCACCATGTGCAATAAGCACAGATAAACAAACTTCTTACAAATGTTAGAAATTAATAAAACCCCAAGGTAAACTTCATAGAAGAAAAAACATTTAATTTATATCTTACTCCTAAATTCTAGTTTTATATCTATGAATTTTTATGTTGAACACTTCTTGCAAGTAATCATCTTGCTTATGTTGAATGTACAAGATCCACATGCAATTTTTTTTATATTTGTGGCAAATTTTATGTTTTATTCTGCTTGCACATTCGCAATTGGGGTTGTTTTCCTTTCTTATGGCATAAACTCACAAGTAAAAAGTTGTCTGTCATTACATTTCTTCTTTTTTTCCAAAGTATGGTTCGAAAAGCTGAAGAACTACATATTCTGAAAGTGGTGGATTTGATGGAATCTTTTCATCTTTACCAAGGTATGGAAATCAGTGGAAAAAGTATTTTGACTTGTTATCAGCAGTTATCCAAAATGTGATTACAAATTTGACTGGCTTAGTGGCACCTTCATTTAGTGAAGAACAACTGTCAATCAACAGTTATATTTTCACCTGGTTTGTAGCATGCAATGCAATTTTGTGTGAAACGATGCCAAACTTCAGATACCAGTGCAAATTTGTTCATTGTCAGCTTTTCAGATCTTTTAGACTATGTCAAAATGGAGGCATCTTATAATTTATCTAAAATGATCTTGTGCCATTTTACCAGGAAAAAAAGGACCTCCCCACCCTTTTGACCACAGATTATCAGCAGATTGTCTCTTTGCAAATATTCTTTGAACGAAAATGATGCCAACAGTGGCCATGATTTCTTCCAGTGTCACAGAATGAAGAATATGAATGGCACAGGTACATGAGACCCTAAAATTGTGAATATAAGCCTCTAAAGTGAGGCAGTTTTCGAGAAAAAGGCTCAATGAATTGTGCATATCCCATACTTCCAGGAAAACCCTGTTTAGGAAGAAGCCAGGATCAAGTGGAGCCATGAATCATAGCACAAGTGCACTACCTGAAGCTGGGATAAAGAAAACCTATGTGCTTATTGGAGTTGATGTTCCTGAGCAGGCATCTGAGCAGCACCAAAAGAAATTGAAAGGTCAACTAATTAGAGAATAGCCAGAAGATCTTTGGCATTACTAAGGGGATACCGTTGATACTCATGGAACAAAGTGTTACACAAGACACTCCAGGATTCCTTCTTCCTGCCTTATTAGGCCATAGAAACCTCCCTTGTACACTTAATCAATCATCTCAGAAATTCAGATATGAAAATTGCGAGGTATCCACTTGCAACTATTGTGTAAAGGGTCTCCCTGATATATACAATAGGTCTTCTACAGATCAAAACACACAGTGGCATAGTGCTATGTATGGAGGAACATTCCTCAGTTAGCATTTAGCACCAGGATAAGAGCATCTGATATAGAGTGGATTTTGCAGGAGCACCACTGTGCAGAAGACTGGGCTCTGCTCTCCATAAAGTAAACTAATCTATTAGTTACCAATTTCTAACTCAACTTGCAGAAGCGGTAGGTTAGAAAAAATGGGCTGAAACTGGCTGTGGTAGTGATGTCTCTCCAATCTGCAAAAGCGATTAGGCTATACATTTAAAGGGAGTTTGGGAAGATACGTTTCTGTCCAGATCCTGTTAAATAGATCTATAAATGAGAGGCCTCACTCATCGAGGTGCTGATGAATGGCATATAGAACATTATTTTAAAAAGGGGCAGTGTCCACACAAAGCTCTATAGCAAAGAGCAAATCACACAGTAACATCACAATATTTATTGAATGCAGGTGGATAATTTTTTTTTTTTTTAAGAGCTCATCTGGTGACTGCCTACTTGGGAATAAGTCGCCATACTCACCGCTGCCTAGTAGTACACTACTTTAAAATAGCAAAATGAAATAATAAAAAAAAACAAAAAATATATATATTTTTTTTAGGAGCCTATCTGGTAACTGCCCACTTGGGCATAAGTCACCACAATCACAACAGCCTAGCGCTAGGATACTTTAAAATAAAAATATGAAAACAAAACAACTATACAAAAGGAAGATGGCAACAATCAGGAGCGGGCAACCTACAGAGAGAACAACAATAACAAAAAAACAAAGCTAGTTAAATAAAGGGGAAGAAGGCCGGCCTCCCCCCAAAAAGTCTATGAGTCCACAAGTCAATGTGCATGAACTAGTCCTGAGTACAAGGGAGAGGCAGTAGCAACCCGCTCATACCAGTACAGGGACAGGTAACGTGCACGGAGATCGCACAGACTGGGATATCGAACAAGAATGTGCTGAACAGTCTGGGGGACTGTGTTGCAACCTGAAGCCTTCGCGTCATTGGGGGTAGGTCCATGGGAACAGTCGCGGCGCAATGGCACGCAACTTTAAGTTCCCTTTGACCGTCTCCCATCTTCTTTGCCAAGCAGTCCCGAAAGCTGCCCGTATTCCTGCCATGTAGTCAGTGTGAAGAAGAGCGAAACGCTGGTTCGGTCGCAGAGTCCTCGCGGACTATTTGGCTCCCTCATCGGAGCGTGCATTCCCCGCAATTCTTACATGTACAGGAACCAAGCAGAAGATAATCTCGACATCCGCCCGGCTTGCCAAAACCGTGGTGTCACGGATATCGCGAACCAGGGAAGGCGGAGATTCCAATGCCCCGAAAGCACTCAGAGCGCTTTGAGTCGCTATAGATCACAATCCGGTCAGTCGCGTAATCTCCCATACAGAGTCGTGTATTGTCACCAGCTCAGCCGTGAAGACAGACGAAGTGCCCGGCAGAGCCCCGCTGACTTCAAACAGAGGGGATACGGCGTGGAAGCCGACCCTCTCTTGGGACTTGGAGCCATCCGTATACACTGGCACGGTTACAGCGTGACACAAGGTGTGCTACAAAAAGGTCAAACGGAATACTCCCGGCGCTGTACAAGCTTTGGGAGCAGCGGCCTGGCGACAAATAGCCAAATGTGTTACCCTCCAGGGTGGCGTTCTGAGCAGAACCAGGGGCGCCACCGGCCCGAGAGCTATACATAGCTCTCGAAGGAGTTTCCTGGCCTTAAACCCAAAGGGCTTAGGTTATGACTGGCGTCTCTTGGCGGCATAGGCACCGTGGATATCAGCTGCGAAAGCAGTGGAAGCTGTTGGCGAATGAGGGACGCGCCGGACTCGTGCGTACAGGTGAATAATGCACTGTACACGTCTTAGAGTGAGTGACATCTCCCCAGCATCAACTAGTAGGGTCTCAATGGGAAAAGTGCGGAAGGCACCGGTCGTCAGGCGAAGGCCGGTGTGGTGGATCAAGTCTACCTTCCGCAATGCACGCTCGGCTGCGGATGTATAAAACTCGCATCCATAGTCGAGCTTCGAACGAAAAAAGGATCGATAAAAAAGTAAGGCAGGAGACCCATCAGCACCCCCAAGCGCTGAACGTCACGGAACGGAAATATCCATGGCGCGGGTACAAGAGACCCTAAGGCTGCGAATATGAGCCTCCCAGGTGAGGCGTCGGTCTAATACAAGACCAAGGAAATGGTCCGACTCAACCACATCCACGCGCATCCCATTAAGAAACAAATCTGAGTCGGGGTGGAGCCGTGGATGGCGGCAGAAGTGCACCACCTTAGTCTTGGCCAAAGAAAACCGAAACCTGTGCGCTTCGGCATAGCGAGAGACGCGGTTCAATGCCTGTTGGAGTTGACGCTCCAGAGTTGGCATCTGGGCCGCGCCAAAATAGATCGAAAGTTCGTCCACGTGGAGCGTAGCGAGAACATCTTCTGGTAGCACAGAGGTGATGGCGTTGATGCTCAGGGCAGAGTGTGACACTGAGGACACTTCCCGGCGGGACACCCTCTTCCTGCTCCTTTGGGCCGGAGAGAGCTCCCCCCACCCGTACGCGGAATCGACGATCTTGACAAAATTCAGATATAAAGATTGGGAGGCGTCCCATCGCAAACATTGTGTGGAGAGTCTCCATGATACAGTATCCCCATGCGGTATCATAGGCATTCTCCAGATCGAAAAACACCGTGGCGTAGTGCTGTCTACGAAGGAAAGCCTCGCAGACGGCATTTTCCAGTCGGAGCAGAGCATCCCACGTGGAATGGAACTTGCGGAAGCCGCACTGTGCAGAAGACAGATGACCTCCGCTGTCCAGGAAAAAGGCTAGTCTAACATTTACCAATTTCTTCATTAACTTGCACACGCAAGAGGTTAGAGAGATATGACGGAAACCAGTCGGAGTAGTGTGATCTCTCCTCGGCGTGCGAAAGGCGAGCACAGTAGCAATTCACCAGGAATCTGGGAAAAGACCCTCCACCCAGATTGTGTTGAACAAATCGAACTGAAAGGCCATGCCTAGCTCACCCAGGTGTCGAAGCATGGCGTACGGGACATCGTCCGCACCATGGGCGGTGTCCGCGCACGGAGCGAGAGCGGAGCGCAACTCACTCACAGTAAACCTGTCGTTGAAGGGTTCTCCGCCTCTGGTGGTAAAGTCCAGCCGGCGGCATTCCGCGACATGACGACGTTCATTGAATGCTGGCGGAGCAGCATCCCGGCCAGAGAATGCGGAAAAAGCGGTCGCGAAGAGTTCCGCCACGGACGCGGGATCTGAGATTGCGGTCCCATTCTCCTGGAGAACGGAAGGGGGTTCCTGCGAGAACATGCCCCAAATCCTTTTGACTCGCTTCCACACCCCTGCTAAAGGGGTCTTCCCGTTAAGTGAAGACACGTATGCCGGCCAAGAAGAGCGGCGGGCGTGCTTCGAAATATACCGGAACCTAGCCCTAGCCCGACGAAATTCAGCGACAGTGAAATTGTTCGGGCGGCACTTATAGCGCATGTAGGCATAACGCTTCTGTTTGAGGGCGGTCTCACACTCAGCCGACCACTGCGGGAGTGGTCGGCGTGCAAAACGGCCAGACGTCCTAGGAATAGTAGTCAGGCCCGCGAGGATGAGGTTGCCGGAGAATAACTCAACGGCCTCATCTACCGACCTAAACTCCTCGACTGAGATAGAGAATTCAGTCATTTCCTGAAATGCAGGCCACCGCGCCCGCGCCAAGCACCACCGAGGTGGGCTCTAAGGCGGCAGTGTCCCTGAAAATGATATTTGAATGGGAAAATGATCACTACCATGGAGGACATCGACCACCCCACAATCAAAATCAGGCTGTGCATCCGAAGAGCACAAAGATAGGTCAAGGCAAGAAAATGAAGCGGTTCTCGGACAGTGATGCGTAAACTCCTCCACGTCTAGGACACCCATCTCAAGCTCTTCGATCGGATCGGCAAGGACCTGTTCCCTGGGATTTATTGAGTAATCTCCTCAAAGAGGATACGTGCCGTTCAGATCTCCAAGCAGGAGAAAGGGCCTCAGCAACCGTGCCACGACGCAGCGGAAGTCCCCCACGTCGAAGTCATCTGACAGTGGAATGTACGCAGAAATGATAGTATACCTCCTATCCAGGTGCAGCTGCATAGTCACTGCCTGAAAGGAGGTATCTAAAGAGAAAGGAAGAACGGAGACATCATACTGGGTGTAAACCGCGCATCACCCAGCCCAGCCATCTCGTGGTGGTGGGGTCATAAGACCCTTATACCCCGGGAGGGCAGGCAGGGGGCACGCGCCCAGCATGGTCTCCTGCAGAAAGATAGCTAATGGGGAACGGGACGAGACGAGCCTCCGCAGCGCCTCCCAGTTGGCCCGGAGTCCACGGCAATTCCATTGAAGGAATATGCCATCCAGGCCTAGCTCGGAGGAGACGCGGGGTCCCGCCTCGAACAAAGAACCTCACGGGAATGGCCGTACGCTGTTGGCCGGACAAAGCGCTGAAGGCGCTGTCACCTTCCAGGACTTATTGGGGGAGGTTGGGCTCGCCATGCGAGTCTTTTCCTTCCCCCGCCTCGAAACTTTAGGCGGGCGTTGCGGCTTCGGAGGTGGAGAGCCCTATTTTCGAGGAACCACCGTCTCCGAGCCACTCGTTCCACCTCTAGGCGTGGGCGAACGAGCCGAAGCTCCTTTGTTGCTGTCCTCTTTTCAGGAGACAGCTTTAGGAACCACAGGAGATGGCCTAGCGACCAACTTTAGGGGTTTTGCCTCCTGTGAGTCTAACGACAGGGTGGAGGCGCGTGGCCGTTTCTTCTTACGTGAAACGGTCACGCTGGGGGAAGAGGGGGGAGCCCTGGTTTTAGCCGGGGCTGGGTGTGAACCCTTTTTGCCGCCAGCTTTACCAGGGAAGCGCCCGGGTTGAGTAGAGCCTGCAGAAAGGCTCCGAATGGGCGCGGAAACAACCGTGCTCGTTGGCCTGGATGGGCCAGGAGCAGAGGGTGCGTTTCTAACTATTGAGGCATATGGCGTCCCAGGCAGAGCAGGGCGCGCCAGGACCAAGTCCTTAGCCTCACGGAATGAGAGTCGATCCTGCCCTGAACGGCCAGGATTTCTCTCTCAAGGAGATATGCACCACATTGCTTCGAAGAAGCGGGATGCGGCTCTCCGCAATTGACACACTTGGCCAAACACGATTTAGACTTATCGTCTGTGGCCTTGGAGCAATTTACACAAACTTCGGGTGACCCTGTCTTTGCACGTCTACAAGAACGATTCGTATGGCCGAAGCGGTGACAGTAATAGCACCGCCGCGGCAGTGGGACGAATGCTTTCATGCGGTAGCGGTATCAACCAGCATGCACCGACTCAGGGAGCTTGTCACAGTCGAATGTGACGAAGAGTGTAGGGGTGGGTCTCGAGGCCCCTCCCTGTTTTCTCATAACACGTTCGACCTTGACCACCCCATGGTCGGCCAGCTCTAAGATGAAGTGTCCGAATAGCACTTATCTTGGCCGCCTCGGCGGGATTCGCCAGAAGGCTCCCGTCCAAGAAACGGGTCACCTTCGGCTCTCTACCAATTGCACTAGCTAATCCTTTCCTCTGATGGATCATGTTGCCCTTGGCCAACATGGTGCCATCAGTGGATCGAATAACGAGGAAGCGTTTGAAGCCAGCGGGCTTGAAAACGCCAGGTAACCTCTGAATCAGGGGCCCCGATGTCATCGAGACTCCGCCCTGTGCACTTGGTCTTTGTTGTAGTCAGGGGCAGAGGTGCCAGATGTGTCGATCTTGGCTTGGTCGCTTGCCAAAGTGGCAGCATACCCATCCATCCCCGCAGCCCCCGCGGATGGAGAGGAGCCCTGAGTCTTCTTAGTCTTGTTTGTCTTTTTCTTTTTTGGAGAGGAGGGCGGGGAATGAACCCGCTTCTCACCTCCGCCGATAGGATCTCCTAGGGCAGATGGACCGGCCTCAGCCAGGTCCTTTTCCGAAATGGAGAAGGTCCTGGTGGTCGCAAGGGCACCGGTTGGAGGAGATCCCTCCAAACCTTGTACTGCCTCAGAGCCCTCAGCACTTTGAGGAGGACCTTGCATAGGGGCGGATTTGGGTTCGGTGCTTGGGGGTTTGCCCTACCGAGCCGCTTCGATGGGGAGTGGTTGGGTATGGGCTGGCTGCTGGCTTTCTTGGCAGTCCCCTTGGAAAGAAAAGAGGGGACTGCCGCTGTAAGCAGGGAGGTGCCCGAAAGCACCTCCACAGAAGGGGGTGAGGGGGAGTCCCCTACACCCGTAGGCGTAGGAGAGGAGTAAGCCTCCTCTCTGGTTAAAGAAATATGGAGGGTCCCCTGTGCAAGCACAGGGGAGGGACCATCATTTTTTCGGTGGAGCTGACCCTGTGGCGGCTCCGTCGTGTTTACAAGGGGAATTAAGGGGATTTTTTTTTATATACTCATCATTGGGCATGGTGACCCCCTTTTTTTTTATGGGAAGCAATCGCTCATCACCTCTGCAAGAGGCCTGGCAGTCCATCGACATGGCGGCTCCACCTTGAACACGGTGTAAAAAGATAGATTGTGAAGAGGAGAGGAAAAGGGATGTGAGGAAGGTATGGGTGGGGATGAAGCAGGTTGTTAAAAAAAACTTATCCCAAACCGGAGCTCAGGGGTTAGGAAACGTTGTCCCCTCCCCCCTCAGTCCCGATCCGGGACGGTTGGATTGAGCAGAAGGTAAGCATCTACCCTGTGAAATTAGAGGCTGATCAGAGAAAGTTGTGGGAGAGGTTGTATAAAAAGCGACGAAGTAAGGGAGAAATACAGGCTATCTGAAGGAAGAAAGAGAGGCTAAGCTGGGGCCGGATGGAGCACTGGATCCCGTCAGCACGGCGGCCAGGATGGCAAATCGCCGCGCCCCTTACGGGGCACCGGGAGGGTAGGCAGGGGGCATGCGCCCAGCATGATGTCCTGCAAATAGATAGCTAACTGGGAACGGGAGGATACAGTGAGTGATAGGAAGGATGTAGAATGGATTAGAGTGGAACGCAAGAGAGGAAGGAAGACGGGGTCAAAGGGGAAGGATCGGAGGGTGATAGGAAAGAGTGTGGACTCATTGTACTCGGATGAAGGAGAGAGTGATGGTATGATTGGTATGAGTGAGAGTGAGGGCAGCTCAAGTGAGAGTGAATGTGGGAAAGGGTATTTTACTAAGGGAAGTGCAAAAGGTAGATAAGTTTAGGTTGAATGGTGGGAAAAGTGTGGAAGAATTCTTCAGGGAATTTGAGCGGTATTGCAAGCTCAAGTACCTGGAGAATAAGGGATACTGAATGAATGTTTTGTGGGGGAACCGAGGTATGAGGGGGTGAAGAAGCGATTGATTGTGCAAGTGAAACGAATGAAAGAGTGAATGAATTTTAGAAGGCTCGCATGGGGAAAAGTTAGTGTGAACATATATGCACATAGGCTTGAGAGTATGGCGAGAAAGAGGCATGGTGATGATGGTGTGAATGAATGTAAGCAATTAATTGATGAGAAAGTCCTTGATACGGTCCCATGAAAGATAAGTGAATGGTTTGTGTGGGAAGATGTGCTGGAGCTTCTGGAAGATGGGCGATTTGATGAAGAGAGTGATTTGGATGAGGATGGATGGATGGTATAGTGTGAATGTTGGTGGTAGGAAGCCCAAGAGCTTTCCTCCACCCCAGCAGTTTGTCAGCTATCGGGATTTCCTGAGAGCTGCGCCAGCTGGGGTGATGTCAAGCTTCCTGGGTGGGCAGACTGGTATTGAGGTGACTGCTATGGAGAGTGTAAGGCTTGTGAAGAGTGAAAGGGTGTCTGTTAGAGTGAGTTAGAGTAAGGATGCGAGTTTGAATGTGGGTGAGAACACTGTGTTATTAGATGGAAAGGATGTGTGTTATAGGGTAAGATGTGTTGCTTGTGTGTTTGATGACTTGATGAGAATGAATGATTCTTTTGTATGTGTGCAGGCAGACCCTAGAGTGAAAGGGCAGGTGAGAGGGATCAAAGTTGGCGATGTGCTGGGTCACCTCTCCACTGTCAGTGAGATAGGTATGGATGGTAGCACGGATGTCAGGGTAAATCTTGCGAATGAAAAGACAATGTGAATGGACATATGATGAGGTGGAAAGGATGGTGGAATTGGATGAATGTTTGACTTGACTGAGTATGAAAGGGAGGATGTGTATCGAATGCTGTTTGAACAAATGAACAAAAGGGGGTCCTCAGTAAGGGCGATCTGGATTTCGGGGTTGAAAGCTTCCGGGAATTCAAGATTGTCCTGAAGGAGGACACCCCAATCTATCAGCGGCCGAGACATTTCCCGCATCCAGTTGCTGATGAGATTGAGGAGCAGTATGTGGAATTAGAACGATTAGGGGTTAGTGCAGAAAGTGAGAGTTCATGGAATAGTCCGATTGTGCCTGTATGTAAGCCAGATGGAAGATTGTGTCCGCGTGTGGATTATCGAAAGGAAAACGAAAGGACTGTGAAAGAGAGGTTTCCAATGTGAATATAGTATGCAGGGGATGAAGTGGTTTACAAAGCTGGATCTGGTATGGGGTTATTACTAGATGCACATTGCTGAGGAGAGCTGGCCGGTGACTGCCTTTTCCTCTACAAAAAGGTATTAACAGTTTCAGAACCTCAGCTTTGTGTTGGCTAATGATCCTGGAGCCTTCCACAGGTGATGAATGTTGTGTTGAGTAAGTTTGCGAGTAAGAATATAATTGTGCTTATGATGATATTTTGATTATGACAGAGTTTTGAGGAGCATATGAGATTGGTGAATGATATGTTGAGAACATTGGAGAGTGTTGGTTGGTGTAAAGGTGAAAGTAGCGAAGTGTAAATGGTTTGCGAAAGAAGTGGAGTTCCTTGGGCATATGGTGAGTGATAATGGGTTGCGAAAGTCGCTGAAGTATGTTGAGAAGGAGCAAATGTTTCCGAAACCGGTGACTGTGAAGCAGTTGAAGTCGTTTCTGGGTTTGATTTAGTTTCAACGAAAGTTTATATGTGATTGTTTGGGTGGATGGGCAAGAAAGGTAGAACGATTGTGAGTTGGAATGATAAGATGAATGAAGCGTATGAGAGACTGTAAGAGGCAGCAGTTGAAGATATTGAATTAGCATACCCGGACTATAGTGTGAATGCTAAGATGCTTGAATTGTATATGGATGCAAGTGGGTACTGTATGGGAGGATTTATGATGCAACAGCAGAGTTTGAATTGGGGGAATGTCAGGCGAATAATTAGAGTATTTATCCAAGGCTATGAATGCAGCAGAGCGAAAGTATTCGACTGTGGAGCAAGAGTTGGCTGCAATAAGGTATTGTTTGAAAGTGTTGCGTCTCTTTTTGTATGGTGTGAGGTTCGTGATTAAAACAGATCATGAACCTCTTGTATATTTGCAACATATGTAATGGGCTAATATTAGGATTGCGAGGACTTTGGAAGATTTGAGTGATTTTGACTATGTGATTGAGTACATTCCTGGTAAGAATGATGAAAATGTGTGTGGAGTGAGTGATCCTGAGTATTTGCCGAAAGGGATTATGAATGGAAAGGAGAGTAAGGGTGGTGGTGATTCCTTGTTTGAGAGCATATGGAATAGTTTGCAAGATTTGAAGAGTGATGGAGTAGATGTGAGAGTGCCCGATAGTGTGGATAACTTAAGGAAGGAGGTAATGAGTGAAGTATGCAGGAAGCCTGAAAGAATTGGTATGGCGAGGGTGCGGAACTTTATGAAAGAATTGAGAGCGATGTGTATGCCAGGGGTCTCGCGGTTTCAGGAAGTGTTGATTGTAGTGAGTTGTTTGTATGGAATGATTGTTTATGCGCACTTTGGTGGTGAGAGGCCGATTGTGTACAAGGATGAGAAAGTGAAGGGTTCAAATGCTAATGTGATGCATCTGCCGTGTTTGAGCGGTGTGCATTACAATTGGGTGATTGAAAAGTGTTTGTATATGAGGGAGAAGAATGATTGTCTGGATGAAGATGAGTGTGTGGTGAATGATGATGTGGGAGTTGATGACAGTGTGGATGACATTGCTGATGTTGGTGTGGTTGTTCCTTCTGTGTATTGCGAGCATGGAGGACAATATGATGGAAGCGAGAGTGAAAGTTGGAGAAAGGTTCTTATGTGGTTTGATTGATACTGGTGCGCAAGTGTCGTTAGTGGCATGGGAACAGGTTAGTCTGAGAGTGAGTTTGGGCAGTCGTGTGAATGTGGAACATGACTTTGTGATTCTGAAAGATAAGCAAATGCCGTGTTGTTTCTTGCTTGGTATAGACTTTAAGAGATTTAATGATTTGTCTTTGGATGCTGATAAGGATTATGTTATGAAAGGTGAATGTGAGGTGATGAGGTTGAATGAGTGTGCAAAGAATGTTGTCAAATTTTGCTGTATGATCGAATTTGTCATGGATGATGAGAATGAGATTTTAAGTGATGATGATATTCTAGAGATGAAAGAGATGTGTCCTTTTGTCAGTGAGTTGAAGAAGTGTGTGATGATGCATGTTGATTTGAATGAATGGCCTAAGTGTTTGCATGATTTTAAAAGGTATGCTAAGGATTTTATGGTTTGTATGGATGTTGTATATTTTATGAGGCATATGAAGGATGGAGATGAAATGAAGGTACCTGTGATATCCTTGGTTGGTATGATTGGTCTAGTGAAAGTTGTGCATGAAGGAGCGTGTATGTTTCATCCATTTCTGAGGACTGTTGTGAATGATGTTGCGACTACATGTGAAAGGTGTCAGAAGCAAAAGGTGCAAGGTGTGCAAGTGAAGCCACCGATGTTGAAAGTTGATGTGAAAGAACCGCTTAAATTGGTAGTGATTAATTGTGTGTCTTTACTACATACAAGCGCTGGTAATGTTAGTATGGTTGTGATTGTTGATCATAAAATTACGTTTGTGTATGCGGCACCTGTGAGAGATAAAAGGAGTGTGTGGTTGAGCAGTTGTTTTTTTTTGTGTGTATGGAAGCCTAGGAGATGTCTGAGTGATAATGGGCCTGAGTTTGCAAGTGAAGTGTTTGAGCGAATGTTGAGAGAGAATGGTGTGGAGTAGGCTAGAATGACTCTGTATGTACTGTCTTCGAATGTATTGGCTTAACGTACAATTTGGACCTTGTGTGAGATGTTGAGAATGATGATTACGACTTTGAATGACTGGGATGAATGGTTGAGTAGAGTGTTATGGGCGTATAATCAACAGTGCATAGTGCAACTGGGATGTCCCTGTGTCAGTTTTTTATGAATTTTGAAAGGCGAGTGAAAGTGAGCAGAGTGTATGGCGTGAGGCACATGAAAGGTTTCACTCGTTTGAAATAGGTGCAAAAGTATTGAAGGCAAAAGAAGTCAAAAGTAGGTTGAATGTGTCAAAGATGAGTGAAAAGTTTGAAGGACCTTATAGAGTTGAGGGAGTCTGGGAGAATAGTGTGACGTATGTTTTGGAGAGTTTGAATGAAGGTATGACTGAGAGAGTGCAGGCTCATCAGACTCAGTTGAGGATGTGGAGGGAACCTCCTGACTACCTGGTGAGCCATCCAGTGTATAAACTGTGCAGAGAGAGAGATAAGGTGCATGATGATAAGATGGAGTGTGATAATATGGATCTGTCTGGGAAAGGGCTTGTCTTGGTCTCAAGGAGTAGAAAGCGTGCAAAGAAGAGTGAAAGGAAGAATGAAAGTAAGTCTGAGAGAGTCTTTCTGGTATGGGGGAGCTTGAAAGAGAGATTGAGTGTTTGCATAAGCAGGTGAGTGATTTGGCTGATGTAAGTAGACGAGTGAGTGAGCTGCCTGTGGCTGATTTTTCTGGTTTTGGGAACAGTATGAATGATAGTGTATTTGGGCAGAATGAACCTAGTGTGGCTGATTTTTCTGGTTTTATGAATGGTAAGGGTAAAGGTGAGTTTGATATGGAGAATGATGAAGTGACTGACTTTTCTGGTTTCTGGTGGGAACCAGTTGAAGGGGTTTCCGGTGTAGCTGCTGAGAGTAGAGGGGATGTGAGTGACTTGTCTGTTTCATAAGAGTGTACCTTGAGTTGGATAAGAGCTGTGAGTGAGAAGCTGATGAATGGAGGATATGAAGAGTGAAGGTTCTGACTGGAAGAGTATGAAAGAGTTCTGTCAAGAGATGGGAGAGCTAGTGATAAAGACTAAGAGTATGGTAGATGACATGATTGATAGTAACGAGACTAATAGGATGACTGATGCACAACCTTGACAGATTACTACGCATAGCCAAGGACCTGTAGATGAGTGTGTATGGGTGCAGAAGGGCACGATTGAGTATAAAAAGTACTGTAATTAAAGATTAAGAGTGACTGTGGTCGAATGGCCTAAGGAAGGAGGGGTGTGGTGGAGCAAATGTGAGTGTTTGTGGGGCCATTCTCCCACCCCTTTTCCAATACCCTCTCCCTCCCTCTGTAAGAATGTGTGTGTGAATGGGAATGTGTTTTTTTTTCTTTTTTTATATATATATATATATATATATATTTGATTTCATGATTTGTTTAACATGTATTTTTTTCTCTTTCCAGTAGCCATATTCTATTTAAAATTTATGCAAAATTTTTAGAAGGTCTTCCTTCTCATTTGTAGAGAGTGGCTAAGATTGTTGAAGCCATTAATTAAATTCATTGTACCTCCCGTTTGGACAAGGAGGGTTTTAATAGCCTCAATACCAACAGCACCATAAATTGTATAGCCTCAATTCACTACCAGATTGTGTGGTTATACCGAGCTCGGAGGCACCAGCCTTTTTAAGTCGTATGCAACAATTGTGCCCACACAAGTGGCAGCTGTTAGAACTTTCCCCTGGGGGTAAAACGTGAGGCCTTTTTTTGTGTGTGTGGATTTGGGTGCCTCTATTGTAAGAATTGTATTTGTTGTTTTATTTTCAATTATCTCTTGATGGTTTTTTAGTGTGAATTGATAATATTCACCACAAGATAGGATTTTTTTTTTTTGTATATATTGTAAAGAGATCTCAAATACAGTCACCTGCGTAAATAAAGGACTCTATATACAATCCATTTCATTTCTCCCTCGATTTCTCACATACAAATTAGTGTAGGAAGCAGGTTGGATCGATTGGGGTTAGAGAATAGATTTTTGGCCTGCTACACAGTCACCATATTCTAAAAGAATAATGAAACAGTGATTGTCAGATGAGCCTCCGCAGCTCCTCTCAGTTGGCCCAGAATCTACGGCAATTCCAGGAATATTGAAGGAATATTTCCTCCAGGCCTAGCTTGGAGGAGATGCATAGGTCCTCTTTGAAGACAAGAATCTCACGGTAATGGCCATAAAACTCCCAGAGGCAAAACTCTTGGTGCTGTTGGCCAGACAATGTGCTGAAGGTATTTTCCTCGCTCCACCTTGAAACCTCAGGCAGGCTTCGGAGGTTGGGGGTCCCTCTTTTGTAGGATCCACTGTCTCTGAGCCTCCCAGCCTACCATGGGGTGTGAGCATAGCAGCCGAAAAGTGAGCAGACTAGCTATTCATCTGTACCCTGGAAAGATACCCTGTGTCCAATACTGTGAGTAGGATTGATAGTGTATTGCGAATAACTGGTCAAATGGCCTAAGGAAGGATGGGTGTGGTGGAGCGAATGTGAGAGTGTTTGTGGGGCCATTCTCCCACCCCTTTACCAATACCCTCTCCCTCCCTCTGTAAGAATGTGTGTGTGAATGGAAATATTTTTTATATATATATATTTGATTTCATGACTTGTTTAACCTAGGTGTGGAATCAAGGCATAAGGGACATCATCTAGAGCAGGAGTAGTGTCTGTGCATGAAGCAAGGAGTTAAAATTCCAGTTGATGACCTTCAGTGACATCAAAATGTGCATTGAATCCTGGTGGAGAAGTAGCATTCAATGAAGGCATGTGAAGAGAGTTTCCCCATAAGAAAATGGATGCAGGGTCCGGGATTGTGGACACATTCTCTTGGAGTAGGGTCTTGAGAGAACTTGCCCTGAATCATTTAGACTTTTTCCACACCTCAGCAAGCATGGTCTTCCTATTACTTAGGTGAAATTATATATGCCAACAATTGAAGAGCAAGGGTGTGTTTTGAGACATAGCGGAACCTAGCTGTATCTGACACAATTTACAGATGATGAAAATGTTCTGGCAGCGCTTATACTGCATGGTGTATCGCTTCTCCCTAAGGTCATCTCATCCAGCTGATTACACTGGTAGATAGCCAAAATGGTTCACATATGAGATCATGCTTACACAATTAATTTCACATTACTGAATTTAAATCTGATATTTGTTTTGTTCTATCAGATGAGGTGTTTAAAAAAAATCAATAGGTACAAATATTCAATATTCTATCACTTGTGTAATGCAAAAGATATTTAACCCAAAACATGCCAACTTGTCTCTTATGTGACTGTGCTTACATGACTAGACTAATTTCACATTGTTGAGTATGACTTAGATGTTTTATTCTACTATCAGATCTACTTTCTTAAACAATAAAAAAAATAGTAAATAAATATGATAATGATATTTAAACATGTCACAGATAAGCTCATAAGAAACTGTACCAGAAAGCATAAGTTCAAATCCTTTATAATGGCAAAATATGAAGTTCTAAACATGTTTCTGAACTTTGCCCTTTTGTTTGTACAGCCTGCTCTCTTCTCCTTGCAGCATCCAGCAATAGTCACCTATCATGTTAGAACTGAATTGTCCCTGATATCTGTTCTCCATTATGGCAATGTTTTGATGAAATCTTTCACCCTGCTCATCACTAATGTCTCCAAGGTTGTCTGGGAAAAATCAATATGAGTGGCAAAAATGCAATTTCAAGAGCATCCTTGCTCCCAATGCATGATAATTCTACAGCATGGTTGTAATGATTTCTTTGTAGTTGTCAGCATGATACTTTCCAAGAAAAAGCTTTGACACATTGACAAATGATTCCCATGAGTTTTTCTCCAGTGGTTTCAAGGCATTGGTGAATTCGCTATCATGAACTAATATGTGAATCTGAGGTCCATTCAAGACACCTGCATGGCTTTGCAAACCACACCACCTAGTTTCTGACATAAGTATTGAAACCCAGTACCAGATTGATCTATAGCCATGATCAATTTTTTATCCAAACTGAGCTTTAGATCCAGTGGAGGCACAAATATATTTTCTGGATTTACAAGAGAATTGTGAACACAGTTAAACCTTCCAGGCATATCTCTTGGTCTTGTGGGTCATTCCTACTCACATGGTGCTCTGCATCAGCTCTACTGTCCCACAAACAGAAAAAGCACATGTACTTTGTGTAGTCACTCTGTGTTTTTCATACTCTATAGCGGCTAACAAAATCTTCATTGCTTCAGAGCTCTCAGCCATCTTTGCTGCATGTGCTATTGGGACAGATGGAAAAAGATTGCCATTGTGTAAAGGAACAGCTTTCAATAGTCTTTTCCAGTCTATAAACAGCCTCCAAAAATCTGACTTGTAGATTGTTGCATGAGAGATACTACATCTTTACAGTAACAAAGGTTGTTTGCCATCTTGAAAAATGCAGACAGCTCTCTATGTCGCTAATGAGCTGTAGTGATATGCACTGCAACTTCCAGCGGGTTATGCTGCTTTAGTCTGGATCCCCAAATTTTGGCCTTTTCTTTGGACAAGTTTAGGTCCCTGATGAGATCATGAAGTGCTTCTTGAGTAAAGAGTTTAGGCCTGGTAGTCATCTTCATTTGAGGTAGAATTAGAATCGGTATCACTCATCAATTCTTGTTCAGTAGGTGGAATTAGGACTGGGAGTTCAGCACTCTGCAGAACTGGCCGGATTACAGAAGCAATATTGGGGTACTGCACCTTGCTTTGTGTTTGATGGTTATTCCCTTGATGTTTGTGAGACATAAGTAGCAGTCACTGCTGTGGTCTTTGGGTTCATGCCATATCATTGGTACAGTAAACAGCATTCCTGAGCTTCAATTACCACACATCTACACGCTCAGGTGGTTGACACAAAACTTTCAAGCTATATGAGGTGCCCATTTATTGTTTTGGTCACCCAAAGGACATTTGAAGTAACTTTTGTAGTTCAGTCAAACAGCTTTTGTGATTGGTTTCTTGAGGTTACTAGGAGTGAAGGCACCACATATGTAACAAAAACAATCAGCATCATTCATGTACTTGCTAATTTCTATGTTTTGTTAAGTTCAGAGTAATTAGAAATTAGGCAGTTGTAGATATGCACTATCATGAACCAGCAATCTGAAACAAACCCAAAAGCACAAATTATGAAAAAGTTATGGCATAAGTGGAACCAATGAACAAATAAATTAGTGTATGAATAACAGGGTGTACCAAATATATAGAAATGCTGTTTCTGAAAAACTGAGCCCGATACAGCTATATGAATGTCATCATTGAATTACCCTAGAATTAAACTATTTTGATCTACAACCATGAGATTTTGGGGGGGACCAGTGAATTATCAATGGAGCAGACATCATACAATACAGCCAGACATTATAGGAATAGTAGTTCAGACTACAGCAATGAAGTGGCAAGGTAACTCAACAGACCTAAATGCCTCAACTTGAAAAAGAGGAGATCAATTATTTTTTGAAATGCAGATGGCACTATCGCTCCGAGCACCTCCGTGCATCTGGACAGTGCAGGGACAGACCATGAAAAGAAATAGAAGCGCTTCTCAGACAATGATGTGTAAACTCATCCACATTTAGCACACCTATCTCAATGTCAGTGACCAGGTCATCAAGAACCTAGGCCATGGGAATATTCCTGCATCTACTATTTCAGATCATCTAGGATGAGAAGGAGCATCAGCAACCATGCTATGACTTGGCAGAAGTCCCACCTTTGAAGTTGGCTGTGGTGTAATGAGAATAAGAGTGGGGATGGAGATAGGTCTGTGGGGGTTAGGAATAGAAGTTTGACTGAAGTGCTTGTGATGGGTGATTCGCGAGTTAGATATTTAGATAGGAAGTTGAATGCAAGTAGATTGAATGGCTTGAGGGTGTGTTTGCCGGGTGCTGGAGTGAGAGATCTGTCTGATAGGTATGAGGAGCTGGTGTCTGGTTGTGCAAGAGATGCGGTTGTGATTACACATGTAGGAGTGAATGATGTGAAGAAAGTGGGAGCATGTGAGTTACGTGAGAGGTACAACAGGTTGATTGAAAAGGTGAAAGAAAGTAGAATGAAAGGTGTTGTGACAGGCGTGCTTCCAAGAATGGATGTTGGGTTAGAATGGATGTCTCATGCGATTGGGCTGAATGATTATGTGAGGAGGATGTGTGAGATGGAAGGTGTCATGTTTGTGGATGTGTGGGATAGGTTTGTTGGAATGAAAGAAATGTATGTGATGGATGGACTGCATTTGAGTAGGGGGGGGGGTAGATGTGTTGTGGGAGGAGTATGATTGTGCTATTAGGTCTTTGCGGGTGGGAAACTAGATACTAATAGTGGTCAGGGAATTATGAGAGGACATTATAGTACTGAAAGTAGAATGGACTTGGCAGATAACAGAAATAGGTTTCAAGGCGATAGAGGTGAGGTCATTCAGGTTTCAACAGGTGCTTCAGGGATAGGGGGGTTAAATTGTTTCTATACAAATGCTCATAGTCTTAGAAACAAGAAGGATGAGCTAGTTAGTTATATTAGCAATGAGGATAAAGATATATTATGTGTTACTGAATCATGGGTTAATGAAATAGAATTTAGTGACACTATAAGTGAATTTGATTTACAGTACTATAATATGTACATTAGTCAAAGGACAGGTAGGATTGGTGGAGGAATAATTATCTATATAAAAAACAACATTGTTTCAAGTTTAAATACTTCAATAAAGTAGGATGGAGTTGAGTCACTTTGGATAGATATTAGGTTCAGTAAAAATAGAATGGTGCATTTGGGAGCTTTTTACAGGCCACAGGGGCAGACTGATGATATGGATGAACTAATGATAAGGAAAATAAGTAAGGGATGTGAAACAGATGCAGTTATTATTGGGGACTTCAACTTAAACTCTGTGAACTGGAAATAAAAAGTCACAGGTTCATAGAATGCTTTGAGGATAGTTTTTTGAATCAATTTGTTAATGAGCCAACGAGGGGGGGGCAATATATTAGATTTAGTACTTTCTAACAGTGATCATTTAGTTCAAGAATTGACTGTTGGGGAAGCATTGGGAAATAGTGACCATCAGATACTTCGTTTTAACTTGGGAATTGAGAAGGGTAAAATAACTAAGAATGCTGTAAAAGTTCCAAATTTTCATAAGGGAGATTATGTAAAACCCTGAAGTTGCTAAATTTTGTAGACTGGGATGTAGAAATCAGAGGTAAAAATGCTTATGGGATGTGGGATACTTTCAAGCATATAATAAATGTAGTCCAAGAGCAATGTATCCCAATGAAGGCCATTAGGAACAAAAGTAGGAAACCATTATGGTGGAATCAGGAGATAGCTAAAAAAATTTCAAAGAAAAGGGCATATAAAAAAATTACAGGTAGAAAATAATATTCAAAATTTAAGTGATTATAGAATGGCTAGGAATGAGTTAAATAAGATTATAAAGAAGAACAAAAAAAGTGTCAGAAATTAAATAAGCTCAGGATAGCAACAAAGATCCTAGAAAGTTCTTTAGTAACTATAAAATTAATAACAAGTCTGGCAGAGTTAAAATAGGACCTATCAAATATGAAGGGGTTGTGAGAGAAACTGATGAGGAAATAGTTGAGGTACTAAATGGTCATTTTGCATCAGTATTTACAAAGGAGAAACTAAATAGTCTTATGTATAGTACTCATGGGTCAGGGAAAGAGGTGTTTACTACCATTAGTGTGGATTGGAGGAAGATAAAAGGACTAATAGGTGAGTTAGATGCTACCAAGGCCTCCGGCCCTGATAATATTCATTCTAGGATTCTTAAAGAAGGGGTAGAAAGTATCTTAATAGCTCTGGAGAAGTTATATACTAGGTCACTGGAATATGGAGAAATACCCGATGATTGGAAGAGAGCGAATGTAGTCCCCATTTTCAAGAAGGGTAGTAAAGAGGATCCAAATAACTTTAGTCCGGGTAGCCTAACTCCTGTAGTCTGTAAAATTCTTGAGAAAATAGTTAAAAAAGGGATTTCCAAAATCTAGTGAGGGAGGGGTTAATCAGCGATGCTCAGCATGGGTTTAGATCAGGTAGATCATGTTTGACTAATTTACTAGACTTTCTGGAGTTTGTAACAGATCAAGTAGATAAGGGAGAGAATGTAGATATAATTTACTTAGATTTTAGTAAAGCATTTGATAAGGTACCACATAGGAGACTAGTTCATGAATTAAAAATCATTGGGATATGTGGGGGGGTTTCAAATTGGATAGCTGAGTGGCTGAAAGACAGGAAGCAAAGGGTAGTGCTAAATGGTGTAAAGTCAGAGTGGAGGGATGTTATCAGTGGGGTTCCTCAGGGATCAGTTCTCGGTCCAATATTATTTTTCATCTATATAAACGATCTTAGGGAGGCAGTTAATAATAAAGTGTCAATTTTTGTGGATGATACCAAATTAGCAGCTGTAGTTAAAGATATTGATGATAATTTTAAAGTGCAGGGGGATTTAAATAAATTGTTATCCTGGGCACATAAGTGGCAAATGACTTTCAACCTTGATAAGTGCAAAGTTATTAACATGGGAAAAGATAATAGAGAATTTAACCTGAGCTCAGTAGAGGATGAGAAAGATCTAGGAGTAGTAATAGATAAGTCATTAAGGTTTTCTAAGCAGTGTATTGAAGCAAGAAATAGGGCAAATAGAGTGCTGGGTTTCATTAAGAGCAATGTCAGTTACAAAAGTAAGGAGGTTATTCTTAAACTCTATAACTCTTATATTAGGCCACATCTAGAGTACTGTATACAGGCATGGTCCCCACATTTTAGACACGATATTAACCTTCTCGAGTCAGTGCAACGGAGGGCAACAAAGATTATTCCTTCCCTGAGGCACCTTAAATATATAGATAGACTGAGGGTATTAAATATGTTCTTGTTCGAAAGGAGGTGTGTGAGAGGGGATATGATTGAGCTGTTTAAAAAATTTTCCGGGATAGATAAATTGGATGTTAGCAAGTTTTTTGAGTTAGATGATGGAAATCGGACTAGAGGTCACCACTTGAAAATTAAAAAGCAAGGGTGTAGGTTGGATTTAAGAAAATATTTTTTCACCAATAGAGTGGTAGACTTCTGGAACAAATTGCCGCTGAGGGTAGTAGGTAGTCCAAATATAAATATATTTAAGAGTAGGTTGGATGAGTTTATGGGGAGGGAAGGTTGTGATGGTTCCTAAGTTTTGTATATATTAATATTGTTTGTATATATCTATAGCTGCATGATTTAGTTCTTGACAAGCCTTGATTGGTGATACCCTTGTTTCTGGATGTAGTTTTCTTGGGAGTTTGGGTGCATTAAAAAAGAGGCCGTTTGACTCGGATGACCTATGATGAGCCCTTGTGGCTTTTGTCATCTGTTATATTATATTGTGGGCGACTTTGATTTTGTCTTCCCCTAGTGATGGTGCTTTTTGTGGGTGGGTTTTGATGGAGGCGGATGACCTTTGATAGGCCCTTGTGGCTTTTGTCATCCGTGAAATTATGTTATGTTATGTTATGTTATGCAGAATTAACAATATACCTCCTATTCAGAGTTAGGTGCATTGCCACTGCCTGAAAGCAGCTATTTATATCAAATAGAAAAATGAAGATATCATGCCAGGTGCCTGACCCACATTCTATAATGTTGGCTTATCGAGTCTTGCATAGGCTATTGATTATAATCATCATCAATTTTGAAGGCTCCATACATGCTTGCATGTGTTGGCCTTATTTACATAATGGCAGCTTTCCATGCTGCTCTATCTCTGGTTATTTCTATATTCAAACTCATATCTCTGAGGTCCCTCTGTATGTCCTTATTCCACATCTTCCTCAGTGTCCCTCTGGCAGCTATACCCCCAACCTCCAAACTCCTAATACCGGTACTCACCCAATTATTATCCTCCATCTTCTCCACATGACTGAACCGCCTCAGTCTGCCTCTTCTCAGTGCCACACAAATGCATTCTATCCCCAATCTATCCCTTAATTCATAGTTCGCAACTCTATCACCTCCAGGCTTCAAATTCAGAGATGCTCAGCACATCCATCAAACCATCCTCATCTCAGTACAAAGAGCAAGGGACTCAAAACGGATAACACCAACCTTCACAGAGAAGTCATCACTCAATTCTCCATTTATCCTCACGTGGGTTGTCAAACCTTCGTACATAGCCATGACCACCCTAACCAGGCAGCTGCTCCAGGTACCAAGTGCAACAAGCTACCTGGGGTAGCTCCTTGAGTAGTCCACATCAATATTCCTAATTCTCTTTGCATCATTAGAAAATAAAAATGAGGCATCAATAAAACTAAATTGGGTATTAGCCATTCAAGTTTTTCTTGTTCATTAATTATTTGCATCATTTAATGCAATTTGCTAAGTCAATTGGTCGCAGAACAAACAGCAATACTAAGGAGAAAACTCTATTTCACAATAAGGATAACTAAACTCATAAAACCAAGGAATGAATAATCAGGCTTGCTTAATTACACAAAATAACTGAAAGATCAAGTAACTTACCCTTTTATTATCCAACATTTCATCATCCAATAAATTCTTTTCATTATTCATGATTACTTCCTGTTTGTTTAAAGAATTCTATCTGAATGTTTTATATAGTGACAAGGTTTCTGGTAGATACACTTCTTTCATATACCAGATACTTCAGAAGCTTCAATATATTTATTTAGCTTTGCTGTCTTCTAAAATAAATTTGGGGAGAGAGGGAAATGAGTCTGGTACAACCATCAGTTAGTGCAGTGTGCCATGTGAAACACTTTCAAAATAATGTGTAACTAACCAAGGCACATAGTCTGTTTAGGTTTAAGAAACTATTCCCCCCCCAAATAAAAGAGTAATATAGATAGTACTATTATACCTAGCCACTTGCCTTGGCTCAGGATATTTTTGGTTACATGTATAATTTACAAGATACCAATGACTTGCCAGTTTAAGGTCAAAAGTCAGGTTATGTATTCTGGGTGAGAGTAGAGTAGTATAGATGCACAATGATAAGTTTCCTGTTATGGGTGGGTCATCTATATATCAATGTTCATAGTCTTATAAATAGAAAGGATGAGTTATTTAGTTATATTATTGATGAAGATCAAGATAGAGTATGTGTAAAACCTCGCAATCGATTTTAATCTTAAGTAAATTATGACAGTCTAAAAAGGTTAACAATTGATCTCGATCCGAAAATGAAGTAAAAAGGGCAAATTTCACATACAAAAGCCATATTCAAACTGCATTGACCGCGTAAAAGTTGTCTTTACTCCACCCAAAGAGCTCCAAAAAAACTAGTTCCTTTAAATGATCTAGCTAAGTATATTTAAATGTATAAAAAAGGTAATAAAAATAGTAAAATGGGGACAAATATATTGACAAATAAAAATGACTCCAAATGACGATAATAAAAAGATATTAATGAAAAACAACATAAAAATTCAATTCATTTATTTCTGATGTCAGACCCCACCCCCATTATAATTCACAAAATGATTAAAGTCGCAGAAATGATTTGGTTAAATCATTCACTTCTATAAACGTTAAAACATTATTCTATAAACATTTAGGATTATATACTGGGGGGCTATGCCACCCAGACCTCCCAATTGAATGAAACTCAGGATCATCGTAGGTGGGTCTCCCTGCAGTGTTTACCCCCACACGAGCAGTCCCCTTAAATTTACTCCAAAAATGTGAAAACATATTGGAACACAGAAATAGTTTACGTCCCATCATTTGCGTCGCCAATCTACATGTTTACCATACTTTCAAACAATGACAATTGGGTTAAAGTATTGATGGATGGGAAAGCAATTAAAAATGTGATCATTTGTTTTAACTTGGCTAGCGTAGGTCATCGTCTGTTGCTACCCAGCACTTCACAGACCACTATCCAAACCTGGTAACCAAGAACTCAGGAGGCTGGGTAAGGTTATCAAGGTTGACCACTTCAAACTTGATTCCCCGTCCCCCTCCAGTGATGGTGAGGGTTTGTTCTATTAATTTTGGGGGCAAATATAAAGGTGTAAAGGGCTGGTGCCACCTTATCTGGGTGGATGAAGCATTGGTTACCCTCCTGTGATCTAACGAGTAGCAGTTATTGGTATGAGGACTGGTGGAGCTGAGGGTGGGGAGGGGATGCAGCTCCAGCATGGAGTGAGGGAGGGCAAGCAAGCAAGCTATTGAGGCATAAGAGAAAGGCATGCAAGGCTTGCTGGATTTTGGTCAGTGGAATTGAAACCTCACCGCTGGATGGCAATGGAGAGCAGGACCTCTTGGAGTCAGTGGTAGAACATTCCATGCCTATTAGGGGTGCATGCAGGAGGGGGAGCAGGCTAGTGGCTTTCTTTTCCCAGTGGAATTGGGATGCCGTCCAAATTTTGATACAGGAAAGGCTCCCTGTGGCATTTTAAAAATTTTTAGGCAACTTGCAATATTAGATATAAAGTAGACTGAAGCATTCTGAACATGACTTCATGAATAGAAAGTCCAATCAGAAGACTCGAAAGGTAGAACATCAACAAACTCCACAAAAACTCCAAATTCTTATAGGGGCAATTAGAATAAATTATGCAACTTGCAAATCAGATTAGGTGGGACACATTTAAGACTATGTTAAACATAGTCCAGGAGCAGTGTATTCCAATGAAAGCTATTAGGAAAAATTTAGGAAGTCATTGAGGTGGAATCAGGAGATAGCTAGGAAAATTTCTGAGAAGAATTTTTTTTTAAGGGGCTATCTGGCGACTGTTCAATTGGGCATAAGTCACCGCAATCAAACAGCCTAGCTCTAAGCTACTTTAAAATAAAAATATGAAAACAAAACAACGATAAAAAGGGAAGATGACAACAATTAGGAAGCAAGCTCAGGCGTCGGGGGAAGGTCTAGAAGTCCAGCGGTTAAGGTGCATGCACTCGTCCCAAGCACAAACGACAGGCGGTAGCGACCCCGCCCATCGCGGGACCGGGGATGCGGAGATTCCAATGCCCCGAGAGCACTCAGGGCGCTTTGTGAGTCGCTATAGATCACAATCCGGTCTCCGAACCAGGCACGTCGCGTATTCTCCCGTACCGAGTGGTGTATTGCCACCAGCTCAGCCATGAAGACAGACGCAGCGGATGGCAGAGCCGCGCTGACTTCAAACGGAGGGGATACGGCGTGGAAGCCGACCTCCTCTTCAGACTTGGAGCCATCCGTATACACTGGCACGGTCCCAGCGTGACACGAGGTGTGCTCCAAAAAGGTCGAACGCAATACTCCCGGCGCTGTACAAGCTTTGGGAGCAAGGGCGTGGCAACAAATAGTCAAATGTGGTACCCGCCAGGGTGGCGTCCTTGGCAGAACCAGGGGTGCCACCGGTCCAAGAGATATACCTAGCTCTCGAAGGAGTTTTCTAGCCCTAAACCTAATGGGCTTAGATTATGACCGGAGTCTCTAGGGGACATAGACTCCGTCAAAATCAGGTACGGATACAGTGAGAGCTGTTGGCGACTGAGGGAGGTGCCGGGATCGCGCGTACAGGCGAGTGATGCACTGTACGTTGCGTAGAGCGAGTGGCATCTTCCCAGCATCGACTAGTAGGCTCTCAATGGGGAAAGTACGGAAGGCACCGGGGCGATTCAACCACTTCCAGCCGCACCCCTTTAAGAAAAAATCTGGGTCAGGGTGGAGCGGTGGATAGCGTCAGAAATGCACCACCTTAGTCTTGGCCATGGAAAACCGAAAACTGTGCGCATCGGCATAGCGAGAGATAATCCAGGGTTGGCATCAAGGCCGCGCCAAAAGAGATCGAAAGATCGTCCACGTAGAGCATAGCGAGAACATCTTCCAGGAGCACCAAGGTAATGCCGTTAATGCTCAGGGCAAAGAGTGTGACACTGAGGACACTTTCCTGCGGGACACCCTCTTCCTGCTCCATTGGGCCGGAGAGGGCTCCCCCAACCCGTACGCAGAATCAACGATCTCGAAAAAATTCAGATATAAACATTGGGATGTGTCCCCTCGCCCCCATCGTGTGGAGAGTCTCCATGATATCGTATCACCATGGTGTATCATAGGCTTCTCCAGATCGAAAAACACCGTGGCGGAGTGCTGTCTACGAAGGAAGGCCTCGCAGACGACATTTTCCAGTCGGAGCAGAGCATCCGACGTGGAGTGGAACTTGCGGAAGCAGCACTGTGCAGGACAGATAGACTCCGCTGTCCAGGAGAAAGGCTAATCTAACATTTACCAATTTCTCCATCAACTTGCACACGCAAGAGGTTAGAGAGATTGGGCGGAAACCAGCCCGAGTAGAGTGCTGTCTCCCCGGTTTGCGAAAGGCAAGCACAGTAGCGATTCACCAGGATCTGGGTGGAGGGTCTCCTCCCAGATTCCGTTCAGATCTCCAAGCAGGAGAAAGGGCCTCAGCAACCGTGCCACGACGCAGCGGAAGTCCCCCACGTCGAAGTCATCTGACAGTGGAATGTACGCAGAAATGATAGTATACCTCCTATCCAGGTGCAGCTGCATAGTCACTGCCTGAAAGGAGGTATCTAAAGAGAAAGGAAGAACGGAGACATCATACTGGGTGTAAACCGCGCATCACCCAGCACAGCCATCTCGTGGTGTTGGGGTCATAAGACCCTTATACCCCGGGAGGGCAGGAAGGGGGCACGCGCCCAGCATGGTCTCCTGCAGAAAGATAGCTAATGGGGAACGGGACGAGACGAGCCTCCGCAGCGCCTCCCAGTTGGCCCGGAGTCCACGGCAATTCCATTGAAGGAATATGCCATCCAGGCCTAGCTCGGAGGAGACGCGGGGTCCCGCCTCGAACAAAGACCCTCACGGGAATGGCCGTACGCTGTTGGCCGGACAAAGCGCTGAAGGCGCTGTCACCTTCCAGGACTTATTGGGGGAGGTTGGGCTCGCCATGCGAGTCTTTTCCTTCCCCCGCCTCGAAACCTTAGGCGGGCGTTGCGGCTTCGGAGGTGGATAGCCCTATTTTCGAGGAACCACCGTCTCCGAGCCACTCGCTCCACCTCTAGGCGTGGGCGAACGAGCCGAAGCTCCTTTGTTGCTGTCCTCTTTTCAGGAGACAGCTTTAGGAACCACAGGAGATGGCCTAGCGACCAACTTTAGGGGTTTTGCCTCCTGTGAATCTAACGACAGGGTAGGGGCGCGTGGCCGTTTCGACTTACGTGAAACGGTCACGCTGGGGAAGAGGGGGGAGCCCTGGTTTTAGCCGGGGCTGGGTGTGAACCCTTTTTGCCGCCAGCTTTACCAGGGAAGCGCCCGGGTTGAGTAGAGCCTGCAGAAAGGCTCCGAATGGGCGCGGAAATAACCCTGCTCGTTGGCCTGGATGGGCCAGGAGCAGAGGGTGCGTTTCTAACTATTGAGGCATATGGCGTCCCAGGCAGAGCAGGGCGCGCCAGGACCAAGTCCTTAGCCTCACGGAATGAGAGTCGATCCTGGCCCTGAACGGCCAGGATTTCTTTCTCAAGGAGATATGCACCACATTGCTTCGAAGAAGCGGGATGCGGCTCTCCGCAATTGACACACTTGGCCAAACACGATTTAGACTTATCGTCTGTGGCCTTGGAGCAATTTACACAAACTTCGGGTGACCCTGTCTTTGCACGTCTACAAGAATGATTCGTATGGCCGAAGCGGTGACAGTAATAGCACCGCCGCGGCAGTGGGACGAATGCTTTCATGCGGTAGCGGTATCAACCAGCATGCACCGACTCAGGGAGCTTGTCACAGTCGAATGTGACGAAGAGTGTAGGGGTGGGTCTCGAGGCCCCTCCCTGTTTTCTCATAACACGTTCGACCTTGACCACCCCATGGTCGGCCAGCTCTAAGGTGATGTCCTCAATGGAGTAGTCAACGAGTTCCCTCGCATAAACTACTTCTTTCACAAAGTTCCTGGTAGAGTGCGGCGACACACTCACCGGGGTGCCATGAAGTGTCCGAATAGCACTTATCTTGGCCGCCTCGGCGGGATTCGCCAGAAGGCTCCCGTCCAAGAAACGGGTCACCTTCGGCTCTCTACCAATTGCACTAGCTAATCCTTTCCTCTGATGGATCATGTTGCCCTTGGCCAACATGGTGCCATCAGTGGATCGAATAACGAGGAAGCGTTTGAAGCCAGCGGGCTTGAAAACGCCAGGTAACCTCTGAATCAGGGGCCCCGATGTCATCGAGACTCCGCCCTGTGCACTTGGTCTTTGTTGTAGTCAGGGGCTCTGCACCCAGGGGGGCAGAGGTGCCAGATGTGTCGATCTTGGCTTGGTCGCTTGCCAAAGTGGCAGCATACCCATCCATCCCCGCAGCCCCCGCGGATGGAGAGGAGCCCTGAGTCTTCTTAGTCTTGTTTGTCTTTTTCTTTTTTGGAGAGGAGGGCGGGAAATGAACCCGCTTCTCACCTCCGCCGATAGGATCACCTAGGCCAGATGCACCGGCCTCAGCCAGGTCCTTTTCCGAAATGGAGAAGGTCCTGGTGGTTGCAAGGGCACCGGTTGGAGGAGATCCCTCCAAACCTTGTACTGCCTCAGAGCCCTCAGCACTTTGAGGAGGACCTTGCATAGGGGCGGATTTGGGTTCGGTGCTTGGGGGTTTGCCCTACCGAGCCGCTTCGATGGGGAGTGGTTGGGTATGGGCTGGCTGCTGGCTTTCTTGGCAGTCCCCTTGGAAAGAAAAGAGGGGACTGCCGCTGTAAGCAGGGAGGTGCCCGAAAGCACCTCCACAGAAGGGGGTGAGGGGGAGTCCCCTACACCCGTAGGCGTAGGAGAGGAGTAAGCCTCCTTTCTGGTTAAAGAAATATGGAGGGTCCCCTGTGTAAGCACAGGGGAGGGACCATCATTTTTTCGGTGGAGCTGACCCTGTGGCTGCTCCGTCGTGTTTACAAGGGGAATTAAGGGGATTTTTTTTTATATACTCATCATTGGGCATGGTGACCCTCTTTTTTTTTACGGGAAGCAATCGCTCATCACCTCTGCAAGAGGCCTGGCAGTCCATCGACATGGCGGCTCCACCTTGAACACGGTGTAAAAAGATAGATTGTGAAGAGGAGAGGAAAAGGGATGTGAGGAAGGTATGGGTGGGGATGAAGCAGGTTGTTAAAAAAAACTTATCCCAAACCGGAGCTCAGGGGTTAGGAAACGTTGTCCCCTCCCCCCTCAGTCCCGATCCGGGACGGTTGGATTGAGCAGGAGGTAAGCATCTACCCTGTGAAATTAGAGGCTGATCAGAGAAAGTTGTGGGAGAGGTTGTATGAAAAGCGACGAAGTAGGGGAGAAATACAGGCTATCTGAAGGAAGGAAGAGAGGCTAAGCTGGGGCCGGATGGAGCACTGGATCCCGTCAGCACGGCGGCCAGGATGGCAAATCGCCGCGCCCCTTACGGGGCACCGGGAGGGTAGGCAGGGGGCATGCGCCCAGCATGATGTCCTGCAAATAGATAGCTAACTGGGAACGGAGGATACAGTGAGTGATAGGAAGGATGTAGAATGGATTAGAGTGGAACGCAAGAGAGGAAGGAAGACGGGGTCAAAGGGGAAGGATCGGAGGGTGATAGGGAAGAGTGTGGACTCATTGTACTCGGATGAAGGAGAGAGTGATGGTATGATTGGTATGAGTGAGAGTGAGGGCAGCTCAAGTGAGAGTGAAGTGAATGTGGGAAAGGGTATTTTACTAAGGGAAGTGCAAAAGGTAGATAAGTTTAGGTTGCATGGTGGGAAAAGTGTGTAAGAATTCTTCAGGGAATTTGAGCGGTATTGCAAGCTCAAGTACCTGGAGAATCAGGGATACTGAATGAATGTTTTGTGGGGGAACCGAGGTATGAGGGGGTGAAGAAGCGATTGATTGTGCAAGTGAAACGAATGAAAGAGTGTGAAGTATAAAAGAGTGAATGAATTTTAGAAGGCTCGCATGGGGAAAAGTTAGTGTGAACATATATGCACATAGGCTTGAGAGTATGGCGAGAAAGAGGCATGGTGATGATGGTGTGAATGAATGTAAGCAATTAATTGATGAGAAAGTCCTTGATACGGTCCCATGAAAGATAAGTGAATGGTTTGTGTGGGAAGATGTGTTGGAGCTTCTGGAAGATGGGCGATTTGATGAAGAGAGTGATTTGGATGAGGATGGATGGATGGTATAGTGTGAATGTTGGTGGTAGGAAGCCCAAGAGCTTTCCTCCACCCCAGCAGTTTGTCAGCTATCAGGATTTCCTGAGAGCTGCGCCAGCTGGGGTGATGTCAAGCTTCCTGGGTGGGCAGACTGGTATTGAGGTGACTGCTATGGAGAGTGTAAGGCTTGTGAAGAGTGAAAGGGTGTCTGTTAGAGTGAGTTAGAGTAAGGATGCGAGTTTGAATGTGGGTGAGAACACTGTGTTATTAGATGGAAAGGATGTGTGTTATAGGGTAAGATATGTTGCTTGTGTGTTTGATGACTTGATGAGAATGAATGATTCTTTTGTATGTGTGCAGGCAGACCCTAGAGTGAAAGGGCAGGTGAGAGGGATCAAAGTTGGCGATGTGCTGGGTCACCTCTCCACTGTCAGTGAGATAGGTATGGATGGTAGCACGGATGTCAGGGTAAATCTTGCGAATGAAAAGACAATGTGAATGGACATATGATGAGGTGGAAAGGATGGTGGAATTGGATGAATGTTTGACTTGACTGAGTATGAAAGGGAGGATGTGTATCGAATGCTGTTTGAACAAATGATCAAAAGGGGGTCCTCAGTAAGGGCGATCTGGATTTCGGGGTTGAAAGCTTCCGGGAATTCAAGATTGTCCTGAAGGAGGACACCCCAATCTATCAGCGGCCGAGACATTTCCCGCATCCAGTTGCTGATGAGATTGAGGAGCAGTATGTGGAATTAGAACGATTAGGGGTTAGTGCAGAAAGTGAGAGTTCATGGAATAGTCCGATTGTGCCTGTATGTAAGCCAGATGGAAGATTGTGTCCCTGTGTGGATTATCGAAAGGAAAACGAAAGGACTGTGAAAGAGAGGTTTCCAATGTGAATATAGTATGCAGGGGATGAAGTGGTTTACAAAGCTGGATCTGGTATGGGGTTATTACTAGATGCACATTGCTGAGGAGAGCCGGCCGGTGACTACCTTTTCCTCTACAAAAAGGTATTAACAGTTTCAGAACCTCAGCTTTGTGTTGGCTAATGATCCTGGAGCCTTCCACAGGTGATGAATGTTGTGTTGACTAAGTTTGCGAGTAAGAATATAATTGTGCTTATGATGATATTTTGATTATGACAGAGTTTTGAGGAGCATATGAGATTGGTGAATGATATGTTGAGAACATTGGAGAGTGTTGGTTGGTGTGAAGGTGAAAGTAGCGAAGTGTAAATGGTTTGCGAAAGAAGTGGAGTTCCTTGGGCATATGGTGAGTGATAATGTGTTGCGAAAGTCGCTGAAGTATGTTGAGAAGGTGCAAATGTTTCCGAAACCGGTGACTGTGAAGCAGTTGAAGTCGTTTCTGGGTTTGATTTAGTTTCAACGAAAATTTATATGTGATTGTTTGGGTGGATGGGCAAGAAAGGTAGAACGATTGTGAGTTGGAATGATAAGATGAATGAAGCGTATGAGAGACTGAAAGAGGCAGCAGTTGAAGATATTGAATTAGCATACCCGGACTATAGTGTGAATGCTAAGATGCTTGAATTGTATATGGATGCAAGTGGGTACTGTATGGGAGGATTTATGATGCAACAGCAGAGTTTGAATTGGGGGAATGTCAGGCGAATAATTAGAGTATTTATCCAAGGCTATGAATGCAGCAGAGCGAAAGTATTCGACTGTGGAGCGAGAGTTGGCTGCAATAAGGTATTGTTTGAAAGTGTTGCATCTCTTTTTGTATGGTGTGAGGTTCGTGATTAAAACAGATCATGAACCTCTTGTATATTTGCAACATATGTAATGGGCTAATATTAGGATTGCGAGGACTTTGGAAGATTTGAGTGATTTTGACTATGTGATTGAGTACATTCCTGGTAAGAATGATGAAAATGTGTGTGGAGTGAGTGATCCTGAGTATTTGCCAAAAGGGATTATGAATGGAAAGGAGAGTAAGGGTGGTGGTGATTCCTTGTTTGAGAGCATATGGAATAGTTTGCAAGATTTGAAGAGTGATGGAGTAGATGTGAGAGTGCCCGATAGTGTGGATAACTTAAGGAAGGAGGTAATGAGTGAAGTATGCAGGAAGCCTGAAAGAATTGGTATGGCGAGGGTGCGGAACTTTATGAAAGAATTGAGAGCGATGTGTATGCCAGGGGTCTCGCGGTTTCAGGAAGTGTTGATTGTAGTGAGTTGTTTGTATGGAATGATTGTTTATGCGCACTTTGGTGGTGAGAGGCCGATTGTGTACAAGGATGAGAAAGTGAAGGGTTCAAATGCTAATGTGATGCATCTGCCGTGTTTGAGCGGTGTGCATTACAATTGGGTGATTGAAAAGTGTTTGTATATGAGGGAGAAGAATGATTGTCTGGATGAAGATGAGTGTGTGGTGAATGATGATGTGGGAGTTGATGACAGTGTGGATGACATTGCTGATGTTGGTGTGGTTGTTCCTTCTGTGTATTGCGAGCATGGAGGACAATATGATGGAAGCGAGAGTGAAAGTTGGAGAAAGGTTCTTATGTGGTTTGATTGATACTGGTGCGCAAGTGTCGTTAGTGGCATGGGAACAGGTTAGTCTGAGAGTGAGTTTGGGCAGTCGTGTGAATGTGGAACATGACTTTGTGATTCTGAAAGATAAGCAAATGCCGTGTTGTTTCTTGCTTGGTATAGACTTTAAGAGATTGAATGATTTGTCTTTGGATGCTGATAAGGATTGTGTTATGAAAGGTGAATGTGAGGTGATGAGGTTGAATGAGTGTGCAAAGAATGTTGTCAAATTTTGCTGTATGATCGAATTTGTCATGGATGATGAGAATGAGATTTTAAGTGATGATGATATTCTAGAGATGAAAGAGATGTGTCCTTTTGTCAGTGAGTTGAAGAAGTGTGTGATGATGCATGTTGATTTGAATGAATGGCCTAAGTGTTTGCGTGATTTTAAAAGGTATGCTAAGGATTTTATGGTTTGTATGAATGTTGTATATTTTATGAGGCATATGAAGGATGGAGATGAAATGAAGGTACCTGTGATATCCTTGGTTTGTATGATTGGTCTAGTGAAAGTTGTGCATGAAGGAGCATGTATGTTTCATCCATTTCTGAGGACTGTTGTGAATGATGTTGCGACTACATGTGAAAGGTGTCAGAAGCAAAAGGTGCAAGGTGTGCAAGTGAAGCCACCGATGTTGAAAGTTGATGTGAAAGAACCGCTTAAATTGGTAGTGATTAATTGTGTGTCTTTACTACATACAAGCGCTGGTAATGTTAGTATGGTTGTGATTGTTGATCATAAAATTACGTTTGTGTATGCGGCACCTGTGAGAGATAAAAGGAGTGTGTGGTTGAGCAGTTGTTTTTTTTTGTGTGTATGGAAGCCTAGGAGATGTCTGAGTGATAATGGGCCTGAGTTTGCAAGTGAAGTGTTTGAGCGAATGTTGAGAGAGAATGGTGTGGAGCAGGCTAGAATGACTCTGTATGTACTGTCTTCGAATGTATTGGCTTAACGTACAATTTGGACCTTGTGTGAGATGTTGAGAATGATGATTACGACTTTGAATGACTGGGATGAATGGTTGAGTAGAGTGTTATGGGCGTATAATTCAACAGTGCATAGTGCAACTGGGATGTCCCTGTGTCAGTTTTTTATGAATTTTGAAAGGCGAGTGAAAGTGAGCAGAGTGTATGGCGTGAGGCACATGAAAGGTTTCACTCGTTTGAAATAGGTGCAAAAGTATTGAAGGCAAAAGAAGTAAAAAGTAGGTTGAATGTGTCAAAGATGAGTGAAAAGTTTGAAGGACCTTATAGAGTTGAGGGAGTCTGGGAGAATAGTGTGACGTATGTTTTGGAGAGTTTGAATGAAGGTATGACTGAGAGAGTGCAGGCTCATCAGACTCAGTTGAGGATGTGGAGGGAACCTCCTGACTACCTGGTGAGCCATCCAGTGTATAAACTGTGCAGAGAGAGAGATAAGGTGCATGATGATAAGATGGAGTGTGATAATATGGCTTGTCTTGGTCTCAAGGAGTAGAAAGCGTGCAAAGAAGAGTGAAAGGAAGAAAGCGAGTAGGAATGAAAGTAAGTCTGAGAGAGTCTTTCTGGTATGGGGGAGCTTGAAAGAGAGATTGAGTGTTTGCATAAGCAGGTGAGTGATTTGGCTGATGTAAGTAGATGAGTGAGTGAGCTGCCTGTGGCTGATTTTTCTGGTTTTGGGAACAGTATGAATGATAGTGTATTTGGGCAGAATGAACCTGGTGTGGCTGATTTTTCTGGTTTTATGAATGGTAAGGGTAAAGGTGAGTTTGATATGGAGAATGATGAAGTGACTGACTTTTCTGGCTTCTGGTGGGAACCAGTTGAAGGGGTTTCCGGTGTAGCTGCTGAGAGTAGAGGGGATGTGAGTGACTTGTCTGTTTCATAAGAGTGTACCTTGAGTTGGATAAGAGCTGTGAGTGAGAAGCTGATGAATGGAGGATATGAAGAGTGAAGGTTCTGACTGGAAGAGTATGAAAGAGTTCTGTCAAGAGATGGGAGAGCTAGTGATAAAGACTAAGAGTATGGTAGATGACATGATTGATAGTAACGAGACTAATAGGATGACTGATGCACAACCTTGACAGATTGCTACGCATAGCCAAGGACCTGTAGATGAGTGTGTATGGGTGCAGAAGGGCACGATTGAGTATAAAAAGTACTGTAATTAAAGATTAAGAGTGACTGTGGTCGAATGGCCTAAGGAAGGAGGGGTGTGGTGGAGCAAATGTGAGTGTTTGTGGGGCCATTCTCCCACCCCTTTTCCAATACCCTCTCCCTCCCTCTGTAAGAATGTGTGTGTGAATGGGAATGTGTTTTTTTTTTCTTTTTTATATATATATATATATATATATATATATATATATATATATATATATATATATATATATATATATATATATATATATATATATATATATATATATATTTGATTTCATGATTTGTTTAACATGTATTTTTTTCTCTTTCCAGTAGCCATATTCTATTTAAAATTTTATGCAAAATTTTTAGAAGGTCTTCCTTCTCATTTGTAGAGAGTGGCTAAGATTGTTGAAGCCATTAATTAAATTCATTGTACCTCCCGTTTGGACAAGGAGGGTTTTAATAGCCTCAATACCAACAGCACCATAAATTGTATAGCCTCAATTCACTACCAGATTGTGTGGTTATACCGAGCTCGGGGGCACCAGCCTTTTTAAGTCGTATGCAACAATTGTGCCCACACAAGTGGCAGCTGTTAGAACTTTCCCCTGGGGGTAAAACGTGAGGCCTTTTTTTGTGTGTGTGGATTTGGGTGCCTCTATTGCAAGAATTGTATTTGTTGTTTTATTTTCAATTATCTCTTGATGGTTTTTTAGTGTGAATTGATAATATTCACCACAAGATAGGATTTTTTTTTTTTGTATATATTGTAAAGAGATCTCAAATACAGTCACCTGCGTAAATAAAGGACTCTATATACAATCCATTTCATTTCTCCCTCGATTTCTCACATACAAATTAGTGTAGGAAGCAGGTTGGATCGATTGGGGTTAGAGTATAGATTTTTGGCCTGCTACACAGTCACCATATTCTAAAAGAATAATGAAACAGTGATTGTCAGATGAGCCTCCGCAGCTCCTCTCAGTTGGCCCAGAATCTACGGCAATTCCAGGAATATTGAAGGAATATTTCCTCCAGGCCTAGCTTGGAGGAGATGCATAGGTCCTCTTTGAAGACAAGAATCTCACGGTAATGGCCATAAAACTCCCAGAGGCAAAACTCTTGGTGCTGTTGGCCAGACAATGTGCTGAAGGTATTTTCCTCGCTCCACCTTGAAACCTCAGGCAGGCTTCGGAGGTTGGGGGTCCCTCTTTTGTAGGATCCACTGTCTCTGAGCCTCCCAGCCTACCATGGGGTGTGAGCATAGCAGCCGAAAAGTGAGCAGACTAGCTATTCATCTGTACCCTGGAAAGATACCCTGTGTCCAATACTGTGAGTAGGATTGATAGTGTATTGCGAATAACTGGTCAAATGGCCTAAGGAAGGATGGGTGTGGTGGAGCGAATGTGAGAGTGTTTGTGGGGCCATTCTCCCACCCCTTTACCAATACCCTCTCCCTCCCTCTGTAAGAATGTGTGTGTGAATGGAAATATTTTTTATATATATATATTTGATTTCATGACTTGTTTAACCTAGGTGTGGAATCAAGGCATAAGGGACATCATCTAGAGCAGGAGTAGTGTCTGTGCATGAAGCAAGGAGTTAAAATTCCAGTTGATGACCTTCAGTGACATCAAAATGTGCATTGAATCCTGGTGGAGAAGTAGCATTCAATGAAGGCATGTGAAGAGAGTTTCCCCATAAGAAAATGGATGCAGGGTCCGGGATTGTGGACACATTCTCTTGGAGTAGGGTCTTGAGAGAACTTGCCCTGAATCATTTAGACTTTTTCCACACCTCAGCAAGCATGGTCTTCCTATTACCTAGGTGAAATTATATATGCCAACAATTGAAGAGCAAGGGTGTGTTTTGAGACATAGCGGAACCTAGCTGTATCTGACACAATTTACAGATGATGAAAATGTTCTGGCAGCGCTTATACTGCATGGTGTATCGCTTTTCCCTAAGGTCATCTCATCCAGCTGATTACACTGGTAGATAGCCAAAATGGTTCACATATGAGATTATGCTTACACAATTAATTTCACATTACTGAATTTAAATCTGATATTTGTTTTGTTCTATCAGATGAGGTGTTTAAAAAAAATCAATAGGTACAAATATTCAATATTCTATCACTTGTGTTATGCAAAAGATATTTAACCCAAAACATGCCAACTTGTCTCTTATGTGACTGTGCTTACATGACTAGACTAATTTCACATTGTTGAGTATGACTTAGATGTTTTATTCTACTATCAGATCTACTTTCTTAAACAATAAAAAAAATAGTAAATAAATATGATAATGATATTTAAACATGTCACAGATAAGCTCATAAGAAACTGTACCAGAAAGCATAAGTTCAAATCCTTTATAATGGCAAAATATGAAGTTCTAAACATGTTTCTGAACTTTGCCCTTTTGTTTGTACAGCCTGCTCTCTTCTTCTTGCAGCATCCAGCAATAGTCACCTATCATGTTAGAACTGAATTGTCCCTGATATCTGTTCTCCATTATGGCAATGTTTTGATGAAATCTTTCACCCTGCTCATCACTAATGTCTCCAAGGTTGTCTGGGAAAAATCAATATGAGTGGCAAAAATGCAATTTCAAGAGCATCCTTGCTCCCAATGCATGATAATTCTACAGCATGGTTGTAATGATTTCTTTGTAGTTGTCAGCATGATACTTTCCAAGAAAAAGCTTTGACACATTGACAAATGATTCCCATGAGTTTTTCTCCAGTGGTTTCAAGGCATTGGTGAATTCGCTATCATGAACTAATATGTGAATCTGAGGTCCATTCAAGACACCTGCATGGCTTTGCAAACCACACCACCTAGTTTCTGACATAAGTATTGAAACCCAGTACCAGATTGATCTATAGCCATGATCAATTTTTTATCCAAACTGAGCTTTAGATCCAGTGGAGGCACAAATATATTTTCTGGATTTACAAGAGAATTGTGAACACAGTTAAACCTTCCAGGCATATCTCTTGGTCTTGTGGGTCATTCCTACTCACATGGTGCTCTGCATCAGCTCTACTGTCCCACAAACAGAAAAAGCACATGTACTTTGTGTAGTCACTCTGTGTTTTTCATACTCTATAGCGGCTAACAAAATCTTCATTGCTTCAGAGCTCTCAGCCATCTTTGCTGCATGTGCTATTGGGACAGATGGAAAAAGATTGCCATTGTGTAAAGGAACAGCTTTCAATAGTCTTTTCCAGTCTATAAACAGCCTCCAAAAATCTGACTTGTAGATTGTTGCATGAGAGATACTACATCTTTACAGTAACAAAGGTTGTTTGCCATCTTGAAAAATGCAGACAGCTCTCTATGTCGCTAATGAGCTGTAGTGATATGCACTGCAACTTCCAGCGGGTTATGCTGCTTTAGTCTGGATCCCCAAATTTTGGCCTTTTCTTTGGACAAGTTTAGGTCCCTGATGAGATCATGAAGTGCTTCTTGAGTAAAGAGTTTAGGCCTGGTAGTCATCTTCATTTGAGGTAGAATTAGAATCGGTATCACTCATCAATTCTTGTTCAGTAGGTGGAATTAGGACTGGGAGTTCAGCACTCTGCAGAACTGGCCGGATTACAGAAGCAATATTGGGGTACTGCACCTTGCTTTGTGTTTGATGGTTATTCCCTTGATGTTTGTGAGACATAAGTAGCAGTCACTGCTGTGGTCTTTGGGTTCATGCCATATCATTGGTACAGTAAACAGCATTCCTGAGCTTCAATTACCACACATCTACACGCTCAGGTGGTTGACACAAAACTTTCAAGCTATATGAGGTGCCCATTTATTGTTTTGGTCACCCAAAGGACATTTGAAGTAACTTTTGTAGTTCAGTCAAACAGCTTTTGTGATTGGTTTCTTGAGGTTACTAGGAGTGAAGGCACCACATATGTAACAAAAACAATCAGCATCATTCATGTACTTGCTAATTTCTATGTTTTGTTAAGTTCAGAGTAATTAGAAATTAGGCAGTTGTAGATATGCACTATCATGAACCAGCAATCTGAAACAAACCCAAAAGCACAAATTATGAAAAAATTATGGCATAAGTGGAACCAATGAACAAATAAATTAGTGTATGAATAACAGGGTGTACCAAATATATAGAAATGCTGTTTCTGGAAAACTGAGCCCGATACAGCTATATGAATGTCATCATTGAATTACCCTAGAATTAAACTATTTTGATCTACAACCATGAGATTTTTGGGGGGACCAGTGAATTATCAATGGAGCAGACAGCATACAATACAGCCAGACATTATAGGAATAGTAGTTCAGACTACAGCAATGAAGTGGCAAGGTAACTCAACAGACCTAAATGCCTCAACTGGAAAAAGAGGAGATCAATTATTTTTTGAAATGCAGATGGCACTATCGCTCCGAGCACCTCCGTGCATCTGGACAGTGCAGGGACAGACCATGAAAAGAAATAGAAGCGCTTCTCAGACAATGATGTGTAAACTCATCCACATTTAGCACACCTATCTCAATGTCAGTGACCAGGTCAGCAAGGACCTAGGCCATGGGAATATTCCTGCATCTACTATTTCAGATCATCTAGGATGAGAAGGAGCATCAGCAACCATGCTATGACTTGGCAGAAGTCCCACCTTTGAAGTTGGCTGTGGAGTAATGAGAATAAGAGTGGGGATGGAGATAGGTCTGTGGGGGTTAGGAATAGAAGTTTGACTGAAGTGCTTGTGATGGGTGATTCGCGAGTTAGATATTTAGATAGGAAGTTGAATGCAAGTAGATTGAATGGCTTGAGGGTGTGTTTGCCGGGTGCTGGAGTGAGAGATCTGTCTGATAGGTATGAGGAGCTGGTGTCTGGTTGTGCAAGAGATGCGGTTGTGATTACACATGTAGGAGTGAATGATGTGAAGAAAGTGGGAGCATGTGAGTTACGTGAGAGGTACAACAGGTTGATTGAAAAGGTGAAAGAAAGTAGAATGAAAGGTGTTGTGACAGGCGTGCTTCCAAGAATGGATGTTGGGGTAGAATGGATGTCTCATGCGATTGGGCTGAATGATTATGTGAGGAGGATGTGTGAGATGGAAGGTGTCATGTTTGTGGATGTGTGGGATAGGTTTGTTGGAATGAAAGAAATGTATGTGATGGATGGACTGCATTTGAGTAGGGGGGGGGGGTAGATGTGTTGTGGGAGGAGTATGATTGTGCTATTAGGTCTTTGCGGGCGGGAAACTAGATACTAATAGTGGTCAGGGAATTATGAGAGGACATTATAGTACTGAAAGTAGAATGGACTTGCCAGATAACAGAAATAGGTTTCAAGGCGATAGAGGTGAGGTCATTCAGGTTTCAACAGGTGCTTCAGGGATAGGGGGGTTAAATTGTTTCTATACAAATGCTCATAGTCTTAGAAACAAGAAGGATGAACTATTTAGTTATATTAGCAATGAGGATAAAGATATATTATGTGTTACTGAATCATGGGTTAATGAAATAGAATTTAGTGACACTATAAGTGAATTTGATTTACAGTACTATAATATGTACATTAGTCAAAGGACAGGTAGGATTGGTGGAGGAATAATTATCTATATAAAAAACAACATTGTTTCAAGTTTAAATACTTCAATAAAGTAGGATGGAGTTGAGTCACTTTGGATAGATATTAGGTTCAGTAAAAATAGAATGGTGCATTTGGGAGCTTTTTACAGGCCACAGGGGCAGACTGATGATATGGATGAACTAATGATAAGGAAAATAAGTAAGGGATGTGAAACAGATGCAGTTATTATTGGGGACTTCAACTTAAACTCTGTGAACTGGAAATAAAAAGTCACAGGTTCATAGAATGCTTTGAGGATAGTTTTTTGAATCAATTTGTTAATGAGCCAACGAGGGGGGGGCAATATATTAGATTTAGTACTTTCTAACAGTGATCATTTAGTTCAAGAATTGACTGTTGGGGAAGCATTGGGAAATAGTGACCATCAGATACTTCGTTTTAACTTGGGAATTGAGAAGGGTAAAATAACTAAGAATGCTGTAAAAGTTCCAAATTTTCATAAGGGAGATTATGTAAAACCCCGAAGTTGCTAAATTTTGTAGACTGGGATGTAGAAATCAGAGGTAAAAATGCTTATGGGATGTGGGATACTTTCAAGCATATAATAAATGTAGTCCAAGAGCAATGTATCCCAATGAAGGCCATTAGGAACAAAAGTAGGAAACCATTATGGTGGAATCAGGAGATAGCTAAAAAAATTTCAAAGAAAAGGGCATATAAAAAAATTACAGGTAGAAAATAATATTCAAAATTTAAGTGATTATAGAATGGCTAGGAATGAGTTAAATAAGATTATAAAGAAGAACAAAAAAAGTGTCAGAAATTAAATAAGCTCAGGATAGCAACAAAGATCCTAGAAAGTTCTTTAGTAACTATAAAATTAATAACAAGTCTGGCAGAGTTAAAATAGGACCTATCAAATATGAAGGGGTTGTGAGAGAAACTGATGAGGAAATAGTTGAGGTACTAAATGGTCATTTTGCATCAGTATTTACAAAGGAGAAACTAAATAGTCTTATGTATAGTACTCATGGGTCAGGGAAAGAGGTGTTTACTACCATTAGTGTGGATTGGAGGAAGATAAAAGGACTAATAGGTGAGTTAGATGCTACCAAGGCCTCCGGCCCTGATAATATTCATTCTAGGATTCTTAAAGAAGGGGTAGAAAGTATCTTAATAGCTCTGGAGAAGTTATATACTAGGTCACTGGAATATGGAGAAATACCCGATGATTGGAAGAGAGCGAATGTAGTCCCCATTTTCAAGAAGGGTAGTAAAGAGGATCCAAATAACTTTAGTCCGGGTAGCCCAACTCCTGTAGTCTGTAAAATTCTTGAGAAAATAGTTAAAAAAGGGATTTCCAAAATCTAGTGAGGGAGGGGTTAATCAGCGATGCTCAGCATGGGTTTAGATCAGGTAGATCATGTTTGACTAATTTACTAGACTTTCTGGAGTTTGTAACAGATCAAGTAGATAAGGGAGAGAATGTAGATATAATTTACTTAGATTTTAGTAAAGCATTTGATAAGGTACCACATAGGAGACTAGTTCATGAATTAAAAATCATTGGGATATGTGGGGGGGTTTCAAATTGGATAGCTGAGTGGCTGAAAGACAGGAAGCAAAGGGTAGTGCTAAATGGTGTAAAGTCAGAGTGGAGGGATGTTATCAGTGGGGTTCCTCAGGGATCAGTTCTCGGTCCAATATTATTTTTCATCTATATAAACGATCTTAGGGAGGCAGTTAATAATAAAGTGTCAATTTTTGTGGATGATACCAAATTAGCAGCTGTAGTTAAAGATATTGATGATAATTTTAAAGTGCAGGGGGATTTAAATAAATTGTTATCCTGGGCACATAAGTGGCAAATGACTTTCAACCTTGATAAGTGCAAAGTTATTAACATGGGAAAAGATAATAGAGAATTTAACCTGAGTTCAGTAGAGGATGAGAAAGATCTAGGAGTAGTAATAGATAAGTCATTAAGGTTTTCTAAGCAGTGTATTGAAGCAAGAAATAGGGCAAATAGAGTGCTGGGTTTCATTAAGAGCAATGTCAGTTACAAAAGTAAGGAGGTTATTCTTAAACTCTATAACTCTTATATTAGGCCACATCTAGAGTACTGTATACAGGCATGGTCCCCACATTTTAGACACGATATTAACCTTCTCGAGTCAGTGAAACGGAGGGCAACAAAGATTATTCCTTCCCTGATGCACCTTAAATATATAGATAGACTGAGGGTATTAAATATGTTCTTGTTCGAAAGGAGGTGTGTGAGAGGGGATATGATTGAGCTGTTTAAAAAATTTTCCAGGATAGATAAATTGGATGTTAGCAAGTTTTTTGAGTTAGATGATGGAAATCGGACTAGAGGTCACCACTTGAAAATTAAAAAGCAAGGGTGTAGGTTGGATTTAAGAAAATATTTTTTCACCAATAGAGTGGTAGACTTCTGGAACAAATTGCCGCTGAGGGTAGTAGGTAGTCCAAATATAAATATATTTAAGAGTAGGTTGGATGAGTTTATGGGGAGGGAAGGTTGTGATGGTTCCTAAGTTTTGTATATATTAATATTGTTTGTATATATCTATAGCTGCATGATTTAGTTCTTGACAAGCCTTGATTGGTGATACCCTTGTTTCTGGATGTAGTTTTCTTGGGAGTTTGGGTGCCTTAAAAAAGAGGCCGTTTGACTCGGATGACCTATGATGAGCCCTTGTGGCTTTTATCATCTGTTATATTATATTGTGGGTGACTTTGATTTTGTCTTCCCCTGGTGATGGTGGTTTTTGTGGGTGGGTTTTGATGGAGGTGGATGACCTTTGATAGGCCCTTGTGGCTTTTGTCATCCGTGAAATTATGTTATGTTATGTTATGCAGAATTAACAATATACCTCCTATTCAGAGTTAGGTGCATTGCCACTGCCTGAAAGCAGCTATTTATATCAAATAGAAAAATGAAGATATCATGCCAGGTGCCTGACCCACATTCTATAATGTTGGCTTATCGAGTCTTGCATAGGCTATTGATTATAATCATCATCAATTTTGAAGGCTCCATACATGCTTGCATGTGTTGGCCTTATTTACATAATGGCAGCTTTCCATGCTGCTCTATCTCTGGTTATTTCTATATTCAAACTCATATCTCTGAGGTCCCTCTGTATGTCCTTATTCCACATCTTCCTCAGTGTCCCTCTGGCAGCTACACCCCCAACCTCCAAACTCCTAATACCGGTACTCACCCAATTATTATCCTCCATCTTCTCCACATGACTGAACCGCCTCAGTCTGCCTCTTCTCAGTGCCACACAAATGCATTCTATCCCCAATCTATCCCTTAATTCATAGTTCGCAACTCTATCACCTCCAGGCTTCAAATTCAGAGATGCTCAGCACATCCATCAAACCATCCTCATCTCAGTACAAAGAGCAAGGGACTCAAAACGGATAACACCAACCTTCACAGAGAAGTCATCACTCAATTCTCCATTTATCCTCACGTGGGTTGTCAAACCTTCGTACATAGCCATGACCACCCTAACCAGGCAGCTGCTCCAGGTACCAAGTGCAACAAGCTACCTGGGGTAGCTCCTTGAGTAGTCCACATCAATATTCCTAATTCTCTTTGCATCATTAGAAAATAAAAATGAGGCATCAATAAAACTAAATTGGGTATTAGCCATTCAAGTTTTTCTTGTTCATTAATTATTTGCATCATTTAATGCAATTTGCTAAGTCAATTGGTCGCAGAACAAACAGCAATACTAAGGAGAAAACTCTATTTCACAATAAGGATAACTAAACTCATAAAACCAAGGAATGAATAATCAGGCTTGCTTAATTACACAAAATAACTGAAAGATCAAGTAACTTACCCTTTTATTATCCAACATTTCATCATCCAATAAATTCTTTTCATTATTCATGATTACTTCCTGTTTGTTTAAAGAATTCTATCTGAATGTTTTATATAGTGACAAGGTTTCTGGTAGATACACTTCTTTCATATACCAGATACTTCAGAAGCTTCAATATATTTATTTAGCTTTGCTGTCTTCTAAAATAAATTTGGGGAGAGAGGGAAATGAGTCTGGTACAACCATCAGTTAGTGCAGTGTGCCATGTGAAACACTTTCAAAATAATGTGTAACTAACCAAGGCACATAGTCTGTTTAGGTTTAAGAAACTATTCCCCCCCCAAATAAAAGAGTAATATAGATAGTACTATTATACCTAGCCACTTGCCTTGGCTCAGGATATTTTTGGTTACATGTATAATTTACAAGATACCAATGACTTGCCAGTTTAAGGTCAAAAGTCAGGTTATGTATTCTGGGTGAGAGTAGAGTAGTATAGATGCACAATGATAAGTTTCCTGTTATGGGTGGGTCATCTATATATCAATGTTCATAGTCTTATAAATAGAAAGGATGAGTTATTTAGTTATATTATTGATGAAGATCAAGATAGAGTATGTGTAAAACCTCGCAATCGATTTTAATCTTAAGTAAATTATGACAGTCTAAAACGGTTAACAATTGATCTCGATCCGAAAATAAAGTAAAAAGGGCAAATTTCACATACAAAAGCCATATTCAAACTGCATTGACCGCGTAAAAGTTGTCTTTACTCCACCCAAAGAGCTCCAAAAAAACTAGTTCCTTTAAATGATCTAGCTAAGTATATTTAAATGTATAAAAAAGGTAATAAAAATAGTAAAATGGGGACAAATATATTGACAAATAAAAATGACTCCAAATGACGATAATAAAAAGATATTAATGAAAAACAACATAAAAATTCAATTCATTTATTTCTGATGTCAGACCCCACCCCCATTATAATTCACAAAATGATTAAAGTCGCAGAAATGATTTGGTTAAATCATTCACTTCTATAAACGTTAAAACATTATTCTATAAACATTTAGGATTATATACTGGGGGGCTATGCCACCCAGACCTCCCAATTGAATGAAACTCAGGATCATCGTAGGTGGGTCTCCCTGCAGTGTTTACCGCCACACGAGCAGTCCCCTTAAATTTACTCCAAAAATGTGAAAACATATTGGAACACGGAAATAGTTTACGTCCCATCATTTGCGCCGCCAATCTACATGTTTACCATACTTTCAAACAATGACAATTGGGTTAAAGTATTGATGGATGGGAAAGCATTAAAAATGTGATCATTTGTTTTAACTTGGCTAGCGTAGGTCATCGTCTGTTGCTACCCAGCACTTCACAGACCACTATCCAAACCTGGTAACCAAGAACTCAGGAGGCTGGGTAAGGTTATCAAGGTTGACCACTTCAAACTTGATTCCCCGTCCCCCTCCAGTGATGGTGATGGTTTGTTCTATTAATTTTTGGGGCAAATATAAAGGTGTAAAGGGCTGGTGCCACCTTATCTGGGTGGATGAAGCATTGGTTACCCTCCTGTGATCTGACGAGTAGCAGTTATTGGTATGAGGACTGGTGGAGCTGAGGGTGGGGAGGGGATGCAGCTCCAGCATGGAGTGAGGGAGGGCAAGCAAGCAAGCTATTGAGCCTTTAGAGAAAGGCATGCAAGGCTTGCTGGATTTTGGTCAGTGGAATTGAAACCTCACCGCTGGATGGCAATGGAGAGCAGGACCTCTTGGAGTCAGTGGTAGAACATTCCATGCCTATTAGGGGTGCATGCAGGAGGGGGAGCAGGCTAGTGGCTTTCTTTTCCCAGTGGAATTGGGATGCCGTCCAAATTTTGATACAGGAAAGGCTCCCTGTGGCATTTTAAAAATTTTTAGGCAACTTGCAATATTAGATATAAAGTAGACTGAAGCATTCTGAACATGACTTCATGAATAGAAAGTCCAATCAGAAGACTCGAAAGGTAGAACATCAACAAACTCCACAAAAACTCCAAATTCTTATAGGGGCAATTAGAATAAATTATGCAACTTGCAAATCAGATTAGGTGGGACACATTTAAGACTATGTTAAACATAGTCCAGGAGCAGTGTATTCCAATGAAAGCTATTAGGAAAAATTTAGGAAGTCATTGAGGTGGAATCAGGAGATAGCTAGGAAAATTTCTGAGAAGAATTTTTTTTTAAGGGGCTATCTGGCGACTGTTCAATTGGGCATAAGTCACCGCAATCAAACAGCCTAGCTCTAAGCTACTTTAAAATAAAAATATGAAAACAAAACAACGATAAAAAGGGAAGATGACAACAATTAGGAAGCAAGCTCAGGCGTCGGGGGAAGGTCTAGAAGTCCAGCGGTTAAGGTGCATGCACTCGTCCCAAGCACAAACGACAGGCGGTAGCGACCCCGCCCATCGCGGGACCGGGGATGCGGAGATTCCAATGCCCCGAGAGCACTCAGGGCGCTTTGTGAGTCGCTATAGATCACAATCCGGTCTCCGAACCAGGCACGTCGCGTATTCTCCCGTACCGAGTGGTGTATTGCCACCAGCTCAGCCATGAAGACAGACGCAGCGGATGGCAGAGCCGCGCTGACTTCAAACGGAGGGGATACGGCGTGGAAGCCGACCTCCTCTTCAGACTTGGAGCCATCCGTATACACTGGCACGGTCCCAGCGTGACACGAGGTGTGCTCCAAAAAGGTCGAACGCAATACTCCCGGCGCTGTACAAGCTTTGGGAGCAAGGGCGTGGCAACAAATAGTCAAATGTGGTACCCGCCAGGGTGGCGTCCTTGGCAGAACCAGGGGTGCCACCGGTCCAAGAGCTATACCTAGCTCTCGAAGGAGTTTTCTAGCCCTAAACCTAATGGGCTTAGATTATGACCGGAGTCTCTAGGGGACATAGACTCCGTCAAAATCAGGTACGGATACAGTGAGAGCTGTTGGCGACTGAGGGAGGTGCCGGGATCGCGCGTACAGGCGAGTGATGCACTGTACGTTGCGTAGAGCGAGTGGCATCTTCCCAGCATCGACTAGTAGGCTCTCAATGGGGAAAGTACGGAAGGCACCGGGGCGATTCAACCACTTCCAGCCGCACCCCTTTAAGAAAAAATCTGGGTCAGGGTGGAGCGGTGGATAGCGTCAGAAATGCACCACCTTAGTCTTGGCCATGGAAAACCGAAAACTGTGCGCATCGGCATAGCGAGAGATAATCCAGGGTTGGCATCAAGGCCGCGCCAAAAGAGATCGAAAGATCGTCCACGTAGAGCATAGCGAGAACATCTTCCAGGAGCACCAAGGTAATGCCGTTAATGCTCAGGGCAAAGAGTGTGACACTGAGGACACTTTCCTGCGGGACACCCTCTTCCTGCTCCATTGGGCCGGAGAGGGCTCCCCCAACCCGTACGCAGAATCAACGATCTCGAAAAAATTCAGATATAAACATTGGGATGTGTCCCCTCGCCCCCATCGTGTGGAGAGTCTCCATGATATCGTATCACCATGGTGTATCATAGGCTTCTCCAGATCGAAAAACACCGTGGCGGAGTGCTGTCTACGAAGGAAGGCCTCGCAGACGACATTTTCCAGTCGGAGCAGAGCATCCGACGTGGAGTGGAACTTGCGGAAGCAGCACTGTGCAGGACAGATAGACTCCGCTGTCCAGGAGAAAGGCTAATCTAACATTTACCAATTTCTCCATCAACTTGCACACGCAAGAGGTTAGAGAGATTGGGCGGAAACCAGCCCGAGTAGAGTGCTGTCTCCCCGGTTTGCGAAAGGCAAGCACAGTAGCGATTCACCAGGAATCTGGGAGGAGACCCTCCACCCAGATCCTGTTGAACAAATCGAACAGAAAGGCCATGCCTCGTTCACCCAGGTATCGAAGTATGGCGTACAGGACATCGTCCGCACCATGGGCGGTGTCCGCGCACGAAGCAAGAGCGGAACGCAACTTACTCAGAGTAAACCTGTCGTAGAAGGGTTCTCCGTTTCTGGAGGTAAAGTCCAGTCGGCGGCCTTCCGCGACATCACGACGTGCATTGAATGCTGGCGGAGCAGCATCACGGCTAGAGAATGCGGAAAAAGCGGTCGCTAAGGATTCCGCCACGGTAGCCGGGTCCGAGATTGCGGTCCAATTCTCCTGGAGAACGGGAGGGGGGGTCCTGCGAGAACTTGCCCCGAATCCTTTTGACTCGCTTCGAAACCGTTAAGTGAAGACACGTATGCCCGCCAAGAAGAGCGGTGGGCGTGCTTCGAAATATACCGGAACCTAGCCCTAGCCCAACGAATTTCAGCGACATTGAAATCGTTCGGGCGGCGCTTATAGCGCATATAGGCATAACGCTTCTGTTTGAGGGCCGTCTCACACTCGGCCGACCACCATGGGAATGGTCGGCGTGCAAAAACGGCCAGACGGCTTAGGAATAGTAGTCAGGCCCACGGCGATGAGGTTGCCGGAGAAGAATTCAACGGCCTCATCTACCGACATAAGCTCCTCGACTGAGATAGAGAATTCAGTCATTTCCTGAAATGCAGGCCACCGCTCCCGCACCAAGCACCACCGAGGTGGTCTCTCAGGCGGCAGTTGCCCTGAAAATGATATTTGAATGGTAAAGTGATCACTACCATGGAGGTCATCGAACACCCCCCAATCAAAATCAGGCTGTCATCCGAAGAGCACAAAGATAGGTCAAGGCAAGAAAATGAAGCGGTTCTCGGACAGTGATGCGTAAACTCATCCACGTTTAGGACACCCATCTCAAGATCTTCCATCAGATCGGCAAGGACTTGTCCCCTGGGTTTACGGAGTAATCTCCCCAGAGAGGATGCCTGCCGTTCAGATCTCCAAGCAAGAGATAGGGCCTCGGCAACCGTGCCACAACGCGGCGGAAGTCCCCCGCGTCGAAGTCAGCTGACGGTGGAATGTACGCAGAAAATAGTATACCTCCTATCCAGGTGTAGCTGCACAGCCACTGCCTGAAGACCCTCACGGGAATGGCCGTACGCTTCCCGGGGGCAGAACCCCGGTCGCTGTTGGCCGGACAAAGCGCTGTCACCTTCGAGAACTTATTGGGGGAGATTGGGCTCGCCATGCGAGTCTTTTCCTCCCTCCGCCTCAAAACCTTAGGCGGGCGTTGCGGCTTCAGAGGCGGAGGGCCCTCTTTTAAAGGAACCACCGTCTCCGAGCCACTCGCTCCACCTCGGGGCGTGGGAGAAGGAGCCGAAGCTCCTTTGTTGCTGTCCTCCTTTCGGGAGACAGCTTTAGGAACCCAGAAGATAGCCTAGCGACCATCTTCAGGGCTGTTGCCTCCTGTGAGTCTAACGACTCGGTGGAGAAACGTGGCCGTTTCGCCTTGCGGGAAACGGTCACGCTGGGGGAAGAGGGGGGAGCCCTGGTTTTAGCCGGGGCTGGGTATGAACCCTTTTTGCCGCCAGCTTTACCAGGGGAGCGCCCGGGTTAGGTAGATCCCGCAGAAGGGCTCCGAATGGGCGGAAACAACCGTGCTCGTTGGCCTGAATGAGCCAGGAGCAGAGGGTGCCTTTCTAACTATTGAGGCATATGACGTGCCAGGCAGAGCCGGGCACGCCAGGAACAAGTCCTTGGCCTCGCGGAATGAGAGTCTATCCTGGGCCTGAACGGCCAGGATTTCTTTCTCAAGGAGATATGCACCACATTGCTTCGAAAAAGCAGGGTGCGGCTCTCTGCAATTGACACACTTGGACACACACGATTTGGATTTGTTGTGTGCGACCTTGGAGCAATTTACACAGACTTCGGGTGACCCCGACCTCGCATGTCTGCAAGAACGATTCGTATGGCCGAAGCGGTGACAGTCAAACGTGATGAAGAGTGTAGAAATGGGGCTCGAGGCCCCTCCCTGTTTTCTCATCACATGTTCGACCTTGACCGCTCCATGGTCAGCAAGCTCTAAGGTGATCTCCTCTATGGAGTAGTCAACGAGTTCCCTTGCATAAACTACTACTTTCACAAAGTTCATGGTAGAGTGCGGCGTCACACTCACTGGGGTGCCATCAAGTGTCCGAAGAGCAATTATCTTGGCCATCTCAGATCGATTCGCGGAATTCGCCAGAAGGCTCCTGTTTGGGAAACGGGTCACCTTCCGCTCTCTACCAATTACACTAGCTAATGCACTCCTCTGATTTATCATGTGCCCTTGGCCAAGATGCTGCCATCAGTAGAGCGAATAACAAGGAAGCGTTTGAAGCTAGCGCGCTTGAAAATTTCAGGTAACCTCTGAATGAGGGGTCGCGATGTTATCGAGGCTTCACCCTGTGCACTTTTGGTCTTAGTCCTAGTCAGGGGCTCCACACCAGGGAGGGTAGAAGGGCCGGATATGCCGATCTTGGCTTGGTCGCTTGCCAAAGTGGCAGCAAACCCATCTGTCCCCCCAGCCCCCGCAGATGGGGAGGATCCCCGAGTCTTTTTAGTCTTTTTTTTGAGAGGAGGGTGGGGAATGAAACTGCTTCTCAACTCTGCCGGTAGGAGCCCCCTGGCCAGATGGACCGGCCTCAGCCAGGTCCTTCTCCGAAATGGAGAAGGTCCTGGCAGTCGTAGAGGCACCGGCCAGAGCAGATCCCTCCCCTCTTTGTACTGCCTCGGAAACCCTCGCCGTTTAAGGAGGACCTTGCATAGGGGTGGATTCGGGTTCGGTGCTTGGCGCTGAGCCTGGATTCCCACCCATGTAAGGCCCTACTTTCTGAGGCTGGGTTGCCTCAAAGACCATGTCTATCTCAAGGACGGGCCTCCAGTTGGCCATATCCCCCAGGACATTGCAGGTCCCGTTGGCATCATTGTCGTTAGTCAGGTGTGGGGCTGCACAGGCCTTGACCCCGGCAAGGTTTAATATTCTTGCCAGTAGGTTTTTTGAAGGAAGCGACCGAAGGGGCCTTACTTCCTTCTCTCCCCTAAGGGGGTTTGCCCTACCGAGCCGCTTCAATGGGGAGCGGTCGGCTATGGGCTGCCTGCTGGCTTTCTTAGCAGTTCCCTTGGAAAGAAAAGGAGGGACTGCCACTGGAAGTAGGGAGGTGCCCGAAAGCAGCTCCAGAGAAGGGGGTGAGGGGGAGTCCCCTACACCAGTAGGCATAGGAGAGGAGTAAGCCTCCTCTCCGGTTAGAGAAAAATGGAGGGTCCCCTGTGCAAGCACAGGGGAGGCTCCATTTTTTCTGTGGAGCTGCCTGAGGGTGGCTCCGTCGATGGAACAGGGGAAGTTTTGGGTTGTTTTTTTTAATTTGTTCATCATTGGGCATGGTGACCCGGTATTTTATACAGGAAGCAATAGCTCATCACCCCTCACAGTAGCTCGCACTGCAAGGGGTGCGTACAGGCCTGGCAGAGCCACCATGTGCCGCCATTCAGGACCACTCCTCCCGCCTGTGGCCTGGCAGTCCATCAGCATGGCGGCTCCACCTTAGAGATGGCGTAAAATTGATAGTGTGTGAAGAGGAAAGGAAAAGGGATGTGAGAAAGGTATGGGTGGGGATGAAGCAGTTTGTTAAAAAAAACATCCTGGACCGGAGCTCAGGGCTTAAGGAACATTGTCCGCTCACCCCTCAGCCCCGATCCGGGACATGTGGCTGAGAAGAAGGTCAGCATCTACCCTGTGAAATTAGAGGCCGACCAGAGAAAGTTGTGGGAGAGGTTGTATGAAAAGCGACGAAGTAGGGGAGAAATACAGGCTGACTGAAAGAAGGAGAAGAGGATAAGCTTGGGTTGGACAGGGTGCTGAGTCCCGTCAGCACGGCGGCCAGGATGGCAAATCACTGCGCCCCTTACGGGGTTGGAAAGAAAAGGAGGGACTGCCACTGGAAACAGAGAGGTTCCCAAAAGCACCTCCAGAGAAGGGGGTGAGGGAGAGTCTTCTGCACCCGTAAGCAAAGGACAGGAGTAAGCCTCTTCTCCGGTTAGAGAAATTGAGAGGGTCCCCTGTGCAGGGAAGGGAAGTCCTCCATTTGTTTTTCTGTGGAGCTGCTCGGGAGCGTCTCCTTCGATGCACAAGTGGAAATTGATGGGCGATTTTTTATTTTCTCATCATTGGGCATGGTGACCCTAAATTTTCTACGGGATGCAATAGCTCATCACCCCTCACAGTAGCCTGTCCTGCAAGGGGTGCATACAGGCCTGGTAGAGCCAGGTAAAGCCATTCAGGACCACTCCTCCCACCTGGTGGCCTGGCAGTCCCTCGGCATGGTGGCTCCACCTTGGAGATGGCATAAAAACAAACAGATTGTGAAATGAGAAGAAAAGGGGATGTGAGGAAGGTATGGGTGGGGATGAACTAGAATGTTAAAAACCTACCATCCTGAACCAGAGCTCAGGGGTTAGGGAACATTGTCCCATCGCCCCTCAGCCCCGATCCGGGGCGGTTGGCTGAGAAGAAGGTCAGCATCCACCCTGTGAAATTAGAGACTGACCAGAGAAAGTTGTGGGAGAGGTTATATGAAAAGCGATGAAGTAGGGGAGAAATACAGGCTGTCTGAAAGAAGGAGAAGAGGCTAAGCTAGGGTCGGATGGGGTGCTGAGTCCCATCAGCATGGCAAATTGCCCCGCCCCTTACGGGGTCTGAGAAGAATAGAGCATACCAGAGATTACAGAGAGAAAGTACTTTTGACAATTTAGGTCATTATACATCAACCAGAAATCAGCTAAATAAGATTATTAAGAAGAGCAAAAGGGCAGCAGAAATTAATTTAGCTCAAATTAATAATAAATATCCAAGAAAATTATTTAGCTATTACAGAATTAATATCAAATCTAACAGTGATTATTGGGTTTTGAAAGAATCTGATGAGAAAATAGTAGAGGTTCTTAATGATCATTTTTCTTCAGTATTTACAGATGAGAATCCAGATAGATTAATTGATGCTAATTCTAGATCAAGAGAAGTAGTGTTGAATACCATTAATTCAACAGGAAAATAATGAAAGGGCTTATATTTTGCCTTAAATACTAGTAAGTCATCTGGCCCAGACAACATTCATTCTAGGTTACTCAGAGGTGTAGATAGTATTGCAGTAGTTCTTGAGAGGATATATACTAGATCACTAGAGTTTGGAAAAATACCAATGATTAGATATAAGCTAATGTAGTTCCAATTTTTAAGAATGGAAGTAAAGAGGACCAGAATAACTTTAAAACAGTAAGCTTAACTTCATTAGTTTGTGAAATTTTTGAGAAGATAGTTAAGAAGTGAATTTCTGACCATCTAAAGAATGGTAGATTATAAATAATGGTCAGCATGGTGTTTAAAAGTAGATTGTGTTTAACAAATTTAGGGGATTTTATGGATTATGTATCAAAAGAATTAGATAAAGGAGAGAATGTTGATGTAATTTACTTAGATTTTAGCAAAGCTTTTGCTAAGGTTCCACATAGGAGACTAGTTCACAAATTAAAAATGCATTGGATAGGTGGGAAAGTTTGGAATTGGATGGCTGAATTGCTGGAAGACAGGAAAAGGAAGGTTTTACTAAATGGAGTGAGGTCAAGGTGGAGGGATGTTATCAGTGGCGTACCTCAGGGATCAGTTCTAGGTCCTTTATTATTCATAGTTTATATAAATGATCTTGGGGAGGCTGTAAATAGCAAAGTATCAATTTTTGCTGATGACACTAAATTGGCAGCTGTAGTCAAAGAAGTTGAGAGAGCTTTAAAGTACAGAGTGACTTAAATAAGTTATTAGCTTGGGGTCACAAGTGGCAAATGTCTTTTAGCCTAAAAATATGCAGTTATTAACATGAGAATGGATAATATGGAATTAAACTATGAAATGGATATGCATTAGCAGAATTGAGTTGAGGATGAGAAGGACTTAGGCGTAGTAGTAGATAGGTCACTGAAGTTTTCAAAGCAGTGTATTAACCCTTAAAGCCCGGTCATCATCCATTGATGTTCCCTTAAGAAAAACCGGTCATCATCAATAGATGATTTGTACAATCTTTCAATGTACGGCTACCAATTATTGATGTTTTGCACATTTCCGCGCTGTACAGTCATCATCTATTTCATGTTAAATCATCTCGCGACATCTGGTACCTTTTTTGTATACTCCGTTGCAGTTAGTCAAGCGTTTTATTTATATTTAGTCACGTTTGGCCATGTTTGTGTGCTGGTGCGTATTCCGAGGATAATGGCGAGTGTTAGTGGAATTCGTAATAGAAGAAGCGTTTCTTCTAGTTCTATAATACCCTTGATGTTATCTAGTGGTGATGAAAGCAGTGATATCATATCGGATGACAGTGAAAGTAGTGAAGAGGAAGAGGAAAATACTGCTCCAAATAATAGATGGACCAGTTGTAATGTCTTTTCACCTCAAATTCCAAATTTCAATATAGCCAGTGGCGGTATTACCAACGCTTGTACGCTCACAGAGAGTTCTGTAGAATTTGAATATTTTCAGCAAATGTTTGATATAAAAATAGTGGAATTGGTTGTGAAAGAAACAAATGATTTTTTCAAGGTGGGTAGAAATGAAGATGAAGATTTAGCTCCAAGTTCATCACGGATGAAACGTTGGGAAGACACTAATGTCAGTGAAATGTACATATTTTTTGCACTTACAATGCTGATGCCTCAAGTCAAAAAGCATGCTCTATCAGATTATTGGAAGAATGATCCTTTGATAGGGACACCTATTTTTGGCAAATATATGTCTCGTGATAGGTTCTTCGCAATTTTACAATATCTGCACTTTGCAAGTAGTGAAGAGCCAAACATAAATGATCGTTTATGGAAAATTCGAGATCTGTTGACAATGGTAACTAATAATTTTTCGCAAGTGTTCAAGCCCTTTCAAAAGGTCATCATCGACGAATCCCTCATTCTCTTCAAAGGTCGTGTTGGCTTCAAACAGTACATTCCTACAAAAAGACACAGATTTGGAATAAAAGTATTTGTGCTGTGTGACTGCGAAACAGGAATAATACTTGACATCATAATATACACTGGAAGTGAAGTAGATATTCCAAAAGACGCTCGCTTGGGATTGAGTGGATCAGTAGTCAAACAATTGTTGTCTAAATATCTTGGAAAAGGACATATTCTATATACAGACAATTATTATACAAGTCCCACATTGTGCACATTCTTACAGGAAAACAACACTGGCTCCTGCGGCACTGTAAGGATGAATAGAAAAAATATGCCCAAATTTGATAAGAAGAGAAGAGGGGAATTTGAATTGAAGAAAAATGGACCAATCATGGCACTTCAGTGGCAAGATAAACGTACAGTTACAATGCTTAGTACCATTCACAAAGGTGAGATGAAGCTTACTGGAAAAAGGTGTTTTAGAACAGATGCAGAAATCAAGAAACCAGATACTGTATTAGATTATACACTCAACATGAGGCTTGTTGACAAAAGTGACATGCAGATAGGAACAATCGATTGTCTTAGAAAGTGTTTGAAGTGGTACAAGAAGATTTTTTTCCATTTGCTTGATATGGCAATGCTGAATGCATACAATTTATATTTGGTTAAGACAGGCAATAAACCTTCATTGAGGAAATTCTCCTATGAAGTCATAATGCAGCTACTGGAAAAGTATGGGCGACCTACATTTCCCATAGTTGGGAGACATCACATCAACACTCCAGACCGACTTTATGCTAAAGAATTTATGGTTCGTCACTCTCCACAAAATGTACCTTCAACTGGTGGACGAAATAAAGGACAGCGACAGTGTCATGTTTGTCAACATACAGAACGACGAGCAACCAAAAGGAAAATGGTAACAACATGGTGCAAGGAGTGCGGTGTGGGGCTTTGTCTTGGAGCTTGCTACCAAGATTACCACACACGCAAACAATTTTAAGTGGTTACAATGTGGTGTAAGGAGTGCAGTGTGGGACTTTGTCTTGGAGCTTGCTTCCAAGATTACCACACATGAAGAAGTTGTTAAAATCAACAAAGCAAGGAAAATGAAGATAAATAGGTAAGTAATAATATTTGTACTTAGTTTCTTTCATTTCCAAATGGTAGAGTAAAAAATATTAATACAAACATGCATTTTAAAAATATATATTATTTTCATTTTATTTTGCGTTTGGCGGGTGCGCAAAACCGGACTATACCCGGGCTTTAAGGGTTAAAGCAAAAAATAGAGCAAATAGGTTCTAGGATACATTAAGAGGAATGATAGCTACAAGAGTAGAGGTTATCCTTAAACTCTACAACTTGTATGTCATGCCACATTTAGAGTACTGTATACAAGCATGGTTGCCACATTTTAGACATATCAACCTGCTAGTCAGTACAATGGAGGGAAGCAAAATTAATACCTTCCCAGAAGTACCTTGAATATCAAGATAGACTGAGGATATTAAATATGTTCTCATTTGAAAGAAGATGTGTGAGGGGAGATATGATTGAGATTTTTAAAATCTGTTCTGGGATGGATAAGTTGGATTTCAACAAGTTATTTGAGTTAGAAGGTAGTAATAGAACTAGGGGTCACCGCTTAAAAATTAAAAAATAGAGGTGCAGTTTGGATGTTAGAAAATAACTTTTTTACTAATAGTGTGGTAGATTATTGGAATACTTTGGAACCTGAGAGAGTAGACAGTCCAAACTTAAATGTTTTCAAATGCTGATTAGATGATTATATAGGGAGGGCGGGGTTATTTTGGACTCATTCCAACAGATGCAGTTTTTTATTAATGTATATTATGGGTGATTTGGATTTTAACGAGCCTTAATGATGATGCTTTTTGTTTTTAATGCATTTCTGTGGATGGTTTAAATTGTATATTGTAGATACATGATCTGACACAATCCTATGGATGGTTTTAATTATATATTGTAGACACATCATCTGAAACAATCCTATGGATGCATTTTGTTGGTCTGGTTTTGACAGATCCAAATGACCTTTGATAGGTCCTTGTGGCTTTTATCATCTGTGATTTTATATTATGTTACAATATTCAACCCACTTCTGCAACTCAAGAATTCTTCCATGATAAGAAGGCTAAGGGCTTGTCATTGCAAAGGCAAAACCCTCAAAGTTCCATTAGACCAAATTGCCAATTAAAGTTTTTTAATAGAAAAAAAAAAGGGTGATGGAAGAAAATTAGAAATTTTAATACAATCAAGGACTCTTCATTCCTTAAGAATCATCATCATCTTCTTGCTTGCCAGTGTAGCTATTAGGTAGAGAAGTAGGTGCAAAATACTCATAAGGATTTGGAAGATGAGAAAGATTAAGATAAAACCAAAGATGATGCAGCCATGCCCTTCCACAAGATCATAAAGGTACGATGGGGGACGATGCTAGCTGTCAGTGTTTGTTACCAACCATCCAGTGTATCACAACAAGCATGTTGTGTGCTGATGATTTACCTGACCTGTTCAAGACTAACAATTTCCTAAAGAATATTGGAAGTAAGTGAAGGAACTTGAGAAAGAATGACTAATGTTAAGGAGAGGGTGTCAACAGTGTATCATCCACCAAATAATATTGAACCAGATAATTTCTCAAACATCCTAACTAAAATATCTGAAAACCTTGAGGACAGTGATTTAAAAATTATAGTGCTTGGGAATTTCAATCTATCCTAAATAAGCTGGCCCTCTGGAATTATAAAGGGTGGAACAGTAAGTGGACAAAAAAATGAAACAAAAAATGGAGGAATAATCATATAAAAGAGTGTTAACAGAAGTCAAATTTCAAAAGCTTAAAAAAGGCCCACCGGCTATTATGCAGCACCAAGTCAGTGGCTTTGGAAGGCCCTCAAGCAGCAAATGGGTTAATGATATATGCATTTACTTCAATTATACACTACCGAGCAAAATAAGAGAAAGATTTTTCTTTATTAAAATATTTTTAAAAATATGATATGTAAGTAAATGAAATTTCCTTGGTGTATAAGGCATGCATTTAATATATATTTTGTAAAGATTTCATATGATACAATTGTATATTCAAAAAATTAAACTAAATAAAGTAATAAAAATAAAATATTAACAAGTGCCAAATAAGGGAAACAATTTAATCAAGAACATTATAAAAGTTCCTTCAAATCATCTGGCAACATTTTGCCTAGTAAGTAAGAATTGTACAACTTCCATTTTTATTGTTACTGCAGAGATGCCACCATATCTGATAGCAAAAACTTTGCTAGACACACTCCATGTGCCAGGCTTAATTCTAAATGTGTTAAAAAGTCTGCCAAGAATGGAGAAAGGAGTGTTATAGTATGAGGGATGTTTTAGTCTGCAAATGCAAATAATTGGAATGGTAAATGTGTACCTAAACCTCGTACAACATGTTATGCCTTTACTCTAAGCATCTCTGAACCATCCATCAGTATTTATGCAGGATAATGAGCCATGCATAACTGCAGAGCAAGTAAAATATTATTTCAAACAAGATATTTTAGTAATGAAGTGGACTGCTCAGAGCCTGGACCTGAACACAGGTTCTGCGCCCTTTTTAAGTATAAATATAAAAAATTCACAAAGGTAAAAACTAAAAATATAGAATAATAGAGTTTATTACCTGTTTTTTTTTAACAATGACCAATAATATTGTTTTTCTTATCCTGGATTTTGGACAGCATGATGAGATAGATGACCATAATCATGTTTTTATCAGCTTTAGTTTACTAAAGTTTGTTTCACCAGCGGCCACAGTAATGAGTATTGTAAGCATTATTCTTAATGTAACCCACAGGTTTGGCATGACATCCTGTAACTTATTAGTATTTATGAACCTAGATTCTTCTATTGGAATCCTGACATCATCAGGAAATACAGTAGTGATCAAATTATTGATTTCTTGAAAATTTGTAATTTTTATGGGAAAAGGTTATATAAAGTTATTTTATTGACAAGTAATCAATTAATTTTCACACATATAGCAAAAAGTCTCCTTTCTTACATTGATTAATACTTGATTTGACCTCCTTTAGCGGCTTTAAGTGCTTTAACACGCTCTGGCATGGCAGTGATTAAAGTTCTGCATAAATGCTTGATTCTGTCAGAGTGAAACCAAATGTAGATAAGACGTTCTATGAGCTTTGCTTTGGTTGTTATAGGAATTTCAGGTATTTCATTTTTTAGAATCTACCATAAACTCTCAATAGGGTTCATGTCTGGGAAATTTCCAGGCCATGATAGCAGTTCAATGCCATTTTGTGCACACCGTGTCTCCACTGATTGCGCTGTGTGACAAAGAGGCAAGTCTTGCTGAAATATACATCATCTCTCACCAAACCATTCCCTCATTTGAGGTACCAAATGTTTTTTCAATACTTTAATATAGTTAAAATGTTCATTATACCTTCAACAATCTTCAAGCAACTTATCCCATGTACAGAAATTGGTCCCAACACAGTGATTTTTTGTGAATGTTTTAGTCTTTTTAAGACACACTGTCATAAACTTCTCACCTGACCACCTCCTTACTCTCTGTACATCGTCATCAAGTACTACAATAGTTGACTCATCAGAAAACACAACCTGCAACAATATAAAACACTATAGCAGTAATGAAACGACTTGTGATGCTAGTGGCAGCAGTTAAACAGCCAGACAAATTAGGACTTGAAATTATTTAATTTAGCATTAATGTGTAGCTGGTAAATGTACCACTCTTACCTGTTCGTAGTTCTCAGAAGTTCAATGAGCATGAGCATTAGCACAGACTTGACATGCTTGTATTATGGATTTGTAAGCCTAAGCTTCTTTCTTGGATGGTAAGCTCGCAATTCATTGTCCAGTAACCTCCTATTTACTGTTATTTGAGAAAGACTAATGATCTCTGCTAACAGTTTTTTTTAAATCTTCCTACAAGATTTGTTTTTTTTGCTTAATAGCTATTTATTTTATTTTCCTGTCTGTTCTTAATGTTGTTATCATCTTGCAACTACATTTGCCAGCCCTTGCTAAATCCAAATTAGGACCATTTTTAATTATTTTTTTTATATTGCTTACTGTTTGAGAGGAGACTCCCAATTCTTTTGCAATATCTTTCTGTTTTAGTGCACTATCACTTAATAAAACTTTGATCTGTCCAATTTTCTGAGGACTCAAGTCACTGACTTTACCCATAGATGTTCACTTTCTTTTTATATATTACACTGCAAGAAAAAATGGTTACTATAATCCACAAGCTAGCAAAATACACACTAGTTGAATTACTGGGTCATTAACAGCAAAAGAGACTGGCTTTCACACCCTCGCCGTGCCAAGTCTGAATTGTAACTGATGCACAAGATTAACAGTTGCTGCAGCAGACAAAACAATCAATGTTGACTTCTTTTATTTCAACAAGTTTACTAGAAAATGAAGCAAAACACACTATTTAGTCTTCAAAAATGTACAATAGTTATTTCACACTAATATGCTAAAATAACCTCATTATGGACTCATTAAAAAGTTTTAAGTTACCTTTTACCAGGAAAATTATGAATTTGAAAGAAATCCATAATAATAACTACTCTAAATCTTTTGGCTATTAGTTCAGGCAAGAGATCACATCCATTGGTATCACTATTCTCTTTGTACCTTAACTTAATCTCATTAGTTCAGGCAAGAGATCACATCCATTGGTATCACTATTCTCTTTGTACCTTAACTTAATCTCTAAACCTTAACATGCTACTTTGAGTCTACTTTTATCTCGCAGATCTTTTAAGTCATTTAAAAATCCCTATGTGTTTTTGAAACTTTTTAACTGTTCAAATTTTTCTGATAAAGAATAGCTCTATCTAGTATTTTGATTAATAAATTAGAAAGAATTTAAGGTAGGCCATAAAATTTTGTTATGCTGTTAACAGTGTATTGATGTATATATATAATGTATACCAAATTTCAATTTTCAAATTCCCTGACTTTTCCTGACCTTTTTCAGCATCTTTATATTTATAAGTAGGTATGTACCTATAGAAAAATATTAATCACTAGAATTGTTGTCTTTATGCTCTTTTTTCCATAAATGAATAGAGATTTACATTGTAAACAAATAAGAATAAAATAAAAATATAGTTAGCAGCAAATATGATAAGATGAAATGAATGTATGAAAGGTTAATAAATATGTACAGTGGGCACAAAGGAAATGTTAACCTCTTAAATGCAATGGAAATGTTAACCCGTATTTCGCAGTTAAATTTTTTACCGCGTTCCCGCCATATATGTAGTGGAGGAGCTTGGTATGACGCATGTACCTACAGCCAGGGCTCCCTCGCAACTTCCCGCCAGGTTCAGTTTAAGTGTGCTCGCAGAGCTCGGACAGTGTACATCTGTGTTACGCTACCCCACAGACTGCACCTTTTTCACTTTTCTGCTGACTTTGACGCCCTACCAGACACCACCATACCATCGCAATGGGGTGTAGCAAGCTGAAAATGGAGAAGACCCGTGCCCTAACCCTAATGGAGCAGGAAGTGCCAGTAAAGCGTATAGCTGCCGATCTGAACGTGAGCCGTGTGTCACTCTTTAAGCTCAAAAAAGCAGCCACCACACTCTCTCCGGGCACCCTACCGCCTCGCAAACTTGGCTCTGGGGGCAAGAAGAAGACAACTGCTTGGACTTACAAGGTTTTGCTACGTGAGGTGAAGCAGGACACTTCGATAACAGCGGCTGAATTGAAGGGGAAACATCCTGACTTGCTCCACAATGTCGCTATTTGTACGATCCAGCACCAGCTACTAAAAGACCTGGGTTTGCCCTGCCGCCGTGCTACCAAGAAACCGCTGCTGACTGAGGGTATGAAGAAAAAACGGGTAGTTTTCGCGAAGAAATATTAAGATTCAACAACAGAGCAGTGGAAGAAAGTCATGTGGAGTGACGAGAGCAGTTTTTGGCTTGTCAGGGGTGGCTCAAAAGTGGTGCGGCGGCCCAGTGATGTGAGCAGCTATGACCACCGCTACACCGTGAAGACCGTGAAGCACACCGATGGCGTCATGATTTGGGGATGCTTCAGTGGGGAGAAGGGCAAGGGTGGTCTCTATTTCCTCCCCAAGAACGTCACCATGAAGGGAAAGAATTACATTGAGGTTTTGGAGGAACATCTGCTCCATTTCTACTCTCTCCATGGCTGTGACTTTTTTATGCATGATGGCGCCCCTGCACACAAGGCACGAGCTGTCAAAGACTTCCTTAATGAGCAGAACATTAATGTTTTGGACTGGCCAGGCAACTCACTCGACTTAAACCCCATAGAGAATGCCTGGAACCAAATGAAAAATAAAGTTGTTAAGTCCTGGCCCACCTAGATCCCTGCCCTGAAGGAGACACTCATTAAGCTGTGGGTGGCAATGGACGGCTCCTACTTCAAAATTCTTGTAACATCCATGCCCAAGAGGATACAGGAGGTATTGAAAACCTATGGGAACATGACAAAGTACTAAATGTAAAGAAATGTAAGTAAAAGGACCCAATAAAACAAACTTGAAATGTACTTTTGTGCTTAATTATCCAAAAATTCTTAATGTTAACATTTCCTTTGCGCCCACTGTACTTACCAAATTTAATAAAAGTTAGAAATAAAATTATGCCCAATCAGGACCTACTCCTTTCCAACCTAGTAGATTTAGTAAATTATTAGGCTCCTGCATTTGCATATTATTATTACTTTCTTACTTTTTTATATTTATTAATTAACATACATAAAAATAGATCAAACAAAAAGTAACATTACAATAGAAAAAAGTAAATAGCACTATAAACACATAAGGAAAAAGTCAATTGCTCTACAAGCAAAATTCAATTTGTTTTTTGCAAAAAGTGCATTTCTTCATCTAATTTTTTTATTTCTATGGCAGCAACTTCCTCAATTTTTCTGTTTTTCTTGCACTACTTTTATTTTGTGCTTCTTTTACAGTTAATTGCTTTTTTTTTGTTCTTCTGCTCTATAATCTTTGTAGATAGAATTAGCGTTTCTGCAATTAAGTAGCATCGTTTTATCAATTTCAATAGAAAGTGGATCACTAGCATCTGCAACTGCTTCGCAAATTCTTCTTCTTGCAACTAGAACTTGATCTTTCAGATTAAAATCTATGCAGTGCTTATTGATCAAAAAGCCCCTTTTCACATTGGCATTTCCATGAAACATGATTAATATTATAGATATGAAATCCTTATATATATCTGAAACATTTATATATTTGAATACTGCTAAAAAAAAATCATCTACTCGTATCATTTTCCCAGTTGAAGTTACTGCATAGTTCTTTAACTATAGTGTGTTCAATAACAAGTGAATGTAATTCCTTTATTTCGTCTGCTTAAAGTGCTCAAGGCAAATATTTAATCTGGTCATATTATTTGGTGTGATCATTACATTTGGGGAAATACAGCTAAGACCTGCAATAAGAGGATATTTTAAAGGACATCTTTCAAAGAATTTTTTAACTACTTCTTTCATGAACAGCAAACAGTTCTTTTTAAACATTAAAATATCATCATTTGAGCATTTATTAGGTGCATTGCAAATGCTATCTTTAGCAGAATGGTAAAGATCTAGTTTGGAAACATGAATGAAATTCTCTGTATCATTAAAGTTTATTTTCATTAATGATTTTAATGAACCAGACTTTTCATTGTAAATATGTCACTTAACAATTTTTTTCATAAATGACTTTACAATTATGATTAGTTCATCATAAATAAATGGAACTAGTGCGGCATTTTTTAAAAACTTTGTTAGAAAAGCTCCAAGCTGATAGCAAATGCCTACAAAAAATCCCAGCTTGGCACCTAATAAGTTGTCATTAAGAAAACTTTTAATTTTACAGAAAAGCTTTGAATCATATTCTTCTTTAACACTATTCACAAATTTTCTAAATGAGGCAAAAACTTAATGGCTGATGTGGCTGACTTAGAGTTTTGTATCTACTGTGTAACAGAAAATTTTACTGGAAACTCCTCACAGCCAGTGATTTCAGTAAAATTCCCTTTTCTACTTAGAAAGTCATTGAAAAAGTAAAATGTAGATCTTAAATATGTTAAAATGTTCCAACCAGTCTTATTATGTCCTGTCTTTAGGGCGCTATATAAAATGTGAAGAGCACAGCTGCCAATTTCTAGCAACTTAGGAGATTCTGGTGATTATTCCATCTCTTCTTTCAATAATCTAAACAGCTTCCAGTAAACATTTGGTCCATCCATGCTAAGATGGGCCAGTCTGTTAAGGTTGACTGCTGTGCCCATCCTTCCTTTAAATTTCTTAAGAGGTTTTCAGCCTTTGTTGACAACAAGAATCTAGATGTCAAATATCTTGTTACTACTTTCTGTGTTGTTGGATGCTGAAACCTTATGTGAATATCCATTTGTGATTTTTGACAAACCTTATTAAGAGCTTCATCAAATAACAATAAAATTTTTTTACAATTAATGAAGACAGTCATTGGTTTTTTTCAAAATATGGAGAAAGTCCAAACACAGACATATATCCATGTTTATCTTTGCCAACAGAGAAATTCTGGGCAATCTTTGAATCATAAAACATGATTGGGAAAGATTTTTGACAAGTCAAGCTCAGCAGCTTTATTCGACAAATGTACACTAGTTCAAGTTAAAATCCATTTCATTTCTGATTTTAAGACTTCAGCAGGTTCCAAATATTTATTAATGGAAATAACTTCTGCGACTGCATCTGGTTTATCAGACTTTCATTCTGTTTCTGCAGCTTTAGTTATATTTTTTTTTAAAATCAGCAACAGAATTACATTTAGCTTTCATTAATTCTTTATGTATGACTTTTCAAAGCTTAAATACCCATATTAGACAAAGAAAACTCTTGTTTACAAATCTTGCAGCTGGCAACTCTATCATTTGATCCCCTTTCTACCTAGGAAAAGAATTCTGGATGCAGTTGCTGGTCAGTCCATTGCTCAGAAAAAGTACATTTGTGGGATGCCATAATTAAAATATTGTAATTAATAAGTATACCTAGTTAGTCTGAAAAATTAAAAAAATAAATTCAAATTTAACTGTTTATAGATGATCTACTTTACTTTAGTCTTTTACTAAAATAACCCTTATCTGTTGAATTGTATTCCTAATATGATCTGCTCCTGTTCTGTAGTTCCTATGTTAACGAAAACTTAGTTTTATTTTTTTAGTCAATGATGCTTGATATTTAAACTTGGGAGTAATCTCCAGCCTAATCTCAGTGTAAACTAAGAAAAGCACCTGACTCTGCAAGGTTTTGACCTGAAGGGAGATATATAGGTATATTTAGTTATTATTTTAATTCAATTTTTATATTATATTTGGTACTTAAGTTAACCAATTTCCTACTGTAACCTATGCCACTGAAAATTAAGAAGATACATATATCAGGTCCAAGCTTCTACTTATTAAGTACTATACTAAGCCTACTTATTGATATTATGTAAACATGCAAGGCAGACAGTCATTACATATTTATATAGTTAGATATTCAAAGAAACCATATATATTAAGCATATAGTAATCTAAATGCACAGCAAAATCTAAAAAAAATTATAAGTATCTACACAGATCTAAGTGATATATGTTATATAAATTTTTTAGATACCTACTTTATATAAATTGTATTGGGAAATAAGTTTTTGTTATATAGTAAATCTGGTGACTGCCTACTTGGGCATAAGTCGCCATACTCACCATGACAGGCTAGTACTAGGCTACTTTAGAATAACCAACTACAAAACAAAACAAAAAATAAAAAGGTAAAAGCAGGAAGCAGGCTCCAGCGTCTGGGGTAGTTCCGCCTCCCCCCAGCACAGGAATGTGCAACCTACAAAGAAAATGACAACAAAAAACAAAGAAAAAAAACTAGTTAAATAAAGGACAGAAGGCCAGCCTCCTCCAAAAAGTCATAGAGTCCATAAATTAATGAGCATGAAGCCCTCCCGAGTACAAGGGATTAGCAGTAGCATCCACACTCATCCTGGTACCAGGATAGGTAACATGCGCAAAGATCGACCACACTGGGTCATTCAACAAGAATGTGCCAAACAGTCTGAGGGACAACGCAGTCTTCACAGTAGGGCCCCGGCGAGCGTTCCATCAAATGGCGGGTCATCCCGCGAGTGTGTCTAATTCGGAGACAACAGAAAGCAACATAAAGCTTTCGCGGCATTGGGGGGTAGGTCCATGGGAACAGTCGCGGCGCAATGGCACGCAAATTTAAGTTCCCTTCGACCGTATCCCATCTTTTTTGCTATGCAGCCAGAAGAGCTGCTCGTATTCCTGCCACGTAGTCGGTGTGAGGAAGAGCAAAACGCTAGTCCGGTCAAAGAGTCCTCGTGCCCTCATTGTCCGCAATTCCTACATGTACAGGAACCCAGCAGAAGATAATCTCGACATCCACCCGGCTTGCCAAAACCATCGCGTCACGGATATCGTGAACCAGGGTGTGCGGAGATTCCAAATCCACGAGAGCACCCATGGCGCTTTGTGAGTCGCTATAGATCACAATCTGGTCTCCGAACCAGGCAGGTCGCGTACTCTCACGTAGTGAGTGGTGTATTGCCACCAGCTCGGCCGTGAAGACTGACGCAGCGCCTGGCAGAGCCCCGCTGACTTCAAACAGAGGGGATACGGCGTGGAAGACGACCCCCTCTTAGGACCTTGAGCCATCCGTATACACTGCCACGGTTCCAGCATGACACGAGGTTTGCTACAAAAAGGCCGAAAGCAATAGAAGATTTGGGAGCAGAGCCATGGCAACAAATAGCCAAAGGTGGTACCCTCCAGGGTGGCGTTGTGGGCAGAACCAGGGGCGCCACCAGCCCAAGAGCTATACCTAACTCTCGAAGTTTCCTAGGCCTAAATCCCAAGAGCTGAGGGTACGACCGGCGACTCTCGGCGTCATAGGCATCGTTGAAATCACCTGCGGATGCAGTGAGGGCTGTTGGCGACTGAGGGAGGCACCGGGCTCGCGCGTACAGGCGGAAGGCACTGGTCGCCAAGCGAAGGCCGGTGTGGTGGATCAACTTCACCTTCCGCAATACACACTCAGCAGCGGATTAATAAAACTCACATCCCTAGTCGAGCTTCGAACGAACAAAGGATCGATAAAAATGTAAGGCGGGTAGCCTTATCAGTGCTGAACGTCACAGAATGAAGAATATCCATAGCCCGGGTACAAAAGACCTTAAGGCTGCTAATATGAGACTCCCAGGTGAAATGTCGTCAAATACAAGACCAAGGAAACGGTGCGATTCAACCACTTCCAGACGTACCCGATTGAGAGACAAGTCTGGGTCAGGGTGGAGCTGTGGATAGCGGCAGAAGTGCACAAAAACCTGTGTGCTTCGGCATAAATAGGGGCGCGGTTCAATGCCTGTTGGAGTCGACGCTCCAGAGTTGGCATCTGGGCCGCGCCAAAAGAGATCAAAAGGTCGTCCACGTAGAGCGTAGCGAGAAGATCTTCCGGCAGCACCGAGGTGATGTCATTGATGCTCATGGCAAAGAGTTAGACACTGAGGACACCCAGGTGTCGAAGCATGGCATACGGGACATCGTCCGGACCAGGGGCTATGTCCGCGAACGAAGCAAGAGGGGAACGCAACTCGTGCAGAGTAAATCTGTCTTTGAAGGGTTCTCTCCCTCTTGAGGTAAAGTCCAGTGGAGGGATTTCCGCGACATCAAGACGTGCATTGAATGCTGGCGGAGCAACATCACGGCTAAAGAATGCCGAGAAAGCGGTCGCGAAGGATTCTGCCAGTGACGCGGGGTCCGAGTTTGCGGTCACATTCTCCTTTTGACTTACTTCCACACCTCTGCTAGAGGAGTTTTCCGGTTAAGGGGATACCATATTAATTTTTTTCAACTTTATACCAGGTTAGATTATCATATATGAAATTAAAGCTCATTAAAATTCCTTGTATTCCTGCCAAAATCATAATAACCTCCGGCGCCGTTTTTGAGATACAGGGGGTTATTTCATAACTTCCCCCCCCCCCCCTTAAAACCTGATATCATATAAAGGATATAGAATTTCTAAATATTAAGCATTCAAACTCAATTCACCACCAAAAGATTCACATATGATTTAGTTATTTGAAATCAGCTTTCTTTAGTTCCATTAAAATCTGTTTTAATGGTGGACCGAAACATATATTTTTCATAAATGGTCAACTATAGGCTTTGTTCTTAATTGGATGGGGGGATGTTAGGTGAATAGTTTGGGTGTTCTGAATGCCCTGGAATTTAGTTCAATCTATATTGGAATGATGCTAAAAATATAAACCAGTTCTTAGGCACCTTTTTTTTTTAGCAAATATTTAGAATTGCATGGTATAGTTTTGCTTTTGTTTGCAAATCAACTTTAAAAATCTACGGAGAATTTCCAGGAATGTATACAATTTTACATTATCATAATTTTCAATATGTTATAGTCATATTACTAAAACAAAATATATACTATAAAAAAAGTGCATAAAATTTGCAATAAAATGATATAAAAATCAATGGTGTACTTTTGTTTGTTTTTTCTTAAATTAACTTCTAATTATTCTAAGAAAAATTTTCCACGAATGTATAAAATTTTGCATTATCATAATTTTCAGTATGTTCTAGTCAGATTACTAAAAAGTGCATAAAATTTGCAAAAAAATGATATACAAAACCATAAAATGTGAATTTTGAATGAAAAAATTTGAAAAGTGACTAATGAAAATATGTGGCATCCCCTTAAGTGAAGACACATATGCCCAACAAGAAGAGCGGCGGGCATGATTCGAAATATACCGAAACCTAGCCCTAGGCCAACAAAATTCACGGACAGTGAAAAAGTTCGGGCGGCGCTTATAACGCAATGTAGGCATAATGCTTCAGTTTGAGGGCCATCTCACACTTGGCTGACCACCACGGGAGTGGTCAGCGTGCAAAATGGCCAGACCTTCTAAGAATAGTAGTTAGGCCAGCGGTGATGAGACTGCTGGAAAAGAACTTAATGGCCTCATCTACCGACCTAAACTCTTCAACTGAGATAGAGAATTTAATCATTTCCTGATATGCAGACCACTGTACCCACGCCAAGAACCACCGGGGTGGGTTCTCGGGCAGCAGCGGCCCAGAAAATGATATTTGAATGAGAAAGTGATCACTAGCATGGAGGTCATCGACCCCGCCCCCCCCAATCCAAATCAGGCTGTGAATCCAGAGAGCACAAAGCTAGATCGAGGCGGGAAAATGAAGTGGTTCTCGGGCAGTGATGCATAAACTCATCAACATTTAGGACACCCATCTCAAGCTCGTCGATCAGGGCGGCAAGAACTTGACCCCTGAGATTAATTGAGACATCATTCTAGGTGTAAATCGCACATCCTCCTGCCCATTCCCCATCCCGTGGTGGTCGAGTCGCAAAGCCCATATACCCCGGGAGGGTGGAGCGGGCGCCCAGCATGGTCTCCTGCAAAAGGATAACTAACGGGAAACAGGAGTCGACGAACCTCCGCAGCTCCACCAATTTGGACCAGAGTCTACGGCAATTACATTTTAGGAATATGCCTTCCAAGCCCAACTCATAGTTACGGGGGCTCTCTTCGAAGAGAAGACCCTCACGGGAATGGCCGTACGCTTCCCGGATGTATAACTCCGGGCGCTGTTGGCCGGACAATGCGCTGAAGGCCCTGTCGCATTCGAGGACTTATTGAGGGAGGTTGGGCTCACCATGCGAGTCTTTTCCTCACTCCACCTCGAAACCTTAGGCAGGCGGGTGGACTTCGGGGGCGGTGGTCCCTCCTTTACAGGACCCATAGCCTCCGAGCTACCCACCTCGCCGCTGGTTGTGGGTGAAGTAGCCGAGGCACCTTTAGTGTTGTCCTCCTTTCGAGGGCAGCTTTAGGAACCCCGGATGATGGCCTAGCGACCAACTTCAGGGATGTTGCCTCCTGTACGTCTAATGACTCGTTTGAGGCGCGTGGTTGTTTCGCCTTACGGGAAAGGGTCACGCTGGGGGAAGGAAGGGGAGCCCTGGTTTTAGTAGGGACTGGGTGTGGACCCTTTGTGCCACCATCTTTACCAGGGGAGCGACCGGGGTGGGTAGAACCCGCAGAAGGGTTCCGCTGGGCGTGGAAACGACCGTGTTCGGAGGCCTGGAGGGACCAGGAGCATAGGGTACCTTTCTTACTATTGAGGCATAGCATGTTCCATGCAGCGCCAGGCGTGCCAGGACCAAGTCCTTAGCCTCTCGGAAGGGAAGACGATCCTGTGCCTGAATGGCCAGGATTTCTTTCTCAAGGAGGTAAGCACCACATTGCTTCTAAGAAGAAGGGTGTCTCTCTCCCCTATGACACACTTAGCCACACACGATTTGGACTTATCGTGTGTGGCCTTGGAGTAACTTACACAGACTTCGGGTAACCCCGACTTTGCACGTCAACACAAGCGATTAACATGGCCGAAGCGGTGACAGTAATAGCACCTACGTGGCAGTAGAACGAATGCCTTCACTGGGTAGCGATAACAACCGGCACGCACCGACTCTGGGAGCTTGTCACAATCGAACGTGACGAATAGTGTAGGGATGGGTCTCGAGGCCCCTCCCTGTTTTCTCATCATACGTTCGACCTTGACTGCCCCATGGTTAACCATCTCTAAAGTGGTTATCTATGGAGTTTTCCATGCGTTCCCTCACATAAACTATTCCTTTCATGGAGTTCATGGTAGAGTGCGACGTCACACTGAAGGGGGTGCAATCAAGTGTCCAAAGAGCACTAATCTTGGCCGCCTCAGAGGTATCCGACGCATTCGCCAGAAAGGGTCACCTTCGGCTCTCTATTAATCACACTAGCTAAAGTTCTCCTCTGATGGACCATGTTGCCCTTAGCCAACATGCTCCACAAGTGGAGAGAATAACCAGGAAGCGTTTGAAGCCAGCGAGCTTGAAAAGCCAACATGCTGCCACTAGTGGAGCGAATAACCAGGAAGCGTTTGAAGCCAGCGGGCTCAAAAACGCCGGGTAGTCTCTAAATGGGGAGCCCCGATGTATTCGAGGCTCCGCTCTGCGCACTAGCACTTTTGGTCTTATTCAGGGACTCTGCACCCGGGGGGCAGACGGGCTGGACGTGCCGATCTTGGCTTGTTCTCTTACCAAAGTGGCAGCAGACCCATCCATCCACACATCCCCTGCGGATGGAGAGTATCCCCGAGTATTTTTCTTCCTTTTTGGAGAGGATGGCGGGAAATGAACCCGCTTCTCCCTCCTCTGGCAGGAGCCCCCAGGCCAGATGGACCGACCTCAGCAAGGTCCTTCTCCGAGATCGAGAAGGTTCTGGCGGTCGACAGGGGCATCAGCTGGAGGAGGAGATCCCTCCCTTCCTTGTACTGCCTTGGAGACCCGAGTCATCTGAGGAGGACTTTATACAGGAGCGGACTCGGGTACTGTGCTTGGCCCTGAGCCCGGATTCGCCCCCATGGTAGTTCCTACCATCTGGGTTGCCTCAAGTACCATGTTTATTGGGAAGGCCTCCGTTTGCCCCCCCTTCCCCGGACATCACAGGTCCCATTGGCAGCGGTGTTACTAGTCAGGTTATTTGGTGGGGCACGTGCCTTGCCCCCCGCTAAGGTCAATATTTGAGCCAGTACATCTTTCGAGGGAAGGGGTCGATTGGCCCTCTCCCCCCTAAGGGGGCTTGCCCTACCGAGCCGCTTACACGGGGAGCAGTCGGATATGGGCTGCCTGTTGCCTTTCTTGGCAGTCCCTTGGGAAAGTAAAGGAGGGGGGGGGCTGCCACTGATAAGAGGGAGACACCTGGGGGTGACTCCAAAGAAGAGGGTGAGGGTGAGTCCCCTAAACCTGTACACAAAGGAGAGGAGTAAGCCTCTTCTCTGGTTGAAGAGTTTTGGAGGTTCCCCTGCTGTGAAAACAAATTAAACTAAAAAACAAATATCCTTTGCCTAATCTTGAAGAGCCATTGCTAACATATAAATGGCAATATGGCTGCAAGAAATGAGTCAAAATCATTTATGGCTGAAATCAAAACCTAGTATGCAAAACTGGAATGTTTCCTACTTAAGTACAAGAAGAGATCAGGTAGTATTGGCAAGGATAGACTTAGTAGGGAGGGGGGTCATCTCTCATGAAAATCCCTGGAGTCTCTCAGATTCCTCACTTGACACAGAGGGAACCTGATAAGAATCGCTTGCTTCCCTGTAACACGATGAATAATCAAGATGCCAACCTGATTCTATAGTAAGCACAGGGACTTTATGATTATATAACATGTAAAGACAGACTATACCTTCATAGAGATAGGAAAAGATTGCACTCTCATCATCCAATGCATTTGTAGTTTAATAATTAATGTTATTCATTAGGGAGGTAAACCTTTTCAAGTGTGATGCAATCTCACAAGCCTACTTGTATTAATTATGTTGTCAAAATATTCATTAGATCATAAGAGGGTTGGCCAAAATATGTGGTTTTGAAAAAATCTAACCTACATGGGTTTTTTCATGTTTCAGGATTTATTATGTTCTGAAAAACCCACATATTTGGGTGTTTTCATGGGTTTTATCATTTTTCATCAACTATATTGCTGGAAAAAGTAATAAATAGAGGCACAGTTACTTCTCCACATACCCAGAAAAATACACTAACCAACTAATTTCTAACTATGCACATGTAGGAAACTATCTGGCAACAATAATTCAACCTCCAAGCACACATTATTACAGTTTGCATAATGTACATACTACATATATGCTTGAGCTAATTTAGCAGATGATATCATACATGACAGACTATTGGCCAATGGATTTGAAGCAGCCAATAAGCAGATGTTGTTAGATATTCTGACTGCTGATTGGTCAGTGAATGTGGCAGTAGTCTTGCACCAATCACTTGTTTATTTTGTCTCACACATGAGGATGTGATAACACAACATAACATAATTTCACGGATGACAAAAGCCACAAGGGCCTACAAAGGTCATCCGCATCTGTCAAACCCACCCACAAAATGCATCCATAGGATTGTGTGAGATCATGCATCTACAATATACAATTAGAACCATACACAGGAATGTGTCCGATCATGCATCTACAATATACAATTAGAACCATCCACAGGAATGTTAAAAACAAAAGGTATCATCATCAGGACTCATCAAAGCCAGAATACGCCCCTCCCCCAGGTTAACCCTCCTGTAATGACGTGATCTATTATTGTGGTTTACTATAGTCTTATCGATACTTCAATACTAGGTGACCTCTTAAGGTCCTGCAGAAATAACCAGTCAGTCCACACCCGTCACCCACTCTATCAAGATAACAACCTACTTAAGAAAAAAGCTATAGACAAAACAACTCTAGCCTACTGTTTCCTATCACAGCCTAAATTACATATTACATTATTCTATTAACTAACCCCTACTAATAACTTATTGTGTCAATGACTACCACATCTGATACGCCACGTCATCCTCGGTGAGTGTTCTAAATAGTTGTTATAACCTAACTGATAATAGATATACTACACCTCCCTCCCCATGTAATCATCTAATCTGCTTTTGTTTGGACTCTCTACCATCTCAGATGCCAAACTATTCCAGTAATCTACCATTCTATTGGTGAAAAAATATTTTCTAACATCCAACCTGCACATCTGTTTTTTTTTTAATTTTTAAGTGGTGACCTCTAGTCCTATTACTAACTTCCAAATCAAATAACTTGCTAAAATCCAACTTATCCATCCCAGAACAGATTTTAAAAAGCTCAATCATATCTTCCCTCATATATGTTCTTTCAAATGAGAACATATTTAGTACCCTCAGTCATATTCAAGATAGTTCAGGGAAGGTATCATTTTATTGCCCTCCTTTGTACTAACTAGCAGGTTGATGTCATGTCTAAAATGTGGTAACCATGCCTGTATACAGTACTCTAAATGTGGCATGACATATGAGTTGTAGAGTTTAAGGATAACCTCTTTACACTTGCAACTAACATTCCTCTTAATGTATCCTAGCACCCTATTTGCTTATTTTTTGCCTTAATACACTGCTTTGAAAACTTCAGTGACCTATCTACTACTACACCTAAGTCCTTCTCATCCTCAACTGAATTCAGCCAACACCCATCCATTCATAGCTAAATTCCTTATTATCCCTTCCCATTTTAGGAACTTTGCATTTTTTAAGGTTAAAAGTCATCTGCCACTTCTGAGCCCAAGCTAATAACTTATTTAAGTCACTCTGCACTTTATGGCTACCCTCAACTTCTTTGACTATAGCAGCCAATTTAGTGTCATCGACAAAAATTGATACTTTGCGATTTACAGTCTCCCCAAGATCATTTATATAAACTATGAATAATAAAGGGCACAGAACGGTTCCCTGAAGAACATCACTGATAACGTCCCTCCACCTTGACCTAAACCCCATTCAGTACAACTCTCTGTTTCCTGTCTTTCAGCCCTTCAGCTATCCAATTCAAAACTTTATCACATATTCCATGCATTTTTAATTTGTGAACCAGTCTCCTATGTGGAACTTTATCAAAAGCTTTGCTAAAATCTAAGTAAATTACATCAACATTCTCTCCCTTATCTAATTGATAGGTACATAATCTATAAAATCCAGTAAATTTGTTAAATACAATCTATCTCTTCTAAACACATACTAAGAATCATTTATTAACTTACCACTGTATAGGTGGTCAGAAATTGCCTTCCTAACTATCTTCTCAAGAATTTTACAAAGTTAAGCTTACCAGTCTAAAATTATTTGGATACTCTTTACTTCTCTTTTTAAAAATTGGCACTATATTCAATAATTTCCAATCATTAGGTATTTCTCCAAACTCTAGTCATCTAGTATATATGTTCTCATGAGCTACTGTAATACTATCTACAACTTCTTTGAGTAACCTAGAATAAATTTTGTCTGGGCCAGATGACTTACTAGTATTTAAATCCAACATAAGCCCTTTAATTATTTTCCTGTTCAATTAATGGTATTCAAAACTACTTCTTTTGACCTAGAATTAGCATCAATTAATCTATCTGGATTCTCATCTGTAAATACTGAAGAAAAATGATCATTATGAACCTCTAATATTTCCCCATCAGATTCTTTCAAAACGCCTTCTTATCTAATAGGCCCTACTTTATGAGGGTTAAATTTGTTATTAATTCAATTATAGCTAAATAATTTTCTTGGATCTTTATCATTATTTTAGCTAAATTAATTCCTGCCTGCCATTTACTATTCTTAATAATCTTATTTAACTTATTTCTGGTTGACCTATAATGATTTAAATTGTCAAATAACTTTAGACCAGTAAGCTTAACTTCTATAGTCTGTAAAATTCTTGAGAAGATGGTTAAGAAGGGAATTTCTGATCATCTAGAGAGTAGCAGGTTAATTAATGATGCTCAGCATGGTTTTAGAAAAGATAGATCGTGTTTAACTAATTTACTGGATTTTATGGATTATGTAACTAAAGAATTAGATAGGGGTGAGAAAGTTGATGTGATCTACTTAGATTTCAGCAAAGCTTTTGATAAGGTTCCACATAGAAGACTAGTTCATAAATTAAAGCTGCATGGGATATGTGGGAACGTTTTAAATTGGATAACTGAATGGCTGAAAAATAGGAAACAGAGAGTTGTACTGAATGGAGTGAGGTCAGAGTGGAGGAATGTTATTAGTGGCGTACCTCAGGGATCAGTTTTAGGCCCTTTATTATTTATAATCTATGTAAATGATCTTGGGCAAGGTGTAAATAGTAAAGTGTCAATTTTTGCTGATGACACTAAATTGGCAGCTGTAGTCAAAGAGGTTGAGGGTAGCTTTAAAGTGCAGGGTGACTTAGATAAGCTGTTAGCTTGGGCTCAGAAGTGGCAGATGACTTTTAACCTTAATAAATGCAAAGTTATTAACATGGGGAGAGATAATAGGGAATTTAGCTATGAGATGGATGGATATTGGCTTAATTCAGTTGAAGATGAGAAAGACTTAGGAGTGGTAGTAGATAGGTCACTGAAATTTTCAAAGCAGTGTATTGAGGCAAAAAATAGAGCAAATAGGGTGCTAGGTTACATTAAAAGAAATGTTAGCTACAAGAGTAAGGAGGTCATCCTTAAACTATACAACTCTTATGTCAGGCCACATTTAGAGTACTGTATACAGGCATGGTCACCACATTTTAGACATGATATAAACTTATTAGAGTCAGTACAAAGGAGGGCAACAAAAATAATACCATCCCTGAAGCACCTTGAATATGAAGATAGACTGAGGGTATTAAATATGTTTTCATTTGAAAGAAGGTGTGTGAGGGGAGATATGATTGAGCTTTTTAAAATCTTTTCTGGGATGGATAAATTAGATTTCAGCAAGTTATTTGAGTTAGAAGGTAGTAATAGAACTAGAGGCCACCACTTAAAGATTAAAAAACAGAGGTGCAGACTGGATGTTAGAAAATATTTTTTCACTAACAGAGTGGTGGATTATTGGAATAGTTTGCCACCTGAGACTGTAGACAGCCCAAACTTGAATGTTTTCAAGCGCAGATTGGATGATTATATGGGGATGGAGGGTTAATTTCTTACTTTTTAGTATGTGGATATGTTTCTTGACTCATTCCTGTGGATGCAGTTTCTTTTTATTGTATATTTTGGGGGATTTTGATTTTGTTTTTGACAGACTCCTATGGAGGCTTTAAATTATATATTGTAGATGCATGGTTGGACATTCCTATGGATTGTTAAATTGTATATTGTAGCTGCATGACCTGACAAAATCCTATGGATGCATTATATGGGTGGGATTTGATGGATACGGATGACCTTTGATAGGCCCTTGTGGCTTTTGTCATCCGTTAAATTATGTTATGTTATGTTATGTTATGTTAAGTACTTTTTCTCTGAAATCTCTCGTATGCCCTTTTCTTCTCAGAAATTTTCCTAGCTATCTCCTGATTCCACCACAATGACTTCCTAAATTTTTCCTAATAGCCTTCATTGGAATACATTGCTCCTAAACTACGTTTAATATAGTCTTAAAAGTGTTCCACATCTAATAAATATTCTTTTCCCATGAATTCTATATCCCATCTTATCTGATTTATCAAGTTGCGTAATTTATCGTAATTGCCCATATGAAAATTTGGATTTTTTGAATTGAGAGCTTGCTGAGAACATGTCCGATCGCTACCGCTGGCATATATTTGTGATCAATGTAAATAACCTCACTTAATTGTGTTCTAGATAAACGAGGGTTAGCTGCATTGATTTTTTTATGTTTTATTTGTACTTAAATTAATTCTAATTTACTACTGTATATCTTCAGTATCTACATGATAAGCATATGTTTAGTTTCCAGAAAGAGTGTGTAAATCTTGTATTTATTTATATATATTCTATATATCTTGGTATAGAAACTAATTGAATTAGAAATGCCTAAAATAGTTGGGTTTGGTAGAAAACAAGCAATTGAGTGGTTAGAAGTGACTAGAATCAGCGATTGTAGTAAAGTTAAATTCAAGCATTGTTCATAGGCACTAACATCTAAAATTGAGAGAATAAGAGCTCATCTAAAAAAATGTACAAGCCGCAATATGACTGATTTCACACATATACAAAAATGAGCTATACAATAGAATTAGAAAGTATTAGTGCTTGTGGAAGTAGTACATCTGCCGAGAGGAGTAACACCCCTACTCCTATAGCAACTTCATCTTCTAGGAATGTGGCTGAGATTTCTTCATTCTTTCTTACACCCAAATCACCCACATTAATGCCAGTTATAGCATCTACTCCTAAAAGGTCTTCTGTATCAGGTGAATATGTTTAACAATACTCAAGGGACTACAAGGACCTCAGTTAAAAAAAGTTCTATTCAGGCTAAATTATCAAAATTTGCAAGAAAAACAACCGATTCACAAAGAAAATAATGTGGCAGAAATATAGCTGAATTCTTTTATGCCAACAACATTGCATTTTTGGCAGCTGAGTCTAAACAGTGTAAAGCAATGGTTGCATTATTGAGACCTGGGTATGACCCACCAACAAGAAAGGAACGAGCAGGGAAGCTTCTTGATGATGTTCACCAAGAAGTAGAAGAGAGCATGAAAAATGCTTTATTAAATGCAACAATAACCCTTATGTAAGATGAATGGTCCTCAGTTACTAATGATCCAATTATTGGAACCTCACTGCATAATGGAAGAACATTTATTTTTAGTATTCATGACTGTGGTGCTGACAAAACCCGACTGAATATTGTTATTAGTTAGCATCTCAGTCAATTGATCACATAAAAGATGAGTTTTTAATTTATTTAAATCTGAAAAAAATATGTTAATAAAATATCTCTTTTATCTGTCACTAATATTCATAAGCTTAATGACTTCACTCTGACTCACTCATAATGAGGAAAAAATGGTGTAGATGAGAGCCTCTGCATGAACAATATCCATTGCTTCTCAGCTACTGTTGTTCTGCTCATCTGTTAAATTTGATTGAAAAGGAGGTAACACCAAATACCTTGTTAAAGCACATACTACCTATCCAAAAATATTTCAGGAACCATCACCAACAACATGCAAGTAAATTACATTGTAGTTATTTGTAACTATTCTAGTTTATAACTGCCTTTATTTTATTTTATTTTTTTAGGAGGCCATCTGGAGACTGCCTTCTTGGGCAAAGGTCGCCGTACTCACCACCACAGCCTAGTACTAGGCTACTTTAAAATAACAACAAAAATAAAAACAAAAAAGGCAACAACAGGAAGCAGGTTCGAGCATCGGGAGGAGGTCCTCCTCCCCCGGGGCAGGGACATTCGACCAACAGAGAAAACAAGAAATACCCACCTAGTTAAATAAAAGGGAGAAAGCCGGCCTCGTCCCCAAAAGTCTAAAAGTCCACTAGTCAATGTACACGAACTCGTCCCGACTAACAGAGACAGGTGGTAGCGAGCCCGCCCATCCCGGCAACGGGACAGATAACGTGCGCGGAGATCGCCCAGACTGAGACATTCAACAAGAATGTGCCGAACAGTCTGGGGGACAACGTAGTCTTCACAGTAGCGCGCTGACGAGCGTTCCATCAAATGGCGGTGCGTCCCGCGAGTGTGTCCAATTCGGAAGCGACAGAAAGCAACCTTTATTCTTCACAGCATTGGGGGGTAGGTCCATGGACACAGTCGAGGTGCAATAGCACGCAACTTTAACTTCCCTTCGACCGTGACTCAGCTTCTTTTCCAAGCAGCCCGAAGAGCTACCCGTATTCCTGCCATGTAATCGGTGTGAAGAAGAGCGAAACGCTAGTCCGGTAGCCGAGTCCTCGCGGGATCTTTGGCGCCCTCATTCCCCGCAATTCCTACATGTCCAGGATCCCAGCAGAAGATAATCTCGACATCCGCCCGGGTCGCCCAAAACCGTGGCGTCACGGATATTAAGAGCCAGGGGATGCGGAGATTCAAAATGCCACGAGAGCACTGAGGGTGCTTTGTGAGTCACTATAGATCACAATCCGATCTCCGAACAGGGCACGTCACGTAATCTCCAGTACGAGGTGGTGTATTGCGACCAGCTAGGCCGTGAAAAAAACGCAGCGCCTGGAAACCGAGCCCCCCTTGGCCCTTGAAGCCATCCATATACACGGGCACGGTTCCAGCGTGACACGAGGTGTGCTCCAAAAAGGTCGAACGCAATACTCCCGGTGCTGTACAAGCTTTGGGAGCAGAAGCGTGGCGACAAATAGCCAGAGGTGGTACCCTTTATAGTGGCGTCGGAGTCAAAACCAGGGGCGCCACCAACACGAGAGCTATACGTAGCTCTCCAAGGAGTTTCCTAGCCCTAAATCCAAAGGGCTTAGCGTATGACTGGCGTCTCTCGGCGGCATAGGCACCGTCGAAATTAGCGGCGGATGAGATGAGAGCTGTTGGCAACTGAGTGAGGCGCCAGGCTCGCGCGTACAGGCGAATAATGCCCTGTGCACGACGTCAAGCGAGTGACGTGTCTCCAGCATCGACTAGTACGCTCTAAATAGGGCAAGTGCGGAAATAACCGGTCGCCATGCGATGGCCGGTTTGGTGGATCGAGGCCACCTTCCGCAATACACGCTCAGCAGCTGATGCAAAAAACTCGCATCTGTAGTCAAGCTTGAACGAACAAAGGATCGATAAAAAAGTAAGGCAGTAGCCCTATCAGCACCCCCAAGCGCTGAGCGGCACGAAACGGAGAATATCCATGGCGCGGGTACAAGAGACCCTACGGCTGAAAATATGAGCCTCCCAGGTGAGGGGTCGGTCAAACGGTGCGATTAAACCACTTCCAGATGTACCCCATTAAGAAACAAGTCTGGGTCAAAGTGGAGCCGTGGATGGCGGCAGAAGTGCACCACCTTAGTCTTGGCCAAGTAAAACCGTAAACCTGTGCGTTTCGTCATAGCGAGAGAAGCGGTTCAATGCCTGTTAGAGTCGACGCTCCAGAGTTGGCATCTGGGTCGTGCCAAAAGAGATCGAAAGGTCGTCCACGTAGAGCGTAACGAGAACATCTTCTGGCACCAGCGAGGTGATGCCGTTGCTCGCTGATGCCGTTGATGCTCAGGGCAAAGAGTGTGACACTGAGGACATTTCACTGCAGGACACCATCTTCCTGCTCCATTAGGCCGGAGAGAGCTTTCCCCACCCGTACGCGGAATCGACGATCTCGCAAAAGTCACACATATAAAGATTGGGAGGCTTCCCCTCGTCCCCATCGTGTGGAGAGTCTCCATGATACTGTATCGCCATGCGATATCATAGGCCTTCTCAAGATCGAAAAACACTTTCGCGTAGTGCTATCTGGAAATGAAGGCTTCGCTGACGGCATTTTCCAGTCGGAGCAGAGCATCCGACGTGAACTGGAACTTGGTGAAGCCGCACTCTGCACAAGACAGATGGCCTCCGGTGTCCAGAAAAAAGACTAATCTAACATTTACCAAGTTCTGCATAAACTTGCACTCGCAAAAGGTTACGAGATACTGGGAGGAAACCGGCCGGAGTAGAGTGATCTCTCCCCGGTTTGCGAAAGGCGAACACAGAAGCGATTCGCCAAGAATCTGGGAGGAAACCCCCCACTAGATCCTGTTGAACAAATCTAACAGAAAGGCCATGCCTCGCTCGCCCAGGTGTCGAAGCAAGTCGTACCGGACATCGTCCGGACCATGGTCGGTGTCCGCGCAGGAAGCAAGAGCGGAACGCAACTCACTCATAGTAAACCTGTCGTTGAAGGGTTCTCCGCCTCTGGAGGTAAAGTACAGCCAGCGGCTTTCCGTGATATTACGACGTGCATTGAATGCTGGCGGAGCAGCATCCTGGCTAGAGAATGTAGAAAGAGCGGTCGCGAAGGATTCCGCCACGGATATGGGGTCCGAGATTGCGGTCCCATTCTCCTGGAGAACGGGATGAGGGTCCTGCGAGAACTTGTCCCGAATCCTTTTAACTCTAATCCACACCTCTGCTAGAGAGGTCTTCCCGTTAAGTGAATCCACATATGCCCACCAAGAAGATTGGCGGGCATGCTTCGAAATATACCGGAACCTAACTCTAGCCCGACGAAATTCAGCGACAGTGAAATCGTTCGGGCGGCGCTTATAGCGCATGTAGGCATAGGGCTTCTCCTTGATTGACTTCTCACAATCGGCTGACAACCATGGGAGTGGTCGGCATGCAAAACGGCCAGACCTTCTAGGAAGAGTTAGCCCCGCGGCGATGAGGTTGCCGGAGAAGAACTCAACGGCCTCATCTACCGACCTAAACTCTTCGCCTGAGATAGAGAATTCAGTTAGTTCATAAAATGCCGATCACCACGCCAAGCTTCGCCGGGGTGGGCTCTCGGTCGGCATCGGCCCAGAAAATGATATTTGAATGGGAAAGTGATCACTACCATGGAGGTCATCGACCACCCTAAAATCAAAATCAGGCTGTGCATCCGGAGACCACAGATAATAATAATAATAATGATTTATAATGCGCCCTACAGAGTTGTTAGCACTCACAGAGCGCAGGTTGTGTAGCGAGTGTAGAGAAAGTTTACAAGGAAGAGAAGGCAATTTTGAAGAGATGAGTCTTCAGGAAACGTTTAACGTAGCAAGGGAGGGAGAGGATCGGACTTCAGCAGGAAGAGCATTCTAGAGTCTAGGAGCACAGACTGAGAAGGATCGTTCAACGATCGAGCAGAGGACAGAACAAGGAGTCTTCATGATGGGAGCGTGGTTAGACCGGAGTGCCCGAGGAGTTTGATGACGGGAGAGGGCAGACGAGATAAGGTGGAGCCTCGAGGTTTAGGGCCTTTTAGGTGATGAAATGAATTGTATAGTAGGTAGGGAAGCGAATAGGTAACCAGTGTAGCTCCTGTAACAGAGGCATTGAAGGAGAGAACCTGGGGCAGCGAAGGAGGATCCGCGCAGCATAGTTTTGAACTAGTTGTAGCGGGCGAAGTGACGAAGAAGGGAAATTCACTAGAAGAGAATTGCAGTAGTCTAAGCGTGAGGCGACGAAGGCATGAATATCAGTCTTAAGGCTTCGTCGATCAAAATGGTATCGAACACGTGAAAAGTTGCGGAGGAAACCGAGGGAAGACTTACAGATACAATGGATGTGCCGTTTAAACGAGAGTTGCTCGTCGAAAATAACACCAAGATTACTGACGGTAAGAGAGAAGGCGCCATTGGTTTCTCCAAGGTTAAGGGAGGGAAAGAGAGCTTTATATTTCTCCACTATCGAAGTGTAACAACAAGGAGAACTTCCGTTTTATCGTGGTTAAGTTTGAGAAAGTTGGCAGACAGCCCTTCGTTTATGGAGGTGTAAGCTGAAAGGAGCTTAGTGATTGATTGAGCAAAGGACACAAAGGATGAGGAAAGGTATATCTGGTTGTCATCAGCATAGAGGTGTAAGGACAGGCCCAAATCACGAAGAAGGGAACCAAGAGCAAGTAAGTTTTTTGCGAAAGAGAAGGAAGCCAAGGACTGAGCCCTGAGGCACCCCAAAATGAATGGGCGCGGGCTAGGAGGAGAGGTATGAGCGGAACCAAGCTAGTGCAGTGCCCGAGAGACCAAGGGAGAATTTGATGGAGGAGTTTGGGTGAAAAGACGTCCTTAAGGGATCCAGATTTGTTAAAGCGTGAGATCAGGGTAGTTACTTCGTCAGAGGACGCCCGAGTGAGGACATTAAGCGGCAATGGATTATGGTCGAGGAGAACAGCATAGGCTTGTTCAGACGACTGGGGTAGTTTGGCACGAAGGTTAATAATTTTATCAGTGAAAAATTTAGAGAGAGTAGAGGGGTTGATGGGAGGAGAGGTGGCAGAAATGGGGCTAGGCGAGGAAAGTCGAGAGAGCAGACGAAAGATAGTCCGAGGGTCATTCTTGCTCTCAGACAAAACGTTTGCGTGAGTGAGCCTCATGCGCTGATTTTAATTTGGAGGAATAAGTCGAAGTAGCAAGGCGATAGGCAAGTGAGAGGGAGGTCGTGTCCTGCCCACGGGAGCGTGCTTTACGAAAGGCTCGTTCATGAGCACGTAAGGTCCTACTAGAACGAAGGAGTTCCATGGTGAACCAAGGGGCGTGGTGATGGCGGTTTGAACAAGGAGTGATAAGTGGGGCATGCACTTCAAGGCAGGTAAGTCATGATTGGTGCAGTGAGTTTAAGGTTTGGTCAGGTGAAGCAGTAGTATCAATAGGATTTTTTTTTAAGGGGCTATCTGGCAACTGCCCACTTGGGCATAAGTCGCCGCAAACAAACAGCCTATTTCTAGAGTACTTTAAAATAAAAATTTGAAAACAAAACAACGATAAAAAGGGAAGATGACAATTTAGCAAGCAAGCTCCTGCGCCGGTGAGAGGGGGACTTCGCCACGGCGCAGGAGCGTGCGACCCACATATAAAACAACAATAACAAAAACACAACAAAACCTAGTTAAATAAAAGGGAGAAGGCCGGCCTTCCCCAAAAGTCTATCAGTCCACCAGTTAAGGTGCACGTACTCGTCCCAAGTACAAGGGACAGGCGGTAGCGACCCCGCCCATCCCGGTACCGGGACAGATAACGTGCGCGAAGATCGCCCAGATTGGGACATTCAACAAGAACGTGCCAAACAGTCTGGAGGAACAACGCAGTCTTCACAATAGAGCGCTAGCGAGCGCTCCATCAAATGGCGGTGCGTCCCGCGAGTGTGCCCAATTTGGAGACGACAGAAAGCAACGTGAAGCCCTCGCGGCATTGAGGAGTAGGTCCATGGGAACAGTCGCGGAGCAATGGCACGCAAATTTAAGTGCATTTCGACCGTCTCCCATCTTCTTTGCCAAGCAAACGGAAGAGCTTCCTGTATTCCTGCCATGTAGTCGGTGTGAGGAAGAGCGGAACGCTGGTCCGGTCACAGAGTCCTCGCGGACTCTTTGGCGCCCTCATCGGCGCGCTCATTCCCCGCAATTCCTACATGTCCAGGGAACACAGCTGAAGATAATCTCGACATCCGCCCGGCTCGCCAAAACCGTCTCGTCACGGATATCGCGAACCAAGGGATGCGGAGATTATAATGGCCCGAGAGACTCAGGGCGCTTTGTGAGTCGCTATAGATCACAATCCGGTCTCTGAACTAGGCACGTCGCGTAATCTCCCGTACCGAGTGATTTATTGCCACCAGTTTGGCCGTGAAGACAGACGCTCCTCCTCATTTACTAATGGAATGCTTCTCCGGGTAATAAGAAAAAATATTAAGCCCAATTCATTAATGTATCCCCTCCCCCCTCCCTTCAATCATGACATATCAAATGTTTGGGAGAAAATAGAATTATTTGGCGTCTTTTAGGTCTCGGTGAATCTTTTTTTAATTATCAAAACAGGCTAGTATTTTTTTTAAGGTGCGCTTGTTTGGTGTCCAGTTGTTGTAGGGTGGACCATAGGTTCTCCCTCCAACCCCTGCCATAGAGCCACGCACGACGTTTGATCAGTACGTTGAAACAACAACTTTGGAAAACGCGGAAATTCTTTGAGAGAATTCATCCGCAAGACACTCAAATAACTACCTAGCCACCCACCAATCTATCAACTTGGTCACCAATCATAACTAACAGACATACCAATGACCTAAAAGTGCCCCCACCCCTGCAATACCAAAACAGGCATCCTCCCAATCGACGACCATCTAAACATGAAAGAGAACTTCTTCAGTAAACTTATGCCAACCACATCCACCTTATAAAGACCATTACTAGGACCCTCTTCTCCCCTTCAAAACATAGAACCTCCCATCTTGCCTGTCCTTCACTTCTTGGTTGTCTAAGAACCTCTCAAAAAGACCATGTGCAGTGGTCGACTTCCTGATTACTGCTGCCTTGTTCGTTAGATTTATGAGAACCGGGGAGGGAGGGGGGGTGAAGGATGTAAAGGAATAATAAAATTGTGAGGTAAAGCAATTTCAAAGGAAACCACATATCCACATACCAGCAACTGAAGAGTCTAGTAGTTTGAGAGAGAGAGAGAGACCGATTTGTGGTATCAGTCTTGGCCAAAAGGTGGTTCCCTCAAAGGTCCTGGAAGTCAAAAGAAGGATTGTGAGGATGCAGTGTTTCGTTGTCCTGTTTCAAGCGTAGCATCCACACAACACGGACAAATCTCTCGAGATAGAAAGAGTGAACCATCCACAACATACACTAAGGCTGCTTCCTCGAATGGTTACAGGGTGGGGCGAGTTTGCTTTTAATATATTTCATTTGAGGAGTACTTTTAGTACTCAATTTTGGTTCCTCTTTTTCTCTCTTAAAAAAATATCGCTGAATTAAGCAAATAAAAATAGGCTCAAATATCTAAGAAATTCCCCTTCAACGATTGAAGCATCTCTTTAATTGCTACTCTTTTTGTTTGGTTTATAGGGAGCTGGAGGAGGGAAAACACAACTGGGAAAGGGGTAATGATAGATACACGATGGATTCTTACCTATTTGATATTAGTGGGTGAATAAGACTTTGTCTTGTTTGGGTCCCACCTCAACTTATTTTACAAAGTATTGAACATTAGTAGTTTAATTTATCGCAGTTTTAACCGTTACAGGTTCGCTTCCTTCAGATACTTAAATTAAATGTCGAATTTCCTTTTCATAGGTCATGTTAATCCTAGTTATTATCATTAAATAATGATTTGTTTCTGTATAGAAACAAAACAGGAAAAAATATTTCTCGCTCTGCTCACATATCACTAAACCAAGACATTCCCAGTATCATTCCTATGACTAGTTACTGTGGTTTCAGTGATTGTCAAGTCTCTTCTTAAAGGATTATTGATGGAGCACTGACAACATACTCTGGGAGATCATTCCAGGAATTAAAAACACAAATACTAAATGCATTTGCTCTTGTAACAGTTCTGATATGTTCAGTCCTCCTTAATTTATAAGTATTTGTTCTTGTGTTACCAGTATTGAATTCAAAATAGTCATTCATATCAACATTCTCAAAACCATGAATGATCCTGTATGCCTCAATCAGGTCTCCACAAAGTCTTCGTTGCTGTAGTGAAGTTATTTCCAGTCTTTTACATCTAGTCACATAAGGTAACTCTTTCAAATCTGGTACTAACTTGGTCATCCTTCTTTGAACTTTTTCAAGTTCTTCAATATCCTTCTTATAATAAGGGGACCACGCCTGGACAGCATATTCAAGGTGTGGCCGGACCAAAGAACAATATAGTGTGCGACAAATTTCAATGTCCATATATAGAAAATTTCTCTTAATCAATCCCAATACTCTATTTGCTTTGGCCACTATATTTCCAATACGTTGGGTTGGCTTTAAGTCCTTTGCAATGAGAACTCCTTGGTCTTTTTCACTCTCTGTTGATTTAATTTCTCTTCCATTTAGTGTATAAGATATTCCAAGGTTCCTATGTCCAATATGCATTGTCGTGCACTTATCTGGATTAAATTCTAACATCCATTTCTCACTCCATTTCTGAAGTTTTTGGAAATCCCTCTTCATAGCTTCAATATCTTCATCAGAATTAATTTTAACAAAGATTTCTGCATCATCCGCAAACATTAAGGCTGGACATTCAAGTTCTTCTACCAAGGCGTTAACAAAAACAAAAGACTGGCCCTAGGACAGACCCTTGAGGAACTCCGGATGTTACTGCTAGCTGAGTGGAATGCTGACCTCGAATTTTTACAAATTGTTTTCTATCAGTAAGAAAATCCCTGATCCATTTCAACACACTACCTCTAATACCGTAACCATACAATTTAGTCAATAGCGTTTTTTGCGTCACAGTGTCAAAAGCTTTTCTACAGTCCAAGTAGTTAACATCTATTGGTATTTGCAAATCAACTGCTTTTGTCAGTGCTTTCAAATACTCGAGGAGATTTGTTACTGTACTAAACTTCCTCCTAAAACCATGCTGTTTTCTACTAAGGATACCATTTGACTCTAAATGTTCAATTAACTTATCTCTAATGATGGTTTCGCACATTTTACATACTATACATTTAAGGGATATCGGTTGATAGTTAAGAGGATCCAACTTGTCACCTTTTTTTAAAGATAGGACAAATCTTTGCAACTTTCCTTATATAAGGTGGGCAAAATTCCATTTTCTAAGGATTCTTTTATTAATATTGTTATTAAGACTGCTAGTTCAATGTGGCATTTGCTTAAAAACTTAGGGTGGATTCCGTCTGGTCCCATAGATTTATTCGCCTTAGTCTTCTTTAATAGAACTGAAACAACTTCCAAGGTAACTTCAATATTTTCCAAGATAGGCATGTCATACCCTTCACCAAAAACTGGCATATTTATTTCAGATTCATTCACAAAGACACCCTGGAATGCTTGATTCAGTTCATTGGCTGTTTCAACATCATTCACTGTCATACCATTTCTTTTCTTTATTTTCAACACATTTTCTTTAAGTTTGGTCCTGCTTCTGATAAAGCTCAAAAAATGTTTTGGGTTACATTTGATATCATGTGCAAGTTTCTTTTCAAAGAGTATCTTGGCTAGTTTAACCATAACATTCGTTTTATTTTTCTCTTGTCTATATCTTTCCGGTCTAAGAGGAGTTTTTCTTGCCTTCACCCTATTCCATGCTCTTTCCTTGACAATTATCTGATTATTTACTTCCTTGGTCATCCACTTAGCCTTAGGCTTACCAATAATTATTTCTGTTTTAGGCACATATTTTTCTATTAGTTCAGTGCATATATTAACAAATACATTATACTTTTCGAATACAGTCTTGCCTTCAAATATTTGGTTGCAGTCAATCAATAACTCTCTCTTAATCTCACCATAATTGCCTCTATGAAAGCAGTATTTGTACCTTACATTACTATCATTACAGTCTTCACCATCATCAATAAAAATATCAAAAACTATTGTAGAGTGATGGCTGTTGCCTAGAGGACACACGCAAAACAATTGAGCAGCCTTGTGCCCGCTCGATTGCTGCTAGTTTAAAGGTACCCTCTTTGAATGGACTGTAAGGTCTCCTAGGGTACCTTCTTTCCTTGTTGTTACTCCTTGTTGTAACTGTACGTTCTCAACATCAAATAGGTTTCTTGTAAATACCAGCTTTAAATGATATTCATTATCACAACCAACATTGTGTGTATGCTCCAGAATATGTTGATACAAAAAAGAATCGTTTATTGCATCCAGAAAATTTGGGGCATCAACATGTTGTCCATCACCAACAGAGTTATTTTCCCATAATACTTCGCCAAAATTAAAGTCTCCACAAATTAGCACCAGAGAACTATTATCATATCTCTCACTCAACCTAATGAGATCATTTAAGAGTAAGTTACTCTCTCTACATGAATTGGGTGGTCTATAAATTGCACCCACTAAAACATATTTATTACTGAGTTTAACCTCATACCATGTAGCTTCCTCATATAAATGTTCTGTTAAATATCTTATTTTATTTGCTGGAGAACCGGATTTTGTTGACAAAAATTTAAAGCAAATCTAACGAGGGCATCAACTAATTCACGGGACGCCTCTCCCCGCAAAAAAAAAACAAGGTCAAATTGTGAAAGATATAAATCATGAATAACTCAGATAGCTACTTGGGGAGTTCCTTAGAACAAATAGGCTGCCCAACTTTCAGGTTGGTGTAGGCATGCTACAATACTTAAACCGACCACGACGCTACCCCTTACGCCCAACCAACCCGCACGCAGCGACAAGCAATGCTAACAGCCGCCAAGAAAGGCACAAATCAGTTCCATTACAAAAACCGAGAAATGATATCCAATTTTCTTTTCCACGTAGTCGAATGTCTTGTTACTGGTCGTAGTTAGGGACAAAGGAATTCCCCGTACATTGGAGATACCAATCTCATATCTCAGTTGATGTAAGTAGTGGTCAACATAAAGGACATGTTACGAACATGTAATGACATGGCGTTCGCTCCTATCTCAAAAGTTACCAATTTGGGGAATAATTTTAACTTCGATTCAATTTTAGTTTGAATCTCTTTATCACGAATTAGATCTAAGTGAAATTAACTTATAAGTACGGTATTAACCTGTAACAAGGGTTTATACAAAGTTCAAAATTTTAAGAAAAACAGTAATACACCGACCAAATGTTGAGAAGCAAATGGACAAAGTGTATCCAGAAGTTACGCGATTGTAGGCAGCAGTTGATTCACTATAAAAAGCAGGCAATAAATCTTTAATTCTGTATAAACCCAATGATACCTTTCAGGCTGCACAAATATTTCTCCAAAAGTTGGAAAGGGCCGTAATTCGAACTGAATTTGATTCCCTTTAATTCAAATGCGAATATTATAATTAATTATAAGCATCGACGAATCGTTGCCGTATTTTCTGACGAGACAGGTTTGTTTTCGTCGAATGACGCGGGAAAATTAAATGTTTGACCTCGGCCGGCCAGGCATTACACTTGTCGAACTCGTTGCAAATAAAATAAAGAACATCAATTTATATCATATACATTTATAATTAGTAAAAAAGGGTTCAATTTATTATATTACAGGTTTTAGAAAGGGATACAATGACCGCCTTCTTTGGACTGCCAACGGGGTTGACTTGCTGCAACAATTACCGCATTTTACGTGCATGAAAATATCGGTTCAGAAACATTTGTTATCGCAAAATAAACAACGGAAAACGTGGTTTTACTCCATTATTTCCCTCAAACTTTAATCCCTGTGATGGAATGAAAGTTGATAGGGAAAGAAAAACATTTTAAAGACTAAGAAAAAGTTTCTCTAAAACTTAGGCCAGGACAGGCATGACAGAAGTTGGAAATAGGCCTTTCCTCAAAATCCCCCTTCCTCTGCCCCTGCCGGATTTAGAAGTGGCGCCCTCTCACATTCAAGTGGCGGTATCATACAACCGCACGTACGAGGATGTCCTCAGGGAGAAGAACAAGTATATTATCTATTCCATCTAAAGCCTAGTGTTCCCACAAATATGTATGTAGGAGAGAGCGTCGTTCACATAAATGCATTCGTTGATCTTAAAGCATTTCAAAAGTCAGAAATAATTAATTCAATAATCAACAAGCAAAAGGCAGTTGCCATTTCGAGTAATAACGAACAAATTAGTAAGAATTGAGAAATCTGGAAATGTTTGATTAAGATAACATACTTTTTAGGTGGGCTAGAATGAGCATTTCACGGCACAATGAGGAAAATGATGACAATAGGGTAACTCTATTACATATTCATTTTGTATGAGAGAGATTCGATAAAAAAGCTTCAAAACCATTTCAAAATCACCATTATTTTTAAGGAAATAGTTCTGCGAAACAGAATAACACAATTCAATCTATTAGTGAAGTTGTGCTATAAAAAATAAAAAGTGATCTTATCGAATAAACGTATGTGGTGATTTTATTAGATGAAACATCTGGTGTCAGTTCTTATCTCAACTCTCTACCGTTGTTCGTTATGTTAATAAACATGGCGATATTTGTGAACGATTTATAAAATTCAATAACTTCAGCAATGAATGAAGGGCAGAAGCGATTTTTAATTTACCTATAAGGCAATTAGATCAACGGTGCTGCTGTTATGTGGAGAGATTTTAATGGAATAGAAACAAAGATTAGAGAAACTGTACAATACGATATTTTAATTCCCAAGGTGTTAAGGAAATTTCAGAGGGTAATATTTTGGGGGCAATATTGGGAAGTTTATCGTAATTTTTCTGCAGTAGAACCAAAGATCTTTAATGGTTGACAAAGTTGCTGGAAAGTGTTTCCCTAAACTCAGTCCAAAGCGGTGGAAATATTCATCTCGTCCAGTTGAAATAGTTAAGGAAAATAAAAAACCTATATAATAGATCTTTTAAAAAGCATTCTTAAAAATGCCAAGAAATGTATTGAAAAAACAAAGAATAGCCTATTTGTTTTGTTTGGCGCCGCAATACGAACCAATCCCTTGAAATGTTCTTGCAATATTGGCTCATTGGTTTTGCTTTCGCTCGATCCATTCTGGAGGGAGTTGGCCTCCCATTGGAAACCACATCTAATTTGCCTTTAAGCGATTCTTGACTCTTTTCAAAACGAAAGGGGTATAGGTAGACGAGAAATACCTCTCCATTGCTTGC